>OU342981.1:10020000-11367500 GCA_910592155.1 Ypsolopha scabrella | reverse complement strand
TTCATAATTGTTTGTTTAATTGAAAAAAGAAAAAATACGTGTCCAATTTTTTCTGATAATCTAACTGACGGGCTAATTTTTTTTGTCATCATGCCTCTTATCATATAGCTGAGTCTCGCGTTCCAATCTCCAAGTCGGATTTTTGCTTCGGTAAAAGATATTGATGGATAAACCTGAAAAAAAAATGAATGACAAAATGCAACAATTTAAGGATTCGTATTCGTATTCGTTTTTCAATTGTTGATAACTTCTAAATACATAAAATCATTTCAAATATAAGATCACTTTCGTTTATGCAGCCAAATTCATACTGGAGACTCGGTAAGTGGTTAGGATAGGACCAAGGTTGAATGACCCTGCTTGCGAAATACGAAAAATATTTCTTGTTCAAGAACAACCTCGACTCTATCTCGTATAGGAAGTCAAAATTTTATTGTGCGCGTTTTACAAAAAGGATCATTGAAACTTGTTCCTGTTCTCTTGCCGAGTCTCTAGTATAAAGGAGATTGACCGTACTCATACCGCTTTTAAAACAATTGTGTCATCCAACAATTTTGTTTATAAATTATAATATCATTCAAACCTTGGCGCCTCTAAAATTCTCAGTCTAAACCGCCGTAATATTTCTGTTTCTCTGTGAATTTTCACCAGTTGGATATTTAAATATGGCCGTATCCTCATTTCTCCCTCTACGCATGTTTTTTCGATGATTTGTTCAGCCTGGATACTAGTCCTTTTAGCCAATCTCCTCCACAAATGACACAACAAAGGTTACCATAAGATAAGTTAAAGGTCGTCGTCGTCGTCGTAATAATTAAAAATCATATAATCGATTAAAAAACATGAAAATATTAAATAACTCATAAATATATGAAGGATTTGAACATAACCTCAAATTGGTATACTGAAATCAACATTTCTCTGGTTGGTGAGTTAGGAATTGAAAAAACCGGCCAAGTGAGCGTCGGACTCGCGTACTAACGGTTCCGTACCATTATCTATAAAAACGTATACCATTATCTAAAAAAATCATGTCTGTTGTATGGGATTGCGCAGGTCTGACTCGAACTTGGCCGGTTTTAGTATTTGTTGTTATAGCGGCAACATAAATACATCATCTGTGAAAATTTCAACTAACTATCACGCTTCATGAGATACAGCCTGGTGACAGACGGACACCAGGAGCCTTACTAATAGGGTCCCGTTGGTTACCCTTTGGGTACGGAACCCTAAAAAATGGTGTGTGTAAAAGCCGACGTTTTCCTCATAGATTTCACCTATATTTCATTGTGACACAAAAATCTTTACAGTGATACGAACACTCTATTGCATTCGGTCATTTGGCTATATAACCGAATGTCACCTTATTATAAAGAAAAGAGTGATAAAGTAAATCACAGCGAGATAAACTATCGATGCAGCTGAAAAGGCCAGAATACAAAATAGCTTTGGTGGTTTGGGCATCATAGCTGTTATAAGAAATATCTAGAAGTGATTAATAATTTAAAGCACAAACGTAAGGTTGAGTAAATAAAACAAAACGACTTATATGACTCGACTGATGAATGGCTGATGCCGGGCTCGACTGTGGAGGTACCACCATCTTGCTCGCAAATCCTCTCGAAGTTATTCGGGGAGAGTAAGAGAACGGCTCGCAGACAGGCACAACCCATCATTGCCTGGGACCGATGGATGGCGGTATATCCACCCAAAATGCCGGGCCTTATAAAAGAACAGACTGATGACGGGCAGCGGCGTCACTGGTACGAGGGTTTCGGCACCGCACTCACCAACCCCCCTGCCCAGCGTGTGAGCATTTCTTCCAGAGGGAACGCCAAGAGTGACGAAATCTTGGAAATGCCTGTGTCCAGCAGTGGACGAAACAGGCTGATGGATGGATGAATGTAAATTGTAGACGAAACGAAAGAGTGTGTCACGATTGTAGCAGATCTTTGCTGCCATTCTAAGACAAAAGCGATAATGTAATCCATCCATCAGCCTGGTTCGTCCACTACTGGACATAGGCCTTTCTAAGATTTCGTCACTTGGCGGTCCCCCTGGAAGAAATGTCTTTAGTCGCACATGCTGTGCAGGCAGATTAGCGAGCGCCCGTCACCATCTATCCATCAGCCTGTGTTTGCTGGATATAAGGCTTTCCCAAATTTCGCTAGTCTTGGCGGTCCTCCGTCCTTCTCATCCTGCCCATCACCAGTCACCAGTATGTAAGGGTTGAAAATTGGAGATTCATCAATCGGTCCCAGGCATAGTGGGCCACTTGGTTGTGCCTATTTGAGAGCTGTACTCTTACCCTCCCCCGAATAACATGGGAGAGAGGGGAGGGGGTTGAAAGTAAGATGCAATGGTTTTAACTGCATAGTCGAGCCCGGTATCAGCTCTACCACCAACAATATTTACTAAAGAAAAAAGTTACCATGTTTTCCTGTCCACCACTGGCTGAACCCGGGGTATAGGAAATCCGTTGAAGGCAGTTGCAAGAGATAAAGTGTATGCTCCCATATTGCGTACAAATAGCCAATCACCAATCGAGAGCGGAGGCAACAGACAAGACCGACTGATACAGTCTGAAGAATCACATGTGGGGCCCCAGATGGTACACCGCTGAAGTTTCTTCGATGACGGCTAAGGAAGATATGCAAGAGTTATAATCTGAAGGCCGAATGCAAAAAAAAAGATTTTTTGTGTTGTTTATTACCTTCAGTGGTTTTAAATTATATTTGACGCCAAATTTTACGTCAGCAAACGAGCCGAATAAACCATCGTTAATATAATACATTATTTGGGCATTTTCTTCTCCTATCTTAGTAGGAATAATCTGTAAAGGATGTACAAATCACGTTATGGACAAAGATATAAGCTTAAAATTTAATCACCATCAATAGTTTTACCTTCCGCTTGGCGTGTACTTGGACGGCCAATGTGTAAGCACTTTTAGCGAAGTATGTACCCGGTTCTGCGATCACTCTGATGTCTTTATCTGGGAAATGCTTAGTTATCGCTGTATTAACTATTAAAGCAACCTGAAATGAGAAAGATTTTAATTTATTCAGCATGCAACTTTTACAGCTACGCCTCACTCAATCTCTCTCCGTCCGTCGTCGTTCTCTACAGAACGGCTGCGCAATTCCATAGAAGTTTGGTATTAGTAGACAATAACAGTTTTTTCTCAAAAATACTTCATCCTGGCGAGCTATTTAAAAGCGTCCAGGAAATCTGAATTACTGTCCAGGAAATTCGTATGAAAATCCATTACATACCATATGTTCACAGAGTACATTTCAAATACGAGTGAAATTAAATCAACCGACCAAATTCATACTGGAGACTCGGTTAGTCATCAGAAACAAGGTTTAATGACCCTCCAGGTGAAATTCGAAAAAAATTTTTTTTTGTCCCTGTGTGCCTGCACTAGGAATTTTTCTCAAACTAGTCCAACCAGTAAGGGAGCAAAAAAAATATTATTCGAAATTGGCCAAAATCCCCTTGACTGAACCTAGTTCTTGATCGAGTTCTGAACCGAGTCTAGTATGAATTTAGTCGGTTGATTTCAATCAAAGCCGTTTTATCTAGCTTCCTATAATGTGTCTCCGCACATTAGTTCCGCCAATATCTAGTTTTAAGTGAATAGACTTGCTGGAAGTTTTCAAGTTAAAATTTGGTTAACTTGAGTTCTGAAGCGTTAACCTACAACAAAATATAAACAACATTACTAAGCAAGTACACAATATATACACAAAGAAAAATAAACATTAATAAAACCGTAATATGTTACCTACAATAAATACTGATTTACAAAAGTCAGCAGAAAGCTGAAGTAGCGGGACGGGGGATTTGCGGAGGGAGAACATCATCTAAAGAATACTGTAATCTTTGACACTCAAAAAACATATGATCTACATTGATTTAATTTCACCCTATATGTTTTCTTTTTAAAACTATCCGTGTCTATGTTTTTAAGAGACTAAGGAGTTTGGCGATCATAAGGTTTTAAACGGCTAATTTACAAAATAAATAAAATGGAATCTAATTTACAAAATAAATAAAATGGAATGTAGAAATGTTTCCTATGCCTATTTTATCTGCAAAAACAATAACAAAAATACCTATATATTTTTATTGATTATAAAACCAATAAAGGTATATATTTAAAACCTCAGATAAAGAACCAGCTTAAAACCATTAAATACATAAAATTTAACTTGAATGAGCGTTTAATTTTCTCGTTTTTTTTTTCTCAGTTCTTAGCGTTCCTCTAGATGGCGTTGTCGATAAAGAAGGCTGCATGTCGGTAATAAAAAAAAGTTGCGGAAAGGGGGAATTAATGTTGCTTTATATTTTAGTTGAAAGTGTTTTGTGCAAATAAATTACAAAATGAGTTCAGAAGCGGGCTCTGATATAGATTGTACTCCACTAATGCTTTGCTGAAGAAAGCAACAACAATAAACATGACTTATCGCCCAAATATAAGCAAGCAAGTAACTTTTAATATTTCCTAGTCAGTTTATTTTATTTGATATAATTCATTATCATGAAAAACATGAAAATGTCTCATTTTATTTTTGAGTAAAGCACTATACTTGCTTCGACCATTAATTAGCAATCCTGGCCTCGTATATAAAAGTCCTCACCCTACGGGCTCGTATTGCTTATTTCCTGGTCTTAACAGCAATGTACTATATGCTAATTAAGAAATGCTTTTTACTTATGATCAAGGATCTCAGGCTTCCTTTATCTCGGAGTCAGCAGTCCAACTTCTTGGATTGCAAAAAATTCCGGACAAGAGCTATATTTCGGGATTAGCAGGTGGTCGCAGCTCACCATTGGTGTCGAATTCCTCTGTGAGGCTTAAGCTGCGTTCTCTCCATAATCCCACAGTGCAGGTAAAAGCTCACGTCCTAAGCAAAATAACCTCATTTCTTCCAGAAAGAAATTTTGATTGTGAGTGGTTGACCGAGATATCTCACATTGTTTTGGCTGACCCCAAATTTAATCATCCAGGCCAGATAGACCTCCTTTTAGGAGCTGAAGTGTATGCTCAGGTTTTGGATGTAGGGACCTTCTGGATCCCCAGTAGCCCAGAACACCAAGTTTGGCTGGATTTTGTCTGGTCAGATTGGGTCTATGGATGCCAAATTCTGTCACACTCACACGATTGTCAGCATGCACATTGGAGTCAATGACAACGAGCTGCTAAAGAAGTTTTGGGAGCTGGAATCAGATCCTTCTCCACTAAGTGCAAAAAAACTGCTTACTCAGGAAGAACAATCGTGTGAAGAGTTATTCGCAACAACCACAAAACACATTATCATGAGGTGGCGTCTCCATCCTATATGCCTGGTTGCTGATATAGTAAAAATGTATCGGCAAATTAAGATTTCTGATGAAAATGTAGATTTCCAACGCCTATTATGGCGTCCAACTCCAGAGTCCGAGATTCAGCATCTGAGACTTCTACGAGTCACCTTCGGAACCTCATCAGCACCATATCTTGCCGTTAGGGTGTTACGAAAGATTGCACAAGATGAAGGTCATGATTTTCCACTCGTAGTTGAAAAAGTTTTAAAAGACTTCTACATGGATGATCTAATGACAGGTTGCCAAACAGTAGAAGAAGGAGCCCAAATATATCACGAAGTGAAAGAAATTCTTGGACGAGGAGGTTTTGAACTTCAGAAGTGGTCCAGTAACAGTGAAGATTTACTGGTCACAGTTAACGAAGGTAGAAAGGATGAAACAGAGAATTTAGAACTCAAAATTGATGAGGTCATGAAAATATTAGGCCTGTCTTGGAATAGAAAGACAGACACATTTGAATACTCCGTTCAGCTTCCTCCTTTAAGCATTCCTGTCACGAAGAGAAAAGTACTGTCAGATATTTCAAGGCTATTTGATCCTTTAGGATGGTTAGCACCCACGGTCAGAGTAGCAAAAATATTCATCCAAAAAATTTGGATAGCAGGAACAGAATGGGACATTGGGACAAATAATGGCCTGCTGAGTTATTAAAAGAATGGCTCAACTTTCGCCAGAGTCTTTCGCAGCTGCAGAAGTTTCGTATTCCTCGATGGATGAATTGTCGCCAGGATGATGTTTGCAGAGAGTTACGAGGTTTTTCAGACGCTTCAGTCGATGCATATTCTACTGTCGTTTACTTGCGTACGGTCGATTCAACTGGAAATGTTACAATGGTAGCTTCTAAAACGAAAGTTTCTCCGATAAAGCAAGTGTCTGTCGCGCGTTTAGAATTATGTGGCGCACTCTTGCTGGCCAAATTGTTGCTGGAAGCGTCAGAAATTTTAGACATTCCAAAGACTCACATTCACGCGTGGACAGATTCGACTATAGTGCTTTGTTGGCTAAGTAGCCATCCAAAGAGATGGAAAACTTTTGTGGCGAACAGGGTTTCAGAAATCTTGACGATAACAGATACTCAGCAGTGGTCACACGTACGATCAAAGGATAATCCTGCAGATTGTGCGTCAAGAGGAATTACACCCGAAGATCTTCTAGAATCTCAGTTATGG
Organism: Ypsolopha scabrella; assembly: GCA_910592155.1. Taxonomy (NCBI): domain Eukaryota; kingdom Metazoa; phylum Arthropoda; class Insecta; order Lepidoptera; family Ypsolophidae; genus Ypsolopha; species Ypsolopha scabrella. The sequence goes on along the minus strand of OU342981.1, from coordinate 11,360,958 downwards.
AAAGAAGGGCCTTCATGGCTCAAAGAGAAAACAGTCGTCTATGGTAGACCTGACATAGAAGATACGAAGTTGGAAGAGAAAACTCTGAAGGCTAGCTGTTTGAACATTAGCATAACAGATGAGATGTGGACGAGATTTTCTTCGTTAAGGAAACTTGTTAGAGTCTTGGCACTATGCAAGAGATTCATAAGAATCTCCCACAGGAAAGAAAAATTTCCTCTCTGGCTTACGACTGCAGAGCTGAATGCAGTTCTGAGTGTATGCATTAAACAATGCCAAAGCCAGTATTTCAGTGCCGAATTAGAGAGTTTGATGAAGAAAGTGGTAGTGCATAAAAAGAGCACACTTTCTTCTCTCAGTCCATTTATTGATCAAGATGGTATTATCGGAGTAGGTGGCCGAATTACTCAAGCACAAGTTACTGAAAATGTGAAGCATCCTATTCTCATACCTCGAAATTCTCATTTAGCGAATTTGTTAGTGGCTGAAGCTCATGAAAAAACTTTCCATGGGGGACCTCAACTAATGGTAAATTATTTGCGAAGCAAGTATTGGATCACAGACGTAAAACGATTGGCAAAGTTTTTCTGTCGCAAATGTGTCAGGTGTGTTCGTCATGCGGCACGTGCTACTACTCAACTGATGGGACAGTTACCTGCAGCTAGGACAACATCTTGCCGATCGTTTTATCACAGTGGTGTGGACTACGCAGGTCCTATTAGCATTCGGACTTCAAAAGGTCGAGGTCATCAATCTACAAAGGGATATATTTGTCTCTTTGTTTGTATGGCTACAAAAGCTGTTCACCTTGAGGCAGTCAGTGATATGACAGCTGAGGGTTTTTTAAGTGCATTTAAACGCTTTGTAGCCAGGCGTGGTTTATGCGCAGACCTCTGGAGTGACAACGGCACCAACTTCGTTGGCGCCGCAAAAGAGTTAAAAACTCTATTTCTCAATGAAAAATCCAGTATGGCTATTGAGATAGCAGATTGGCTCGCTACTAATGGCACAACGTGGCATTTTATCCCAGCACAAGCTCCGAATTTCGGCGGACTGTGGGAAGCTGGGATCAAGTCCACCAAACACCATTTTAAGCGAGTGATAGGTAATTCAACTCTCACATTTGAAGAACTATCCACGGGGCTGGCTCAGATTGAAGCTTGTCTCAATTCGAGAATAGTGTCGCAGATAAGCAACAACCCAGAAGATTTGTGTCCATTAACACCTGGGCATTTTCTAGTTGGAGAGCCTCTTGTTCTCGTACCTGATGCCAACTATGAGAACTCTAATATTACCAACCTGAAAAGATGGCAAGTCACGCAACGTATGGTTCAGGACTTTTGACGTAGGTGGTCTCAGGAGTATCTGACTCAGCTTATGCACCGGTATAAATGGGCATATCAGACACCCGAACCTAAGATTGGTGACATTGTTTTAGTTAAAGAAGATAATCTCCCACCAGCGAAATGGTTATACGGTATAATTACTGGGTAAGCATCCTAGATTAGACAATATCACACGTGTTGCAGTTTAAAATGTAAAGGTAACATAATTAAGAGACCTGTATCAAAATGATGTATTTTGCCATTGTCAGATCAGTGTTAGTTTGTTAAATTTGTTTAAGGATTATAATTGTAGTGCAGGCAATAAAAAACCAAGCGATGTATAATTTAGTTTAGTATAAAATGCTGTGAAATTTTAGTTTTTTATTTTTTATTTTTGTTAGTTTATGTCCTTTTTGGCCATGGGGGGTGAAATGTTTAGAGTTCGATCTTTGCAATTGCACAGAAGATGGCGCTCCGTGTACATAAATCGCGGTATCGTTTGTTATTTGCTTTTGTTAAAATATTTTTATTTTATCAATATACGTAACCATTTTAGAAACTCTGTTGGGTGTTTCATTTGAAATCCTAGACGGTTTCCGGACTTGTTCACATATACCGGGTGTAAATAGACTTACCGACCCTACTGAACCACTTTTTCCAAGAATCAACAGCATTTCATTTTAGTTAATCATTTGTTTTTAATATTTATGTTGAAAGTGTACGTAAAAAAGAAGCTTAAGTGTTTTTTCATTTTGTTTTATTTTATGTTTTTCCTGTATAATTTAATGTTTTCTTATTCACTCATTCTAAAAGGATGTGAGTCGCATCTGAGGATTTCAAAAGCCGATGTTCATTGCCAATGGATTATTTAAAAAAAAGCTTGGCATGTTTATGTCTGCTGTCACATGGCATGTAAGTTGTTTTTTTTTAACAACCTGAACATAAAAGCAAAGGAAATTGTTTTTAAAATCCTGTGTTTACCATATTTTTTGTTTTTTTTTAAATATCTCTTTATTTCATCACGATTTAATTCTGAAAAAAAATATGATGCTCAAAATGCCCATATCTCAAAATGGTTTTCAGTTTTGCACCAATTATTAATTTGTAATGTTGTCAATTAGGTTTACCCGCGGACAACCTTAGTTTGGGAAATAATTGAGTTCCAAACAAAAATGCGTGAACTCTAACGCACCGACGTACGGGCGAGTTTAGAGAGAGCGTCGTCCGTGCAACAGCTTCAAGTTTCACATTTACACCAATAACACCTACATTTCTGGGGGGGCAGATGGAACTCGGGGGGGGGCGTACTCCCCCGGCTCCTACCTAGTTACGCCTATTTTTGTACCATAACATACCTTACTAATACTACCACTTCTCGATCTAAGAAAACCGCCACCGATATCCAGTAGCGTCATACAATGACCCATGGGGGCTGCAACATCGAAGACCTGCTTCGCCAGGTGTATTCCTCGACCATACGCCTCGAAGTCCCGGGCTCCAGACCCGATGTGAAATGACACGCCGATGACCTAGCACACAAATTTCTTAGATAACCCATGAGTCACTCACTACACTAAATAAATGTGATTTCACGCCTTGTTCTTAGGAACAGATGGCGCTGTCGTCGCTATAATATTTGTTGCTTCAGGCAGTTAAGAGGACATAACGCCCTCGTGAGCGTTCAGTGTGTGCATTATAAGCTGGTTAGATTAAATAGTTACAAAAATATTCGGTGGACAAGTATGGTGGAAAAATTCAACGGTCTAGGTAAGTACCTCGGTGGCGCAGTCCGTAGCGCGCTTGTCTTGATAACAAGAGGTCGCAGGTTCGAATCCTGGCCCGAGGAATTTTTTCAAATTCTTGTCTTTACATTTGTTTCTAATTTATCTTTTCCAGTTTGTAATGCACTCTAATAATAATAATAAATATACCTACTAATAATAATAATACACTGTTATATACAGGAAGGAAAAAATTCAAGGGCCCTGGAGGGGAACTACCTTAAATCCTTTAGTTAGCTCATTTTACTGAAAGGAATCATTAATTTATTTTTTAAAAGAAACAGAACTGCATTCAAAGATCTAAATTTCGCTTGTCTAACCCGGAAATCGAACTAACTGAAAATAAAAAGAATAAACCCTCGCTATTTTATCATACGAATCGGTAGGATTATTGTTCAGGAAAAAAATTGTCTAATAAACATTTGGTATTTAAAATAAAAAAAGTGAAAACTAATATTGATTTAATTTAATCATCAATACGAAAACATAAACATGAAAAATTTTTTTTATCGAAGACGGATATTAAGAAGAGAAAAGAATCTTAATAATTTAAAACGTAGTTTAAGTCTACGTTGAAATTCATTTCTTGTAGCACTTTGCAAAGTGTTGTGGTTGTTTGCTCCTAATAACATTTTCTACCGCAACACTTATTTTTTACATGACCTCATAAAATGTAGTCCAGAGGCGTCAGGTCTGGATTTCTCGCAGGCCATCTAATCGTCCCGTTTGTACCTATCCAGACATTGAAATTTTCATTAAGGTAAGCCCTGGAAATTCTGCTAAAATTGTGTAACCGGAACGAGGGGGGTTATTTCGTTCAGATTTTATCGGTTAAGTTATTAAGATTCTTTTCTCTTCTTAATATCCGTCTACGTTAAAACAATGTTTATGTGTTATTCCTATTGACGATAAAATAAAATGAATATTAGTTTTCACTTTTTTTTTATTTCAAAGACCAAAATTTTATTACAAATTTTATCCTGAATTTTATGCTACCGACTCGTGTAGTAAATTAGCGAGGGTTTATTTTTTTAATTTTTGTTTGGGTTCCCTGTTGAGACAAGGGAAGTTTAGAATATCTTTGAATGCAGTTTTGTATCCTTGAAAAAATAAAGGAATGTTTCCTATCAGTAAAGCGAGCTAACTAAAGGATTTAAGGTAGTGCCCCTCTAGGGCCCTTAATTTTTTTTCTATCCTGTATATAGGTATATATAATAATACTCTTAAGATATCTATGGTTTAAAATGGTGTGGTGTACACCATTTTATCTACAATAATAAAGGAAATATTTGTAAGTGAACGTATACAGAATGAGCGTTGAGATGGGGCAGTATGGGAAAAATTCAAAAGGAAATTATTAATCCTATACCTAGCGACTAGAAAACTTGACCCTTTTTAGAACTTTGCCAGCTTACTATTTACATAGGAAAACCCCTCGCTTCACTCAGTCCGTCCGGTTTAAGGTGGTAACGGAGGATCTCGGTGCGAAATATTGTTTTCATTACTTTTGAATAAAAAGTTTGCAATAAATGCGTTTTATAGCAATTCGCGCAAACTGCTTCTTAATAGTTAGGTGATCACATGAAAATTATTCAATTTTATGCGTTACATTTTAGCTGCATTACATTACAACTGTAAACACGCTTTTGAGTTTGTGAATGTAATTTTGAAGACTTTATTATTAATAAACTATTTCCGCAAGTTGCCTTAAAACACATTTATTGCATACTTAAGTAAGGAAAGTAAGGAAAACAATATTACGATGTGCATTTTGTACCGAGGTAAAAAGCTACAAGTAACACTAATTGGTCGGTAATGTATTTCCGAGTACCTATCCTTTCCAGTTTTCTTAAATTATTAAGATCTTCAAAAATGAACTTACAGCAATCTGCAATGAGGCAGCTAGCTTTAGGAAACGCGGCGCATCAGTCACTGCGTCACAACCGAACTTGTCGCCGAGCTGAATTTCCGCTTCTTCCGCATCGCAACGGATTCGAATCACCAACCTAAGAGTTATGCAGGAGATTTTGAATATAGACAGACTTCGGTATGACAGGCTACCTAGTGGAGTCATAACCGTTAAAATAAAAAGTTACCACTACAAACAGTTTGGTTGTGTAACCCTCTAATCTATCTTTTATCTATCTACATATATATATAGTGAAGTGTATGTATCCACTAACAAAGGGTTTTTCGAAATTATACCCAAAAAGGGTGAAATGGGGGTTGAATTTTCTGTGAAAGTTTTTATTCTCTGGGTCAATTAAGGCGACGCCACGAAATTTTGGCGACATGGATCTCCATTTTTCTCAGCAATAAAAAAATATATGTAATTACCTATTTATATTCTAGATTAAGCATTTCATTGACATCATTTTGCCCGAAGATTTTGTTGATTGATTAATTTTCGTAGCAGAGAAAAAAATATTTAGAAAACCTCTTTTAAAACAGAGATTTCTATTTTACTGACAAACGGGAGCGAATGAAGCCTCTAAGTTTTTCATTTAAATTAGTCTACAAATACACTTCAATATGGCCGATTGGATTTATTAAATTACTTATAGTTGTCATTTTAAACGAAAAATACTGTTTTGCCGCATACGACCTTACGGCATAAGCTAGTTCGTGAGCGCATATTTATATGGAGTAAATCCCCCTCACTCCACTCCCCTAAGGCGCCGATTTGAAATTAAAAGTTTATCAATGCCTCGCCTTAACTCTAAAATTGGTACACACACTCTTACACGGCATAGTAGAAGGACGCATGGTGCACAGGGTGGCGCAGGGTGTGCGGGAGCGCGCCAATTGCGCGCGGTGCGGAGTTATTTACCTATTATTAAGTGGGTAGGATTTTTTTGAGGTAGAGGGTGTATCTGTAATATGTAACCGATATCTATATATGTTAGATTCGAAGTCCTGACTGACTGATTGATATATCAAGGCACAGACTAAACCGCTGGTCCTAGAGACATGAAATTTGGAGGGTGTGTTGTTTGTGAAGTTTAAGTATCCACAAAGAAAGGGTTTTTTGAAATTATACCCCTAAGAGGCCGAAATAGGGGTTGAATTTTCCATGAAATTTTCTATTCTCTGGGTCGATTTACACGAAAATTCGTACACACTCTACAATTAAAATTAATAGGGCTTTGAAAATCCTCGATTGCACGGTAGATGGGCGTATGGCGCACAGGGTGGCGCAGGGCGTGCGGGGGAGCACGCAAACTGCGCCTGGCGCCGCGGGAGAATTTACCTATTAGTAAGTACATAGACAATCCATGTCTGTGAGTAGGTAGGTAGGATTTTTCTGAGATAGAGGTATTACAGATACACCTGCTATTACTATGAACTAATATTTGCAAGTTATAATAGTTATCATATTGATTAATCAAAATTGTATCGTTTTTATTATCTCTTTACTTAGGTTGTATTGACATGCTGTGTATTTACTTTTTTGTGATTTGTAATTTTAATTTTTTTGTGTAATCTTATGGAACCCAGTTCTGGATTAAATGATTTTCATTATTTATTTATTTTTATGAGTACATGTAAGAAAACGCGTTTTTTTCTCATTCTCATTGCAGAGATTAGTTTAGTTTTACGGAGAACTTCGTCCTTAATGCGTTGCTTGGGAGATTGTCAATTTGTATACCTACACTGAGACAAATTTTATTCTAGAAATTAAAAAATCATTTTGCAATATCCGTTAATACTATTTTATGATAAATCTGACATAACTTTACTTTAAAATACTGGCGAATCATAATTATTACAAACTTTTGTTCATTTCATTTTGTAATAACTATAAAATGACTTTTGTTTGTGATGGTATTATCAAAAAATTATAAAATTTAAAATGTCTGTCTATTGATATCAATACAGTGTTAGTTTTTTTCACAAATGGCTTGTTTAATATCTACAAAACTTCCAATTGTAATCAATAAAATCATGGAATTGCTATAATTCATAAATTTGAATGTTCCCTCATAATACTATGTGTTTGTATTTGTAAAGTTGAGTGAAGTTGTCTTGTAATTTCTTCTCTTTGTAATTCCAAACGTAAAATTATTATTCCGAGATTCCGAGTACCTTCTTATTACTATAAATTAACGTAGGTTTTGCGTATATAATAATCATTAGTAATTCCTGTTAAAAGTAACATAACATTCGCCGCCGGAGGTCATAAAACAGTTGTAATCCCAATGAATCGGTTGTTCTTTACACTATACTACTGAGAGGCATCCCATCAAATCAATCGATCGCCGTATCTGAAAACTGGATGGCGCTGTAAGTAGTTAGATCGCGATATTGAATTATACCGGTGGCTTTCTTAGTCCATCGGGGTACTTTGTGTTTGTACCGAGCCTCTAGTATTGACATTCGGTTCGGACGTATACCCGGACATCTATCAATCAGTAGACTCTCGTGATGAATTCGGATGGATTCCCGACCATCTTCTGAGTAATACTGCGTTCCTATAAAACGTTAGTACGGACAAGCTCTCTGTTTCCTTCTATCCTAGTATTGAGTAATTAAACGTATAGCGTATAAAATTAGCGCGCTAATTACTTTTCACGAATAGCGCGCGCTAAAAAGGATTGCGTTTAGAGCTATTTTTAACGAGGTTCGACATCGCGCGCTTTGCTTAGCAGCAGCGGATCCCGACGGAAGCCACGCAACGCGATTCGTTCGTTTCGTACAGAGGTCACTCACCCCGCACCTGTGCCCCACGATTCGAATGCATTTCGCGCGCTTTTATGTCATTTTTGAATTGATTGTTTATTTTAACGTTTAATACCGAACAGCTTTCGCTTGAGCGGGTACGCCTACCTAAATTGATTTCGTGCGCGAATATTATCGAGTATTTTTAGTAAATAAAAAAAGCTTTTGTGATAAATTTATGCATCTAGAACTTTTTAAGAAATATAGTTTGGAAATAGTTCGTTTTAAGTCTACATAATTGAATATCATTAATTTTATTTCCTAATAAGAACGACTCAAGCTTAAATAGCGTTTAATTATTGATAGTCTTTAGCCTGCAAAGTATGAAGGGAAGTTCATTGAATGTTTGAAACTGTGTATATTTATTAATATAAACAAAAATATCGTACGTCGTAACATATTAATAAAAACTGCCTTCAGTAAAATTTAACAAAGTTACTTTTTTTTTTTCAAAACAGCCCATTGTGTCACCCTCAATTAATTTATCCGTTTATTATAGCTGACAGTCGCTAAAGCTACAACACAACGAACATTCATGCTTTTTCATTCGTTAAAACTATAGATGTAGCTAATCTAGTTTTAAAATATAACGTTAAAACATAGCTGAAAAAACAGCGCGCTATTTGCAATTAGCGTATAGCTTTTAGCGCGTTAACAAAATATAGCCGTTATGCACACTACTATATCCACCTCGACCTTACTACAAGTATAAATATCACACCACGAGCCTAGAATTATAAATCGGTTACCTGAAATTACAAACACACGCTATTTAATTTAAGTATACTAATGTATTTCCTAGTCCAGACATTATAAAAGGGTTAGTAAAAGAACAATTATGTTTAGTAATTATCAAAACACAAACACTAGTATCAAAAAACAACGTCTGTGACTATTACAAACGTGAAGTAATGTTTACAGAAGTACTATTGAAAGTCACTATTTTGATAAACTTGAAATGACAAACTTTTATAAAATTCGCTTTTTCTCTTTTGTAATTCCTATAAACATTTTTTACTTGTTTTCACAAAACTGAATTTACAAAAGTACAATTATAACGGTTAGAGTAAACTTGTTGTCATGGGAATAACACGTATTTTAGTAATTCTAACAATATTTTAGTTCTTTTTTGCTTAGTGTATCTATACTCAATTCGAACCAACCATAAATTGTAACAGGCCTTTTTGTATATTTTTTCTGAAAATATAGGCTAAACCATGAAGATACATACTGTTCTTTAACTTTCAGGTGGTATTTTTTATAACGAAATTATTTTTTGAAGATCAGTTTGGAGAAATGGGAATGTGACGTAATAGTCATACCATTTAGGCTCAGTAAGTAAAGAAATAATGAAAAAAAAATAGGGGACCTGAAGATGGGATTACTGAAAATAAAAATAAAACAGACGTCGGTTTTGAAATTACTTTTTTTTCTTGTGGGCAATGGTCTATTTCCTGTAATGCCTAAATGACATGACTATTACGTCATCAAAACTATTTATTCAGTTCCTGAATATTTTCATTATCTTTTGTATTTCACGGAGAAAAAAAAATACTTTTATATGACCTTAAAAAATCCTTTCCTTTCAAAAAAATCGACAATTAGGTGCTGTTTTCGTATTCTGGACCATTCGAGTGAGAGCACTTATAATGAATGTTTCTGACAAAAAAAATGTAATTTGTTTCCTGTAGGCCACGCGCGCGAAGCCGCGTGCAGAAGCTAGTTCTCAATATAGCTAAAACAATTGATCGCATTTATCCTCATCCATCCATCCATCAGCCCGTGTTCGTCCACTGCTGGACATAGGCCTTTCCCGAATTTCGCCACTCATTGCGGTCCCCCGTCCTCCTCATCCAGCCGCCACCCACAACGTCCTTCAGGTACACTACGCTTTGCTGTACGTGGCCTCCATTCTAAAGCCTTTCGGCCCCAACGGCCATCATGTCGGCGACAAATATGGCCTGCCAACTGCTTCATCAACTGACTGATTCTGAAGGCTACATGTGTCCTTATAACTAACTTCTAACTTCTCCCTTAACGCTACCTCTTATCGCACTCGCCATTCCGCAAGACTCTTTTATCATGTTCCAGTTGTTCGAACAAACTATGCCCAATCATCCCCCCTCATTCGTCTAGCTAACGAATACAATAAGCGTTTCTTTAATATCGATCTAGGACATAATTTCGAAATAAAATAATCAATGAATTACTTTGCCCTTATGAATAACCGTAATTATTATGATTTCGCTGAACAACCTCTCATTTTTTTTTCTCTTCCATACCCTCCATATACACACACACTCATACATACTCATCCCTTACATTAAACATACACAACACAAACACCCTGTCGAACAATTGAATAAATTGAACAATTTAAACTAAAATAGGGTTCGGTAGGCAGATGAGTTACCTTGTAAACATTTAAAATTTTATTTTAGATTCTGTTTCTGAGGAATGAATTAAGTTAAGTTTTTTTTGTTTTTGTTATTTTATTAAATAGTTGGGGAAATTTGTTATTGGCCTTAGTCATAGTCTTGAAATAATGTTTAGTTTTACTTTTAACGCTGTTAATTTCTTAAATAAATAAATAAATAGTATCAAAAGTCCCCAAAAGTGCTCCTCGTTTCGGATTCAATCCATCATCCTCATTAACCTTTGCATTACCTACGGATATGAGAAAATTAGGGGGTTTGACCACACAAAAAGTAGATGTCATTAAAAAATGATTCTATTCAAAAAATTCCTTCTTTTACGTGTTCTCTAAGCCCACAGGAACATTCGTCAGCATTGAGTCCTTCTAATGTTAATACCTCGAAAAAGTTGGGAAATTAATATAGTTATTTAAAGTTAGGTTTTAAAAGTGCTTAGATCATTATGGTCTACGCAAAAGTGTCACAAAAAGTAGTTCTCATTGAAAAAATAATATTTCGCCTGGGAAATAGGGTCTATAAATACTCGTGATTCACTTTATCGAAAGGGAGTATACGGTAATAGACAGGGGAAGTATTCAGACTCACTGAGCACGAGGCATGAGTGCTTTGATCTTGAGTAGCTCATACTCCGAGTCGAAGGTCATCAGCTCGACACCAACTTCTGAGGAGTATCGAATGTGTGGTGCCATCTTTGCTGGATTGGCAAATATTATTCGGCTGAAATTTCAATTTATCGGTAAAAAAATTATAATTTCTAATTAATCTTAATAATCTGGTGACTTTGATATAAAAACTAAAAAAATCTTACTGGAGACTTGGTAGGTGACCAATAGTCTACACGGTAGATATATGTATATTTCACAATAAGATTGTAAAATCTGATAGACTATAATTTCATTTAAGATTAAAATTTCATGGCAGGTTTTTGTTAGAATGTTTATGAACTAAACCCAACCTTGTTGCGATTATAAACTATCGGATTTTACAATCTTACGCTGACTATGTATACATATATGTATTATGTAAGTATAAATTACTTATATGATTTTTGATTTCCTTTTTCACCAGCTAACTTCCTCGATTTACAATCCTTTGTTGTTGGTACTTAAATTAAAATACTTACTTCGGATCTACACCAAGTGCTAGCACCTCTTCAATTTCCAATTTAGAAGCGCAGTCAAACCCAGCACCAAGCTCCGCTAACGTCTTTATCAACATCTTTTCAGGGTTGCATTTTACTGCTGGAAAGAAAATATTTTTACTTAGTGTTTTAACCCAATATAATAATAATAATAATAATAATAATAAAAGCCTTTATTTTACATAACATAATACAATTTTTGACATGCACTGACATTGAAAATTAAATAAAAACAACATAAATTACATTCGAAAATTCATGCGGAAATGCTAATAATTCATTATGTCAAATTAACAAAATTATAAATTCATAAAATAAAAAATCATTATAAAATTCAAAACGAATTAGATTAAATGTCATTTTCAAGTTAATGACAAAATGAAATTTGCAAAAATGTCAAATTCATTTTAAGTCCTTTCAGAACATGGTAGGCCTCTCACTTATTCAGTGAGGTTTGGTCTAGGTCACCCTAGCTGACCAGGCTTGACTGGGTGACTGATATTGTGCTTTTTATAGAGCTCTTTTTAGCATTACCATGAGCAATGAAATCATTTGACATGTCGCTCCACTCAGCTCTGTCGGGGGCATACCTCCACCATAATGGGTTAAAGGATTTAAGTTCATCAATCCATCGCGTCAGTGGCCTCCCAACTCTCCGCCAACCGTCTCTAGGTATCCACTCTGTTGTAAGACGCGTCCATCTATTGTCTTGTATCCTCATAACATGTCCTGCCCAATTCCACTTCAGTTTTTTTATTGTAGTGATGATGTCTTTGAGTTGTGTACGCTTTCTAATAGTTTCATTTCGTATTCGGTCCTGTCTTCGTAGGTTCAGCATACTACGTTCCATTGCTCTTTGGTTTACTAATAGCTTCGTTCTCTGTTTTTCGGTTGTTGCCCAAGTTTGTGCGCCATACGTCATTGTTGGTAAAATGCACATGTTGAATACTTTACTTTTGATATCTATGTGGAGATCTGACTTAAATATGTGTTTTAGAGCCCAGTACTTTTTCCATCCAACATTTATTCTTCTTTCTATCTCTTTGTCTAGCCTTTTGTCAAAAGAGATAAGTTGGCCCAGGTATATATAGTCTTCGACATATTCTAGCGACTTACCATTTACTTGAACTGGTGATTTCGTACTGTTTGTCATCATCTTGGTCTTTTTGTCATTCATTATGAGACCTGTATCTCCAAGAGCGGCTTGAAATTCAACAATAGTTTCTTGTAATTCTTCTGATGACTCTGCTAGTAAAATAATGTCATCCGCAAATCTCAGTGCGGTCATCCGATATCCATTTATTAAGATGCCCTTTTTGCTCCAGTCCATTGATTTAAATACTTCTTCTAGCAGAGCGTTGAACAAAACAGGAGAAAAGGGATCGCCTTGTTTCACTCCTCTCTTAATTTGAAAAGAAGGACCCTCTGATTCCAGTCTTATTTTCGCACTGCTATTTTTGTATATTTTTCCGAGCGTTTCAACGTATTTCGGTTCAATGCCTTGTTGTTTAAGAGCTTTAAGTAAGTAGTTTTGGCTTATGGTGTCGAATGCTTTTGTGAAATCGATAAAGCAAATATATAAAGACTTGTTCCACTCCGTGTATTTTTCGATAAGCATATTCAGTGCATGTAGGTGGTCCGTTGTAGAAAACCCTTGTCGAAATCCTGCCTGATCTACGTGCTGATTTTCGTCAATTTTTTTATTAAGTCTATTCTTAAGCACCGTCATAAATAGTTTGTAAAGACTACAGGACAATGTAATGGGTCTATAGTTGCTTATATCTTTTTGGCATCCTTTCTTATGTAATAAAGTAATGATAGAGGTGTGCCATTACGTTGGGAGGAGGCCTGTTGTTAAAATTGAGTTGAAAATTGTTTGGATAGGTTCCAGTAGTTCATCTAAATAGCACTTTAGGATCTCATTAGTGACATGGTCGTTTCCTGTAGCTTTTTTATTTTTTAAGCTTTCTAAGGCAAATCTTATTTCGGGCTTGAGAAACAAAGGCACGTTTTCTTATTTGTCTGATATGAATTTCAAACTCGTAGCTTCTGTAGAGTCATATAAACTTTTGTAAAATTCGGTAGCTACTTTCAGTAAATCCTTTCGTGTTGTTGTGTTTTGTCCTGTCTTGTCAAGTAGAGTTGGAATTATATTTTTGCCTTGAGATTGACGTTTCGCTATTTCTTTTATTGATCTAGTAGTGCCCATTATTTCTTCTATCATTCTCATGCTAAAGTTGTTCATGTCTTCTTGTATACTTTTCTTTGCTTCTTTTTGTATATTTTTGAAGAACTCTTTTTCTTCTTTGGTTTTGTTTGGTTTCCATTTGATTTTGTCTCTTTTTGCAATTAATTTCTTCGTTTCTAAAGTTATAATTCTGGGTTTAATAATGTCCGCTGTTTTATGTTTGTCTTGTATAGCTTGTAAAGTTTTTTCTAACCTGTCGTACATTTCTTGGATGGAAAAGTTATTTCCATGAAAATCTAAATCCACCTTTATTATGGACCTATGATCGTCTTGGGGTATATATTGTGCTGTTTTATTTGGTTTTGGTCTCTTTCGTTTTATATTTTTAGAATTAATACAAGCAATTACGGGTCTGTGATCAGTGTTTATCATAAAGTGGCTAAGCACTTTAACATTTCTTATTGAATTGGTTTTGTTAGCCAATATGAAATCGATCTGATGTTTCGTGAAACTATCAGGTGAGAGCCAGGTCCACATTTTCCCTTTTCGTGATTTGAAAAGGCTGTTTGTTACTTTTAGACCGTATTCTTGACAGAACATGATCATTCTATCTCCTCTCTCGTTTCGCTCTCCATAGTGGTAGGGTCCCATTATGTGTTCTTCGTATTTTTGGCGCTTACCGATGTGACTATTAAAATCGCCCATTATGTAGACTTCATGTGACTGTTTTTGTGGGTAGGCTTCGTTGATTTGAGAGTAGAATTTTTCAATCTCTTCCTCTGTACTGTTAGTGGCTGTAGGTGCGTAGACTTGTATAAGTCTGATGTTTCTTTTTTCTATCTTGACATCTATTGCTGCGACTCTATCAGATATGGTTACGAAATTTTCCACATATTCTGTCATTGCATGGTTTATGATAAATCCCACGCCACCAACGCCTTTTGTGCAACCTGTATGATATAAGATACATCCATTTTTCATTTTTGTTACTTTTTCAGTTTTTCTTCTAACTTCTGCAATGCCGAAGATATCCCACTGTATTTTGTCAAGGGCTAAGCATAATTCAGTTAATTTAGCGTCTTCCATTAGTGTTCTTACGTTAATGGTGCCTATATGTATGTCTTTGGAATCCAAATTATTTAAAATTTTTGGCCTCTACATTTTTTGTTGCTTGTGACGTTAATTGCTACACAGAATTTTCTTTTGTTCCCGTCCTTTCAGGAATGAATATTTTATTTATATTAGCTTCTTTTTTGTCGGTTGCTATTTTAGAGCTAGATGTACCATAACATTTTATGCTGGTTTGAGAAAGTTCTGAGTGTTTAGTCTTTTTAGGATTTGGTTGTTTGGATGTTTCTTGTTCTGTTGCCTTAGATTTAGTTGATGAGTTTTCACTTGGTGTTTGAGGTGGGCTTTGAGATAGCTGTCTTTTGTGTGTACTTTTTCCAATGACCACGAGTTTATCATATTTTATTAAGGCACGATTGCCCTGTTCGATCTCATTCTGTAATAGAGGTTGCAGCGTTTTCCTTATTTCTTGAACTTTCATAGGAAAATCCTCTTTAATATATGAATTGGTACCATTAAGCTTTTTCTTTTGTTGTAAAATTTCAATCTTCTTTCCAAGGGTAGTGACAGCAAAGAGAATAGGTCTGACTTTCTGTGATTTCTTTCCCAACCGCCTCACGAATTCGATTTGTTCTTTGTTTAACTCTACGTCTAAATTTCTTTTAAGAACACCGATAAGTAAATTTTCCAAATCTGAGTATGACCTTTCTTCTTCTGCGATTCCAAATAAAATTAGGTTTCTTATTCTAATCTGTCTTTCCATGTTGTCGATTCTTTTCTCTTGTTCTTGGTTTTCGTTCCTTAGCGCCTCTACTTCGGCGTTCAATTTAATAAACTTTTCATCTATATTTTTATTTATGTTGTTTGTAATACTATTTTCTAAATTGTTGACTTTTTCTTCGATATTATTCAATTTTAATTCAAAATTTGTGTTTAAATTGTTTATAGCTTCCAAAATATTTTGTTCCATTTTTATTTTTGAATTTTATAAGCACTTTTAATTTGTTCTCTTTTTTCAAATTGACTCGACAAGTTAGCGAGGACGGGTAAAGCTCTATCTGGTTTGGTTATCTCTACATTTTGTCATCCAAGGGACTCTATATTTATGAGCGCTCTCTGGTGGTGTGTAGCCGAACTTCCTAGTTATGTGGGAAGAAGAGCAGCTTTGCATCGATCGAGATTTCGCTATTTGATCGTAGATGGCGTGATAAGATGAGATTTCGCTATTTGATCATAGATAGCGTACTTTTGTTTACAAATTTAATGATTGAGCAATATTGATGAAATATTTCGTTTTATTATTGTTTCTTTTGCACATATACACACTAAGATTCGGGCACTAAAACTGTTAATTCTTTTCGAAAGCTTATCGTTTTAATAATTATTAGTTTTAGCACTGTTCTGGTTTTAGCACTGCATGAGCACTGCACTCCAGGAATGTTACACTAGAGAAAATAAGTCATTTTGGAAGATGTTGATACGTTTTAAATCACAAATACAGACTGATGTCTATTTTGCCCAATATAGTTTATTCGCTTCGGATTTACTACTTAATGATTGATTATTTTTAAGCACTGTTTAACCCAATATACTAAAGGAAAATTACTGACATTTTGAAACATTTTGCAACGCTAACAGTGGAGTTCAAAACAAAATGACAAAAAAACCAAATAGGAACCACGTTAGTATTAGACATATCATTCGTTAAGAACAATATTGGACCCAAAATAAGGCCCTGAGGTACCGCAATATTATCCGATTTTACAAAACAAAAACTTTGCCGAAATAGCCTTAAAATGAGACCCACAAAAAACCAGTCACAAAACCGGTAGACCCTTTCAAAATAACACACCGACTGCCAATACGCCAAAACTATTAACTTCAAAAGACTCAGTGAAATGGTAAAAGAAGGTTGAGACCCGAGGGCTATGCTCTACAAAGTAATAAAAGAAACAAATGATATTGTTAGTTACCATAAAAAGGTTGTACCATCGGCATGACTTCTTTCCACTTTCGGAAGCTGGCCACCACTTCTCCAATGTCCAAGATATAGAAAGGTTCTTCTTGCTCTCCAGACTCGACGATGTGTCGGATCACATCCACGGGGTCGCAGGGATCTTCCATTATTCTGAGAGATTGTGAGGCCATCGTCTGAGCTTCACCTTCCCACTTTGAAATGCTATGACCAATATAAATTAAGTTGATAGTTGAGATTGTCGGCACTTGGTGGAATTTATCAAACATTGTTGTGATGAAAAAACACTTGAACAGATAAGTGGAAAAGTACAAATGTTTTTTCATCACAACAATATAAATTAATTTCATTGGAATGGTGTTCAAGGTTCTGTATTAAATTTATCTGTATTCTTTTGGAACCCAGATATTAAATATAATTGGTAGTTGTTAGTAGGTATATAAATAAATAAAAATTGTTTTATTCAGCTCCTAATATTATTTAGTAGAATTAAACACTACGCTAACAACTTAATATTAAATACATGTTGTAATAAATGAGTACCTACTATGCATTCAATGACATTTATATCGTTATTATGACTCATGATATGCGTATGACACAGACATCTTAAGTAATTTTTGATGGTAAATTAATACTAATTATTACAATATAAATTTTCGTATACTACCTATAGATGTGGTGATATATGCTGTACTATTATCATTCATATTTCAAACGAATAAAACTTATTCTATTCTATTCTACATTACGGTAACCACAGTGTACATTATAATTTTATAATACTGAGAACTGTAACTGAAAGGGACCAAACTCAACTACGAGTTGCGTGTTAGACAACTGCAGCTGATTTTCAGTTTGTACCTTGTTATACGGAGTGTTAATATTGTGAAAAGTACGCCGAACTACAATTCTTCATGTTACAAATATAACAGTAGAATGTTATACTATTAATAATAATTTAATTTAATACTACTAATAATTTCATTTAATTTATAAATTAAGAAAAAAAATATATTAATAAAGATAATAATTGAGTTATTAATATCTATCTTTATGAATTTATTGTAGTTTTATTATTTAAAAAAAGTCGTGATGACGACTCCACTGAAGGAGTCGAAATATATCGTTGAGTTTTTTCCCTTTTTTAGTTACTGTATTTTAAATAATAAAACTACAATAATTTGAGGCCAGTACAGGTAAAATATTTTTTTTATTAATATTATTTTTAATAACAAATGATATGATGATAATTATGATTTACTTTAGGGTAATCATAGCAATTTTTGTGATTTCAATAAAAATCTACGCGGGTTACTCTGGTATGACTTTCACAAAAAGGGTAAACCTTTATATTACTGGGCGATAAGTGTTGAGTCGTAAGTATGAATTTGGCGTCATTGATTATATTATTATTATTTTGTATTAAGCCGTATTTTATATATTTCCAATAACACCAATACAATATCAAAAGAAACACAATCGTCTGTTACTTACCGGCTTGGTGCAAGAAAATTGGTTTCTTGACGTCGCGCGTCGTCACAAAACGTTTTATAAAGATATCTGGGTTGCCAGATGGTGTGTCTTAAATTTTCTCAAATAAGATTTTCTAAATAATATGAACACAGATTGAAATAATAAAATACGTGGTAGAGCTGAGGCCGGGCTCGACTGACTCGTAACTCCTCCTGAAGCTATTCGGGGGAGAGTAAGAGAACACCTCTCAGGCAAAACCAGGCGGCCCACCATTGCCTGGGACCGATGGATGGCGGTATATCCATCCCCAATTGCCGGGCCTTATATAAAACAGACTGGTGACGGGCAGCGGCGTCACTGGTGCAAGGGTTTCGGCACCGCGCTCCCCAACCCGCCTGCCCAGCGTGTGTGAGTGTGGGCATTTCTTCCAGGAGGACCGCCAAGAGTGGCGAAATCCTGGAAAGGCCTATGTCCAGCAGTAAACGAAACAGGCTGATGGATGGATGAACACAGATTGAAAAACAATTTCAAAATGTATTGATTATTTTAAAAAGTTTTCAATCTCCACCACTAAATTAAAGTAATAAGTTGATGAAGTGTAAATAATGCAATCTATAGACTTGTTTGTCGTTTAAATTAATTATAAATAAATATTTTGTTGGGTTAAAATATGTTAACTTTAGGTTTAAAATTATACGACTCGTACGCTAATGTATAAACCAGATTCCATCAAAATAGTATTTCCGTTGGATATCGAACCTCATATTGTACGGATGTAAGTAGCGTAGAAGAAGAAAAGCACTGGTATCACTACAAAAACTAACAACTCGAAATACCATAAGGCGTTCGTGAAAATTATCATTAACGACACATGGTAAATGTTTACTTTCATTTTATGTCATTTCGAATTTTTATTCGTATAGTACATATACCTACATAACTAAAATATGTTCGAGTTAGCATGATATGGGTGACAGTTCGTAATTTTCCGTTTCACCTATACTACTCACACCATACTACATACACCAAGGTGCAAATGAAAATATTAGGTTTTAGAAAGAATGTATATAGTCATTGCAAAAATACAATAAATTATTTATCTATAAATCGAAACAATAATTACAGTGTATTCGTTAAATTTAACTAAAAAAGATTCAGAAAAGAAAAACGAATTTTTGCTACTTGATGCGTGGATCGGGACGTCAACCCATAGGTGCTGACACTACATAATCGAAAATACATCGATGAATCGGTGCGGCCATCTTATAGGATCGCGTCAGTATGAGTTCATCTTGTATGCGGTTTGTGTTTTTGTTGCGGTTGCATTACGTGCTATTTGTTTTCACGTTTGTTACAGTTTTTGTTGATTTTTGTTTTGTTAATGTTGTTTGTTTTTGGTGAAATACGAAGAAAAACGAAAAACAATCTTTGAACTCTCAAGCTCGGGCGTTATTGGTTCGTTTAATTTAATTAATTTACATATCAACAAAAAGCAGTTTGCATAATCAAAGATCAATCAAATAAAAAGTCGATTTGATAGCCCTTGTTAACATTCTCGATAATAAAAAAAAACGATTCTATTTCGTTAGGGCACATAACTATAACTGTCAATTTTGAACTGCCACCCATATGATAACTCGAACAGCCAATAATGAAATGAAACACTTAAAACAAACTATTGTCAGAAATATTTCGGGCTTCTTCGGCTTCTTCGGCTTTTAAAAATAAAAATATATAAATTATGATGATGAACCCTACACCATCCATCCATCCATCCATCCATCAGCCTGTTTCGTCCACTGCCTTTCCAGGATTTCGCCACTCCCGGCGGTCCTCCTGGAAGAAATGCCCATACTCACACACGCTGGGCAGGCGGGTTGGTGAGCGCGGTGCCGAAACCCTTGCACCAGTGACGCCGCTGCCCGTCACTAGTCTGTTTTATATAAGCTCCGGTAATTGGGGATGGATACACCGCCATCCATCGGTCCCAGGCAATGGTGGGCCGCCTGGTTTTGCCTGAGAGCTGTTCTCTTACTCTCCCCCGAATAACTTCGGGAGGATTTGCGAGTAAGATGATGGTACCTCCACAGTCGAGCCCGGCATCAGCTCTACCACCTCAACACACGTGAAGTAAATTTAACTTTTTAGGGTTCCGTAGTACCTGAAAGGTAAAAGGTACCTTTATGGTGAGACTCCTTGTCCGTCCGTCCGTCCGTATGTTGTGACATAACTTTAGCACCGTTAAAGACAAAGATTTGAAATTTGCTACAAATTGCTTACACAATATGGTGTTAGAAAAATTGAAAAAATTCAAGTTGTTCAAAATATTTCCAATACAAAAGTGAGAAAAATAAAAAGAGCATATCCTAAAAATACAATATGGGTATCAAATTGTAGATATTACAGAGTTGATTATAAAAATACTTACTTTTACTATATTTACTGTCACCGATTTCGAGAAATCTTTGAAAATCCGCAAAAAATGCATGTCCCTTCCCATTATTCCCGAAACTAGTGAACCAAAAAAAATGAAAAAAATCATGGTGATTTGGGATTACAGGAAATATATAGCGGTTGAGAAATTCACGATAGTAAAATGACAAAATTAAATTTTTCATTCGCGAGTTTTATTTCGAGTAAAGTATAAAAATATTTGTGTCCCTCTTTTGTGGTACCTACAATCAATTCTTTTTTTAGTTATCATAAACAGTCATGGGCAAGGTTTTAAATACTTTTTTCCCAAAACTGTCGAATTACGGAACCCTAAGTATGCGAGTCTGACTCGCACTTGACCGGTTTTTTATTATTATTTTTGAAGATTTTTCGTTTGATATATAAATAAAATTCAAACAGGAAGAGTTATTAAAAATTGAAATTGAAAAGGTCTGTGGTGTTAAAAAAATTATCGTAACCGAAGTGCCCATCAGCTTGAAAATGTTTATTTTTAATGCCAAATTAAGAAACAGAAGAGAAAACATATTTTTACCTAATAAAAAAATATCTGTGTTAACGGGGAGATTTTGCGAAAAAAATTCAATGCTCCAAATTCGATCTTATTTTATGGCGAGCGTATTCACATCCGGGAAATCTGTTCTGCTCCAACGCTTTCTTTTCTCAACTGACTATCCTGTGGAAGCGGGCCGTTTGTGTTTTTGTTACTTTTCAATTTTTTTATATTGTTTCCATAAAAAAACTAGACAATACTAAATTAGATAATTTTTCATTGCAAAACAATCAATGAGACTGGTTTTTAGTTGAAAATTATATACTCGATTCAGAATTATTTTAATGCAGTAAAGCATAAATAAATGACTTAGAAACTCCCTTAATAATTTGAATAAAGATATGAAGAAACACACATATATTATTCTGAATTTTTCTATACATATTTTAATGAACCGGAAATGTATGTAAAAGCAAGCATTTTTGTGGAAAACACGAATTCCTTCGCCCTTGCATCTGATGCAATCTTGCACCGAAATGTGACAGATTTGACAAATAATATTTAATGCAAATGTTATCATAATATATTATTATATTATAAATAAATAGTAAAATGTAAGTTACAAGTTAATGTATTTTATACTGTACATAATCTATACAATTTATATTTAAATATACTATTTGTAGAGGGGGACCTAAAAATCAATGTTTTGTTTGCTGAAACAAAATCTTTGGACAACCCATTCTGAGCAAGAGAGATAAAAACAATATTTTACTTTGTTCTAATTCTAAAATAAAATTAACATGATTGCCCTACCAATAATTTTAATTATATGTAAGAATAAGAACAAAGTAAAAAAATAGTAGTTTATGAAACTGGTACATAAAAAGGTTATTAAACGAGTGTCAGTTTAAAAAACGAGCCGAAAGCGAGTTTCTTAATAGAACATGAGTGTTTCAATACCTAGTTATGTATAGTTTCATACAATACTTTATCTAAACTCATGCCTACTAACCTGTTTTCATAATCTTGGAAAATTTTTCTTTAGCCATTTTTGATTGTTCTTGTAAAAGTTTTGTTCTAAAAGTGTTCATAATTTCCGTCGTTATTTCCAGAATGTCAGGTAGAGTCAAATAATATCACCATCCTTGCTGTCAGTAATTTTAGGGCAAAATAATTATTCTGACCTATAAAACCACAGTAAGTAATAAATACATTTCCTCGAAAACTGTAGCGCGACAAACAGTTCATCCATTGACAGACCGAGTCTAAGGCGCCGTAAGCCATAGACAATACCTGGCCGAAAATAAAGTTGACTGTAACCTCGTTACTGTTTTGCTTGTATTGGAGAACATATTTATAAACCTCATTGGTATTTGATATTAAACTTCAGACATGGCTGTTTGGGCTAAGTTCCCTTTGCCTTCCTAGTTAGTATCGCAACATGTACTGTAATCTCAGAAAAAGTTTTTTTTTAGCATTATGTTGTTCGGAGACCTATATTTTAATCTAATTTTTTAATTTTTTAGAGACGTTCATGAAAAATATTTTTCATTATGCCAGTAATTTTGAGTTCGTAATGAGGATTTTACGATATGAGGTTAGATAAATAATTTTTCATGCTTGTAAAATAAATGAGGGTATCACCATTGTATTGTAAAAAAAACACTCAATGTAATAATTAGTTGCATTTCATAAACATCTCATTCCGTCTGTTCTGTTCTAACCTCGACCAAACCATAATGACTTCTCATGATCGAGCTATTAATTTAATAACAAAAAATGTAACAGAACGCGTAATGAATACCAAACAATTAGCTTGCAATACAGAGGTTTTATTGCACCGTCTAAGTATCTATAGGTCGTTGGCACCGTCATGTGAATTGTTTAAGGTTCTATCATGTTTGTTAAGTTTCTTGCCCTTCTTCTTAGCAATACTAATCGAATGGTGCGGATGGTTAGGCATTTTGCATAGATATTATTTTTATTCCTAGATTTCTCTATTTTATGCAGGTGTAAGTATTGTACATTTTAGTAGCCCAACCTTAATATTTTCTGTATGTATTTCCCGTATCTATGTATCAACTTATTTGTTCATTGCATCATTTATGAGTATATAATATTTTTATTTCTAGATTTCTCTATTTTATGCAGGTGTAAGTATTGTACATTTTAGTAGCCCAACCTTAATATTTTCTGTATGTATTTCCCGTATCTATGTATCAACTTATTTGTTCATTGCATCATTTATGAGTATATAATATTTTTATTTCTAGATTTCTCTATTTTATGCAGGTGTAAGTATTGTACATTTTAGTAGCCCAACCTTAATATTTTCTGTATGTATTTCCCGTATCTATGTATCAACTTATTTGTTCATTGCATCATTTATGAGTATATAATATTTTTATTTCTAGATTTCTCTATTTTATGCAGGTGTAAGTATTGTACATTTTAGTAGCCCAACCTTAATATTTTCTGTATGTATTTCCCGTATCTATGTATCAACTTATTTGTTCATTGCATCATTTATGAGTATATAATATTTTTATTTCTAGATTTCTCTATTTTATGCAGGTGTAAGTATTGTACATTTTAGTAGCCCAACCTTAATATTTTCTGTATGTATTTCCCGTATCTATGTATCAACTTATTTGTTCATTGCATCATTTATGAGTATATAATATTTTTATTTCTAGATTTCTCTATTTTATGCAGGTGTAAGTATTGTACATTTTAGTAGCCCAACCTTAATATTTTCTGTATGTATTTCCCGTATCTATGTATCAACTTATTTGTTCATTGCATCATTTATGAGTATATAATATTTTTATTTCTAGATTTCTCTATTTTATGCAGGTGTAAGTATTGTACATTTTAGTAGCCCAACCTTAATATTTTCTATATGTATTTCCCGTATCTATGTATCAACTTATTTGTTCATTGCATCATTTATGAGTATATAATATTTTTATTTCTAGATTTCTCTATTTTATGCAGGTGTAAGTATTGTACATTTTAGTAGCCCAACCTTAATATTTTCTGTATGTATTTCCCGTATCTATGTATCAACTTATTTGTTCATTGCATCATTTATATATAATATTTTTATTCCTGGATTTCTCTATTTATGCATGTGTATAATTACATAAAGACATAAACATAAAGGATCTTGACAGACGGATAGACGGACAACAAAGTGATCGTATAAGGGTTCCGTTTTTTTTCCTTTTGAGGTACGGAACCCTAAAAAACGATTGTATTGACAAGGGGCCTTCAACTAGCTCATTCGGCAGACTGTGTCGATCACTTTCGATCTCATGCCCAAATAGTAGCCCAACCTAAATATTTTTTGTATGTCTTTCCCTTATTAGTATATATTTTTTTTATATTCTAAAGATATATATTGTAAAGATTAACTTTGACTTGTACAAATACTTTATGTATTTATTTTACAAAATAAATATTTTGATGAAATTTCAGTTCAGTTTCAAATATTCTTTGAAATAATGTCAAATGTCAACGTCAGAGAAACATCATATTTTTTTGAAAATAATATTTTATTTCCTTTTCGGAGTTTATCAAGCTTTATTTTTACAAATATTAACGAACCAGTTGGTAAATATTTATAAAATGACTATATCATCATAATCCTACATCGCCAGACAGTGTGTTTCGTGCTCCGCCACCCAGCCATACAGAAACACGGGAGACCTCCTCGGACGATCCCACCACGCCTCACCGTGCCCAAAATAGCTTTACATACTCTGTGACTGTGCCTCTGCCGAAGACACAAAGTACGACATTAGATTTCCATGCTCCGCTGATCATCCACATAATTATCTACACTGCAGACTTCCTTGGACAATTCTGATAGATGACACTGTTTGATAAAAGACGTCTCCCAAAAGCAAGTACTTTCCAACTTTCCCACAAGCCGATAGTGAACCGCATTGTGCTCTACACCTCATTCTGTCATCGCCAGAACAAACTGCAGCCTTACGGGATTGCGATTCAGGTTTATACATAGATACATACTATTAAGGACGCTATAAAAAAGTAAAGTTCCTGTTTTTGTGATTATTTAATAATAGGTACTTATTTTAGCTTTATTTTAGGAATAATTTATATACTAAGGGTTGTTTCCTTTAAAATATTTTTTATACTTACATATATTTAATGTTATTTATAAATTTACCTACATACTATCTGTATGTCTCAGGCCAATGACCATTATTCAAGCGATCAGTCAGCGTCTGCGACGGCGGCGGCGTCACAGGAACTCGTGCAGTGTCCGGATTGCTCCCCATCTCGGAAATTTAAAGGTCAAAGAGGCCTAAGGATTCATATAGGCAGAGCACACAAATGTTTTAATAACGTGAACGCAAATGCTAACCCCACAACTCCATCTACAAATTCACATTTTTGGCAGGAAATCAGCAAATATAAAAATTCATTCCCCACCGTAAAAAGGATACCACGTGGTGCTAGAAACACTGTAGCGTCCTCTCTCCGATCATGCATTCGGAATGTTTGAAATAAAAATGACAAACTGAGCTGGGAAGAATTTCTGACTTTCTCATACCGGACATTGCACGTTCCAAGAGGAAGGGAAAGGGGCGGCTCGCTGACTCAAAATATTAAAGACAACTGCAAAGATCCCAATGATTTATCTTTATCAGTTTTATCACACACACAAATTAATTCCAAAAATAAACATTCCGCTACTGCCAATTTAACGAAAACTTACACCTGCATAAAAGACCACAGCAAGATTTATGAAAAAAATTTATTCCAAAACACCACAAACTCCAATCTTGTCCCCTGTCTACCGTTTTGTGACGTCATTGCGACAAGATAATGGGGTCTAAAATATTTTTGCAGTTATTATAAGATGATTCATTTAATACCCCTACTTACTTGTAACAACTACTCCCATAAAAAAATCTAAAAAGTGTCGATATGAGTGTATCGATACTTTAGAGGTCTCATATGAGTAATAACCACAGTAATAACGAAAAATCATTTGAGTACTACTTAAATGGGTAATGTATCGATACCTTGTGGGTATCGGGACATCCCTGTACGGAACGAAACATGTGTACAGCGCCACGAGCTTGTCTGACCCTATAAGCCAAACTAAAATGACCTCTATATTCAAGAAACGACAGTCCTCGTCACCGGGTCAGATAAGTTTGCTGCATTATAAGCAAACAAACTTACGCCAACTTGTCAATCTTCCTACTTTTCAATTTAATATTTTTGACATCTGGGTATATTGTCTTTGATAAATCAAATCAAATCAAAATATTTATTTTGTAAAATAGATACATAAAGTATACTTTCTACAAGTCCAAGGTTATCTTTACCATATAGGTATATCTTTAGAGTAAAAAAATAATAAACTCAAACCAGAGGTAGTGTTCATGTATAGAAACAAGACTGTGGAATTAGTTTTTGAAAATTCTAAAAGTCAATATTTAATTTTAATGTTTTACCAGACGAGACACACCCAACACAGCTGATTGTGTCGCCTAGACAGGAGACAACTAGCCCCCTTATCGTCTAACTTCAACATTTATCGCTATCGCTTTCAAACGTATCATGATTAGCTATAAATGGCATCACACATCAATTGAAAAGCGATTGACACGACAAGCGATAGCGATAGATGTTCACGTTAGACGATTCAGGCCGGTTGAATGAAATCCCGCTTTCAAGGACACGCTCACACCTTAATAATAACCGACTAATAGTCGGCGACTATGGACGGTCGTTATGCTAGTAGGTAGGTACCTAATTATTTCGTTTTGAAATATTATTGCCTATCACCGTAATATCATTTAATACAACACATTTTCATTTGCTTGCCCTAATTATTAACAGCAAAAAAAGTTGTTTTGATGAAGTTTAGGTGGAATTCAGGGTTTATCGTTTTGCTAAAATAACACAAAGTTCGAATAGAAATGTGTGTGCGTGCCGAACATATTGCTAGCGTTTGGCACGATAACTAAATAAGCGGAAAGTACAGTGATGAGAATCAAATTATTTACCTTTTTACAAATGCTGTTGAAAGTGCCGTCCATTGTACTGAATGCACGGGTTAGCACGTCTCAGTATGTTAGACTGCACCCTTCCAAGTGTTTCTCGATCCTGTCGCACTACGTCAAACGCACTTATTATTTTGGCTTTTAGTAGCGCCACAGTTCTCACAGAAAGAAAATTGTCTGTGTACACCAAATCTTTCACACGTCCCCACAAAAAGAAGTCCAACGGTGTAAGGTCTGGTGAACGTGGAGGCCAAGGAACCGAACCTCCATTTCCTATCCATCTCTGCCCGTACTTCTCATTGAGATAGTGGCGCACTGCTAGCGCGAAGTGAGCGGGTGCTCCATCGTGCTGATAGAAGAGACCGCCGCCACGATGTACATCTAGTGGTAACTCGTCCAGAAGGTCCCCCACATGCTCGAGCAGCTCGAGATATGTAGCACTATTCAGCCTCTCCGGGAACAGAGGCCCCACGATGTGACCGTTCACGATGCCAGCCCATACGTTCACGGAAACACGGTACTGCACGTGATCCACTCGAATTGCGTGAGGGTTGTGAGGCGACCACACATGTGCGTTATGTTGGTTAAACAGTCCGACCCGCGTGAATGTGGACTCGTCAGTCCAAAAGATGTTTCGGTTGCGGTTCTGCAACAACCACTCACAAAACACAATCCGGGGCCCGTAGTCACGCTCAAGTAATTCTTGTACCCTTGTGAAATGATATGGGTGTTGCCCGCCCTCTCGCAGCAGGTGCCAACAATAAAATTGGCTAACACCGAACTCCTTCGCTCCATCGTTAGTACTTGCTTCCGGGAACATCTCAAAGAATTCGAGGACTTCATCCTCCAGGTGCCTATGACGAGGTCGGCCGCCATCGTAATTAGGGCGCCGAAAAACACCGTAATCCCGCAACCTCTGGGTTGCGCCGAGCACTGTGGCGCGAGTAGGCACGCTACCGTGAGGGTGCAGACGTTGGTACAGCTCCCGAGCAAAGTCCAGCACGACGCCACTAGCCATGTAACACATCACCATATCAAAGTACTCCGAGTTGGTGTAGGCATACGGCATGTTGCTTTTTGTCACTTTTCACTTACGATTACAGACACACACAATATTGCGTTGATGCGTTTGCGCGGTTACTGACGGCGGCGACGGACGCGGCGGGGCCGCGGGGCGGGGGGCATCGCGGTAATTCGGCTTGTGGGGATTCCCCGCCGGGAATAGTCTGTGAAACACGTTAGTACGTGCGGCGGCAACTTGGATCCACGGACAGCGGGGGTCTTTGATAATACCGCCCGCACGTCGTCGCGGACTTTTCTTTTTGTTGTTTTCGCGCGTAATCGTTTTAGACAATAATGCTTTGTTTTATTTTAAATTTGAAGTTAGACGATAAGGGGGCTGGTTGTCTTCTGTCTAGGCAACACAATGTTTGGGTGTATCTCGTCCGGGAAAACTTTAAAATAAATATTGACTTTTAGAATTTTCAAAAACTAATTCCACAGTCTTGTTTCTATACATGAACACTACCTCTGGTTTGAGTTTCGCCAATTGTTTTTATGTAACCCTATACTAATAAGGGAAATACATACAAAAAATATTTAGGTTGGGCTACTAAAATGTAATTATACCCCTGCATGAAATAGAGAAATCTAGGAATAAAATATTATATATAAATGATACAACGAACAAACATGTTGATAAATAAATACGGGAAATACATACAAAAAATATTAAGGTTGGGCTACTAAAATGTAATAAAGTTATACACCTGCATAAAATAGAGAAATATAGGCATAAAAATATTATATATACATAATGCCTAACCATCTGCACCATTCGATTAGTATTGCTAAGAAGAAGGGCAAGAAACTTCGCAAACATGAATTTTTTCATTTGTAACATTAGTAACAAACTTAATCTATACAATTTTCTTATACCTATTTAAGTAAAGGCAAAAATAAGACCATAGGAATTATGTCACAAGAGAAAAAAAATTGATCTTAGTCAACCCAAAGTCAACCGTCTTACATTGTCTATTACCTTTTACAGCAAAGTCAGTTTACATTATTAATCTACATCTACACTTCTACATCTACATCTTCTACATCTACACTATCTATCTATCTTCTACATCTACATCTACACTTATATTATATTATATAAAGAGGGGGGATTTGTTTGTTTGTTTGTTTGTATGTTTGAGGTAATCTTTGGAACTACTGAACCGATTCTAAAAATTCTTTCTTTAGTAAAAAGCTACACTATTGTTGAGTAACATGGGCCATATTTAATTTTAATACAACGATCCTGACACACATCTTGCTTGAAAAAGTGATTACAGCCAGGTTTATGTATTGATTTTATCCTATACGAGAAAACTGTATGAGTATAATCTGACTACAGATTTCCATCTACAACGATCCTGACACACTTCTTGGCACTTTGGTAAAACATGGTGACTAGGGTCTGATGATGGGACTGGAAGATGGGTACAGGATTTCCTCAACGGACAACAGCAGACCCTTCGAGTTTGGGCTTATTTGGTTGGTCATTATTAACACTTTGGTAAAAAATGGTGACCAGGGTCTGATTATGGGTCTGGAAGATGGGTACAGGATCTCCTCAACGGACAACAGCAGAGCTTTCGAGTTTGGGCTTATTTGATTGGTCTTTATTACCACTTTGGTAAAACATGGAAACCAGGGTCTGATGATGGGACTGGAAGATGAGTACCGGATCTCCTCAACGGACAACAGCAGACCCTTCGAGTTTGGGCTTATTTGGTTGGTCATTATTAACACTTTGGTAAAAAATTATGACCAGGGTCTGATTATGGGTCTGGAAGATGGGTACAGGATCTCCTCAACGGACAACAGCAGACCTTTCGAGTTTGGGCTTATTTGATTGGTCTTTATTTCCACTTTGGTAAAACATGGAAACCAGGGTCTGATTATGGGACTGGAAGATGAGTACCGGATCTCCTCAACGGACAACAGCAGACCCTTCGAGTTTGGGCTTATTTGATTGGTCTTTATTATCACTTTGGTAATACATGGTGACCAGGGTCTGATGATGGGTCTGGAAGATGGGTACAGGATCTCCTCAACGGACAACAGCAGACCCTTCGAGTTCGGGCTTATTTGATTGGTCTTTATTACCACTTTGGTAAAACATGGAAACCAGGGTCTGATGATGGGACTGGAAGATGAGTACCGGATCTCCTCAACGGACAACAGCAGACCCTTCGAGTTTGGGCTTATTTGATTGGTCTTTATTATCACTTTGGTAATACATGGTGACCAGGGTCTGATGATGGGTCTGGAAGATGGGTACAGGATCTGGGCTTATTTGATTGGTCTTTATTAGCACTTTGGTAAAACATGGTGTCCGTTGCATATAGTCGTTCAAAAAATCAAATTATTTTGTTTTCCTTATTTCCACGAAAATCTCTTCGACGTGAGCGGAGCCGCGGGCAAAAACTAGTATTATATAAAGAGGAAAGATTTGTTTGTTTGTATGTTTGAGGTAAACTTTGGAACTACTGAATCGATTCTAAAAGTTCTTTCTTTTGTAAAAAGCTACACAATTGCTGAGTAACATAGGCTATATTTTATTTAAATAAAAGTAAGTTTTCAGTTTGAAAATGCAGTATTTGTGAACCATATCGGGAGAAAAAACGCTGCTTAGCTGGTTTATCGGCGTGCCCTGACCAAATGGTCAGTTATACGTGATAAAACCGGTTAATTTCCATACGACGAAATTGTGTCAGTTTAATCTGACTAAAAATTTCCATCTACAACGATCCTGACACACTTCATGGCACTTTGCTAAAACATAGTAACAGGGGTCTGATGATTGGACTGGAAGATGGGTACGGGATCTCCTCAACGGACAACAGCAGACCCTTCGAGTTTGGGCGTATTTGATTGGTCTTTATTAGCTCTTTGGTAAAACATGGTGACCAGGGTCTGATGATGGAACTGGGAGATGGGTACGGGATCTCCTCAACGGACAACAGCAAACCCTTCGAGTTTGGGCTTATTTGATTTGTCTTTATTAGCACTTTGGTAAAACATGGTGACCAGGATGTGGTGATAGGACTAGAAGATGGGTACGGGATCTCCTCGACGGACAACAGCAAACCCTTCGAGTTTGGGCTTATTTGATTGGTCTTTATTAGCACTTTGGTAAAACATGGTGACCAGGGTCTGATGATGGAACTGCAAGGTGGGTACGGGATCTCCTCAACGGACAACAGCAAACCCTTCGAGTTTGCGTCGTCAAACTGTCAGATAAAAGCTAAGCTCCGCGTATTTATTAATCTAAAAATGTACAAGTTGCTCAAAATCAAATAAAAAATAGTAATTCTTGGAGTCAACTAAACGTCCACAGTATACAAACATCTAAGACTATAAAAGTGGAACAGTGAATATACTAATTAACAATGAATAGTGTAATCTAAGTATTGAACCTGTGATCTAACTTTCTTAATTTGTGTTCAATTACAATGAGTGCTGTAGTATAGAAAGTGTCTGTGCCTATTCGCTAGTAATGTCATACGAGAAAATTTATATTTTAATGATTAAATACATTAAATTATTTACGACATAACGGGACTTCAACAGTCGCAAAAAAGGCACCTAGTGACGAAGTGTCATACTACATCTTCACTTAACTCACTAAGTACAAACAGATGTCGCCTAAACAATAACGCCATCTGATGAGGAGTAGCAGAACTGAATAAACTAACGCCATCTGATGTACACTTAGGTCATCACGACAGACAGATCTTTGCAAGCCGACCATTACAAAGCAGTAAACTGAGTAAGTCTTTGTAGCATTTACCAATAGGTGTCGCTAGAGTTCATCTTTCATAATGAATTTCTTAGACAATATTACTTTTCGTAGAAAGAAAACACTGTCAGAAAATACAAATGACAATATCTCCCTAAATCAAACGTTAGACGATCCTTCTAAAAGTCTCCCAGAGATATCAGATGATGAAAATACTGACCAGTTATCCAAACTTCAGGATCAAATACAGAGACTAACACTTGAATTAAATAGCGCGCATGAAGAAATAGAGTCCCTTTCATTAGACAATAATAACTTGAGAAGAGCTAACGATGAATTACTACAGAAGAAGGACATGTATAAGCAGTTTGCAACATCTACAACTGGCTATAAAACTCCTACACCTAAAAAAAAGTCATTAAGACTACAGACAAATGACGTAGAAACACAGACGGAAAATGAATATCTGCAAAACACGGTTCATCACTTAAAAGATAGTATGCGATCAACAGTCTCAAAAAATCTCGGACATACCAAAGGATCTAAATCCACCTCTACCTACACAAACATCACAGAAAATATCAAATGAGGAACATAGAGGGAATACAAACCAACAAGATGTGAGAAATAAGATCTACATCCTCAGCTCTAACAACAAAAATAATATCTCATCAATAGCAGAAAATACACTGAGAAATAAATTTCAAATATGTCACTATTTGACCCCTTACAGTGAACTTAAACAACTTTTAAACGGAATAGAGACAAAATTAATTGACTTTACAATGAATGATTATTGTGTCATCCTTATCGGCCCGGAAGATTTCAACACCACAGAAAACTATTTCAGTTTAATCTACCACATAAGGCAGACCCTGCAGAATCTAAAACACACAAACATTATATTAGGTGTACCAACTTTCAAAGTCGCAAAAAATAAAAGTGTGTTTAATTGGAGGGTTGAAAATTTCAACAATATGCTATA
Organism: Ypsolopha scabrella; assembly: GCA_910592155.1. Classification (NCBI taxonomy): domain Eukaryota; kingdom Metazoa; phylum Arthropoda; class Insecta; order Lepidoptera; family Ypsolophidae; genus Ypsolopha; species Ypsolopha scabrella. The sequence goes on along the minus strand of OU342981.1, from coordinate 11,328,076 downwards.
CCTCGATATTCAAACACACGAACATGCATATTGGCTTGATTCCAATTTAAATTTAAAATATGATTATAGGATGTTCTCAACCACCACAGGCATGTTAAATAATTATGGCATGCACACTATCTTAAAAGACTTGAAGGTACTAATCACCAAGATAGAATTGTATAATATAACTATCTCATCAGACTTACACACAACGACCACTGACCGCGAACATAATAAAAATAATACAGAAGCCGAAAATCAGTTTTTTCGGTCATAGATGGCTCTACGTACTGCATCAAAACATTGCTGGCCTAATTAATAAAGCTGATGCCCTTACAGTATGTCTGGAAGAACTCAGGGATACCAAGATCAGTGTAGATGTAATTTGTATAACAGAACACTTTATGATGTCGGGATATGAACAACTGCTGATGATCCAAAATTATAAGTTAGGTGCATGTTTTAGTAGAGATAATAGTAAGAGGGGAGGTGCCTGTATACTAATAAGAAACGGACATAAATATAGGGAATTACCAGATGTATCCAAATTCTCCATAAATGGAGTGATTGAATGCTGTGCTGTGGAGCTAACAGCTCACAATACCATAATTCTTTGTGTATATAGAGTGCCGAAGGCAAGTAATCTGGCTCTTTTTGTTGAGAAACTAGAAAAACTTTTAAGAAATCTACGTCATAAAAATAAAAAGCACATTATTGTTGCTGGAGACTTCAACATTGACATTTTAAATAGGAATAGCATATCATTAGAATTCGAATATCTTCTCCTAAATTTTTATTTAAAACTAGAAATAAGACAGCCAACTAGACTTAAAAGTAAGACATGTATAGATAACTTCGCTCACGATTTTGGAAAAAAATGTAAAGCGGAAGTTATTGAATATTCTTTATCAGATCATACTGCTCAATTACTGAAATGTCCAACAAAAAAAATACCCATTATACATTTCTGGCGGACTAAACGTCGTGATTATAGCAATGAAAATATGGATAAATTCAAAAAATGCATAGAAAGTCTTAATTTCAGTGAAATATATTTGACTGAGGACCCAAATAAATCGTACAACAGCTTCATTGAACATTTTAAGCTCTTTTATGATCTGTGTTTTCCTTTTAAAATAATTACAATTAGAATAAATAAATCCCCCAAATGGGTATCTCGAGGAATAAAAGTATGTTCCAGGAAAAAAAGAGACCTTCTCTGGTGTTACAGATTAAAACCAACAGAAATTAATAAACACAAGTTTCAGATGTACTCTAAGACATTTAAAAAAATCATTAAGCTTACTAAACGAACACAAAATAATTACAAAATTAAAAGCTCAGACAACAAGTCAAAAACAACTTGGCAAATTATAAATGAATCAAAATTAAATGTGCCAAAAGACAACATAAAGGTGATTAGAACGAAGGATAAAGTATTAACAAGTCCACAAATGATAGCCAATGCATTTAACGATTATTTTATCGATAAAATAGTACCAATTAGAGACTCTAAAAAAAGCTCTAGGTCTCACATTTTAAGTCGCTTAAATTCAATGTTTATGGCACCATGTTCTCCACAAGACATACTGAGAATCATAAAAAAATTGAAAAACACGAATAGCGTAGGATATGATGGATTCTGTACAAAAGTAATAAAATACGTGGCACCACAAATTTGTGAACACATTGGTCATATCATTAATTTATGCATAACTAGTGGAGTATACCCAAACATTTTAAAAACTGCAATAATCAAACCCCTCTTTAAGAAAGAAAACCGAGAACTGATGGAGTTTTATAGACCCATAGCTCACATTCCGGTGTTCGCAAAAATTTTTGAAAAATATATTTACAAGCAAATATACCTTTATTTAGAAAACCACAACATCTTGACCTTCGAGCAGAAGGGATTTAGACAAAAAAAGACAATAAATATGGCAATTTACGATTTTTTAAATACAGTTATAACTAATGTTGACAAAAAAAACAGTTTGTACCATATTCATGGACATGACGCAAGCCTTTGATTATGTGGACCACAACAATCTTTTGAACAAGATTGATGCCTACGGTATTAGGGGAAATGTACAGAAATTAATTAAATCGTACCTGGAAAACAGGAAACAATACACACAGATCTCAAACATTAACTACAAAACCAAGCAGGAAGAGATTTACATTTCTCGTGAACGAAGTGTCTCCTACGGCGTTCCTCAAGGCAGTGTATTGGGTCCACTGTTGTTTATTTTATATATTAATGACCTACCCAGGACAACTCATAACCCAATGTCCTTATTTGCAGATGACAGCACGGTAACAATAGAATGTAGAGACAGAGAATTATATGAAAATGATATAAACAATGCCTTACGTGCTATTATAGAATGGCTACAGTGTAACAACCTGAAAGTCAATTTGAAGAAAACAAAATTTATACAGTTCACCCAACGAATGCCTGTAAATTGCAATATGAACATACATTTTAATAATGAAATAATTTACAATGTCGATAATACTAAATTTTTAGGACTAATAATTGACAAAAATATAAATTGGAAAGCACAAACTGAACAATTATGTCAAAAATTAAGTTCTAATGCATATGCTCTTCATACGCTTTCCCATATAATTAATAAAGATGCTCTACTAACGGCATATCATGGTATTGTAGCTTCTAAACTGAGATATGGCGTCATTTTCTTTGGTAATTCCACCAACAGAGAACTTGTCTTTAAGGCCCAAAAAAGATGCATTAGAGCTATGTTTGGAATTGCATCAACAGAAAGCTGTAAACCGTTTTTTAAAAATCACAGCATACTCACTTTTCCTTCATTATATTTATTAGAAGTTGCGCTTTTTGTTAAGACAAATCCCGACTTATTCAAATACACCTCAGAGGTAAGCAGACGAAAACAACGGGATGAATGTAGGGTTTGTGTTCGTAGGGCGCACACTGCGCTCATGAACAAAAGTGTATACTGTATGGGCCCTTTAATACACAATAAAATTCCTAAGTACATCCGAGACTTAGATGTAAATGAATTTAAAAATAAAATCAAAACAATATTGCTGGATAAATGTTATTATACCATCTAAGAATTTCTTGTAGACAAACTAATTTGATACTGTACGCTTAAAGTATATTTATAAGTTTTATACATAACATTACTTCAGTTTCTTTTCACTTGTATTAATAATAAAAAAAATATTGATTTTCGAAATATATTTCGGCCCACTATGGGGCCGGCATCAGTCGACTGATGCCGGCCCCATAGTGGGCCGAAATATATTTCGAAAATCAATATTTTTTTTATTATTAATACAAGTGAAAAGAAACTAAAGGCTTTATATAGCTAAATTATATATATTTATTTAACATTACTTCATTGATATATATTTTACACTTGACTTTAGAATTTATATACATATTTTTTTTTTGTTATACTTAACATTTTTTTGTACATAAAATGACATTTATTTATTTATTATTTATTTATTTATCAAATCCACTTACTACTATCATTACAGGTAATTTACCTAATGCGACAGCGAAGTTACAAAAGAATGAATGAATGAATGAATGAATGAATAAACACTTTATTGCACACAGAACAAGATATTTACAAATATACAAAGAACAGACAGAAGGCAAGGGCGGACTTATTCCTAAAAGGAATTTCTTCCAGTCAACCTTGGGAAAATATAAAACATTTTTATTGAAGAAATTCACATCAGTGCATAGGTACATTCTAAGTTAGTTCTAAATCTATAATCTAATTATAAATATACTAAATACAAATACATACTTAAATACACAAATACATACATACAAATAACCAAGTAGCTTAGTCAGTAAGTCATTCAGAGAGAGGAGAGGTAAAATTTTTTCAAGTGATATTTAAAAGAGGACACAGAAGGAAGATCTTTGAGATTTTGCGGAAGTTCATTCCAAAGCCGAACAGCATTGACCGTAAAAGATTTGGAGAAACGATCAGTGGTATGCGGAGGCATCGCCAGATCGTGGTGGTGACAGGAGCGAAGCGTTCTGTTACTACGGTCAATGCGAAGGACAACTCTTTCTTTTAAATAATTGGGGTAGAGGGGATTGTGAAGAACATTATATAAAAGGGAAAGGATATGCAATTTCCTGCGAGATACTTAATACTATTCCGCTTAATTATATATAACATAATACATAAATAGTGGCCTCCGTGAACTCACTCATTGAGCAGCAAAACAAATCTACTCTCTCCGCCACCACGTTTAACGTACGTAGCGCGCGCGTGAGTGGCGCCTCCTGCAGCAAATTAGTACGCGCATGTGGCACTGCCAGCAGTCGCGGCCGACGCCGCCGCCCCACGTACTCATCTGGCACACACAACTGGACTTCCTGTAGAATGCTGGGATTGTAAACATTACCACGCACCAATTTAAATAGGTATGTGGCAAGGGATAGTTCCCTCCTTACTTCTAATTTGTTATAGCCCACCATTCCGAGGACAAATGAAGTCGGATACAATAATGGATATCCTGGGTAGACCCCATATAACCTATGATACAAAACTCTCAAGAATTTGTTTTGTATTCGCTCCAGCATTGTTTTATATTTAACTTCGTGTGGAGCCCAAATGATCGCATTAAATTCTAAATGACTTTTTACCAATGCTTCATACAAGACACGTAATGCGTTGATATTGGTGAATCCGTTCGACTGTCTTAATACGAAACCCAGATTTCGGTATGCTTTCTTGCACACATCAATGATGTGTTCCCGAAATGTCAAATCAGCATTGAAGCGAACGCCCAGGTCTCTGACCTCTGTGACGCGCTGCAGCAGCTCACCATCCATATGATACTGGTAGTGGCGAGGTGTTCGCGCACGGCTGAACGACATCACCGAGCATTTGGCCACATTGAAGTATAACTTATTCTCCTGGCTCCATCTAAAAACATTATTTATATCTCGCTGCAGTCTGTCATGATCCGAGTCTTTCCTGATTTCAAGAATTAATTTTAGGTCGTCAGCAAATAGTAGACATGTTGACTCGCCGACTACCTCCGGTAAATCATTAACCATTAAGTTAAATAGAAGGGGTCCCAAGTTACTACCTTGACTGACGCCTGATCTTGTGTAATATGGTTCAGATTGGTGTCCACCACAGTCGACGTACTGGCGCCTGTCTCGCATGTAGTTGGCTATGAAGTTGAGCGTGTGCTGCGTGCAACCTACGCCGGCTAATTTCGCGAGCAGTATGTCATTATCGACCGTGTCGAACGCCTTCCGAAAATCAAAGTAGGCAACATCTACTTGAACCCCAGCGTCTACCGCCGGCACCACTCGTGTCATCAGATGTAGTAAGTTCCCTGCCGTCCCCCGCCCAGGACGGAAACCGTGCTGCGCTTCGGACAACTGAGAACTCACCTGCGCATACAGACAATGGTGTATGGCTGACTCAAACACCTTGGCTGGAGTACACAAGACCGCTACCGGTCGGTAGTCGCTGGGTTCCGGACCTCCATGACCTTTCGGCACCGGTACTACACGACTCAACTTCCAACGATCAGGGAACGTCGCGGCCGCCAGGCAGACGTTGTATATATGCAGCAACGGTTCCACCAGCACCATTCGACAATCCTTAAAAATGAACGCCGGTATACCGTCTGGTCCTACTGATCGTTTAGGTGGCAGGCGTGCGAGTGCATGTTGCACTGCCGCTAATTCCAGGCCTGCAAGGTGCGCCCACGCGCCGCCCACCGTTCCCGCCGTTGTAGCTGCCGACACATCTAGGGCGGCCGGCTCCTGGTTGTACACGGAATGGAAAAATCTAGCGAACTCCTTGGCACATTCTTGGTCCGATAGAACTTGTTCATCTTTTATTAATTTATGCTGGTTCGAATTCTTTTTTCTTGATCACCAGAACGCTTTTGGGTCCGTCGCCAGGTGGCTCTGTACTCGGTCTCGATACCGATCATGAGCTAATGCCGTGTCTGCCTTCACTATCGCTCTACACCGAGCGAACGCCTGATAATCACTGCGTGATTTACTTGTTTTATACTTTTTATGCAAGTTATATTTTAATTTAATGGCTCTAATAATTTCAGACGTATACCACACAGGATAATTATACCTAATATTTTTAGATTTTTGCTTCTTCGTAGGCACACACTCGTCAAAAACTGTATTGATCTTACCATAAAAACAATTTAAAACTGTTTCCGGATCATATGAACAGTACAAATCACGCCAGTCCATGCATGCCAGTAAATGATATAACTGATTGAGGTCAGCTTTATTGAAATTCCATTGCTTAGACGACACTGTGTTTTCCATGCGGTACCGTTCCGTGGCGGCTGAAGGTGACGCGACGGCGACGGTGACGGCAAGCGGAGGATGGTACGCGTCCACCGGATGCAGCGCCTCGTCCTCCTCGCACACCTCCACAACTCCGCGCCCACTCAACACAAGGTCTAGCTGTCGACCGCCGCTGTTGGGTACCTCATTGCACTGAATGAGTTCACAGAACGCCACAAAGTATTCATAATAATTTCGTACATAGCTACTACAAGAAAACAAATTAAAATCTCCTAATATTAAAACATTACCTTTATACTTAATACATATTTTTTCTAATAAATTGAACATTATTAGGTACTGATTATCATCAGTCTTTGGTGGAATATAGACGACACAACATGTGAATAAAAATCGGTTTTGCATATGAACAGTAGAACAAATTAATTCAAAATTACAATCGTCCAAATTTATATTATCTGGTATAGGCACTAGTTGCAACTCGAATCGTGGTGTGGCCACTAAAAGGACCCCACCCTGCTTGCGTCCATCTGCTCGATCACATCGCAGTATAGGATAGCCCGGGAGTGTGATCTCCGCGTTTTGAATTGACTCGTTGCAGCCGGTCTCCGTGATAGCGAATAAATCCGAGCCCGAAGTTTCAAGCATCGATAAAAAGTTCAAAGTCTTTGTTCGCAAACCTCTGACATTTTGATATAAAATGTAAATACCTTTACTAGGTGCTCTAGGGTTGTGGTTTTGTCGCTGTTCGACGAAACCAAATCCATTCGCTGTACTCAGCGTGGAGTGGCCAAATGTCAGGATCACACAATTTATTGTAATTAGCTTCCGACACGCAGATCCTGAAAGACGAATAATCCCTCTCAGTTTTGTGGTTAATCTTTTCTACTTTTATGTAAGTATCTTTTCCGAGTAGATCACGTATGTATTCTAAACTATCTTCTGTTGTTTCCGTGAGTAGCCTCCATACATGCAAATATTTTTTCCGTTCCATTGCTTTTATTTGAAGAATTGACGTATTTTCTCCTTTTTTAATCAAGCTCCTCTTTTTAGTGTTCACTTCCATCCAATTACCGCCATCATTTTTTTGGAGTTGTCGCTCCACTTTGTCTGACGATCTCACCGTGCTCCCGGTCACCGCTGCGTAACTTGCCATCATTGTATGGACGGCGGGAGATTTGGCGGGCGAATCTTTATTGCTCACCAAAACATCTACCTCAGCATCATCACCTGATTTTGGCTGCTTCTTTTTGGCAGTCTGTTTCTGCTGTTGGGCATTGGTAGCAGAATGATCAATTAATTGATTCTTCAATACCTTTATTTCGGCTTGAAAAGGTGAACATTTCTCATTTGCTTCATTCAACTCAGCTTTCAATCGGTTACTTTCTTTATCCGATACACTCAGAACGGCTGCTCTAATTTCATTAACTAATCGTGACTCTAAGTTATGCATCTCTGCAGCAACAACTTCGCTCACCATTTCCTTAAATACCGACATATCAAATAATCTGTCTCGTTCAGCATTGTATGCCTTAGCTTCTGACATCGCAACCACACCGAGAGTCTCTCCAAATGACAGGTCTACATCATCACCATCTGCAGCTTTGTTTTCGTGAGCCACCGCGGAAAATGCCGCAGTAGCGCTACGGACCGGAGTATCATCCGTCACTCGAATGCATCGGGTAACATTGACGCAGGATTCACATTTGAATGTACGCTTCAGTTCTATATTTTTCTCTCTAAAAGTAGCTGATGTTATATTCAAGCACCGATAGTGATAATATGCTTTGCATCCACTACATTTCAAAAGGTCATAATGACATGATATTCACTGTAGAAATAGGAACTAAGTTTGTAGGTACTATTGATTGATTATTAAGTGTTTTTATGTTTTAATTTTATTAGTCCGACTAAATGTCTGCTACGGGCACATGCCACCTCTCTGATATTTGTATGCCATTAATAGGTTAAAAGGTGATAGATCTTACCTCTTTATTTAACATCTTTTATATTTTACTCATGTTTTTACAAATAAATTTCTTTGTCTTTGTCTTTGGGCTTATTTGATTTGTCTTTATTAGTACTTTGGTAAAACATGGTGACCAGGGTCTGGTGATGGGACTAGAAGATGGGTACGGGATCTCCTCAACGGACAAACGCAGACCCTTCGAGTTTGGACTTATTTGATTGGTCTTTATTAGCGCCTTGGTTAAACATGGTGTCCGTTGCATATAGTCGTTAAAAAAATTATATTCTTTTGTTTTCCTTATTTTCACGAAAATCTCTTCGACGCGGGCGGAGCCACGGGCAAAAGCTAGTTAACTATAAAGGGCTTAAGATTAGCTTTTAGAGGAATCAAACATTATTAAAATTTGCTAATTATGACTTACAATTTTGATAAAGATTATTATTATTTATTACACCATGCTTCATTATTGTCGATAATCATTGATTTTTTAATAAGCTTTTTTAAGTAGTCGCTTTAAACTTATTTTCAGGCAAACCAAGGACCTCCTTTGGAAGTTTATTGTATAATCTTATACCATGTCCTACAAAAGAAGTACCTACTTTGGCAGGAAAAGCTAGTTTATGTTTGTTTCTGGTTTCAACAGAGTGGTGCACACCAAGCTCAGATACAGAACCAGACACCAAGCCTCTAAAATTCGAATGGGTACGGAATTTTTCACGGCGTTTCAAGGTTTCAAGCCGAAAGCCGGTCTAGTAATAATAAAAATGTCTATGAATCTAATCTATAGTGCATTCCGATTCAAGACATAATCGATTACATCACGTCTATCGTCATTCCGAATCACTGACGGCTGTACGGAGCGCGGCGTTGGTACTTTTAGTGCTGTCAGCGCCATTCGAAACCCGGCCCTAATTCATTGCGCAAAACGGCAAAACGGAACGATAGCTGTCAAAATAATATTTTTAACCGTCATTTAATTTTGCCGAGAAATTAGTCTTATAAAAATAAACGTGATTCTAGATAGGAAAACAACACAGTTTCAGAGAAAAACAATAAACTAGGCTATTGCCATGGAGGTAACCGATGAGAACTTGGCCACCTTATCCAATTATCTGCAACAAACATTAAACCCTGACCCTAACATCCGAAGACCCGGTTTGTAAAATTATAGTTTTATGCAATAATTTAATGAACTTTCAACGTAATATTGCTGTTGGGAAACTATATAGGTATTTATTGTATCGTTGCTAGTAACAACCAGGTTAAATCAACGTATTTTCTTTAAGTTGCGAACTCTACCATAACCTAAAATAAAATAGTTTTTTAACTCTTATAACGCAATTGCAGTATCCATAGGATGTAAAATTGTAATCCTATTTTAAATTTTGATGCCACTATCCAATATAGTAACAAAAATTTATGAAAAAAAATATTTAGGAATCAAAACAGATGCCGATTCTGATGGCTTTAATTTGAGTTTTAATGCTGTCATAACAACATTTTCTTCATTCCAAAATTGTTGTTCAGTGTTAACAACAGAAGCTATATTACTTTGGAAAAAATTAAAATTTGGCAGCACTTATACTAAAATTAAAGCCTTTAGAATTAACTTGGTATGTCTGGGACACATTTATTTTATATTTTATTAGATGGAAAAAATGCATTCCAACACATTTCCTTTTCAATGTAGGTTAGAAAGAATTTAACATAATGCTTTCTTGTGGCTGCAACTTTAATATATTTATCTTGTTTGCTTACAAACATTCATTAATTACTCATGTATTTCGTATATTTCTTGCTTGATTGCAGCTGAAAAGTTTCTAGAAGGTGTGGAAGTAAACCAGAACTATGCTATACTCCTGCTCCACCTTATTGATAAGGAGTCAGCCGACATAACCATCAAAATAGCTGCGGCCATTGTCTTGAAGAACTACATCAAACGAAACTGGGCTGTGGTATGTTTTTCATTCTATGTTTTAATTGAAACCAATTTTCTGGGAAAAGAAAATCTGATGAGGAAGTTTCTGCTTGATCACTTGTTACTTTTGTATCCAAAAGTAAGCAAAATAACAATGTCTTTTATATATACAAAATTATATATTTAATAATATAATACATGGTAATAAAATTGTTCTTGAAAAATTTTTATGGTCTTTAATGTTATTGGGGCATTAGCAAAAAGTAATAATGACCAATTACAAGAAATCAGAAGAACTATGTCAAATAAACTAGGAAAAAGTTGATATTGTGTCAAGTTACAGGAGCATAGCTCTTAAATAAAAGATGAATGGATGGATTAAAAAAATACTCATGAATATACCTTAAATATAGGTACATATATATTGCCAGGTACTTGTAAATATTTACAAATTAAAATCTAGTTTGACTATTCTACATTGAATTCTATTTTGTAGGATGAAGATGGAGTGGACAGAATCCACAAGTTAGACCGGGATGCCATCAAGACCGTCATTGTCTCTTTTATGCTCAAGTCTCCAGAGTCGATACAGAGGCAGTTCAGTGATGCTGTGTCCATCATTGGCAAATGTGACTTCCCAGATAAATGGCCCACGCTTATACCAGAGATGGTGGAGAAATTTGCTACAGGTATGACTGTAGAGCATTTTTATATTTGAACTAAAATCCTACAACTATATTCACAGGCCTTAAACTAATTGTGTAAAACATGTTTCTGTGTGCTTGAAATTATTGAAAGAGTTATAAATATGAAGTACCTTTAAAATATTCAATGGTGTCAATTTGGTGTAACACGACTTAACTTATTTGACTAGATTAAACTTAAGTTAAGCATTTTGTGGTTTTCTTTCTGTAACGAAAAGACAAGGACAGGATGATTAAAATAAGGTTAGTCCTGTCAAATTATTCAAGTCGTGCTACACTGAATCAAGACTTAACTCTTTATTAATAGATAGAGAGTAAAAATCTTTAAAAAGTCCAGTATACAACATCTTAATAAAAGACTGTTTCACTGATATTCACTTCATTTAAACTCCAACCGGTTTCACCTTACAGCATCATCAGGGAATAATAATTAATAAAGTCCCGTCCCCATCACAAGAAGCTATAAATTTTGTAAACACACACATTCAATTGACAGCATTGTTAGCATCAGCGAAATGACAGCATTGTCAGCATCAGCATGGTCTTACTTCAAAATGATGGCCCAAATGCTTACGAGACGCATTCCAGTATCACAAAACATTATATGACAGCGCTTTATATAGTTTGTTATGTATTAGGTTAGGTTTTGATTATTTTGTAGACTGGAGGTAGGTGACAAATAAATCAGACTTGAGCTCAACTTGGTTGTATTCTTTATTGGCGACTGCAGAAAATAAATGTTTTTATGGTGAAAATGGCTGCAAATATAACAAATATTGTTTTTCCTGGACAGTTCAACCCAAAAACTGATAAGTGGTGTGACTATAAAGAACAATTACAATCAACAATTGATAGGGTTATTTAACCCGACGAAGCCAATACCAGCTCAAATTTCACCACGGATGTTGCGCTGGTCATTGAAGCTTGCTTGTTACGATTATACGATAAAATATCGGCCAGGCAAGCAAATCAGTAATGCGGATGCACTAAGCAGATGGACGTCGCCAAACACGTCGACCGTAACAGAGGAGGCGCTGCTGGAAGTGTTGCTGCTGGAGGAGCAGCCCCGCGGCTGGGACTTACATGCCACTACAGTTGCCGAACAAACGAAGAAAGACACTGTGTTGCAAAAAGTGATGTTCCATGTCTTACATGGCTGGCCGCGTAAGAACATAGAGCCCAGCCTACAGCCTTTTTGGATTCGAAGAGAGGCTCTTTCACATAATAATGACTGTTTATTGTGGTGCAACAGAGTCGTGATACCTAAGTCCCTTCAGGACAAGCTGTTGTCCAGACAAAGGCTTACGCTCGAGGCCCCTTTGGTGGGTTGACTTGGACAAGCAAATTGAGCAAACAGTAGCTGAATGTGAACAGTGCCAACTAGTACGGAACAACCCACCTAAGGATCCCCAGACCTGGATTACATCAGAGAAACCATGGAGCCGTGTGCATGTTGATTTTGCCGGGCCCTTCCAGGGTAAAACATTTTTGGTTTTAGTAGACAGCTACAGTAAATGGTTTGAACCAGAGATTGTTCCCTCAATGAATAGTGGCACAGTAATAACAATTTTGAGGAAAATTTTTACATCACAAGGATTGCCTGATATCCTTGTATCCGACAATGGTCGAACATTTACCTCAGAAGAATTTAACGCATTCTTGAGAAATAATGGGATCAAACACCGATACTCACCGCCATACCACCTAAAAACTAATGGCCAAAGTGAACGGACGATTCAAACTTTTAAAAATAAGATGAAGAAGCTCACAAATTTGAACTTGCCATGGCCAGAAAAATTATGCAAGGTTCTGTATTATCTAAGAACTGTACCCAATAGCTCTACAAGTAAAACCCCTGCTGAAATGTTGAATGGATGCAGATATAGAACTTCAATATCAGTACTACACCCTGATTCGACACCAAGTCGAGCTGACCAGCAGCTCGATGCGGCGGCGCAACGACTGCCCAGCAGGAGATTTTCTGTTGATCAGCCGGTGCTCGTACACATGTATGGACCAGGGGAGAAATGGCAGAGGGCTATAATAGAAATGGTGGAAGGACCGGCCACATATAGGGTGAGAACGGAAGATGGAGAGCTGCATCGTCGTCGTGCTGATCAAATACTGGCTAGACCAGATAGACAAAGCACAAACACTCCAGGCAACATAATAAACGATCATCGAAGATATGAGTCCGACTCAGATGATACACCTGACCCACCGATAGTGCTTCCACCACCTCATTTATGGCGTGATACAATTGGCATTCCAGAGGACTGATTTCTTATATTAATTATCTATTTTTCAATAGGTATTGCCTGTAAAGCTGATTTGTTCTGTGCTGATTATTGCTATGTATGTTAAATAACCAATCACTATGATGGAAAGGTATGTTAGGTTAGGTTTTGATTATTTTGTAGACTGGAGGTAGGTGACACATAAATCAGTTTGTGACTTGAGCTCAACCTGGTTGTATTCTTTATAGTTAAAATACAACCCGAACAAGTGCAATTGGTTGTTGGTTTAAATGCCAAAAAGCAGTTTTCACCATCTCACGACGACATCATTCTATCCCCATACTTTCAAAATATTCTTATTACAAATTTTTGACTTTGACTTCTTTAGCTTCATTTTTCAGTTTTCGGCAATTGAAAAAGGTGAAAGAGGTTATTGAGTATTTTTAATCTACATGCCACTATTTTCAATTTAGTTTTCTATAAACTCGAGTCAGCAATTTAAACTTGGTCGCTTTGTAACAGAAAGTGAAAGATTTAAAAAATCTATTTTCTACTGGAATGTAGTCAGTCAACAATACACGTCTACCCGTGTGTCTGTCCCCAGGTGACTTCCACCAAATAAACGGTGTCCTGCGCACTGCACACTCCCTGTTCAAACGATACAGATACGAGTTCAAGTCGCAGAAGCTCTGGGAGGAGATCAAGCATGTACTCGAGAACTTCGCTAAACCGCTCACTGAGCTCTTCATGGTGAGTTTCTTTTCCGATAGAAATGGGTTTGCAACAACCTTTAATTCACGAGTCACGAGTTATGTTCATTAAATTATACTGAAATGTAAAAATAACAAGTGGCCCTTATTTGGCCCTGAAGAGAAAATTTTCATGCAAATAACACTTTAAAATAAAATGTTCTTTTTATGTACATAATGTCAAAAATACGCTTTCTTTTAAGCAGATTACATCTACATAAACGATATCTAAGTTTACAATTTCTTCCCAGGCCACGATAGACCTAACAACGAAACACGCGGACAACCAGCAAGCACTCAGGGTTATCTACGGGTCATTGGTGCTGATCTGCAAAGTGTTCTACTCGCTCAACTGTCAAGACTTGCCGGAGTTCTTCGAGGACAATATGCCTATATGGATGCCCAATCTCCTCAATTTGCTGCAAGTTAAAGTGCCGTGTTTGGAAGGCGATGTAAGTACACTGTTTTATTCCGTGTATTATTATAGTATGTATTATTATCATGCAGCTTCCCCAACAGTCGTTCCCTCCTATCTTATACGCCAAATGCATAAATGAAATAAATAAATCAATAAAATAAAACAGCCTTTATTATAGAGGTTCCCATGCATCATTTAAATCTAAGTTTCACATTGTGTCTCTTATCTCTGTGTGCCTTTTGGCAAAGGCCTCCTTCAACTCTCTCCACTGGACTCTATCTATTGCCACTCTCGTCTAATCTTAGACCATTTAATAGTACTGAAATTATTCTGCCGTTTTCGACGGGAGGGGAGGTAAACACGCACAGCACACATTTACTCATTCACGCACACTCCTGCGAAAAGTTGATATGTCACACTAAATCAAAAGCTGCAACACAAACACAATTTAACTTACATGAACAAATTGTTCATGTACTTCGGCAGACGGAGCTAACGGCGCGTTTTGGTATACGCCGTAGTTAAGACGACGTAGGTAGTAAAAACGGAGTTTTTGAACAAGTAGTACTCCCAAACTACAATAGATATAGTTCTGAAATAAATACATGTTATAAACAAAGTCTTTTCCAAGGCGATGTAACATCCTAAAACGCGATAGAGAAAAATTGGCTCGATCGAAAAAAAAATGCAAAGTGAAGGTTATTTTTTCATTTCAAACAAGCAGTCTGTCGAAACTAATAAAGTAAAAATAACAATGATTACTGTTTAAAACATATACACCCATTATCTAAACGATAGAACAGCGATATTTTAAAAAACGCATGTGTGAATTTAATTAAATTTTATTAATTGAAAAACAGCATTATTCGTGCTCTTCTTGATTTACCGCACTGCTCAGACGCGCACTTTTTCAGATATGCTTATCTCTTTCGTTGTGCGATCGACCTACTACGCCTTAAAGTAGTATGTAAAGTAAATGGGTGTTTTAAAGGTATAAGGTCCTACAATAATAAGTGAAAATAATTCTAGGGTAGACCATGTATCGTTAGCTAGTCACATTCCAAAATAAAAAAACGTTTTTGGTCAAATATTTTGTTCACGCAAAAAAACTTTTTTTGGTTGGAAAGTGGTCATTAGTCATAAGGGATACTCTATCATCTCTTAAATTTCCTTCACTTTGAATAATTTTAGGACCTTGTATACTTATTTTGCTGTAAAAAAAAACACAATTCAAAGGTAAGTTTAGTAAAATATATTTCGAGTCGAAATTTTCGACCACATGATGTGGTCGGCGTCAGTTACACAGATGAATACAAAAGTATTATATGAAAAAGTAAAAATAAAAAATAATAATATTACAAATGATAATGAATAATGATAATGACTGCAGGATACTTAAAAAAGTACTATTTTACGATGAGGTTTTTGTACTGATTTCTCGTAGAGATCAGCGTTCCCTATTCAAACCCGGACCGTAATGAGCAACCAAATGTGTGATCCTTCCCATGTCTGTAGTTTGGTTTCTGTCAGTGGAGGTGAAAATGGTTTGATGATTCGTTCAGTGAAGCAATTATTAAAATAAAAGACAAAAAGTCATATATAAAACATACTTCTATGTGTTTTCTCGCAAAAGCGATATTTATGTATATAACTTATTGTAAAAAGTCATACTTTGTGAAACAGGCTCTAATAGAGTGTAGGAGCTAATAGTTAAGGTGCCGTACATTTGAATGAAGTTGTAGTTATTTAGTTGTGGAGCACGAAGAGTAAGAATAGGAGAAACCTCAGTTAAGGTACTATATTGACGTAATTACAGAGTTAAGTTTGACGTCTCTTTCTCTATATGTGTCGGTATCGACAGTTGGATTCGTACTGAGTTAAAAACAGTAAAAATGTATAAATTGTTGCTAAATAAATAAAGTAGGTTGCAACGTGAGCACAACAATGTGCGGTTGCTAAACCGTACATAGAGAATATTTTATTCTTCAGAAACAATGTATTTTAAAATAAAAAAGCAGTGTTATTGCATTAAGAGATTATTGTGAGAAAAGCGGACTACGAACCCCCCACGTTTTTTTATTTATTTCTATAAACGTACAATTTTTAACTATTCAACAGTCCGACGAAGACAAGCCCGGCGTGATGGAGCAGCTGCGTACGGAGGTGTGCGAGTGCGCGTCGCTGTACGCGCTCAAGTACGAGGAGGAGTTCGCGCCGCACGCGCCGGCCTTCGTGACCGCCGTGTGGACCGTGCTGCTCTCCACCGGCCCGCAGCCCAAGTTCGATGCTGTGAGTCTCTCTGTTTATCTATCGCTCAAGTACGAGGAGGAGTTCGCGCCGCACGCGCCGGCCTTCGTGACCGCCGTGTGGACCGTGCTGCTCTCCACCGGCCCGCAGCCCAAGTTCGATGCTGTGAGTCTCTCTGTTTATCTATCGCTCAAGTACGAGGAGGAGTTCGCGCCGCACGCGCCGGCCTTCGTGACCGCCGTGTGGACCGTGCTGCTCTCCACCGGCCCGCAGCCCAAGTTCGATGCTGTGAGTCTCTCTGTTTATCTATCGCTCAAATGCGAGGAGGAGTTCGCGCCGCACGCGCCGGCCTTCGTGACCGCCGTGTGGACCGTGCTGCTCTCCACCGGCCCGCAGCCAAAGTTCGATGCTGTGAGTCTCTCTGTTTATCTATCTAAACGCTATAAACAAACAAATAGACTTTGGGGGCGAAAATTTAAGGAATAAAACCATTTCCTTCATTTTACAATGGACCCAATTTTTTTTTAGATGCTCATTGGTCTCATCAAAATATGAATAACATCGTATCGCTCTTTTATCTTGTCAGTCTTACTCGTTCTTGGAGACAAATGAATGAATGCGAATTTTTTAAGCACACCAATTATATATTATGTCGGTTTAGGTAGTAAACTTATGAGTCAGTGGCGGAAAACATTTGAATATGTATTTATTTATCATATAAATATACCGAATCAAAAATTGGTTTTGGAAACGTAACCTGGTTGTTGCAGTACTCATCTATACGAACAAAATATACTAGGAGGCCATCCATCAAATCGCAAAAAAAGAAATAGCTGTTCAGTATATTTTTGGCGAGTACTTTTGTATGGAATAGCAAATTTTGTTTTGAGATTTCAGGGTCGGCTCCAAAGTCAGAGTGGTTCGAATAGATGCACTATTCTGCCTGCGTTTGCAATACAGTAATATAACAATGTTGTTATCTCCGTGCAAAATGTTTTACGCTCGTGGAATTTTGGGTGTTTTTAAGTGACTGCATCGAAGAAGAAAACTTCATATTATAAAATTTATCGTCGTAATGTTATCGAATACTTAAAATATTATATTTAAAAACAATACAATTTTACAAACTCCCATATGACGTATTCGTGTTTGCGAAAAATGTCTCTGATTTATAGGTAACATGAAAATTTAAAAAAATGGGAGAGTGCGCAATAAATTACCTAATTGATTGTTTGACAGTCCGAGTTAACTACCTAAACTGCCAGACTGATCAGACGCTTCAGACTTCGCATTCGTGAAATGAGTCCTCTTGAGATTTTCGTGCAATAAAGAATACGTTGAAGGTTGATTCTCCTGTTCCCAGCTGGTGTCGAACGCTCTGACCTTCCTCGCTAAGATCGCGGAGAAAAACAGTTACAAGAGTCTATTCGCAGACCCGGCGACACTGAGCAGTATCTGCGAGAAGGTGGTCATTCCCAACATGGAGTTTAGAGGTAAGAAACCGTTTGGAACGTCAATAAGGAAGATAAAATATGATGTATGGGTAAACCAAATCGTGTCCCACTACAGAACCTTGTCAGACTTGACACAACCTCAACTAAACATCCATCAGCCTGTTTCGTCCACTGTTCGACATGGGCCTTTCCAAGATTTCACCACATTGGCGTTCCTCGTGGAAGAAATGACCATACTCACACACAATGGGCAGGCGGGTTGGTGAGTACGGTGCCGAAACACCCGCTGTCTCTTTTTGGTAGACAAAAAGTCAATTATTGAGTGTATTAAACAGAAGGTTACCTTAACTGTGACTTAACTACATAAATCCTCGAACAAGGCATTTTTAGGGCTCCGTACCCAAAGGGTAACCAACGGGACCCTATTACTAAGACTCCGCTGACCGTCTGTCTGTCGTCTGTCTGTCTGTCTGTCTGTCTGTCTGTCTGTCTGTCTGTCTGTCTGTCTGTCTGTCTGTCTGTCTGTCTGTCTGTCTGTCTGTCTGTCTGTCTGTCTGTCTGTCTGTCTGTCTGTCTGTCTGTCTGTCTGTCTGTCTGTCTGTCTGTCTGTCTGTCTGTCTGTCTGTCTGTCTGTCTGTCTGTCTGTCTGTCTGTCTGTCTGTCTGTCTGTCTGTCTGTCTGTCTGTCTGTCTGTCTGTCTGTCTGTCTGTCTGTCTGTCTGTCTGTCTGTCTGTCTGTCTGTCTGTCTGTCTGTCTGTCTGTCTGTCTGTCTGTCTGTCTGTCTGTCTGTCTGTCTGTCTGTCTGTCTGTCTGTCTGTCTGTCTGTCTGTCTGTCTGTCTGTCTGTCTGTCTGTCTGTCTGTCTGTCTGTCTGTCTGTCTGTCTGTCTGTCTGTCTGTCTGTCTGTCTGTCTGTCTGTCTGTCTGTCTGTCTGTCTGTCTGTCTGTCTGTCTGTCTGTCTGTCTGTCTGTCTGTCTGTCTGTCTGTCTGTCTGTCTGTCTGTCTGTCTGTCTGTCTGTCTGTCTGTCTGTCTGTCTGTCTGTCTGTCTGTCTGTCTGTCTGTCTGTCTGTCTGTCTGTCTGTCTGTCTGTCTGTCTGTCTGTCTGTCTGTCTGTCTGTCTGTCTGTCTGTCTGTCTGTCTGTCTGTCTGTCTGTCTGTCTGTCTGTCTGTCTGTCTGTCTGTCTGTCTGTCTGTCTGTCTGTCTGTCTGTCTGTCTGTCTGTCTGTCTGTCTGTCTGTCTGTCTGTCTGTCTGTCTGTCTGTCTGTCTGTCTGTCTGTCTGTCTGTCTGTCTGTCTGTCTGTCTGTCTGTCTGTCTGTCTGTCTGTCCGTCTGTCCGTTTTTCACCAGGCTGTATCTTATGAACCGTGATAGTTAAACAGTTGAAATTTTCACAGATGATGTAATTCTGTTGCCGCTGTAACAACAAATACTAAAACCGGCCAAGTGCGAGTCGGACCTGCGCACTCCCATATAACAGACATGATTTTTTTGCCGTTTTTATAGATAATGGTACGGAACCCTTCGTGCGCGAGTCCGACTCTCGCACTTGGCCGGTTTTTTTAATGTTATTTGTTTCATCTATATCTTAAAAACGGTAATACATGCAAGTATAATTACACAACAAATTATACAAATTCGGGTTTCTTACACAGAGGGTGTCGAATTATTTTTTAGGTTAGTTGCTACCGTTTTAGCGCCTTGTTTTTTATCGCCTTGACATTGCTTTGTCCTCTATATCGTTACTTACCACAGTGTTTTTAGGCTTCCGTTATCCATATTGTTACGGAACCCTTCTTGTACGAGTCCGACTCGCACTGGGCCGGCTTTTATCTTCCATAAACAACAGCTTACAAAAAAAATATTACAGAGTCAGACATGGAGCTTTTCGAAGACAATCCAGAAGAGTACGTCCGTCGTGACATAGAGGGCTCTGATGTCGACACGAGACGAAGAGCCGCTTGCGACTTAGTGAGGACATTGTCCTTGCACTTCGAGCAGAACATGATGGGCATCTTCGGGCAATACGTGCAGGTGAGTTTGAGCTCTATCGTGTAAGTAGTGGTAGGGTTTACTGGTATACTAGTGCCGCGTGACATAGAGGGCTCTGATGTCGACACGAGACGGCTCGAGTGACTTTTAGTGAGGACATTCGTCGGTTACCCGAACATGCCCATCATGTTCTATTCGATTCTATTCGTATTACTTTGCAGGTGAGTTTGAGCTCTATCGTGTAAGTAGTGGGGTTGAATGTTTATCAAGTATCGTGTGACATAGAGGGCTCTGATATCGACACGAGACGGCTCGAGTGACTTTTAGTGAGGACATTGTCCGTGCACTTCGAATAGAACATGATGGGTATCTTCGGATAATACTTACAGGTGAGTTTGAGCTCTATCGTGTAAGTAGTGGGGTTGAATGTTTATCAAGTATCGTGTGACATAGAGGGCTCTGATGTCGACACGAGACGGCTCGAGTGACTTTTAGTGAGGACATTGTCCGTGCAGTTCGAATAGAACATGATTGGCATCTTCGGGTAATACTTGCAGGTGAGTTTGAGCTCTATCGTGTAAATAGTGGGGTTGAATTTTGAACACATGCCGCGTGACATAGAGGGCTATCTTCTGGAAATACGTGCAGGGGACTGAGCTCCTTCGTATTTGTAGTGGAAAGTCTGCATTCTACAATAAACTGTATCGATGCTGCGAATTTGTGTTACTGCTTACTCGAGACTAAATTTAAACTTTTTGTTACAGTTAATGCTATCAAAGTACGCTGAGCAAGGTGTGAACGCGTGGCGCGGTAAAGACACGGCCATGTATCTAGTGACGTCACTGGCGTCCCGCGGCGCGACACAAGCGGCCGGTGTGACGCGCGCCTCGCCGCTGGTCGACTTGGCACAGTTCGCGGCGCAACACGTGCTGCCTGAACTTAGCGCGGACAACGGTCAGTTAAGTCTACAATTTCAACAAGAACCTCTTTTTGTCGGCAACGTTGAGGGGAAGGGGCCTAGAGGTCGATCACCTACCCGTTGGGGAGAGCAACTTAAAGAACTGATAGGCTTAGCAACATTTAATTTAATTGAAAGAAAGTGTATACTGTATAGTGGATGAGAATGCCCGGTGACAGAAGTGCGGTGTACGCTTGAAGAGGTCTATGTCCAGCAATGGACGAATATTTACTCGAATAAGGATTTCTCAGCGATTTTAAGGAGTTATATCAAGTAACGGAAATACTTACAACACAACCTCTCTGTGACTCTCTGTCTGTCTGTCCGCGGCATATTAAAACAAAGGCTTGGCTACCAATAATATTTACGTTTACTGAACCAGTACATACATTAGCAGACGTAGAAAAACTGTCTCACACAGCGAACGAAAAAACATAGAAGTCTAATTAGAAGTTAAGTATGACGACGGCTCCAATATCGCTCACAGTGTCTGTAAATCGGCCAATCACGGGTGGCCTAGTGTCGCATGACACACAGTAAGAACCAATCATGCATTAGCCTTTTGAGTCTCTGGTGCCATTTTCGAATGACTCCCTGTTAGATTCAAACTCAAAATTCAAATAATTTATTCTGTAAAATAGGTACAATAAAGTATACTTTCTATGAGTCAATATTAATCTTTAAAAACACAATAGAATATTTAAAAAAATTATAAATAAATGTTAGGTGATTCTCGTCTACACAGCCAAATCCATGCCCATGAATTAAGAATTCTCGTTACTTAATTAATTTAAAGATATGTGATTAAAACGCTATAAGAAATTGTACGTAACATTTTAATAGTTTCTTTTTAAAAAGAAATATACAAATCAGATGATTTCTGATTCGGCTTCAGGCCTTTTCGTGTTTGACTCCTGGTAACACTAAATGTCTTACAATGAAGATGATAATCATAGTCGTAATACCACGACGTTCAAATAATCTTCACAACAAATCAAACGCTGCTCAGGGTTGCACTCCAGCCAGACTCCACATTACTTCCTTGCACCACTTCCGTTTTAAGAGTTCTCATGAATACAAACAAGTTTTGTCGGCAAAGGTGAATGCCAAAATGTTAATCTTAATCTTCTTAATAATCCTTATCGCATCCTTCTAGTTCAGATTTAGTTAATACATAGTTATCGAATCAAAATAATGTTATTTGCCCATTTTTATTATTTTTTATCACCTTAGATACCTTAATAGTATTATTCATTATCAATCACTACATCTATGGGTTTGCTACCGCAAGTCACTCGCACAGGCCGTAACATAATACCAGCGTTGTGTCATCTCGACACAACACATGCTGAGTTGCAGCCTATTTGGTGACGATGAAGACACAAGATTGATTTATGTTGATGTTCTTTTTTTAATTTATTTAATATTTGTCGTAATGTATTTTTAGTTGTAAGCATTACTTAATTTTTGTGTGTTTCTCTTGTGTTTTTCACTTTCTATCAAATAAATTTCTTTCTTTCTTTCTAATTTTTTTTTTTGTTATGTTCTCCCACTTAGTGGGAAGGCAAAGGGAACTTGGCCCATACAGCCATGTCTGAGGTTATCTGTTGTACATTGTTTTGTACGTAAACTTATTCTTTTTAGGATCATCTGAAGGGTGGTTTTTATCCATGAAAAGGCCAGAAGGAATATACACAAAATAATGTAAATTTTCGCTGTTGTTGTTGATGCAGTCAAACTTCAAACGTCATACCAGAATCAGTAGACTTTTTTTTTTATAAAGAGGTTAGCTTTAGATTTAGCTTACTTCATGACGTCACCACAACAAAACTTTGGAAAATTACAAAAAATTAACTATTGCTTGAAATAAAGATACACATTTATATAAGGTGACGTACACTCGGTAAGTGCTCAGTAACAAAGTTCGATGACCCTTTTTGTGGTATTCGTAAATTATTCTTTTCGTGTTCCTTACAAACACAAGCCCAGCCCCGAGTCAGTTACTATGGGATGTCAAGACTTTTATTTTGCGAAATCAGCAAAAAATGTTATCGATCCGTGTTACCGATCACTTACCAAGCCTCCAGTAAGAGTTTGGCGGCATAAAATAAAGTCACCCTATAAATAATTTTTTTGCTAATTTTAGCCAGATATTCATAAAAAAAATATAAAACCAGCGTACTTTATATACCTAATTGGAAAACAGAGTTGTTTTGACAAAGCTACCGGTTTTAGTATACAAGTTGTTTTTTTGCGACAGAATTTCATTATTTTAATTTTTAGTTTTGTTTAAGTATGTGTTTCTTGAAAAATTCTCAATTTTTAGATTAATTTTGAATTTTTCACTTACAACTGTATAATTTTCTGTAAATTTCTTTAAATTAGATTTTGTTAGGTCGCTTCGAGCGCATTTAAGTGTCCTACAGGCATGCTGTGTTTGCCTATAATTGGGAATACACTCGTACATGTTGTGGCAATGGTCAATGTATATTATTTGGTATTTCCAGTGAACCAACTGCCGGTGCTTCGAGCGGACGCTATCAAGTACATAATGACCTTCAGGACGCTTCTGCCTAAGGAACTGGCTGTCACGGCGCTCCCACTTTTGGTAAGAATTTATTTGAAGAGTGCAAGAAAAGAAACGGCTCATCGATATTTTGAGAAAAAAAAACTAACAATGTAATTTGCTAATAAATAAGTAAACCAAATACCTTTATTTACGATACAATACAATAAGCACCTTAATAACGAAATAAAAACTGTCAATGAGGTGCTAATTTTATTGCAATCCTCGATGAAGAAACACTCTTTTGGGGAAATTGTATGGAAAAATGAGCTGATTGCTAATATTACCACAATAATAATTACACACGCAATCCATAACATTTCAAAATACTAATCCGCTAATTTCACTGGCTATTTAGAAAGTGGGTAAAAAGCTAAGGGACTTGTAATTATCCCTTTTCCAAAATTTTGAATTTTATATACTTAAATTATTTTTTTAAACTTTCACTTTTCAATAGAAGCCTTCTAGGCAGAGTGACTTCAGTAACTACTTTGAGATTGTATTGAAAAAAAAAACGAAATGGCATGACCATAGAGCTAAATTTTTGCCACTACGTCACTAATCTTCACAGAGCTGAAAGTTGTGCTACTGACTTCTTTTTTGTCCAGATCGAACACATAAAAGTTCCAGGCGTAGTTTGTACATACGCAGCTTGCGCCATAGAGAAGCTAATAGGAGGCAACATGGTGGAGCGAGCCACGCTGAGTCCTCACGCCGCCTCGCTACTGTCACAGTTGTTGCTGGCTATTGGACCCACGCACAATGAATATGTCATGAAAGGTAAGTAGTTTGTACATACGCAGCTTGCGCCATAGAGAAGCTAATAGGAGGCAATATGGTGGAGCGAGCCACGCTGAGTCCTCACGCCGCCTCGCTACTGTCACAGTTGTTGCTGGCTATTGGACCCACGCACAATGAATATGTCATGAAAGGTAAGTAGTTTGTACATACGCAGCTTGCGCCATAGAGAAGCTAATAGGAGGCAACATGGTGGAGCGAGCCACGCTGAGTCCTCACGCCGCCTCGCTACTGTCACAGCTGTTGCTGGCTATTGGACCCACGCACAATGAATATGTCATGAAAGGTAAGTAGTTTGTACATACGCAGCTTGCGCCATAGAGAAGCTAATAGGAGGCAACATGGTGGAGCGAGCCACGCTGAGTCCTCACGCCGCCTCGCTACTGTCACAGTTGTTGCTGGCTATTGGACCCACGCACAATGAATATGTCATGAAAGGTAAGTAGTTTGTACATACGCAGCTTGCGCCATAGAGAAGCTAATAGGAGGCAACATGGTGGAGCGAGCCACGCTGAGTCCTCACGCTGCCTCGCTACTGTCACAGTTGTTGCTGGCTATTGGACCCACGCACAATGAACATGTCATGAAAGGTAAGTAGTTTGTACATACGCAGCTTGCGCCATAGAGAAGCTAATAGGAGGCAACATGGTGGAGCGAGCCACGCTGAGTCCTCACGCCGCCTCGCTACTGTCACAGTTGTTGCTGGCTATTGGACCCACGCACAATGAATATGTCATGAAAGGTAAGTAGTTTGTACATACGTAGCTTGCGCTATAGAGAAGCTAATAGGAGGCAACATGGTGGAGCGAGCCACGCTGAGTCCTCACGCCGCCTCGCTACTGTCACAGCTGTTGCTGGCTATTGGACCCACGCACAATGAATATGTCATGAAAGGTAAGTAGTTTGTACATACGCAGCTTGCGCCATAGAGAAGCTAATAGGAGGCAACATGGTGGAGCGAGCCACGCTGAGTCCTCATGCCGCCTCGCTACTGTCACAGTTGTTGCTGGCTATTGGACCCACGCACAATGAATATGTCATGAAAGGTAAGTAGTTTGTACATACGCAGCTTGCGCTATACAGAAGCTAATAGGAGGCAACATGGTGGAGCGAGCCACGCTGAGTCCTCACGCCGCCTCGCTACTGTCACAGTTGTTGCTGGCTATTGGACCCACGCACAATGAATATGTCATGAAAGGTAAGTAGTTTGTACATACGTAGCTTGCGCTATAGAGAAGCTAATAGGAGGCAACATGGTGGAGCGAGCCACGCTGAGTCCTCACGCCGCCTCGCTACTGTCACAGCTGTTGCTGGCTATTGGACCCACGCACAATGAATATGTCATGAAAGGTAAGTAGTTTGTACATACGCAGCTTGCGCCATAGAGAAGCTAATAGGAGGCAACATGGTGGAGCGAGCCACGCTGAGTCCTCACGCCGCCTCGCTACTGTCACAGTTGTTGCTGGCTATTGGACCCACGCACAATGAATATGTCATGAAAGGTAAGTAGTTTGTACATACGCAGCTTGCGCTATAGAGAAGCTAATAGGAGGCAACATGGTGGAGCGAGCCACGCTGAGTCCTCACACCGCCTCGCTACTGTCACAGTTGTTGCTGGCTATTGGACCCACGCACAATGAATATGTCATGAAAGGTAAGTAGTTTGTACATACGCAGCTTGCGCTATAGAGAAGCTAATAGGAGGCAACATGGTGGAGCGAGCCACGCTGAGTCCTCACACCGCCTCGCTACTGTCACAGTTGTTGCTGGCTATTGGACCCACGCACAATGAATATGTCATGAAAGGTAAGTAGTTTGTACATACGCAGCTTGCGCTATAGAGAAGCTAATAGGAGGCAACATGGTGGAGCGAGCCACGCTGAGTCCTCACGCCGCCTCGCTACTGTCACAGTTGTTGCTGGCTATTGGACCCACGCACAATGAATATGTCATGAAAGGTAAGTAGTTTGTACATACGCAGCTTGCGCTATAGAGAAGCTGAAGTATGTAACATACATACAAAAGCAATACGAATATTTTCTTTTTAGTTGCAGACAGACTGTTAAAAGAAAAAACATAGATCTTCCGTTTTTAAATTAAAATTAAAAAACTTGTTATAAATTCTCGTAACTGAGACAGATCTAACGGCGCGGCGTTTGAGCCGTTTCTTTTAAATTTTATAACGGCAAAATCAAGAAAAGTTTTTATGGATTGAATAATAAGTACGAGTGGGTAACTTTTGAATGAGTTTAGATAAAGAAGTGTATAAAACTGCACATAACAAGATATTAAAACACTCGTGTGATACTATTAAAACACTCGCCTGCATAAACTACTATTTCCTTCGTCCAGCCTTCCTCCGCACACTGAGCTGTCTGCAAGAGGACTCGTTGCAGTACCTGGGAGCAGCGCTTCCCAAACTAGCGGAGATGTTGGCAACAGTCGCCAAGAACCCGAGCAAGCCGCACTTCAACCATTACCTGTTCGAGACGCTCTCTTTGTCAGTCACGTGAGTACTACTTCTATCTAATACTAAACTGCAACACTGAACTCCCTGCAAGACTTAAGGGGCCTTGTAAATAAAACATGGATGCTGTGTTTCTGTTAATTTGATGAAGTATACGGAAAATTTCAATAAATTTCTGGTATATGCTTTTTGACTATACAGGTTGTAAATGCAAACTCAAGAATCCCTTTAGGGCACGAAAGTATACACGATACTGGTGTCATTTCGAGAAAAAAAAATCCTTGAATTTTCACCAAAAATTCCATCATTTTTCTAAGCTATGGCTACGAATTCTTATCGGCCTCCCCACACATCTAGTTGCACCCCGCACCCCCCCTCATCCGTGGCCGCCGTTGACGCCGCCGGGCTATGCAGTGGCTGCCTGTTGCCAAATCGTGCAGCGCCTCAGCCGCGGTCGCACTGTTGCAAATTCTCATTCATTCTTTCGTTCGATCACGTTATCAGTGGCCAGCGATCAGTGAGGGTGTCCACGCGATTAGTGTATTTTGAGTAAAGAAAATCGTCTTATTAAGAGGTACAGGTACTTTATTTAGAGATCCCAATATTTAAAAATAAATCTTTACCTATCATACTAACACACCCTTAAAGGATTCTTGCCTTTGCTTTTACAACCTGTATAATCTAGGGTTTTGATTTTAGAAAACACACGTTTAGATACATTTTCCTCGATAGAAATAATTATTGAAATTGGGTATTCAAACACACTTTTTCTTCTCGTTTGACGTATAGGAATCATATACAAAAATAAAACATAATTAATTAATTAAATTACACATACATTCTTGTACATTTTATTCCAAAAATACTTATTTTTATTATAACTTAGGCTAACCGTTTCGTATCACACATCATCGGGCCAACAAATTATTAATTTTAATAACGATTGCTTGAGATGTTTTCTTTCTATACTTTAATATAAATATTTGTGGGATACAAAGTACAATAATTTGTGTTAATTTATTGAAAATGATATTCCTTCCACCAAGAACCATCAGTCGGAATACATCCAACATATTTTATTAGATGTATTTTAACAATTTTTTGCTAGCAACTTTTTTTTATAAAACTCAAAACATACTCTTTATTGTTCCTTACCCGAAGGGTGCCAAACGGGATCCTATTACTAAGCCTCTGTTGTCAGTCTGTCTGTCACAGGGGTCTACAGCTTCAACCGTAATAGGTAGAAAGATGAAATGTTCACAAAATACGTGTTACTATGGCCTCTACCACGACAAATAATAAAAAATTATAAAATATTAAGAAACAATACTAGAAGCCTCGAAAAAGTTGCATTATTTAAACGTTATTGGTTTTGGCTCTTACTTAAAGCCGGTAAATACATACAAGTTTTAAATTTAGTCAGATTGTAGGACATACTCTAAATTAAAACGAAAAAATAATAAAAAGCAGGAATCCGTTCGCAGAAGACGGTCCCACATTTTTGTATGGCGCTACGATTTTAGCGGCTAGTTTTTTTGAAGCCTTGATGTTGCCATAGTATCAGTAACAAACATATCTCCATGCAAGCGGGCTGAAACGAACCACCGCCAAAACATGGTTCAACTCGGTTTACGACAGTCGCGGTCGCACCGCAGTTACGTACGCACGTTGTCTCTGTAACGCTCCCGCGCATTTTTGTAAATTATGGCACGAAATGACAGAGTATATTATGCATTCTATTTAGCATTTAGACATTTATTTATTTCATAAAAATATTATAACTTAACAGTACTGAACCAAAACGTTACAATATCTAAGCACTCGCAGACATACTTTCTTCTAGCATTCTCTTCCACACACTCATCTATGATTGCTTAAATACAACTTTTATAATAATAACATAGCATTATCAAATACGTAAACAGTCAGTTGGCAGCCCTAGCGCGTGTTTAGGCACCGAGCGGCCGTAGGTATTGATTTCAAGGACACCACCTAGTTAAACTACTGTGGTTACCTATACTGTGATGTTTCTTTGGCATGTTCATTATTGTTTTTCACCGTAATGTTTTTAGAGTTGCGCCCGTATTGTGTGGTGGTAGGAACCCTTTGTGCGCGAGTCCGACTCGCACTTGGCCAAATTATTTATCTTTTGCGCTGCATCTGCCCCTCTCGAACTGAGCTTTTTTTCGCTTGGAGGCTGTCTACGAGAAGACTCGCTACCATACCTGAGAGGGATCAGATTATGAATAAAAAAGACGAGAAACTTCTCTTTAGAAGAGTTCTCACTCACAAACCTTAAGATGGGTGAGAACTACCCTAAAGAAAAGTTTGTCGTTTTTTGAAATTGATCTATCACGTTGGCTTACAATATTTGAGAAGCGATCCCACGATTTAGAAAAGTGTAAAAAAAATTGGATGTTTTTAACAGATTGGTGACGAAGTCCAACCCAAACGCAATCACAGCATTCGAAGACGCGCTATTCCCTATCTTCCAGGAAATTCTACAAAATGATATTCAAGGTAAGCTTTTATAACTCAGGGAACAAAAATGGTTTAATTTTGATGTTATGTTCCGGATGACTCGATAACTACCTTCCAGCCTGTTTCGTCCACTGCTGGACATAGGCCTTTCCAGGATTTCGCCGCTCTTGGCGGTCCTCCTGGAAGAAATGCCCATACTCACACACGCTGGGCAGGCGGGTTGGTGAGCGCGGTGCCGAAACCCTTGCACCAGTGACGCCGCTGCCCGTCACCAGTCTTTTTTATATAAGGCCCGGCAATTGGGGATGGATATACCGCCATCCATCGGTTCGAGGCGATGGTGGGCCGCCTGGTTTTGCCTGAGAGCTGTTCTCTTACTCTCCCCCGAATAACTTCGGGAGGATTTGCGAGTAAGATGGTGGTACCTCCACAGTCGAGCCCGGCATCAGCTCTACCATCTATAAGTACCGTCACTTAAGTACGAACGTATCTTTAGATAATCGGAATTCGATAGTATATCTATATTTTTTATGGTTGGCAACCGATTCATTGATACATAATCTAGGGCCTGCTCATTTCTCAGTGTTAAAAAGCATGTAAAATAGAAGAATGATAGCGATTGTGGTTATTTTATTGACGTAGTAAATTTCACTGTAGCTAAATGAGTAGAACGCCGCACTAATAGTTTCTCGGTCTTGGCTTGCTATACTAGTTCGTCGATAGTCGAGCAGCATGCCAATTTTTTGACTCCCTTGAACAGTAAAATACATCATACATTGACCTCTCATAAACAACTAGACTCACAATCTCGCTCAAAAAGCATCCGCGGTGCATCTTGTCACCGCTAGGACGTGACCAGATCGAATGACAATTGCGTACAACTAACATTGCATCTTATTGTATCGATATAACGTCTTAATTTGGTTGAATGCATTTTTGCTACTTTGCTCGTCGCACGTTCGGACACTTTCTGACGAACTTTTCTTATAGACTGTGTGTCTTGTTGTTTATGAGAGGTCAATGCATAACGGTCGTTTCTCATTTCGTTTTGACAGAGTTAAGGAATTAAGGGCCCATAATACCTCAATTCGCAGTGCTGCTCTAACGCTTCTGCTTTTTATCTGTCTATCCTACTCTAATCAGATGCCGCGCACGCAAAAACATAACTTATTTTGAAATCGCGGCTACACTGATGGTTTTTTCATTTTTATGTTACAGTCTGCAGCTGCTTTTTACTAATGTCAGTTACATTTTGCAAAATTTCAAATCTAATTTCAAGTATTCATTGAATGCTATCGGTTTATTGTACGGTTTGGAGGTAACTTTGTATTTTTTTTCTATCGAGAAAATTGAATGGAATCAAATTTTCACAACAGCATGGACATAGCATTAGTCCTCAATTTTACCATATATCAATTTCAGAGTGATTGTTGCAGTATTTGTTGGTATGAAACAGGATCATGCGAAGCGAAGTGAGGTATTACCTATATACACCCTTAAGGATATCATCTTAGGTAGGAATAATGTCGTCACGATATAAATATAACACTGTATAACATTTTCAGAATTCATGCCGTACGTGTTCCAAATGCTCTCCCTGTTGCTTGAGCTGCGCGGTGCCAACCAGGCCACGCCCACCGGCGACAGTGACGCGTACGCAGCGCTCTTACCGTGTCTAGTGGCGCCACCTTTATGGGAGCGGCCGGCCAATGTCAGGCCGCTTGTGAGACTGCTATGCGCCTTCTTAGCGACTAGGTCGGAACTAGTACTCCAGTCGGGAAAATTGGTAAGATTCTTGCTGTTAATACTCCATAATTAAAGGTCGCTCAGCGGGCTATGCTTGGAGTATCTTTGATGTATAGAATCCGAAATGAGGAGATCGTCGGAGATCGAAAGCGACCAGTACGTTGAAGTGGCAGTGGGCAGACCATATTTGTCGCCGACATGATGTGTAGGTAGTGTAGGCCGACCTCGTGCCCGCTGGACTGACGACCTGAAGGACGTTGTGGGTGGTGGCTGGATGAGGAGAACGGAGGACCGATATGAGTGGTGAAATTTGGGAAATGCCTATGTCCAGCAGTGGACGAACATGGGCTGATGGATGGAATACTTATAAAAGGGGCTGGAGCTTTAAAAAACAATGGTGTTTAAAACACACCTCGCACACTCAACGCCAAGGATATTTCTCAGAAACCTCGCTCACAGGCCACAATAAAAAAGTGTCAGATCACGGTAATTATTTTCAAAACCAAAATACTAGGAGAATCTGCTGGGCCGGAGATTTTTGTTGGCCGAATAAATATGTAAGGAAACGTGTGCATAAATGGTACACCGAGGATTATCTGTACACTAATAATAATAAAGTAATGAAAAAGTCGTGTCTGTATATTAAATACATTGGGCCGCAAAGAAAGCGGGTCGGTAACAAAAACCTCAATAACTTCCAAAGTATTGGAATTAGCTTTATTAAATAAATACTGTATTATATACAATTTTATATTGCTTAAATAAAAGTCAAAGAAGTTCAAGTTTATGAAGTTTATTTTAAACGAAAGTAGGTTTAGTAAAAACATTTAAATTACAATTTTTCCAAAAATGTGCTACGGTGTCAAATATGCAATTTTCACACATTTTAGTATTTCGTATTGCCACCACGAGCTGTTAATGTATGTTATAAAATGTTATACGTTTTGGCATGCTTTCCACTAGATTTCTGAGCCGATGCTGAAGAATATTCTCCCATTAATCTCTCAGTGCTTTTCAGTGATCTCAGTCTTTTAGTTCACGAAGTGTGATTGGAGGGGGGAGGGGAGGGTGGCAGAAGCTAGGGTGCTTTTGACAAATAATCCACACATCATATCATCATATTGCATACTACTTCTTGAAAATAAGCTTTCTTAACCGATATCTTGGAATTTTGAGCGACACAACCTTATATAACTTTACTATCTTATTAAAAGGAAAACCAAGTACTTGTGCTTAAGTCTTATTTTTTCTTAAATGTATGAATAATTGCAAAATGGTATTATTTGTAATGGTGTTCTTTGCGGCCCAGTGTATTTCAGCGAAATTTTAAATTAAATGGGTCTCATGTTATTAGTGGGGCCAATTTTTTTTTTGTTTTGATCCTTCCATCCATCAGCCTAGTTCGTCCACTGGTGGACATAGGCCTTTCCAAGATATCACCACCCTTAGCGGTCCTCCTAAAATAAATGCCCAAACACACACAGTGACTCCGCTGCCTGTCATCAGGCTGTTTTATAAAAGGGCTCGCCATTGAGGATGCATATACCACCACCATCAGTCCCAGTATGGTGGGCCACCTGGTTGTGCCTGTTTGAGAGCTATCCTGTTACTCTTCCCCAAATAACTTCGAGAGGATTTGCGGGTAAGATGGTGGTACCTCTACAGTGGAGCCCGACACCACCAGCCCTCTTACTGTCTAACTTTAATATCTATCGTTATAGCCATCAAGTTATCATCATCGAAGTTAGACAATAAGGCTCCTGCTCCACCACCTGCGAATGATAATCCTACTCGGCTTGTTTCAGAACGCAATGCTGGGAGTGTTCCAGAAACTGATAGCGTCGAAATCCAACGATCACGAGGGTTTCTACCTCATTCAGACAATGCTCTACAAGTTTGGAATGTGAGTTTTTGGAACAATATGGTTTTTATATATTTACTTTTGAAATATTTGACCAACTAGAAAATAATAAACATTATTTATTTAGAGTGCATTAAAATGTAGAAAAGATCAGTTAAAACAAATTTCAAGTGAAACAAATATTTTGAAAATCTCGTGCCGGGGTTTGAACCTGCGATCTCTTTCTTTCACTTTAAGTAGCTGCGCTAATGTCTAGAGTATCCAAAGCGATGGATTTGATTATAAATAGGTCAGACAGTCAAGCCAGTTTTTGAATTAAAAAGGAAATATCTGAACCGTTCCAGTGCAAATAGATTTTTGTCAGCATCACTTGGTTTAGATATAAACGTCAAACTAAACCATATTACCGTCCGTAAAAACCAATTATCTTGAATTTTTGTGAAAAATGAGTTAAATATAGTGATCGACAAATTTTTTCACTCGAACGAACCTGCTGGTAAAACCAGTTATTGTATCTGTAAGTGTGTGTCTCTGTTGCATCAATAAATGTCTTTCTTCTTCTTTCTTTCTTTATTTGCAGAAACACTTAGTTTCTGAGATATCCAATGCTAAAACCGAGCAAATGACAAGATATACAGTTTCACTCCACGTAAAAAATAATATAGATTGGAGTAAATCATTGAAAGAAAAGCTCCAGATAATTGGTTTTTGCAACAGGACGGTGAATGATCACACTGAATAACTTTCTCTAATTTAATCTGCCTATTTACAACCGGTATATTTGGTTGCAAGTTCGTGTGCGATACGGCCAAGGCATAGTATAATTAAATTAAGCAGTATTACGTCTTCATACAAACGGCCGAAACGACGGGCTTCCAAATCTCGGTGAACTATACTACGATCAAGTCGGATTGAAAAATGAGGTACACAAACCGTTTAGGATGAAAATTACCGATATTGTACACACCTCTTACTGAAAACTTCACATAAATCGATTCTGAACACTTCGATCTTCATGTAGAATACACTTGGTCATAATAAAATGCATCTTAACTCACTTTTTGGTAAAAAAACTTTTCAACAAAACGATCATTCGTTTTTTCTAATGGCGGCTGCATATTTTTATCTGTGTGACCCTATCGACAAGTAGTGATGTTCCACTTTTACACAGATTAGAAAAAATCCAATGAACATTAGTGAAAAGAAGACTGTGAAGAAGTTCTGTGTTTTTCCAACAAAATTTACCGTGAACACATAAAAAAATTACATCGCTTAAATATTAACAAATGAAGCGATTAAAATAATTTCGTTCATATGTCTTTCATCGCAAAAGCTTTCGCAAAATTTTTGACATCCCAAATATTAAGATAAGCCAGCTTTCGTAGAACTCCGTATGCATCATGAAGGCTTAAACATTACAGATCATTCATTGCCCCAATTGCAGTCATTTATTTTAGTTTTTTAAGGTTAGGAAATATTTTATTATTTATTTTAATTTTAATAAGGTTTTTAAATTTTTGAAGCTCCGCAATGCTGAGATCTCAGATCAATAACGGACGGACATCTGAGCTGTCACTAAAATAGTCGAACATCGCCGCTGTTAAAAAGGTACTCAGGTACATCACTATAACTGTCAATAGTGGTCAACTGTGAAAAAAACTTTTCTTTGTTTACGATCCGACTTGATCGTAGTATAAAGTCGTTTGCAATAGAATCCAACAATCATGTAAACAAACCAAATTGTCACGATTACTCCGTAATCACATACATTTGACGATCAATTATGAACATAGTCTGATTTCAACGAACGCACCATTGTTTTCACATTATCTTCAACACGATTTAACTTGTATTTATAAGTTAAATTTGTTAAAACATTTGCAACGTAAAAATTTCGAAGTATTTGACAAGCTGTCATCTTAGTTTTTTACTCATCGAACTCTATAAGTCATTGAAAAGTTAGTGTTGTTCGTAATCTGAAGTTATCTTTTATTTTTAATTTAATAAATTATTTTAATTTAATATTATTTGAATACAATAAAAATTTTTTTTCAAGAGCTTAATATAATTAACCAAAACGGATTGTATCCTAAGCCATAAAAATAATGGTTAGTTTTTAAAAATTGACAGGTGGTCGTTTTGTTAGAATTGTCATTCACAGTCATTCACTGTTCTGTGGCTTCGCTGTGCATTAGTGTTTTCTGTTTCCGTTTTCTGTTTCCGATTTCTACGACTTACGATTCTACGATTATCACGGGGAAATGGATGCTCATAATTTTGAGAAATGGTAAGGTTTCATTTGTGTATTTTTCTATATTTATGATAACACTATATAAAATTAATATTATTAAATATAAAATTACATTATGACAGAAAATTATCTTTTTTGTTTCAGGTTTAAGATGGTTTTAGACAAAATTCTGCCGGGATCTGTAATTGTAATGGATAATGCTCCATACCATTCTCGCCAACTCGAACGAGTGCCCAACATGAGCTGGAGGACGGATGCTATACAAGAATGGTTACGTAGCAAAAATATAGCTTTTGAAACAAGTGAAATAAAAGCACAGTTAAATTTGATAAAAAAAATTATGTTACAAAATACGTTGACGAGCTCGCCGCATCGAAAGGAATAACTGTGCTTCGCCTTCCTCCCTACCACTGCGAACTCAACCCAATTGAGCTCATTTGGGCACAGGTTAAGTCGTATGTTGGGAGAAATAACAAATCTTTTAAAATGGCGGAAATAAAAACTTTATTGAACGAAGGGTTGGCGAGAATCGGAGCCGAACAATGGTCGAAATGCGTAAGTCACGTCCTAAAGGAAGAGGAAGAAATGAAAAAGCTCGACGGCATTTTAGACACGGCAAGCGATGACACAGTGGTTCCATTTATAATTACGGTCACCGGCGACACTTCTGATAGTGATGATGACGAAGACGAAGATTTAAATTTGTTTTAATAAACACTTTTTTTATATATAATCAGTTTTATTTTATAGTCTATGGCTTATATATTTAATCTATTTAGTCAGTTTTATTTTAGTACCTATCCTACTATGGGCCATAGTCTATGACTTAAAATTAAAATAATTAGAAAAATAAATTTAATTAAAATTAATTTAGAACACTATGACATCACTATGGGCATAAACAATACGCTGTCAATGTCAGTCCGCCATATTTGTTTACATGATTGTTGGATTCTATTGCAAACGACTTTACGGTACACGACAGTGGCGAGTGCCCCGCAGACACAGCGTGGAAGTGTGGGACGCTCCCGCAGATTTATTTACGTAAATTATGTCAAGAAGTTATCGATTATATTGTTGTTTAAATTCATCTATATCGCAACCAGAAATTGCCCAAGAAAGATGTTCATTGGGCAGCCCTGTCCATGTTTACGTATCGGGCGGCCAATTGACTTTTATTATTGTTATTTAAAAAGCTAGGAGACAATGTGTGGAAATAATGTTTTTAGACGACACTCGGAACTGAGTGTACATAAAAACCTCAAAAGGTTTCTGATACACCTTTATGTAAAATTGCATGTTTGTTATGTTTGATTAAAATAAATAAATTGGTAATTATTACGCTGTGGCCAAGGTCTGCTCACGATTGTGGGGGGGTAAGAGGTGCAGTTCAAATTTCCATTTGTAAACTATTTTAACAAATGTTACATCACATAAAGAACTGGCAATAGGTAGCCTGTCATATCCGTACATTCTCACAGTCAAACCTCTTTTTCATCGAGGATTTTGAGTGATAGGGTATATAGGTATTTAGGTCTTTTTGCCGTGTTTCGGGCAAAATGCATTGTTAATTTGTCATATTCCCAGGCCAGTGATGCAGCAGTACGTGAAGCAAGTGATGACGCTACTCTTCCAGCGACTATCCTCATCGAAGACCACTAAGTACGTGAAAGGGCTGATTGCGTTCTTGGGTTTCTACGCGGCGCACTACGGGGCTGAGAATCTCATTGAGATTATTGATTCTGTGCAGGCGAAGTGAGTATATAGGGTGAAATTTAATCAACCGACCAAATTCATACTAGAGACTCGGTTAGTGATCAAGAACTAGTAATCCTTTTGGCCAATTTCGAAAAATATTTTTTTTTGCTCCCT
The DNA here is from genome assembly GCA_910592155.1 of Ypsolopha scabrella. NCBI lineage: Eukaryota > Metazoa > Arthropoda > Insecta > Lepidoptera > Ypsolophidae > Ypsolopha > Ypsolopha scabrella. The sequence continues at coordinate 11,291,092 of OU342981.1, read as the reverse complement.
TACTATTTGGACTAGTTTAAGTACAATTCCTAGTGCAGGTTCTACGGGTAAAAAAATTTTTTGTTCGAATTTCACCCGGAGGGTCATTAAACCTTGTTCCTGATGACTAACCGAGTCTCCAGTATGAATTTGGTCGGTTGATTTAATTTCACCTAGTATTGTTGACTTACTGCCCTACGCTACGTTCATATACTTACAGATCACCTTCTGTTAGTTACAGTGCAGTATATTTATTTATTTATTTATTTATTTATTTGATAGGAGAAAAAACAGAAATAGATACATGTTTGACAGTAACAATGGTGATAACATTAGTTTAAGTATATCTATTCCCTTAACATTCTCACAAATTACATAAAGAGATAAAAATGAAGCAGATAAAGAAGATAAATGGTTTATGACAATATTGGCTATAAACCCAAAGCCAAAAATACAGACTAAGCAAAAAACCTACAGCATGCACATGCAAACTTAAAATAAAATAAAAAAATCATTAAAACTAAAAATTAATAAAGAAAAAGATACATTTTATATTTACCTAAGAATAAGACATATATTTCTGCTTTACCCTATTTATTTTGTTTTATTTCCTTTTTTTTTCTTTTCTATGAATAATATACATACACTCAAACCACAATATTCTTTATCTACCTATATACTCATATTGTAAAATTCTGATTATGAACTCAAATAGTGCACAATGGCATTTTATTTGCGAACGTCTCTAGTACGAAATAGTACATTTTGATTCTAGTGAGAAATGGTTGATATTTCGAGTCACAGTCGGCACGAGATATATAAACACTTTCGCACGTGTATCAAACGACGTTTTGTATACACCTGCGAAAAATTATATGAAACAATAGAGTAAAAGCAATTTTGTTGCAAATCAAAACAAATGTCCCCTCCTAAAATCTTTTTAATAATAAGTTCTAAGAATATAAATTATGACAATAGAATATAAATTATGACATCTAAAATCGTTTTGAATTTTTAAAACATCTTTAATATTTAACATTATATAATATATTTAATAATAATATAAAAGTTTGCAAATACTCATCCTAAACAGTTTTTAGTTTATCTGGTTACTTCCAGAAATACCATTAAAACGACAAGTAAAACGAGATTTACACACTGCTTACTAACTGATGTTGTCGGTTTCCCCTAGATGGCGTTAGTAGTGAAAACCTAAAACACTAGTGTGAAATATGTAATTTTACGCACGCTAAACAGGCACGTAATGTATTATATTTTGAGCAGGTGTATTAAAAATTAATTACGGTGTCGTTTTCTTAACCCTATTATGCCATAAATTTTCTTCCATTAAAATACAATAACACTAACTAGGAAGGCAAAGGAAATCAATGTAAGACCTATTTGTGAACAGAATTTCAAGTTTCTAATTGAAATGGAAATGCCCCATAGGTTTTAATGGTGAGCCAATCTTAATGAAATTGGTTACGTAAAGGGCAAGAACATCATAGGTTATTATTCCAAAATTAAGACTTGCCAAAGTAGGTACCTCTTTTGTAGGACATGGTATAAGATTTTACAATAAGCTTCCAGAGGAGGTCCTTAGTTTGCCTGAAAATAAGTTTAAACTATATATTAAGCAGGGACTACTTAAGAAAGCTTATTATAAAATCAATGATTATTTGGATGATAATGAAGCATGGTGTAATAAATAATAATAATCTTATTCAATATTGTAATTAATAATTATCATATTTTAATACTGTATGATTCCTCTAAAGGCTTAAAATTAATTAATATGTAAACTTACTTTGTTAAAGGTAATAGACAATATGAGACGGGTTGACTAAGATATATTTTTTTTTCTCGTGACTAATTCCTGCAGTCTTATATTTTTTATGCCTTTACTTGAGTAGGTATGTATATGATTTTGTATCATATGTTTTATTTTGAAAAAAGCAATGTTTGCTAAGTTTCTTGCCCTCCTTCTTAGCAATACTAATCGAATGGTGCGGATGGTTAGGCATTATGTATATATAATATTTTTATTCCTATATTTCTATATTTTATGCAAGTGTATAACTTTATTACATTTAAGTAGCCCAACCTTAATATTTTTTGTATGTATTTCCCGTTTTTATTTATGAACTTATTTCTTCATTGCATTATGCATATATAATATTTTAATATTTTTATTCCTAAATCCTCTATTTTATTTATTTTTTATTTATTTAAAAACTTACGACTATCATTTATTTATGCAGGTGTATATTTTATTTCCCGTATTATTATAAATTTTTTTATATTCTAAAGATATATTATATTGTTAAAATTAACTTTGACTTGTAGAAAGTATACTTAATGTATCTATTTTGCAAAAATAAATATTTTGATTTGATTTGATTTTAGGCCGTAGACTTCTCTAGGAGATATTACTTTTAACTGGATATTAAACCATGATATAAATTTATTTCTATACTAGCCTTTGCCCCCGACTTCGTTCGCGTGGGTTTCGGATATAAATTCGAATCAGACTTCCCATAGATTTATATAATTGCCTTTGCCGTTTGCGTCTATTCAATCTTTTCCCCTAAAAGGCTTGCGGCGTTGCCACGCTGGATGGCCATACTTATTCTTTGGCCAAAATAGGGCCCAGCCCTCCGATCACCCGAAACGTCGACCAGACGCGACGAAATTTCTTTGTAGTGTCGCCGCGCGTCCGGCCCCCACGGCCCGAGGGTCTACACCAAATGGCATAAACAGATAACCCTCGCCCAGGGCTTCATATTTACGTCGTTTCAGTGTTTCTGCCGTGGCAGCTGCCGCATCTGCCTTGATAGCGATCGCTTGAATATGGGACAATGCCATTGTATCAACGCACTAAAAAAATAAACTATTAAGCAGCAACGTTTCCTTATTATTATTTTTGAGCTTATTTATTTGTTGGAAAATACAATAATCTCTATATTCTCCCGGCAGTATGTTCGCGATGTACGTGGAGCGCGTGCTAATCCCCGACCTGCAGAAGGTGAGCGGCCCGCTGGAACGTAAAGCGGCGGCGGTGGGCTGCGTCAAGCTGCTGACTGAGTCGCAGCGGTTCAGAGCGCCGCCGCTGGACAAGCTCTGGTCACCGTTGATGCAGGTACTTTACGACTCCTGCAATTTACAGGTCTACAGAAGAGAAGGGCAATAAAACCATTGGAAAATAAAAATGTCTTGGTTTTACTACTAAAAGATTCGTAGTTTAGATTCATATTGATAGGAAACGTACAAGAATTATATAATATTCCACTAAGAACTATTAATCGAAGCCATATTATCTTATTACATTATATTATATCTACTTTTCACTTCTCGCAGGCTCTGATAGCCCTATTCGAGCTGCCGTGTGACGAGACAGCCCTCCCGGACGATCACTTCATAGAAGTAGACGACACGGTGGGGTACCAGGCCGCGTACAACCAGCTGTCTTGTGCCAAGGGAGGCAACGAAGACCCACTGGCTAGTAAGTGCTTGTTACTACACTCCGTAAAATATAGCTCGAGCCCTGTGGCAGATGTCAGCGCTATACATGTATGAGAAAGAGGAATACAAATTGTATAGCGCTATCCCGCTGTCACAGGGCTCAAGCTGTATTTTACGGAATGGAAAATTCCGGTTATGAAGTTTATATGATAGAATACGTGCCTGTTTAGCGTGAGTAAAATTACATATTTCGCACTAGTGCTTTACGTTTTACTACTAACGCCATATAGGGGAAACCGGCGACATCATTTAGTAAGCAGCGTGTGAACCTTGTTTCACTTGTCGTTTTGTTGGTATTTTTGGAAGTAACTGGATGCACTAAAAGTTCTTTAGGATAAGTATTTTCAAACTTTTATATTTAATTAAATATATTATATAAGGTGACTTTAATTTACACGGCTAAATTCACACCGAAGAGTTGGTAAGTGCTCAGTAACAAGGTTCGATATCCCTTTTTGTTAAATTCGTAAATGATTATTTTCGTGTTTGCTACAAACGCAAGCCCAGCCCAGAGACCATTACTATTGGACGTGCAAGATTTCATTTTGCGAAATTAGCAAAAAGTATTATCGTATCGATCCGTGATACTGATCACTTATCAAGCCACCAGTATGAATTTGACTGCATAAATTAAAGTCACCTTACATATTATGTTAAATTGTAAAAGATGTTTTAAAAATTCATAACGATTTTAGACGTCATAATTTATATTCTATTATATCTGTCTTAGAACTTTTTAATAAAAAGATTTTAGAAAGAGACATAGGTCTTTGTTATTGATTCAGAGGTAAGGATTTGGCCGAACGAACAAGTGCTGCGAATATTTTTCATACAAGAAAAGACGAGCGCCATCTATTAGAACTTAATATAACTAAGTCAATGACGGCCTACGTTAGGTACTATCAACAACCAGTGTGACCACATATGGTAGATTTTTACTATTTTGGTAGATTTTTTGTCTATTTTAGTGGCGGTTGCTGGCTCAATGAACAGGTGTTGTACTTTACCGGTTTATTATAGGTTATGTATTCTAATTATATTTAAACTCTGGCGTTTCATACACATTATAATTTATAATATTTAAAGGGACCCAATTTTTATGTTCTGTGTCCTTTTCAAAAAAAAGCTAAACCGCGATCATTCGCGGTAGACCCCTTTAAATGTAGTCTAATTTTATAATGAGAAAAATTATAGGTTACCTATTAAAAATCATTAATTTAAATTTTGATTATAATATTCAAAGATTTTAAATATTTACACAAAAAAGGGCAGCATTCGGAAAGTTGCGTCTCATATTTACGTCGTCAATACCGCAGTGCTTAGAGGCTAAGATGTACAACCAGTGCGTCCTTCCTGTGATGACGTATGGCGCTGAGACGTGGTCTCTTACAAAGGGCCTGATCCACCGATTTAAGGTCGCTCAGCGAGCTATGGAGCGGGCTATGCTTTTAGTATATCTGATGGATAGAATCCGAAATGAGGAGATTCGTCGGAGATCGAAAGTAACCGACATAGCCTGCAGAATCAGTAAGCTGAAGTCGCAGTGGGCAAGCCATATTTGTCGCCGACATGATGGCTGTTGGGGCAGAAAGGCTTTAGAATGAATGAATGATAAAATAAAATGAGAATTACTGCTGTTCCAATTTACCAAAACCTCATTGGGCTGATCACTTTCGAAACTTAGTATTTTCCATGAGTTTGATAGCTGGATTTCACCCGCCTACCAGTGACAGCAAGATAGTATGAACAAATTCAAGGCGTGCAAAAGAGAACGTGTCCGGTTCGCCGGGTGACGTCGACGTTCAAACTAAACGGAGCTCTGGTAGGTTTTGGTAAATTCAGGAACGGTAACACTGTGACGTTCACTATGGCGAACAAAATGACGTTTGTGAAAAACAAATCCATTCTTTGATTAATATTTACTGCAAATAGTGCAATTGACAATATTTCTAACTTCCCGGTGATAAGGAATGTCATCTTTTTGTTTCTTTATCTTCCTACTGTGGCTTGAACAACTTTTCGCCACAACACGGCATTCTTGTGCAGAGTTTGTGCACAACGAGAACACGTCCGCAACCGACAATGTTACCAGCGCGACTGGATGAGTTTCGGTGCCCACATCAGTTTTGGACATCGTTTACTTGGTGACATGTTAGCGCGCTCATAAGCCCATCCCTACCTTTAAATCAATGGCCTTTGTAGTGTAGATTGGCGCCAACTAGACACTGCGTTTTCCTCTGTCGATTTGTATGTTGCTTTGATTTGAAACAAAATTGCTTTTATGTTATTGTTTCATGTAATTTTTTGCAGGTGTAATAAAAAACGTCATTTGATACACGTGCGAAAATGTTGATTTCTCGTCCCTAACTGCGTCTCGGCAGAAAAAATCGGTCGTGACTCGAAATATCAACCATTTCGCACTAGAATCAAATGACGTTTTTTATTGCACCTGCAAAAAATTACATGAAACAATAACATAAAGAATCAAAATGTACTATTTCGTTAGTTATATTTGAATAAAGTTAAAAGCCCCTAGAATTTCAATGGAATTTGTTTTATAAATGCAGATGCAAAATACAGGAACCTATTTGGTTTGGTACATTTAAGTAAACTTCCTTTTATACCCATGGTATAGTGATACTCATTAGTTAGACATTGTTATTTACTATACTATCTACCTATACATATACTAATAATAAAGTAGTTAGTTAGGAAAGTCGTGTCTGAACATTGACTATGTTCTTAAAATTTTGAATAAATGGGTTATTCGTATTGTACTGAAGCCAAAACTACGTTTTTTTTTTTCCTGTCCGTATATATGGTGACTTTGATTTATACAGCCAAACTCATACTGGAGGCTTGGTAAGTGATCAGTAACACAGATCGATTACCCTTTTTGTGAAATTCGTAAATTATTCTTTTCGTGTTCCTTACAAATGCAAGCCCAGCCCCGAGTCAATTAATAAGGGACGTCTAGATTTTATTTCGCGAAATTAGCAAAAAGTGTTATCGATCCGTGATAATGATCACTTACCAAGCCTCCAGTATTAGTTTCGCTGCATAAATTAAAGTCACCTTATATATGTTTCGTATTAACTCGGGAAACCACGGATTTGGATGCGTTCTTCTTTATTATCATCAAAGTGACCCTGATCAACATATAGGGGTGTTAACAAAATAACGCCCATGCCGAAGACAGGTAGATATTGAATAAACGCGGGCGCAGCCGCAGGCGAAAGGTAACAATCATGTTCATATAATGTTTTTAACAGGTGTGAACGACCCCAAACAATACCTCGCAGAGTGCCTGGGCGCCCTGTCCCGCACCGCCCCGGGGCTGCTGCCCCCCCGCCTCGCCGCGCTCGACGAGCCCCACCGCGCCGCCCTGCAGCTGTATCTCAACAGCTACAACGTGCAGGTCTGCTGATACAACCTCGACCTCAATCACAACTTTGGACTATACTAGTATACTCCGGGCCAGGGCGACCAGACCTTCTAATGGCGTTTATTTGGTGCAAATAACGTTATTTATCCCTAAACTGTGTTTCTAGGACAGTAGGAAAATCGGTCACTGACCTTGGCGCGTTTTGTACTAGACCCCGTACCACGAAACGCAGTAATTTGCGTTAAGGCGCATAGGAATGCCAGTGTTTTTCTTTTTAACCTCTCATAAACAACAAGACACGTGCGACATGCATAGTAGCAAAAATCTTCAACCAAATTAAAACGTTATGTCGTTAACATAAGATGCAATGTCAGTTGTACGAAATCGTCATTCGATTTTGTCACGCCCCATAGCGGTGACAAAATGCATCGCGGACACTTTTTGAGCGAGATTGTGAGTCTAGTTGTTTATGAGAGGTCAATGTTTTTAGTACAAAATTTGATAACCCGTTTCTCTCTTGTTTTTCGTTTTAGACTAAAGTTTAAGACCTCTATAGTTTAATAAAGGTATTTACGAAGTCACTATCTGGATGAAATGTAAAATTTTGGTACAGGTACAATATAAGGCAAGAAAACAACTTTGTGTGTGAACCGGACGGCTTGATATATCCTTAAAACAAAATCAATATTCAAAATTATGGCAAAATGGTGGCTTTTAAAATATCAGTAACAGATGATAGAGATACTTTGCTCTATAACGAAAAACAACAAAGAAAAGGATTTTGTACTAAAACGGTGGCGTGCCTTGTGCCTTAAGCGATAAAGAGAGATTGGCGAGCGATACGTATCGCTTTCTTTTGACGCGTACAGTTTTTTTATCTGCCCTAGAAACAGGTGTTATCAATATCGCTTTGGTGAAACAACGTTATTGTCAATCAAAATGTTACAAAACACTTTAGACTGGTATTTTGGTGACGTCATAGAGGTCTGGTTACGAGTGATTGCGTGAAGTGGACTGAATAAAAAAGTTATTATATTGTGGGGTGATGTTTTGTGGAACTGAATAAGGCTGATCAAGCCTTCGCTGGTTTTGGCTGGCTTAGTAATCTCAACGGTGATTTCAGCAAAGTTTTTCTATTTTTGTATACTCTAGTTTTCCAAGTGGGCGTGGATAGCAAAATAAAAGGAAAGCCATTACTGCCGTATGTCATTACTTCCTATTTGATTCCTATTTCCGACACTATTGGATGTTGCAATAATACAGTATTTTCATTTTGTTTCGATTCTAGGGACGAAGAATATTTTTTTAAAGATTTTTTCTAACGGTACAGTTTTGGTTTTCATCAAAATTTACCTCTATGAGCAATTAATCGCTATTCGCGATTTCGTTTTGGGTTTGTTCATCGACGCCCAATTGAAAAGTTAACTCTGTGTAGTGCAGTGCCGCCATCTTTGTTCAGGTTAAGAAGTGCCGCCATCTTTGTTCTACTAGAGTATTTTGTGAGATATTTTTTTAGGAAAAAAGGAGAAGTAAAAGTGTGCAAAGCATAACTTAGGTATTTTATTACTCTTTCGTTGTAAACGGCGTCACTATGCGCTCGCAGTACTGTAAGTAAACAGACGATCGGCTTTAGTTCTCAATATGTCCATCTGAACAAATATGACAAAGGCACTTTAAATTGTCTTAAGTACCTAAATCTGAAATGCTATTTGGATTGCGTTCTTATTTTAAACAGTACATTAAACAAAATTTAAAAGGTTACTTAATTATCTATTACAATTAACAGTTTCAATGTTATTATAAGAGTTGACGGGTTCTTTCTTACAACGATATTTGTTAATAGTACACTATGATACAAGTGAGCTGCGTTGGACATTACAGTCGAGGCGGGATTGCAGGCCGAGCCGAAGGCGAGGGCGTAATGGAGCCAAGAGTGTAATGTCTAATGCTCACGCGTTTCATACGACGTTTTTCAACACACTTGCGAGGAAAAATAATAAAATTTCACTGTCTTTTTTTCTACATAATCGAAAATACAGCTATGAACTAACAATTTTCTTTGAAAAATGGCGGCGGGGATTTTGAAAGCACGCATGTTTAATATGCTGCATTGTGACTCTAAGATAGCTAAAGGGCCACTTTATAAGCAAGTCTGTTGAAAAAGCCGTTCTTTTAATTATATCCGATAATGGTGTCGATTCGGTGTAACACGATTCATTTGACAGGATTAAACTTAATTTAAGCATTCTGTCTTTTTCTGTCTGTATCTAAAAAACAAGGACAGTACGCTTTAAATAGGGTTAGTTCTGTCAAATAAGTTTTCGACATTATTAACCGCGACTGTTTCTAAAATCATTTAACTCTTGAAAATGAACAAACTGAGGTGCAATTGTGTGAGACAATTGTATTCATTTGGCAGCCAAAAACGTACGATTTCAATCGTCAAACGGGCTAATTTGCTCAGCCGAATAGCCATATGACAATCAATTTAAATACGATAGGCTTACACAATTGCATCTCTGATTATATTGGTGTGCATCGGCAGCACACGATTTATGTTGGATTAGTTCATACAAACTTAGAGTAGCGCTGTCCCAAGTGAGCAAGGGGATTCTTTTTGAATGAACTGTCTATTAATAACTGAAGCTTGAAAAGCCTGCCTTCAAACAATTAATTGTATTTAGTAAGTAAATAAAACATACATATACATGTAATAATTATAAGATAATATAGTCGTGAATGTCCGTTAACTACGCAAGATGAAATGTAAATAATGTCTCCAATTCATCTCTAATTGTAACTTACCGGATGCACATATGCTCGTACTGCTAACATTGGCTAATCAATCAATTATTCAGATAACGAGATCCATTTGTTAGTCACAATATTTAACTTAAAAAACTATATTAGTACTTACGCTATATTAAACACAAAAACACAGTTAACACAAAATATAATACAATATGTAGGGATAGATTAGGTCCCTTTTCCACTCAGCATCTGCATCCAGCGTCCAACAATTGGGCAGCCAAAACTGCAAGCAATAACGTTCAAGATACCCCCGGAGGCACGCCACACTCTGGTGAGGGTCGAGGCCGCGCGCTTCCTCCATCCATCCGTTCCAGAGCGAACATACCTGAAGCACTACAGAAGCGGCGTAGCCCCTGCACCCTGAATACGTTATTATACTGAATACGTAGGGCACTATACGATTACTGAGCATAATCGACCCACAGACTGCTGGTGTAGAAGTTTTGACAATATGCTTTAAAAAGTGTGATCTTAACTTCTTTGGTGCAGCGAGCAAACCTGCAGGCCAGCATGTTCCCCCTGATCGCCAGTGCCCTACGTTCCTGCTCCATGTCCATGTCGTCCTTTAAGTCCTCCGTAACAATATGGCCCAGGTATTTAAAATGCTTCACGCGATTTAATTGCGGTATTATAAAGTTTCACAGGGGGCACATAATCCGGGGACCAATTTTTACCTGCTTTAAATATCATGAGTTTATTCCATGAGCCATGACTTCCAACGTATCTTTCACAAACCTTGAGTAAATCTCTTAAGCCACTAATTGACGGACTAAAACCTCATAATCATACTTAACATTTCTTTAAGAGCAAACATCATGGCGCGACCAACTCAGTTGTGCGGCAAAATGTATTGCTGTTTCATTTCGCTATTACGCGCACGCAATACAAGTGTTGATTTCGTAGCGGGTGCTAAAACTTGTGTCAGGAGAAACATGATTTTGGCAAGATTGTGGACGTTTTCAAAGATATTTTTGGTTAATATCAATCTAGATAACATTTACGATGCCCGAATAACATTTTTTGATTTTATCTAAAACAATAAAATTACAATAAATAAATAAATATTGAATAAATTACAATTGGTAGCTACATGCCGTTTTTACATTGCATTTGGTAGGAATATGGCGTGTCTATTATTAAAATGTAATTTTTGACGCCGTTACGATTCAGTATTATCAGTAACTTACAATGCCAGCAGTATACGTTAACACCCGGTATGTGTGAGACGATAGATGTATGCAAAATGTGCGAAGTGCCCTATATAATAGGTATAGTTAAACGACCTGCGGTACAATTACGTATCTTTGAATCGGTTGCCAACTATAGTTGCTATTCTTCAAAAACGGCAAAAAAAAATTACTTCCAAAATAACCTTCAATGGGTATTGAACTAATTACGAATTGACGTCATTTCAAGTGCGAACGTATCCTTAGATATACGGATATGTATGTATGTTTTCGATGATAGGCACTCGGTTGGCAACTGATTTTACGATACAGATTCAGGGGGCAGTGCGAGAAATACCTATAAGTATAAATTAAAAATGGCTGTGTATTCTTAAAAAAGAATGTTAAAGATGTGAGAAATTTGAATGTTACTTCGTATTCTAATTCTCTTGAGTGGTCGTTTATGTACAGTAAGCGCGCGAACCGAATGCAACTCGGAGGAATGCGCTATATACACACACAGCCGTTCTCTACGCACACAGCAATACACTGCAGACGTGCGAGGGTGATGTTCCCGCGTTACCTCAAGCCCCGAATGTATTCAAGTCGCGCGCGTACTGTATTTATATTTGTATGTATATGAATGAAAACATCAGAACGATTTTGGTAGTTAGCTTGTCCGCTAATAAGTTGGTTGTCTGTGGTTTTGTACAAACACACATAAACTCATGCCTGTCTCCCAAAGGGGTAGGCAGCGACTGTAGATTTCCATCTGCTACGATCCTGACACTTTTCTTCGTGGTTTTGTATGCATTATTTTCTGTTTATGCTTCCACTTCAATTTTGATATTTTCTTTTGCAATATGTCGACTCACAGAGGTCTCCGCCCCTCTGCGCCTTCAGTTTTTTAGGTGCCGAAGAAAATATTGCCAGGTAATTTATATTGTTTCCAATCGGTTTATTACCACATCAAAAGGAAGAAAGCCTCCAAAAACTATATGATGATGAAGGTTAGAAATAAATAACCAACGTTATTTATATCTGTGTGATTAGCACGCGCCAGCGATACAGCGTCTATCTATCTTACGCATACCGCGTTTGTAAATGTGCGATAGAGCAAGTATGATGGAAAGACACTGTATCGACGGCGCGTGCTAGACCCCCTGGTATTAGGCTGAGTAGAAAAGATTTAAATTTAATTCAGTTTTTATTGCAAAAGATGTTCATTGTATCTAATGTATCTAAAACTTAAATCGACACTCGGCATGTGAATAAAAGCAGCATTAAAACAGCAACAATTGCAGTTCGGACCAACCAAAAAGTCCCAAGTTTTTAGTCAGCTGCCCAGTAATCCCCCCCCCCCCTACTCTCTTATTTCACGCTCGCTTTCTGGGTTGGTCCAAACTTAACTGAAAGAATTAGGAATATGCATGTCGTTTAAATAAGTAAAATATTGCGTTTTTTGTATTCTATTTACTTAGTAGCATTTAATGATGACCATGGGAAACTATTTTATTTTATAGTTTTGTAATTATTTCCATTTAAAAATACAACATTTTGATGAAATGAAACGCAAATGCAAAACGCATCACCATTGGCTAACTGCATTGCAAAATTGTTGGGCTTTTCTTGCTCTCAGTGCCTCATTTCATCATAAAATATTAAGTTCAAAATTAATAAATGTAAAAAAAACCTCAAATATGTTGTTTAATCAAAAATAATGAAAAGATCGGCCACTCGCCATACACCGCAAGTAAGAGCAGTATCATGTGACGTCACTTGATGCGCGCTAAAATGGCAGCCGTTTGAATTGTAGAAGATTATTATTTAACTTATTTTGATTTTATAACTATGAAACACAATTTAGTTGTAAATTCTTATTCATAGCCCTAAATTGATCATATATTAACAATTAGTGAAAAAAAAATTACATGCATATTCTTTATTGTAAGTGAACTAAGAATAGAACTGTCAGGACGCCATTTTGTTGTCACTATCTCTCGTACTATCTTAGACAGAGCGAAAAGAGATATGACTAGCGAGTTTATCTGCGGTCCAACCACATTTTAATATGAACCGCATAGTAAAGGAGTTGTCTCTTTCCCAAATAACGATGATTTCCTTGATAATATTTCAGTAATGTTATATGAAAAACTTGTGTCTGTTTTTGAATGATTTTATGTTATGTTGAATTTATTTTGAATTATTGGTTCCTATTCGATTCAATTGATTGTTATTGTGAAATAATGTTATGATTGTCGCACTGAATAAATGGTTTCTTGTATATAATTACATTGTTTTATTTGTATAGCTTCTTGCTTCAGGTTCGATGCTGGAAACCTTTACTATTCCTTATGTACTGTTATTTTTTCGCTAAAAATCGAAATCCATGGTTAGATTGTGAAACTCCTATACGCACAACTTCACAATAGAGCCAACCGTAATATAGCGAAAAAACAGGTTTACAGTGAATTCAGTTTGTAAATTATAAATAGTATAGGCCCCAGTATTGACCCTTGAGGTACACCCATCTTGAATTATAAAACCGAAGATTTAATACAATTTATATCTATATTGTGGATACGACCAACAAGAGCTAGAGATTTACACCACCAACATCGGAGCGGGGTTTCCGTAGCCATTGTTTTTGGTATGGGTATTCTAATTGTATAGGGTGTTTAAAACACACATTTTGGGCTTAGATTCTTAATTTTCTGGTATTTAGATGAAGCTTGTTTTTGGGATTGCGACTGTATAACCATACTTACAAATTACACATAATTGTAATGTAATTTTGTATGCATTTCTCCTTCTTTAGAACCTTTACCTAATTCAAATTTTCACTGTTTTCAATTCACTAAGTGTACAATTTTATTTTTAATTTATATTTTATAAATGTGATCAATATTTTGACAAAAGTTGCATTATATCCGTGCTTTAAAATTATCGTTTATCACTTAATCAAAGCGGTTAAATATGTATACATATAATTTAGAAGTTAGCTTGCCGTCCTCGTAAGTTTCGGAGGCCAAAAGCTACATTTTATAGACTCCTCGTGTAGTTGATGCCCGTCCTTCGGCAGATGAACTCCAATATGAGGGTAGACATTTTGAAGGATTGACCTGAAAATAATGTTAAATTGGATTTGTTACCACGAATAATTTGAAGGATCTCGGTATCTACGCCTGTGCGGCTCGCTCACATATGTCACCAAATAAATAGTGCATACATTTTTATACTTATTTACAGAACAGATAGAAGAGTCTTCGCCCTAGTGTTTGATCACCAAAATACGTTACAGTTGAATATTTTCCCTTAAGGTGGTTGCTCCGGCTCCCCTTCTCAAACGCGCTAATGATAGGAAAAACATCCTATTTTTGAATAAAACTTTTAAACAATTTGGTTTACGGCACTACCATCCATCCATCCATCAGCCTGTTTCGTCCACTGCTGGACATAAGCCTTTCCAGGATTTCGCCACTCTTGGCGGTCCTCCTGGAAGAAATGCCCATACTCACACACGCTGGGCAGGCGGGTTGGTGAGCGCGGTGCCGAAACCCTTGCACCAGTGACGCCGCTGCCCGTCACTGGTCTGTTTTATATAAGCTACGGTAATTGGGGATGGATACACCGCCATCCATCGGTCCAAGGCAATGGTGGGCCGCTTGGTTTTGCCTGAGAGCTGTTCTCTTACTCTGCCCCGAATAACTTCGGGAGGATTTGCGAGTAAGATGGTGGTACCTCCACAGTCGAGCTCGGCATCAGCTCTACCACCTACAACTACCACTTACGGTACTACGAAAATACCTATAGTTTAATGTCAATTAGGCTTTTCTAGCACAGTTGTGTTATTTGATGCATTACTTTGTTAATGATACAACGAATAAAATAACGGTTTAAAGTTGTTGTTCAGGATCATTTATGAACTACGAAGCAACCACCTTAAGCTCAAAAAGAACAGAAAAAAGGGGTCAGCCACTGGAAAATGTGACACATTATCTTTTATAAGAAATATCAAGGTCCTCCATTCTAATAAAAGATAAGATTTAGTCTCCCCTCAGAACGTCTTACGTAATAAATTAACATCCCCTAAACACTCACCAGTACTGTCTGTCCACCACCGCTCGCACCCTCGGGATAGGGAAACCGTTGAACGTTGTTGCGATGGCCAAACTGTAGGCTCCCATGTCGCGCACGATCAGCCAATCGCCGACCGAGAGAGCTGGGAGCTGCGCAGACCGGACAACGCAGTCGATAGCGTCCGCCGAGGGGCCCCAGATTGAGCACCGCTGGAGATTCTTCGTTGATGACTAGACTCAAGGGAAAATTGTTAAATAAAAATAGGGCCCTTTTCTTTTTAGGAATAGAGAATAAAGCTGAGTTGCAACAAAACTGATAGGTAGTACTTAAGTATAAAGTTGGGTTAGTACCTACTCGTATAAATAAAAAAGAGAATAAAAGTTTTCGCACACTATGGCGACACGTTACATTTTTCTAAGGGGCTGTTCATTTCTTACGGAAATCGGTTTTGGCTTTTCTTTAACCCCTAGGCGAGCCCATGTAAGAAATAATAAGATTTTTTAAAACCTTCTCCCCCAATCAATCTTACGTAAAATAAGGTTTTAATTGTACACATTGTATTAATATTATGAATAAATACTTGATTAATTGATTTATTTATTGGCATACGTACAAAACGAGACTAAAACTTGGAAGAGAAAAACAATCGTGTACCTACTATAGATCCAAAGCGATGGAGATCCAAGTTTTTAAAATGATATCTTTACCGATCATACTAACACACCCTTAAAGGATTAAAGGCTTTTACACCCTGTATAAATGTTTACAAAAGTGATTAGTCTTTTTAACCTTTAAGTTATTTACGTTATTCACAAATATCTAGTCCTCGTCCAATATCAGTTAGAAAAGTGTAGCTACACTTCGATACAGTGGGACCCATTCATAAAACAATATCTACTTGAATCGAAAATTAAAATTATTTTTTACTAGTAGGTATTTCCGCTAACTATAGCTAAAGCACGCTTATTTATATAAGTTTATTATTTACCTTGAGAGCTTCGAAGTAGATTTGTTTTCTGCAAAAGATAACATCACCAAACGAGCCATACACTCCGTCGTTGATGAAATACATCATTTCCGTTTCAGATTTCTCGGGAAATTTTCCTGAAATCTAAAACGATTGAAATAAGCGATAACAAATACATCCTACCTAGATGAGATCACTAATCACTACAGGGCTCTTTGTGCTCGTGGACAGGTCGTGGCCAAAATCGGAACTAACGCCGTTATCCTAATAAATCGTAACCCTATAAGGTCAGATTGAGCACCTCATTTTGCATTAATCAAAACTGAACTCTACGACGTTTCCTTTTAGTTTAAAATAGCGCGCTCTCAGCCGTGGCTGTTACGACCACCAAGAAACACGCGCCCACAAAAACCTGCGTTTTATTTAATAACTTTGCTTCTAGATGCAATTTTTAAAATATTCTAAGACGAATTGACGATGTCATTTGTTAACTTATTTTTAATACAAATTTCAAGGCTGTATGATTTAAGGAAGGCCCTTTAACACTCGAAAAACATTAAATTTAGAGGTAACTTCGTAATTTTTTTCTATCGAGCGAACTAAAAGATTTTGCGTTTTTTCTAAGATCAGCCTATCAGCCATAATATAGTCCAATGTCTATATTATTTTTACTATACCTAGTAACGAACTAACACAATGTGATATGTTCATTTGAAGTTGTGCATCTAGCCATATACGATACGGACCCATAACAGTGTCAATACGCGTCTACGCGTTGTTGTTGTTGCACTTGACTGTAGCTAAGAACTGACGAATTCACGTTAATATACCAGCTTTTGCCTGCGGCTTCGATCGCGTAAAAGTGTCTTTCAAGACAGTTTTCGGCTTAGCGGTTATTTTATAGCCTATCTAACGAATCAATTGAGTAGTTCTCGAGTTAAAACGGAACATACAAACATACAGACAGACAAACAAAGATTCAAAATTGTTTTGACCTTTTCTTTGTTATTTAGTATAGATTTTATTTAACTTACCTCTCGTTTAGCGAAAACCTGGACTGCCAATGTGAAGGCGGCTTCGGCGAAATACCGACCGGGTTCAGAAATTACTTTGATGTCGCGTTCAGGGAAATACTCCGTTAGTGCATTATTGACTACTGACGCCACCTAATTCAATAATAAAAATAAAGTAGGTAATAAACAGAAAACCTTTTTTAAAAACATGGACTAAAACGAATAAAATAAGTTCAAACTTCAGAATTCCGGAAACTAATGGAAATTTTGTGATGACATACACAATACATAGGTACTTATTTCAGTTTTGCTGGGTAATATTTTAGTAAATTTTAAATTTAAGTATTTAGTTTTGATTAGGTAACAAAAAGTCGGGTTTTTCACAATCCGCCTGGAATACGGCTCACATTAACCGGTAACGAAACCAAAAAATCACAGTAAATACTACTTTTAGATTATGCGAATTAATACAAAAATATAAAAACTTTTATACTTTTTGGTATCTAATTATAATAAAATAGCAATAATAATTTTTTATACCTTATCAATGCTGTCATCTCTTGACCCCGGAAAGCCACCTCCAATGTCCAATAGTTTCATTTTCTCATGGCCAAGTGAAGCTGCCTTGTCGAACACATCTCTCGCCATATGTATCGCTCGACCGTACGCCTCAAAATCTTGAGATCCGGAACCTATGTGAAATGATACACCGACGACCTGTTGGCAATGGATGCTTTCCATTTAACATTATTTATTAGAAGTAGGTACAGCCCTGATTCTGTAGATATCGTAAAATCAGTTGCCTTGCCAAACGGAGTGCCTATCGTCTAAAACATACATATCCGCTTACCTAAGGATACGTTCGCACTTGAAACGACGTCACAATTCGTAAATAGTTCAATACCCATTGAAGGGTATTTTGGATTTTTCGTTTTTTTTTAAGTATCCGTTTTTGGTGAATAGCAACCATAGATGGCAACCGACAGAAAGTTACATAATAGGCCCGCAGGACTCGCCATGATAACGGCAAAGTTTCAACTGCCATGATCACGGAATTAATCACAAACATGCATGTTGTTGAAGTAGATTCACTCATAATTTCCTCCGAAAAAAAAAATGGCTGACAAATGCGAAAATAGTGTGTTTTTAGGGTTCCGTAACCAACGGGACCCTATTACTGAGACTCCGCAGTCCGTCCGTCCGCCCGTCCGTCTGTCACCAGGCTGTATCTCATGAACCGTGATAGTTTGACAGTTAAAATTTTCACAGATGATGTATTTCCGTTGCCGCTATATCAACAAATACTAAAACCGGCCAAGTTTGAGTCGGACCCGCGCACTCCCATACAACAGACATGATTTTTTTGCCGTTTTCATAGATAGGTAATGGATCGTGCGCGAGTCCGACTTGCACTTGGCCGGTTTTTAATTATTTTAAATAAAAAATAAGGAATTTCCAAAACGTGAGAAAACGTTATCATTTTGTCCGGTAGTTAATAAATTTTTATACTTACTGTTTCGATAAAAACTGCGGCATTCATCATAATATTGTAACAAGTGGACAAAATACTGAGAAAATTATGAATTTAGAAATTTACTTCTATTATTAAAATAAAATTCAGGAAAAACCAGAATCACTCTTCGTCTCATGTAGATTACTATGCATTTTTTTTCTACAGAAAATAAGCTTTTGTTACCGTACAAACTTGTTACAAAGTTACTTGGTCCAAGGTCGTTGGCGTTGGGAGAAGCCCTTGATACAGTCTGCCTAAATTGACTTCGTGTGGTTTTGGAAACCACACCACATCACTCGCTTCCGAATTTTCGGTTGCTGAGTGATTTTGCGGCAACAATCAGTGTCGTATAAAAATTCAACAATTCTGAACATTTATTTTTAACCCGTGGGTGGGCCTATAAGGATACATTTGAACAAAAAACACTGGAAAGGTATTATTTTTGAACCCGTAATACACTTTCTCATGCAGAAAAAGATAAAACTTTGTACCTATTTAGTTTTGAAAATAATTTAGCGCAGCTGAAACTGAAAGAACTCCGTTGTTTGATTTTCCTCCGCTTCCTATCATAATGCTACTTACTTCGATCTGCAATGCAGCAGCCATTTCCAAAAGGAGAGGCGCCTCCGTAACGGCATCACAACCGAACTTGTCACCGAGCGAGCACTGTGCCTCTTCAGCGTCACAACGAATGCGGATCACCATCCTGAAGAAGCGAAAAGGTGTATATGCTACTCATAGCAGTGGCAGACGAATAAAAGAAGAGGCAGGAAGTGTTTTTTTTTCCCCAGACCACTGGGCCCTATTTATTGTAAAAGGTTACACCCAAAAGTGGAAACCCTTAGAGCGAAGCAACAAAGTTAAAAGTTACGTTGATGAAACACGCAAATGAGACGTACACTTTACAAACTTTCTCCCATTTATTCTCTTTATCAGCAGGTATTATTGTTCCACGTTTGGATTGGGAATGAGGTTGACGTCATCTTTACACAACAAATGTATGAAATGACGTTTATGTACCAAAGGTAGAGTGTGCAAAAATAAATAAATAACTTTTTCAATACTGCGAAATTATAATGTGGAGAAAATGTGACATTTAACCAAAATAATATATAATATTCTTGAAAAAAAATAGTCAGCTCGCCATTTGTTTGTATGATCGATGATCAATCACTCATGGGTTCATCAACAACAATACCAGTTGTGACAGATTTGTCAAATAAAGTTTTAAAATTTGCGGCGTGAGTAGTTTGATGGTACTTTTAGTGCTGTCAGTCCCATTCGGAACACGCAGCTTATCAGCGATCATTTCATATTTTGGAGAAGCAATATTATTGACCAATAAACTTAAACATCGTAAGTACATAAAACGCAAAAATTTGATTTTTACTTGATTGGCTTACGTACCTAAGTAATCAAGTCATTTGTACTATTATGCAAACGGTACTTTTGAATCCTAATCCAATCGTGGAACAATAATACATTGCTACAAATATTTTAAAGTACTTGTAAGAAGCGTTGACCCCTTCAGTAGTCTAATGGTTCGAATAGAGGTAGCGGATTCAAATTCCGTAGGGTTCAGTCTGCGTCCTTTAAGCATATGACAATTTGAAACTAGACAACAACTACCTATTCCTATCATGATTTGGTTGCTTTTCGGCAAAAAGTCAAAAACAGCCCTCTTAATGTCTAACTTCAATATCTATCGCTGTAGCCTAGCCTAGGTGTCGTGATTGTGATGTAATTTCTAGCCAATTACGGTTCGTTTGACTGCGATTGCGATATAAGACAATAAGGCCCCAGGTGCTACGACGAGCGAAGCAATGTGGAGCGTATTAGTTTTACATATAACCGAGCAAAGCGGAGCAGAGCCAGGCGACGACTCCTTTAGTGCTTATCAGGAAGATTCCAATTATCTTGTAAAAATCGTAGGATTTACGCGATGACTACTTTTTTATATACCTTACTTCTAATGTAAATTATATAGGTACTTAAATATAAGTAGAGATTGAGTCCGCGCCACCACTAAGTCCTGCGACATATATTTACTTGTGAAACGACTTCAGCACAGACAATACGGGGGGCATGCCAAAAGAAGTTAGATACTCTTTACTCATTGGTTTGTCACTGGCACGTTAGAACTTTACGTATAGGCCGGTTATATATCAGCTAATAATTTTGAATATAGAACATTCTTTACTTCAAATTATTTTTCTTTGAAATTTTGTTTTTCCGTGAGAATTTGGCGGGAATTCGTTTGTAGCAATGGAGCTCACTCGAAGATATTTTCGGACAATGATTTATTGTGACTATAAAAAAGAATGTTTTGAACTTTTGGTTGAGTACTACTTTTGGTGAATCTGCTTGTTCACGCGCAACAGTTTATAATTGGTTTGCTGAATTTAGAAGAGGACGCGAAAGCTTTGAAGATGAGGCGAAGACTGGTCGGCTGCCAACAGCGGTCACTCAAGAAAATGTTCGAGCAATCGAAAAACTTGTTCGTGAAAATCGACGAATTACATTATGTAGAGTTCGAGCGAGAAGTGGCCATTGGATCAGCAGCAATGCAGACCTATCATACACGACCACCTTTCTCTCCGTAAGCGTTGTTCGAGATGGGTGCCGCACAAACTCAAATGAGCAGAAAGAGCGTCGCGTGGATTGGTGTAAATTTATGATAGATAAATTCAACGGCGGCGAGAAAAAGACGTTTATGATATACTGACTGGTGATGAAACATGGCTATATAACTACGAACCTGAAACAAAGCGCCAGTCGACGGTATGGTGCTTTGATGATGAGTCAACTCCCACGAAATGTCGCCGTGCACGAAGCATGCAGAAACAAATGGTCGCCTCATTTTTCTGCAAGACAGGTCATATTGCTACTGTGGTGTTAGAGGATCAAAAAACCGTTAACTCTGAATGGTACGTGACAGTTTGCGCTTGGAGTGACAAGCGGCCGAAGTCAGGAAACCGGCAGCTTCTCTGGCATCACGACAATGCCTCGGCGCACACGTCTGCCAGAACACTTTACTTTTTCAATACGAAAAATGTGCCTATCCTACCTCACCCGCCATATTCCCCTGACCTAGCACCTTGCGATTTTTACCTGTTTCCAAAAATAAAAGAAAAATTAAAAGGCAAGAGTTTTGAAAGCAAAGAAGATGCACTCGCTGCATATAATTTCGAGATTTCAGAGGTGTCTAGAGAAGAGTGGGCAGAGGTATTTTCTAAATGGTTTAGACGTATGGAAGAGTGTATACGTGCTCAGGGTAAATACTTTGAGAAGTCTGATATCTACAATAAAGAATAAATAATATAGTTTTTGAATATCTACTTTCATTTGGCATGACCCTCGTATAGTATAGCCATTGGCTATCTTGTCTGTGGACTTCAAACTTCAAAGCAAGTGTTTATAACGGTACTCAGAATTCAATAACAGACGGCATACTTAAAAGTTTTGGAGTATTTTTTCTGTAGGTAGGTGTTTCATAATCAATTTCTGATCTAAAGAGGATATAACAAACAACTCACTGGGCATGAGGCATCTCCTCTTTGATTTTGAAGAGTTCAGGCTCTGAGTCGAAGGTCATCAGTTTGACTCCGACTACCGAAGAGTAGCGGATGTGGGTAGCCATCTTCGTAGGGTGCGCAAAGAACAGATAGCGAAATCATGACAATAAATAAATATATGGCATCAGTTGCCCCGATCTTCAACCAAGTACCACGATCTTATGGTTTTAGAAGTATCTTAAGTAAAGAAGATGGTGTGAAAATAATTATAACCAAAAACCTGGTCAAGGGCGAGTACGACTCGTGTGCTGAGGGTTTTATTTACTGTCATCAGTCTAAGAGTTCTACAGTGATAAGGCCAGGATCGAAGGTAGATGGATATATGTCAATTTTCAAGTAACAACCTGAAATCAGCATCCTGGTACAAAGCGTTTGCCGCAATATCGAGTGATATGCTGTCATCCATTGATGAGTTCCACTGCCTATCTCTGAAGACCATCATCAGATCATGACCAAACTAAAATGGGACCTACCTGGAAACAAACTCTTCCGTACAAAAAAAAACGAATTGTTTAAGATTTGCCAGAGTTATGGAATATACCCCAAAAAATGCAATTTAATTGAGAACCTCCTTCTTTTTAAAGTCGGTTAAAAATAGGTGCGACGAGCGAAGCCACGGGGACCGTGTCAGCACAGTATAATTTTTATACCGTGGTGTTAGATTAGATGCTTATGGTAACATAACATGATAAAATTAAATTGAACAGTTCTTGTTTTTTAGGTAACAAAAATATAATTCGTAATAACATTGTAAAAATTCCCTTACTTTGGGTCCACTCCAAGTGCGATGACTTGCTCAATTTCCCCCTTCGATGCACAGTCGAAGCTGGCGCCCAGTGCCGCCAGGGTGCTGACCAGCTGCTGGTCGTTGTTGCACTTTACAGCTGGAGTACAGATATCGTCACGACATGAAGCCCCGAGGGGGTGTCGAAAGTGTTCCCGGGTGTGAACTGTTAAATGCAACTCACAGCACACCCGCGTTTCGCCTTCGATTATTAGGTATGTCCCAACGTGATGGGTGGTGCAGCCCTATTGCCGTACTTCGGGCATCATCCTGGTTCGTCTACTGCTGAACATAGGCCTTTCCAGGATTTCGCCACTGTTTGTGGTCCTCTTGGAAGAAATGCCCATACTCACACACGCTGGGCAGGCGGGTTGTACACTGGCACAAATACGCACATTGTAGGGCATGCACGTTTCCTCACGGTGGTGTTTTCCTAGAATACATATCAATACGTTGAATTTTTTGACTTCGGGTTTAATATGATAAGTAGTTCACACAAAACCATAATTTATTCTTTGTTGTTTGAGGAATCTATCCATACTATGCAACAGTTGCGAAGGGTGAACATTTTGAAAAGGGAAGCCGGACAAAAAAATTTCCTTACTCAGAAAAGCAACTAAGGAAAACATGTTTTTTATTTTTATTTTGCAACTCCCTGTCAGCCCAGTGTATTAGTCGTATTGAGATTTATGGAAATGTTTAACAAAGCGAAGAGCACGGAATAAAGAAAGGTAGTATGTATGCCATTTCCTAAACAAGCCGATGGGAATCGTGTTATATGGACCCTTCGCCACTGCTAAACATAAGTATTTAATTTAGGTATATTAAGCGCTTACTCAACTTTCTCTCTTTCCCTCGAGGTGAGTAGTTTTCCTTAAGCATGGTCTCACTAGAAACTAATGCTGACATACTTTAAATTCTCTCTTTTTATCATGGCAATAAGGGTGAAAAGTGTGTTCGTCCAATTTACCCGACAGTCTTAGGCGTGAACTCTTTAAATTCTCTCCCAATGCACCACACCTAACCGGACAGTTGCCCAAGCTTACCATAAAACGGTTCGACCCTCGGCATGACTTCCTTCCACCTACGGAATCTGGTTACCACTTCCCCTACATCCATGACGTAGAACGAGTCATCTTGGTCTCCCACCTCCACAATATTGCGTATAACATCTCGAGGGTCCCATGCACCTTCCATTATGCTGAAGCTCACGAATCTTTTCATGACTACAACCAGTTTTAAGTTTTCTGTAACCAAAGAGCAAATACGTATGCCCAAACAATAAGCGAACGAGTAAATGTCTATGCTAAGTTACTTTTTAACTTGACTGAGGATTTATAAGTTTCCGTACAATCCGTGGCAGGGAAAAATTGCCTAAAGTATAACTTTTTAGAGTTCCATAAATAGGTAGTAATATTAAAAACACTCTTTGAGCTCTGCTGATTACGATATAAGTAATAATAAAATTAAAATATGTATTTTTATTAAAGATGATTTTTTAAACTTTAAATATCCCTTTTTCTGGAAACCGTCATATAATTAATCTTTTGATTAAATCCCTCAGAGCTCGGGATGCTGAAAGGGTTGATCGACATTATACCCATTTTTGTCCGTGTCTATTTTTTCTATTTTGATTTCTGAAATGTAGAAGCTATCAAGGGCTACGGGACCCGACCCTCTTATTTAGTGTGATTGCTAATATAATAAATGACCGCCGGGCACGGCGCGGGCGTCTTCTGGCGGAATAACAAAAAGTATGCAAATTTTAATTTTTCCTATATATTTCACTCTATACAAAGACATTACGTGCGTTATCTAATAACTTAACGATACTTATACTCTGTCGGCTTAGGTTCTCAAGGCTGTACCTGAACAAAGCCACATTTTCGAGGGTTCTTTTGAAGAAATTAGGACTATCTTAATATTGAAAAAAATATATTTGATTTATCGATCTTTTATCTAAGTATAAACAATGTACTAAGATTTATACTATTATCAATAAAAAAATGTTTTCCACCCTCTTTTTTTTGGTTTGCAAACGTTCGTTTCAAGAACGCGGCTAAGGGATCAAGTTGATTTATTTTTCATAAAATAGGTAATATAAATATAAAGGTTTTTTACTTAAATCCAATATCTTTTTCCCCACAAAATATTTCAGTATTAGCTAAAAACCCTCCGATCTGCTGTTTCGCGCGTAATTATTAGTATTACGCGTCCTAGACAAATAGGTCAACTAGCTAACCAATAATCGCCTCTATCAAAAGCAAATAAAGTATTTGACATTGTCCTTTTAGTATTGGACGGGTAATAACATTTTTTCCTAGCCTATGCCATACTCACAACTAGTGAGTCAGTGGCGGAAAACATTTGAATATTTGTTTATCACTACCCTTTGCCCGCGGCTCCGCCCGCGTTTATTCAAACTTTGCCCAGTTTTCGGCTAATGTGACATTTTATGAACAACCTTTAAGAGAGACAAACAGACGAACCAAAATTCTAAGAATTGTGGTACCAATAACCCATTTCATTTAAAATTTCGCAAAAATATTCAATGACTATTTTACTACTTTATTTTATTAGTATATAGCATGGACGAACAAATAACGAATATCGTAATATTTTGTATATGGGATAATGTATCCGGTGAAAATATGGTTTTGGAAACGCAAACTGGTGGGCTTGTTACCGATTTCCTCCAAGAATGTCGGTTTTTAATACCCGATCTCCGCCAAACAAAAAATATTAAGGAAATAAATTATTTCCCGTTCTCATCCATGCGTCATCAAAAGGTACAGTCGGTGACACAAGTTATAAATGGATATTAAATTTATAGTTTACCTAATGTCAGTGGCGGTCCCAGGGGGGGGGGTCACAGGGGTCATGACCCCCCAAAATCATTCAAGTCTCGAAAATTCAACTCGAAAATTTGACGGTTTGAAAGGTGGACGGTTCACGAACATTTCAAACAAATTATTATCTGTATACTGACGTTTTAGTCAAAAAAAAATGAAAATTACATTCTACACAGTAATTCAAACAGTGCAAAACAAATTGGAAAAGCCCGCGAAATATTCAAAATCATCCGCATGTGAGATTTTGCATTTTATCAAAAATGTTCTTTATTTGCTTAACCTGTTTTACTGTTAAAGTTGGCCTCTTGAACTGTACTTGAGCCAAGATAACCCCCCCCCCCCCCCTCCCCCCCAAATCTTGAGCTGCGACCGCGCCTGCCTAATGTCCTATAGAAGCTAGTGGATATGTTTTTTATTATTTCTTCAAGTATCGTAATTTGTTTGTTACAAGTTTTCAAAGACAATAATACTGGGAGGGAGGAAGCATAATAGAGCACGATCTATTGTTTTAGTGTTGTTAAGACACGGCCAACCTTACTGGCCATTCAGGGTTAAGTATTATGTTATCAGAGAAACCATCTCAAACAATAAATAGATGCGTTCAACATGCCCTTTTGACAATCGCCAAATGAAGGATTTATTAGTCAAGTTTAGGTTTTGTGCGAATAAAAAAAAATCCCATGACATACCTGGAGTTCTGTTTAGTAAACAGGTGTTCTAAATTTCAGGTCTTGGCAGTTTAGCGTGAACGTTTCTTTTTGGTCTCATACTAAATTAATACCAATTTTAATGTTTGATTCATTACAATTTAACTACCTGACTGTACTCAGTAGTCGTGAAGGAAAACAGAACTCAAAAACAATATTTTTAAATAATAATGAACTCCATGGAGGACATCGGGAACTGATGTAAGTATGGCATTTTTATCTTTTCGAAACAATGGATTAGAGGAATTCGGGCATAACCCAGCCACCACTGGTGGCTAGTACTCGTCTAATACTTAAGGCTGCCAACCGTCCCGCGTTAGGGGGGACAGTCCCGCATTCGTCTTTTTTGTCCCCCTTATTTAAATCATCCCGCATTATCTGGGGAGACGTAAAATTTGTCCCCCACTGTCCCGCATTTAATTCCCACAGACAGCTACTTTCAGTGACCCGCAGTAAAATCTGCGTATTACGCGCGAAAGGGAATATATAGCGTCGGGTGTAAATAGACTGCTACCATTAAATGAAACCACATATTCTACTGACCCTACTGAACCACTTTTCCCAAGAGTCATACCTGCGGACACCCTTAGCTTGGGAAATAATTGAGTTCCAAACAAAAATGCGTGAACCCTAACGCAACGACATACGGGCGAATTTAGAGAGAGCGTCGTCCGTGAAACAGCTGTTCCGGGGCAGCATTCTAAAATATACCTTCCTCCTACGAGATAAAGTCTTTGAGTTACAGTTGAATATCTTTTTAGGAAGATTTGCGCGTGTTTTTTTTAGAATCGTTGTTCAGTATGACAGTAGAGTATGTCGCACTCTATATTTTAAGTAATAATAATCCTTGCTGATTAAAAACAGTAGAAATAGAAATTTATTTATTTGCCACAAAAGAAAAATTAAAACTAATTAAAATTAATAACTTAATAATTTTGTTTGCAAAATTGATCAATCCAGCATTAGCTGTAAATTATGAACGTTGCAGCGCTGATTTTCAATGAACAATACAATCTGCATAGATTTTAGTTATTAAGACAGTATAACCTGAAGATGCCGTAAGTAAGGCGAAACCGGTAGTTCAATAAAGTGAATCAAGTGAAGCAGTACAATTGTATGTTTTAAGATGCTGATTTTCAGATTTACCCGTTTCAAACTAAGCATAGAAATGAAATGAATGGAATGAAATGAATTTAAATTGGCTCGGGTTACACGATTAAGTGTTGACATGAGGTGCGAGTCACTGCGAGTGACAAAGACGAAAGTAGGCGTAAATAGGAAAGACGGGAGAGAGAGGCTTAATTAGGTATCACCTGCTAATTAGTTAACCCTGTCCTTAGACCATTTAACACGGGACCTGGCAAAGCGCGACTCTTAGTACTGAAATTATTCTGCCGTTTTCCACGGGAGGGGAGGTAAACACGCACAGCACACATTTACTCATTCACGCACACATCAGAAGCTGCAATGAAAGACGGATTGACTAAGATCAATATTTTTTTTTTCTCTTGGACATATTTCCTACATATTTGCCTTTACTTAAGTAGGTATAAGAAAATTTTATAGATTAAGTTTACCTATGTTACAAATGAAAAAAATCATGTTTACTAAGTTTCTTGCCCTTCTTCTTAGCAATACTAATCGAATGGTGCGGATGGTTAGGTGTTCGCGCCGAACGCGACGTTTATCCGCTAGAGGGCGCTGCAGTGTCGAACACGGCCGGCGCCCGCGCTGGTCGACCGACAGTCGAGTGTCCATCGTGACCTTCGAGAGTTGGGCAGAACCACACGCGTCTCGATGCACGCAGTGCCAAACCATTTTCCTTGTGGACCACCAAAGACTGTTACCGTGTGTGTGGTGACATCAGCTCCAGCAGGAATCGACCCCCGCGCTAAATTGTCGGCTCGCCGCATGTTTGCGGCCATTTTGGAGACAAAGGAAACCACCAACCAGGTCAGTGCCAGTGCTCACATCCCATATTGTTTCTCTCTCTCCATATCTCCCACACATCAGCACGTTACCCAAACTCTGCTCTGCAGCCTGACATCCTAGCGGTGTCATCTTTGGTCCTTCGAGCGTCTTTGAACCAGCCCCTATTATACAGTCCACTGCTCAGAAAAATATGTTGAAATCAAAAATGGTCAACATCTCCGCCTAAAATTATACAGTCCACTGAAATAATAAAATAAAATCTGCTCATCCAGTTCTGGTACATTCTTTCGCCCAACTACGCATGATATTTTCTGCCCAGTTTTACACTTTTTGGTGAAATTCTTCTGCTCGAAAAAATATTCATAATACAGTCCGCTACTTTTGAATACAATATATTTGCAAATACGCCTCTAATTAAATATGTCGAAGACATATTTTTAATCCTATATACCTACATTTCATAATAAAAACCCCGTCATTTCTCAAGGTTACACAGGTTACGCCCCCGTGTCCTCATTTGCATAAGACATCGCTCATTTTGTTTCGATTTTTGCTTTTCTGTGTCTTACCCGCCCAATTTTCAATTCAAAATATTTTCTCTCCATTACCTTGTATATACAGTGGTTGTTTTCACGTTAGATGTTAGTGTGTAAATTTATACTATATACTACATACTCGTACATGTATAGGTCGGCACTTGTTTGTGATTGTGTTGTGTTATTTTGATGATACGGTTCGATAAACAGAGTTCCGACTGACTTTGTTTCTAAGGACAGGTTTTTTGCGCCTTTCGTGGCTGTCTGAGCCAAAAATATAATTTGCGCAACTGGATTTGCCAGGCGTTTTATGTTTTCATACATCTCATATCATAAATAGGTGTGGGATTATTTATTAAGCACGTATTGCGGTTTCATATTGCGGTTATTTTATACACATCTTCGGCTCGTTACGGTGATTTAATGTCACGGTAAAAGTGTATAACCGGTCATTTACAAAATTACCCAGGTACAAAAGTAAAAGTATTTTTTTTCTTCGTGTGTTTATTTTTTTTTGTTCTCTCTTCTCTCATATCTCTGCCCATAAGTTTATTAAAATATACAGACTGTTGTATTTAGATTACACAGCGCCAACACAAAATAAAGATTAAAGGAAAGAAATCTTTTCTTAAGCTTGTTCTCATTTGGGTTCCCACGTGAAAGTTGGTCAATAATTTCAGCACAAATATTATAAATATTATTAATATGTCACAAATTTAAAAAAAAAATTCTTTCGCCTTTCGTTATTATTCCTTCGTGCGGCCACATGTAAAGGCTGTTCACTTTTTTCAGCACATGTGAAAGACGCCACAAAATAAAATTACAAAAAAAAATTTTCTCTTTAGTTTACGTTTAGGGTTCCGTGCGCAGGTTATTTGTGTATTCTCGTAGGGCTACACATTGCGTTACTTGCGTGATTAATCAGCTCAGTATTAGGTTCTTTTTTTTTTTTTGGCGCTAGTCAAGGTATAGCATCCGCACGTTTTCACATTTATTAATATAAAATTGTATAGCACAATGCCTACTAAAAAACAGGCGGCTATTTTCAGAGAGGCTGTCAAGGCTCTCTCTCAGTTAAAACAAATCGGTGCGTCTCTTTTAGACGGAGACAGGACTTCGTATACGGTCGAAGATTTTACCGGACGGTATCTCCGATTAGAGACACACCGGAAGAAGCTAGAGGATGTCTATTATGAGATCCTCAATGACGGCGATCTTTCCGACGAAACTGAGGCCACATATACAAAAAATTATGAGGCAGCTATCAGGGACGGCGATGAGATAATAGTAGCTTATCAAAAGCTCGGCACATCGACGTCACTTCCGCCCAAGCCTGCCCCCCCCCAGCCCAGCCACGCCCGCCGGAGTCCTGCCGAAGATTTCTCTTCCCAAATTTTCGTCAAAAATAGAGGATTGGCCTTCCTTCATAGCCATTTTTCGAAGCCTTATCGACGAAATGGCTATAGTTTCGGATGCGGTAAAGCACCACTTTTTGCTTTCCTCTCTCTCAGGTGAGGCACTTAGCATGGTGTCTCATCTTCAGCCCACCAATAAAAACTATCCAGTGGCTCTGGATATTCTCACTCGACGATACGAGAACCGTCGTGTTCTCATCGATCGATTTGTGGACATAATTTTGGGGCTACCACAAATCGACATCCGCTCAAATATACGCGTGTTGTTTCTCACTCCGCTCATATCAGCGCAAAGCGCTCTGGTTCATTTAGATCTGCCCATGAAGGACTCGGATTATGTTTTCGTATCCATAGCGGTACGAAAACTCCAAGGTGAGCTCCGTACTCTTTTCGAACGGAAGTACGGATCTCGCGCATCTTTGCCCACACTGAAAAACCTTATCGAGTTCCTGGAGGAGCATGCGCGCTGCGTAGAGAATGAGCTGTCTGGCGTTACGTCCCAGGCCGCTCAGTCCTCATCGCGGCCTACTCTTTCAGGAAGGCTCGCTCAGCTCAGCCAGCTGACACAGCCTCCTCGAGGTACCCCACGTCTGCCCTATCAGGCTCGTCAAGAGTTCCGCCTCATACCTTCTCGGCAGGACAACCGCTTCTCTCATCCCATTCGTCAGCCATTCTTGGCATATAAGACAGCGCCAGTCTACTCGGCTCAATCATCCCCTTCACCCACGCACCGACCAGATTATTCGGCTCAACCTTCGTCCCCTACTGGTGGTATGCCTTGCCCATACTGCCGGACTAAGGGACACAAGACCGCTGCCAGAATACTCTCTTATGAGTCGAGCACATCTGCTCGTTTCAATCGCTTTGTGGAACTGGACACGTCCAGCAAACCTAACGCTAGTGCATTAGGGTGATTGGCTAACCGCATCTTATATTTGTTTTTGTGGGTAGATATTTCTTCGTGTATGGTTGGTACTCCTAAATATTCATGTACTTCAGTTGTTTTGATAAACCACGGAGCATTTGAGATTGCCCTGAGAACATTGTTTTGAAATCTTTGGAGACACATGTTTGATTTAGCAACTTTACACTGGTTTTAAGATGCTGTTGTAGATAAGAAGTTTGTTGTCAATTGATAGAACGGATTGTCTACCTAAGAGCCAGTATAAATTTCTAAATTTATGATTGAGTTCATCTCTTTTCTTCTTGATATGTTTACTCCAGGTTAAGCGTCTATCCAGGTGAAACCCAAGGTACTTTATTGAGTCTGAGTGAGGAAGAGTATTGTTCCCCAGTTTGACGGTCGGGCAATCACCTCTATTAAGTGTAAAGGTCATATGATAGGATTTTTGAGCACTGGCTTTAATACGCCATTTGGTCAGCCATTTAGTTGAGTTTGAAGTTTTGCAGTTGCTTTTTCGGGATTACGATCACACGATAGAAATGCGGCATCATCAGCATAGGTCGCTGCAACTACCTCTGTTGTTTGGGGCAGGTCTGAAGTAAAGATGTTGTAGAGGACTGGCCCAAGGACTGAACCTTGTGGGACACCAGCTTTGCATTCGTAGAAACTTGATCTTGCATCCTTCAGTTTCACTTGGAAAATCCTATTCATATTCATATTCATATTCATTTATTCAGTAAATTACATCGTCAAGTTAATATACAGGATATTTTAAGTTCATATAATTATAGTATTAATTATTAAGTTAAAAATTAAAACACATTCAATATTTTAACAAATAAAATGCTTGCCTAGGTAATTATAATATTGGTAGATTGAAATCTCAAATTAATACAAAAAATAAGCGTATAAATATGTCAATTAATATAAAATTAAATTGTTGTGTACATACATATTTCAAACAGAGGTAACGATAATTTACCCAGCAAGAAACTCGCTAACAGTGTAGTAAGCTTTACTTTTTAATAATGTTTTAAGTTTATTTTTAAACGATGAGAAGCTCCTACATTCTTTTATGGAGTCAGGTATTTTATTATAAATACGCGGTCCCATTACAAAAAGCGAATTTCCAGTTTTGGTGAGACGATGTTTCGGTGTTCGAAGGTCTTGTAGACGCCTGAGACTATAACCGTGATCGACATAACTTTTGTCAGGAAACTCCGTAGGGTTCCGCCTCACATATTTTGCAACCTCCAGGATATACAAACACGGGACAGTCAAAATACCGAGCTTGATAAATAGCGGCTTCGAGTGAGTACCTGGTATGGCTCTGGATAGCCTTCGTACCATCTTCTTTTGGATTATAAACGGTCGATCCCTATCAGCCG
This sequence comes from Ypsolopha scabrella, assembly GCA_910592155.1. Classification (NCBI taxonomy): domain Eukaryota; kingdom Metazoa; phylum Arthropoda; class Insecta; order Lepidoptera; family Ypsolophidae; genus Ypsolopha; species Ypsolopha scabrella. The sequence goes on along the minus strand of OU342981.1, from coordinate 11,258,563 downwards.
ACATACCCCATAAGTCTATGCCATACGATAGGACAGCATTAAAATAACCATAGTAGGCAGACAGCAAATTGTGCATGGTCAGGGTTGGTACCAACCTGGATATTGCATAATAAGCCTGATTAAGTTTTTTGCACACACTGTCAATGTGGCTAAATTCGCTAAATAGGATTCCAAAATAGGATAATACGTGTGCGGTAACAAGGTCTTGACTTTGTAAAGAAGGCCTTTATGCCAGACTCGGTCAAAAGCTTGTTGAACGTCCAGGAAGGCAGCTGAACAAAATTCTTTTCTCTCAAAACATTGACGAATTGTGTGGTGCACTCTGTGAACTTGTTCAATTGTTGAGTGGAATTCTCTAAATCCAAACTGGTGTTCCTGAATTATTTTTTCATTCCTCATTGCAGAGGACAATCAAGCCAAGAATATGCTTTCCAAGAATATTATTTGAGACTGATGGGGCGGTACGATGTAACATGTTCAGTTGGTTTGCCGCTTTTGTGGACCATTATGATCTGGGAGACCTTCCACAAACTTGGAACGTGACCTGTTCTGAAGATTGCATTAAAGAGGATAGAAAGAAAGACAATGCACTTTCTTGGTAGTTCTTTCAAGACTTTCGGAGTAATTAGGTCAAAACCTGGTGCTTTATGAGAATGTAGCATTTTTATTTTCTTATAGATTTCTCTTGGTGACGTTGGATTCAGAGGAGGACACAATTGGAAGTCCTGTTTCAACACCTCATTAATCTGTTCATAATATTCTCCAGGATTAGGTTGAAAAACTGTAGCAAGATGTTTTGCGAATACTTCAGCTTTCTCAGTATCAGTGCGAGCCCATGTATTATCTTCTGTTTTTATGGGAGATATAGCAGGTTAAGGTTGATTTAGTCCTTTTTTTGCTTTCCATAAAGAGTGTTCTCCTCGTGCCGTAGGCGAAAGTGACTCAATGTGATGCTTCACGGTAGCATTTTTAGCCTCATGTAAGATTTCTTTAAGCTCACGGATGGCTTTGTTTAGTGCTGTCTTGTCAGCAGGGTGCCTATATGTTTGCCATATCTTCCGGAGATGACGTTTTTCTTGAATTTTGAACTTGATATGTTGTGGTATGTTATTATTAGGGAGTAGTGGTTTTAGATCAGGAGTGCTCTTCCAAGCTGCAACTTGTATCAAGTTGGTAATGTAGTTGCAGGCAGTTTCAACGTCATCTGCAGACTTCAACTTCATATTCAGATTTAAATTTTCATTAATGTAGTCTCTGAAACTAGTCCAATCTGTATCTTTGTTGTACAAAGAATCATCACTCGCAATATTGACAATGAGTGCGCTCAATGTTAAGAAGACAGGTGTGTGATCCGAGCATCTATCCAGGCATGGTTCTACCAGAGTATGTGAATGGCATATATGTTGGCATATAAGGAAATCTAGTAGATCGGGTTTCTTCTTAGGATCGGTTGGCCAGTAAGTCGGGTGACCAGTAGAGAGACGTTAAATGGTTTTAATCTAGAGATATCTTGAGTTCTCTGCCTCTAGTCTGAGTAATGCGGGATCCCCAATAAGTGTTTTTAGCATTGAAATCGCCACCAACAATGAAACGTTTTCCAAGAGTTTGGAAGAACTCTGTAAAAGAATCTTCTTTGATTTTATGCTTTGGAGGACAATAGACAGCTGATGCGTCTAGGCAACCCAACATATCTTTAATTTTTATTGTAGTTGCCTGAAGGAAATCTTTCTGGTAAGGTGGCATTAGAGAATGTTGAATGCAGTTTTTAATGACTATGGCTGTACCTGCATGCGATTTGCCATCTGGATGAGAAGTGATGTACGTGGAGAGAGTTGATTTTTCTTTCGCATGTGCCTCCGAAATAAGCACAACATCTAATTTATTCATTTTGATAAGTACCTCCAATTCGTTTTTGCTAGAGGATAATCCATTAATGTTCCACGTAGCTATTTTTACAGAACCTATTTTGACAATTTTGTCACGAGTGTAGTTATAACTCCCATGAAGGTAGCCAATTGTTGGATAAGGATGTCGATCCTTTCTGACTGCTTTAATATTATATTTTCTATAGAAGAAATAAAACTCTGTTGATTGAGTTGAGAGTTGTTTTCTTGATTTTTTGGCACTTCAGAGCTTTGTTTCAGAACATTGGCATAAGAAGCAGAAGTCGAGGTTGAGGTTGTTGAAGCAGCGACGGGCTCAGTAGTGCCAGGGGCCGAGAAGTGAGAATTTATTTTAGGTGCTGGTGGGATGGAAGGTTTACTCGATTTACCATATCGTCTAGCATGGATTTCTTGGTAGACTTGGCACCCCTTATAGCTGGCAGCATGTGTTCCGGAGCAAAGGGCACACTTAGCTGGGGTGGATCTTGACTTTGTGCATGATGAAGTTTTGTGGTTTTCTCCACACTTGACACATCTGAAGGGTCTCATGCGGTTGTTTTTGGTATGGCCTAGTTGTTGGCAGCGTTGACACTGCACAGCTATTTTAGCTTTCTTAGGGTCCTCGATTTGCACTGATTGGTGAAATATATATTTTATTTGCTTAACTTTTTGGTTGTTAATACTTGGTTCAAGGTTAACAAAGAATGTAGATGTTGGCCGTTTGTCTTGCCCATATCTAGCATTTATTATCTCACCACGAACTTGGTTTCCTGTAGTTTTGATTTCTTCGAAGATGGTGGAGTGGGGAGTTGTATGGTGCAGGTTCCTTATAACAATACGAAAGCACCTTTCATCCTTTGGTGTAAATGTGTGCCCAATTAAACCATTTGTTCTAAGAACATCCAAAGCATTTTTATAAGTTTCAGTGCAGGTGAAATAGATGCGTAATTGATTTTTATTAACTAGCTTAAAACTGAACTGGCTCTTGTTGATTAAGGTTTCCATTAATTTGGATAGTTCATTGACATCTTCAATACCATGCAGTATTACTGGTGGTGGTTTGCTTGGTTTCTTGATGGGTGGCTGAGGGTCATCATGGGTATCAATAGGCAAGGTTGAAAACCTATTTTGTGTATTTATACCAGTGGATGGGGAAGTAGGCGACAGGGACGGGCAAAATCTCTTGTGTCTCTGAGAATTGGGATCTCTTTGCCATGGTGGAGGCTTTGGTGATAAATTTTGCTCGTTGCTGGGTGTGGTTAATGCAGCATTTTTAGTTGAATCATTTGATTCTGGGTTGGTCAGTTCTTGTTCTTTTGGAGCTTCATCTGACTTATTTCCGGCTTTTGGTGAATTATTGTTAAATAGCCCAGGGTGGAACACTTGTTGCACAAGGTTGGTTTTATTGGACTTGGACTTGTTGTCAAGATTCAAGTTGATTTATAGAAAGAATACATTTTCACAGTCTTTTTTGCTTTTGGAATAGTTTTATGGGGGTAGCTTTGGAGCTTTGGACTCAGTTTTTCAGTTTAAATGTTAATATTTCAATGCAATAACACTAATGCAGGATATTTGCACTTAATAACACATGTTTAACACTTTAAGGTCACTGAAAAACACGACAAACTATTTTTATTTCTCAGTTGGCAGTCTTTCTAATACTCGTCTATAATATTGAGACAAATAAAAACTTATCGTTACCACATGAATCCCCGACAAATAAAAAGCTTTCACTAAGTATTATTATTATACGAACAGTTACACACAATTTACACTATGGGGCCAACACTCAAATCGCAAAAAAAATACTGTTCAATATATTTTGGGCAAATACTTTTGTATGGAACAGCTGATTTCCTTTTGAGATTTTAGGTGTCAGCTCCAAAGTAAAAGTTGTTTGTATAGACGAGCACTATTGTACCAGTCTGCGTTTCCAATACAACAATGAATGAAACCTAAGCAAAATGAAACTCTTGAAGAATCGGAATTGTATCAACTGTAGTTTAGGGTTTCGTACCCGGAGGGTTCCAAACGGGATGCTATTATCTGTCTGTATGTCCGTCCATCTGTCACTCACAGGGGTTCCACCTTCAGCCGTAAGAGGTAGCCAATTAAAATTTTCACAGAATATGTATGGCATCATACAATTTCACATATACCTACTATGGCATCTACAACGACAAATTATAAAAATTTTAAAATATGAAATACAAAGGGGTCCAAAGAAACCTTGAAAAATACTATTTATTTCAAGGTTATTTGTTTCAAGTCTGTTTGAAATTTGGTCAGATTATTATAAAATACTCTCTAAGGGTAATTCCACGGAAGATGTCACACCCTTTACATTTTTAAGGTTCCGTAGTCCGACAAGGAACCCTTATAGTTTCATCATGTCCGTCTGTCCGCGGCTTAGCTCAGAGACTATTAGTACTAGAAAGCTGTAATTTGGCATGGGTATACATATTAATCACGCCGACAAAATGGTAAAATAAAATCTCGAATTTTTTTTAGGATACCTCTCATGCACGTAAATTGGGGATGATTTTTTTTTCTTGTCTAACCCATTATATGGGGTATCGTTGGATAGGTCGTTTAAAAACATTGGGGTGGAAGAAAACTATTTTGCAATTTAGGGTTCCGTTGGCGAAATATTAAGCTTTAAAGTGATATTTTTTGTTAGAGTCAAGCGCCCCCCCCCCCCCCCCCCCGCCCCCCCCCTCTCTGCCAGCTAAACGGTTGATTATAGATGTGTTAGTATGATCGGTAAGGATATTATTTTAAATACTGGGATCTCTAAATAAAGTACCAGTACCTCACAATAAGACGATTTTCTTTACTCAATATACACTAATCGCGTGGACACCCTCACGGTCGCTGGCCACTCGGATGAGGGGTGCGGGTTGCGGGGTGCAATAGGTGTGTGGGGAGGCCGGTGAGCTGTGTAGCCACAGCTTAGAAGAATTATGGAATTTTTGGTGTAAATTCAAGGTATTTTTTTTCGTAATTAATTAATTTTTTCGTAATCTCGTAATGAAATCAGAATCGTGTATACTTTCATACCCTAAAAAGGGATTCTTAACTTTGCATTTACATCCTGTATAATGAAGCTAAAAGGAATATCACAGCTAACGATATAGAATCAGGGGGCTGCTCAGAAAACTCGCGATTTCGAGGTGTTTTTATTTATTATTTTGGAAGTAAGAGGATAGATTTTTAATATGACGGCCGTTTTATATGTCACATTTCTTAAGACGTTTAATTTGATATGGGTTATATTTTTTATAACCTAATTATAACTCGAATGAAATGGTATTTATATCATAGGTTAGGCCTATTTTTGCGATCTTATTGAATGCAGTAAAATGCAAGTAATATTGTACCGAATGGCCGAAATATCAAGTTTAATGAGTGAAATATAATATACTAGCTTTTGCCCGCGGCTTCACCCGCGTTTAATTAGTTTTTGTGTACTCCTATAAAATCAGTCAATATTATTCGGACTGTTACCCACAGTAAACATAGCTGGTAAAATGTGTGTGTTATGCGCCTCTGTGTTTCCCATATTGTATGTCTCTTTTATAGCTTTTTCAACTGATGTATGGGATAAAAAGTAGTTTTTGTCCTATTCTAGGTCTAGAACTTTATTTGTGCAAAGTTTCAGCCCAATCGGTTTAATAGTTTAATAGTTAACACATCACTTTTCTATAGAAACTTGAAACCTCATTTTCATCCCATGGGAACTGATTTATGGATAAAAAGTAGCCTATGTCCTACTCGAGGTCTAGACCTACATTCATGCAAAATTTCAACCCAATAGGTTCAGTAGCTTAGCTACGGCGTGAAAGAGTAACAAACATCCATCCATCCATACATACATCCAAACTTTCGCATTTATAATATGAGTGGTACTTTTTTATTTTTTTCCGTTGTAATTATTCATTAATTAATGATTAATTGTAAAAAGACAATATCGGGATAGCGATGCTGTGATGCCACCTTAAATAACAATGAAAACTGTTACCAATTGAGGGTAACATGTATATTTTGAAGTTTTTTTTTTAATTACGTAAATCAAAAGTATGACCTAAATTCATAACAACCGGAACCGCTATCCGAATAGGTTTTCGGTCCCTGGTCCATCTACAAGAACTTCTCAGGAAATACACAGTTTCTTAAGTAAAACTACAAAGACAACTAAACTACAAAAACTAAAAACTACAAAACCACAACTTACCAATGACAGGACCTATGGCATTGAGATGTGCTATTGTATTTTATTTTTGCAACTGTTAATCAGTATGGAAATAATCACACGAACGCACAAATTGTCCTGGCAGAGAAGTACCTAATTATATACAATTTATTGTGTGATTAATTACTATTAATTTATTCTAATTATGTTAATTTAGATGCAATAAGGCTATCAGTCTTTACTTGTAGATACTAGAACTAAATAAAGTCTATATTAGGTACATGCATTCACAAAATAATTTAAGAATAATGCACGAAAATATATGAAGTTACAACATGGGATCGAACTACAGACTGTCGAAATATACCTAATTGAGAGAACTAGGTAGAGTACTTAATAGCCCGGTAGGAGAGAGTTCCCAGGTTCGAACCCCGGTTCAGAGGTCCTCACATCCAAAACTTTTCTTCTGCCACTTCTGCTTTTCTATACCGCAATGATATAATGTTAATTTGTATCTCCTTGTGATGGATAAATCGCCAAGTGTTTATAATATAGACACTTATCATAGTTTTGATAAGAGTTAGGTATGTATATTCTTAACTACCCGATGCCACATGCAAAAGGTGTCGATAGGGCATATAGTCTTAGGCTGAGGTTCAGAGTGCATTTTGAGTCCGAACTCAAAAAGCGACGTGATCTCATACTACGTGAGTAGAGTTTGTAAGATTGAGTTCGGACTCAAAATGCACTCTGAATAGAAAGAATGTTTTAGCTACAGCAACTTGTGTACAATGTAACAGTTCAGATCTCGTTGCGGTGTTTAAATATGTTTCGATGATGGGCAAATTTATAATGTACCTATGCGACCAGACGCAGACGATTACCTTGTAAAGGGTTACGTGTTACTATAATAGTCTTAAGATATCTATTGTTCACTATAGAGAAGTTTTAAATATCATCAGTGCAATTGCTGATGTTCGATGGCAATTATTTTTTTGCAGTTGACTTCTTGCCCAAGCGATTCCAAGGGTTAAGAGAAATTCACAAGATGAAACTTCATAGTTTTAATTCATGACGGTATTCTTATAATTAACTTTAAAACATAAATACATCAATATTACATCCCCAAAAGTTGTCAAAGAGGTACAAAATGTAGGATAAACTATAAAAGTCGACATAAAGACACAAAACCGAATAAAATTTGTAAAGTTGGGTTTGTATTTGTATGAAATTTGAGAAAAGTTGTCTAAAAAGGAATGTCGGCACAAGTAAGGGTAATGAAAATTTCTTTCCGTCCAGTACAGAGACAAAAGTTTGTCTATGGTCCAGTATAAGTTGACCCCTCAGAACAATAACTAAAGGTTGACCCTCAGATAATGCCTATGAGTTGACCTTGTAACATCTAGCCCTAAATCAACCTAGCTGAAATCAACCTACCTACTTATTATCCCCTAGACACCTATGTACAGATATACCTACAGATGTTTTGATCAGTAACTTGGCCAAATGTGATCGCTAATAGTTGACAGGACCTTACGTTATGCACCTCAGTTAGTAACCCTAGTTCTTTTAGAGTAGTAAGGGATGAGATTGACCTAACCTGACCCTGACTAATATTCTAAGAATCCCAAGTCCTAGACTTCCCGTTAACCTAAGAAAATTAGTGTTAATTTAATTGTAAAGAGTTCACAACAAGGCGAGGGTATATTTTTGGCTTAACTCAATGTTATATGATATTATGTACAACTAGATGATTACACAATTTATAAATTGGTTGCCGAGAATTAGGGTTCTGTAGGACTGCAGAAAACCTTATGAGATTTATATTATTTTATGTACTAGATATTTAAGAATGTGACTTTCCTGGAAAACAGTTGATCTGTTGCTGCTTGTTGAGAATCAGTACATGATTTTATAAAACGTTTTTTTTTTATTTGATTGGGAAAACAGCCCCGCCACCGCCGTCCCAGTGGATTCCGTCACCAGACTAATGAATCCTCCTGAAAGATGTAGGAGATGAAGTACATAAATGTACTTGAATATTTGAATGTATTGTACATATATAAGTACTAATTTTGTGGGGACAAAATCCTGCCCGTTCGATTACAACCAATCTGGAAAGAAGGGCAAGAAAACCAGATGGGCCTAACTTTGGGTTTGATGCTAGACAATAATATCATTTTATGATAAATTAGTAACACGCCACTTAAAAGGCTTCCAAGATGCATTTTCTGAAAAAAGCTTTTTGTAAAGTTGAATGAACATATATTATGTATTTGTAACTATCATAGTTATTTTACTTTATAAGGAAGGAACATCTAAATCATGACTATAAGCATTACGAGGGAATCTTTTATTTTATTTTATACCTTTCAGTCCTACAGCCATTTTAGTAAAGAGTGAATTCTACATAGACTCCAAATTGAATAATTTCAATACTTCCAAATATAATCTTTTGGTGTACTAGAACTTTATTTTTAGTTCAAGAAGTTGTATCTATCCAATACTAGTTGTTGAAAACAGTTGTTCTACTCCGATAAGGTATGTAGAAACAACCAGTGGCCAGCTTTTGCCTTTCAGAGGGGTTTATTTTTCCCTTACTAGTCCAAACAAATACATCCTTCAGCCATCTCAATATGTAAGAGAATAAGTAAATTATTTATAAATTGAAATTATTCTTTTTACTCTTGTAGATTTTTGGCAATAACTTTATTTTAGTTCTGTGATAAAAGTTATGGCTTTTATAGGCTCAAACTATCAGTTGCTTATTAGCTCTGATTTTGAAGTTTGGTAGGTATGTAAGTTCAAATACTTTCAGAAAGCTTTCTTTTTATAGTACCTTTTACAGTCAAATATTATCTCAATATTTTGACTTTCAAATGGGACATCTTAACCAAAATAGATAAATTTAACTATTAGGGTTTAGTGAAATTAGAAACATTTTTCTATAATACAGAATCCAATGATGGATGGATGAATAGATGGAATAATCCTAAATTATCTAACAATAACTAATCCAGATCTAAAATATGATTTATCCCTACGTTATTGGAGATCCTCAAGCCGAACGATCCCTGACGTCAATACATCTTAAATCTTTATGAAGATTCGTCACTAACACCGTTTCCCTGATGGTTTCCATTAAAACTTAGTATTCTCAACCTATCAAACACTGACCTATTTATCGTACCCTACATCAGATGTCCTGGTAAGTGTGTAAGTATTTTCAAAACTAGAGATTATATCTCACATTTAATTTAATTGCGCATGTAGCAATCTCGAAGTGCAATGAGATTGGTCCTAACCTATTTGGTACAGAAGCGAGATGAGTTAATTCTCTTGAGTACCTAAACCCTGAAACTCGCCTAGCCTAATCCTAATACGGTCCTGAAATATACTACACATTACATAACAAGGATACTTATGGCCAGAGACCTAAGACCATAAGCGGATGAGGAAGGAAAGGAAAAAGGGTTGTATGCTTAGTGCAATGCATACGGCGGGGGGTTTTCTCTCTGTACCACAAGCAGGATCACAGGGGTAACCCTTATGGGGCGGTGCCTAGGGAATCTTGACCCAGAGAGAGGTGAGTATGCTGGAAAAGAAAACACTCGCATCCCGTATCCCTATCCTCGATGATCCTAAGCAATTCCGGAGTACTTCCTCATTCTGGGAATTACGGGAGAAAGCCTCATACTACCCCCCTTTCAACCCCAAACTAGTTACGAAACGTAAATATATTTCACTGAAATCTAACACGCGTCCCAACCCACAATAACTTCGAATACTTTCCCTAATTTAAAATAATACTGCGGAACAACACTTTTTCGAGACGTGTACTTGACGAAGAAATAAGACTGAATGAATCCCCTCCTAAAGAACTCGGGTCCTTAAATACTTAGTCTGCGATCTCAACCATCTCAACGGTATCGACGATCTCAACGGACTCAACGACAATTGCAGTTTAAACGCTTCAGCGTTTTTAAAACGCCTCAACTCCCTTTTCAAAACCCAATCTAATAAATATCGAAATAAAGTCTAATTTCTTTTGGCTTTGAACCACGACACCGACGTAATGCGTTTCAATACAAGGTTCATATTACTTGTGACTATTAATAATTTGTAACTATTTGAGGTTTTTCTTGCTACTTCTTTCTTAGTTATTGCTAATTGAGTTTTGATTTACTATTTTAATAAGATTCCAATTTGCTACATTTAGAAATAAGAATTAGATATTCTGAAAGTGTTTTAGGTATGATGACGTCGTCCTTGATGTAAATTACGATAAATTTCAAGCAAATTAGTATTTTTATGGTTTAAAGCTTATTAAAATACCATTGTGAATAAAAACTATGCTGTCCCATCTTGTGGATTTCTCTTAACCCTTCGAATCATTCGCACAAGAAAGACAATAATTGTCATCGAACATCAGCAGCTGCACTGATCATATTTAAAACTTATCTATATAGTAAAGTGTAACCCTTATTTACAAGATAGACGTGTGGTTACATAAATTATGCTCTCGCCCATCATCAGAACTTATTTGTGAATCGTAACGAAGACCGCAAAGAGGTCTGAACTGTTACAACCTAATGGTATGTGTGTGCTGTGGACTTTATTGAAAGGTATTGTTCCACAACAACGTTCATCACAACGTTCCACGGTTGCACACTTATGCGGATAAGCTTGCTTGCATACTTTTCTTAGTGTGTGTGCCGCCGACCGAATTTATAAATTATAGTTATCTCAACGCACCATAGATTATGCACCGCACTAACCAGTAGTAGGTAAAATAGATGGGTTCTTTTCACACAAACAAGTTGAGTGTAGAGTGCTTGACGCTAAGTAATACACCTCACCGATGCACTCCTATTACCCTATTGTTAAAAGATTGTGACGGGATAGACTTCATTAGGCTTCCCGTCTCGATTCACAAATAAATATTAGAATGATGAGTAGCAGAAATTTGTATGTTCTAGGTAACAAAACAGGTGGTAAGTATGTTGATTTATTCTTTGATAATCAAATAGATTGATTTACAGATGGGGTTTAATTAAAATAGGTGTGTCAGGGTCGTGGCGGATGGAGTTTTGTAGTCTCTGTCAGGTTCCCTGGGAGACTAGTGTAAAAGTATGTTTATTATTCGAATTAATGTACTCGAAATCGAGTTAGTTTACTATAATTTGGTTTCAATTCATGGAAGAACCCTAAAAAGCTGTGGAATATAGAGCTACATAATTTACTTGATGTCTGTAGGAAGACCATATTCTTGCATGAGATAGTTAACTTAGTTATAGCTATTGATTTATGGGTAGTGTGTGGAATAAAAACGATCTGGATAAGGATTTCAAACTAGAACTGTATATTATCCTTTTTAAATTCACTTGGAAGGTTATAGCTCCGACACCTAGCACAGATCAACAAGAAGACAGAAAACAAGATGGCGTAATAAAACGGATATTACATAATCAAATAAAGATTGATTTTTGTAAATATAAATTAAATAAATTCAACACGCCCCATCAAAAATTAATCTCAAAATTATACAAACTTAAATCAATTTAAATTGACTAACCAGAGCGTACAACCTCCTAGTGTAATTGGGAATACATGCTGGTCCAACATTTGTTGCATGGATTAGGGAAACCCAACAAAACCTAATCAGACCATTTCATTTACTTTATGAAATCTTAATTAAATAATCCTTATCACTATAAATTAATCTTGACATTATAAACTTATTCTAAACCCATTTTGCTTCTCATATTTTGAAAAGTAACTGCAGGTAACGGCTTCGTCAAAGCATCTGCCAACTGTTCACCTGTGGGTATGTAATTTAATTTTATTACATTTTTCTCAATTTGTTCCCGGGAGAAGTGATATTTAATGTCAATGTGTTTCGTCCGTTTGTGATTAGTTGGATTGTTTGCAATACTGATGCAGCCGTTATTAGGTTTATCAATGTTTATATTTACACTGACTGCTAGTGATTTAAGCCACAAAGCTTCTCTGACAGCTTCAAACAATGCCATATATTCAGCCACTGTAGATGAGGCTGCTACTGTCATTTGTTTTCTAGTACTCCACGTTATTGAACATTGATCAAACAATTTAAATAAATACCCAGTTGTACTCTTTCTGTCTTTGGTATCATTACCACCCCAATCTGAATCTACACCCACATAGAATATCGTTGTAATCACAACGTTTGTAACATAACTTCAAATCAGTTGTGCCCTTTAAGTACCTAAGTACTCTTTTAAGACATTGCCATAGCTCTTTATTATTATTCTTAGTGTATCTACTCAGTATATTAACGCTTGTACTTAAATCAGGACGAGTGCAAAGCATGATATACATCAAACAACCTATAACGTTTCGGCATGGAGCGTTATATTTCTCTTCTGAATTTAATGCCTCATAATTCAGTTTGTTTTCTAAAGGGGTATTTACAGGTTTGCAATCCTGCATATAAAATTTATTCAAGACAGTTTTGATGTATTCACTTTGATCTAACGTAATTTTATCATCGTATCTCGTGATTTTTATGCCAAGAAACAATTTTATTTCATTTAAATCTGTCATTTCAAATTTGCTCATTAAATACCTTTTAAAGTTATTCATTCTTTCAATTTCAGCGCATGCTATCACTAAATCGTCAACAAATAATACTATATATATATTTTTACGTACATCACCATTGTTTAAGACATAAATACACCTATCAACTGCTGAATTTTGGAAACCCTGTTCTTTTAACGATTGTTCAAAAATTTCAAACCAACACCTTGCCGCCTGTTCCCTAGGCACCGCCCCATAAGGGTTACCCCTGTGATCCTGCTTGTGGTACAGAGAGAAAACCCCCCGCCGTACGCATTGTACTAAGCGTACATCCTTTTTTCCTTCCCCATCCGCTTATGGTCTTAGGTCTCTGGCTATAAGTATCCTTGTTATGTATATGTGTAGTATATTTCACGACCGTATTAGGCTTAGGGCGAGGAGAGTTTTAGTTTATAGGTACTCAGAGAATTAGCTCATCTCACTTCTGTACCAAATAAGTTAGGAACAATCTCATTGCACTTCGAGATTGCTACATACGCAATTAAATTAAATGTGAGATTTTATCTCTAGTTTTGGGAATTACACACTAAGCAGAAGTAGGGCCACATGGATAGGGAATTGGTAAGTGTTTATTAAATATCCACGGTCTTGAATGTAGAGTATTAGGGTTTACGTAGGTTGAGGAACTCTAATAACACGAGATTAGGACTTGGGAATAGGATATTTGCAGATGGAAGTAATTCGGGTAACAAGTTTAGGCTTTAATGATAGTTAGGGGCTTTTGAGTTTACGTTTCCGTACGGATCTCTAAAAATAAGCATTAGGTCTAGGGCTAGGTAAACTGTGTTAGGTTTTTATTAAAGTCAGGGTTCTAGGTATCAGTAGGCTATATCAGGGTTTCATAAGTTCAAGAATCTCTAATAATTATCTGAAGAGATTATAGTTCAAATTATTGTTGCTATAGAATGAACAAGTTTTAATCCAAGTAGAAATTTTATCTGAAAGACAATAGCATTTTTTATTCAAAGGGACTATAAAGTCATGATTTTGGGTTTTGATCCAATTTTCAATATTAAATTAAATGTCTGAAGTCAGGTTGTTATAATCTTTAAATTCAATGAGAATATTTTCCACATAACAATAAAGTTGTAAAATTCAGCTGTGAGGAATCTATAAGCAAAGTGTAGTATTTACTCACCTACTTATCATCTCCTGGTTATTCCGTTGATAGAGAGTTGCTAGTGTTAGAACTATTTTCAATATTAGAAGTTCCATTCCTGCTGTTTCAGTTCTCATAAGAGGATTTAGTTTCGTATCTTGCTTTAAAGCTGTAGTCCATGACGGGACTTAATTTTATTACAGTGTTGTATGGGGAAAGAAACTCCTTTTAATTTAATTCGTATTGAAGGAATTTTTAGAGATAGAGAAATAATATATCTCGATAACAGGTATAATTTCAATAGTTTTATATTTATTCAAATGTTGACAAAAAGAATGATGTATTTGTTTGTACTATGAAAGGAAAACTTATCCCTTTCTAACTGGCAAAGATAGCCATGGCTTGTTTCTATACACCATATGGGGTAGAACAGCTAATTAATTCAACTGGGTATTAAATTTATACATCATTTTTGAACTAAAAGTCAAGTTCAAATAGACCTAAACATGGTTTCCTAGCAGGGCCGTATTTTAAGGTGTGGAGGCCCCTGGAACAGTTAGTTGTACTTAATGTTTGAAAACTATTTTGTGTATTAACATTATTCTTTGAATTGGTATAGTTACATTTCTTAAAAAAGTAAGATTAAACGAAAAACATAGTTCTCATGGACAAAGCCAATACAAATTTAAAAAAAAATCACTAGCCCTAACATCTTTATGCAATTTGTACTTTCTGTATTTTTATGTATGGTTAGTTAAAAAATGTATACGGCGAATTATTTATTCGAAAAAACAGTTAGTGTACAACATTAAAAACTTGTGGAGGCCCCTCTCCCTCTTGTGTGGAGGCCCCTGGGCTTCAGCCCCGGTTGCCCTCCCCTAAATCCGGCGCTGTTTCCTAGTAAAGTATTGAAATTATTCAATTTGGGGTTTAATGTAGATTCCTCTGATGAGAAGGCTGTGTTTTATAAAGAACGGAAGGAAAGGATTCATTTCCCATTATTTACAAATATAACTTTCTAGTAATAAAGACTAGTATTGGTTTAATCTATCTTGTTTACTTACCAGTTTAGTTTGGTATTCCCCAGAGTTTTATTGTAAAAGACCTAGGTACATTTGGTCGATGGTTTGGTATTATCTAGGTAATAAGGTAACAGGTTTTATATAGGTAAAAGAAAAGAAAAGATTTCCCCATAAAGTTTCTTGGTATTCTTAAACGTTCCTCTTCTAAAGTAAAACTACTTTGATAATCCTATTTTCTTACATGTTTATGTTTACTTCCCTACCTTAACCTACAAAATGGTTAAAGCACCCATTTTCAGCAAATGCATCTTAAAGGCCTATTATGTGGCTTCTTACAAAATTATAAGCTGTTGTAATACAGTCTCTAACCAAGAGTAGTCCCACCTGGTTTTTTTGCCCTTCTTTCCAGGTTGGCGTAATCGAACGGGCAGGATTGATCCCACAAAATTAGTACTAAGATGTACAATAAATCCAAATATTAAGTACTATTATGTACTCCATCTCAGGAGGATCTGATGGTCAGGTGTCGAGATTCACTGGGCCGGCGGGGAGGGGCCGTTTCCCTTGTCAAATAAAAAAAAACATTAAATCTTTCAGCATCCTGGCTATGCCAGATTCTCTAATGTCATATTGAGATTTTAAAATAATTCATTCCGTAATATTCTGTATACCTAGAATATACCTTCAAGCCCTTTACTATATCTGTGCTACAATGTAGAATACAGTATCTCTTTTATTTGACTAGGTTTCTCTTAAAAAATAAAACAACCATTTTGAATTAATTTATTTCCATCAAAGTTTCACAACTCAAATAAAAAGAACTTTCCTTCAAGCAACCAAGATTCTTTACTAAACAGTACCTTATTAATTAAATACAGAGAAATAACAGATACTTTGTTTTAGCGAATCTTAATTTGCTTGAGAAAACTACCTTCCAATATCTTGTAAAGTACAGCTCTTATTATCACTTAAAAGTAATTTCATTCTTAAGTTTTCAGTTACAGTTCAAATACATATGTTAAATTAAGTGATTGGGGTTCATATACTTTAACAGATCTTCAATTTTGGTTTACTAATTTACGAGTTGTTGTAATTATTCCTGGTTTATCATACATGCCTATCACTAGCAACCAATAGGTACTTAAGATGGACACTTTGCTGTGGTTTCTTTACAGTTGAATTATGTTAGGTAAATAATAGTTTTAACTGCGTTAAGTAACAAGCTGAGATAGGTTACATAGGTAGTATATACCTAGTCGGTGCTTAAATTCTGTCACAAACAAAATTGGCTATAAAATGAAAACTAGTCATGATATTCAAAAAAAGTTTTTTTTTAAAAAAAGGTAATTTAATTCGCTTACATTAAACACAAAATTTATTCAAAATGATTGCCACCATTTTTCACACAAGCCTTCAATCTTCGCGGCCAATCATCAATAGCAGCACGGACCATATTCATGTCGATATCGGCCACTGCTTTAATCAATGATGACTTTAGGCTGCTCAAATTTTTGTGAGGTTTAGAACAGACCTTCTTCTCCAATTCCTGCCAAATTTTGTAATCCAGTGGATTGAGGTCAGGGCTAGATGAGGGCCAATCTTGATGCCTTATTAGCTCGATATTCTGGCGCTCGAACCACTCCTGAGTTGTTTTGGCCTTATGAGCAGTGGCGGCTGCACCTTAAGTGCGCCCGTGCGCCGCACTACCATTTAAATTAAACTTACACAATAATGTCCTATACCTATCATTACCCATCCATCCATACTGCCCTATACGGAAATTAAATATCTGATTATAGTACATATTATATACATGTTTTGTTATTACGAGGTAAATAAAAATGTATAGATTTCTACTGCAAAGGAATTAAATCTTATTTTTGCTTGAACGAAATCGGCCCCGTGCGCTCGGGAATGCGCACGCAGCGAGCTCATACAACTTCTATGAAACACGGTGTAAACAGCCCGGCGCGTGAGACAGAAGATGCGTAGTACAAAATGTATGGCAGTTTTAGGATAGATTCGTGCGCCGCACGCGACCGGAAATTGCCGAAAGAATACGAAACGAAACGAGTAGTTCACCCGAGGCCATAGTTATGAGCAGGTGCGGAGTCCTGTTGAAATGAAACACAAATGGCCGTCCTCCAAAGAGTGTCTGTCTGGGGCAGATCTTTTACTATGCGATCTAAAACCGTGTCTTGGTACACTTTTGCACTGGTTTTGACACCTTTTTCACAAAAATGCACTTCAGTAGGGCCATAGTAGGACACTCCCAGCCAAATCATGACTGATGATGGATGATGGCAGTGCTGCACTCTAGGAATGGCATTTCCAGCGGCCGCAGAGCTGGTAGCGTACACCCTGTCATTTTGTTTGTTGTACTTCTCTTCGATATTAAAAATTTTCTCGTCTGTAAACAGGATATCGCGGTGTCTGATTCTTGCGTACCGCTTTAGCAAAACTTTGCATTTTTTGGCTCTCATAGTTATCAGAAGCGCGTTCAGAAGATGTCCACTCTTTTTTCGGTAAGCTCGTAGTCCCAGGTCTTCATTGAGTACTTTTTTTTACGGTACTTCTGGTTAATCCCATCTCCAAAGCCATCAGTTTCTGCTTGCGGACGGGGTTTCTTGCAATACGCGCCCTGATTGCTTTGATGACCCCTGGAGTCCTAACGGAACGAGGTCTGCCTGTCATCGACACTAGAGGTTTCATTGTACCTCTTGATGGTACGGTACACGAACCTCTTCGTGATTTTTAATTTTTTAAGCAAATTGAATATCGTCTTCGGTGGTTGGCCGCAACGATGCAATGCAATTACTGCTACTCGGTCCTCTTTGCGAGTCCACTCCATCGTAAAAAATGAATGAATGTAATTGTGATTTGGCAGATTATTAATCAAAAAATATTTGAAAATCGAACACCATTTCATTTTTTTTTCTAGGTGTTCTATTTTTAAAATAAATGGCCAGTGACAGTATTTAAGAACCGACTAGGTACATTTAGGGCCATGTTAGATAGTTCATTCCAAGTTTCTCTAAAAAGAACTAGGGTTACATCAAACGGTTCACAAAGTTGGGTTCTGCTGTAGACACTAGACGATCACTTGGCCAAAACATAAATCAAAACATTCCTATTATCTGAGGTATATTTTTGGAGATAGGTAGGTAATAACTAAATACAGTTAGGGTTCTGTAGGACTAGGGTTTGGGTTAGCTATAGGTCAGTAGGGCAGTAGGTTAGCTAATAGGCTAGTTAGGAAAGGGAAAGCTTTCAGTACAAGATCCAATTTACTAGGGGTAAAAAGTAGTGAGAACGACATATATTCTCGTTGATAAGAAAAAAAAAATACTGACAGGCATAGCTATATTTGTTATATTAATAAAGAAAAAAATCTTCGATTCTCTTTTGTTTTTTTTTTCTGAATGTAATAATTTGTTTGCTTCGTGTCGGAATGTGCTCTCGAAAATGGAGAAAAAATACCTCTGTTTAAAAAAGTTAACGACGCAAGAGATTCACTGTGATTTGGAGGCAACATTAGGAGAGTCTGTTCCGCCGTATTCCACTGTCGCAAGGTGGGCTTCTCAATTTCGAGTAGGGAGAACGAGCACGGAAGACGAACATCGTTGCGGCCGTCCATCGACGTCAGTCACCCAAGAAATTTTGTGAAAGTCGAAAAAATTGTATTGAGCGATCGAAGAGTTACCATCCGTTACTTAGTTCAAGAAACGGGCATTTCATATGGAAGTATTCAATCCATAATGAAACAATCTTTGAATATGTGAAAAGTCTCCGCAAGATGGGTGCCGAGAATGTTAACCGACAGTCAGAAACAAAATCGACTTGACATTTCGAAGACATTGTTGGACAGGGTTCAAGAAGATTCTGAAAACTTTTTGTCTCGTTTCGTAACAATGGACCAAACATGGGTCCATCATTTTGATCCCGAGACAAAACAGCAATCTTCGCAATAGAAACGGCCATCATCACCGACCCCGAAGAAGTTTCGTGTCATGGCATTGGCTGGCAAGGTTATGGCCTCAATATTTTGGGACTCAGAAGGGATATTGTTGTTTGATTACTGGAGCGTGGAACCACTATTACTGGCCAATATTATGCAGCTTTAATTCCCATTGGGGAATGCCATCAAAGAGAAAAGGAGAGGGAAACTTCGAAGGGGCGTGCTGTTTCATCACGACAACGCACCCGCGCACAGCTCGGCGGTTGCGATGGCTGCCATTCAGCAAGCTGGCTTCGAATTGGTTGACCACCCCCCTTATTCACCAGATCTGGTGCCTAGCGATTTTCACCTGTTCCCCAAATTGAAATAATAGTTGGAAATAATAGTTCGAACCCGGGACATCTCGCTAACCGGACAGACAAAACCCATTTTAATCAAAATTTCGTAAAAATAATGACGACCATTTTACTACTTTATTATTAGTTTAGAACAGACCTTCTTCTCCAATTCCTGCCAAATTTTGTAATCCAGTGGATTGAGGTCAGGGCTAGATGAGGGCCAATCTTGATGCCTTATTAGCTCGATATTCTGGCGCTCGAACCACTCCTGAGTTGTTTTGGCCTTATGAGCAGTGGCGGCTGCACCTTAAGTGCGCCCGTGCGCCGCACTACCATTTAAATTAAACTTACACAATAATGTCCTATACCTATCATTACCCATCCATCCATACTGCCCTATACGGAAATTAAATATCTGATTATAGTACATATATATACAAGTTTAGTTATTACGAGGTAAATAAAAATGTATAGATTTCTACTGCAAAGGAATTAAATCTTATTTTTGCTTGAACGAAATCGGCCCCGTGCGCTCGGGAATGCGCACGCAGCGAGCTCATACAACTTCTATGAAACACGGTGTAAACAGCCCGGCGCGTGAGACAGAAGATGCGTAGTACAAAATGTATGGCAGTTTTAGGATAGATTCGTGCGCCGCACGCGACCGGAAATTGCCGAAAGAATACGAAACGAAACGAGTAGTTCACCCGAGGCCATAGTTATGAGCAGGTGCGGAGTCCTGTTGAAATGAAACACAAATGGCCGTCCTCCAAAGAGTGTCTGTCTGGGGCAGATCTTTTACTATGCGATCTAAAACCGTGTCTTGGTACACTTTTGCACTGGTTTTGACACCTTTTTCACAAAAATGCACTTCAGTAGGGCCATAGTAGGACACTCCCAGCCAAATCATGACTGATGATGGATGATGGCAGTGCTGCACTCTAGGAATGGCATTTCCAGCGGCCGCAGAGCTGGTAGCGTACACCCTGTCATTTTGTTTGTTGTACTTCTCTTCGATATTAAAAATTTTCTCGTCTGTAAACAGGATATCGCGGTGTCTGTTTCTTGCGTACCGCTTTAGCAAAACTTTGCATTTTTTGGCTCTCATAGTTATCAGAAGCGCGTTCAGAAGATGTCCACTCTTTTTTCGGTAAGCTCGTAGTCCCAGGTCTTCATTAAGTACTTTTTTTTACGGTACTTCTGGTTAATCCCATCTCCAAAGCCATCAGTTTCTGCTTGCGGACGGGGTTTCTTGCAATACGCGCCCTGATTGCTTTGATGACCCCTGGAGTCCTAACGGAACGAGGTCTGCCTGTCATCGACACTAGAGGTTTCATTGTACCTCTTGATGGTACGGTACACGAACCTCTTCGTGATTTTTAATTTTTTAAGCAAATTGAATATCGTCTTCGGTGGTTGGCCGCAACGATGCAATGCAATTACTGCTACTCGGTCCTCTTTGCGAGTCCACTCCATCGTAAAAAATGAATGAATGTAATTGTGATTTGGCAGATTATTAATCAAAAAATATTTGAAAATCGAACACCATTTCATTTTTTTTTCTAGGTGTTCTATTTTTAAAATAAATGGCCAGTGACAGTATTTAAGAACCGACTAGGTACATTTAGGGCCATGTTAGATAGTTCATTCCAAGTTTCTCTAAAAAGAACTAGGGTTACATCAAACGGTTCACAAAGTTGGGTTCTGCTGTAGACACTAGACGATCACTTGGCCAAAACATAAATCAAAACATTCCTATTATCTGAGGTATATTTTTGGAGATAGGTAGGTAGGTAATAACTAAATACAGTTAGGGTTCTGTAGGACTAGGGTTTGGGTTAGCTATAGGTCAGTAGGGCAGTAGGTTAGCTAATAGGCTAGTTAGGAAAGGGAAAGCTTTCAGTACAAGATCCAATTTACTAGGGGTAAAAAGTAGTGAGAACGACATATATTCTCGTTGATAAGAAAAAAAAAATACTGACAGGCATAGCTATATTTGTTATATTAATAAAGAAAAAAATCTTCGATTCTCTTTTGTTTTTTTTTTCTGAATGTAATAATTTGTTTGCTTCGTGTCGGAATGTGCTCTCGAAAATGGAGAAAAAATACCTCTGTTTAAAAAAGTTAACGACGCAAGAGATTCACTGTGATTTGGAGGCAACATTAGGAGAGTCTGTTCCGCCGTATTCCACTGTCGCAAGGTGGGCTTCTTAATTTCGAGTAGGGAGAACGAGCACGGAAGACGAACATCGTTGCGGCCGTCCATCGACGTCAGTCACCCAAGAAATTTTGTGAAAGTCGAAAAAATTGTATTGAGCGATCGAAGAGTTACCATCCGTTACTTAGTTCAAGAAACGGGCATTTCATATGGAAGTATTCAATCCATAATGAAACAATCTTTGAATATGTGAAAAGTCTCCGCAAGATGGGTGCCGAGAATGTTAACCGACAGTCAGAAACAAAATCGACTTGACATTTCGAAGACATTGTTGGACAGGGTTCAAGAAGATTCTGAAAACTTTTTGTCTCGTTTCGTAACAATGGACCAAACATGGGTCCATCATTTTGATCCCGAGACAAAACAGCAATCTTCGCAATAGAAACGGCCATCATCACCGACCCCGAAGAAGTTTCGTGTCATGGCATTGGCTGGCAAGGTTATGGCCTCAATATTTTGGGACTCAGAAGGGATATTGTTGTTTGATTACTGGAGCGTGGAACCACTATTACTGGCCAATATTATGCAGCTTTAATTCCCATTGGGGAATGCCATCAAAGAGAAAAGGAGAGGGAAACTTCGAAGGGGCGTGCTGTTTCATCACGACAACGCACCCGCGCACAGCTCGGCGGTTGCGATGGCTGCCATTCAGCAAGCTGGCTTCGAATTGGTTGACCACCCCCCTTATTCACCAGATCTGGTGCCTAGCGATTTTCACCTGTTCCCCAAATTGAAATAATAGTTGGAAATAATAGTTCGAACCCGGGACCTCTCGCTAACCGGACAGACAAAACCCATTTTAATCAAAATTTCGTAAAAATAATGACGACCATTTTACTACTTTATTATTAGTATAGTTTGTGTTATTTTTAGTTTCAAAGATGTTGGCAGCCATACGAATATTTTGAAATTTCGCTCTCAACACAGTGGCTGAAGGTAAGGTTCTCATGTTCGCTGGACGAATTCACAAAGTCTATACGTGTTTGGTTCAATTACGATATAAGTTGATATGCTTGCATGACTCAGTTTATGTAACTAGCCGTATATTAATCTGTTAATATTGTAGAATACTAGGTGGTAGAGCTGATGCCGGGCTCGACTGTGGAGGTACCACCATCTTACTCGCAAATCCTCCCGAAGTTATTCGGGGGAGAGTAAGAAAACAGCTTTCAGGCAAAACCAGGCGGCCCACCATTGCCTGGGACCGATGGATGGCGGTATATCCATCCCCAATTACCGGGCCTTATATAAAACAGACTGGTGACGGGCAGCGGCGTTACTGGAGCAAGGGTTTCGACACCGCGCTCACCAACCCGCCTGCCCAGCGCGTGTATGAGCAATTCTTCCAGGAGGATCGCCAAGACTGGCGATATCCTGGAAAGGCCTATGTCCAGCAGTGGATGAAACAGGCTGATGGATGGATTGGAGAATATTTATATTGTTAATTGTATCGCTGTTCATTTGTCACTACTCTGTCGCATTAGGTTAAACCCTGTAAAGATATTAATATAAATAAATAACTTAAGGGCACTCTATTCGTCCCAACTCCCATACTAGCGCAGTTCGCTGATAATATCCTTATTTATAGGTATCTACTTGCTTTTTATTTTTCATCATATCCCATACAATAACCATGACTTGAACCTAAAACATTTATCAAAATCAAATACATACAAAGTTACAAGCGTATAAAAGTCCTGAATGTTACACAGTCAATTAAAATTCGAAAACAAAGGAGTTAGAAATATTTTGGGAGCCATTTTACAGCACCACCGTTTTGAACAAATCACGCCAATAGGATGCCTAAGAAAAAAAAATATTTTTTTCCTAGCGATTTTACTAATTATTTTGAGAATTTATCATCCTATCATTGGCATAAAAATTCAACCTTTAAATCGTTTTCACCCATCCCAATGGAATTTTGTAGAACGAAAATCAAACAGTGTTTTTTATAATATAGATCTGCTACTCGGAGACTCGTTAAGAAATACAGATTTTCTAATAATTATATTACAATCACTTGTTTATTGTAGTTTGAAACCTACTCGTTCCTGTGGATATAGATTTGACTTCTAGGGTTTTCTTGGAACCTTAGAATTATCCATAAAAACAGGGACAGAACTTATGGCAGGACTAGGTATTTTATACTATTCAAAAATATTTTACTTTCATTTCGAGATTTTTTGGATATTTCACCTGAAATCATAGGAAGACCCAAAACTATTCTCAAGTTTTTTCAAGTCATGAATTTTGTCTCGCGTTAGCTTGTCTCTCACAGCGTGTTCGGTTAGTTCCGTACGAGCTCGGGAAATGAACGTTCGGGCCAACCAATAACAGTCAGTCAGTGCTTTATAATCCGAACTTGAATGTAGAATGAAATAGCAAGCATAGCTACCACGTGCGCGATTGACTTCGAGCCACCGACTACAGGGCCCTTAAAAAGGGATATTATAATAAAAAGTCACAGAATTTGAAGTCCAACAAAATTTATTCGAATAAAACCACGCTACTCACAAATAGCAAACCCATCTAATGCACGACAAAGCTAACATTAAACAGGAATACATCTATACCGAATTTTACAAGTTATAATTAAAATATCGAGAACATAGTGCGTTAAAACTTAGATACATTTTTAAATACACAGAGGCAGTAACAGATAAACTAAATTAAAATAAAAAACAACATTTTTTGTAGCCTAATGATTTTTATGAAGTGAATGATATAAGCAACAGTAGAAAAACGTGATGCTTTAGTCAATTTAACTAAAATAAGGAATGAAAATCACAACATTTATAAAACGGTCAACTAATACGATCACAAAGTCTAAACATCAATAATAATTTTTGAAGAATACTTCTCAATCATAAAATAGGGCATTTAAGATCTCAAATAGTTGGAAATTGAACGTGAGAAGTTGGACATACATTTCGGAACCCCAAATTAAAAACAAAAACAGCTTGGACAATCTTTCTTACA
This sequence comes from Ypsolopha scabrella, assembly GCA_910592155.1. Lineage (NCBI taxonomy): Eukaryota > Metazoa > Arthropoda > Insecta > Lepidoptera > Ypsolophidae > Ypsolopha > Ypsolopha scabrella. The sequence goes on along the minus strand of OU342981.1, from coordinate 11,234,253 downwards.
CCTCCAAGAGTTTTATGTCCAAAAAGAGGTCCAAAACAAACTCAAAACAAATATAAACTCACGATCACCTTGTGATTGCGCTACGAACATTATTAATTTAGAAGCCTCTTGCGTCGCTTTCAAACTAACTTACGTAAAATGTCAAAAATATGTGCGACGTCAATGAAAACAAATCATTTAAATAATTAAACTTCAAAGCTACGACAAAGCGCAAAGTATGTAAACCTTAAAATAAAAATATAATATGTATTAAGCTCATTACAAATTAGAAAATCAATCTGAATATATTAAAAATCCCAATCAATCAAAATCATAAGAATCAATTTTTCATTTTTTCAATGCAAGTGCTCGTAAAGAACCATTTTATATACGACAAAACTGGTGTTTACCATACTAGTGTTCTATTTTCATGTTATTTAATTTATTGAAAAAAAGTTGCCAGTCTTTTCTTGTGTATCATTGACAGACTTGACAGAAACGAGCTGCTTTCAGTTTGATGCGTTAGCAGGCTGCGTTTCCGTCAAGTTGGCAACTTGAAAGAAAAAGAATGACCGCCTAAAGTTCATTTGAAGTATTTATTGTTTGTTTCTTTAATTACGTTTCATTTATTTACTCACACTATGCATTGAAAAACGTAGTATGATACACGTGGGTAAGGGCAATAACTTACTCGTAACGTTTTAAACACTCGCTTAATGCTCATGTTTCAAATCGACCTCGTAAGCTATTGCCTCTTTACCACACATATAGCATAAACTACAATTTTAATCTTTAAACTTTCGTAGCGCGACCTTTGTAGTCACAAACACAAAGTGAACGGTAATCCGCGGCGTCACTTGAGCGCGCACTCGACGAACACGGGCGAGTGGTCGCGGGCGCGGGGCGGCGAGGGCGGCGGTGTGGGGGGCGGGGTGTCGGGAAGCTGCGGGCCAGTCATCGGTGACCCCACCACGAAGTGAGACTCCGTTAGTGGCCAGAGCTCTCTCAGCAGTGGCCTGCAATTAGAACGTTTGGTTAGCCGAGCCGTTCTACCTGAGGGCCTCACATTACTATTTATAAAGATTTATTTATATATTATTATCTGCACAGCATAACAGATTAAATCCAAATCACCGTACAGACACGAAGAAAATTACAAGGATACAGAAGTGAGACAGAAAAGTAACGCCAAACAGAAAAATTAAATAAAAATGTTAAAACAATCTAATATTGTAAATCTAAGGACATGGTCATTGAGGCTACACTCAAGATAAATACGTGCAAAGGTTGTTTATTGAGACATTCCAATAAACTCAATTTCAGAAGCAAAAACAGTAATTAATAGTTCTGATTACTTACAGAGTTAATTCGACTGTATTAATCAAAATCATCATGTATGTTTGATGTCGACAACTTTTCAAACTGATCAGATTTGAGCATACATGCTGCATACTGTTTAGGACGTTAAGAAGTTGATTTTTTTATGTGGAGCAGAAAAATGTCATTTTTAGGAAATCATGCAAACAGATTTTTTCGTTTGGTAACTTTCTATGGACAATTTATAAAAATGCCACGACGAGCCTTTAGAAAAACCAATATGGCGGCCATTTTTCAAGATGGCTGAATTCACAATATTATTAGAGTGCATTACAAACTATAAAGATCAATTAGAAACAAAGTTCTGGTAGACAATTTTGAAAAATTCTTCAGGGCAAGGCTACTAACTGCGCCACCGAGGTACTCACTTAGACCTTTGAATTCATCCACCATAGCTATACACTGAATGTTTTGAACTACTAGATATATATCTGGTATCAGCCAGTAATACACATACTGAACGCTCACCAGGGCGTTATGTGATTTCACACCTTGTGGGATTTGTTTTTAGTTTATAATCGTACTTCAGTTTCAGTTAACGTGATTGTAGAGTAAGGCACTGACCAGAAGTCGTCGCCGCAGACGGCGCGCACGCGCGGCAGCGGGAACCCGTTGAAGGGTGAGGCGACGGGCATCGTGTACGCGCCCATGTCGCGGAACACGAGCCAGTCGCCGGTCTGCGCGGGGGGCAGGCGGGCCGCGGGGAGCACGCAGTCCAGCCCGTCGCACGACGGGCCCCACACTGAGCACGGGAGCGGCTTGTCCGTGCTCGGCTGGAATGTCACGTTATTTTTACTTTTGAAGCGGATACCTCTGTGTATATCTTGATTGTATAAGTATTATAACTATTGTATTACTAATCTGAATCTATATATATTCACAATTATTTGTGCATTACGTTATCAGGAAATAAGTAAGTATGATAACATAATTATATTTCGAGCTACTTGGGCTCGTCGTCAGTCAAATAAGTGTATATATTTATTTAAAATAAAAATATTATTACTTATAAAACATGTGCTGATGACTATTTTTAAATTTAATGCATACTAGTACATATTAACATTTTCATATCTTAATTTTTTAAGCGAGAACAGGGACAAGTTGAAAATCAGCGCTGAGAAGATCTCTTTTTCACTCACAGCACAAAGCTTAGCTATTCCTTTTTGTCGCATATTTTGTTACCAATAAATTGCTATGTAATATAATATCGTATTTCAAGACAAATGATTTCAATTTCTATGTTCGCATCTCTTAGGCAACCTGATCAAAACTTCACGAAAGACGTCGCACAGATCAAGGCATTTTCGTATTTAGTACTTGATAATAAAAGTACATTCAGAGGGGAGCTCTTTCGTGCAACGAAGTTTAGGAGAGTTTAGGATAAGCTTATTGACTTTTTCTTATGGCGATGGCAGCTGTTTTAGGCGCCAGTTTTTGCCAATATCAAGTACAAATGTCATTTAATAGGATACATTTTGCTAAAATACAGACACATTTTTTAGATTAGATCTCAGATAAAGAACTATCTGATCTACACATTGACAACGGTCGCGCTACCATCACTGACATATTATGATATCTATGGCCGCCATTAATGCATTTCTCTTTGATTGAGGCGACTAAGAAGTATCCACGTAAATAATTTATTATCTCTGACACAACCCGCTGCTTTTTTCTTAGTTAATGGCTTTTTTATACACAATGATTGTCCCTCCACCGCGCCTCACAAAAAGCGCCCTAGAGACCTGGGACAAAGCGTGCTCGTTCAGAAACTGGGGGAGTGAAAGCAGGCGAGTCAGTCTGTCCAGAGACTTCTGTTTTTGCCGTGAATAGAGACTTCTAAAACGGGATGCTAATTTGGGCAATATTTACAGTGACCACGATAACTTAAAGTCACTTGGGTCTATACTAAAACGATTTGAGTCAGGTTAAACTCATATTTATCTTGAACGGGAATTACTTTTAAAATTTTCAAAGTTAATTCAGGTTGCATACTGGTGTCGATTCGGTGTAACACGACTTAACTTATTTGACAGAACTAAACTTAAATGAAGCATTCTGTATTTTTCTTTCTATATCGATAAGACAAGGACAGGACGCTTAAAATAAGCTTAGTCCTGTCAAATCAGTAGTGTTACACCGAATCGACACCACTGCCTGCATTTATAGTCTCTGAAAAGTGGAAAACTAAAACAGTACTCTTCTGTATGAACACCTTATGCTATTGTGAGATCAGAAATTCCGAAAAAAACCGTTGTTTTATTTTTCTGAAATAAAACCAAGAAACTGCTGATTTTATTCGCGTTCTAAAGGTAGGATCAATTGAAAAGAAAAACCTAAAAAAGCATATCGTCTTGACAATAATTCCGAGGGGTGGTCAGATGTGTTCCCAAGTGTGAACTGTGAAATGCAAGTTACAGTCCACACTTGACACAACCTCTTCACCGAACACTAAAAGTTTTTTTTCTAGACGAGTACTATCTCTAAGGGCCATGCTATACAGAGGCCATAGTTGACTTTTCAGCAACTAAAAATCCAGATTGTATACCAAACATTTGGGTATACTCCTAATGGTCTTCGTTTATCACCTAAGAGAAAGAATAAGGGCGCCAAGATAGTACCTTGAGCAGTTCCGCGGAGACGACCTGGTGATCGTACAGCACGCAGTTAAACGAGCCGTAGACGCCGTCGTTCATGAAGTACATCGTGTGCGACTCTGCGTTCTCGCCCTCAGGGTCTTTAGTGATCACCTGCAAGTTGTCACTTCAACTTATTCTGTTGAAAATTGTAAATTTTAAACTTCCGCGATTTGACGGACATGGCGAATCTATAAGGGTTCCTTGTTGACTATGGAACCCTAGAAAACATTTTGCTCATACAAAATCTACAGCAGGTATTTAACCCGTCCGGTTACGTGCATTTTTGCAAGTTTGGAAATTTTCGCGCCAATTTTGTTTTTGGCTATATCTCCGGAACTAGTTGTCCAATTCTAATGCAGTTTTGTTTTTCAAAAATTAGATAAAAATTCCTACAAGAAAACATTTTTTTTTTCTTGGGGTATGTTGGGGTGGGGCTATCTCCTTGAAAAAATCTTAGTTATATATATGAATATATGTATGTATACTATATATATATATATGTCTATTCAAATTTTATAATATTGTAAAAAATAGAAAGAATAATAAAAAAAAATATAACTCTATATATATATTTAAAAAAAAGAAGATTTGGGCCTAGAATAACAATCCACAACTTTTTTTTATATTATTATAATATTTTTTTCTATTGCTCATCTTAATAGCTTTCAAAAAATACCCATATCACTAGGTTTATAATATATTAACTAACAATAATAATTTTTTATTTACAATTCGACCTAGGCGTGACGATCGTCACGACTGTGACTCTACGGGTTTAAGAGGCTTTGTAAAAAATATGAATGCTTTGTTTATGTTTATTTCATGAAGTACACAGAAAATTGTAATAAATTTCTGGTATACGTATTTTGACCATAAAAACTAGAATTTTGTTTTTGGAAAACATGTGGATAAATTTCCTTCGATAGAAATAAAGATTGAAATGAGCTCTTTAAACACACTTTTTGTCATCGTTTAACGAATAGGAATCATTTACAGAACTCAAATATATTTTCTTAGATGGGTTTTGACAAAATCAAAATTATTGATCTTGGAAATTTTGCTAACTATTTTAGTTTTTTTTAAATAAAACACCTACTTTTTTCTCTAATGCGCTAAATCCGCCCATAACACACTGCACGTTTTTTCGCTTGGAGTGAGATCGCCATAAATAAAATTTACATGACCTCTTAAAGGGAATATTTCTTTGATTCGCTCGCGTCCATGTTTACTTCAGAAAGTCGTATATGGTTTGATCAAAAGGTGCTTTAAAAAATTGTATAGTTTATTTTTAAATGAGTTCTCTGTGGATGCACTAATTACAGCTTCAGGTAGACTGTTCCACCCGCTAACGACACGGTTAGGCAGAAAGTGTCGACATGGGTTGCTTGCATATTTTGATCCAACGATTTTAAGTTAGTGACCCCAAATTCAAAAAAGTAATTAATTAATTTAAGAAAATATAACTTTGACTGTTCACTGGCATTGGAAAGAAATGAGTCGGGAAGTTGTTATCAATGCCTGTAGATGGATCACTGAGTCGTTCAAGAGCACAATCACAAAAGGAAACCCGCTACATGTAAGTTACGGGGTACGTACATCCCGCTTGGCGTGGATCATGACGGCGAGGGTGTACGCAGCCGCTGCGAAGTACCGGCCCGGTTCAGCGATCACTTGTACGTCCTCTTCTGGGAAGTGAAGCGCCAGGGAGCTGTTAATTACTTTCGCCACCTGGAATATAGACACTCGGTTAGAATTAGTGCCGTATGAACAATTGTAGGGATTTGGATGCATTTTTTTATTATCATCGTATGTAGATGTAGTGATCTAGGTCAACATTTAGACTATAAAGCGTGTTCATAAAATAACGGCCAAGCCGAAAACGGGGCAGGGATTGAAGAGCCGCGGGCAAAGGCTAGTTAGATAATAAAAAAACAAAGGATCATTACAAGCTCACAACTCGCTCATGACATAAGCTTTATGTATACATACCGAGAGCGGTAGCCGATAAACTGCTGAGCAGTTTGGCTTAAGAAATGTAAAAGAAAAACATGTATTGTCTTTGGTGAATAAACTAAATCTATCTATCTAGACATATGACATGAGTGAGTAATATGACATGAGTTAGTTATATGAAGTAAGGGTTCTCAAGAGCCCAGGGAGTGTATTTTTGAATCATTCGAATTTCAATTCGCATACGAATCCGCATGATTCGCATACGAATACAATACTAATTTTAAGTTTTCGTATGCGAATCATGCGGATGCTTATGCGAATTGAAATAATTGAGTAAAAATACACTCCCAGTAATGATACTCATCGGTTACCTCGTCAATGCAGGTCCCGGTGAGCCCCGGGAAGCCGCCCCCGATGTCGAGGAGCCGCATGCGCTCGTGTCCGACGCACGCGCCCATGTCGAACAGCGCACGCGCGAAGTGTATAGCGCGCCCGTACACCTCCGTGTCGCGCGCGCCGGACCCCACGTGGAACGACACTCCTACCACCTACAATTACATACTTATCATTAAACATAAACATATCGTCACGACATGAATCTCCGAGGGGGTGTCAGAGGTGTTCCCGAGTGTGAACTGTGAAATGCAAGTCACAGTCCACATCCGGTACACCCGCGTTTCACCGACGATTATTATGTCCCAACGTAATGGGTGAAGATAGAGCATCGCCGTACTTCGGGCACAAATATACGCTTTTTAAGACTGCGTGTCTTTTCTCACCATGTTTTCTTTCACCGTTCAGCAAGTGGTAAGTATTAGGTAAAAAAACAAATACTATGCACATGAATTAAAAAAAAACTCATTATTGCATGTCGGACCGAGGATCGAACCAAGGTCTCGAGATTGAGAGGCCAGCGTTCTACCGTCAAGCTACCGCTGCGATGTATAGGAACAAACAAAACGGAACGCGACCAAACTTACATCTAGTTGCAATACAGCAGCTAGTTTAAGGAGGCGCGGCGCCTCGGAGACCGGGTCGCACCCGAACTTGATGCCGAGCGGGCACTGCGCGTCCAGGGCGTCGCAACGGATGCGGATAACCAACCTGGAATTAAAAAAAATATATTAAAAAATACATGTCACTAAAGTTTTTAAATTTTTGACGGCCTAGTTTTTTTTGTATTGTATGTTTGAATGTGTTTTACCAATAGGTTTTGAAAGTGTATCAAATGTAAAAAAAAGGTTTACTTTAATTTTGATTTACTCCAATGCTTGTATTCATGTAACGTATTACATAATCTATTAATAATGTAAATTAATATAGTGTAAGGTTCTGTTGTACAATTCGAGCCAGTTTCCTCCCGCGGACCCAAATTCTCTGACGCCACATGGTGCTAACTTTACGGTCGCCTTCCTTTCTGACCCGAACGTGTTTTAAGGGCGTATTTGTGGCGTGTATGAGCCTCCTCGGATGGCGTAAACGAAGATATAACCACTGATGAATGAAGCCTCTAAGTTTTTTATTTAAATAAGTCTACAAATACACTTCAATATGGCCGATTGAATTTATTAAATTACATATAGTTGTCATTTTAAATGAGAAATACTGTTTTGCCGCATACGACCATACGGCATAAGCTAGTTCGTGAGCGCATATTTGTATGGAGTAAGGCCCCCTCACTCCACTCCCCTAAGGCGCTGATTTGAAATTAAAAGTTTAGCAATGCCTCGCTTTAAATCAGTATAATCCGCGTGGTCACTCACTTGGCGTGCGGCATGAGGTGTTTGATCTTCATCAGCTCCGTCTCCGAGTCGAAGGTCATGGTGTGCACGCCGGCGGCGGACGAGTACCGGATGTGCGACGCCATCTTCGCCGGGTTCGCGAATATTATGCGTCTGCAACAAATACTGACTAAATGAAGATATTTAGGAGACCACTCGGAAAAATATAACTAGTTTCTTCAATAAATATAAGGTGAGTTAAGTCTATAATCACACTAATATTATAAATGCGAAAGTTTTTCTCTCTGTGTGTGTATGTGTGTGTGTGTGTGTGTGTTTGTTACTCTTTCACGCTGAAATTTAGAGTGGATATAGCTTATACCCTAACTTAACACATAGGCTACTTTTTATCCCGGAAAAAAGGATGTCGTTAAACCGAATAAAACGCGGGCGGAGCAGCTGGCAAAAGCTAGTAATAAAATAATTACATATTTTCCGTTTCTAGGGTTCCGTACTAAGCCTCCGATGTGTGTCCGTCTATCAGAGGGGTCTGCAGCTTCAACCATAGTAGGTAGAAAATTTAAATTTTCATAGAATACGTGTCACTATGGCCTCTATCACGGCAGATAATAAAATTAAAAAGTTAAATACAACAAGCTTTTACCGAGGTAATAGAATAGATGGCCCTAAGAGTAGCTTTTTTTGCACCGATGTTCATTAATAAGATAACAGATGGCGCTAAGTAGGGCCTACCATGAGTTTTGCTTACTATACACGTTACCGTCTGCGTAAAATATTTATATGAGAAATTGTGCAGCGCCCCTAGCGGCTTACTACAGGAACCAGCATTTCTCATACAAAATATTTTACGCAGACGGTAACGTGTATAGTAAGCAAAACTCATGGTAGGCCTAGGAATTTTAAAAACGGTCATTTGTATGTACCCTTATATTTTGAGGGTTCCGTGTCTGTAATATGTGTGGTTTGGTCTTTCGGAACCCGAGTCCAATTCACACTTGACCAAATTATTTTTATTGTAGGGCAGTTTTCAAGGTTCCATAAAAAGTATAAAATCTTATAGGGAAGTCTTGCTGACACTCTCAAGCAATAACTCAACAAATACGTTTGATAACTATGTGCAAAATACCATGTGTGTTCTTCAAAATGTGTTACCGTCAAAACTAAGGGGCTCGATATAAAATTTAGACTCCCTTTACCAATTGATTCGAGGATGTTCTTGAACAAGTATAGACACAAAAAAACATTTTTTCGTATTTCGCAAACAGGGTAATTGAACGTTGGTCCTGACACCTTACCGAGTCTCCAGTATTAATTTGGCTATATAAACGAAAGTCACGTTATACAGGGTGTAAATGCAAAGTCAAGAATCCCTTTAGGGTATGAAAGTATACACGATTCCGATGTCATTGTGAGAAAAGAATATATAACTTGAATTTTCACCAAAAATTCCATCATTTTTCCAAGCTATGGCTACGCAGCTCACCGGCCTCCCCACACACCTAATTGCACCCCGCAACCCTCATCCGAGTGGCCAGCGACCAGTGAGGGTGTCCACACGATTAGTGTATTTTGAGTAAAGAAAATCGTCTTATTATGAGGTACTGGTACTTTATTTAGAGTTCCCAGTATTTAAAATAATATCTTCACCGATCATACTAACACACCCTTAAAGGATTCTTGCCTTTGCTTTTACACCCGGCATGTATAAGCGTACCCGGTTTCGGTATGCCGTGTCATATAAGCAGACTAGCCCTTTCTTCACCGGTACCAAGTTCAGTTACATAAGATAAATGGTACATACTCGGGGCGGACGCCGATGGAAGTGACCAGTTCTATTTCGGCTTTAGAAGCGCAGTCGAAGCCAGTGCCGAGCGCCGCCAGCGTCGTCACCAGCAGCTTGTCGTCGTTGCACTTCACCGCTGAGGAAACACGACTAATTAAGAGTATCTACTACATTAATATCTCACTTCGCTTCGCATGATCGTGTTTTATACCAACAAATACTGCAACAATCACTCTGAAATTAATATGTGATAAAGTTGAGGACTAATGCTATATCAACACAATGGTGTAAACTTGATTCCATTGAATTCTCTTGATAGAAAAAAATTACAAAGTTACCTCCAAACCGTACAATAAACCGATAGCATTCAATGAATACTTGAAATTAGATCTGAAACTTTGCATAATATAACTGATATTAGTATAAAGCAGCTGCAGACTGTTCCATAAAAATGAAAAAACCACCAGTGTAGCCGCGATTTCGAAATAACTGATGTTTTTGCGTGCGCGGCATCTGATTACAGTTCAACAAAGATAGCGATAGATTTGCATAAAAACTGTTTCGCTTATTTAGTAGATATCAGAACATAACCTTACTCGTTGTACCATCATCATCATCATCATCATCATCATCACACATTAATCTGTAAATATCATTATTTTATTTTTTTCTGTAAATAGTCAGTAGCATAGATTTAGTTATACTTTTTTGTATTACCTGTAGGTATATACATTAATTTTATTTAACTGTCATTCAACTGATGACGGCCTCATAGAAGAGGCCGAAATATATTGAAAATTGTGTTTTTATTTTATTTATCTTTTTACTAGCAATATTTAAAGAAAATAAAAGGCTAAATATAGCAATTATATCTTTATTTATATTGTAATTTTAATAACAACTCACCATAAAACGGTTCGACGCGCGGCATGACCTCCTTCCACTTATGGAACCTGGCCACCACTTCTCCTACATCCATCACATAGAAGGGGTCTTCCTGCACCCCAGAGTCAACTATCTCCTGGATCACGCTGCGCGGGTCCCAAGGGCCCTCCAGCACGCGGATACGCTGTTCTTCATCCACCACCTTCATCTTTGAGTTTCACGCTCTCTGTTTTCTGCGATCGTCGAGTGTTTTATGGGGGTATGGGTTAGTATTTGTGTTAGTAGCGGGTTCGTCGTAGGCCTCTCGTGCCTCCCTCGAGTAGGGCTGTTCGGGCCCGCGGGGGGCTATGCTGTGCGATCCTGAGGGAGGGGGGGTCGGTGTCAAGTGTCCGTGCCCGGTAGTGGGGGGCCACTAGCGTTAATCCACAGGTGTCAGCTAGGAACAAGAAATTTATGCATCAGTTGCAAATAAAATTAATGTTTTCTGATGTCAGATTGAAATTAAGCGTCTTATAAAGAACGACACCAAACAAAGTACTAAATTCTCTCCAACTGCTAATCAAATTTCGAGTTTGTTGTCCAATCAGTGTTTCATTTTTTGTTCTGCGTTGGACTTAGCTCTAAAGCGGATGTTCAAAATCAAAAGTGTGGTTCATTTGATAGTTGAATTCATGACCACGCCCACAGCTTTTCATTTCGTACTGAATTTCCACAGATAATGAACATCTACCCTTTTGAGGTGACTCTACGAGCAATCTATACGTTATTTTCCAATAAGCATTCATATCTGTATTTATATTATTTGCCAGGTTACAACCAGATAACAACTTCCAGCCCCTTTAGACGACGATGAAAACAGACACTAAAACAGTTTAAGTCCAACGCTAATTAGTAGTAGTCATTGACATACTACCGAGTGGACATCGGGTCTGTGCTCAAAAGTGTCCGAAGTCAAAACCATTGAAAATTAAAAAAGGGTGTCAATCATATGTCAATCAAAATTAGGCTGTGCAGCGATTCAAATTAAAATGTTTTGTTTCTTAATACTTTGACACTTCATTAAGGACACTTTTTTGGTAAATTTTATACTAGACCCGAGGTCCATGGTTTGGTAAGTCAATGGCAGTAGTAGTAGATGACGAGTCTGACAGCCTTTACACTGTGATGATTACTAAGTCAGTTAACTGAATTTATCCACGTCTAAAGCGGGCTTTACTGACTGTATACAACGTCTCTTCAGAGCGCCAAGATCAGCAACAGAAGTAGGAAGTCAAGTTCGGTATACCAGTGTCCCCGAAATTAGATCAACAATCGTTGTTCTCTCATCGTATTACGTGTCTACTTCGGGAATGCCGCTATGTCTGTTTCTCTTGGTGTGGTTGTGTATGTATGCCACAGGATAATAAATATCAAAATAAGTTACTACGCTAAGATACCGGAAATACGGCTGAGGTCCGGCAGATAGGGTTTAAGTGAAGTTGTTAGGCTATAATCCTAGTACTTTGGCCAGATCCATTCTAGTAGTCCATCCATCAGCCTCTCATCGTCCACTGCTGGACATAGGCCTTTCCATTATTTCTCCACTCTTGGCGGTCCTCCGTCTTCCTCATCAAGCCACCACCCGCAACATCCTTCAGATCGTCGTCGACGTCGCGTCGGCCTGCGCTTCGCTTTGATGTACTACTCTAGAATTACGATAACATAAAATTGACCCAGAAATCCTTCGCAAGCCGGTAGGTTAGAAGGTTAATTAATTAAATAAAGGTAACTCAAATTTTATCTGTTGGACATTAATTATAGTCCCGGGATCTTAGCTTAATAAAATTTCTACTATATTCCTTTTTTCTGATTCAGTATAAGCGCAGCGCGGGTTGTCAGCAGTACTCACGTGGCGCGTGTGGTATGTCAGCGGGCTCGAAGCCGCGGCTGCCAGGGCGGGTCGACGTTGAGCGCGCGCCGCCAGCAGCGCGGCGGGACGCGGAGCGCCGCGGGGGGCGCGGGGGGCGCGCTGCTAGATCCGGCGCCGGGAGCTGACGCGCCGGCCTCACCCGGTGCACCCTGAAAATATAAAACAGTCGTACATTGCACGAGTGTCGTCCACGCGGCTGTTATCTGCATAAGAACAAGCAAGCAAAACCGTTGGCACAAAATAAATACAAACAGAAGGGCATCCTCATACAACCAGCGATCCCAGAAACACGCGTAAATAGACGGGTACGTACATTGACCTCTCATAAACAACTAGACACACAGTCTCTAAGAAAAGTTCGTCAGAAAATGACCGAACGTGCGACGTGCATAATAGCAACAATGCTTCAACCAAATTAAGACGTTATTTCGTTAACATAAGATGCAATGTCAGTTGTACGCAATCGTCATTCGAATTTGTCACGCCATAGCTACTTTTTGAGCGAGATTGTGAGTCTTGTTATTTATGAGACGTCAATGGGTACGTACGACAATTTCGGTAGACTCGTGACCGAGATCCTCCTAAGTACGCGGCTGTGTGTGCGTGCGCCCGGAATCGCTGGTTGTATGAAGCTGGCCTTCTGTATGCATTTATTTTGTGCCGTTGGTCTCTGGTGTTATCAAATGGTAGATTGTTATCATGTTATAACATGATAAAAGCATTGACAATTGATAATGGTCGTTGAGCCATCTCGGATGCTTATACCCCGCCCCAGACGGTTCAAATAAAACAAGTAGTTGGGAGATTAACACGACACCGCTTTAATAATATGCGTTTTTTTTCGTGTCACGCTTTTACCTACAATTGCAGCATTTTTGGCCTACCGGTAGGACTAAAAGATATAGTCCAATACTATGCGGGACACTCTATGTCTATACTATTTTGCCCTTGTGCCCAAATAAATCCTGGATCCGCCCTTCCAGCAGCCTGAACGGCTCTGACACCGGACGGTCTTTTTTGTATCTTTGAATAGGTTGCCATGCCAACCATAAAAACTGAACTTCAAAATTGCTTCCGGGTATTGAAATGTACGAACTGTGACGTCACTTTAAGCACGAACGTATCCTTACGTAATCTGAATTCTATGTTATCGATTGCTGGTGGCAACCCATTCAAAGAAACATAATCTAGGAGCAGGTTGGTCACAATCAAATTTATTAATAAATATTCATCATCATCAAAGATTGACAGCTGTTTTTAAGTTACGGGCAGAAAAACAGACACCGAAGCTTCATTAAGGGTCTCAATTTTTTTACGTTAATTAAAAAGAAGCAATTGGTTTGACAGAGGCGAGAAGGAATTAGATTACTCATTTACTCATCGTGACTGGATGAAGGATGATCGAGTGACAATCAGGGCTGGGGCAAAAGAAACATACGCAAATGTTACAATTTAAAATCTTAAATGAATTCTCCGAAATATTCTGGTGAGAAATTTACGTCGACGTAGTTAGGAAAAAAATGAGTTTTTTAAAAGTGTTATTCCCAAATTACAATAGATAGGGTTCTGATAAAAATACATGTCATAAACAAGGCCTTTTCCAAGACAATGTTATAGCCCAAAACGTATACATGTCATAAACAAGGCCTTTTCCAAGACAATGTTATAGCCCAAAACGTAATTTCGCTGCATCGGAAAAAAATGCAGAGTGAAGGCTGTTTTTCAGTTCAAAAGAGTCGCCCGTCCAAACTAGTGAAAAACATATTTTTTTCCAAAACGCGCTTTAGCGAATTTATATAAAATTTGATTCATTGAAGAAACAGCACTATCCAATCATTTCTTCTTGAATCACCGTACTACTCAGACACGTACTTCTTTAGATATGTGTATCTCCTTCGTTATGCGATGGACCTACGATAGGCGTAACGATACGTATAGAAAGGTATATATAGCTCCAATCACATTTAAGTATTCCATACTCAGCGGACTTACAAACAATTATAATACGACTACATTTCAATTATTTAATTTATTTGACCTCAATTGAAAATACTTCTGATCTTTGCCAATGGATGCGTTCTAAAAATATTTTTACAATGAATATGTCTTCTCTATTTTGTCATGATGATTCACGAAATTACACAAAACTTCAGAACTTCGATTAAGATAATAAGAACTGCTCCGTGTAACTTAAGGCTGCATATGAGGTCAGATTGAGCACCTCATTTTGCATCAACCAGAACTAAACTCTACGACGTTTCCTTTTAGTTTAAAATAGCGCGCTCTCAGCCGTGGCTGTTACGACCACCAAGAAACACGCGCCTACAAATATTTGCGTTTTTATTTAATAACTCTGTTTCTATATGCAATTTTTAAAATATTCTAAGACTGGTACATAGAAAGGTTATTAAAAACAGGAGTGTCAGTTTAAAAAACGAGTCGATGGCGAGTGTTTTAATACTTAGTTATGTATAGTTTCATACACTACTTTATCTAAACTCAAGTCTTACAACCTGTTTTCATAATCTTTATAAAATTTGTCGTTAGCAATTTTTTATTTTTCTAGTAAAAGCTCGTTCTAAAAGTGTTCGTAATTGCCGTTGTTATTTCCAGAATGTCAGGTGGAGTCAAATTATCATATTTATATATTAATTATCATAATTTTAGGGCAAAATAATACTTTTGATTTGACCCATAAAACTACAGTAAATAGTAATTTTCATGTAAGCTACGGCGCCAAAATCCAACAGTCCACCACGCATGTGTACGCGTTGCGTGCGCCGGCAGCCATAGACAATGCAGACCGAAAATAACCGCAATAATATTTAGTACGCGTTAAGAATATTATATAATAAACTCATTAGTAATTGATATTAAACCTCAGACATGGCTGTATGGGCTAAGTTCTCTTTGCCTCCCTAGTTAGTATCACATGTACTGTAATCTCAGAAAAAGATTTTTTTATAGCATTATATTGTTCGGAGACCTGTACTATTCTATTCTTAGTTTAGTTGAAAGAAAACCAACATTTGCCATTTCCCTTGCGTTTTTTTTTCTAGTTAATATGAGGCCCTTTCCGCTTTATGTAATAAATAATCTACTTTTTCCATTATCAGCATGAACTGTTTAAGATATCAGTTTGACACGTTATCTAGCTTTAAATCGGGGCTTGTTTGATGACATCATCCTGTTACTATCCAACATCTTTACGTTGTACATGTAATTTTATTTGCGTATAGCTTTATTGATAAGTTTTAGGCTTGGTTTAATTGAAACACTTGTGACAATATTAGTTTAGCAGTCTTTCTCATGAATACCAGTAATTAAAATTGTTATTTTAAGGATTTAACAATAATTATAAATCATTATAACTGATTAATTTGCAAAACTACACCACCGTTCAGAAGATTATACTGACTGTTAACTTTACTTAGTAAATTTTTAGATAAGCTTCTGAATTTTAAGTTAGTGTCATTTATTTATTTATTTAATATTTACATTATGTTGAATTGAACTTATATAATAAACACCACATAAACCTTAACAGGTTTGTGTATGGTGCACATGAATCCACTTTACAAACTTATATTATTAAATAAAAACATCAGTGCTTACAACTAAACGTTTAAGACAAAGATAAGAAAATTTTATATAGAGTTAGAAATATCTGGCTACTCCTTAGGTAACGGAGGGGCAAGCGTGCTCGATAAAAAATGATATAATATACTTGTTTACCTAAAAATATAACACAAAGTTAGTGTTTCGGGCCGGATCTAGTATGTTTATAACAATTTTGATCAGCCCATCAATCACGACTACATCTAGCAATTTATATAACAAATCAGTTCGCGACAAGACGCCTCGTAATGGTGTGAATCAAATCATCCCACGAAAGAGGTTGACGACGTCATAGAGAGCGCCATGTTGACTGATTTGAGTGCGCCCGCGCAAATCACGGGCAAGGTCAATGTTACGTGTGTAGTTAGTTTTCCACGATGAGGTAGACATGTGGGAAAGTATTATCTAACACACCTTTGATTACAATTTGAAATATCTCTGCTATAACTACTTTCCACCTTCAGATTTTTTTTAAGGAGGAGCCTCTGGAAAGCTATGATCGTACACAACACAATTTTGTCGGTTAGATATTGTGATTTTTTTCCGTCAGATAGAGAATTTGTCTGAAACAAAATTTCGAGTCTTGCTGCAATAACTTCTGTGCTCTTGTGGCTCTAACACGTCGTCCCTGCTATGTAACTTCAACAGTAAGCCTCGAGCTGCAAGTCTTTTAATATGCGGTGCATGATCTTAGGCGAAATGTTCAGGATTCCTTCGAATTCGTTCGGCCACTGCTTTGAACCAAGTCATGGATTGACGTTGTCGGTTTCTCCACAGTCTGTCATCCGCAGAACACATATCTAGGAACCGTTTGATAGCTCGATGAATTTTTACATTTGCGTAAGGCAAAACGGTGTTTTTCTAGTCCTCACTCTTAATTTCCAGTAAAGATTATCAAGACAAATATATTTGAGATTTTGATTTTAGTGAAAGACAACAAGGAACATTAGTCATGTAAAAGAAGAAATGTTCATCAAATAATTTAAAATTAATTACTAAATATAGCTACAGGACCTATGGAAAGACTACGTATGTATGTATGAAATATATGAACTCACCTTTAGGAGCGGAATTCTCAAAGCTTTTATGCCCTCCTAAGCAACAACCTGCTGGTTGTTGCTAAACGATCTTCTCCTAAACTTAGCACGAAACCGAGCCACAATGGACAATCAATCCGGAACGAGAAGTCCGAAAAATACTGAAAATCCTTTCAAAAAAGAAAATTCTGAACGCAAAAGTGATGGAACGCCGACAAGGCGTCAAAAAATATCAAGTTTTTGAACGAACGAGTCGCGTCAACTGTTAGCGGCAAACTGATAATAATGGCGTCGGTTTCAAGTATTTATACGTGCTGTTATCAAATAGGACAGGGCTCAGATTTGCGGGAAGACATACAATCAAGTAATTATGCGTACACATTGCGAGATAATTCAGTAATGAGGGGCCGCGGGGAAGCCTGTCTGGTCTGCCGCGAACCGCTTTTTTGTGACGTCAGTTTTGTAACAAGCATCCACCATCAATACCGCGCGTGCTCTCGAGTAAATACCGTAAAACCGTAAAAGTAAGTCCAACGCACTGATAAACTAAGAGTAAATAGATAGATAATTAAATACTTGAAAATTTTCCTGAAACACAATAGACAGCTAACAAATTCTAAGCGTTTTGGATATCGGCTACCTGATTGACTATCAATATGTAGATATGAAAGAATACACATAGTGGCGAAGGGTGAACTTTTTAAAAAGGGAAGCCGGACAAAAAATCGCCTTACTCAGAAAAGCAACCAAGGAAAACATTTTTTTTTGTACTTTGCAACTCTCTGTCAGCCAAGTGTATTTGTCTTATTGCGAGTTAATGGAAATGTTTGACAAAGCGAAGAGCACGGAATAACAAAATGCAGTATGGATGCCATTTCCTAAACAAGCCGATGGGAATCGTGTTATTTGGGCCATTACATACAAGATACACTTGTGACGTATCTGTTTCAAGCCGGAAGTATCCGATAAATGAGAAAAGAATTTGGTTACAACGCAGAGGCACAATAAGTACTCGTATAAATCAGTTCCTAAGATATAATAAAGACCTGACTGCAGTCCTGTAGGAAAATTCGAGAATGGAGGTTTTTTTCAGGAAAATTTTGGTGTCCTAGTATTTTGGGCTTGGCTGGACATCCGCCACCTGGGACATTTTACAGCTATGACATCATCACTAAAGTGCTCTTATTTATGTAACCAGAATTCTAATGCAAGAGGAAATCAGTAAAAGGATTATTTATCTATTACAAAATTACATCTTTCGACATTTTTGAAGATACCGGAGAGGATTGCAGACATAAAAAAAGGCAAAATGGTTCACTTTGGGACCGATTGCAGTAAAAGCGTTCTCGTCACAGATATAGATACAAATAGATGCCGCGAGTGTATGTACTTCGCGTGCCCAATTGCGCGCCAAAAGGGAGAGCAATGCTCTTCCTTCACAGATATTGACTCCTCCAACTTTGACTCTTATGTATTATGTCTTAAGTCTTACAATCCCTTCTAAGATTCAAACCGCTGTCAACCAATTTCATTGTAAAATGTGACACGCTTGATTTTAATAGAGTTTGATGCACTTGCGTCATCTATTTAGATCTATATCTGTGGTTCTCGTTATACTTTAGACAAATATTCTGTAAAAGTATGCACTACTTTTAAGTTCCTTTTTCTTATTTATTTTGGGGCTGTCCATATATTACGTCATCGATTTTTTGCCGATTTCCGACCCCCCCCCCCCCCCCCACCATTCCCCCTACAATTATGCTATCATCATTATCCAATACCCCACCCTCTCACAAAACTGATTATGTAATTTTCTGTTATCTGTATTACAAAATCAATAATGTTGCTTAAACAATAGTTTTTTTGGCCCCTTATATGACACCTTTCTTGGTGATTTGTAACAATTTTAAAGGAAACCGTTGTCTGTAAATAACCAAGTTCAGTTTAAGGCGACGCATTGGAAATTTTGGCAACATGGATCTCCATTTTTCTCAGCAAAAAAAAAACATATGTGATTACCAATTTATATACTAGATTAAGCATTTCATTGACATCATTTTGCCCAAGATTTAGTTGATTGATTAATTTTCATAGCAGAGAAAAAAATATTTAGAAAACCTTTTTTAAATCAGAGATTTCTGACAGACGGGAGCGAATGGTAGCCTCTAAGTTTTTTATTTAAATAAGTCCACAAATACAGTTCAGTATGGCCGATTGGATTTATTAAATTACTTATACTTAGTTGTCATTTTTAAAGGAAAAATACTGTTTTGCCGCATACGACCTTACGGCATAAGCTAGCTCGTGAGCGCATATTTGTATGGAGTTAAGGCGAGGTTATCCGGCGAAAACTATTATTTTGGAATTAGAAGGATAGGTTTTTCATGTGGCGGCCGTTTTATATTAAATTTTTTAAGACGTTTATTTTAGTATAAGTTTCACTGTTCAAAACTTTACATAGCTCAAATGAAATGATAATTAGATCATAGTTCAGACCTAACTTTACGATTTAAATGGATCGAAGAAAATGTAAGTAATCGTGTATCGAACGGCCGAAATATCAAGATCAAAGAGTGAAATATAACATTAATTGGCTTAAAATTAATTTGAAAAGAGACGAAATTGGGATAACCCCCCCTCACTCCACTCCCCTAAGGCGCCGATTTGAAATTAAAAGTTAATCAATTCCTCGCCTTATAATTGAATGTATTTTTGTTTGTACATAGTTTTTTCGTAACCTCACGCACCGTGGCTTTTTGATCCGGTGAAAAGTAAAATAAAAATGCATTGGGAATATTTTAATCGCAGATCCAAATTAAAGATCACAATACTTATGTATAGGTAAATCCAAATTTAATGGTTTTGCACCTTCTTCGGACCTTTGACTGCATCTAAAGACCCAACCTGCATCAGAAATGTTTATTAGGAGAAATCTCGCCTGGAACATAAATATATTTTTATACGTGACCTGAGTACTGCTTTCAGTCTGTCTGTCCGTCTATCACCAGGCTGTATCTCATGAACCGTGATAGTTAGAAAGTTGAAATTTTCACAGGTGATGCATTTCTGTTTCCGCTAAAACAACAAATACTATAAAAACAGGATAAAATAAATATTAAAGGTTGCTCCCATACAACAGACATGATTTTTTTGCCGTTTTTATAGATAATGATACGGAACCCTTCGTGCGCGAGTCCGACTCGCACTTGGCCGGTTTTCAAGTTATATCCTGCAATTAGCACAATAGCACAAAGCGATTGTCATCATTTAGAGTTATGTGCTGTCATCCTTTAAGGAGTTCTATGGTGGTGAGGCCAGGATCGAAGGTCGGTGGGCATATTGTCAATTTTCAAGTAATACACTGGAACCAGCACACTCACAAAGTGATTGCCGAAATCTCGTGTTATTTGCTGTCATACGTTGAGGAGTTCTATGGTTATGAGTCCAGGATCGAAGGTCAGGTGGATATATATATACGAGGGGTGGCTGAAAAGTAATCTACCTGACTATGAAAGAAAATACATGGATTAATAATTTATTTTTTATTTTTCAATATAGTCCCCTGCAACTGAAATGCACTTACGACATTTGTCAATAAGTGACAGCATACCATTAAAATAATAATTATTATTTTGTTCGTCAAAATAGTCATTCACAGCGTCCTTCATCTCTTCGTCTGTTGAAAATCTGCACCCTCTCAAATTTTTCTTTAAATTTTTAAATAAGAAGTAGTCAGAGGGAGCCAGGTCTGGACTATAGGGTGGGTGGTTGATCTCTGTAAAGCCGTTTTTTGTCAGAGATGACCGCGCCTTAAAGGCCGTGTGCGCGGGTGCATTATCATGCAAAATCAAAACGCCTTTGCTAAGTTTGCCCCTCCTGTCTTCTTTTATTTTTTTGCGTAGCTGGTCAAGTAAGTTCGCATAGTATTCAGCATTCATCGTGGTGTTTTTTGGCAGGTAATCTATCATAAGAATCCCCTCAACATCCCAAAAAATGGTTGCCATTAGTTTGCCCGCTGACAGCCGGACCTTAAACTTCCTTGGTGGTTTTTCCCCTTTAAATTTCCATTGCATCGATTCTTGTTTGCTTTCGGGATCCCACTGACGAATCCAAGTTTCATCACAGGTCACTATTCGCAAGATAGTTTCTTCCTCTTTATCCTTTACCAAGTCTAAAAATGACTGACAACATTCCACATGCCTTTGCTTATCAAACGGGGTCAACATTTTAGGCACCCAACGTGCGCTCACCTTGGACATTCCCAAATGTTCATGAATTATTTCATGAACTCGTTCCTTGCTAATGCCAACATCTCTAGCTATTTCCCACTGCTTAATTCGCCGATCGGCAAGGATCAGTTTCTTCACTTTTTCCACATTATCTGCGGTAACTGAAGAAATGGGCCTTCCACTACGGGGATCGTCTTCTAAGCTCACACGGCCTTGTTTAAACTGCTTTGACCAAAACTTTATTACAAATTCGGAAGGACATGAATCTCCGAACACCTTAAACATGCGCTCTCGGATCTGCGTCGGCGTATTCCCTTCTTTACCGAGGAATTTAATCACAGCGCGATACTCAATTTTATCCATTTTTAATTTTATTGCAACTTGATAAAAACGAAGACGCGCCAAAAAAAAATTTAACTCGTAGAAAAAAAAAAGGGTCATAATTTTTAAAAAAGGAATAAACAAAGAATACGAGAATATAGTGGCCAGTAACATTTTTTAAACTTTCTTTAACAAAGGAGATTTTATATCAGCCACCCCTCGTATATGTGTAAATTTTGAAGGAACACCTTGCAATCAGCATCCTGGTACAAAGCGTTTGCCGCTATATCGAGTGATATGCTGTCATCCATTGAGGTCTTCCACTGCCTATCTCTGAAGATCATCATCAAATCACGGCCAAACTATAATGGGACCTACCTGGAAACAAACTCTTCCAAACAAAGAAAACATTTTTCAAATCCGTTAAGAAATACCGGAGATATTTTCCTCAATATCGAGTGAATGCCGTCATCCGTTGAGGAGTTCTGCTGCCTATCTCTGAAGACTATCATCAGATCACGACTAAACTAAAATGGGACCTACCTGGAAAAAAACTATTAAAACAAAAAAATTTTTTTTGATCGTTTAAGATTTGCCAGAGCTATAGAGTAACAGAGCCAAAAAAAAATACAAACGAAGTGAGAACCTCCTCCTTTTTTGAAGTCGGTTAAAAATTGAATCCATTTGAAGCCGCAGTTAATTTTGCAGTTGTCATTGTCATCTCACATATAGGGTGAAATTTAATCAACCGACCAAATTCATACTAGAGACTCGGTTAGTGATCAAGAACTAGGTTCAGTAATCCTTTTGGCCAATTTCGAAAAATATATTTTTTTGCTCCCGTACTGGTTGGACTAGTTTAAGTACAATTCCTAGTGCAGGTTCTACGGGTAAAAAAAATTTTTTTTTCGAATTTCACCTCAAGGGTCATTAGACCTTGTTCCTGATGACTAACCGAGTCTCCAGTATGAATTTGGTCGGTTGATTTAATTTCACCTAGTATAATGCGTGTTAGACATTTTCTTGCGTTACTTACAAGAACACCACACGAAAACCCAATTTTACGTCCGATTTATCCGTTTTTATAGACGTAACTTAAGAAATCACAAGTGCTCCAGCTCCCAGTAAAGTAATATTACTTGTAGGGCTGGGCAATATATCCCTTGGCACGATTTTACTTTCTTCAGAGATAACCTTTGACGTCAATATATCAATTTGTTTACTTGAGAACTTTGCAGGGGGTGCGGTCACTCGGCCATGTCATTTAGGGTCAAAGGTTATTGTGGACTTAGCACGGAGCAAGGCTTTAAATGAAACGATAAATCTTTGGTATAGATTACACGAAAGACGTCCCCTGTTACAGCAATTATCGTCAAAACTTAATCACGAAAATACATTAA
Source organism: Ypsolopha scabrella (assembly GCA_910592155.1). Taxonomy (NCBI): domain Eukaryota; kingdom Metazoa; phylum Arthropoda; class Insecta; order Lepidoptera; family Ypsolophidae; genus Ypsolopha; species Ypsolopha scabrella. The sequence continues at coordinate 11,211,378 of OU342981.1, read as the reverse complement.
GGGGGGTTATCCCGATTTTACCTCTTTTCAAATTAATTGTAAACCATTAAATACGGATGATAAAATTTTGTAAAAAATATATGTTATATTTCACTCTTTGATCTTGATATTTCGGCTGTTTGATACGCGATTACTTACATTTTCCTCGATCCATTTAAATCGAAAAGATAGGTCTGAACTATGATCTAAATATCATTTCATGTCAGCTATGTTAAGTTTTGAACAATAAAACTTATACTAAAATGAACATTTTTTAAATGTAACACAAAACAGCCGTCATCTTAAAAACCAATCCCTCTAATTCCTAAGTAATAAATAAAAACACCTCGAAATCGCGAGTTTTCTGAGCGGCGCGCTTCCGCAGACTGAGCAGGATAAACATGTGTAAAATGAAAGCGTTGGAGCAGGACAGATTTCGCTGGATAACCTCGCCTTAAACCGCAGGAGTTTTCTTGGCGTTCGCTCTACTTTTCAAGGTTCTATCAAAAAGTATATATTTCACTAAATAGTTAAATTACGCTGCCCGAATAAAAAAGACGTGGATTTTTAAAATTATTTATTAGAAGAAATTGTTAAGGGCTTGTCAGCATTTTTTCGTTATCTAGTTATAGATACACCAATGCAGATATGCACTTGAATCGAATTAACAGAACATAAAATTATAGTTAACTGCATATATAGAAAAGCCAAATATACTTATGACATACTTAATACATTTTTTGATGGATTACGTGCCATATTAGATAAATATAGTATAAATAGCAACAAAAGTATAATTATTTGTGGAAACTTAGATATTATCATAATAGACAATGTAAAACGTACTAGAAAATTTTTACACATCTTAGACTATTATAATTTAACTGCAGAACCAACACGACTAAATAGCGGCACTTGTCTCGACAATATTATCCATAATATACCAGGAGCAAAAGGTTAAGTTATTGAACTAGCAATGTCGGACCACACAGCTGAAGTTCTAAAATGTCCTGTAAAAAGAAGTTTGTCGTTGAAACATTGGTATGTATTCAGACGCGACTATAGTCCAGAAAATAGGTTAAAATTTGAAGAATGTCTTAACAGTCTTAACTTTCAAGACATTTTTAGTAACAAGGATCCCAATGAAGCTTTCAACAATTATCACGATGCGTTCAAGCTGTTTTATGATCTTTGCTTCCCAAATAGAAAAGTTAAGGTAAATAGTCAAATAAAACCGAAATGGATATCAAGGGGCACTAAGCAATGCTCGAAACGTAAACGTAAACGTGACCTACTTTGGAAATACAGACTATCCCGGAATCCTACTCATAAAGTTCAATACAAACTTTATTCTGATAGACTCAAAGCTATTACAAAACTAACCAGAAGAGCTCAAAACAACTGTTTAATTAGGAATGCTGCGAATAAATCTAAAACAACATGGCAAATCATAAACTATAGTAAACTTAATATTCCAAAAGAAAATATTGCGAAAATAGTTTTTAATGACACAACTATAACTGATCCAACAATTATTGCAAATGCTTTTAATTAATATTTTACTCAGCATGTGACATTAATATCTAACTCTGCAAAGTCTATGTACATATATTATATGAACCCGATTGACATAAATGAAATGTACAATATTATAATGAAACTCAATAATACGAATATTGTTTGTTTTGATGATATATGCACGAAAGTTATAAAATACGTTGGTATTATAATCTCTTTTATTCTTTGTCATATAGCCAATTTATGCATAGAAACATCTATCATAAAACCACTTTTTAAAAAAGATGATAAAAAAAACATGAACTTTTATCGTCCTATTGCCCTCATATCAATATTTTCAAAGACTTTTGAAAAAGTAGTTTACAATTCTCTAAGCCGATATTTCGAGTCTCAAAACATCCTTGCGAAAGAACAAAAAGGCTTTCGGAAAAAAAAACTATAAATTCGGCAAGTTTTGACTTTGTTCAACATGTCATAAGAATATGGACAAAAGAATACCTGTTTACATGGATCTTACTAAAGCTTTCGACTATGGTGACCACAAAATTTTGATCACTAAACTTGAAAAATACGGAGTCAGAGGTAATGTTCTTAAGTTAATTTAATCGCATTTAATTGATAGAAACCAAGTAACTCATATTCGTAGAATCTGTCCAAAAACTCATTTTGAAACAACATATGCTTTAAAAATGATACAAATACGTATGGGTGTACCTCAAGGCAGTATATTAGGGCCACTGTTGTTTATTGTGTATATAAACGACTTGCCGAAAGCTACGGATGCCCCTATGATACTGTTTGACGATGATAGTACTGCCCTTTATCCAGGAAATGACTTAAGCAAATTTGAAGATCAAATAAATAAATAATTCCTTGAATGACATTATCACATGGTTAAATTCAAATAATATTCTTAATAACCTGACTAAAACAAAAATTATGCATTTCAAGCAGAAACGAAATAAAAGAGAATTGGACATTGATGTTAATTACTTAAACACCACTATAGCTGAAACAAAGGTAGCAAAATTTTTGGGTCTTCATATTGACAATAACTTAAGCTGGACAACACATATAGAAAGTGTGTGTAAAAAATTCAACAAATTTGCATATGCGCTTTATCAACTACGTAAAGTCGTGAATTTAGACGCAGTACTAACTGCGTATCATGCATATATTATGTGGTCTCCACCTTTAGATACGGAGTCATTTTCTGGGGGAATTCCACGGACAGATTACGTGCTCTCAAAGCACGAAAAAAGTGTATCAGGGCTATGTTTTGTTTAAAGTCTACCGATAGGAGCAGACCACACTTCAAAAAACACAAGTTGTTAACCTTCACTTATTCAGTAATTACAACAGTAAACGATATCCTACTAACTTAAAAGCCTTTTCCCGTAGGACGGAATTCTACAACAAAAGTATTCTCGGGATGGCAATAAGCATTTATAATAAGCTTCCCAACCAATTAAAAAATACCGAAAACTTATATTTATACAAAATCAAGTTAAAAGAATTTCATATTGGTAAAACTTATTATTGTATTAAAGAATATTTAGACGACATGGATATTTAACTTTTACTTACTTTTGACAATTAGAATTGTGACATAATAATGTAAATATGTAATTTCTCTTATTATAATAATGACAATGTTATCTAATTTTAATTTAATTTTAAGCTTTGATTTTGTACGCTATTAAGCAGATCATAATGGGACATATCAATATTGTAATATCTTTTCTACCTGTGTATCGACAAATAAATGATTTTGATTGATTGATTGAAAAACGAGTCGAATGTATGGAATTCCTGTGTGGTTTGGAGGGGGCCATGGACCCATTCCCCTGCCCCTCTTGTATGCGCCAATGATACCGTCCACTTACTGTTAGCTAAAGCAGAGGTTACAAAAGAAAAGACCTTTGAGTTCTTTTACCGAACATATTGAACAACTACCCTAAGCAATTTTTTTAAATAAGTATGAATTTAAAAAACAAAACACGGTGTTTTAAAAAAATATATTTAATTTTTTGGTATTGGTTATAATATGTTTAAACGCTGTTAATAATAAATTAATGTAGAAAGTTGCGGATATGTTTAAAATCTATTTAAAGAAAAAAATATTTTGTTTGATCAAATAAGGAAATCGAAAAGCCGCTTACCATGGGCTTGTTGCATCTATTTTACGATACGGAATAATATTTTGGGGCTTTATACGGAAAAGAAAAATGTCTTTAAAGCTCAAAAAAGGTGCATACGATCAATGTGTGGCCTAAAACAAACAGACAGCTGCGAACCATCATTCAGATCCCTTAAAATACTTACCATGCTTTACATTTATGAAGTTGCCGTGTTTATAAAAACAAATCCTGAACTATTTGTTAAATTCTCCGACCTGCCTGACAATCTCCGAAATACCTGACGTCAGATTTGTAATCATGGACGTCTAATTAGTAAAAAACAATTGCAAAACTCCATGCAACAGATAAAAGGTGCGATTTTGTTTACCAGTGTATGTTTAAGATGTTCAAAAACTAGCTTAATGCACAAAAGTATGGGTCCCAAAATCAGCAATAAAATTCCTAACTATATTAAAGATCTAAATTTTACACAATTTAAAAACAAACTATTTTACCTACTTATATTGAAATGTTATTATAGTGTTGATCAGTTCTTAAATGATAAAACTATTTTGATTTAATAATGTATCGTGAATTTAATAATTTTCATCTTTGATACTTTTGACATACAATTTACACAAAATTTCTCTTAACATAATACATACTTACTCGTATTTAGATTAGAAATTTTGCATGTGCATGAATATCTTTGTTCGTTTAATACATATCATAAAATATTTGTATACTATTGCGGTAGATCATAGCGTCCAAACAAACATATTATTTACCACCTAAGCATGTATCACTTTGATGTACTGTAAACCTATGTTCACAAATAAAGCATTCTGATTGTTAAGTTGTCTGTTTCTTTTTAAACAGAAAAAGTAACAATTTAATAAATTTTTCCTAGGTTTTATTACAATAAAATTTTTAAACTGCTTTAAGATAAAGATGCCCCCCCTCCCCAAAATAAAATCCTGGTTACGCCCATGACCATTCACTTAATGACTCTCAAATAGTGTTTGTTTAAAAAACGTGACCCAAATTTAAAACATGACCCCAAAAGTTAAAAGACTGATTAACAAGGAAATCACGTGGTATGGGTGGCAACAAAACTTATACGGATTACATATTTGCTATCATCTTTCTGGATACAAGATTTCTGGCTTTCGACCATGAACTGCTGTTATCAAAATTAGTATACCAGGGTGGCTATTCTGGCATTATTGCGCATTCGCAATATCAGTCATTACATATTTGTTTAAAGTTTGATAAACACAATGCCATGGAAATTAGAGTGACTAAACCACATCAAATAGAAGCTATAGGATATAAGGAATGATCATTATATAAGTTTTCAATCAAAAAAATCAATGCATATCCCTTTTAAAGTCACCCGCTATCTGCCTTCGCAATTTTTGCGCACGTGCCAGAATTGAGGGCCAAGGGTGATTGCGGGTGATTTTAAAACAGATTTTGTATGGATATGAATTGATTTTTTTGATTGAAAACTTATAGAGAGCATTCCTTATATCCTATAGCTTCTATTTGATGTGGTTTAGTCACTCTACTTTTCATCGCATGGCATTTATCAACCTTAAAACAAATTTCTAATGACTGAAATTGCGAGTGAGAAATAATGCCGGAATAGCCGTCCAGCTCTTTATTTGCAGATATGAACAGTTTGAAATTACTAGGTATACGAGTACGTCAGGCAATAAGAGCGGCCTGACACTGGATATATTGGACATATCTATATTTAATAAAGTACCTAATAAAAAAGTCATGACTGTACACTGAATATTTTATTTTTCATTTTATTACTAAAGGGTTTTTTTTATTAGTAATTACTGAAGCAAAAACTATTTTTTTGCTATTTTGTCTTATTTAGGCTGGGGTGTTCATAAAGCCCGAACCGAAAACGGGACAGAGAAATAAACAAACAAACGCGGGCAGAAGGCCAGTACTAACAATAAATCTGTAAAAAAGTCGTATCTGTACACTGGATATTTTAGCGAAATTTGAAAACAGCATGTGTGTGTATGGGCATTTTGTCCAGGAGAACCGCTCAAGGTGGTGAAATCTTGGAAAGGTCTACCTCTGATGGATGGATGATGACCCCGGTCAATATAGGTTGTAAGGGGTGTTAATAAATAAACGCCCAAGCCGGAACAAGGCAGAGATTGAATAAAAGCGAGCGGAGCCGCGGGCTAGCTAATAATAAAGCAGTCAAAAATGTTGATTGTACAGAGTACAGAACAGAAACGACTTTTTACTACTTTATTATTAGTTTAGATTAAATACTGATACACGAATTTATGTAACAGAATTAATTAAAAAGGAATTTCAGCTCGTGCCGTGTGCAATCACAGTTCAAACGAGATAATCTTAATTTATATACCTTATCTATGTTCTGATTACACCGCAATAAGAAGTAATTAAGATAGTTTATTGCACTAGGTTTGTTACAGTTTATTGGTGTAGGTAAATACTGGGATTATTTACCTCGATGCAGGAAATTCGTCATGTACTGAATATTTTATTTTATTGAAAATTCGAGAACTTCATTTAATTATATTATTTCTAACCAGCCTTTGCCCGCAGCTTCACCCGCGTTCAGTGAATCATTGCCCTGTTTTCAGCTTGGGCGTTAATTTATGAACAGCCTTTATAGTCTATGTGTTGACCAGGGTAACTAAAATGATATTAAAGAAAACCGCATTCAAATCTGTTGATTGGTTCTCGAGTTATAAAAACGTTTATCCAATTTTTGCCCCGTTTCCGGGTTGGACGTTATTTTATGAACACCCCTTATATTTGATGTGTTGACCAGGGTAACTACAATGATAATAAAGAAAGCCGCATTCAAATCCGTTGATTGGTTCTCGTTATAAAAGCGTTTATTCAATATTTGCCCCGTTTCCGGCTTGGACGTTATTTCGTGAACCCCTTATAGCCTATGTGTTGACCAGGATCACTATAATGTTAATGACAAAAACGCATATAAATCTATCGAATGGTTCTCGAGTTAAAATGGAATAAGACTTAAAAGACAAGACAAAATTTATAAAAATTGTAGTTTTCGCTTCCGTAAAATAGTAATAAAATAACCCATGTAATATACACAACTTTCTTACTACTTTATTATTAGTATAGGTTTACAAACATAATTTCATTAAAATGACAGTAAGTAGCCATCATGAATATCTTATAATCACAGACGTATAATATAGTAGCAGACCTAACATTAATAATCTCCCCATTACATGAAACACAAGCTGCGGATTGAGCGTCTTCAGAAGAGATTCCTTTGGCATCTCACTTATAGCTGCGGTCTCGGGAAAAAACTGGTCTCGTACGAGCAAAGATTGAGTTATTTCAATATTAGTGGCCTAACTGAGCGACGAAATATATTAGACTTGTCCTTTTTGTACAATGTCATAAACAGGAAAATCGACAGCCCTCAGCTTTTAAGTAAAATTAACATAAAAATTCCATATAATTGTCCCCGCGCTCCTTTTGGAATGTTTTCTCCGCCTTTAACCCGGACTGTTCTGGGTCAATTTGCTCCAGTGTCCCGACTTCTAAACACCTATAATAAAGTAAGTCACACCTATGATATTAATGTAGATAGTTTAGGTTGTTTTAAATTATTGTGTAGAAAAGCTCTATCTAAAGTTAAATGATGTTTGTTAGTTTTAGTAGTTAGATATTAAGATAAAATTTAGAATTTGTAAATTATTAATGTAATATTAGTAATTAAGAATTTAAGATATGTGTATACTTACATGTTGTACGTCACTTATATAAAATGCATGCTGTGATTACCTTAATAAGTTACAAGTTTATCAGTTATTTATGTTCAATGTGTAGTGTTATATTAGCTTACTAACTACTGGTTTTCCTAATATAGAAAATAAAATAAAATAAAAAAATAAAAAATAATAAACGCATAGAGTCGACGCGTGGCAATTTTAGCTCAGTGAACTTCGGGCTGTTTTAAATATAAATATTGCTTGTTTCCAAACAAAATATATACTAAAGATTAGTTTAGGAATTTACAAATATGTCTAAAGCATAAGCCAGCCAAAACAACCATTTTTATACGTTTCCTCGTACCATGAAGCCCATATGTATCTTATTTTTTGTATGGAAACTTGCCACGCCATTTAATCCTCATGTTTGGTCTGCTACTTAGTAATAATTATATGTCTGTGCTTGTAATATAACATGGGTAGATTAATAATCAGCCCCTTTAATACATACATAAGCGTTTAGTAGATCGTGCCCAAGTATCGAGTTGGTCCTCCATTATTGCTTGTGGAATAAGTTTATGTTTTAAATTACATGTACGGAACCCTCGGAGCACGACTCCTACTCGAACTTGGCCAGTTTTTTTACTACACGAGTTGCTATTATCAGACAAATATTAGGCAGTTGAAATTATCAAAATAAACATTGGCGCCCTCTGGACTCGCGTGACCATGAGGTCTTCAAACCTGGCGATTAGGTTATCATTAGTCGGGGTCACGAGAGGTCCAAGGATGCGGCTCGGTCCCGATTCACGACCGATCGCCGTCATAGATAGGAAATGCACAAGTCCCTCCCTAGTACAACGGTATTCAGATAGAGGTTATCTTCTTAGATTCGCTTCAGATTATATGAAGCTACTATCTTTTGCCCGCGGCTCCGCACGCGTGTTATTCGGTTTAACGACATGCTTTTTTCCGGGATAAAAAGTGGCCTATGTGTTCAGTTAGGGTAAAAGCTATATCCATTCTAAATTTCATCCAAATCCGTCCAGCCGTTTCAGCGTGAAAGAGTAACAAACATACACGCATTTATAATATTAGTGTGATTCCAAAAGCCTCACAAACGTACAGACGAGCTAGAAATATATTATTAGACTCTGACGATGAAATCACTAAAAAGAGATCCGACTCAATTCCCCCTGACAGCTACGATACGCAAGCCCTACTTACACCGCCCCTATAGACGAAGACGGTCTAAATCAAACACCCCACCCGACATATAAGGCCGGGTTCCGAATGGCGCTGACAGCACTAAAAGTACCATCAAACTACTCACGCCGCACGGTGGGCTGAAATCGACATTTCGTGGAATTAGTGATGCATAAAAACCAAATTTACTTTTCAGATTTTTTGTTGATATTATCGTATTCTACTAATTACGGCGATGATTTATTTCTAACGATTTTTCTTTCTAGCACTTATATTTTAGCCAATAAACGCCTTTGTTTATTTTTTTGTATGGAGAAAAATACTTTAAGTAGGTTTATTCAAAAGTCTTAAAAAGTCTTAACTTATGGATTGAGGATTCTAATAGTCTGTATGTTTAGCTTTCACGATACCTAAGGAGTGGCCTCGCAAATTCTCGCAACCAAGCCAATTTTTTGACCAACTTAATTGTGAAGCTGAGTCCATACATTTTGTTAAGAAACAAAAGTTTGTTAATGATATTTCAAAGAATTTCATATAAAAACTCTAATTATTTGCTTCAGAGAATTAGAAAAGCAATGATGACGAATTTGATTTGTTATTCACACACTAATTACGAGTCGGTTGAATACTGCAGCTGCGTGGGATTCCTGGAATTGCGGCTCAAAGGGTTGCTATGTTAGAGCAGGATAGCAAATAATGCAACCACACCGACCAATCACAATGCCCCAGCACATGAAGTACCATAAACATACACAATAATTGTTCTGAGCATAACTCAAATTAGTAATTTAGTCTATCTCCATTCTTGGTTAGAGACAGTGATTTTTTGAGATTGGTGCGATTTATTCATTCATCTTAAATTAGGTCATTTTTCGTGACGTTGTTGTGGTGTTGATTGCACAATGGAGCGTTTTGCAACAAATTTAGACTTTTTTGTTCTTCTGAAAAACAGTGGAAGTTTAAACAACCATGATAATTATGTTGTACAATACCATAAGTGCAATGTTAATAATTACGTTGAGTAAAAACAATCAGTCTGTTCTGAAAAAATATTGCAGAAAGTACTGTTTTAACCTTCATAAACGGTGGCTCAAAAGTGGCTCAAAATTCGTCAATTTTCGTAAACATCACAGTGGGTGGTTGGAGTCGGAGATTAGGTGGCCAGATTGTCTGAAAACTGTTCTACCTACAGAAATAAATTCCATTCCAAACACATCGAAAGAAAGTACCTGCTCACCTATGAAGACTTCAGTTGGAACTTCAACAATTTATGTAAGTCCACGAAAACCTTTTACTGATCTTGGGCCTAAGCAAAAGAAAATGCGAGCAGAACAAATCAGTGATCATCATAACTCTCAAGAATTAGCATTTGCCACCTCATTAAGATTAAAAGCTAATCTGTTAGATAATCCGCACGATGTTGAAAGAATTAAAAATGTCGTTTTCCAAAAAACAGCTACGAAGCAAACTGCTAGTATTATGTCCCCAGAGAAGTCTCTAGGTAGTTTGCTATCTTTGAAGCTCACAAAATGGCAGTACAATACCATGAGGACAATTGCCATAGAAGAAGGTGTACGTTTATATCCTTCGTATTATTCAATACAGCAAGCGAAACAAGAATGCTACCCACCAAAAGCAGCTCTAGATATAAAAGATGGGAGCTCAAATAAATTTACAGGCTCTTTTAGATCACACAACTAAACGGATTTTGAAGGGTTTGAATATTGAGAAATTAGGAGACCTGAAACTAATAAGCAAATGGGGATTTGATGGGGCATCAAACCAAAGCAACTACAAACAAGTTGTCGCTGAAAATGAAGATGACTCGAGCATTTTATGGCCAGCTTGGTACCCATTAAAGTAGTGCATGGCGAAAATATTTTATGGGAAAACCAGATACCCAACTCGACTTATTTTTGTTGCCCGATTTTCTTTAAATTCATTAAAGAAACCAAATTTAATATCATAAGTGAAATGGCCCTATTGGAATATGAGATCAATAATTTATTACCAAGCGAAATTGATGGAAACAAAATTCATCATTCTTTATTGATGACCATGATAGATGGGAAAATTACAGCTGTACTAAGTGAGACCTCAACACAGACATGCGACATATGCAAAGCTCTTCCATCAGAAATGAACAAGTTGGAAATCATTGAGAAAAAACAATGTGACGCGAACATTTTTAAATATGGACTCTCATCTCTTCATGCATGGATTCGATTCATGGAATGCATTCTACATATTGCATATAGGCGAAAATTCAAAAAACGTACGGCAACTGGAAATGATAAGAAAACTATGGAAAAAATAAAAACAAAAATTCAAGATAAATTCAGGAGTAAAACAGGATTATTGATCGATGTTGTGAAACAAAGTCATGGCACTACAAATGATGGCAACACTGCACGGAGATTTTTTGCTGACCCCAAAACAACAGCTTCAATTACAAAAGCGGATGAACATCTTATTCACAGATTTTCAGTGATATTACAGGCATTATCATCGGGGCAACTCATTGATATACAAAAATTCAAAGATTATGCCAAAGAAACATGCAGATTATATGTAGATTTGTATCCTTGGTATTTCATGCCACCAAGCGTGCATAAGGTTCTGATTCATGGAGGTGATATAATTGAACATTTTGGAATCACAGCAATCGGAAAATTATCTGAGGAAGCTTCTGAGTCGAGGAATAAAGATTTCAGAAGATTTCGTCTCCATCACTCGAGAAAATTTTGCAGAACAGCAACCAACGAAGACATTCTGCATAATTTATTATTGACATCTGATCCATATTTGTCGGAACATAGACCTAAATTAAACAGAGGTCACAAGATTTTGTCAAGTGATGCTCGTAGCTTATTACGTCAAGATGAAGAGCCCGATAAAGAAAATTTCGAGTTCATAGACATCGACACCATGGCAGAATTCAATACCTCATCATCTGAAGAAGAATAATCCATAAAAACAACAATTATTTGTAAGAATATAATTGTGCTTCTTACCCAAGTGGATGAGGCCTACTGGGGATACCACTATAAAAAAAACGCGCCTAGTTCAACCTCCAAGGTGGTGTGGAATAGAGTACATAGTCAATTTTCTAGAAATCTTCCAAAATGTCTACGACAAACTTATGTTACCGAACAAAATGTATGGACTCAACTACACTATTAACTTGGTCACGGTTTGGCTCGGTTGCGAGCATTTGCGAGGCCATTCCTTGGGTATGGTGAAAGCTAAACATACAGACTACTAGAATCCTTAATTCGTATGTTAAGATTTTTTAAGACTTTTGAATAAAATTACCAAATGTATTTTTCTCCGTACAAAAAAATAAACAAAGGCGTTTATTGGCTAAAATATAAGTGCTAGAAAGAAAAATCATTAGAAAAAAATCATCTCCGTAATTAGTAGAATACGCTAGTATCAACAAAAAATTTGAAAAGTAAATTTGGTTTTTATGCATCACTAATTCCACGAAATTTCGATTTCAGCCCACCGTGCGCCGCACGGCCATCAGTGACTCGGAATGATGATAGACGCGATGTAATCGATTGTCTTGACTCGGAACGCACTATCTGACGCCAAACTCGCTTGGCTATTAATTTAAAGGTTTTCAATTTAATTGACTTCTACTTTTATTTCAAACATTTATTTAATTTTTAAGCTTCGATTGTTATTTTAAGTCTTCTATATATTCTGTCCATTTTGTGCTTAAAATACAGGCTACTTTTGGTAGCTTAGTTTAGCAGAAACATTTTTACTAGCAGCAAGATCCTATTTTGATTGTATTAATTCTAAGTTCTTCTTTTACGCAAATACATAAATATTATTATTATACAACGTGTAACAGAAAGGTGTAACCATATATAAGGAGGTAACTAAGGGAATAGTACTATTGCTATTGGCATTTGTATTTACCCCAAAATCGTAACACACAACGAGATACGCCACCTGAAAGTTTGTTTCACTAAGTATAGAAACTTTTCGTGTTACAACACTATTAACCATCAGCTGATGCACGTCGATGAACTGTAGCCGAGAGACAGAGGGTCTACAACATAACACCTTTTATCAAGTTCTTATACCCTAGTACAGACCTCTAGCACAGAAGATTTCAAATTGTTTGGGGTTTTCCAGGTAATAAATGCTTAAGGCGTATGCCTACGCTAAATCAGCAACTCATATGTGTCAGTATAAAAATCGACAGAACGAAATTTATTTAAGTTTCAAATCAGCGCGTATTGCAAAGTGGCTTTTACGATGAACGTCTCCGGATAGCGCAAAATAGGATAAAATAATATTTTTCATATGGACGCGATGGACGTAAAAAATATTTCGAGCAATAGTTTTGTAGATCTAAAAATTGTCTTCAGTGTGGTGTAAGAATCCTTTAAACTGCTTCAAGCATTTGGGTTAATTCTCTATCTATCACGTTTTGGGCTTTGTTATCGTCTTGGAAAAGGCCTCACTTATAACATGTTTTTTTTAGAACCCTATCTATTGTAGAAGGTATGTGATTTCTACTGTTTTAAAATCTCATTTTTAGGGTTCCGTCCCTCGAAAGGAAAAAACGGAACCCTTATAGGATCACTTTGTTGTCCTGTCAGATAAGACCCTTTTTCTCAGGAACGCGTGGAGATATCGAGTTGAAATTAAAACCATATACTCAAGTCTACGGTCCATTCAAGCTGTAAAAAAATATAACTTCTAAGTTAACGTGAAAAAAGATACGGCCGTTTATGCCGCAAAAAACGTACATTTGAGAGTAAGGGAATCAAAATTCATAGGGTATTTCCCGTTGACCTAGAACTATGAAATTTGGCAAGTAATACTGTCTAATACTACAAGTATAGGACAGAATCTTAAAACTATACATTTGTAACTAAATCATAAAAAATCACCGACGTTAAGCAACAGTAATAATTTGTACGGAACCCTCGGTGTGCGAGTCCGACTCGCACTTGTCCGGTTTTTTTCACTACCTAGGTATACTCGTACGTCGTGGCCTTAAACCATACATACTCCGTAAAGAACACATTTTCGCTGCATTCCTAAAACAGAAAGAAACTACTACCCTAGTAGAATATTGTCTTTCATTAGCATCAGCCATCAAGGCCATGACATGACATTTGTGATTTATGTGATTTTCTTAACCAATGACACATTAGGATGCCTATCATTGGCCGAGACAAATACCTGAAGGGCATTTGAAGGACAAAACCATTTCAACGCAAGGAATTAAAACATTCTGAACTTTATTTATTTTGCAATAAGGTTTCCTTTTTATTGACAATTCGGAATGGTCAGTAAACAATTATTGTAAAAACTACTAGGACAGCAGAAGTTTTGAAGTCAGTAATTTATCCTTTCTCTACGCATGTTTTTAATTTGGTCAATCGTGCATGTACTATCCATTCAGTCAGGTGTAACGTGATATTTTAAGCGATTTAAGTGAAAAAAATGGTCTTTTAACCAACAACGAATATTACGACATGATTTTATGTGTCGGTGCAGCGAATGGTAGTTTGCGATTAGCTCGCAACCTATACTTTGAGCGATTTGTTGATGGCAGACCAGAATACGAACGTCGCCAGCTTCCATCAGCGGGGGCTTTCAGAAAAATGGTGCATAGGCTGCATTCTACTGGCTCGTTTCGTGTGTTAAGCCTGAAGGCCGTCCGTATTTTCTATAAGTCCGTCTTTTCAAGAGCGACAAATTTTCGTTATCGATAAGCGCGCGTCATAACCATTGAGGACAACACTCGACTGCAGACTAATGCGGCGAGGTGGGTGAAGGCGAAGCGAGCTGCCCCCGCGCGTCGCCTCTGGCCCCGATGGACCTGAACTCGCGCACTATCTATACGTGCTCGGTTACACAAAAAAAGTTGTTCAGATAGAACAGAACCCAAGCTAGCACTTCGGAGGGTTCACTTACATCGCTACCAAAATAGCCATCGAATAAATAAATAAAATACATCGTCACGACATGAATCCCCATGGGGGTGTCAGAAGTGTTTCCGAGTGTGGACCGTGAAATGCAAGTCACAGTCCACGTTCGGTTCAACCGCGTTTCACCGACTGTTATTACGTCCCAACGTGATTGGTGGTGAGCCCTATCTATCGCCTTACTTCGTGCACATATTGGATCCACAGCTTAAGGTGGTAAAGCAGAATCTCGATGCAAAATGCACATCATAATATTGTTTTCCTTACTTTTGAATAAAAAGTATGCAAAAATTGCGTTTTAAAACAATTAGCGGAAATGTATTAGTAACAATTAAGTTTTCACATTCAAATTCTATCATTTTATGATTTACATTTTGATTGCATTCGATTAACAAACTTTAATGCGTAGATCGTTGTAATCGAATGATGTAATCTAAATGTAAGGCATAAAATAACATAATTTTAATGCAAGAACCCTATTATTAGTAATCAATTTCCGCTAATTGCTATAAAACGCATTTATTGCATACTTTATATCCAAAAGTAAGGAAAACAATATTATGATGTGCATTTTGCACCGAGATTTGTTTTTACCGCCTTGACGCGCCTTCCGACGCATGCAAACTGAACAAGACTGGGCCCCTACCGGATTGAACCTTCGACTCGAACTCTGGATTAGTAGTTGAGGTACTCAAACTACTGCACCATAGAGGCAGTCATTATGTATAGCCATAGACGTATAATATACTCGTAGCAGCAGACCTAACATTAATAATAAACGCATAGAGTCGACACGAGGCAATTTTAGCTCAGTGAACTTCGGGCTCTTTTAAAAATATAAATAATGCTTGTTTCCAAACAAAATATATACTAGAGATTAGTATAGGAATTAACAAATATGTTCCAAGCATAAGCCAGCCAAAACAACCCATTTTTAAACGTTTCTTCGTACCGGGAAACCTAAATGTAGCTTATTTTTTTATGGAAACTTGCCACGCTATTTAATCCTTATGTTTGGTCTGCTACATAGTAATAATAGGCATGATGACTAAAAAAATTAATTAGTCCGTCAGTTAGATTATCAGAAAATATTGGACACGTATTTATCTTTTTTTAATTAAACAAACAATGATGAAGATATAGCCCGCTGAAGTTCCGCGTGACGTCACATCTAGGTACAATTTTACTTAGAAGTGACGTCATTTTCCCCCACTCCCAAACTTTGACGCGCTTTTATCTCTGTAATTTTTTGTTTGATTGACAAAAGAAGAAATACGTGTCCAATATTTTTTGATAATCTAAATGACGGACTAAATAGAATAATATTTTGTTTACCCTGGGTACAAGCCTAATATGTCTGTGTGTATAGCCTATAAATATAACTTGAAAAAAAGCGGCGGCAGAACACTAGCCTCTCAATTTCGGGACGGGGCCCAGGTTTTTCGTAGTTCATGTGCATAGTGTTTGTGTTCTTACCTAATACTTACCACTTTCTGAACGGTGAAGGAAACAACGTCATCATCGTCATTTCTAGATGGTGAAGGAAAACTGTGAGGATACCTGCATGCACTAAAGAGCGGGTAATTGTGCCCGATGTACGGCAATAGGACTCACCATCACCACCCATCACGTTGGGACGTAATAATCGTCGGTGAAACGCGGATGTACCGAGTGTGGATTGTGACTTGCATTCCACAGTTCACACTTGGGAACACCTCTGACACCCCCTTGGGGATTCATGTCGTGACGATGTTTGTTTTTATACTTACATAGTTTATTTTATTTATATACCTACATATCAGAGGTTAGCTATGGATTTCATTGTCTGAAGATAAACAAATTTTATTTTATTTTTTTATTTATTAGTTCTAGAATCTTAAAATCACTTTAAAAACTCAACAGTTTGACGTACAAAAATAAATAATTACTTTAAAACAAAGAAGTTAGATTGACATAAATCCATATACTAACAATAAAGTAGTAATAAGTCGTGTCCGTACATTGAATATTTTCGCGAAATTTTAAATGAAATGGGTTATTGGTACTGTACTGAGGCCGAAACAACAATTTTTTGAATGTTTGTCTGTCTCTGTATGTTCCGTTTTAACTCGAGAACCACTTAACGGATTAGGATGCGGTTTTCTTTATTATCATCGCAGTGACGCTGGTCAACACATAGGCTATAAGAGGTGTTCATAAAATAACGTCCAAGCCGGAAACGGAGCAAAGATTGAATAAACTCTTTTATAACTCGACAGCCCATCAACGGGTTTGAATGCGGTTTTCTTAATTATCATTGTAGTTACCTTTCTTAACACATCGACTATAGGGTGTGTTCATAAAATAATGCCCAAGCCGGAAACGGGGCAAGGATTGAATAAATGCTTTTATATGTCGGGAACCAATCAACAGATTTAAATGCAGTTTACATTTATATCCGATTTACATCCGAAAACGGGGCAAGATTGAATAGACGCAAACGGTAAAATATAAATCTATGGGGAGTTTGATTCGAATTTATATCCGAAACCCACGCGAACGAGGTCGCGGGCAAAAGCTAGTTAGATATAAAGTTTGACCAAATATAGTGGCAAAGACCAGTTTTTGGGGTTCCGTACCTAAGGGGTAACCAACGGGACCCTATTACTAAGACTCCGCTGTCCATCTGTACCTCATGAACCGTGATAGTTAGACAGTTGAAATTTTCACAGATCTCAAGCCAAGTCGAGCTAAAAAGCGGCACGCCGTACCATCCTTTTCTCGAAGCAGTTCAGGCCATTTCGACCGCCTATAACTTCGTTGTGGATAAAACTAGAAGCCTGAAGTTTCAGTAACCAAGCAGGCATGGTATAAACACGGTATATTTCAAATTTCATTCAATTTGAAACAGTAGTTTAAGAATTATATAACCATCCATCCATCCATCAGCCCGTGTTCGTCCACTGCTGGACATAGGCCTTACCCAAATTTCGCCACTCATGTCGGTCCTCCGTCCTCCTCATCCAGCCGCCCCCCGCAACGTCCTTCAGGTCGTCGGTCCAGCGGGCACGAGGTCGGCCTACACTACGCTTTGCTGTACGTGGTCTCCATTCTAGAGCCTTTCGGCCCCAACGGCCATCATCTCGGCGATAAATATGGCCTGCCCACTGCCACTTCAACTTACTGATTCTGCAGGTTATGTCGGTTACTTTCGATCTCCGACGGATCTCCTCGTTTCGGATTCTATCCATCAGAGATACCCCAAGCATAGCCCGCTCCATAGCTCGCTGAGCGACCTTAAATCGATGGATCAGGCCCTTTGTAAGAGACCACGTCTCAGCGCCATACGTCATCACAGGAAGGACGCACTGGTTGAACATCTTAGCCTTTAAGCACTGCGGTATTGACGACGTAAATATGTGACGCAACTTTCCGAATGCTGCCCAACCCAAGCATATTCTTCTGTCAGCCTCGGCGTAGAAGTTGTTTTAATCCAGCTGTATGACTTGACCCAGATAAACATATTTCTGAACAACTTTGATGCTGACATTGTCGACGGTTAGTGGCCCTTGGATGACGTGACAGTTGGACATGACCTTAGTCTTCTCCAAATTCATCCGCAGGCCCACTCGTCTCGAAGAATCTAATTACCTCCAGTTCCTGCAGCGATTCTGACATTATCACGATGTCATCAGCAAAACGAAGATGTGAAATGTACTCTCCGTTTACGTTTATGCCTCGTCCACTCCAGTCTAGTGTTTTAAAGACGTCCTCCAGCGCGGCGGTAAACAGTTTTGGGGAAATAACATCTCCCTGTCTCACGCCGCGCTGAAGATGTATCGGTCTTGTTTGTACACCCTGTACTTGGACGGACATCGTAGCGGAGTCATACAGACATTTCAACATCTCCACGTAACGCCAGTCAACTTGGCATCGCTGCAAGGACTGCAGAACAGACCAAGTTTCGATGGAGTCGAAGGCTTTCTCGTAGTCCACAAACGCTAGACATAAAGGCTGATTATACTCTTGGGTTTTCTGTATAACCTGCCTTAGCGTGTGAATGTGGTCCACGGTGCTGTAGCCTTTTCGAAACCCAGCCTGCTCTGGAGGTTGGAAGTCGTCGAATCGTTGAGCGAGACGATTCGTGATAACTCTTGAGAACAGCTTGTAGGTGTGGCTCAGGGGTGCGATTGGTCTATAGTTCTTTAGTAGGATTTTGTCCCCTTTTTTGAACAACAAAATGACCAAGCTCCTGCTCCACTCCTTTGGCGTAGTACCTGTACGAATAGCGGCATTAAAGAAGTCCTGTAGCTGTCCGAGTATAGGGTAACCTCCAGCTTTCAGGAGTTCAGTTGTGATGCCGTCCTCGCCCGGCGCCTTATTGTTTTTCAGCTGTTCAAGAGCTATCCTAATCTCACCCATTTCGACATCCGGGAGTTCATCGGTGTAGAGGCGGACTAGAGGTGCACGTTTGTCGTCTTTATCGCGAACAGTTGGCTTGGGAGCGTGTGAAGAATATAGGAGCCCATAAAATTTCTCGATTTCGGCCAGTATCTCTGGCCTAGAGGTAACGGTTCTATTGTCAGATGTCTTCAGCTTCGTCAGATTAGTCCTTCCTAAGTGCTGGGCAAAAACTTTTGAGCCTTTGTTTCGCTTGATCGCGTCTTCAATGACGCGAGTGTTATGTTGGCGCAGGTCAAAACAAATTTGCCTTTTAACGCGCTTGTTAAGAAGGGAGTAATCTGCAGAATCTGAAGACATTTCCCGTCTCTGCCTCATCAGGTCTAGAGTATATAACCACCGAAATAGAATTATATCGCTGAAAGCCATGAATGATTTCAAGTGTGAGCGAGGACTGGTCCAGTCAATCTTTTTATTTAAAACATAAAAGATTTTTTATATTGATATGGTCACTATAAGATGTTGTTAGGTTAGCTAATTAATGTAATAACTTAAGACATAAGGTCCCTTAAGTAAGGACTGAATAAATTAACCGACTTGGATTTACATGGATCTCACAACTTTTTACGGTAGAACGAACTAAGTTGCGAGACTTGGTTTTTTTTACAAGTTTTGTTTTTGATGGCATGATGTATTTCTGTTGCCGCTATAACAACAAAATACTAAAATCGGCCAAGTGCGAGTCGGACCTGCGCACTCACATACAACAGACATGATTTTTTTGCCGTTTTTATAGATAATGGTACGGAGCCCTTCGTGCGCGAGTCCGACTCGCACTTGGCCAGTTTTTTGTATATATGTATATATTTGGCTGGAATATAATAATTTTATTTATTTTACGACTTAACTTAGGCGTCCTGCCCTTGTCTTTTCTATACAGAAAGAAAAAAAGGAACGCTTAAATTAAGTTTAGCCCTGTCAAATAAGTTAAACCACTCCATTATACAATTTTGTTGTTGACTCTACTAAAACAGTTTTGGAGTTGAGCGGAATTGAAGTACCTAAATATTTCTACATGTTGATTTAATTCCTTAAATCATTTTGGAGTCGAAGTGGAAACAATGTATGGACGAAAAAGTATTGAGAACAATGCCTTTGGAGTTAAGTGGAATAACCCGTAAATAGATACTGAATGTTTTTCATTTTCCCTTTTGTTCAATTTTGTTTCTTTGTGCATGTCATTCATATTAACTTCACAGGCAGACAGAACATAGAGATACTCCACTTCTGTACCATAATATCTTATCTTCGACAAAAAACAAAAGTTTCAATCTAGATGGCAAATAGAGCACAAGTAAAAAAACCTTCACTTTAATCGAGAATGGCGTGATCTTTAGAAAAACGGTAAGTAAAGAAATAAAAAAATATACATAAGAATAACTATATTTAAAAGAATACATAATTATTTCACGGTAAATTAAGAAGTCGATCGTAATTTTATTATATTCAGCAGTTTTATTATTCAAACCAAATTTTGATAAATAGTGTTACTTATGTCAGCATTAAGCAACACAATAAACATAATTGTTATAAATTTATGAGCAAAGATAAAATGTGGTGCCAAAAATGATAAGAACGTTATAAATTACTTACTTATTAAATGAAAATCGAATCGCTTTACACAAAAACCACAAGAAAATTACTTCTATCAACACTATCCAGACGTAGAATATTTTCACGTAAAACCTAGTTATTTAAGAATTTTAATTACATGGCATTCATAACAACAAAAGCAATATTTGAAATTGACATGGTAATTTGTAAAACAGCAGTTCAATTTAAAAATTTAATTATCAGGACATTTGGAAGAAGCAGGGAACACAAATGACTAAAAAGAAGTGTATTTCGCGATAATTTATGTAAAAAGAGCCATGGGATCTATAGGAAATTTGTATGTCATAAATAAAACCTTTTTATCCCTTTAGCCTTAACTTTTGGTGTGTACACTAACTTTGATGTATGTTGATCTTTCTGAAACATTTCAGTCATATTGCGTCAGCCATTAATAAGATAACTTGTTTATCAGTTCCTTTAGTAATCAGAAACAAGAAGAAACGCTGCACAGCACAAGCTATGATTTAATACATTAAATCCGGAAATCTTGAGGAATATTATACTTTATCAAAGAGTTTATGACTCAGTTATTCAGAAAAACTGAATTTTTAATTAATCTCGCTACTTACATGCATTGCTAGATAATAAATACCTTTTTCAAATTTATTAAAAAAGATTTAAAAAATCTTGAAAATTCATAAATTATTATTACTTAATAAAAATAAATCAGCTAACAATAATACAGTTGTGTTTATTTAGATTTCTGTATCTTTTCTAAAAGCAACTCTAACCTTCCTGTCATGACTGGTTGACCTTTCTTAGTTTTTTTACTTAACTTCTTGAATCTCTCTTGTTTTTTCTTTTTATACTCCAACAATTTCTGCTTTCTCTCTTCTTTTGCATTCTCAATCTCTCTCTGCTTGTCCACTTTCTCTTGTTTGATCTTGCTGTACTGCTCTTTTGCTCGCCAGAAGGGAGCTTTTTTAGTACTTTGGTCTGTACTATTACTTTTATTTTCCTTTTCAATTTCTTGTTTGATTAAGTCTGGATGTTTAACAAATCTTCCAACAGATTCACCACCATCGGTTGCATCATCATCAAAGTTTTTAGGTTTATATGATTCAGTAATGGGATCATTTTTGATCTCTTTATAGTAATTTCTAAGCAACTTCTTTTTACGCTGCTCTTCCCATTGATCGAGTTTGTACTTTTTGCTGTACTTCTTTAAGCGATAAGTCTTTTTGTCAAATGGTTTCTTTACTTTCTCATTTCCATCTTCTTTTTCTAGCCCTTCTCGGTTTTTGTTGAAATTCTCTTGTCTTTTATTTTTATTGTTGTGATTTTCTTGAATTTTATCTTTATTAAATGTTTCTGGCTCCTGTCGTTTCACTTTATTTTTTTTCTTCTTTTCAGATAAGAAGAATGAGTCCCGTTTCCCTTCCATCTTTATAGTATATACCTCAGACCTATAATCAAATGAGAAAGCGTGTTTGAAACAAAAAAATAAATAAAAAAGGCAATGAGCAGGGCTTTGAAATAAATAAAATAGGTTTTTCTGTTCATGTGGGTACAAAAACAAAAACACGCTTTTTCATTTTGCTAGGCACTTGTATTAAAACATACCATGTTTTATATAGTTATTTCTAAAGATGAAAGGGATATCCGATTACTATCGTATCTGGCCTATCTTGCCATATTTTTGCTACCAATATTGCGGCCGGATACCGGATACTAAATTCAGCATACAAAAACTTTTTCTTTGGATTTAATCAAATTATTGTTTAACTACCTATCTTCATTTTAGGATATATGGAGTGATAATATACCTAGTTGGTTCTTAAATACTGTAACTGGCCATTTATTTCAAAAATAGAACACCTAGAAAAAAAAATGAAATTGTGTTCGATTTTCAAGTATTTTTTGATTAATAATCTGCCAAATCACAATTACATTCATTTATTTTTTACGATGGAGTGGACTCGCAAAGAGTACCCAGTAGCAGTAATTGCATTGCATCGTTGCGGCCATCCACCGAAGACGATATTCAACTTGCTTCAAAAATTAAAAATCACGAAGAGGTTCGTGTACCGTACCATCAAGAGGTACAATGAAACCTCTAGTGTCGATGACGAGAAAAGAACTGGCAGACCTCGTTCCGTTAGGACTCCGGGGGTCATCAAAGCAATCAAGGCGCGTATTGCAATAAATCCCGTCTGCAAGCAGAAACTGATGTCTTTGGAGATGGGATTAACCAGAAGTACCGTAAAAAAAGTACTCAATGAAGACCTGGGACTACGAGCTTACCGAAAAAAGAGTGGACATCTTCTGAACGCGCGTCTGATAGCTATGAGAGCCAAAAAATGCAAAGTTTTGCTAAAGCGGTACGCAAGTAACAGACACCGCGATATCCTGTTTACAGACGAGAAAATTTTTAATATCGACGAGAAGTACAACAAACAAAATGACAGGGTGTACGCTACCAGCTCTGCGGCCGCTGGAAATGCCATTCCTAGAGTGCAGCACGGCCATCATCTATCATCAGTCATGATTTGGTTGGGTGTGTCCTACTATGGCCCTACTGAAGTGCAATTTTATGAAAAAGGTGTCAAAACCAGTGCAAAAGTGTACCAAGACACGGTTTTAGATCACATAGTAAAAGATCTGCCCCAGACACTCTTTGAAGGACGGCCATTTGTGTTTCAACAGGACTCCGCACCTGCTCATAAGGCCAAAACAACTCAGGAGTGGTTCGAGCGCCAGAATATCAAGCTAATAAGGCATTAAGATTGGCCCTCATCTAGCCCTGACCTCAATCCACTGGATTACAAAATTTGGCAGGAATTGGAGGAGAAGGTCTGTTCTAAACCTCACAAAAATTTGAGCAGCCTAAAGTCATCATTGATTAAAGCAGTGGTCGATATCGACATGAATATGGTCCGTGCTGCTATTGATGATTGGCCGCGAAGATTGAAGGCTTGTGTGAAAAGTGGTGGCAATCATTTTGAATAAATTTTGTGTTTAATGTAAGCTAATCAAAATTAAGTACCTTTTTTTAAAAAAAAACTTTTTTTGAATATCATGACTAGTTTTCATTTTATAGCCAATTTTGTTTGTGACAGAATTTAAGCACCGACTAGGTAAATATAAGAGGCCGAAATATATGCAAAATTCTGTTTTTATTTTATTAATATTTTTACTACCAATATTAAAAGATAATATAAATACATGAAATAATCTCAAGATATGATTATTTCAGCCCTACCTGGACCCGGCATCAGTTGAGTTTCAAATAAAAAATACTGACTGATTTTGACATACTAATCCTGATTGCTTACATTTTAATCTATTTTCTCCTGTGTGTGTCTGTCTGGCTGTTAGTTCTCTTATAATTAAATACGTTTTACAACTATTATGACTTATATTATAACTATATAATTACATTTTCGTCTGTCTGTAAGTTTATCTACAACTATATATTATTTCATGAGTTTATAATCAAATCAAATCAAATCAAAATATTTATTTTTGCAAAATAGATACTTAAAGTATACTTTCTACAAGTCAAAGTTAATTATAACAATATAATATATCTTTAGGATATAAAAAAATATATAATAATACGGGAAATAAAATATACACCTGCATAAAACAGAGGAATCTAGGAATAAAAATATTATATATACATAATGCAATGAAGAAATAAGTTCATAAATAAAAAAGGGAAATACATACAAAAAATATTAAGGTTGGGCTACTAAAAAGTAATAAAGTTATACACCTGCATAAAATAGAGAAATATAGGAATAAAAATATTATATATACCTAATGCCTAACCATCCGCACCACTCGATTAGTATTGCTAAGAAGAAGGGCAAGAAACTTAGCAAACATATTCATATTATCACTACATATATCATTAAAAGAAAGATGGGAACAGTTTTTACAGCATATTTAATGTAAATTTCAATCAAATAAATTTACGGCGGAATTTAGTGCACTACAAATGTAACTCCATCTTTTTAACATACCTATGTTGAACAAACAAATTATTTTGATTTGTTTTGTTTTTTTTTTAAACAATTATTGTTTTAACCTAATTCTAAATTCTAAAGTGATAAAGTGAGCTGTTGTTGGGAGTAAACGCCCACACTAGATGGCATTTTGGAATATAAAAATTATTTATGTAAAATGATTGACCATTTAAGTATCAAGGATGTTTATTCTTAAAAAAAAACACTATATATATATATATATATATATATAATATACAGTAAACTGATGATTTGCTCAAAGATCAGAATGTCAGAAATATCTAGGCACTTGAAATGCATTGCATTGCAAGAATGCATTTCCCCCGCTCCTGCATCGCACTTCACCCAGGTTTCTGGGACTGGGAGTAAAGTGTGAGATGGGGCAGTAGAAAAGCATTCTTTCAAATTTATTAGATATTTTGGACGTGTTGTATGAACGTGTCTTTGGTAAAATAGTTCAATATCAGTAGAGTATTTGGTTTAATTGAAATATAGCATACTGAGTATCCGGGTAAATTGGTATCTTCAAATGAAACCATATAGTATACTCATCATACTGAACAACTTTACCGAAGAAGCATAATTTGCAAATGATAAACCAGACTCCTCATTCAACCTACCCATCCATATTTACATGCAATATTTGTGACCTCAAATTAATGTTAATTACTTGATTTGAGCCTCTGAAATTTCAGGCAATACAGAGTGATCTTTGATATTTCAATGAGTCAATAAGTAAATGAGTATTGCTAGATGGTTAGCCAATGATACAGACAACTGGTTTTGATCAGTGGCAATCAAGGGTGCTACTCCTAAGAGAGAAAAAATTCAATTGATCATCATTCATACACAGGTTGACTTTTAACCTAACCCCAATAATATAGTGTTTTGTAGAAGAATACAAACTGGTTTTAATAAAACCATTCAAAATCATATTCATAATTAATTTTTTAAGATTTTCGTAATATCCAAAGAAATCATGGTCACCCGAAGGGATAAGATAATTAGATTGGGCCAAGTTATTTTTATTATTGATTCCACTATTTTGGACTATTTTCATTCAACTTTTTCCATATGGGAATGGCTAGGATAACCATACATTTTATTTCCATGTAACATTTTTTAATAATATTTTGACATTTAATTTTAATTGTTTTTACATTTAAAATGTGTTCTAACGTTTCTTAATAACCTCTAAAATTATCTGCGTTTGTTTGACAGTCATCCTGTATACGGGATGTATATAGACTGATACCATTAAATGAAACCACATATTCTACCTACCCTACTGAACTACTTTTCCCAAGAGTCATACCCACAGACACACTTGGTTTGGGAAATAATTGAGTTACAAACAAAAATGCGTGAACGCTAATGCACCGACATACGGCCTACTTCAGAGAGGGCGACATCGGTGAAACAGCTTTAGGTTTTATTTTATACATACCCAGTATGTATATATATCTCTAGCAGTCTTAATTTTTGTGACAGAAATGGATGTATGCATGAACGATAAACAATAGACTAAATCTTTTTAGGAGTAGCAAACCTGGGAGCAGATACCAGTGGCGTGCATTGAACTTTTTGCTGGAAAAGCAATGAGAAGGTCAAGTAACGACAAAAATAACATGAAAAAAATAAAAATTTTGTATGAAATCATGTACTCTAGGACAAGACATTGTAAAAGAACTAGACTGCGCACTGTCCAATTTTTGCTCAACTAAACTAGATTTTATTTCCTTTCAAGTGAAAACCGAGCCGAGTGAGATAGCTATTGGTACTCGTGTGTCCTTGTCTAGCAAGTTACCAGTGTATATAATATACTTAAACAACAACCTATATAGTGTTGTTGAATTTCAAATGTGTTAGAAAGGGACCCACGAGTGCCTACACCCATCTTGCTCAGCTCATTTTTCGTACCGTAGTGCACAGTCTAGTTCTCTATACATTGTCTTTGGGTAGGCAGTGCCTACTATGGCATCATGCAAATAATGATTGTTCAAAGTGACATTTAATTTTTTTCATATTTCTTTTATTGTCAAACATGACCTTCTCATTGCATTTCCAGCAAAAAGTTCAATGCCCGCTCTAGCAGATACTGTGACATCTTTTTTTCCTTTAGTGCCCTCTCTAGATCCTCCCCAGGATTTGATTCAATGATTTTCTTCGAAGAATGTGTAGAACTTAACCTAACCTGCTAATTTCTTAAGGAAGATGACGTAAAACTCGTCACTATCTGCTGAAAGGTGATGACTCGAAATACAATTGTCTCCTTTTCTACTATATTTGCATGGCTATATTATTTCTCCTAACCTTGGTGCAAACTAAAGTAAGGCGTTTACAACGGTGTTTTCTGAGACGTAACCATGTAAATTACATTGCAAAGATAGTGACAGATGCGTGATCAAATTTCATTACAAAAGCTATGTACTTATTACAAATATTTAGAGGTCAATGCAAAATAGCACTGGTCCTAATGAAAATAAATCCTATAGTTCTAACAATATCGTAGAAATGTTCGTAAAAGGAAGAACTTACCAGAACAAGCCACCCACTGGGTAGGCTTTGTTTTTTCGACGGAATCTTGATAGCTTAGTAGCACTTGGCACGAAAAAACTTAACAACGATTAGAGATGCACGAGTTTTGAACTGAACAACTGTACCGACCATGCCCTAACGCGAATTTTACAATTAATTTTCACAAGCAATCGCAGACGTTTTGCGAAATATCAAAGGAATATGGCGGGGCGAGGTGCGGGGGGACAAGACAAGACAAGTAGCGCGTTCCGAGTCAAAACATAATCGATTACATCGCATCTATAGATAGAACCGGTGTCGAGACCCCTAATTTATGAACGCGGCCCTGAGCGTTAGCACTTAGCACTGTGAGTGTGAGTGATCTATTAAGTGACAGCTGGCCAGCGGCAATTTCAAAAATAAGTTGTTCGTAGAAATAAAAGTTTAATATTTAACCATGAATCAGAAATTGTAGTTCGCTTCGTGGACTTAAGTTTATAGTAGGTACTAAATAATTACGAGCCCGGAAAAAAAGGATTTTTGACGAAAGAACAAACCAACGCATAATGATTGCGCAAATAACTTTTGCACAACCACGTAGGTAAAGTATACCCTTTGTTGGTATTCACGTAACACTAACAAATTTATGCAAATTGTGGTTATAGGCTAATTTTTCTGCCACCGACAAGCGTCATCTATCATCCACGTCACATCCAAAATGGTTACGAATGGATCGTAAGTTTTAGCTGTGATGGACACCATTCCCCATTCGGAATGACTTGATGAGCGTGAGTAGTTTGATGGTAGTTTTAGCACTGCTATCGCCATTCGGAACGCTGTAAACTGTAATGTAGGAAAGGAAACGAGTACAGCAGGCGCCATCTGCAACTTACATTTTCATCGATCGATCGGAAAAATGGACATGCGCATTGAAGATCTATAACTTAATTCGTCATCTAAAATCGGTACATATTTGAAAATAAAATTATTTTTTTTTCAAAAGGAGAAAACTTTACAAACATGAGCTTTTTGTTCGCTTTTAAATAAATAGTAAATCAGTTTTGACCCAGAGAATGCTGCTTGTAAAGGAACGTAATAAAGAAGGCAAAAAATGGCGCGCGCTTTGAAATGAAACCCTATGGGCCCATACTACGGTTTGGAGGTAACTTTAATTTTTTTCTGTCGAAAAAATTTAATGTAATCAAGTTTTCACAACAACATGGACAGAGCATTACTCCTCAACTTTATCATATATTAATTTCAGAGTGACTGTTGCAGTTTTTGTTGGTATAAAACAGGATCATACGAAGCAAAGTGGGGTATATTATATATTATACATCCTTATTGAAAAAATATACCTACCTACTGATTAAGAACTCGGAAAAATAAATGTTGTTCTGAGATAAAGAGGAAGGAAAGGTCCAGTGCAAGTGCGACTCGTACCCTGAGGGTTCCGTACATATCGTTTAGAGCACAACCGTTATACAGGGTAAGTTTTTTAAGTGGACGTGGATGGATGATATAAGAACGTGGCGGTTGCAGCCGACACTCCAGGAGAAACAATGGAATCGAGATCTCTAAAACTCGATCTAAAAATGTATGGAGTTCGACAGATAAAATGTGTTTGACGATCGAGAAGGCTAATTGGACAGACTGAGAATAGGCCTACAGCCCCCTGATTCTGTATCGTAAACTCAGTTGCCAAACCAAGTGCCTATCGTCTAAAACATTCATATCCGCTTATCTAAGGATAAGTTCGCACTTGAAATTACTTCAAGCAGTACCGCGCGCACTCACCAACCCGCTGCAGAGGGCGCCGCTCACGCGTTGCGTAAGTTGCGTTTGACAAACGCGGTGGCTGGATCCGGAGGGGTTGATTGTTGATTTGTTTTATAACGTGAGCGAGTTCACAAAGGCCGTACTAAGTATAAATGTAAAAGTTGAATTGTCTGTAAAAATTATTTTATGTTATTGTCACCTTCTCTACCGCATTAGGACTGTAAAGATAGATGATAGGGGATTGAAAAGAAATAAATATGTATATAAAATAAAAATGAAATTTTGTAGGCGAGTAATATAATAGTAGTTTATGAAACTGGTACATAAAAAAGTTATTATAAACACGAGTGTCAGTTTAAAAAACGAGCCGAAGATAAAGTTATGTATAGTTTCATACACTCGTGTTTTTAATAACCTTTTTATGTACCAGTTTCATAAACTACTATTTTTAATTTTTTTAGAGACGTTCATGAAAAATATTTTTCACTATGCCAGGGTTCGTAATGAGGATTTTACGATATGAGGTTAGATAAAAGAATTTATGTACCAGTTTCATAAACTACTATTTTAAGTTCGAACATGAGCCAAACCGGTCAAGCGCTAATAATAAGGTTTATGTCACTTTATAATGTCGCAAAATAAAGTCTTGGCGTCCGGGATGGGCTTGCGTTTGTAAGGAACACGGAAAGAATAATTTACGAATTTCTCAAAAAGGGTCATCGAACCTTGATACTGAGCACTTACCGAGTCTCCAGTAAAAGTCACGCTTAAAGGTATTATTAAAATTTAAATTGGTAAGCATAAATTAAATATTCTTTGACATTTGTATAAATCTAATTAATTGTATTTTTATAAGTCTTTTAATTGCGCGATGTATCTAAATTATCTTGTTGTCTAAAAGCGGGTGACCTCTAATATAGACATTTTATAAATTATCCAGTTTCTAGACATTGTACACAAATTCTGAAGGCTTGCATCTCAAACTTGAAATAATAGAACCAACTAGACTTCTCCGGCTTATCTGATCCGATTATTGAATAATGGATTCCAGATCTATTAGAACACATTACAAGAAATTCTAACTATGTAGTTTAGTTTTTCAGATAGACCACAATAGTTCAACCGTAATAGGGAGAAAGTTGAAATTTTCACAGAATACGGATTACTATGACCTCTATCAAGACAAACAAAAAAAATAATTAAAAGGGTTCCTCACAGAAACCTCAAAAAAGTTGTATTATTTAAACATTATTGGTTTTGGCCATACGTTTTAAAAGTCAGATTGTAGGACATACTCTAAAGAAAAACAAAAAATAATATAAAAGTAGGATTCCGTACGCAGACGGCGCAAAGATTTTATCACGCGCTAGCGCGCTACCAATTCAGCGGCTTGATTTTTGTGATAAATATTCAAAGGATTTTTGTCGCCTTGATATTGCATATGCATGTACAAAAAAAAAGTACGATTAAAATCAGTTAACGATTCGGCCAACCTCGGTAATTGTCGTGAATCCCTCATCTCTCACATAGAGTTATCAATTTACAGATATGACCTTTAATTATATTTACTCGTTGTCTTATTGAATACAATACAAGAACGATATGAGCAACAAAACCTCCTTTGTATCTCAAAACTAACACAACCTTTATACTGAAATAAGAAAAATAATTGACTATTTTGACAGTATGACTTCTTAGTGTCAATAAAAACAGTTTAACGTATACTACATGTACATTATGTTTATGAACGCTTAATTCATTCGTGAAAATATTCGATTCTATAAAATTTAATCAAAATTAACTTACAATAGTTATGTATCATGGCTTCAACATATTTAAAGCGTGGTAAAATCTCGTGAAATTGTAAATAATGTATATAACTATTTTAGAAAAGGAGCTAATTTATTTAAAAAAGAAGAAAGTAAATATCATTTTTTTTAAATACATTGTATACAAGTATAGCTTCAGTAAATACTGAATGTTCAAATTCATGTCGCTTCTGCATAATAAATTTCTTAGGTCTACCGGTTAGTAATGTCATCATGGCAGGTGCTATACATTGCGTTTATGATACTTCAAATCGTAGCTGTCTACGCTTCAAATTGAATGCTACCTAAAAGAAATCGCGGTAATGTATTTCGTGTCATTTCCGTCTCGGGATTTAGGCGATGATATCCGAGAAAAGCCGAATCGTTAACTGATTTTAATCGTATTGTACGAGTATTGTTGTTCCGCACCCGTATAATGTGGGGTGGTACGAAACCCTTTGCGCGCTGTCCGACTCGCGCTTGGCCAAATTATTATTTATTATTGAAGATACAAATTCATACAAAATAATGTTGAAACTCGACATGAAAACTTTTTTTGGAGTCATCTTTGATTTTTTATGATTCAATGTTGGAATGACGTCTGAAGATTCTGTTTCGATAAGAGTGTGCGATGATTCTTGATAGAAATCCATTTTTTTTTTCTAATATCTAATATTGCTAGATTCTTCAAACAAGGAAGAATAAAGTATTGTTTTTAGAACCTATCCTCTTAATAAAGTCTCTATTATTTTTATTAGTAAAGAAATTGGCTGAAATCGCATAGACATTGAGATGATATTGGTAATATACAGTAAAAACTTTGCAAAATAGTGACAAAATTAAAATTAAATTAGAAAAAATAGACATACTTAGAAAATATTAATTATTTGAAGACTATAAGGCTTAAGTTTCGGCATGTAGCTGTTGGACATGCAAACAGCTGTGCCGATTTTCAAACTTAACCTAAAAGATCTGATCCGAAATATTATCTTGAGTTTATTACATATCATTTATTAGTTTCATTTATATGTAGGTATTTTATTTTATTACTCGCTTTGGCCCGCGGCTCCGCCCGCGGCGAAGAGATTTTCGTAGAAATAACAAAAGGAACATGATTTTCCAAACGACAACATGCAAGGACGACAATTTTAGTATATCAGTATATAATGTAAGGTTGGGTCGCCGAAGTTCGGACGTGACCGAAGACCGGATGCATAGAATTAATCGCATATGGTACATACGATCTTTTTAATAGATGGCAACATAGTTTACGACGCCGTTTTATTCTGCCCGCCCCATCGTACCCAGCGCTGCCAATTGGCGGGTAATTACCCGCGTTGCGGGTAATTTAATGATAAATTGAGAAGGCGGGTAATTTGGCGGATATTTGTTGTTTTGAGGGTAAAAGCGGGTATTTTTATTGTAGACAATTTCAATTCAAAAAAATGTTGGCTGTTTGGAAGTTAAGTCAATGCCGGTATTTCTAGAATATGAAACAATTTATAGTGTCTCTAGTGAGGAATTCACCTTCTAAATGCATACGCTATTACCTCAGGCATTGAATGTATTGAAGGTCTGTAGCTATTGGTCATTTTATTTTTCTCCATTACGCTAAAATCCATTGCTCTGATTAGTAGAAAGTCTATCAAACAAACGTCTGTTTTATAGGTTGAGCTAAGTGTAGCTAGTGTTTTGTTCGATTTTAAATCATAAGAGGGATGAAAAGTGGCTAAAAAGAACGAAAAAAGTGATTGTGACATTTCAATCTAATGCTGAATGCTAAAAACAAAACTGTGGTAGGTAAATAGTTAACTTAGGCAAAACTATTAAATATTTCATTAAGTTTCAAAATTATATGTGTCGATTAGGTACAAAATATTAATTTTATTTTATGGCCAAAAAAATACCCTCTTTGCGGGTATTTTGTGTTTGAAGGCGGGTAAAAGCGGGTATTTTTGTGACTCGTTGCGGGTAATCTGACGAGTCATGTCTGGCAGCCCTGTTCAATTGTTCATACCATAGATAAGAGTATAAATTCATACCGCGGTCAGCGTTGCGACAAACTGGACGTGTTTTATCGAGATTACAAAAAAATGAGCAATTCTTACCAACTGTAGCCAGGTCCTGGATCACTTAATTTTATTTGCGTCAAAAAAAGACCAACAGTGACTTTTTAGAGTTTAAGAATGTTCGATTTTAATAGTTCATAAAATAATAAGACTGTTCAGGTACCCATTCGTTAAAACTGTTCAAAGAACATAAGAGTTTAAAATAAAAGTTGATTCAATTGCTATTTTTTCCATTATATTGAATAGACATAATTACTTAAACCTATTGCAAATGATATTGTTAGTAGGTACTATGACTTTTGCCTTTAAATAAATCTATCGGGTCTTACTATTCTATAAGTTCCTACAATTCAAAGTGAAAAAAATTCAACAGATGGTAGAGTATCCTCAATGGAAAATTTAAAAGAAAAAAAAAATTGTGCGATTTTTTTTTCTCCTTTCCATTCAAATTTAGTCAGCTGATTGAACCACTTTGTACTGGGAAGTGAAAAAAAATGTTTCTTCTTTATTGTGTCCAGTTAACGATACCTGATCTACCCTAAAATTATTTCCACTCATTTTATTGTAGGAACTTATACATATAATGCATTCTCCTACTGAGTACCTATATACAGTTTGAGAACCTCAATTTCGCTTCAAATTAGCTTATGCAGGAATGATCGGAATACAAAAGTGCAAAAAAAAACAAAGAAAGGTTGTCCCAGACACACCTGGTGGAATTTGTTGATCATATTGTCACATGTTATTATTAACTTAACACCAGATGTTTTTTTTCTGTGCACTTTGTAATCATAGCTATAGAAGTGAAATTAGACAGTAGTCCGATCTTTGGCTACACTGACTGTCGTCACTTTGAACGCGTGTCGTGCATAAACTGTTTCATTTACCAAAACCAAAAAAATCGTGACTAAACTATGATCTATTGTTATCAATTTACACTACAACCCAATAAGAAGATGGTGATAGGAAATGAGGAAAATATTTATTTTGCAACATGCCTCAAAAAAACCAGCATATACGTCCGAACTTCGGCGACTTTATGGTCCTAAAATTCAAAGTGAAAAAAATCAAGAAGTGAGAGATTTTCGTGGAAATAACAAAAGGAACATGATTTTCCAAACGACAACATGCAAGGATGACAATTTTAGTATTTCAGTACATAATGTATATAAGGGTCTAAAATTCAAAGTGATAGAGTATCGCAAATAGAGCACATTCCACCGAAAATTTTGAAAAATTGGGCGATCTTTTCACTTTTTCATAGAAATTAAATAAGCTGATTGAGCCACTTATACTGGGAAATAAGAACTGGAAGCGAATATTTGCCTAAAGAAATAATTTTCTTCTTGAATGTAATCAAATCAATAAACTATAAACAAACTATCCCAGAATTATTTTCACTTATTATTGTAGGACCGTGTACATACATAGGTAACACTAAAAGTTTCCGGAACTGGCCACTTACATAAACAATATTTAAAAATTTATTGCAACATTTGAAAATAGAACTCTTTGGCTGTAGAATGCAGTTTGTTTCATCTGACTGCCTTTTGTTTTTACCTTGTGGCGCCATTTAAAAAATTGTGTGTCTGCATCAACATGGATTTAACTCGGGAAAATTTTCGTAGTATGATTTTCTACGATTCTAAGTGTAATTTGACAGCTCAACAGAGCATCGCTCGGCTTGAAACAGCTTTTGGCAATGAAGCACCATGCAAGACGACTGTTTATAGCTGGTTTGCAGAATTCAAGCGTGGTCGTATCAATCTCAGTGACGAATCTCGCGATGGTCGGCCGTCCACCGCTGTGACCAACAAAAACATCGATGCTGTGCGCCGTATGATTGAAACAGACAGGCATGTGACCTACCATGAAATTCGCGCATCCTCAGAAATAGGCATGAGTCAAATACAATCAATCCTACACAAACATTTGGGTGTGAGAAAGCTGTGCTCGCGGTGGATCCCACACAACTTGACCGAGGCTCAAAAAACGGACCGCGTCACTTGGTGCAGTGCCATGCTTACCAGATTCAACGAAGGTGCGTCAAATTTGGTGTGGGACATAGTAACAGGTGACGAAACATGGATTTATTGCTACGATCCCAAAACAAAGCAGCAATCGAGCGTATGGGTCTTTCAAGATGAGCCGAAACCAACCAAAGTGGCGCGCGTGAAAAGTGCATCTAAGCGGATGATTGCTTCTTTTTTTAATAAAACTGGACACGTGGCTACTGTTGCTTTAGAGAATCGTCGTACCGTGAATAGTGACTGGTACACGACCATTTGTTTGCCGGAAGTTATTGACGAACTCCGTAAAAATAACCGTAAACGCCGTATCATCCTGCACCACGACAATGCTAGTTCTCACACGGCCAGACAGACAAACGACTTTTTGAAGACGAAAAATGTAGAACTCATGAGTCATCCTGCATACAGTCCCGACCTGGCACCTTGTGACTTTTTTCTGTTCCCAAAAATTAAGAACCAATTACGCGGTCAACGATTTTCATCACCAGAAGAGGCTGTCGAGGAGTATGAAAAACACGTTTCAGAGGTCACCACAGGGGAGTGGCACAAAAGTTTTCAAAACTGGTTTGATCGAATGAAAAAGTGCATAGACGCCAAGGGAGATTATTTTGAAAAACAATAAATTAATTTTGTACCTTTAATAGTATTTTTTCATATTCATTCCGGAAACTTATAGTGCGTCCCACGTATAAGGTCCTACAATAATGAGTGAAAATAATTCTAGCGTCGTAGACCGCATGTATCGTTCACTGATTAACAAGAAAGAAGAAAAATATTTTTTGATCAAATATTTTTTTCGCTTCCCCTTGCAAAGTGGTTGAATCAGCTGACTAAATTTCTATGGAAAGGGGAAAAAAAAAGTTCGCGCAAAAAAAAAATTTTCTTTGGGAAGTCTATTGGGGATACTCTATCATCAGTTGAATTTTTTTCACTTTGAATTGTAGGACCTTATATGTATATTAGTTCCGAGTCTCCGTGCATACGGCATTCTTTGTTTTTACATAAACACGGATAACACGAGGTGCCCCAAATTTAACGCAAAAGGTGGGGGGCATGCTCCCCCCCACTCCCTACTGTATCCGTCCTTGCAATTGGCTATGCGAAAAACATGGTCTTGATGAGTACAAGTTAACACCAGCAATCATGAAATGTGGTATCCTGGAAATCATTATTTTTTTTACAGAGCAACAAACGGTCCTTTTAACCATTCCCTTTCGCCCATTTTCACGTAGGGCGCTATTTTACGAACACCCCTTATAGCCTTATGTTGACCAAGATTTACTACGATGATAATAAATGGTTCCCGAAACATACAACAAGACAGACCGACAAAAATTCTAAAAATAGTAATACTATAACCTATTCTATTTAAAATTTTGATTAGCTTAGAGACTATTAGTACTAGAAAGCTGTAATTTGGCATGAATATAAATATTAATTACACCGACAAAATGGTAAAATAAAATCTCGTTTTTTTTGCATGGGTACTCTCATACACTTAAACTGGGGATATTTTTTTTCTCGTCTATCCCATAGTGTGGAGTATCGTTGGATATGTCGTTCAAAAATATTGTGGGTTTGTGAAAACCATTTTTCGATTTCGGGATCCGTTGGCGAAATATTAAGCATTAAAGTGCTAATTTTTGTTAGAGTCCCCCCCCCCCCTGCCGTTTGTTTATGGATTTGTGAAAAAATTCACAAAAGTAGTATTTAAAATGAATTTAAAAGGAAAACTATCACACCTAAGTAGGCTTTACAGGTTTACGAGTACAGGTCGCGCCAATCTTGTAGCCCCCCTAAATGTATGGGACTAGAAGTTTGGCGCGATCTGTATTAGTAGACCAACTTGGAAAATGTACCGGGCAACTACGGAACCCTACACTGTGCGTAGCCCGATACGCACTTGGTCGGTTTTTATTTTTCAAATGTTTAAGAATATGATTTACTACTTCATTATTGTAAACCCATAGATAGTATATTTAAATAAAATAGTACTATAGTGGTAGCATTCTCTCCTGTGGTTTGGACTTCACCGGGTCACCCTTACTGAAAGGTACCACAGGTTACAAGTTTGTATCATAACCTTTATGTGAAGGAATTAAGAACTGCTCTGGTATACCTGAAGTGTGCCAACGTTTTCTATGCTGTATTGAGTTACATGAATGTACCGTTGGGTTGAAAAGTTTTTAACCAGAGTAAATATTAAATTATTAAATTGTCGTCTATAAACAAGAGATTATTATGAGGGAAATAAAAACTAATAAGAAAGTAGTAAAAATTCCTGTCTGTATAGGTAGATTGAATATTTATGCGCTTGAAATTTACTGAGGCCAAAACTACTTTTGTCTTTCTTTCTGTCTGTCCATGCACGTATCCAGACTTTTGTTTCCGGGGGGGGGGGGGGGGGGGGAATAACAATGAAACAACAATGTGAATTGTGAAAGACACGTGCTTGGGTCCGTTTGTTACTGAACGGATTTGGATGCGGTTTTCTTTATCATCATCGTATTGACCCTGGACTTAAAAGATAGGTACGTTGACTGAAAGACACTTCCATGCGAGCCGAACCATGGGCTGGCGCTTGCAAATCAGCAAATAAAAGATGCGTTGGGTTCCGTTTTATTATTAACAAGTCACAGTAAATATACTCGTACCAGGCGCGGTCGCAGCTCAAGATTTTGTGTCTTTTAGGCTTAAGAGGCCAATTTCAACAGTAAAAACAGGTCAAACAAATGAAGATTGTCTTGTATAAAATGAAAAATCTGAGTCACAAAGTAAATGGAATTTTATCGGGCATGCGGTCACCCACTACCAACCATGGTCTATGCTGTCAAAAAAATTGTGGTTTGCACAGTTTGAATTACTTTTTTTAACGTTATTTTTAATATTTTTTCTTAGACCTTGGTAGGCAGATAAAAATTTGTTTGAAATGTTCGTAAGCCGCCAAAGTTAAGGGGGCTTTTCGAGTTGACGTGAATGATTTTGGGGAGCGTCATGACAAGACCCCCCTGTCCCCCCTCGGCCCGCCACTGACTCGTACTGTCACTAAGGTGATAAGGTAAGGCTATTATGATTCTGAGGTTAAATTTTAGTAAGTACTTCTTTATTGGTGGAATATCGTTTTTAAGGTTCCGCGCCCAAAAGGCAAAACGGCTGTTTGTCCACGTTGTCCTTCTGTCTGTCCGTGCGTATGTTATGGGTCTTAATAGTGATTTTTGGATTTCAATATTTCAAATTTCAAGCAATGTTAAATTTTCATTCATAAAGTTTAAAACAATATATAGTTGATAGATATCTATTTATGGTTCTACAATTCAAAGTGAAAAAAATTCAAGAGATGATAGTGTGTTTTCCAAATGGACCAATTTCCAAAGAAAAAAATTTTTGCGCGAACTTTTTTTTTCACCTTTCCATAGAAATTGCGTCAGCTGATTGGGAAGTGAAAAATTATTTGAACAAAAAACTTTTTCTTCTTCTTTACTGTGATCATGATCAGTTAACGATACATGATCTACCTTAAAATTATTTTCAGTTATTATTGTAGGACCTATTATAGGTATACTAGGGCCCGAAATATATCTTGAGAACATTTTATTGTTTATAAATTTATAATTAATAAGTTTATAAATTTAACATAT
The DNA here is from genome assembly GCA_910592155.1 of Ypsolopha scabrella. Lineage (NCBI taxonomy): Eukaryota > Metazoa > Arthropoda > Insecta > Lepidoptera > Ypsolophidae > Ypsolopha > Ypsolopha scabrella. The sequence goes on along the minus strand of OU342981.1, from coordinate 11,172,977 downwards.
AATATATCTTAAATAAGAAATAATTCATAAAATTTGGGATCTTAGGTAATCGAGGGACCTTAGCGTTGTCCCATACATGTTAAGTTATGGAGGGTCAAGAGTAGCTCAAAACGGTTTATGACATACACAGAGCTGATGCACCATCCTCTGAACTTGGCCCTGGACACTACCGTGTGTCAGATACCTTAGTTATATCCAAATTATATTCATATACTTATCCGTAAGTAGTATGTAACTTATGGATATATGAAATGACATTGATATATGAATATATAATTTGCAATATTCCGCTAAACAATTCTTGTCATGCTATTCAAAATGCAGACTTGTGCACCACCCGCTCTCCCGCATAAATTGTTGTATTGTATTGCTTGTGCATGTTTTATGCTTGCACGAGTCTGCATTTTGAATAGCATGACAAGAATTGCTTAGCGGAATATTGCAAATTATATTCATATATCCATAAGTTAGTGATGGACTTCCGCAAGGTAACGCCTATTTATGTTAATAGTTGGTTGATATTTAAGCCTAAGTAATATAAATATGTAAACTTAATTAAACATGCTCAATAAAAATCTACGATTGGGTTTTACTCTTATCGTTATCTGTGATATGATAACCTTTGCAATATATCCAATGTCTAGACATGGTCTAGACCAGGGATGGGCAAACTACGGCCCACGGGCCATCTCCGGCCCGACTATCGACCAAGAAATAGACAATAACATAAATAACAAGAAACATTTATCTAGTTTCGTATTAATTACACGTCATCACGTGTTTCGTTTATGCCTTGGAATAGTACGGCAAAAGAAAAAATATTGTTTATTGTGTAAATTTGGAAATAATGTTTTCACAACAAGCTTTCTGGCAACCACCTTTTCTCATTGCTAAAAGTATCGGCTTTACAAATAGAACTTGCTTTTGATAAGATTATGGAGAAACAAAAGCAGTATCGTATGTCACCACTGATCTATAGTGTATTAGAATAATAGTATCAAGATATCTTTGTATATCACACTACACGTTCCTCAAAGACCACCGCCGCGCCGCACATTGAGCTAACATCGAATTTTCTTAGAATAGGTAATTAATAAAAAACAACCTTAATTTACTAGTTGTACTCTACTTATTATAACCATGATTTATTTCGTAGGATTTTTATTTTTAATACCATTATCTTAGCCAATAAGCTACTTTATTTATTTTTGTGTATGGAGAAAAATACATTTGGTCAGTTTATTCAAAAGTCTCAAAAAGTCTTAACATATGTATTGAAGATTTTATTAGCCACACGCAAGGAGTGGCCTCGCAAATGCTCGCAACCGTGGTATTAATAATAGTAAACTTTAATCTTTCGCGATTTTCACACATTATTAACTTTGTATTGGGGTCTTACTCGTAACAACATGCTTTAATAGATATAATCGCCAAGAACATTTTTGGTGGTTCTCTCGTCAGTTAGCTTGTGACCACGACAGCCTACAGAGGCGTCGAAACGTCAAGCACATATCTATTAAGGTATGTTGTTAGTTATCGCGAGTAAGACCCCAATACAAAGTTAATAATAAGAATTATAATATTCTAAGGAATTCATAAACCTGGCCACACATAGATGCTGTTCGTAATCGGCCCGCGTAGGAAAATGTTTGCCCATCCCTGGTTAAGACGCGGACGGCCTTTTCGCAGACATCAAAGGTGTTTGACCACACTGTAGGATTTTTACAGTGATGTTTCGTTATGTGAGTGGTGACAAGCCACGGCCGAAACTTATCTATCACCAGTCGAAGTGAGACGATTTGTCAGTTAGCGGATCTTGATCTGAGTGTCCAGGGTGCGCTGTACTTGCAGTTATCAGTGGTTGTACCTCAGCTTGGGAGGCTCCTTCCAAGCCAGCTTGCTCCCCTCATGAAGTATTTAAGGATGCTGTCACAAAGTAATGAAATGTCCGCTATATGTGGTCGACTATCGTTAGTTAACAACTGATCTGAGAAAATTACTAAGTACTGCTCGGCAAAGTTCGTATTCCCTACACTTTCTATACAAGCAGTAAGGTCACGTGGTACGTCCGGTCGCTCGGCTATAGATTTCTATGCGCATTATAACTTTGGGAGCACTGTAAGTTAAACCTTATTCCAAACGAGATAAGATTCTGGTAATGCAAATGAACTTACTGAAGTATTTCTTTTGTTTTTCGACGCAACACTTATTTAATATTTTTTTCTATAGGCACAGCGTAATTTTGTTTTTAATCTAAGTCCTCTATTTACTGAGTTAATTTTTTGAAACCCACCCAGTCTTTGCTGTTTTTATGAAAGGCGGGTTGGTTTATTTGGTTTTACTATATTAAATAATTTGGCCAAGTGCGAGTCGGACTCGCGCACAAAACCCTACAAAACATAGTAAATAACAACAATATATACCAAAGCAACACCAAGGCTACAAAAAAACAAGCCGCTAAAATGGTAGCACCTAACAAAAAAATGTGGCACCGTGTGCGTACGGAACCCTACTTTTTATTTTATTTTACGTTAGAGTACATATGTATTGATGAGCCACAACAAGTCCCGTTTGGAACCCTTCGGGTACGGAACCCTAAAAACAGCGTTTTTCGAAAACAAAGAAATTCCAGCAATGTAGGTTTGAATGATCGAGTAGGTACCCAAAACATTTGGCAAAATTTGATGTACGAGGGGGCGTTTTTAAGTTCGCGGAATCGGGGGTAAGACGTGGAAATAAAAATACAAGTTTATTTTTCCTTTTCAATATATTCACCTGCAACCCTAATACATTTTTCAAATCTTTCAATTAGCTTATGTATACCCTCGAAAAAAAAATGTTTTTTCTTTGTCTGAAAAATAAGCTGAAACTGCTTCCTTCACTTCTTCATCGCTTGAGAACTTCTTCCCCCGAAGTTCTTTTTTCATTTTTGGAAAGAGATAATAATCACTGGGAGCCAGGTCAGGACTGTAGGGTGGATGAACCAAAATATCGAAGCCCACCTTATGCAGGGAAGCCAACGCAACACGGCTCTTGTGCACAGGCGCGTTGTCGCGCAGAAGGAGGACACCTTTGGTTAATTTTACCCTTCTTTTTGCCTTGATTGCTTCCTTTAATCGCTCTAAGATTGAAGCGTAGTATTCTCCGGTTATGGAGACACCTCGATCGACCGTCCTAGCCGAGGATCATCATCAAGTGAGGCCCTGCCTTTCTTAAAAAGGGTATGCCACTTATAAACCATGGTTTTACCGGGGCAAGACTCCCCGTAAACGGATGACATCTCTTCTAGTATGGTTTGAACCGATTTACCTTGCTTGGTAAGGAACTTTATGACAGCGCGGTGCTCGATTTTCTCAATTTTTCACAATGTTCTTCCCAACTGAGTTGTTTTATCGACGATAATTCAAATAGTAATGGCCCGATTAAAACAAAACATTCTATTTATACTAATAATGAGCTACTTAACCAGTTACGACTAAGGAAAGTACCCTCATTTATTAATTACCTACCCATTCCGCGAATATAAAAATGCACCCTCGTATTTACCGAAAAATGTACCGAAAATGTGCCAAAAAAAGCGAATAATTAAACACTTTGTAATAGTATCTTTAATCATTATCATTTTTTAAAATGTATGTTTCTAGATATACCTATAGGTATATTTGCATACGAAATATGCAACGCTCGGGACCGGTTAACGATAAGGCTGATTTTATGCAAATTTTCGAACGAGCCTGTCCAGCACAGGCCTGAATACAAATACAAATGCGGATATGTATTATTTACTGTTTAATTACAATTAAAATATCATGTCATAATGACCCGCTTAAATACTTAACAATAGGCAAGTAATAAACTAAAAATCCTAAAAGAAAACGAAGAACCTAAGCCTTAAAACAAAATATCTAAACCTGCTATAAAATTTAATTACCTTTAATTACGCGTGTGTACTTCTTTAAACTTTTATTGAATTATTTAAAAAAAACCGGACTAGTGCGAGTCGGACTCGCCCACCGAGGGCTCCTTTAAAGACTATACATTTCTTATGACTTAATAACAAATGTATACCTATAGTTTTCAGATTTTTCCCTATACTTGTAGTATAAGACGGTATTACTTGCCAAATTTCATAGTTCTAGGTCAACGGAAAATACCCTTTAAATTTTGATTCCCTTGAGAGTGTCGAAATGTACGTTTTTTGCGGCATAAACGGCCGTATCTTTTTCTCACGTTAACTTAGAAGTTTTATTTTTTCACAGCTTCAAGGAACTGTACACGTGAGTATATGGTTTTAATTTCAACTTGATATCTTTACGCGTTCCCGAGATAAAGGGTCTTGACAGACAGACGGACGGACAGACGTACAGACGGACAGACAGACAACAAAGTGATCCTATAAGGGCTCCATTTTTTTCGATTATTATCTTTCTTTTTTCGATACATATAGGTGTGGAATTAAAAGGAGGATTCGCACCAAAAAATCTGATAAATAATTTTTTTTTTATTTATGTTGAGGTACGGAGCCCTAAAACACAGCATTTGTTTTGAAAACTTAAGAAAGAATTATTATTCTATTAATTTATACTAAGATAAATTTTTAATTTATAATGAAAATGAAATTTTTAAACCTATATAAAATAATAAAAAATTTAAAGAAATAGGTAAGTATCTTTTTCAAAAAATGAATTTTTTTTACTTTAAGTTATTAAAAATATAATTTGTTTTATTAGATTTTTTTTAATTAATTTATAGAATTATGAATTTTATTTTTTATTTTTTTTATTATAAATAATTATGTAATATTTTTATCGTAATCTATCCGTCTCCGCGTCTCACTCTAAATTTAGGTCATATTCTTAAAACAAAAAATAATAGCCAACTATCTACGTACAACTTCAACCAACTATCAAAAAGTCCGCCTGATCGTACCCGGGGCGTAAAGGCCCCATTACGCTAGTCGCGTTGCATCTATTATTTTGTATAAACTAAACAAAAATATAAGGCCTTATATAAAACAGACTGGTGACGGGCAGCGGCGTCACTGGTGCGAGAGTTTTGGCACCGCGCTCACCAACCCGCCTGCCCAGCGTGTGTGAATATGGGCAAATCTTCCAGGAGGACCACCTAGAGAGGCGAAATCCTGGAAAGGCCTATGTCCAGCAGTGGACGAAACAGGCTGATGGATGGATGGATACAAAAATATTTTAGTGAGCTCGCATTTGTGTTCGCAACTGTACTGATGACCAACGGCCTAATAAGCTCTACTTCAGTAGACCAGCGGTTAATCTACCAGACGGCTGGCGTTTGAGTTAGGACTAAGACAATTTAGTGCACAATTCATGTTTTAGTGATAACGAAAATTAATTGAAAAAAATTGACAAAAAAAAACAAGAGAAATTCTTAAAATGTTCCAAATAATGTAAAAAGCTTATATTTTTCTTTAATTATGAAGTTCCCCCGCTTAGTCGAGTCCTGGCAAGGCTTGGGCTCGTCCCCTCATAAGCCTACAGAACTGGTGACCCACCATGGGGACTACACCGTGGGACAAACCACCGGAGGGCTCAGTGTTGTGTTTACTGTGTTGTGTATAGTAGATCTGTTTGGTGTTTTCCCTGTAGTGGCTTTACCGAAGAGTATCATTGCGTGTGGTGAGTTTTTTTTTCACTATGTTTACGATTAGCATTTAAAACCAACGCTGATATTTTCTTCTGTCGGTCCACAGCCTAATTTGGTTTAGCTGCAGCAAATTTTTCGAGAAATCTATCATCGAGATTATTTTTTCTTCCACCCAGCGTACATAACTTTTTGTAGTTATATGAAATGCGATGAAAAAATTACTCAACTAAAGTTCATTTCATTCCAGTTTCATCTTGTCTTAGATATACATGAACAAGGGTAAAAAAAAACTTTTTTTTTTCATTATTTCTTTACATAAGTTTTACCTAAGTTAGTATGTACCTAAGTTTTTAATGAAAATATTGTAAACTAGCCTTCCGCCCGCGGCTCCGCTCGCGTTTATTCAATCCTTGCCCCGTTTTCGCCTTGGGCGGTATTTCATCATTAGGTACGAACCTATTTTTTTTTACCAGGATCACTGCGATGGTAATAAAAAAACTGCATCCAAATCCGTTGAATGTTTTTTGAGCTAAAATGGAAATGCATACAGACATACAGACAGCCAAAAATTCCAAAAAGCGGTCATGTTCGAGCAGGACTCTGGCCCTGAGGGTTCCGTACAATTCAAATAGGTTAATGGACTTAAATGATCTGAATAAAAATTACAAACATCATCTAAAATACTTATCTAAAATGTATTAATAAAACTGCAAAATTAAGTTGATCGAATAGTCGGGTACGAAACCCTAAACCTGTGTACTAAAGTATATGGCACAATTCCTAACTATAGTTAGTTAACTATAGTTTAATATATAGTTATATTCCTAACTATAGTTAAGTTTTTGAGATAGGCCCCGTAATAAAAATTGTCTAAAACTGACAACTACGATAGACCCCATTTCTAAAAAAAAAAAATGTATTTGTGCTCTACGCCAGGTATGGGCAACCTTTTTGAAGTCGCGGACCAAACAATCATATGCTGATGAATTCGCGGGCCATAGGTTGATGCGTATAGTACACATAAACAACGACGCAATCGGTGAACCGTAGGTTTAATTTGTACTTATTGAAATTCAAGTTTCTTAATAAGCTAGAAAAGTTACAGTGTAATATTTTTTATATACAGGCAAAGAATTTTGTAATTTTTTATAGGTCGGTCTGATTCGTGACTTAGTTTTATTGATTTTTATGCCTGCTTTTGTACATATTATTATTTGTTAAATTTAAGCTCTCTTATGTCCCTGAATACAAATACAAAAACATTTATTTTCTCAAAATACATTGATACACAAACAATACTAACATGTAGGTACGTATACAAAAATATTCGCATATAAAGCATAAAACAAAGTTTTGAAAGTATTAAAATTGCAGGAAAACAACGAATCGCGACTTTTTGGTAAAAATGTTAGTCCGATTTTAAATTGTTGCTCGTCGCGGGCCGTATCAAAAACCACTACGGGCCGGATGTGGCCCGTGGGCCGATGGTTGCCCACATGTGCTCTACGCAATGAGTTCTAAACAACGACATCCCATATGAATAAAGCTAAGCAGCATTACCTCTTTGTAGGAGGTATGCCCCAGCTCTCTCGTCACCCGAGGAGATCTCTGTGAAGACGCCGCGAGTTAGGTCCCCATGGCTCGAAGGTTTTTAGGGTTCCGTAGCCAAAGGGTAACCAACGGGACCTCTATTACTAAGACTCCGCTGTCCGTCTGTCTGTCTGTCACCAGGCTGTATCTCATGAACCGTGATAGTTAGACAGTTGAAATTTTCACAAATGATGTATTGTTGTTATTGTGCCGCTATAACAACAAATGCTTAAAACAGAATAAAATAAATATTAGAGGGGGCTCCCATACATACACCAAACGTAATTTTTTTGCCGTTTTTATAAATAATGGTACGGAACCCTTCGTGCGCGAGTCCGACTGGCACTTAGCCGGTTTTTAGGGTTTCGTTAACAGTAGGGTGACCAACGGAATCCTATTACTAAGCCTCCACTGTTTGTTTGTCTCAGCGCCAGATTTAGGGGAGGGCAACTGGGGCAGAAGTCCAGGGGCCTCCACAAGTTTTTAATGTTGTACACTAATTCAATAATATAAAACACTAAAAACTATTTAATCTAAAACTAAACTTGTTCTACAAAAGGTAAAAAAAATGTCCAAATCGATGCCGCCGGGCAGAGTGCCAAGAAGGCTGGCGGCATTACCTCGTTGGATGGCGAGACTAAGTCTTTGTCCGATGGATGCCCCCGCCCTCCTGTCACCCGAGGCATCGACCAGGCGCGACGCTATCTCTTTGAACAGACAAATAATTAAGATTATGTTTTTAATGCGCAATCCATCGCTTTTGAATACTCTAAATATTATTAATAGAGTGCATTACAAACCAGAAAAGATAAATTAGAAACAAATGTACTTTTGTTGTTTTTAATTTGTTTCTAATTTATCTTTTCTGGTTTGTAATGCACTCTAATAATAATATTTAGACAAATAATGGTTTTTTCGAATAAATAACTCGCCGTAGACATATTTTTAACTAACCATACATAAAAATACAGTAAGTATAAATTGCATAAAGATGTTAGGGCTCACGATGTTTTTTTTCTATGGTATTGGCTTTGTCCATGAAAACTATATTTTTAGCTTTATCTTGCTTTTTTAAGAAATGCAACTAAGTTACTGTACTAATTCAAAGAGTAATGATAAAACACAAAATTGTTTTCAAACACTAAGTACAACTACTTCGTTCTTGCCCGAGGCCTCCACACGTTAAAATACGGCCCTGGCTGTCTGTCCGTCCGTCAGAGGGGTTTTCAGCTTTACCTTAGACTTAGGATATACTTAAGTCTATGGTTATTACGAATTAAGATTTCCATTTTCTACCCATTGGTAGAAAATTGAAATTTTCACAGAATAAGTGGTTACCATGGCCTCTAATAATACAAATAATAAAAACTAAAATTTAAATTTAAAAGTTACACCCAAGGATGACTTTGACAGCTTTTACCGAGGTTCATTGATGATAAATGGCGCTAAGAGTGCTAGTCAACCTTTTTGCATCGAGGTTCATTCGTAAGATGGTAGATGGCGCTAAGATCTTAAAGGCAGTTATTTTGGGGTTTGTGCGCGAGTACGACTCGCACTTGGCCAAATTTTTACACAAAACGGGACAAATATGATGACGTCATTCATGGCAGTGTGGCATGACTGTAACTGAAGCCAACGTTACAGATGCATGACAAGCGGTGGTCCAGATGATCAGATCAACCCTCTCGCCTCAGCGGCACCGACGTGGTTCACAACTCTAGTGAAAGTTGACCTTTCCAGCAGTGTCCCTATACCGGTTGAAAATGAAACCTCTAGCTATAACAAGGGAAACTGTTCTATGTTCGAAATAAAAAATACATGTTTTAAAAGCAACATGTCGTAAAAGCACTAATAATCCGGTGACAAAGACAAAACCTATGTGTACATAGCCTATGTGCATTATTTACCGCCGGTCTTTTTGTCAGTCACATGTTGAATCGCGTAGGTGTGCCATTTTTTCGAAATTTGGTAAAAAAGAAAAACTGAAAAAAAGCTTACGCTTTTGTGTAATAAAGCTAGTGACTTAGTTTTCAACTGTATTTTATGATGGAATGGTATACAACCAAATTTGAGCGGTCTCCAAAAGATTTTACTGAATTTGGCGTCTCCTGTCTAAATCTCAATAGGGGTACAAGAAACCTCGAAATAATTTCATTATAGTCGCCGTCAATAGAAATTGTGGACTATGTAAACAAACCGTTTTCTCAATTTTTCTCAAGGTTCTGTCACGGAGTCTCACTGAACATTATTCCAAATCATGAAGCATCAAGTCTTACCTGCCATTCACTATATTTCATCATGAAATATTCAATAATCACCAGTTAATTACGCAAAATTATAGAATCAATAGTCAAATCTGTACTGCGACGAGATTGCTGTCATATTTCTTTCTCATCGAATCTGTATTGTCTTTGAAAATTAGTGATGTACGAATCTATTTGAATATAAACCTATTTTATTCGTGATGCAATTTTATTCCGTCTTTTTTTTGATAGTGTTACTTCATAATCTTTGACATAACGTGTGTGTGATTCTATCGAGAGCTGTGTTATCTTCCAGCGTTGCTCTAAAATCTTTTGTGTTTTCGGTATTCTAACGACTTGGCTTCCCTTTATTAACTTTGTATTGGGGTCTTACTAAGGTGGTTAAACCTACACAATTTCATACGATTTTTTAATTGAATACATGCCCTAATTACTACAAAACAGACTTCTCAAATATGGCTATAAAAATCAACAAAAAATCTAGTTTCCGCATATGCAATAATATTATTCGAATATTGTTTAATTATTACGCCATTAAATAGATCAAAAGTATTTAAAATTTGCAAGATTTTTGTGTGTATTGGTGCGACTTACGCACACATAGAAGTCCATGACAGGTGTAAAAATACGTTTCATTCATAAAACTTTAGTTCCGATTGTAGCACAAAACAATAACTTACAATAGGTATTGTTACATTTATTAACGATATAAAAACAAATAAATGTCTCGGGTAAAATGATTTCAAAGTAACTTCAATAAAAAAAAACATTTCTTATTTTATTATTACAAAAATCGACTACGATAATTCCTTAGAATGTATTTTTATTTATTCGTCACCGTACATTGTGTGAAGATTCGGAACGGTAGCGGCCATGTCAACATTGCATATTTATCACGTCAAGCGTTTTAAGTGCTATAGCTTTTGACAGCAATTCACAACGCTAATCAGTCGCCATTGCGTGAAGCGCTCGATCTGTGTTGAACTCGACAATCAACAATGGCTGACGCTCAAGTTGCTCGCAAAGACAATATAATCACTTCGTTTTACTCGAGCGGCTCAAAGATATTAGAAGAAAAATTTTCTTCTAATATCGTTACTGACGCTGTTTTCTTTTTATAGGACACTTAGGTACTATACTCTTTAATTTCTTTCTAGGTAAATAAACGTGAACGAAATAGATTTTTACAGATTCAGTGTGATAAGAACAGCAATTCCTTAGTTTTAAATAGAGAAAAAGAAAAGACATTTGTTTGAATGCCACCACGATGAAGCGTGCTGTTAACAAGCATGAATATTCCGGGCACAAAGTGAACAGCAAGCGTTCGAGAGCTGCCATGAAACGTTGCCATGGTGAAGAGAAAAGGTAAATATTTTATCGCTATTTTGAAAATGAATTACTTATGTTGGTCTGTGTCGATAAAGGGGCACGACATACAACATCTTACCATGGTTACTCTAAAAAAATTGTATTTCCTTCCAGTCGACCAAGTGCCTGGCGCGCAAATGAGCCGAATGGTTCTTGTGACCAACCAACGTTACCATAGAAGTGCATCCAGAAGGAAGTTCTTCTAATCCTACACCTAAACGCGCCATCCGAACATACCTATTCGAAACAAAGATTGACAGATATGACTCGTGAAAAAAAATGTCCTTTTACACCTCGTGAGGTATCAGTATCACAGATTCGCAGGGACGTCAGGCATGATGAACAGACAGCTGGACCCAGCAATGAACCAATAGATATAATTTGGACACAAGATGCAGACGTGGACAAGCACGAATTAACCATTGAAAAAACATGTGGTGTTTCTAGTCTTGAAGGCTTACAAGGCTATCGTATAGTAGATATTCAACATTTATTAAAATGGTCTTTGAAAATGCAACATGAACACAATAAGCACTGCACTTGTGGCTACTTAGAGTTTGTTCGAGAAGAAAGAAATGGACTCAGTAGCACTTTCCAATTTAAATGCAACTCTTGTGATGAAACTTATGTAGGAAAGTCAGAGGGTGTCGAGAAAATCAACCAGTCATTTGTGTGGGGAATTCTAACTGGAGGGAGTTATTATGCCCAAAGTGACAATTTGCTTGCCGCTATGGATATACCCACGATTTCACAAAAAAAGTATGCAAAAACTGAATTACATTTGGGAAAAGTATGGGAAGAACACTTGTATAAAGAAATGCTAGAAGCTGGGAAAAAAGAAGAACAAATTGCCGTTGAAAAAGGGCACATATGCTCGGATGGAGTTCCATATATAACAGTATATGTAGATGGAGGCTGGTCAAAGAGGTCTTATGGACACAACTTTAATGCCAATTCAGGAATAGTAAGTTTAGTTATTTGATAAGTTTTAGTTTTGATTTCTTGAACAAGAGAGCAAAGTGAGCGAAGTTTTCTGATACAGTCTATTTGAACAATCTGGTGTTTTATATGTATGTATGTATCAATTTTTGTCTTTATCTCTTTATAGCTCTTTGCCTATAGATTGTTTAATTTTAATGAATAATAAATAGGTACTAAGATAAATACTTTTTTTTTCAGATCCAAGGACAATTGAAAGTGGCTCAGAGAGACAAGTGCTACCTGATTTGCTTTGTGGACGTTGGCAGCCCTATAAAAGTAATAATAATTCAAAAAGATGATGAGTTCATCAGTAACATGATGCCAAAACTGAGTGACTTTTATAGAAGATGCGTTTTGCCAGAAATAATTTTAAGGAGAGTACCTGCTAATCAAAAATGCTTGGAGCCTAAATAGATAGTGTCGATTCAGTGTAACACACTTATTTGACAGGACTTATATTAATTTAAGAATTTGTATTTTTCTTTCTCTATCGTAAAGACATAAATAAAAAATAAAACAATTAAATATTCACTTTGTGCTTTTACTTACTAATTATTCCTTTCCTGATTAACATAATTTGGAAAATGTGAAAAACTTTTGTAAACCATTGTAAATCATTTTAGTTGATAAAGATGAAAATTTAATAAAGAAATGCCCATACTCACACACGCTGGGCAGGCGGGTTGGTGAGCGCGGTGCCGAAACCCTCGCACTAGTGACGCCGCTGCCCGTCACCAGTCTGTTTTATATAAGGCTAGGCAATTGGGGATGGATATACCGCCATCAATCGGTCCCAGGTGAGATGGGCCACCTGTTTTTGTGCCTGAGAGCTGTCCTCTTACTCTCGCCCGACAAACTTCGGGGGGTTTGCGAGTAAGATGGTGGTACCTCCACAGTCGAGCCCGGCATCAGCTCTATGTCGATTTATGTCGTGACGATATATTATTATTGATACGATTATACAAAAACTTAATTAACACGGGCGAAGCCGCGGACAAAAGCTAGTTCAAAATAATCCCTCTGTGAAGAATATGTAATAAATCATCTTGTTTTTTTATCTAAATATTGATAATGTTTGTTTCATACCAATGCTGACAAATATAATTGTATAATAATCTAATATTTTGTCTTGTTTTGCAAAGTCAACACGTTGCCGCTCTGCTTCCGCGGTAAAATACGGAGCGGCAACGTTTTACGTTTTGTATCGATTTGATTTATATGAATGAACAAACTCACACATTGACAGAACTGCCTTTACTAGTGTGCGTATTAGTTTGACAACTAATTAATTTATGAAACATTTGAATGCACAGTAAAAGCAAAGGGATTTCACATTTATTATCACCCCAAAGCGTCGTGAAATAAATTACTTTATCCGCATATCAACTCAATTAATGCCCAAAGGCAACAATAACAGATTTATTACTAATAATTTAGAGTTTCTTAGCGCGTGGCGCCATCTAACATTCTGTACACATTTCTGTTTGCGGTTTTACCACCGTGCTTGACGTTTCGACGCCTCTGTAGGCTTCTCTTACTGATCTTTCTTTGTGATTTGGATAGTGTTTTACCTTGAAACAACGACAATTGGTTCCGTCATAGTAATGGACAATGCCCCATATCATTCGCGTCAAATCGAAAAGGCGCCCAACATGAGTTGGCGGAAGGAGGCTATCCAAAGCTGGTTGCGCGAAAAAGAAATCAAATTTCAAGAAACCGAAATCAAAACGAATCTCATAGCTAAAGTAGACAAGCAAAAATATAAAAAAAATGTATGTAGATGAGTTGGCGGCATCGAAAAATGTGACAGTTTTGCGCCTTCCACCATATCATTGCGAGCTTAACCCGATAGAGTTGAGTGTTAGAAGGTTACGTTGGAAGGAACAACAAAACATTGAAAATGGACGATGTGAAGATTTTGTTGCTCCAAGGTTTGGCGCGGATCGGGCCAGAACAGTGGGCGAAATGTGTAGCTCATGTCCTAAAAGTAGAAGAAAAAATTAAAGAACTGGATGGGATAATACATACGGCCACCGACACTGTGACGGAACCATTTGTAATAAACGTGGGGGATTTGACTAGCGATTCATCAGAATATTTTAGCGATGAATCAAATAAAGAAAATTAATTAAGCACCTAACATATTTAAATCACATACTTACCTTACCTTACTTATACTAGAGTTCACCTATTCATAGACAAAGACAACGTGGCGCTTTGTTTACATAGTCCACAATTTCTATTGACGGCGACTGTAGGTATTTAAACGTTATTGGTAGGGCATACTCTAAAGTAAAACAAAAGATTATAAAAAGTAGGGTTCCGTACGCAGACGGCGCTAATTTTTTTTGTCAGGTGCTACCATTCTATTCTATTCCATGTTGTTTACCGTCATGTTTTAAGGGATCCGCGTCCGTATTGTGGTGTGGTACGGAACCTCTTGTGCGCGAGTTCGACTCGCATTTGGCCAATATTGTGAATCCGTAAAATGAACGCGCACTTTCCAGAATAAACCTTTGCACGCTGTTCTCTTCATAGCTCGATCGTAATTTTCTTTTAGTGATTATTATTATCATTATGTAGGTACACTTTTCAGTCTCGGGCCCATAGGGGCCCGGTCATTTGGAAGGCATTCATGGGGCCAAAGCCAACATTGAAGAGGCCTTAGTACCATTTAAGGCCGCATCCATGGAGGCCTCTCCCTCAATGTACCATTGGGATACACTAACGGACAGTCCCACATACGAGTAGTTGCCTAACTATTGCCAGGAAGGAAGTGACTTGGAGTGAGCTATGATTATTATTATTATGTTTTTCTTTATTTTTTTTTTTCTCTCTTTTTCTGAAAAGAGGTTAGAAGAGCACGGGCCGCAGCCAAGTGCATAATTATATTATAGAGTGTTCTGTGATAGGTCTGCCTGCAAAAATTTTCTCGTGATGCGGCATGTATTTAAAATTACTGCTTTTTGTATGATATGGATTAAATATGTGGGAATATTTAGAATTTTTAGGCTAGTCAGAATGGTTTTTGGTATGACTCCTGTGGTTGATATAATTATTGGGACTATTTTTACGGTATTTGCTCGCCACTGTGTTTTTATCTCAACGGCTAGGTCTTTGTATTTGTTCATCTTTTCTGTATGTGTAGCTTGTATATTATGAGTATTTGGGATTGCTATATCTATTAAGTATACGGTTCCATCTTGTTTGTCATGTATTGTAATGTCCGGTCTATTGAAATAAACGGTTTTATCGGTAATTATGGTCCTATCCCAATAAATTTTTATTGCGTTACTGTCAAGAATTTTTTCCGGTATGTATTTATAGTAGGGGGACTTTTGCTCTATAAATTTGTTTTTGTGGGCAAAATGTTGATGTATAATGGAGGCTACTTGGTCGTGCCTGTGTTTGTAGTCCGTTTGTACTATAGTTTTGCACGCTCCAGTTATATGTTGAATGGTTTCCGAAGCGCTGCTGCAATGTCTGCACATATCTGTAGGTAAGTTACGTTCTTTTAGGATATATTTTTTGTAGTTCCGAGTGTTAATGACCTGGTCTTGAATCGCTATCATGAAAGCTTCTGTTTCTGGGAATAGTTCTCCTCGTTTGAGCCATGCGTTTGACCAATTCTTGTCAATATGTGATTGGTGAAGGTCTTTGCGGTGTCGTCCGTGTAGGGACTTTTTCTTCCATATTTCTATTTTTTCTGTTGCCTGTGTAAGTGATTCATTTGGCTGTATGTTTTTGTTACTTAGATTTAGTGGTGTTAATTTTATGTCTGAAGCTGTAACGTGCTTATGCAGCTCGGATTGTTCGGATTTTGTGTGAAAGTATTTTCGTAGTATTGTTATCTGTCTATTGTGTATGTTTGTTATGTCAATTATTTTTCTTCCTCCCTCTAAGCGAGGTAAGGTAAGCCTTTGTTTACAGGATTTTGGGTGGTGCTTACGAAATTTAGTCAATTGTACATTAATTATCGTTTGTAATTTCTGTAAATCAGTTTATTATTATTATTATTATTAATTTATTAAAAAAGTATAACATTACAGCTTATACCAATGCGTTATACAATTATATATTAAAAATTAATTATTTATTAAAATAAAATATAAATGCAATATGTACAATTAACAATTAAAAAGATAAAGTAAGATATACAATTAATTATAAATAGGGACGTTCCTTTCATTCATCACGCTCACAGAACGCCAGACATTTCTCAGATATCCGTTTTGACCTTTGTTCGTTTATCCCTCGCAGGTGTATACGGGATCCCCCTGGTGCTGACCGTGTTCGGGCTGCAGCTGTACACAGCGGTGCTGCTCGGCAAGAGCTGGATCATCGCTCAGGAGATATGGCCGCTCATTGGGGAGAAGAGTCGGTTTGTATTAACGTTCTTTCACTCCCTCCCGTGTAAGCGGGGTCCCCCTGGTTCAGATCGTGCGATCTTCCTGGGCCGGCCTGAGCTCTCTCTCTCGAATAATACAGTTTTTTGAACGAGAAAAAGAGAGAGAGAGAGAGGGCGGGTAGTTTTACTTTGTGCCAACTGCCAGTCAAGTATTTTCCATGTTCTATATCTGTACACAGCTGGTCTGGTCTTGGTCAGTTTAATATAAACATTCTTCTATTTCCCTGATGTGAAAGGGATCGCCTTGCCTACTGAAAAAAAGAATCTTCCAAAAATAGAAGACCAATCCATCCCTTTGACTCAGAAGGAAAAATTTGGATTTTGGTAGGTAATTGTTGAAGGGAATATTGACATACCTATAAGATTATCCAGTCATCGTGCAATCCTTTTAATACATTTCCTTCGCCAATTTTCGTCTGTTATAGTTGAAGATCCGAGAAATCCTTCTGAATTCCGACAGTAAAATTGCCGTTTTCTGAATCGTTGGGTAATTGGAGGGAATAATAATGTAGAAAATAATTCCATCTTCGTGCAATCCTTCTAATACATTATATTCGGTAATTTTCGTCTGTTTTAGTTGATAATCTAAGAAATCCTTTTATATTATGTCAGGAAAACTGCAGTTTTCCGAATTGGTGTGGTTAAAGGTTTGAAGGAAAAGGTAAATTTTTGGTAGGAAACGCAGTCAGAAGGACAAACAGGAAAAAAAAACAAGAAAAGTCAGTTTGTATTTTGCTAAACCAAATTTTAACTTGAAAAAATGTGCAGAGACACATTATAGGAAACCAGATAAAACGGCTATGATTGATTGAAATTTCTTTAAATGTGCTGCCCGTAGTTAAATTTTAGTTGGCTTCTAAGGATTAGAGTAGGAGAATATAATAATTATACTGTCTCTGTCCCATCAGGAGGTCACCATACGCTGCAGTGGCGGAGCTGGCGTTTGGTCCTGCCGCTAGGAATGTGGTGACCTTCCTCATCGACGCTACGGTCTTCGGAGCCGGCGTGCCCAACCTGCTTGTTGGTAAATACTAATATCGGCCTCTCTAAATTTTACATTATTACCTTAATATCATCAATCAGTTTATTTCTTTTTGTGGATCTAGCTGACTTCATCTTATGCTCTCCAGCAACCCCGACGATATCATACATACATTCAACCTCTCCTCTACTGAAAAGTGAAGCTAAACATAAAATGGTGTTTGCCTAGAATCTTTTAATTGCGGAATTTGATACCCAGACAAATCAGATCAGGCAGTGACGAAGTCCAAACATTGACTGAGTTTTTTAGATTTCAGCAAACATTTTTAAACTTATTTATTAACATTTTGCGAAGTATCAGCATCGACCCTCTTATAGAATCTCTACGTTGTTGCCCCTCATTGTACAGTAGTTATGTAGCTCTGTAGTGCATATTAGATGTAGATTCTACCATTTAATCAATGAAAGAGACGCGTATTTAGAGGAGCTTGATGACTAGCGAGTCAGCTCCGACTTCGATTCTTCAATTTTATTACGGACTAGCCTTTGCCTGTGGCTTTGCCCGCGTTGTTCAGTCTCTGCCCCCTTTTCGGCTTGGGCGTTATTTTATGAACAACCCTTACAGCTTATGTGTTGACCAGGATCACATTATTTTGAAGCTACTATATTATATCATACATAAAATAACAAATAATACTTAATTTAAATTTACTATATGCAAAAACTAGTATTTTTACAGTTATAATTAAAAAATATAAATCATTTGTATGAAAATCTAACACGCTCGGCAATATGGGTCGTCGTCGTCGCATCTATTTTTGAATTTTCGTAATCTTCCGTCAGATATCTGCTTTTCGTGAAAAATCGGAATAATTTCGTCGTATGATCGCGTAATAGGATTATATTTACGCCATAATTCAGTTTTCACAAAAAGTGGGTATTTTCCACGTAATAGCCATTACAATGGTGAGAAATGGTCAATTCAAAATTATGGCCTGTTTATTACAAAATGTCAAAATCTTGAAATTTTAAATTGTGCCTTTATATTACTAAGGGTGATCATACTGATTTATGATTAAAATTTTTTACTTATAGCTTTTATTTGGTACGTATTTTAGTTTTTATTTGTTAAATATTTTTAAGTATTTTAGATTACCTATTTAAGTTTCTATTGTTATTTAAAATAAACACTGATTATGTATGTATGTATGTATAATTATACATATATATATTATAATTTTTTCTATTGGTGCATTTTCGATCTAGTTTCTAGCAATCAATGACAGGAAGTGACGCATATCTAAAGCAGCTAATAGACTCCGTCCTTATTAGAGGATTAAAAAGTAAACTAAAGGAGCGTGCTCAAACATTGTTTTTACCGGCACATGCTCCTATGAATGAACAGCTGATTTAAAGTAAAGAACATCCAAGTAAAACTGTATTGAAAAAACCGGTCAAGAACGAGTAGGACTCGAGCCCTGAGCGTTCCGTACATCAATTAAATCAAATACCTATCAGATATCAAAAAAACAAAACTTATCGCAATTAAAGAAACTGCTAAATTAGTTAAATTATTCCTATTCCTTTCAGTTGCACCAAAAGAAAGAGCTCTTTTCGTACCTATGTCAAGATTATGTAACTGAGAAATACCTTAGAGGTTTTGATGATAACCCAGTGAGTGAGGCATTGAAAGACCGCATTGTTTTATAAAAACTTGAACTTTTACAACAGCATGAAATAATAGTCCCTTGTATTTCATAATTTCAATCTGATATTGAGAGCCATATCTGAGAAAAAGGGCCTTGACACTCAAGCCAGACAGATGGACGGGCAACAGAGTTGTCATAAGGGTTTCATTTTCATGATGAGGTACGGAACCCTAAAAAGGAAAACCATACAAGAGTTGGTATCAAGTTTCATCGCCCCGCGTCGTCGTCTTCGTCGGTCGTTGTGTATTGCTACTCGTAGTTACTAGTCTAGTACCATAGACTGTTATTTAGTCTATGCTAGTACCTGCAAGTACCTAAATGTAGATAATTAATAATAATTGTAGTTAAGACCCTTTTTCTCGGACCCCGTGACAGACATCAAGAAAAGAATATCGTTGTAAAAAATCAGGCTTTTAATTCAACTCGAAGTTATTATCCTTTACGTAATAAACTATAGGTAAATGTGGTATCACCATTAAAACCTAAAGGGCACTTCCGATTCCTACAAAGGCACACAAATTGAGAAAAAAAACCGGTCAAGTGCGAGTCAGACTAGCATACCTAGTGTTCCGTAATTCGACAGTTTTGGGAACAGTCAGGAAGAAGGTATATATAAGGTAATCTTGCCCATTTTCACTGTTTATGATAACTGAAAAAAGAATTGATTTTACCACCAAAGAGAGACTCAAATATTTTTATACCGTAATCGAAATAAAACTCGTTGATGAAAAATGTAATTTTGTCACTTTGCTATCGTGAATTTCCCACCCGCTATATTTTTCCTGTAATCTTTACTTAATCCCAAATTACCATGATTTTTTTCCATATTTTTTGGTTTATTAGTTTCGGAAATAAGGGGGGGACTGGCATTTTTTGTAGTTTTTCAAAGATTTCTCGAAATCAGTGCCAGTAAATGTAGTAAAAGTATATATTATATATTTATAATCAGCTACTTAATATCTACAATTTGATACCGACATTGTATTTTTAAATGTACATTATTTTATATTTCTCATTTGTTATCAACATTTTTATAATTATTGTATTTTTGGGATATATTTTTTATTTTTCTCTCGTTTGTATTGGAAATATTTCAAACAAGTACAAAATTTTTATTTTTTTATTTTTACGCTTTATTTTTAAGGTTGGTCAAAATAATGACGTGAAAGAATTTTTTTTAGATTCCTCACACCTAGGTGTATCCGAAAATATGCCATGTATGTTCCGAGATTTTTGGCAGTTTAGAAGTTATGACTTTTTTATGTGTATTTGCGAATTTTCTACCACAGCGGCTTAAAAAAATCATAACTTTTTTTGTGGTTAGCATTTTGTATATTTTTTTTTTGTAACATAACTGTCTTGAGTCACTCTCCCTTAAGTAAAATAATCAGCTACAAAAAATCCATACGAGTTACCAAAAAAAAGTTCAGCGTGAAAATTTTGAATCGAGTTCGACAAAGTTAAATTTTAAAAATTCTATTAATATTACATAATGGATGTTTCATAGGTTCAAACTAATTTTAAAAACTTCAACGGTTTATCAGCTTACCAAGAAATAAAAATCGATACAAAAAATTTCACTTCCAACATTTTTTTTGGTTATTGTATGGATTTTTTGTAGCTGATTATTTTAGGTAAGGAAGAGAAACTCAAGACAGTTATGTTACAAAAAAAATATATGCCCAAAATTCTTACCACAAAAAAAAGTTATGATTTTTTTAAGCCGCTGCGGTGGAAAATTCGTAAATACACATAAAAATATCATAACTTCTAAACTACCAAAAATCGCGGAAAATACATGGCATATATTTTCGGATGCACCTAGGTGTGAGGAATCTATAAAATGAGGCTGTGACATACGGGCGGACGGAGTCTCACCATAAGGGTTCCTTTTACCTTTAAGTTACTACGGAACCCTACAAATAACAGAAAATTATGTACCTATTTAATTATTATTCAAGAATTAATATTTGACCATCTTAATAAGACCCTTTGAATACATAGAGTTTAATGGATCGTACGACAAGATAAGTTGGTTCGGTGAGCGCGGTGCCGAAACTCTCGACCAGTGACGCCGCCGCTGCCAGTCACCAGTCTGTTTTATATAAGGTCCTACAATTCAAAGTGAAAAAAAATTAACAGATGATAGAATATCCCCAATAGACCTTTCCCAAAGAAAAATGTTTTTTTTTCACCTATTCATAGAAATTTGGTCAGCTAATGCCAGACAATTGGGGATGAATATACCGCCGTCAATCGGTCTCACCCAGGCAATGGTGGGCCACCTGGTCGTGCCTGTTTGAGAGCTGTCCTCTCACTCTCCCCCGAACAACTAATAACAGAAGTTTGCAAGAAAGATGGCCTCCACAGTGGAGCGCGGCACCAGCTTCACCACCTATGACTACGACTAAAGCCGTGTTGTAATATTCCAGCATCACAAAGTCTGCAGCTGTTCTGGTGGAAGATCTCCGGCGGCGGCGTGGGCATCTCCTACTGCATCTGGATGCTCCTCATCGGTCTGCTGCTCTGTCCCGTCATGTGGCTCGGCTCGCCCAAGGATATGAAGTAAGATCCTTGTTGCATTTGGTCAAGTAGGTAGCTCAGGCGTTGACGCCGCCGCTAGCATAGTAAAAACAGAATAGTAAGCTATCTTCACAGAGATGTACTCCGCGTGGCTTATATGTGTGCGAGCCTGCACGCACGAACACAGACGTATAATATAGTACAGTGCAGAAGGTGAGACTGGAGGATTGCGATTGTGTGCGTGCACACCATTGACATCGTGGAAAACAACTCTTATAGCAGGGCAAGCAATGTCTATTTTTGAAAAATCATGGAAACATATATAGTTACATCGTAACAAAAGAAGAATAAGATAAAAGTCAAACCATAATTTTTTGAAACTGGACTGCTATGAGAGTTGTTTTTCACAATGTCAATGGTGTGCACGCACACAATCGCAATTCTCCAGTCCCACCTTCTGCACTATACGCGAGGCAATTTTAGCTCAGTGAACTTCGGGCTCCTTTAAATATAAATATTGCTTGTTTCCAAACAAAATATATACTAGAGATTAGTTTAGAAATTAACAAATAAATATGTTCCAAGTATAATCCAGCCAAAAAAAAAACATTTTTATACGTTTCTTCGTCCCATGAAGCCTAAATGTAGCTTATTTTTTGTATGGAAACTTGCCACGCTATTTAATCCTTATGTTTGGTCTGCTACTTAGTAATAATTATGTCTATGCACACAACGACAATATTTCAGGCGGTTTCTGGCGGTGTGACTAGGGTCGGTCGGCAGCGCTCCGCAGTCGCGCTGAGACGTACGCCGCGCGCCGCGCCGCCGTTCGTCGCAAAATAAATTGACAACCCTGCAACAGTAGATTTGTTCCACTATTCTGTTTTTAGTACGCCGCTAGGACATCGTTTCTCAATGTTGGTGTCTGAGTTCAAATCCTTGCAGTAGAGCTTCCATTTTCCCTTCCATATTCTTTTTCAAATTAAATTTTTCGTACTTCCCATCTGCTAGATGGTGAAGAAAAACACTGTGGTGAAAGCTCTTGCAAAAAACCTTCCGTGAAACGCAGATCTCGAAGTGTAAACTGATTGAGTGTTAGTCCATCCTCTTAATTACCTCCGAGTTGACACCCTATTAAGAACACCAATCGTAATGCTATGTATACCTACATGTATCCGAAAACAGCATCGGGATCTGGCACAGCACACAATTTTATTTTTGCCCGCGGCTCCGCTTGCGTTTTTTTCCGGGATAAAAAGTAGCCTATGTGTTAAGTTAGGGTTTAAGCTATATCCATTCTAAATTTCATCCAAATCCGTCCAGCCGTTTCTGCGTGAGAGAGTAACAAACTTACACACACACACACATACAACAAACTTGCGCATTTATAATATTAGTGTGAGTGTGATTGTAAATTCGTATCGGTGACCATGAGTCCTGCACTGGCTCTTCGCAATCGTATGTATTGTCACTATTGTGGACTTCCCTCCAGTCAGTCAGCCCAGGCAGGGCAGCTTCTTGAAGTGAGCTGAATGGCTTTAGCATGCTGTCATTATAAGAACAGAAGGGAAGGTGGAACTCGTCGCTAACCCTGCCTTTCATCTTGTATCTTCGGTTGCAGAGTAGAGGAGTAGCACATGCCACTGCCTCATCCTTTAAAATACACCCTCTGCTTGAAAAGTGCTACCCACTTAAAATAAACTTAAGTGCCCACTTATAAGTACGTAGGCAATTAACTACCTCGCTAGGTTAAAAATAGAAAATATATAAATAATATTTTATAGTGAGATATGTACATGTACGTTTTGTGTAGATTTTGTTACAATAACTAAATCAAAAGCTTGCCGACATTTGCAATAGCAGTTTGGCAATTTTGTGTATATGTAAATTTTATGTGTTTTTTGTGCAAATAAAATAATAATAATGATCTCGCGCAGACAAGTAGTAAACTATAGATTTTTTTAAGCATATACCTATAGGCGGTTCTGAAGTTATTTAATCTCTCTAAAGTTTTCATGCTAAAGCCAGTCCTGTTAAATTTGCTCTGTAAACATGATATTTTAAAGGTTCCAAAACTCCAAACTTTTATTATGATTGAAAACAGCAGCTCTCAAACATCGTGTCTTTTAAACGGCCGTATCTTTTTTTACGTTTACTTAGAAGTTTGATTTTTTCACAGCTTCAAAGGACTTGAGTATATGGTTTTTATTTCAACTCGATATCTCCACGCGTTCCCGAGATAAAGGGTCTGTTTTTTCGTTTTTTCCCCTTGAGGTACGAACGAAACCCTAAAAAGCGAATAGTTGTTGCACACTCTATCGGAATGTATGTCTAAAAAATCCCAATAATCCCATCGGATATCCCATCCCATTCCGTCACATAATCCCATAATTCCCATGTGTGTGTGTGTATGTTTGTTACTCTTTCACGCTGAAACGGCCGAATGGATTTGGGTGAAATTTTGAATGGATGTAGCTTATAGCCCAACTTAGCACATAGGCTACTTTTTATTCCGGAAAAAGGCATGGTTCCTGTAGGATAGATCAATATCATTGAAAAATCAGGTGTCTAATTAGCGCGGTTAGATATCGTTTGTGGTGAAATAAGACAATGCTTTGTTATTTTATAACATATTAATAGTAAACCAAAATATAAATCCTAGAGAGATAAAAAAAAATAACTTCACTTCGTTGCAGTCTCACGTCTATTTTACTAGTAACCATGATAATTCAGTGTTACGTCATGCGGAACGTACCAGAAAAGGGAGTAATTATTTACTTAGAAAGTAGATAAATTTCTGGCTCTCTACATTATCTTTTCCGTACTAAGCATATCGCAAATTATTTGCTCTCTTTTCTGGCACATTCCAAAGCATGTCGTTAAACTGAACAAAACGCGGGCGGAGCCGCTGGCAAAAGCTAGTATGTACATATAAATATTTAAAAATATACAAATAAATAAATTATGTTAATAAATGTTTATGTTATTATTAAATATTTTTTTCTTTAAATATGGCACAAAGCGCATTCCTTTAAAAAAAAGATAAATAAAGTATCAAATGACAACCCACACGATCAAATCCAATAATATTTTCTTTAGATATCAGCAAAAGGCAACTCCGCAACTCCCATTCGCCATCTTTATTACGTCACAAATACCTCTTGTCCCCGGATTTGGACAATAATAAGACAAGCGATCCATAGTCTAGAGACCACAAGATACCACGAGGAACCTATCGATTCCTGTCGTATCGTATACAGCCCGTGTCGACGAAATTCAAGAAATAGAGCACTTTATCACAAAATAGATAGGTACAGAAGGCCTGCTCCCTACAACCAGCGATTTCGAGCGCACGCACACATAGAAGTGTACGTACGACGTAGGATTCAGTCGAATGCCAGTACGACTAGTCACAAGTGCATGCGCTTTACGATACATGTGATGAGTAGGTATTTAAAATCAAGGTGTAGCTGGCCTTCTGTACCTATCTATTTTGTGACTTTATCCTGAATGGCCAATACACTGTATCTGTATATGGTAGGTACAGTTCCTATAGAACCCACCCCTAAAACCCACGACTTTCCAGACCGCTGGCCCTATCGTCAGTGTTCATAGTGAGCACTGTGGCGGTGGCTACGTGGACGTGCATCCTCCTGGACGACGAGTCGCCCCCCAGCGCCGGAGACGTGCTGGTCTACCTGCCGACCATGCAGGACTTCCTCATCGCGTACGGGATCATCGCTTTTCAGGTATAACCCGCGAGAATCAAGAAACGAATCTAAAATGGCGCTCATATACATCCCCTCTCACTCGCACTGTATGTCTGTCTTCAGTCGCACACTTGTGTACTGCATGCAAAAAAGGTGGTCTGGATTTGCCACACTCCACACGTTCCGTTCCATTGTTACTTATTTATTGTTTCACTTGTTTTAGTTATTTTTTGTTGTTATTGTTAAATTGACCGTTACTTATTACTGTTACAAACTATATTCCCAGAGGCGAAAACGGATCGGCTAATTTATGGCCCGACCGACTGATTTATTATCAATAACGCGTAGATAACTTATGTGAATGCGATGGAGCTAGTCTTGGAAACTGAAGTTGGTGCCTTTCGTAGCTACAGCCGTTGAAACACGTTGAAACAATAACACGTATTTCAACGGCTGTAGCTACGAAAGGCACCAACTTCAGTTACCAATACTAGCTCCACTTAAGTTATCTACACGTTATTTATAATAAATCAGTCGGTCAGGCGATAGTTAATCAATTCGTTGTGGCGTCTTATACTACTATTAATCCTTGAAAACGAGGAAAGGTGATCCGTAGTGATACACGTGAAATACCCAAGTGTTTAATCCATTTGAACCATTGACCTCTCATAAAACAACAAGACACAAAGAAAAGTTCGCCAGAAAGTGTCCGAACGTGCGACGTCCATAGTAGCAAAAATCTTAAACCAAATTAAGACGTTATGTCGTTAACATAAGATACAAGGTCAGCTGTACGAAATCGTGATTCGATTTTGTCACCCCATAGCGGTGACAACATTCATCGCGGACACTTTTTGAGCGAGATTGTGAGTCTAGTTGTTTATGAGACGTCAATGATTTGAACACATGTTTTAATTTAAATACGTGTAATATTATTGCCTATAACATTAAAGGTATATTATAACTACACTTGTCACACAAATGTACACACTTGGATGGAAAAGGTAAAAAGTAGTAAATGTTGCTCATAAAAAATAATGGTAAAGAAACATTTTTTTATGCTGACTCTATCACAATCCAATGCAGACACAAATACATGACGCCATTTCCAATTCTTTTCTTTATTCTCACGGGTTCATACTTTGTTTCTTTGCGGTGATAATTAATTAATGTATTGGAATTTTGTCTATGGTATTAGCTAGAAGATGGTCAAAAACAGCCGGAACTGAAGAGCTGTACGACATGTTTGATGTAAAATTTTAGAAGTATTTAAAGGACCTGCGTCAGTGAGGATTTTATATGGAGATCTGTGATAGGTATCTATATCTATATGTAGGTGGTAGGTGGTAGAGCTGATGCCGGGCTCGACTGTGGAGGTACCACCATCTTACTCGCAAATCCTCCCGAAGTTATTCGGGGGAGAGTAAGAGAACAGCTCTCAGGCAAAACCAGGCGGCCCACCATTGCCTGGGACCGATGGATGGCGGTATATCAATCCCCAATTGCCGGGCCTTATATAAAACAGACTGGTGACGGGCAGCGGCGTCACTGGTGCAAGGGCTTCGGCACCGCGCTCACTAACCCGCCCGCCCAGCGTGTGTGAGTATGGGCATTTCTTCCAGGAGGACCACCAAGAGTGGCGAAATCGTGGAAAGGCCTATGTCCAGCAGTGGACGAAACAGGCTGATGGATGGATGGATCTATATAGGTAGTTGCGAATTTTGTCGGTATAGTTATGTAGTAGGAGGATAGTTAAGCTATATTAGGGTTATTTACCCAAAAACAAACTCGCCCTGAAACCTCTTAGCGAGATAGTCTACATCTACACTGCCGTGTCGCGCCAAACCCGTTTATCTTTTAAAGGGATATTTTGTAAAATTTTATAAAAACTGGAAAAACTAATTTCCCTTCCGGTACAGATGGTCCACTTTCACGAATGGACCACTTTTTCTGACTGAACGGCGTAAAAAAACGTTTTTTTCTCGATTTAATGATTTTCATTTAATACAAATTGCTTTATTTATACTCATAAAATGTAGTTAAGATAAAATGTTTGCTTTTCAGTTACTTATACTCCATACAAATAATTAAAAGTGTTTGTCTATTATTTCAAAATAAAGCCATTTCCTTTATTTGCACGAAACCGCATCCAAACATGCGTTTTTTATGTCGGTATGTTTGTCGGGGGGCTAATCTTCAAAAGAGCCAAACCGATTTTGACTCAATTTTCATTGACAGATGGAAGGCTTTCAGAGAGTAATCTAGGCCACTTTTATATAGTAGTAGGTAGGTACTTAAGAGTTCCTGCGTAAAAATTTAAATATTGTACAAATTAGAAACAAAGAGCTAAAGAGTAACGGGCGGAAAAGGAAGTGGATACTTTTTATTTCGGAAAAATGTTCCCGATGAACTGGAAAATGTCATCTATCACTTTGACATTTGTCAATAAAATTGGTAAATTTCCGAAAAAATAAGTTTATAGGTCAAACATAATGGTCTAACTAAAGAGCCTAAAATTTTAGCTTGTTGAAGACGTTGTCGTTTTTTAGGGTTCCGTGCCCAAAGGGTAACCTTTGGGGACCCTATTACTAAGACTCCGCTGTCCGTCTGTCACCAGGCTGTATCTCATGAACCGTGATAATTACCTACAGTTGAAATTTTCACAGGTGATGTATTTCTGTTGCCGCTATAACAACAAATACTAAAAGACAGAATAAAATAAATATTAAGGGGAGCTCCCAACTCCCATACAACAGACGTGATTTTTTTTCTCGTTTTTGCTCGATATTGATAACGGCAACAGGTAGACACTTGAAATATTCACAGAATATTTAGTTACATATTCACTTTAATTAAAAATAAATAATTGAATTAAAATAAAATTAATATTAAAGGGGGACTCCTATACAACAGACATTATTTTTTTGCCGTTTTTATAGATAATGGTACGGAACTCTTCGTGTGCGAGTCCGACTCGCACTTGACCAATTTTTTTGTACATTGTCAGAATTTTCGCAGCTCATTTATGGCGTTAAATTAGGCGTATTTTACTGTAATTTAGTATAAGTAAATAAAAGTTTTATTTTGATTTTTATAACACTAATTTGTTGGAATCCGAGCTTCTATTACTTATGTTCTGGTCATTTAAAACTTATACATTTATTTAACCTTTTTTTCAAAATACAAGTACTTTCAATACTTTGACAGCCACAACCATAGACAAAATCGCCCGCAATTGCGGTCGTAAATCACCAATCAAAATCGATTCAGCGTTCAAATAATAAGAAGTAATGGAAAATCAAGGATTAACTATTTGTACTACAGTGACAATTACAACTTGTAATTTTGTGATATTACATCAAGGTCTATTTTGTATATTAGTTAACAAATAAAATGTACTACCTGGCTATATTCGTGTCGGACCCACGGTACCACTGATGGATACCCCTGGGGGTATGGTGGGTACCAGCCGGTGGTACCGTAGTGGGTCTGGCTTTAATAAAACCGTACCACCGAATAATAGAGCTGGGATTCTAGTGGATATTTATAGCAAAAAAATTAAATCTGAAACTTTGTTATTGAGTTTATGAATTCTGACGTCATTTAAAGTAAAAATATGAAAATTGAGTATGGCATACCCTAGGAAAAAATGTTATTACCCGTCCAACACAAAAAGGCCGATGTCAAATACTTTATTAGCTTTTGATAGAGGCGATTATTGGTTAGCTAATTTACCTATTTGTCTAGGACGCGTAATACTAATAATTACGCGCGAAACTGCATATCGGAGGGTTTTTAGCTACTACTGAAATATTTTGTAGGGAAAAAAATACTGGATTTAAGTAGAAAACCTTTATATTTCTATCACCTATTTTATGAAAAAAAAAGTTGATCTCTTAAACGGTTTCTTGAAACGAACGTTTGAAAGCCAAAAAAGGGGGTGGAAATCATTTTTTTTTGACAAAAGTAAAAGTCTTAGTACATTGTTTATAAGTAGATCCCCTGTATAAAATATCAATAAATCAAATATATTTTTTCCGATATTAAGATAGTCCTACTTTCGTCAAAAGAACTCTCGAAAATATGTCTTTTTTCATATTCTAGGGTCAGGTACAGCCTTAACGAATGTCCGCTCTCTAATAATAATACGTTGGCCACTAAGCTAAATTAACCTCTCTCCAGTTTGACATCCACCCGATGCTGCTCACGATCCAAGTGGACATGAAAGATAGCACGAAGATCAACCAAGCCGTCTTCTCCGGCTTCTTCTTCACGGGAGTGATCTTCGCCGTCACCACCGTGCTTGCCGCCAGGCGGTACGGGCTCGATGTGCACTACAATATCTTGCAAGGTTGGGGTTCACCAATTATCCACCGTATATTTAGATAGGTATATAAGGTGATTTTGATATATACAGCCAAATTCGGGTTCGGTAAGTAATCAGTAACACGGATCGATAATACTTTTTGCTAATTTCGCAAAATAAAATGTTGACGTCCCAATGCAATGCAAGACAGGTCATATTGCTACTGTGGTGTCAGAGGATCAAAAAACCGTTAACTCTGAATGGTACGTGACAGTTTGCGCCCCAAAGGTACTGTCAGCTTGGAGTGACAAGCGGCCGAAGTCAGGAAACCGGCAGCTTCTCTGGCATCACGACAATGCCTCGGCGCACACGTCTGCTCACGAAACACTCCAATACGAAAAATGTGCCTATCCCACCTCACCCGCCATATTCCCCTGACCTAGCACCTTGCGATTTTTACCTGTTTCCAAGAATAAAAGAAAAATTAAAAGGCAAGATGTTTGAAAGCAAAGAAGATGCACTCGCTGCATATAATTTCGAGATTTCAGAGGTATCTAGAGAAGAGTGGGCAGAGGTATTTTCTAAATGGTTTAGACGTATGGAAAAGTGTATACGTACTCGCGGTGAATACTTTGAGAAGTCTGATATCTACAATAAAGAATATAGTTTTTGAATATCTGGTTTCATTTGGCATGACCCTCGTATGTGAAAATACATCACGCTAGTACAAAAACAAATATATAAAAATAACAAATGACGTCACTGCGACTAAGGGTAACAGTAGCTTTTAAAATTATTTTACTTTCAAGTAACTCATGCCATGACATTAACAAACTAATTGGTCACTATAAAGGCATTATTTCGGTTGAAAACTAATCACACAATTTTTCCCTTGAAGTGAAAAAGAAAGTGAACGATTTGCAATCGGTATCTGAGGATAAACTATACTTTCTACAATAAAAGCCAGGTTCCATTTCGAATATGGTTGAATTTTCAACTAGAGACCAATATTTCAACTAATAACCTTGAAGTGCCTCTAGCTCCGAAAGTCGCAAAGATATTGAAATGGTACCTGGGGATTAATTTTGGAGGATAATGCCCTCTATAATTATTTCCAGGTTTTATTTTAACCGCGCTGCGATTATGGAAAAAATAGCCAAAAAATAAGTTTGCTCCACACAAAAAAATACAATTCTTTTTTAGCGTGTTAGAACGATAATATGAAAAAAAATGTATGTGTAAAAGTTGTTCAGAATCAAAAGGCCTGTCGTGTTAAAAAAAATCATGCCGATTTACTAACCTCGGACCATAAGTCCCGCATTTTTCAAAACGGAACCAGTGTGCGGCGTAAATTTCAAAAAATTTATATTTATATTTTTCTTTCTCGTCATTGAAAGTACCATGTAAGGATACTATGTGACCAAAGTAGAAAAGGTGAACCCTCAGATGGTTGGAAGACTGTTTGGATTTTTAAACTGTGGTCACACTTTCAACAACACAAAAAAGTATTTTTGTAAGTATTTCCTTGTTCCAGGCATACCGCCATCGATACCGCTGTACATGGTATCACTGCTGGTGACCCTACAGCTGTGTTTGTCCAGCGCCGTTGGAAACTCAGCCTTATTTCAACACGTCGAAGACTTACTTAAAGTTCCAAGAAGTAGGTTCTACGGGTTTACTTTAAAGTTTGTGTTACCATAATCAAAATCGTATACAGGGTGTAAATGCAAAGTTAAGAATCCCTTTAGGGTATGAAAGTATACACGATTCTGATGTCATTGCTAGAAAAAAATATATACCTTGAATTTTCACCAAAAATTCCATTAATTTTCTAAGCTATGGCTACGCAGTTCACCGGCCTACTAATTGCACCCCGCAACCCGCACCCCTCATCCGAGTGGCCAACGACCAGTGAGGGTGTCCACACGATTACATTGTAGTGTATTTTGAGTAAAGAAAATCGTCTTATTATGAGGTACTGGTACTTTATTTAGAGATCCCAGTATTTAAAATAATATCTTTACCGATCATACTAACACACCCTTAAAGGATTCTTGCCTTTGCTTTTCCACTGGTATAGGGACCTTAATTTATGCAGTCAAAATATGGTAATAATGCTTTAATTGCTAGGTATATTCGCTTGCAACACAACTCAAATGAATCTTCTTTTTCAGATTTTTGTCTAAAGCGATGCCTCATCAGATCAGGGATTGTGGCTCTCGCAGTGTTCCTCGGAGAGGCCGTCCCTCGCTTCGATGTCGTCATGGGCCTCGTTGGCTCCACATTAACCGGCCCTCTCATGTTCGTCTTTCCTCCACTGTTCTTTTTAAGACTTAGCTACATGAAAAACTACTTAGCTGAAAACGACCCTGATTTTCTTGTCAGGAATAATCTTTTAGCTAGAGCGAAACAAGAAGTCAATCTGATTCAAAATGGCGGAGACGTGTCAAACTTCCCGCGCATCGCTGACGCTGCGTTCATGAATTATAAAACATTTACCGCGCCCGACGAAGTTAGTGATGTGAAAAAGAAAGTGTACCGAAAAATTCGGTGGCATGAAGTGGTGTTAGCGGGGACAGTGATGGCTTTAGGTGTAACAGCTACTATCGTAGCCACCTATGTAAGCTGGTCGGACGCTATAACGTATGCTACTTTCACGCCGCCCTGCTTGATGAACGTAACAGCGGCAGCAAGGAGTTTCTTAGAAATAACCCACCAAGTAAAAGCATAGTGAATTAATCTAGTTGTAGGCGGCGACGAATCTCAAATGAATCTCAAACTTCCGAGTAAGTTAGTAGTCAAATTGTAAACTTAAGGTATGATGTTGGTGAAATCAATAAAAAAGCTTCAATTAATAAATGCAACAGTTTTTATTTCAACAGATCATAAAACAATTTTAACAAACCTATATCAGTCATTTTTATTTTTATACCGTTCCTTCACAGCAATAATTTATTAAGTAACGTCTTTTGGTTTCCTAATTCTCACAGCTTCTAAGTTATCACTGAACAATAGCCCTAGAAATTTTAACACAAGCAGTAAATGGGCCCAGAGCAGATATAAGACATGGCTGCTATCGTTTACCGAAAGTTTTCTGATTTTGAAAACCAACAACCAAACGACCATTGTTTACAATACCAACCTATTTTGCCCATGATTTCTTACCTATCTCTATCCAACTTGGTGATACTCCTACCATAAATGTCTATCGTAACTATAGTAAAAAAGGCAAGATAAAATAATGTTCAGTAACATGGAGTATTATGAATGTTTTAAGTAAGTTAATTATTGGTAGAGTATTAATATTTACTTTTACTTGTCACAGTAAAAAATCTTTTAAAAGGCACAGAGTCATCGAGTAAGTATATCATCACATTAATTAATTTAAATATTTACATACCAATGAACCTTAATTAGCTAAAAATTTCAGCGTACTAGTGATAGTACTACTAAAATTAAACCACACTGGTGTCGATTCAGTGTAACACGACTTAAACTTAATTTAAGCATTCTCTCTTTTTTTTTCTGTATCGAAAAGACAAGGACAGGACGCCAAAAATAAGGTTAGTCCTGTCAAATAAGTTAAGTCATGCTACACCGAATCGCCACCATTGTCTACTGATCAAACTTAGCAACTTAGAAATCATGCGAAAAATGTACCAAGTTTTGTATATTGTTTTAAAAGCTGGTATGCAGGTCTTTTTAAAACAGAAGTAAGAAAAAGGGCACGGTAACGCTTTATTAGTTAAAGCAGGAATAAATAAATAATCTCTTAGTCGATCGAACGGCATTAAATTGCGAAAACTGGTTAAAACAAGTGTATAATTCTCGTGACAATTTATTTGATCCTAAGATGGCCCAAAATAAACAGCCACCTCATTCTGTACAAGCGACTGCGCCCGGATGAGTTGCGCGAGTACATGAGTCAAACTCGCAATAGGTTTTAGAGTTCTTAACCCCACCCCGAAATGATATCTTACATATTAACGACAACGTGAAAATGTGAAGAGTGAAAGTAATTAAGGAAACATTATAGTAGCGCACTACATTTCTGTTAGAAATTTTGGAACGTAGGGATATTATTATTTGTTTCTCAATAAGAGATGCGTGAGTTATGACACGTTTAACGTAGAGTATTAGACCAGCGGAAATAACAAAAAAAAAAAAAAAAAAAATTTACGCGTCAAGATTTTTGTTTTATACTGGGTTATATTGTATTAACATTTACTTAGTGTACATTTTTCTAACTGATATTGGTCGAGATATTTGTAACTGACGTGATTAACTTAAAGCTAAAAAAAGAGGAATCACTTTTGCAAACGTTTACATGTTCAAATACGGTAGTAAAGCATGCTTTATGATTTTATAACAATTTCAACAATGATGTAAATAAATTTACAACATTTTTTTGCAAAAACAAAAATATTATCTTCGGAAATTAATAAACTTCATTTACATTGTTGAAATTGATATTATTGATGTTTTGCCGCCTTTAAACAAATATACCTACGTTTGCGAAAGTGATTCGATTTTTTTCCCTTTTGAGTTATTCACACCGTTATCAAAATACCTATTCCTCTGTTAGAAAACATTAAAGTCCCCTTGAACATGGTTAACTTTGTTCATTAAAACCGAAAAAAGCGACTCGTGAATTAATAGTTGTTGCGAACTCATTTCTATCAGACTATACGTATTGTGGAGGCTCGACCGTTAAGACTGAGTAAACTGTTCTTTCTGGGCAAACACTACTTAACTAAATCTATCCCCGAACCATAGACTTAATAACTCACGCAGTCTTCTGTAACTTCAATTTATCTGCATACAATTTCCTAATTTCTTTCTTATCCAGCTTTCCCATTATATTTCTTGGCATCTGCTCAACTATTAGCAAAGTTCTAGGCAACTGATATGGCGCTAATTTCTTTCCGGCCTCATCTTTCAATTCTTTTAAAGTTAGTTTCGTTTTTTCTTTGAGTACAATTACCGCCGCTACTATTTCCCCATAGTTCTCATCTTCTATTCCTAAAATGGCCGCATCAGCTACGTTTGGATGCTCCAAAATAGCAGATTCTACTTGCAAAGCCGATACTTTGTATCCACTAGTCTTAATAATATCTATAGAAGTCCTACCTAGGATGCTAAACTTGTTATCGCTAAAGGAAGCAGTATCGCCGGTTCTGAACCAACCATCTGCTGTGAAATCTTTGGAATTTAGTAACGGAGCTCTGTTCCAGTACCTGGTGAAAATACCGGGGCCTTTTAGAAGTAATTCTCCTTGATAGGAGTCGTCTTCGCTCGGCTTGTGTTTAGTTATGATCGGGGGTTTCCATACGAAGTCTTTAGAGTCTACGAAGCAGTCATCGGACGATGTCGTTCCTAGCCTTTGGAGGCATATCTGTAAAAAAAGAAGCGATAAGTAGGGGAAAGACGATTTAAGTATTATATTTGTTAGAAAATTGTCGACGTTGTGTTTAAAAATTCGCTTCATTTATGTATCTTACAAGAAGTTTTACGAACCAGACGCAAAATTTCGATGAAAATATTTTTTCTTCACTTAACGGACCTTCGCAAGTTTGCGTGCATTCAATAGCTGGTATCTGAGATGAAGATGGCTTTTCAACCACTATATAAACTAAAAATAAAATAGGGCCAAGTACACTACCTTGGGCGAGCCCATAAATATTTTCTCCAGAGGCCGAGGAAAATGTATCTTTGTTTTGTTTTTAGTTCAAATTCTGTTTATGTGAGTATTCATCCATCCATCCATGTGAGTATCTATATTTCCAAGACATAATCATACGTTATGTTACATAACTAAGGTACAATAGTGTAAAAACAATCATACTTAAAACGTATGATTTTAATTGTCAGACCGCTATTCGACTAAGCAAATTATTACGTTTGATAATTAAAACCAAACGTTTAAGGTGCAAAAGCGATTTTTTACACAATTCCAGAACAGGTTTGTGACATAGAAATCTAATGTTTGCGTGCGACTTACTTGCGTGTCACACATGGGCGTCTCAACGGTCACGAGCGGCTCCACCTCCAATGAGTCTGGAGCCACAGGCTGCGCTATGCACGCTACGATCCCGGGTAGAGGCAGGCCCACGGAAGCCACCGTGCGCGCTTCCGCTGGCCGGTACGGGTTGCTCAGCACCATCCCCGCTTCAGACATGCCGTAGCGTTCAAGGAGACGGTGTCCCGATATCTAGAGAGAGAATGACATGAGTCAAAGGAGTTTGATTATGAACAATGCATTTAACTAAGACTTCGGTAACGAAAGTTAATTTTCTAGGGTTGGTTTGCAATTTATTTTTACTAATACCGTTCTCATTTGAGGTTGTCACTGCTAAAGTGAGCTATCTTTTCTATACACAATTGAAAATCAATCATGTGTGGAAAAGTTAGGCCCCTTTAACGCTGACCGCCTCATTTATGCCACCCATCCATCCATCAGCCTGTTTCGTCCACTGCTGGACATAGGCCTTTCCAGGATTTCGCCACTCTTGGCGGTCCTCCTGGAAGAAATGCCCATACTCACACACGCTGGCCAGGCGGGTTGGTGAGCGCAGTGCCGAAACCCTTGCACCAGTGACGCCGCTGCCCATCACCAGTCTGTTTTATATAAGGCCCGGCAATTGGGGATGGATATACCACCATCCATCGGTCCCAGGCAATGGTGGGCCGCCTGGTTTTGCCTGAGCTGTCCTCTTACTCTCCCCCAAATAACTTCGGGAGGATTTGCGAGTGCAATGCATTTATGCATTGTAATATTTTTAGAGATCGTCGGGTCTGTGCATAAACCGTTGCACTCCACCGTAATCCTCTTAAATTCCCATTATAACTAAAACAATAGCTTGTATTCCACATTGTGGCTCGAATCCATACTCACGCCTGTCTCTATAGGGTTAGACAGGAACAACTGATTCCCATGCTACAATTCTGACACCTCATTCACATCCATCAATATAGTCACACAAGCTCTTCTATTCCGGGTACTTGTGACTTTGCCCATCTCCAGTATGTCGTCATTTTGGTCGGGGTCCTCCTTTGGCCGGATCCATCCTATTGAAAGTGGAACAGTGCAGCCCCCCGATTCTGATCTGTAAAATCAGTTGCCAACCGAGTGCCTATCGTTGAAAACATATATATTATTATACTATCGAATTCCGCTTATCTAAGGATACGTTCGCACTTGAAATGACGTCACAATTTGTAAATAGTTCAATACCCATTGAAGGTTATTTCGGAAGTTCATTATTTATCTGTTTTTGGTGTTGCATAGTTGCATAGTTGGCAACCGATTCAAAGATACGTATAGGCCTGCAGGTCGCACTCACCTCGAGCCACCGCCTGGCGAGCGTCTCCGGCAGCGGCGCGGAGCCTGCACACATGAGCCGCATCCGCTCCAGCGTGCCGTGCACGTACTTGGCGGTCTGCGCGCTCGCGAACATCTGCTCGTGCGCGCTCGCGAGCCGCGCGTACATCGCCGGCACGCCGTGGAACACTGTCACCTTGGCGTCTTCGCGCTCGCCCATGCCGAGCAGGCGGGCCCACACTGTGTGCGGGACGAACGAGGGCAGCATTCGGATTCTGGAACACAACAATAGATATAACACCTCATGCTGCATGCCAAAATTGACAAGTGATTTACCATCCATCCATCAGCCTGGTTCGTCCACTGCTGAACCTTCCATGATTTCGCCACTATAGGCGGTCCACTTTGAAGCAAAGCCCATACTCACACACGCTGGGCAGGCGTCAGGCGTATCAGTGACGCCGCTGCCCGTCACCAGTCTGTTTTATATAAGGCCCGGCAATTGGGGATGTATATACCGCCATCCATCGGTCCCAGGCGATGATGGGCCACTTGGTTGTGCCTGTTTGAAAGCTCTCCTTTTACTCTCCCCCGAATAGCTTCGGGGGGTTTGCAAGTAAGAGTGAGTGAGTAAGGTGCCACACGAATACTTTATTCGTATACACAATGGGCTTACACTTGGCCCTCACCACGCTTGATGGAAAGCGTTAATGACACCCAGGTTGACGCGCGCTCGCCCAGGGTGTGGAAGAGTAAAACCAGGAGAGACGTTGACCTATCTGTCCAAGGACGGAACAATCTATGAAAGTTGGTAGCGGATGAATGTTTGGTACTACAACATCTCCCGGTATCGCGCCTCCATGAGCACAGACATATAATTATTACTAAGTAGCAGACCAAACATAAGGATTAAATAGCGTGGCAAGTTTCCATACGAAAAATAAGCTACATTTAGGCTTTATGGTACAAAGAAACGTATAAAAATGGGTTGTTTTAGCTAATTTGTGCTTGGAACATATTTGTTAATTCCTAATTTCTACTATATATTTTGTTTGATATTCCACCAAGAACCATCAATCGAATCCATCCAATATTAGCAAAATTTAAATTTAAAAGAGCCCGAAGTTCACTGAGCTAAAATTGCCACGCGTCGACTCTATGCGTTTATTATTAATGTTAGGTCTGCTACTATATTATACATCCGTTCTAAATGAGCTTTAAAATATTGCTGAAAAAATCTAGTTAGAAACGGCCCAAGACGTTTAAATGCCTACCAAGTTTCATAACTGTTTATGGGTAAGTGTCACTAAAATAATCTAATACTTCAGTGTTGCTGGCAGCGAAAAGTGATGTACTACACGTTTGGATCATCATTTTTCGATTTTATAAGGACTTTATAGCAAAAGTTTCTAATTTTTTCAAAACACAAGGGATCATGAGGAATGTTAGTGGCTGAATTGTAATCAATAAATAACGGGTTCTATTCTCCTTAATCGTACGGCTCCGTCTGTTTACAAACTATATCTTTGTATGATTAAAAAATTGTAAACCAGTCTTCTAGATTTTATGGCTGCTTTCTTAATGTCAGCATATGCACGTTTGCCATTTGTATTATTATGATGCATGTTGTATGACGTGTCAAATAAATCGTTATTTTATTTACTCAGGTCGCTAGTCGCACTTGATTTTTATTTTTGCCGAAATTAAAATGCGCCCCATCACTAAACGCAGCTGTCATAGGTGCCATCTCTCGTTGGCTCTTCTATATCAGCGCAGTAAAGAGGCATATGCAGCAGTGTGACCAGATTTAGCAGAATCCTGCAATTTAACTGGTAAGGGCCACGAAGAGTGGCGAAATCTAGGAAAGGCCTATGTCTAGTAGTGGACGGACACTGGCTGATGGATGGATGGATGTAAAGTGATTCCGCACCACGTTCGTGTCAGAAGTAAATCAATTGTTATCGACAATAATTCTACAGGTCTAAGACATATTTTTTTGTAACAATTTTTAGAGACAGATAAAAGAAACAAACAAACATGGTGTACGTACAAAGGCGGCACTTTTTGCTAATAGCAATATCCAGGCAACCTTTGGAAGCATACACAGAGATAGATTGAATTTATTTCTCCATAATTTATTATTATAATTAATTTAATTTATTTCTTCGTACTAAAATCGAAACCTGTCGGTAGATTAGTGCAAAAACGAAGGCCTTACCTTGCGCCCGCTGCTAAAGAGGCGTTCAATGAGTTAACCTGCCCATGTATGTGATGCAACGGCAGCGTGTGCAGCACCACGTCGTTAGCTGAGTACTCCCACGCCGTGTGGAGGGAGGATATGTGAGTCTGTAGCATGCTGTGCGTTATTATCACCCCTGAGGAAGGCACGGTTACATGTTGAACATGTTCGCTCTAAGTCGAATGTCGGCTTCTTGAGACAACAGTATGTAAATAACTTGGCCAAGTGCGAGTCGTACTCGCGCACAAAGGGTATCACCACACAAGTCGGGTACGGGACCCTGAAACATCGTAAATAACAACAATATAGATGTCGTAGTGACATCAAGGCGACAAACAGGCCGCTAAAATGATAGCACCTGACATACGATTAGACTCCCGCTGAGGACGGAACCCTAATTTTATTATTTTATTTCTTGCACTCATTGACGTCTCATAAATAACAAGACTCACAATCTCGCTCAAAAAGTGTCCGCGATGCATTTTGTAACCGCTATGGCGTGACAAGTTCGAATGACGATTTCGTACAACTGATATTGCATCTTATGTTAACGAGATAACGTCTTAATTTGGTTGTAGCATTTTTGCTACTATGCACGTTACAGGTTCGGACATTTTCTGACGAACTTTTCTTAGAGACTGTGTTTCTTGTTGTTTATGAGATCAACGCTTACACTAGAATATGTATAACAACCTGATCAAACTTAATACTTGTAGGTAGTAGGTATACTGTCTACAAGTAAGATACATAGAGCTGAAACAAATAAAGTAAAAAAAAATGTTTTTTTCGAGGTTATTTGATATTTGTAAGGGGTCATCCTTGTTTTCTTTTAATATTTGGTGATAGAGGCCATAGTAACACGTATTCTGTGAAAATTCGCTGTCGTTACAGCTGTATGTCCTTCTAGACCATGGTTTTTGAACACAACTCTTCAACTGCCAGTATTTTAGTCGGAAATCCATCTTTGCAAGCTAAAAATTAAATAAAGTAGTAATTTTAGTTTCTGAAACCTCACCTTTGGGTTTGCTGGTGGTCCCACTGGTGTAAATGATCAAGGCCTCCTGGCTCCCGTACCAGGTGTTGGACTTGCCTACTTGTTGCAATCTTTCTTCTGCCTTTAACGAACTGTTCGGTTGGTACAACTGCGCTTTTATCTCGGTATCCCTGAACAAAGTGGAGCATGAAACATATAAGCAAGTTCAGCGAAAACATGTTAAACATCGTAGTTACATGTCAAGATATAGTAACACTAGCTTTTGCTCGCGGCTTCGCTCGCGGTTATTTTATCCACACCCCAAATAGCCTATATATGGTGAAATTAAATCAACCGACCAAATTCATACTGAAGACTCGGTTAGTGATCAAGAACTAGGTGCAGTAATAATTTTGGCCAATTTCGAAAAATAAAATTTTTTGCTCCCTTATCCTATTACTAAGCCTGCTGTCCGTCTGTACGTCAGTCTGTCCGTCTGTCACCAGGCTGGATCTCATGAACCGTGACAGTTGAAATATCCACATATGATGTATTTCTGTTGCCGCTATAACAACAAATACTAAAACAGGCTAAGTACGAGTCGGACCCATACAACAGACATGATTTTTTTGCCGTTTTTATAGATAATGGTACGGAACCCTTCGTGCACGAGTCCGACTCGCACTTGGCCGGTTTTATTTATTTCAAATTTGATCTTTGGTGCAATTATAAACATGTTGTTGTTAAAACGTACCAAACAAATGTGCCAAACATTTATGTTCTGTAGCAGAGCAGGTTTTATTTTTTTCTAATTAAAGAAACATGAAACAAAAAGAAATGCAAGGCATGTTCTTCAATTTCGGTTGGGTATTACTTACATGCTGTGCAAAGGTGGCCTTTGTCTGATCGATGTTACGCCACATCACCTAAGTGGGCATTACGCCTTATGAATACACATAAGACAAGCCATGTCTTTTTACCATACATTTTTTCCAAACAAATATCTTGGTCACCCTACCAAAGTTGAAATGCGTCTCGTTGCCTAGGAACGTTGAAACAACTCGTTAAACGTTCGTTCACTCACTTGTCTGACGGAACTTTAGCGACTCGGTTAAACGTCGGTCTTTAGTTAACGTTCTAGGGTGTTAGTTAAGTGTCTAATTTAACCAATTAACTGCGACACATATATCACGTCATCGATTTTTGCCGATTTTCGACCCCCTGCTCCTCCTAAAATCAATCTAGGGGCCGTTCAAGTATTACGTAAGCACTATGGGGGGGGGGGGGGTCATTGTTTTGCTTATTTTCGATGACATGGGGGGTAGGGGAGTCTAGATGATGATTACGTCATCGGTATATTTTTGCCCCTTACTCTATGTTGAATACTGTATCAGTAAAATCTAATCTTTATCCTAAATCTATTTTCTTATTTTTAAAATTATAATTATAACATTAAAAAATATATATTTATAATTGAAAAATGTTTACGTAAGCATGGGGGGAGGGGGTAAGAGCTTTGCTTACTTTTGCTGACAAGGGGGATGGGGGGGTAAATAATTGTAATAAATCTGCTTACGTAATACTTGAACGGCCCCCTATCGTCATTGTCAATGTCCAAACCCTCTCACAAAACTGATGTTATATTCGTTATTCGTGTTACAAAATCATTAATGTTGTTTAAACAATAGTTTTTTTCTTCTCGCAAGACTCCCCATTATTGCCAGTT
Organism: Ypsolopha scabrella; assembly: GCA_910592155.1. Lineage (NCBI taxonomy): Eukaryota > Metazoa > Arthropoda > Insecta > Lepidoptera > Ypsolophidae > Ypsolopha > Ypsolopha scabrella. The sequence goes on along the minus strand of OU342981.1, from coordinate 11,131,262 downwards.
CATGATATTACCGTGATCCGCAGACCAATCCCCTCCCTCTAATTTCAAATGACGTAATATATGGATGGCGCCAAGTTTCTTTGATCTCATGTCCCTTACTATAGTTGGCAACCTTACTGCACTCACTCACCTGCTAGTAATCAGTAGTGGTCTGGAAGCCTCCAACGTGATTGGTCGTAGTTTCTTCTCGTAGTCCGGTGTGCAGACCACCAGTTTGGCATCGCTGTCGCTGAGGAAGTATTTGAGCATCTCTGCCGGATGCATCGGGGTGAGGGGGACCGCTGGAAATAGAAACGTATCTTCACGACCACGGAACCACAACGAAGGGCAGAAGGAGTTTCACTAACACTGAAGCAACCATAATCGGTCTACTCGCACGAGCCCGGCACGCACACATTCACATCATAGTAAGCCTAATTCCATAGTAAATCCACTCACACACTGGTAAACTATCTGTACGCGCTAAGATAGTGCGACGTCTGTGATGTAGTGCGTACGCAGTTCATAAAACTAGCTGCGCCCCGCGCGCTCGCTTCCCTTCTTGTCGACCAGCCGTCGCGCGTGCCACACGCGTCTCGAGGTGCGCGATGCCGCGCCATTTTGATCCTTGTATACCACCAAAGACTGTTACCATGTGTGTGCGTCGTGAAGGGTTTATCTCCCACAATCCAACAGGAAAAGACCCCAGCGCCGGAACGTTGGCTCAACCGCAAGTTCAGCGGCCATTTTGAAGACAAAGGAAAGCAGCAACCAAGTAAGCCCACATTCCATATTGTTTCTCTCTCTCCATATCTCCCACACATCAGCATCTCATCCTAAATTCCTACCTACTCATCAGCTCTGCATTTCCGTGATCCTTGCGGTTACACCGTCGCTATTGCTATGCTTCAATTGTCTATGGTCACGACAGTATATTCCCACGGGGGTGTCAAATGTGTTTCCAAGTGTGGACGATAATCGTCCACCCTCTTTACACCGATGACGTTTACGACGTGACCGTGAAAATACCCCATTTTTAGGATTCCATACCTCAAAATGAAATAACGGAACCCTTATAGGTTTACGGTACTCCCAAACTTATAATGCGCATACGAATCTTCGCCACTGCTCGGCAAAGTTCGTATTTCCCTACACTTTCTATACAAGCAGTAAGGTCACGTGGTACGTCTGGTCGCTCGGCTATAGATTTCTATGCGCATTATAACTTTGGGAGCACTGTACTTTGTTGTCCGTCTGCCAAGAGCCTTTTCTTGGGCTTCGTTGGAGATATAAAGTTTCTAAGTCCACGCGAAAAAAAGTTATTGCCCTCGATTTCATACAAATTGGCTTACCATTAAAACCTATAGGGTACTTCCAGTTGACTCAGAAACATGGAATTACACATGTCCAGAAAAAAATCCAAAAATGTCCTTTCAACATTCAATGATTCAAAAAGAAATAAAAGAGCAACTTTATTAGGCCCTTTGGATGTATAGAGCTTAATAGATCGTAAGTGTCAAGTAAAGTTGGTCACTATAACTGCCCGTGGATTAAGTTTGTGTTCTCGTTATGCACGGAACCTTCAGGGCACGAGTCAGTGTTGCCAGATGAGAAAATTGAAAATGCGATAGCGGTCCTTCAAAAACGCGGATTTTAATAAAAAAATGCGGAATATTGTTGTAACATTTACATCGATTTTTCTCTCTCAATTCATAAGCTTATTGATGTTTTTAATTGCAGTATTCTCGACGCGCCATGTATAACTAAAGTATATTTTTTTGCACGAAGGAGGAAACTGATACTTCGTTCTAGTGGAAAATGCGCTTTTAACTCCAATGAAGCATGAGCTATTTCACATTGCAACATTCAACAGTTCGCGACAATGTGAAATGGCTCATGCACCATAGGAATTAAAAGCGCATTTCCTACTATCACGAACTGTTAATTTCCTGCTTCGTGCAAAAAAATATACTCTGAGCCTTTGTGTAACCTTAGTAACTATGGTGTTGCCGCCATGAGTGAGAAATTTTCAAAAAGGCGGGAAAAAAGCGGTGTATCTGGCAACACTGGCACGAGTCCTACTCGCACTTGACCAGTTTTAGAGAGACAGTATAGATGTCGTGGCCATATCTTAGAATTATTAATTTTAAGATCTGCTAAGGGATCGCCTCGCTCCGCTTCGCTCGGCTCCCGAATTTGGAATCACAAGCAATCAAACACATTCCTCCTCGCTTCGGTCGTCATTGCGTCTATTTTTGGCTTTTTGTTGTTGTTACGATATTGTCGATCGGATCATAACTATCAATCGACAACATTACAAATTAATAATTGATGCAAAAGTAAAAACCATTTCGAGATATGGGCTTTCTCAGCATCATACTTTTTTTTCAGAATTAAATCGTGATTAAATAAAGAGATATTTTCAAAAAACTAAAAATATGGTAATAACAGGATTTTAAAAACAATTTCCTTTGCTTTTAAGACCATTTTGTTTAAAAAAAAATCAACTGTCATGCCATGTGACAGCAGACATAAACATGAGAAGCTTTTTTTTTAATAATCCATTGGCAATGAACATTGACATTTGAAATCCTCAGATGCGACTTACGTCCTTTTAGAATGAGTGAATAAGAAAACATTAAATTGTGCAGGAAAAACATAAAACAAAACACAATAAAAAAATACATAAGCTTCTTTTTTACGCAGACTTTCAATATAAATATTAGAAACAAATGGCTAACTAAAATGAAATGTTGTCGATTCTACGATTCGTATTTATTTCCAAAGGAGAGCATGCTGTAATACGATCATACGCCAAGTCTTACAGACTTTTTACTGAAAAACGAATGAAGGTGATAAATTCGTATTCATTATTCTATTGTTTGATACCTGGTAGATTACAATTGTTTGATATCCAGTAGGTATATAATTGTTTTGTCCTTGTTACGTAATAACAGCGCATATTTGTGTGTTATATTCATTCACATCACTATGATAATTTAGATACAAAGTACCCGCCAATCGCAAACTTCTTAGTTCTATATGTTTATCTACAATCTAAAGTCGTTCTACCTATCATTGGCGTAACTACATAAGTAACATGTATCTGCTCTAAGTTATGTGATCGTGATAAAATAAATAGAGATAACCCTCCATACAATGATATCACATGTAAACCAATGAACCTTGATCTTTTTACATCAATGACACCCATATGCTAAGGGGGGCCAGACGGTACTCTGGGGGGGTCGCGCCCTATGTTATCTATCTGAAAAGTGTTTTTAGGATTCCGTCAAAAAAGGAAATTATAACGGTGTCTGTCTGTCTGTCCGTAGGCTCAAGAACGATTAAGGCGAGGTTATCCAGAGAAATCTGTCCTGCTCCGACGCTGTCATTTTACGCTTTTCCATCCTGCTCAGCAGAAGCGGGCCGCTCAGAAAACTCGCGGTTTCGGGGTGTTTTTATTTATTATTTTGGAATAAGAGTGGTGGGTTTTTAATATGACGGCCGTTTTATATCACATTTTTCACGACGTTTATTTTAGTATAACTTTTATTTCAAAACTTAATATAGCTCAAATGAAATGATATTTAAGATCATAGTTTAGACCTATCTTTGCGATTTAAATGGGTCGAGCAAAATGTAAGTAATCGTGTATCGAACGGCCGAAATATCAAGATCAAAGAATGAAATAAGACATATTTTTTACAAAATTTAATCATGGCTATGAATTGGTTTAAAATTAATTTGGAAAGAGACAAAATGGGATAACCCCCCTTAAGCAGATAAAACTGAAATTTGGCATGTGGACCATGTGGCCTTTGACTTAATATCGGGTTTGGCCATATAAATGTTTCTTCACACCTTTATCTATCCACTGTAAATAGCGTTAGCTAAATGGAAAACTTTCGACCGATAGATTTTTTTGTTGTGTTATTTTTCTGTTCATTTGACGATCAATACGAAAATCTTGTTTATTATTGTTTCTAGAATTACATTTATTTTGAACCTTTGTGCACTATCGGTTTTCGATTTTTTCCGATAACTCCGTAAAGGCACTGTGTGCCGAAAGGCTGGGTCTCCAGCTAGTCTATCGAGCTCGATAGCGCGTGATACAGTGCTCTCTCTCACTCTGTTGATCTCTCTCGAGAGGGATACACATTCTGTATCGAGCGGTTTTAAGCTCGATATGATCTGCTGTGCTAGGCCCCCAGAAGAAAAAAGAAAATCACATTTTCAAAACATTTGGAAACTCGTGTGTGGTATCTTGGGTTTTAGACCATTTAAATAGTAGTTTTATAGTACAGGTGCGGAGACAATAGCTAACGAGGACGATTTGAAACACGAGCGATATGCGAGTGTTTTAAACGTTACAAGTAAGTTATTGCCCTTACCCACGTGTTTCATACTACATTTTTCAATGCATAGTGTGAGTAAATAAATGAAACATAATTAAACAAACAATAAATACTCCAAATGAACTTTAAGCAGGCATTCTTTTTCTTTGCACGCAAGTTGCCAACTTGACAGAAGTCATAACGATCAAACTGAACGCTGCCAACGAACGCATCAAACTGAAACCAGCGGGGCTATTACGTAACTCAGTGTCGGTTGCTAGCTATAGTTGCTATTCACTAAAAACATATAAAAAATTAACTTCCAAAATAACCTTTAATGGGTATTGAACTATTTACTAACTGTGAAGTCATTTCAAGTGCAAACTTATCCTTAGATAGGCGGATATGTATGTTTTAGACGATAGCCACTTGGTTTGGCAACTGAGTTTACGATACAGAATCAGGGGGCAGCTCATTTCTGTCTATGGTACACAAGAAAAGACTGGCAACATTTTCTCAATAAATAAATAAAAAACACTAGTGTGGTAAAGTTGACTTAACGGTTTCGATCCATGTAAAATAGGTCTTTATGAGCACTTGCATTGAAAAATATACTGAGTGTTAAGATGATAACCTTTTTCCTTAAAACGGGGTGATCGACCTATCAATCCATCCATCCATCCATCAGCCTGTTTCGTCCATTGCTGGACATATGCCTTTCCAGAATTTCGCCACTCTTGGGGGTACTCCTGGAAGAAATGCCCATACTCACACACGCTGGGCAGGCGGGTCGGTGAGCGGTACCGAAACCCTTGTGCTAGTGACGCCGCTGCCCGTCACCAGTATATTTTATATAAGGCCCGGCAATTAGGGATGGATACACCGCCATCCATCGGTCCCAGGCAATGGCGGGCCGCCTGGTTTTGCCTGAGAGCTGTTCTCTTACTCCCCCCCGAATAACTTCGGGGGGATTTGCGAGTAAGATGGTGGTACCTCCACAGTCGAGTCCGGCATCAGCTCTACCACCTATATATATCTTCGACCCATCAATATGAACAAATTTTACTACGGGGCCAAACCTGAAATCGCGAAAAAAATATCAGCTGTTTCATACGTTCGAGTAGGTATTTAACTTTTCTATGGAACAGCTGATTTTTTTTCGCGATTTCAGCGTTGGCCTCATAGTAAAATTTGTCCATATTGATGGGTAGAACACCCAGTATTAAGGAAAAAGGTTATCATCTTAACACCCTGTATTTCGGTGTTACCGGTTGGTAAATAAACAACTTACCAATATTTCCGGACATCCATATAGCCCACTGCACGATGACGTGTGACGCGTCGTTGCCGCACATGTACGCGATGGTGCGCTCCGTCTCACCGCCTGAAAGTTACAACATCAACTACTGCTTTAGGTGACCTTGGTGCGTGCCTCTCACTCTCTCACACGACTTTTGCTATACTGGTCTCTCTGTCGTTCAAGTTGTGCACGCGCCCTTTACTTAAATAATTACAAATATCATAACTAAAATTCGCCTATTTTTTAAATATCAATGTCTATTTTTGTCTGCTTTTTGGAATAAATAGACCATTTTAGGAATTTAATTTGAATAATATATATTTTGGTGCTTTAAAACCAATTTTATAAGTATTTTAGTATTTACAGGAAATGACGTCATCACATTAAGTTGGATCACTCCGAGTGAAACCCACTCGTTTTGAAACGGAACCCAAAACAAACGAATGCAAAGCAAAGCAGTCAAAGTGACAGTACATCAGTATCAGTGTTACCAACAGCAACAGTAATTTTAAAATTTCATCCTCGGTATTTCTTTTTTCAAAACTTCGATTCTGTCTGATAGAACTTAGGTACCTACCCAGCTATATAGGCTGAGTTCGAACAAAATCATAAATCTACATTTAACACCTAGATCAGGTTCACGATCCGACAGCCAATACATTTCTGTTAAAATAAACTAGATTTAAATACCTATTCGTGCAATGACCTCTGTCTAATATAAATAATTATTAGTAATAATAATAATTTAATGAACGATTCTAATATAAATAGGTTTCAAAGTTGATCCTAAACTCTTATTGTTAGTTGATAGTGATTATTATTATATTATTTGTTGTTAGTTCTCGAATTCTGATAATTATTGGTAAAATACCTATTAAAACAGGGTTTTTTGATAAAGTTGGTAGCATTTAAAATTTGTCAGTCTTTCGAAAGCGTTCAAGAAAAAATGGTCTTAGGATGCGTTCAATGAAAATGGAAATGTGTGATGATGACGTCACTGAAGATCAAGTTAATGTCATCGCTTTTTTTTAAATAAATGTTATGAACGCTTATTTTAAAATATGTCTACTAAAAACAGTTCAGGGAAGCTATTCCTCGAAATGGTTTTCGAATCGTAAATATGGGTGAAAACAAGAATAGGCCAATTCTTCAAAGATAATCAAGGCAACTCATTTGTAGTTACAATATCTTTCAATTTTACTTTGTTTCTTTGCATGCTTTATTAATTAAATCGATTCTCCTCCGTCTCAAATTGCCTTAATTTGGACCTTGTTTTGATATTAATGTAGAGAAATTTCATTCCAGATATTCTCTAATTTATCATACTACATAATGTATGTTTTTCAAATAATTTACTCAAATAACATCTGGATTAAACCAGCCCTAGCCTAGCTCATGAGGAAGAGGCCAAGAAGAATCGACTTCAGTGACCATGACAAAAGCAAAACAGGAGTCGCACATTGAAGGATTTAAATAAACACAAAATTCATAATTAATTGTTTGTAAGTTTATGAGCTTTTTGAAGGTCAAAACTAGTATTCTTTATATGACGTACATATAAGCGCACTTTTCCGTGATTCTTAACGAATCGAATTCTGCAATTTTATTGACAATCATTTCATTTATTAGACCGAACAAATTACAGGAAAATACAGCCGCGCCATGCAGAAAGCGTAATTTTGTGAAATACACTGTTTGTACCACACGGCATGTGCAATAAAGAAAGCGATACTAAACTTTTTTGCCTGTTAGACTATTTCTTATTTGAAACAATAAAATTTGCAACTTTTTTTCAAGTATTATTATCTCAATATTGTCACATAACTATGTATGTAGTAAAGAAAGAGAGTATTTACTTCTCTAATCTTTTGACTGAAAGGATCGATATATAAATCAGATAGCTAGCAGTTTGTAAAAACCGGTCAAGTGCGAGTAGTACTCGCGCCCTGTGGGTTCCGCACCATTTAAATAGGTTGTATCTATCAACTTATTTATTATTGCATTGTTTAGGTATACATAATATTTAAATTTTTTACTTATGTTTGTATATATTTGGTAAGGGAGTATATTTATTTATGGATATTGTACTGAAATAAAGCTATATTATTATTACTATGTAGGTACACTTTTCAGTCACGGGCCCATAGGGACCCGGTCATTTGAAAGGCATTCATGGGGCCGAAGCCAACATTGAAGAGGCCTTAGTACCATTTAATCTAAATGTGAGATGGCCGCATCCATGGAGGCCTCTCCCTCAATGTACCATTGGGATACATTAACGGACAGTCCCACATAGTTGCCAAACTATTGCCAGGAAGGAAGACTTGGAGTGGGTTATGAGGATGGGATGCTAGATGGGCCGGATAACAGGGCTATGGAGTGAGATAACGGACATCTGCCTCAAAAATCTCTCACAAATTTAAGTCTGGCAGATGGTGACTTGCTGCTTGGTGACTACCCAGAAGGATAGCCGTTGTGGGCCCCCTATCTAGCCACCATGGGGTGGCCAGGGGGCAACACTACGTAAGCAGCTAAGGTTGTCGAGAGGTGAGTTTGTGGGGCGCAAGATCCTTGTAAAGTCAAGTGCCCCCGGCGTTATGACATTTTACACTTCCAACCTGGAGCATAGGTTCCGCTCTTGCGACCCCACTCTGGCCGGCTGGTTAAGGCAAGCACAGAGGCGGGGAGGTGTGTCGCTGTGTGTATGTGTGTGTAAATGCATGTGTGTGTGCTTCCCCTGGAGGTAGGGTCCGAGGTGTCGCCACTCACCATCGGCTCGCCACAAGCCGCCCTGCGGTGACTGCTTGCACTGTACGTACCAGAGGGCGAAGGGGTCGACACATCCCGACGCCGTTATTATTATTAATTGCACTATGTAAGTGTATAGAATATTCTCATTTCTATATTTCTTTATTTTATGCAGGTGTATAATTTTATTCCATCCATCCATCCATCAGCCTGTTTCGTCCACTGCTGGACATAGGCCTTTCCAGGATTTTGCCACTCTTGGCGGCCCTCCTGGAAGAAATGCCCATACTCACGCTGGGCAGGTGGGTTGGTGAGCGCGGTGCCGAAGTGACGCCGCTGCCCGTCACCAGCCTGTTTTATATAAGGCTCGACAATTTGGGGTGGATATACCGCCATCCATCGGTCCCAGGCAATAGTGGGCCGCCTGGTTTTTGCCTGAGAGCTGTTCTCTTACTCTCCCCCGAATAACTTTTTCTTGTAAGGTACCTCCACAGTCGAGCCCGGCATCAGCTCTACCACCTACATAATTTAATTTTATCAGCCCAACTTAAATATAGTTTTTTTATAGATTTCTCGTATTATATTTGTTTCATCATATTCTTTTGTTTTTATAAAGATATCTAATCGTAAATTGACCTGTAGAAAGTATACTTAATGTATCCATTTGATTTGAGCTACAAACTGTAGGTACAAATGATCGCCAATCATTTAGTCGCCTCTGAATGAGTTACGAGTGCAAGCTTGCGCAGGTACAGTCAAGGAAACAATAATATCAACGGTTGATTATTAAATGTTTACTTTGTGGGAAGGTGTATTTTGTTGTACCTACCTATTTCATTAACTTTGTTTATCAGTTTTTGAGTGCAATGTTAAATATATAAATAAAACGCATTAATTTTAAAAACAAGTAAATGTATAATCTACAAATGTAGGGATGTTACTTTATTTACAGAGGTGATACACCATCTATAAACACTGCTTCCCTACTTAAAGAAGGAAGATTTTCGTCGGAATCACTGTCGTCTGTAGAATTTTGGTCCTCCTCGGTGTCGTCGTCAGGTCCATTGTCATTATCACTGAGTTCGATAATAATTTCTTCCGTCAACTTATCAATAACGACATCACTCTTCTTATATTCCTCTTCTATTTTTTTAATTTTACCACACAATGCACCCCATTCGTTCTCACTAATTGCATTGACTTTAACAAACGAAATTAAGAAAAGCAATAAACGATAACAAACAAAATCAACGATAAACTTAACAAATCGGACCCACACATAGAATTTTTTACTCGAAAGTACTTCTCATTCAATGCGCGCGTGTGTAGTGTACGGACGTAGCACTCACACTGACGCATAATGTCGACACCTGCCAGAAGGCGAGCGGGGGCTGTGGTGCGGCACGCAGGCGGGTGTGCACCGCGCCCTCGCTCCTGTAACGTCCCCCTGACACCGTAAAAGGGCTATTGCGTCGCCTATTGCGGCTAGCTTCAGAGGCGACTAAATGATTGGCGATCACTGTATAAAACGAAACTGCAAAATTAAGTTGGTCGAGTATTCGGGTACGTAACCCTAAACATATAAAAAAATCGGCCTTTTCAGTATTTTTACTTTAAATAGAGTATATGGCACATAATATACAGAAAATTCCTAATTCTCAACTAGTTTCATTTTTGAGATAGGCCCTCAAAATGGTTTAAGGCGCAAGCCACATAGAAACGGAGCGGGCGCGCCCTCAGCGCACCCCTTCTATCTGTTTTGCACAGCCGCGCGCGCGTACCCCCCGTCACCTCGCCCACATCTTGTCAAATCAAGATCAAACACTCGCTGGTAGCGCGCCGGTAGCGCCAGTGGCACACTTGATGCGCGCCGCGCCGCTTCTGTGTGGCTTGCACCTAAAATTGACAACTTGATGGCCCTCCATTTCTTAATTTTTGGAGATTAAATAAAATCAAATTACTTGTGTACTCTACTTAATGAGTTCTAGGCAATCACACGCCACATGCAGGGGGAAGAAAAATGAATTTTTTCGTCTCCTTTTCATGTTATTTAAATTAAATTAATTTAATTTTATATCCGGTTTCGGGTCAACATTTTATTTATTATATCCAAATTGCAGATCTGTACCTCATTCCCTCTGCAAGCTAGAGACCCGTCACAGACGGACAGACAGCAGAGCTACATTAATAGGGCTCCATTTTGCGCTTTGGGCGCGGAACCCTAAAAAATGATACAAAACGCCTATGGCAACAGGTGACTATACGAATATCACTGATAATAATACCGATCAGATAGCTTTAACAAAGCAAAATATTGTATTATGATTATGATTATTAGTGACTAAATAACTTCACGACAATCTGATAAATGTCTTCCTAAATTCCTTCATTTACTTTAGTGAAAAAAGTCAAGTGTGAATTGAGTAAATAAAATACCGATTTATTGGACAAGTCACAAGACAACATGCGAAATAATTATAATACAAAGGGCAAATGTGCCAAATTCGCTTACAATTAGAATTACAAAGCAGACATAAAATCTAGAATCTGACTGGTTTACAATTTTTTAACTAAATAGAATTTAACCACAAAAATGTATATATATTAGTTTGGAAAGAGACAGAAACGTTAAGGAGAGTAGAACCCTTTATTTGTTGTATACGATTCAGCCGCTATCACTCCTCTCTGTATTGCCTAAAATTGTCGATCCCTTGAGCAAAAAAAAAAAAAAATTTGCTTTCATGTCTTTATACCCTTTTTGATTGAAAAACACTTGTACTTGTCCACTTATTTATATTATTTCCCTTACCGGTTTCGTTGTTATAGCATTTTCAAAGGTACAAAAAAAAATAAAAAAATTCGTTGATAATGCTATAACAGTGAAATCGGTAAGGGAAATAATATAAATAAGTGGACAAGTACAAGTGCTTTTCAATCAAAAATGTATAAAAAGTTCCACCAAGTGCCAACAATCACAAGCATCAACTCCGTCTTTATACCCTATAACAATTCTATTGCATAATAAAGGCAACATGAAAATCGAAAAATAATAACCGAAACGAGTAGTACCATCACTTTTCGTCGCCAGCAACAATGAAGTATTACTCATAATGAATTAAGAAACTTGGTTGGCATTTAACTTTATAGTTGCCATGCCATCTCTTGTTAGCTCTAGTTTATCAACCTAAGTCGTAGCCTTCTATCCTGCCAATTTTAGACATTTTTCAATTTTGTCCAATAGCCAATCATGAAACTTACACAATTGAGCTGCGATTTCAGTGCAAAGAGCAGAAGCTGCCTGGTACAGCCCAGCATATGTGTAGATCCCGACTTCATCCTGCAGAGCGATGCGGGTGGGGAACAGGAGTGCTCTTCTGAACACTGGGACTACACCACCTGCAATTAAAATTGCTCGTTTTAAATTCTGAAATAGTATGCGAAAATTAAAAATAAAATTTTAATTTATCCATCGCAAGATGACAAATTAAATTTATATCACTGCGGTATAGAAAATCAGAAAAGTAAATCTGGACGTGAGGAGCTCTGAACAGGGATTCAAACCCAGGACCTCTCGCTTACAGGGCGGTTGCTCTACCAAAATAAAATTTTAATTTTAGAATTTAGAAAAATACTGAATAAACAATAAAAAAAATGTATATATAATTTGATACAAACATTTTTTGTTTATTTTAGCCCTGTCCTGCCTTGAGCACCATCTCTCAAATGAAATGGTTTAGTAACTGTTAAATAAATAAAAAAGTGAACTATTTGCTGAAAGTAATAAAACAATATTTTAATAATAGGCCCTTCAAAAAGTATGTCTACAGCAAAATTCACAACTTTGTAAGTCAAAGAAAGGGTAAACTAGTGCATTACAAAATATAAAAATGTTTTATGGAATTTATATGGCTGAGTTAGAGAGTCTCGGATTATTTTGTAATCTGTACTAATAATGAGCTTTGAGATTTTCAGTACAAAATTATTATAGAAAATTTATACCTCGGCTGGACGCCAGTAAGAATGAAAGCACAGACAGACCATCTTTGCTGTATGAACATCGCCAGTAAATTGGATTATCATGCAGCCATAATACAACATGTTATCCTATCCTACTAATATTATATATGCGAAAGTTTGTGTGTGTGTGTGTGAGAGAGAGAGGGTGTGTGTGTGAGAGAGAGAGGGTGTGTGTGTGAGAGAGAGAGGGTGTGTGTGTGAGAGAGAGAGGGTGTGTGTGTGAGAGAGAGAAGGTGTGTGTGTGTGTGTTTGTTACTCTTTCACGCTGAAACGGCAGAACGGATTTGAATGAAATTTAGAACGGACATAGCTTATACCCTAACTTAACACATAGGCTACTTTTTATCCCGGAAAAATGCATCGTTCCTGTAGGATAGATCAATATCATTGAAAAATCAGGTGTCTTATTAGCGTGGTCCTTTTCTTTTGTGGTGAAATAAGACAAGGCTATGTTATCTGATCACACTTCAAACTAATAAATATTATAAATGGGAGAGTTTGTGTGTGTGTGTGTATGTTTGTTACTCTTTCACACTGAAACGGCTGGACGGATTTGGATAAAATTTAGAATGGATATAGCTTATACCCCAACTTAACACATAGGTTCCTTTTTAACCCGAAAAAAGCATGTTGTTAAACTGAACAACATGCGGGCGGAACCGCAGGCAACAGCTAGTACTTTATATAGGAAGCCCTGGAACCCTAACTTGTAGGTCAACCATAAAAGAGATATACTCACTCAACTAAAAATAATAAAAACTGGCCAAGTGCGTGTCGGGCCAAGCGCAGTGTAGGGTTCCATAGCTGCCTAGTACATTTTATAAGTTGGTCTACTAATACAGAATGGGCCAAACTTCTAGTCCCATACATTTAGGAGAATGGCCCATACATTGTCGTGTTTAGAGGGGATTAAAAGTTTGGCACTTGTAAACCCAACTTAGCTGTGATAGTTTTATTTTTAACTTCATTATATATATACTATTTCTGTGAGAGCTCAGTTGGTAGAGCAGAGCTCCTCACATCCAGATTTACTTTTCTGATTTTCTATACCGCAGTGATATAAATTTAATTTGTCGTCTTGCGATGGATAAATCGCCAAGTGTTTAAAAGTATAGAAATTTATTTATATCATATATACCGGGTGTAAGTAGAGTGCGACCATTAAATGAAACCACATATTCTACCAACCCTACTGAACCAATTTTCCCAAGAGTCATACTGGCGGACAGCCTTAGTTTAGGAAATAATTGAGTTCCAAACAAAAACGCGTGAACCCTAACGCACCATAATAAGGGTGAGTTTAGAGAGAGTGTTGTCCGTGAAACCTAAAGCGTTTTAACACTAAAAAAAGTGGAACAGTGGTTCAATAGGGTCGGTAGAATATGTGGTTTCATTTAATGGTCGCACTCTATTTACATCTGGTATAATTGGCTATATCATGGTTTGGTTGGCCATATCACGAATTCTATTAAAACTACACGGGTCACCTAGTTCCTCTACGCTTCGCTTATCGTCGCACCTATTTTTATTTTTTTTATTGAAAACTTTTCATGATATGACCAATTTATCGACAGGACCACAACATCTAGTACAGCTCAAACGAAATAACTTACCAGTCTTTATATCTTTATTAAATTCATGCAATAAAGGGCAGTTCACTTCATCTTTTACAGCTGCAGTAACATTTCTATACGACGCAATACCGAATGGTTTCCTCAAAAGCCGGCGTGAAGTATGCAAAGTACTTAGCCATAAAACCATTGTGTTTGTTATAATACGTTGGTTCAGAGCAAGAAAACAACTTCTGCAGAGCCTCAGTTACGAAATTTATCCGATTTTATCTTATCTAAACAAATCTAGAGTAGGACTAGATATGATACGAAAAATATTTTCAACTTTGCTTTGCGGCTTTTTGTGATTTTATTTTATGATTTGACAATAGACTGACATAACAGCTGATACATATAGCGTTCCGAATGGGGATAGCAGTGCTAAAACTACTCACGCCCATCAAGTCATTCCGAATGGGGTATGGCGTCCATCACTGCTTAAACTAATGATCCATTCGGAACTCTTTTGTACACGACGTGGATGATTACACTTGTCAGTGACAGAAAAATTAACCTTAAACACAATTTTAAGAAATTTGATAACATTACGTGAATACCAACAAAGGGTATAAGTACTTTAACTACGTGTTGTGTTGTGCAAGAGTTATTTGCCCCTCATTGAGAGCAATCATTACTTGTTGGTTTGTTGTTTCGTCAAAAATCCTTTTTTCTGGGCTCGTAATTATTTGGTACTGTAAACTTAGGTCCATGAAGCGAAGTAAAAACTCTGATGCATCGTTTAATATTAAACTCTTTATCTAAGAATAACTCATTTTTGAAATTGCCGCCGACCAGTTGTAACTTTTGATAGATCACTCAAAGTGCTTACGCTTAGAATCATGGGCGATGATAGCACAACATGGCGGACTTAGGGCTATCGTTATCGGGCTAACGTTGACCCGGAATGACGATAGACGGGATGTAATCGATTATGTTTTGAATCGGAACGCGCTGATAGAAAAAAACCTATATGGTGACGTTTCGAATCGAGTGAATTTCACTCGGGTGATGCGAATTTCACCCTAGAGCGTTAAGAAATTGACCCGAGTTAAACCGAGGGTAACCGAACTGTTACAACCTGCAGTTGCTCGGAAGTGTTTTGAAACGTTTCCGAGTAATGCATTCTTCTGAGAATACGAAAATCACACTGATTGGTGCAACCAGATTTTTCTTTCTCTTTCTCCTATATGGATTTATCTCTTTCTGATAAACGAGTGAAATTTTGCACTATGATCGCACGTTTTGAAACGCTTCATAAGTGAATTAAGATGCATGAATCGACAACATGACAAATTAATTGATACAAAACTAAAAAACCTGTCCGAGATATTGGCCTTCTGAGCATCATATATTTTTTTCAGAATTAAATCATTATCAAATAAAGAGATTAAAAAAAAACAAAAGTTGGTAAACACAGGATTTTAAAAACATTTGCTTTCAAGTACATTCCGTATGTCGGCGCGTTCATAAAATAGTATGATAGATCGAGAGTGTAGGGCTGAGATTCAAGCTGAGATTCAGAGTGCATTTGGAGTCCGAACTCAAGAGGAACTCAATCTTACAAACGTCACTCTAGTATGGGATCATGTCACTTTTTGACGTTTGTAAGATTGAGTTTGGACTCATAACATAATGCACTCTGAATCTCAACCTAAGAGACACTCTAGCGGAACGTCGTATCGGTGGTACCGCGGCGGCCATATTGGATCAGCACTTTGGAACCAGCAACGGGCCGCGCACCACGTCCTCGACGGATCGCTGTCGATCTATGTGATCCGATAGTTTTGTATCCTGAAATTACCGTAGCTTGATATCGTGATTGTCTAATCAGTGACTTGATTCTTATGATTTGTTCATAAATGAAGGTGTAAATTATTTTCCGACTACCGACTTATATTTTCATATCTTCCTCGGCCGCATAATCACGCCCTAACCCATGGATGGTTCTGATGAAGGAACCCTCGCGCCTTCACGCATTTAAAAAAAACTGTCATGTCTTTGTGACTGTTGACATTGACTGCAAACATAAACATGCCAAGTTTATTTTAAATAATCCCTTGGCAATGATCATCGAGTTTGAAATCCTCAGTTGCGACTTACGTTCTTTTAGAATGAGTAATTAAGAAAAAAATAAAACAATCATTAAAAACACACAAAAAAACAAAACCAAAAATACTTAAGCTTTATTTTTACGCAGACTTTCAATATAAATATTGAGAACAAATGGTTACCTGAAATGAAATGATGTCGATTCCGCTTAATTATAGCAGTAACTAAGTCATTCTGGAATATTAATATATGGCGCATACGCCAATATTTATAAAGTTCTGAAACTAGTGTGATCCGATAGCTTTGGATTGGGTCTTCAAAATTCACAACCCTCCGTACCCCTCCCCTTGACGCATCCCCCCCTCCTCGCCCTAAAATATGTCCCCGTTCACGGTTATTTTTTTTAAGAATAAGGGTTAGGGTTACAAAAAATCGTCTAAGACAGAAATAATCCTTATTAAATTAACTACAAATAAGGTCAAATGGTTTTTTTTATACGACCAACCGTCTCTGTAACCGTCCAGCTGGATTACGGAAAAAATTTAGGTCAAGCAAAATTTACTATTTTGAACTAAGATTTCGAGTTTTTTTTATAAGTAATTGTACAAGAAAATTATCCAACACTAAATTAATTATCTATTAATATGGCGTATAAAATAGTCAAGTGCGAGTCAGACTTGCGCATCTTACAAAAAGTGGGTATGTATCGTGGTTACCTTTTATAAGGTAATTGTCATTATATAACGCGGTATATACCTATGACAACTCGCGCGTCATTCTCTCCCCGCGCCCCGCACCTACCCGGTAACGGTCGGTCCCGCGGGACGCGATCAGTGTGCGACAAGCCGCCTCGCGTGCGGACATTTGTATTGTACGATATCTGTTTCTGTGTACCTCACATTGTGTCATTTGTGCCTGTGTGCGATATATATACTTACTGGTGTTCATTATACGAAAACTGTAGAAAAGAACGGTGTACTCATTTCCGAACCCTACATTTGGCTGCCCAACGTGTGTTGTGAAGTGATATGCCCCGGAAAAAACAACCACAACAATTGAACATGTCGTCACCGGAACCTGAGTCTGGTAACAACATTACCATGACCTCGGAAGTCCTGCAAGAACTAGTGGCCTCACTTCAACGGTCACAAACAGAATTCTGTCAAAGACTTTTAGCAGACGCCCGCTCTTCCACACCGAGAGCGTTTGAAACCACAGTTTCGGAGTCCGCCGTCTTGTCCGCACTCGCCACAAGTGCAAATTTTGCTCAGTGCACGGCCCGCTATAGCGGTCGCACCGAAGAGTCGCTCGAGGCGTTTATTGACAGCGTGGAAGTTTACAAGTCGTGTGTAAATATTTCCGATGAAAACGCCACAAAAGGTTTATCCATGCTGCTGACCAGCGTTGCCGCCGTGTGGTGGCAGGGAGTCAGAGAAGAGGTACGTGACTGGAAGGACGCTATACAGAGATTACGGGGCGCATTCGGTGAGCGCCGTCCCCCGTACCGCATTTATACGGAGATGTTTTCAATGAGACAGGGTGAAGAAAACATTGAGATCTTCGTGTCAAAAGCACGCGCTACTCTGTCATGCTTGCCGCCAGATGACCTGTCTGAAAAAGTGAAGTTGGACATGGTGTACGGCCTCCTCGACACCCGCATAAGAAGAAGACTCGATCGGGACACGCTGACGTCATTCGACGAGTTGCTGCGTAAGGCGCGAAGCATCGAGGATGCGCTGAGGGAACCCCAAGCGCCCCCCGCCCCCCCGGCCACCCGCGCACTGCGTCAAACAAACATGCCATCTCAGCGCGCGATCCAACTGCCGCCGACGTCATGGCAACAGCCGGCCCGCCACGTCGCGCCCGCGCCCCCCGACCCCCGTCAGCCAGTTTCATCTGCGAACGTGCCTTCGCCCGCGCCGTCCGTGTCACGGCCAGGCGTACCCCCCGCACGTCGCCACGCCGAGCTAACCCCCGCCACCGCCGCCGTTGCTACCAGCTCTACGTCGACGAACCGCAACACTCGCCCCAAGTGTAGCTATTGTAAAAATTTCGGCCACACCAGTGATCAATCCCGACGCTACGTTTCTACTTAGTTTAGGTTATAGTGGACCGCCGATATCAACCTTATGGACGGAGAGCTAGTGACCAAATCGGTCATGTAGCTTCAGCTGTATTGAAACTCCGTTAGCTACTTCCCTGAACAACCTTTTCACATAATCTCCGTGCTGGCAGGCCGCGGGCGGTGGGTGCGGGTGTAGTGGGGTGGGGAAAAAAATGAAAAAAAATGTGGGCTCAGCGGCTTTAATTTTTTTTTCAAACAGTTGCTCAGTACTCCCTATGCACCCAAAAAAATGTTTAAATCGATCGGGTGGTGGGAAGGGGTTGCCAGCGTTAATTAAAAGTACCAAAATAATAATAATTTTCATGTGGGCTCAGCTGTATTGGCTTTTTTTCTGACGCGAGATTAATTAATATGTGAGCCCCAAAAAAATAGCCATGCAAAAATATCGGTGGGAAGGTATCGAAAAAAATGGTTGAAATCGTTGAATTTCGTTCGAAAATGAGCTTAGGAGAAGGCAAAAGCGGAGTGTATATATAACTAGTATCTGGAACAATGCTCATCTGGACATTCCTTCACCGTTGAAACCTGAAGGAAATGGGTGGATTGAAGAAGAGTCAACGTACAACTTCGTTTGGTTCGAAGGTGACCAATTACCAAAGTTTACAACAGATGTCATAATTCAACCTGATGAAATCGATGAAGACGACGAAATAGAATCAGGTATGAGTGCAATATTAAACTAACAATCATTTGAATGAAATACGTACCTACAAGAAAATGTTAAAAAAAACAACGTTGACAATTCATATGAAATTAACACAATCACGATCCCAATAAAATAAAATTCAATTCCAAAAAGCAATTAAAAAACAAACAGTAATTGAAAGTCCGAATAAAATGAACACTGCTAAAATTGTTATTCAATAAATACAATTAATATGTTTCAGAGGACCATCAATGTGAGAGCGACTCCGGAAGTGACAGCGATACCGATGAGTACGAATAGAAGGAACAGCTAACAATCTACAAATATTGGACGTTAATTAAATCATACTTTACAATTTGTTTTGTATAAATATAAAAATGAATAAGATTAAGAATACAAATGAATTTTACATCAATACAATTTCTTTGCATAAATCAAAATGAATAAAAAAAGCAATCACAATGAATTTTCTACGTGCAAACAATTTTTTCGCATATGAATAAAAATGAATAAGAAAAGAAATTAAAATAAATTCATATTTTTCACGAATAAAAATGAATGAAAAAAAAGGAATATTTTGAATTTTTTTATAATAAAGGAATACAAATAAATAGAATATCTTGAATAATAATAAGGAATAAAAAAGAGGAGTAAAAATTTATAGAATTTTGCGCATGAATAAAAATAAGAAAAAAAAAATAAAATTGAACAACATTTTTTTCCATAAATAATGATGAGAAAAGAAACAACATTTTTTGCGTAAATAACAATGAGAAAAAAAAGAAATACAATTGAATAAAATTTTTGCATAATTATTTTGCATAATAATAATGAATAAAAAGAGTAATAAAAATGAATACAATCGTTCGCATGAATAAAAATGAGAAAAAAAAGAAATAAAATCGAATAAAATTTTTGGCATAAATAAAAATGAATAAATAAAGGAATATAAATCAATAGAATGTTTTGCATAAATAATAATAAATAAAAAGAAGAAAAGAAATGAATTAAATTTTTTGCGTTAATAAAAATGAATAAGTACAGAAATATAAAAATATAAATGTAAGGCATAGAATATTTTGCATAAATAATAATTAATAAAAAGAGGAATAAAAATTAATACAATTGTTCGCATACATAATATAGAGAAAAAAAGAAATTAAATTGAATTAAATTTTTTGAATGAATAATTACGAGAAAAAAAAATTTTAATTAAATTTTTTCATAAATAAAAATGAAAAAATAAATAAATATAAATAAATAGAGTATTTTTCGTAAATAAAAATGGACAAAAAAAGGCATAGAAGCAAGGAATATTTTTTTGCACGAATAAAAATAAGTTAAATTTCTATGAAAATGCGTAGACGCACAGCTGAAGCAGCTGCTCGTTCGGAAACGTTCGGGTTTTCCCGTTCAACGGGTGCAAGAAGGACAGCGGCTACTCTCTGTTAGCAGAACAAAATCGACGCGCCGTGAGGGCGCTGACGCGTTCGCCGACTGGGAAGTCCACGTCCGCTTTTGCCTTCTCCTCAGCTCATTTTTGAATGAAATCCAACGATTTCAACAATTTTTTTCTATACGTTCCCACCGATATTTTTGCATGGCTATTTTTTTGGGGCTCACATATTAATTAATCTCGCGTCAAAAAAAAAGCCAATACAGCTGAGCCTACATGAAAATTATTATTATTTTGGCACTTTTAATTAACGCTGGCAACCCCTTACCACCACCCGACCGATTTAAAATTTTTTTTGGGTGCACAGGGAGTACAGAGCAACAGTTTGAAAAAAAAATTAAAGCCGCTGAGCCCACATTTTTTTTCATTTTTTTCCCCACCCCACTACACCCGCACCCACCGCCCGCGGCCTGCCAGCACGGAGATTATGGGAAAAGGTTGTTCAGGGAAGTAGCTAACGGAGTTTCAATACAGCTGAAGCCACATGACCGATTTGGTCGCTAGATCTTAGACTAGGAGGTCAGAACACACCAGTGATCAGTGTCAGAAACTCCGAAATCGTCAGTCGAACACTTTCGTAACGAAGCCGCAGCCGTCATCAATAACGTGTTACGGGTGTGGGACGCCGGGAGTCGTTCGGTCTCAATGTGCAAACTGTAGAGAGGTATCCTTTTCAACCGCCGACATAAATAATCAGGTGAGCCCACTCCAAACTAACATAAATAATCAAGTGACCCCACTCAAGTATAGTTTAAACGCGAAAAATTTTAAGAGTCTCGTTGCACATAATGATAGCAGTGATAGCAACAAGTCACCGTCAGATTCTGTTAACCCTTTGACTACGAGCACCGATCGGTGTTTTGTTAATTCTTCGACATCGAACATCGACGAGTATTTTGTTAATTCTTCGACATCGAACATCGACGAGTGTTTTGTTGATTCTTTGACATCGAACGCTGATGGGTATTTTGTTAACCCGTCGTATGCAAACACCGGCCAGTGTTTCGTTAACCCGTTGTCTGCAAACACCGGTGAGTTTTTTGTTAACCCTTTGTCTGCAAACACCGACGAATATTTTGTTAACCCGTTGCCTGACACCGATGAATGTTTTGCTAACCCGTCGTATGCAAACACCGGCCAGTGTTTCGTTAACCCTTTTTCTGCAAACGCGGATGAATGTTTTGTTAACCCTTTGACCGCGGGTACCGGAAATTTTTTTCTTAACCCGTCGAGTGTAACCGACGTTGAATGTAGGTTTGACCCGTTGAATAATCATGTTCCCTCAACTGATTAACTCAAATTTAAGAATACGGTTCCCAACTTGGATTTGAATAATAAAAATGAAACCGTGCTTGAAAGCCGTGATGAAAACTCCGGTTTAATCGGTAGGGAGACTGTGCCTAATCCTCCTCAGTGTATTGCTTTATGCAAGCCCAACGTATCACAACCTAATAATTTACGGCCTGTGTTGTACATAGAGGTATTGGGTCTCCGTGGTTTGTCTTTAATTGACACAGCCGCAAAAAGATGCGTTGCTGGCTCCCAGCTCTTTGTTTTGCTTAAAAAGAAAAATAATAAATTCCAAAGGCAATGCATGAACGTTAAGCTTGCTGATGGAACTTCACAATCACGCATTGTGCTAATTACCCGGGTTGACGTAAAGGTTAATCATCGGCTTATACCAACGGAGTTGATTATTTTCCCTGAAGCCGATGCAAGCCAAACTCTTTTGGGAATCGATTTCCTAAAAGCAGCTGGTATTCAAATCGACTTTAGCAAATCAACCTGGCGCTTTTCAGATGGCAATATGACTTACCCTCTAGAGTACGAGGACCATACAGCGGTTGCCGCAGTCACTTCGTGTTCCACACCTGTCTCACTGCGCGAGGACGAAGGTACTTTACTTACCAGTGAACAGTGCGTGCTACTTAGTCAGTTTCTTCAGGACAACGAAGCAATCTTCAGACCAGGGGGAGATCCAACACATTTCGCCGAACATTTCATTGATACAGGTGAACACTTACCAATTTCTGTACCTCCGTACCGGCTAACACCTGCAAAGAAAGAGATCATGAAAGCTGAAATTGACAAAATGTTAGAAGACGGGAAAATTGAAGAATGTGAGTCAGCCTGGACTTCACCTGCCCTCTTAGTTCCGAAGAAGAACAATCAGGTGAGGTTTTGTGTTGACTACCGTAAACTAAACAGCGTTACGAAAACTGACCATTACCCTCTCCCGGTCATCGATGAACTCCTCCAGTCGACAAAAAGGAATTGTGTCATCAGCACTATTGACCTCAAATCTAGTTACTGGCACGTAAGCGTCGCACCAGCCGACAGAGACAAAACAGCGTTCATTTCACCCCTAGGGACTTACCGTTTCACTTGCATGCCGTTCGGGTTGAAAAACGCACCGGCTACTTTCCAACGCTTGATGGACCGCTTTAGATCTGGTGCTTGTTTTAGCGATACCATCATTCTGGCTTATCTAGATGACCTCCTCGTGATTTCTGATGATTTTGAGAAGCATATGGATGACCTGCGCATAGTGTTTGACCGACTACGTCAATTTGGTTTGTGTCCTAACCGGGAAAAATGTATGTTTGCCTGCAAAGAGGTAAAGTACTTAGGGCACTTAATTACTCCCGAAGGTATTAAGCCTGACCATTCGAAGGTTGAAGCCATCACAGAAATGAAGGAACCAAGCAATTTAAAACATCTCAGAACTTTCTTTCAGACGGCATCCTGGTTCCGCAAATTTATCCCTAACTTCTCCCAAGTTGCTCAACCTCTTACGTTGCTTACCAAGAAAAACCAACCTTGGTGCTGGGGGGAGCCGCAGAAAACTGCATTCAACGAATTGAAGGTGAGACTTGCTTCAGCACCAATTTTAATACAGGCTGATTTTAGCAAAACGTTTGTGCTGCGAACGGACGCGAGTGCATACGCCGTGGGAGCAGCCTTGATGCAAGGAGAAGGAAACGACGAACGCCCTATCGAATATGCGAGCCGCCTCTTGACGCCAGCGGAACGTCGTTACAGCACAACGGATCGTGAAGCTCTTGCCGTTGTTTGGGCTGCAGAAAAGTTCCGTCCATACATTGACGGTCATTCCGTGTGTGTCAAGAGCGATCATCAACCACTCAAGTGGCTTATGACTTTAAAGTCGCCTAGTGGTCGTCTCACTCGCTGGGCTTTGAAACTACAGAGCTACGACATCAGATACGAATACGAGCCTGGTAAGTCTAATGTTCTAGCCGATACTCTTAGCCGTCCAATGTGCGATGGAAATTCTAAGGACGATTGCGGCGTGTGCTCTGTCACTATTGACGTTCCTCACGTTAACGCTGCTGATCTTCGTTCGTCGCAGCTTAAAGATGCAGAGATATTGAAAATTATCAAAGACCTGGAACAGCCGGGTCCCCTAGCGTCAAACAGGTGGTTAGAACGAGGATACTTACTTAGTCAAGGCGTACTGTATCGCTTCGACCCTGATTCCGATTCCGAGGAGCCGCAGCTGGTCGTCCCAGATTCTATGAAAGAATCCGTGTTAAAGGAATTTCACGACGCACCGACTGCAGGCCACCAAGGTGTAGAACGAACCTTGCAAAGGATCAAGGGTAAGTATTTTTTCACAGGTATGCGGAAATACGTCACGGACTACTTAAAGAACTGCGTCGATTGCCAGAGGTATAAAAGCTCCAACCAGAAGCCTGCTGGCCTTTTGCAAACTCCCGTGCTCAACCAACGAAATGAGGTACTGGCTATAGACCTTTTTGGTCCTCTTCCTGAAGGTAAAGACGGTGAGAAATGGATCTTACTGGTTGAGGATACTGCCACCCGCTGGGTTGAATTATTTCCCCTCAAAGACGCAAACGCAGAAACTTGTGCACCAGTACTCATTGAAGAATACTTTTTAAGGTACGGTTTACCACGCAGAATTATATCAGACAATGGTGTACAATTTGTCTCGGCTGTCATGCAACAGTGCATGCACCTCTTGGGTATCAAACAAAACCTTATACCTCTTTATCACCCCGAAGCAAATCCAGCGGAAAGAAAGAACCGTGACCTCAAGACACAACTTTCTATCCTCGTACAGACAGAACATCGCTCTGGGCCACAGTTTCTGTCTCACATTAGATTTTCTATGAACAGTGCTACTTGTGCTACTACTGGCCACACTCCTGCATATCTTACGTTTGCTAGGGAAATGCGAACTCCGTTTGATGCCAATCATGACCTACGTAGTATTCTTTCGAAAGACACTTTTGTACCACAAGCTACTCCATACTTGGAGAAGTTCTTGCTTACTTTAAAGGACATCAAGGATCGTGTAGAGAGTCAACAGGATGCTAGGAAGGATTTTGCGGATAGCGGTCGTCGCCCGTCTGTCTCACACGCTGAGGGAGACCGAATACTTCTGACAACACATGCCCTCAGTAACGCTGCTAAGGGGTTAACAAAAAAGTTCATGCCCTTACGCGATGGTCCTTATGTCATTCGTAAAATCGTTAGCCCTACCACTTACGAAGTTGAGGACTCTGACGGTCAACTTTTAGGAAAGTTTCATGCCAGGGACATAACACCTTGCATAGGCCAAAGTGTTGGTGAGTCTGTTCCGATCCAACCTCGAAGACGTCGGGGTCGACCTCGTAAACCGTGTGACTGTTGTTAATCAGTGTTGTCATTATTTATGTATATATATATCTTTTTTTTTTCTTTTTTCCTTTTTCCCTTGATTGTTATTGTTGTCCCAAGTCACCATCGGGACGATTTTATGACTTGGAGGGGGAGTATATAACGCGGTATATACCTATGACAACTCGTGCGTCATTCTCTCCCCGCGCCCCGCACCTACCCGGTAACGGTCGGTCCCGCGGGACGCGATCAGTGTGCGACAAGCCGCCTCGCGTGCGGACATTTGTATTGTACGATATCTGTTTCTGTGTACCTCACATTGTGTCATTTGTGCCTGTGTGCGATATATATACTTACTGGTATTCATTATACGAAAACTGTAGAAAAGAACGGTGTACTCATTTCCGAACCCTACAATTATTTATTGTTTCATTCGCATGCAATATTGGGTCGGTCAGTACCTATATAAACGATGATGCCGCACGAGATGCGCGACTTTGCCACGTCAATAAAGCCCGCCCACTCCTACTGGCTGGTGTCGATAGTCTTTGAACCCTAGGCCGTCCAACTGTTCAATAATAGGACAGACTTACATGTCATTATTGATATATTTGATAATAGAAACGCCACTCATCAGGAAATAGAATATGCTGGCGATAAGTCTAAACGAACAAAGATATGTGTTATTTAACAAACTTGTAGGACAAGCAAGTAGCGCTGGGTTGCTTTCAAAGCTGCCGCCTACTTCAGCTGCGGCACGTCAACATTCCAGGCGGGTTTTTCACCAACTGCAGACATGGAGGGGAAATATACAAAACCTAAAAGAGTAGGGTTGGAAAAAAGTTGGCAATTACTTAAATCCACAATTGACCACCATTCAAACCTGAATCTGATTAGTGTTTATAGGTACATAATAATACTATAAGATGTCTATGGATTACATGCACTTGCAAGGACTGTGGGAAGATTATGTCGATGTGTTAAGCTTGGTCTGCGTTGCACCACAATGTGCCTTAGTTGTCGAGGTCGGAGTTGCAGAAATAAAACCAAAGACGATGAAGAACATGAGCAAGAGGAAGAGATTTTTTTAAATGTCTAGTCTATTTTTAAGAGCCATTCACGAAATTGCGCTTTTTTATGGAGTCGCTTTGTGGATTGGAAGATTGTTCACGCTATCCTGCTGTCAGTGTCGGAATATAAGAATGGCTAGCAGCTAAACTCAGATTCAATTTCAGCTGTGCATGCGTAAAAATCAGATAACACGGCTTCCTTCAAACCAAACCACACAACATCGACTTGTGTTACCCAAAGACATTGTATAAGAACAAGACTGTGCACTGTCCAATTTTTGCTCAACTAAACTACATGTCATTTCCTTAGAAATAAGGTTTATCGTAAACCCGCGTATTTCAAACCGCCGCGGTCGTCTTCCTATGCATCTAAAGGATTATGCGTTAGAGGGGTGTGGAGAGGTGCGCGGGGAGTAACGTCCCGCTCCCGCGCCGATCGAGAAGATTCGGTTCGAGTCAGAACAAGCCCGCCGCGCGTATCAAACACTTTATGATCTTTTTTTAGTTTAAATCCGAGTTACATACATACAATAGTTTTACTTCCAATTGAGTTTCTTGCCGTGTATCTGATCTGACATTATATGTTTTCAATCTACGTCTCTCTTTTACTCGACCAAGTCTACCTTTTCCACTTAAACTATACGAAAATGGCGTCCCAACTGTGAGCCCGAATGCCACGGTCATAAACTCAATGAAATACCTAATGTGCAGTGTAGTAAACTTATAATAGTGTGGTAGTGAAAAGTGTAGACATGCCAAGAAAAAGGCAATCTGGTTTTAGTGAAGTTGAGGAAGAAGTGAACCCTAACATAACCATGTCCCGCGACACGTTCGCGTCGCTCATATCTTCGATACAGCAGTCGAACACCGAAATGTGTGATCGTATGTTTGAACGACTTTCAAACATGTCCGCATCCACTCCCTTCCAGCAGGCAGGCACGCCGCCGCCGCTGAGTTCTACTTCAGGGGGAGAGAGGACCGGGAACTTCGCTCGATGTACCGCGAGATTTTCCGGATCGCCGGACGATAACGTCGACACATTTATCGATGCGATAGAAGCATACAAAGATTGCACGAACATTACGGAAGAAGTCGCCCTCAAGGGCGTTTCTATGCTTCTTACCCAGGAAGCTGCGACGTGGTGGAGGAGCATACGCGCTGAGATAAAGTCATGGGAGGAGTTTATACGATATTTACGGGACGCGTACGGCGATCGCCGCCCGGAACACCGGATCTACCGAGAACTGTTCAAATCGGAACAAGGAGAGAAACGAACTGATATTTTCGTCGCTAGGAAGAGAGCCCTCCTTGCACGTCTTCCCATGAACGACCTATCTACAAAGGTCCAACTAGATATGGTTTACAGCCTTCTACACCGAAGGATAAGCAAAAGATTGCGTAGAGAAGAGTTTAGTACTTTTTCGGAGTTGCTATCCAAAGCGAGAATAATAGAAGACTCCATCAGCGATTCATTAAGGAGAGAAACGCCACTCAACCCGACGTCCATTGCCGCACGTACTAGACGAAACCCGCCGGAAGTAACAACTCAGCCCGCAGTGAACACTACGTCGAACACGGCAGCCGCCGCGCCGTCACGTAATAGCGTGGCCGCGCCGCCGCCGCCGCCGCCGTCCGCGCCGCGCGCGTGGCCTCACGCCGCCCGCGCCGCTGCCGCCGCCGCGCCCGCCACTCGGCCTCCCCCCGCGGCCGTTGCTACGGACTCTCCAACGACGACGCCGAAGCAGTTACGACCGTTTTGCATTTACTGCAAACGATATGGACACCAGCGCGACCAGTGCCGTAAGTTAGCGGAAAAGGGTGAGTCCTCAAACGATTCTAATAATCCCGTGAACGCTAGTGTGTCGTGTTTTAAGTGCGGTTCGAAAAACGTGACGCGTGAAAACTGCAAACGGTGTAATAACAATAATAACCAATGCTTCTATAGTATGGACACGAAAGCACAGAAATATAATGTGGAAGTGTCATCTGATTTGTGTTCGTACTTTAGAAGTGATATTAATGAATATGTCTCGTGCGAGTTGCATCGTGAAAATGATGATCATGTTTTATTTCCGTGGTAATTCGACAAATGAACGAAACTACGGTCACGATCAAAAGGGTGATAAAAGCAGTTCTAGTTCAGGAAATAATAATTTTTTGTTCGATCGTTTGTCGAATGATCGCGAGTACAGTCACGAGGAAAAGTGTTCTACTGATAATTTTTACGAAAATTCTGTAAACGGAAAATTTTGTTGCGACGATGTTTATAATGATAATCCGTACAGTCGCACACACATAAATGATTGTTTTCACGAAAGTGTTTCGCCTGATGAAAAGTGCTCTTTCGACAATGAAAAATATTTTGTCAATACTTTGTCAAGTGATCGTTTGTTTAATGACCGCGAGTACGGTCACAAAGAAAAGTGTGCTAACGATAAACTTTATAATAATTCTGTAGATGAAAAATTTTGTTGCGACGATGTTAATAATGATAATCCGTACAGTCGCGCACACATAAATGATTGTTTTCGCGGAAATGTTTTTTCCAATGAAAAAAGTTCTTTTGACAATGAAAAATGTTTTATCAATACTTTGTCAAGCGATCGCATGTACAGTCGCGTAGAAACGCGTAATGATTGTACTGATGGTTTTTGTTCTTATGAGAATATGCGCGCCGGGAATGGTTCTGATCGGAAAATGTGACAAGTCTTACGGCCGATTTTTGACATTGAGATATTGGGTTCTCCGGGAACTGCTTTAGTCGACACCGGTGCTAAGCACTGCATCGCGGGTCATACTCTCCACGCACTTCTCCTCCGTAAAGAGCACCCCCTCACGCCGGCGCGAAGGCTCATAAAGCTTGCTGACGGTCACGTTCGCGATGTAGACGTACTCATGACTACTCTTGATGTGTACTTAGAGGATAGGGTGATTAAGACTCCCTTTCTTATACTTCCTGAGGCACAAAACAACGAGACGTTGCTCGGCATGGACTTTTTGCTCGACGCTGAAGTAGTTATGGATTTTTCACGAGAATGCTGGTATTTTGAATGCTGGAATGCGTTCAATACAAAATGCGTTTCGAGCCTGCTTCTTTACCCGAAGTTTCCTGCTCTTCTGCGGACGTACTCAGGGATGACGAAGGTACTGTTTTAAATCCGCCTGACCGAGACCTGCTGACGCAGCTATTGGTTGTCAATACGGATATCTTCCAGCCAGGGGGAGAGCCAACCCCTTTCGCTGAGCACCGCATTGATACAGGTGAGCACCCTCCTATATCTGTACCTCCGTATCGATTGACCCCTGCTAAGAAAGAACTCATGCGACAGGAAATTGATAGAATGCTGAAGGACGACATCATCGAAGAGACTCGAGATGGCTGTGGTATCTGCTCCGTGATTGTAAACTTACCCACTAAGTGTACAGAAATACGCAGATTTTTAGAGGTAAACTAGTTTTTATTAATTAAATTGTAGAGTACATTTGTCAGCCATATCAATCAAAAATTATTTTCAAAGACAATATAGTTTGGTTATCTATGTTATTATTCTAATTCATCCTCAACATCCTCTCCTAATTTTCTAAATTATACACATCTATATTTCTTTAATCTATGTACTTATGACAAAGCAATGGAAATTGAGTCATATCTACAGTTTTCGTAATCTTTGAATTTAACAATAACATAACCAAGTCTTCCTGCACTATTACGTAAATCTATAATATAATACCTATAACTATATTTTAGGACATTACTTCAAGTCGTCAATATTTCTAAAATATTAAATCAACAAAATATTAAATTAAATTGTTAACTTCTACTTTCCAAAAAAATACTATTTGGAAATAAGAGATTCCTTATGTTTTAAGAACTTGATATTGTTTAAAGATTTGGTCAGCACATCAGCAGTTTGAGTATCAGTGGGACAATATTTTATCGAGATCTCGTTATTACAATACAGCTCATGAATGTAATGAAACCGTACATCTATATGGTTAGAACGTTTGTTAAATATACCTGTTTTAATAAGTTGAATAGCGCTCTGGTTATCCACGTTAAACAAAACGTTTATTTTAACATTAAGATCAGATAAGAGGGATTTTAGGAACATCGCCTCCTTACTACACTCGGCGGCAGCAATAAACTCGGCCTCGGTTGAAGATAGGGCCACAACAGGTTGTCTTCTTGAGCACCAGGCCACAGGTCCTTCACCAAGTAAGAGCACATAGCCTGTAGTGCTACGTCTTGTTTCTAAATCTCCTGCATAATCTGAGTCACAGAATGTGTTTAGTTCTATGTCTGAGTTAAACTTATAGAAGAGACCTTCATCTAACGTACCTGCTAGATATTTAAAAATCTTTTTTAAAGCTGCAACATTTTGGTTATTTGGGTTTTCCATATGTCGACTGGCCATACCAACAGCATATGCTATATCTGGTCTAGTTCTTGTTGACAAATACAACAAACTCCCAACTGCTTCTCTATATGGGAACTTTATATTTTCTTTTGTGGTCTCTTTTCTTTCTTCTTCATTGATACTGGGAGTTTGCACAGGTTTACAGTTTTCCATATTGTACCTATTTAAGATACTTTTGGTATAAGAAGTTTGAGTCAAATAAATGCCTGTCTCAGTTCGCTTTATTTCCATACCCAAGAACATTGTAGGTTTTTCATAAATCTTAATCTTGAATTTAGTGTCTATGTCTTTTAATATCTTTAGTATCTGTTCTTTATCCTTTCCTATTATTAGACCGTCGTCAACGTAAATAGCTAGAATTACTGACGCGTCTCCATTTTTCAGTACGCATGGCTCATTCTTTGTTTGAGTGAAACCTAAACTTTTCATTGTTTCAATGAATTTTTCATTCCACCTTTGTGGTGTTTGTTTTAAGCCGTACAGCGATTTCTTCAGTTTACATACTTTTCTCTGTTAGTTCTTCTTATCTCGTCATTTTCTTGCTCAGTTTCAGATTCAGCGCTATTGTTTTCTTCATTTTCTAAGTCAATATTTATTATTTCCTCCTTTTCAGTATCATTCATAGTTTCTCCTTCTTCTTCAACTTTGTTTTTACCATCTTGAACGTTCACGATTTTTATGCCTTCTTTAAGGCTTTTTGTATCTTCTAGTTTTATGTCTAAGTTTTTGTTTTTAAATATAACGTCACGCGCTATTACAATTCTTCTTTTTACGCTATCAAATAGCCTATATCCATTAGTGTTGTAACCAACCATAATCAGTTTTTCTGTTCTGGAGTCTAATTTCTTTATCGGTTTTAACACCTTTGCAAATGCTTCAGAGCCAAATTCTTGAATATTTGACAGATTAGGTTTTCTACCATTCCAAATTTCAAATGGCGTTCTGTTCTGTATCGCTTCACTTGGCAGCCTGTTTATAAGATAGTTAGCACAGTACACAGCTTCACCCCACATTTCTCTGTGCATGTTTGAGTTGAATAGCAATGTTCTGACCTTTTCCATTATGGTTCTATTCAGTCGTTCAGCTTTGCCGTTGAGTTGGGGGCTGTATGATACTGTATAATCTATTTTTATCCCCATTTTCTGACACCATGCTTTATACTCGTTGCTTGTGTATTCGCCACCATTGTCACATCTAAGCGTTGATATTTTCATATCCTTTTCTCTCTCTGTTTCTCGAATGTAATTCTTAAGGCAATCTGAAACTTCGCTTTTGTTCTTGAGCAAATATACTTTAGTAAAATGGCTAAAATCATCAATTACCGTGAGCATGTAGTACTTGCCATCCCATGATTTTATTTCTAAAGGACCACAAACGTCCGAATGAATTATCTCGAGTAACCTTTCTGCTCGTCTACGCTGGGTATTAAATGGCAATCTTGCTTGCTTGGCTTCAATGCATTCTTCACAATTTTCCAAGTTTTCTACATCCAAAATTTTTATGCCATCTGCTACTTGAGGCAAAATTTTCAACACACCTTTTCCAGGATGTCCCATCTTTTTATGCCAATCCATGGCTGAACCTTTTTTATGAGTAGACAGTGACGCTTCTTCTTCCTTTTCTTTAGTGAGATCCAGTATGAACAAGCCTGATGCTTCTTTTCTTCCTT
Organism: Ypsolopha scabrella; assembly: GCA_910592155.1. Classification (NCBI taxonomy): domain Eukaryota; kingdom Metazoa; phylum Arthropoda; class Insecta; order Lepidoptera; family Ypsolophidae; genus Ypsolopha; species Ypsolopha scabrella. Next base: position 11,099,197 of record OU342981.1, on the reverse strand, counting down.
TTATGGTCTTTGAACCACTGGATATCTCAACGCTGTCTCCCTTAAATATGACCTTTCCACCGTTCTCAGTAACTGCTGAAACTGATAATAGATTACGCGATAGATCTGGTACACACAATGTATTCTTTAAGATACACGTTTCTCCCACGAATTCTCCCTGATATGCCGACTGCATCTTTTCATTAGTTTTAGCTACACCTATATTAGTGACCTTAGTTTTTATGTTACACAAAATAGTGCCATCGTTTACCATATGAGCAGTGCAACCTGAATCTACGACAAATTCAAAAGATTTCTCCTCCTCAGTGTTATTATTGATCAAAAAAGCCGTTTTATCATTTCTGTTTTTATGCTGGTTTTTAAAATAGCAATTTCTTTCTTTGTGGTTAGTTTTTTTACAGATCTTACAACAGTTATTACAATCTTTGGCTAAGTGTCCTACTTTGTTACATGTGAAGCATCTAGAGTTATTAGTATTACCTCTGTTTGATGAAACTTGACCAAAACTTTTACCCTTATCTTGACGACTATTACTTGGCCCCGTTTTATACGCCACGCTAGACTCACAATTATTTTTCCTTTTCTCCTCTTCTTTTAGGAGTCTTACTTTTAGGTGTTTTAAAGTTTTCTCTTCTTTAGATGTCGATTCCCACGCGGTGACAAATCCTTCATAAGAAGTGTCTAAACAAGTGAGCATTTTTGACTCCAACATTTCTTCATCAATATCGAAACCAATTTGTTTCAGTCTGTAAGCAATATTTTCAAGCATAGCCAAATTTTCTGTCATACTCTGGTCTTTGTTGAATTTGAGATTGAAAAAATCTTGCATCAAAGCACTTTTTCGTCTATTTTCCGATCCATCAAACAGTTCACATAATTTTGTGTACATTTCCTGTGAACTAGTGCAGTTAAAAAGCTGAACTAATAATGTTTTATGAACAGTCTGCACAATAATAGATTGTGCCTGTGCATCTCTTTTTATGAACGAAGTCGTTCCGTCATCTTTTTTTCCTTCTTTATTTTCTTTCTTTGTTTCTATCCCGTCTACAATATCCCACAAATTTTTGGCTTGAAACAATATTTTAGTTTGAAACTTCCACAATTGGTAAGATTCCACATCACGCAGCATTTCAATGTTCCTTACTTGGTCCGACGCAGCCATTTTTTTATGCAACCAACAATTTCCTTCGTTGTTGCGGAAAAACTCGTTTTTATGCCGAACACCACGGAACTCTTATTTTATTGCCTGAAATAGGCTACAGAAGTATAAGGGGCATGAGGCCCATAACCTGTATAGAAATACGCAGGTTTTTAGAGGTAAACTAGTTTTTATTAATTAAATTGTAGAGTACATTTGTCAGCCATATCAATCAAAAATTATTTTCAAAGACAATATAGTTTGGTTATCTATGTTATTATTCTAATTCATCCTCAACACTAAGAGCCCTGCAGAATTGAGGCAGGAACAACTTGCTGACCCGGAAGTAGAGAAGATTATCAAGGAGGTAGAAGGTCCAGATGAAGTAGCGGCTCGCCGGTGGATTGAGCGTGGGTACCTAATCGAACAAGGTGTACTCTACCGACTGAATCCAGATTCGGAAAACGAGTCTCCTCAGTTCGTGATACCCTTCAATCTCCGAGCTGAAATCCTGAAAGAGTGCCATGACTCGCCGCTCGCTGGTCACCCTGGAATAGATCGTACCTACCTTAAAATCTCCAAATCCTATTACTTTCCTGGAATGAGAAGAGTCATCACTGATTATGTGAAAGCTTGTGTGGACTGTCAGCGCTACAAAGCTGCCAACGATAAGCCTCCAGGCCTTCTCCAGACTCCAGTGCTACAACAACGAAACGAAGTCTTAGCCATAGACATATTCGGTCCCTTACCTGAAGGTGAGAACGGCGAGAGGTGGATTTTCTTAGTCGAGGATATCGCCACACGTTGGGTAGAACTCTATGCCCTTCAGGAAGCGACTGCTGAAGCCTGCGCACGTACTCTCATCGAGGAATACTTCCTCAGGTACGGCTTACCTCGCAGAGTAACCTCCGATAATGGCGTACAATTCGTAGGAGCTGTCATGCAACAATGTATGTATATCTTAGGGATCAAACAAAACTTAGTCCCGCTCTATCATCCTGAGACCAACCCCGCCGAGCGCAAGAATCGGGATTTAAAGGCCCAACTCGCTCAGCTCGTGGAGAATGATCATGCCTCATGGCCCAAGAAGCTTGCGGTGATTCGTTTTGCCATGAATAGTTCCGTTTGCCGTACTACTGGCGTTACGCCTTCGTATCTGATGTTTGCTAGAGAAATGAGGTCTCCTATAGAAGCTCGCCATGACTTGCGAGCCATACTGGACAAGGAGAACTTTGTTCATCAAATCACCCCTTATCTAAGGTCTTTCATAAATTCTTTATCAGCGGTACGAGAACGAGTAGAAGCTCAGCAAGATCAGTCTAAACGGGTTGCTGATCAGTCTCGCCGGCCAGGCCATGTGTTCGAGGTAGGAGACAAGGTGCTTGTCAAGTCTCATGTCCTCAGTCAAGGAAGTAAGGGTCTGACTGCCAAGTTTGTGCCTAAACGGGACGGACCGTATGTCATTACTAAGAAGGTAACCCCCACTACTTACCTTATCTCTCCAGCCGGAAATCCTGAAGAATCCCTAGGAAAATATCATTCTCAGGATCTGACTCCATTCGTTACTCGTGATGAAGAAGCCACACCACCTCAACCTGTTATACCCAAACGCCGCCGCGGTCGTCCGAAACAGCGAGGTACTAATGAGCTAGTCCAGGAACGAGGTCGTCCTCCTAGACTAGAGGGGGAGTCTATCGTAAACCCGCGTATTTCAAACCGCCGCGGTCGTCTTCCTATGCATCTAAAGGATTATGCGTTAGAGGGGTGTGGAGAGGTGCGCGGGGAGTAACGTCCCGCTCCCGCGCCGATCGAGAAGATTCGGTTCGAGTCAGAACAAGCCCGCCGCGCGTATCAAACACTTTATGATCTTTTTTTAGTTTAAATCCGAGTTACATACAATAGTTTTACTTCCAATTGTGTTTCTTGCCGTGTATCTGATCTGACATTATATGTTTTCAATCTACGTCTCTCTTTTACTCGACCAAGTCTACCTTTTCCACTTAAACTATACGAAAGGTTGTAATTATTATGATACCGTATTCAAGCGAAAAATGAGCCGAGCGAGATAGCTGTCGCTATTCGTGTATCCTTGTATAGCAAGTTGCCAGTGTATATATTATAATAATACAATATACTTATATAGTGTTGTTAAGTTTCAAACGTGTTAGAAAGGGACCAACTATACAATGACTATACAATTTCTTTGGTGTTACAGGTTACCCTCATCAAATTTTAAGCCATAATCTGTAGGCAATGAGTAAATAAAAATTAAGCTAACATCATAAACGTACAAAAAAGGCGAACAGTCGCCGCTAATAAACAACTGAAGCCAAGCACGTATCCAGGGGGGGGGGATAGGTGGGATTTATCCCCCCCTCCCCCCGAAATTTGGCGTGACATACACGGGACCGGGAATGTATATTCATAGCCACTGTAAAGTACGTTTTAATAAAAAAGATACGGTACTTCTGATAATTAATAATATTATAGTACAGTGATTACAGAGGTTGCTTTCGAATTTACGTTGTTGTTTCAATTAATGTACCCCCCGAAACAAAAGTCTGGATACGTGCCTGACTATTGCATAGCAATATCTGCAGTTTAAAAGTGTGTAAGTAAGTGGACTTACTATGGAAAATAGACGTATGATGTAAATGTGTGCGTGCCGTGCCGAGCTCGTGCGTACACGCGAGTAAGCTTACTATGGGTCCTTCAGTTTTTGGTTAGCGAATTTCCTTCCGCCTTTTTTTGTACTTCCATAGCTGACATTTGATTTGACACGTGCAGACTATTCATCATAACTTGTCCCTTGGAGTCATGTTGGCATCACTGCTTGTCAAGCGTTTGCTGTCATATTATTGTCAGTCAGATTTTTCAAAATTATTTGATAAATTATGTATACAACAACGCAGTTAAGTAAATATTGGGAATGTGTAGTAGGTTTAATGCTACGTGAGCCATTAGCAACATTACATACAGTGCTACCATTTCCTAAGCCAGGGGACTTCTTATAGTGAATGGTCCATACCCATACCGGGAATTGTAATTTTAGGTATTTTCTTTTTCTGTAAAAAAAACTAAAAACTACCCTGCAAGCCTACAAAGAAATTTTGGGAGGAGTCTTATATACAGGACCTTAAATATATATTATGTAGGTATGTACCTATATGTTGGGAGAGAGGGGTAAGATAGATAGTTTTTTTATGAATAAAAAAAATATTATATCGAGGTTATGTTTTCTTACATAAAAGGGTAAAATATAGACATTATACACCACCGTAGAGAGTTGCGGGAGAGGGGGGAAGGAAGGGGGGACCGTGCTCTCCCCCTTTGTCGGAACACTAGAGTTTAGTTAGTTTAGTTAGACACCTGTTCTTAAGAATTTTGTTTCTATCCATGGTCTAAGAAGGTCTTTTTCATTCAGCGAGTCGGACTTCTGGCACTCACCGGCCGCAGCCGCTGCCGCGGCTCGCTGCGCTCGGCTCGTCCATGGGAAAACATGTTACCTTTAGGACTTCGCGTACAGGTTCGATCATAACCTTAATTTTTTCATTAAGCGAGTCGGACTTCTGGCATTATTAAATCCTACAAAACACCAAAAAATAACGTCGAGTAAAAAAAAGTACTAAGTAACGCGTTAAGTTATCCGTTGCAAAATCAAAACGCATTATTAAAACTCCCTAAAGCGGCAACACTGACTGACAAATAAAAAAAAAGAAAGTGACTAAATAACCGTTAGCGGCTTCCTTAGTTTTAATTTTATTCGATCGCTAGGGATAGGTTGCGACGACGAGCAAAGCGAGGAGGAGCGGTTAGGTTGACATGTATAATATTAGGGAGCCGAGCGAAGCGAGACGACCCCCTTAGTTGTAACAGAATTCACTATATGCAGGAAAAACATTTCCGAGCACTATCCAATGTCTTACGGTTCAATATTTGTAAAATTAGAGGACCGCTTCCCCTTTCGAACTGTACAATGCAAATAGAACTTTATCAATTCGTAATAAGGAAGATATTCCAACAGCAAAATAATAACTTTCGGTTCAATAATTTTAAAAATCAAAGGACAACTAGCGGTCCTTTAGTCACTTCCTAAAAAATAAGGCTATGTAAGTAAGGTAAGGGAAGAGAGGAAAAAAAATAAAAATAAAAAAGGACAAAAGTTGAGTTTATTTTAGCAAATTTTGGAAGAAAAATAATTCAGTTCCTAGGCCTGAAACTTCGTGAGATTGTTCAGGACAGCAAGTAATAACTATATAAAAAAATGGAGAGCGTGCAACAGGTCCCGTATTATAAGAGACGGGCCGAAATTTTTCCTCTGGACTGTATGCCACGAAAGTTTCAGAAGTATATATTTGTGATTGTACTTTGACATGGGACTTCTTTCATAGTGTTCCTTCTAAGCTGAATTAAGCCAACTTCTTCAAATCATGTGGCAAAAGAAACAAGTCAAGCAAAAATTTAATTTCTCCTTTCCTTTTTGGAATTTTGACATGATAAAAAATAGCTTAAAAGTAGTCAAATGAGATCATCTAACCGCACCAAAACCTACAATATTCTCATCATTCAGCATGTCAGATATCACATGTTGCAGAGTCGTGACTGTATAAAATCTATTGTCATGATTGAGGCACTCGTTCAATAATCTATGGACATGTGGCCGTGACGCATTTACATCTTTCGGTAGTGGTAATAGAAGTGGATTTTCTTCACCAGCTAAAACATAACATGCTGCCCACAAATTATGATCACTGAGATGGTGTTTACACATGTTTTCTATGGAGAAAGTAAATCCTGGTCCCATGTACTCACGGCTGTATCTTTTGTACCAATCTGGTAACTCTTTGTCTGGTAGTATATGTTTGTCGAGCACTACAATGTCTTCTAAATCAACAAAAGTGATGATGTCCTTTTCATTGGCAACAATGTTGTCAATAGACCAATCCATGAGGTAGAAACGGAACCTGGAAAGTAGTTAAATAGAGATAATTTATACTATGTTTTCTTAGTTTATACACATTATAGAATGATAAAAAATTCAAGCACAAATTTGGTAACCTGTTTGGTTTGGGATTTTCAATAACAATTTAAGAACAAAAGATATGGGGCACAATCAAGCAAAAACATAAGGGTTAATAATGATCTTCTCAATTTCATTTAATCCATGTATTAAATCTACACACAGCTAAAAAAATTATTTGAACAATCTGATAACATAATGTAGTGTGACTTTAAAATTTGCTTTCCAATAAGTATGCTATAGAGGTGGTAGAGCTGATGCCGGGCTTTACTGTGGCGGTACCACCATCTGACTTGCAAATCCTCCCAGTTATTCGGGGGAGAGTAAGAGAACAGGTCTTAGACAAAACCAGGCGGCCCACCATTGCCTGGGACCAACGGATGGCGGTTTATCCATCCCCAATTATAATTACAAAACAGACTGGTGACGGGCAGCGGCGTCACTGGTGCAAGGGTTTCAGCACCGCGTACACCAACCTGCCTGCACAGCTTCCAGGAGGACGCCAAGAGTGGCGAAATCCTGGAAAGGCCTCTGTCCAGCAGTGGACGAAACAGGCTGATGGATGGATGGATGCTTAAGTTACCTCTCATGTCTGTAAGTGAAATCCAATGCAGCATCCAAAATTTGTTTAGCAAACTTCAGTCTCCGATGCCATGTTACATGTAACAAAGAGGATAGTGGTTCTCCTTCAAATGCCAGCAATTCAACACGACCACATACTCCCCCAAAGGCTGGTACTGGCCATCCTTTGGACTTGGGGATCAGCTGAAATATAATCAGATTTAAACTGAAAAATACCATATTCAAGGTGATGAACATACTCTGTCAGTTATGAACATCAATAATTTACCTGCAAAATTATTGGCTCAGGATTAACAGCCAGCATGGTCCAAAAGTTTATCAGTTCAGCCTTATGATTGCCTTGATACATTATTATTGGCTGAATTAACTTAACAATACTGGATGCATAAGGACACATCACCAATCCCTTTCTAGGCTCCGTGTCAGGCCAAGTTATATTATATTTAACTATTTTAATAATCTCCTCATCTACATCTTTTTGGGTTACATTTAGTAAATGAGCAGGTTTACAATTTTTATCTAATTTCCAAGTGCTGCATAAGTTGTCATCAAATTCTTGTAATTCCCAATTATGGGCCAATTTCTTGAGCACGACTCGTCTCCCGGAAGCTTTGGTAAGGCCGTAATAAATATTTTTCGCATTAAATAAGGCTGACCAGTGCTGTTTAGATTCTAGAATTATCTGATTAGAATAAAGTTCGGGACACACAGATATACCGTAGCAAGCAGGACATCGATTCAGATCTGTTAAATGCATCACCACTGGGCTTTTAAGGTCACCAAAAAGAAGAACGGTGCCATAAAATGCGACAATAAACGCGACGAAGATGAACACTATCCGTTTGCAGAATCTCCGTCGCAGCCACAGATGATGGTAGTATTTATCACCTAACATGTGTTGAGCCATTGCTCGATACATGGTTTTTGCTATCTAGTGTACATACTTATTTAATTTTAAAATTTACAAAATTAGAAATGAAAACAAAAATTTTGGGAAGTGACTAAATAGCCGTAGGTGGCTTCCTTCGTTTTAATTTTATTCGAATAGGTTGCGACAACGAGCGAAGCGAGGAGGAGCGGTTTGGTTCACATGTAAGTACATATAAGGGAGCCGAGCGAGGCGACCCCCGTAGTTTTAACAGAATTCACGATATGCAGAAAAAAACATTTTCTGAGCACTTTTCGATGACTTACGGTTCAATCACATCACACTAATTGTTGCTGAAGCTACATCCTTTTTCCTACTTTATTATATTTTTTTAATTATCTATGTATTGTGATACGTCCTGTTGACTTTTGATTGATATTACATTGTTTCTCTTTTTACCAGCGATCAGACTTTTATTTTATTATTTAAAGCTATCGAAGTCACTAAAATCTGGTCCATTCGGCAAAAGAAACGTATAAATGGTGATTGAACCCCGTTCGTGTTCACGTGAATAAAAAAAGCACACTGTGACGCAAAAATGCGAGATGGAGTTTAGCAGTCCTCCGGCTTACTGGCTGGACACGGTTGCCCTGAGGCCGGCGACACTTCGTCGGGTCCTCCGTTGGGCACACCAGGCGCTACGTCTTCCGGCCTACTGACTGGACATGGTTGCCCTGAGGCCGACGACACTTCGTTGGGTCCTCCGTTGGGCACACCAGGCGCTACGTCTTCCGGCCTACTGACTGGACATGGTTGCCCTGAGGCTGGCGTCACTTCGTCGGGTCCTCCGTTGGGCACACCAGGCGCTACGTCCTCCGGTTGCTCTGAGGCCGACGACACTTCGTCGGGTCCTCCGTTGGGCACACCAGGCGCTCTGCTCCACTGCCCCGCTCCAAGAACGGTGACACCTGGGCGCGTGTTCCAAGAGGTGGTGATTCAGCGGCCGGCGACACATCGCTCGGGCCTCTGTTAGGCACAACTGGCGCGCCACCTCCACCGCCACACTCAACAAGGAGTCGAGCAGCCCTCCGACCTACTGGCTGGACACGGTTTCCCTGAGGCCGACGACACTTCGTAGGGTCCTCCGTTGGGCACACAACCATTCAAAAAGCTTTTTCTTTAGGTTGAATAAGGGGAGTATGTTGCTGAAGCTACATCCTTTTTCCTACTTTATTATATTTTTTAATTATCTATGTATTTTGATACGTCCTGTTGACTTTTGATTGATATTACATTGTTTCTCTTTTTACCAGCGATCAGACTTTTATTTTATTATTTAAAGCTATCGAAGTCACTAAAACTAATATTATAAATGTGAAAGTTTGTGTGTGTGTGTTTTTGTAACTCTTTCACGGTGAAACGGCTGGATGTATTTGGATGAAATTTAGTATGGACATAGCTTATACCCTAACTTAACACATAGGCTACTTTTTATCCCGGAAAAAAGCATGTCGTTAAACCGAATAACACGCGGGCGGAGCCGCGGGCAAAAGTTAGTAATTTAAAGAATAAAAGGAGCGCTTCCCTTTCTAAACTGTACATTGCAAATTGAACATTATTAGTACGTGCTAAGGAAGATATTCCAACAGCTAAATAATAATTGTCGCGTTTAACAACCTCGCATCGCTGCAGCGATGAACTGTACAGCTGCTGCAAAGAGTTAATAAACGACCATTTTACATGACTTTGACAAGCATCGAGCAGCGCAAATAATTTCCGCTAATCTCTGCAGCATATAGGCTTTCTGTCATTTTGACGTATGGGTGTTTAACACAAATCCATCGCTGCAACCGTTGCACAACTCATCGCAGCAGCGATGCAAACCTGTTAAGCAAGACAAATGACTTACGGTTCAATAATTTTAAAAATCACAGGACAGCTAGTGATCCTTTAGTCACTTCCAAGTGGCCGGATCGGATTCTCACTCGGACGGCAGGTTTTTTTTTTTGGATTATATGGCCTGGTTTCAAAGACCTTCAAGTCACGTCTTCGTTTTAAAGAACAAGTCCGTACAAGTAGTTGTAGTATGTAGGAATGTTATGCACCCAAAAAGTTATTTTTTCTTAAAACGTCCGATGGTAGTGTGAAATTTCACTCGTTTAATAGAAAGAGACAGAACTAAATACAAGAAAGAGAGAGAACATCTGGTTTTGAAATGCTTGCGAGTGATTCCAGTGAGAAAAACGTTTTAGAACAGCCCCCTGATTCTGTATCGTAAACTCAGTTGCCAAACCAAGTGGCTATCGTTTAAAACATACATATCCGCTTATATAAGGATAAGTTTGCACTTGAAATGACTTCACAATTCGTCATTAGTTCATTACCCAATAAAGGTTATTTTGAAAGTTTATTTTTTATCTGTTTTTAGTGAATAGCAACTATAGCTAGCAACCGAAACTGAGTTACGTAATAGCCCCGCAGGTCTGGGTGACAAACGTTAGTCTCAAATCTAATTCAAAGGTGGGAAACTGATATTACATTTGCAGTCACAAAAAAAAATATAGGTAAATGAGCTCTTACGAGCCTAATGCAACTTTCACAATTATAATTTTCACTTTTTTTCCTCTAAATTTAGAATATATTTTTAAAGTTTTGAACTTTGTTTAAGACCCAACAAAACTCCAAAGTGAGAACTGTCAGGCGAACTTTAACGGTATCCAGACAGCGTTAGAATTCACACTAGCCATTGTGATTTTTGCATTACTCGGAAGCGTTTCAAACCATAGGCGTGCGCAGGGTCTAGAAATCAGATTAACACAAGCAGAGGGGGGCACAAACAGAGGCAGAAGGGGGCCCAATTTTCAGCAGTTTGATTTTTATTATATTCTGTTGGGTTATGAGCGCGCTAACATGTCGCCAAGTAAAACTGATGTGAGCACCGAAATTCATTCAGTCGCGCTGGTAGCATTGTTGGTTGCGGATGTGTAAGTTTCAGTTTGTGCACAAACTCTGTACGAGAACGCCGTATTGTGTAATGAAAGGTTGCCCAAGCGACAGTAGGAAGCTGCACGGCTAACACGGGCTACTGTGACATGGCTTGAGTCACACATTTTATCACAATCTGGGCGATAAAAACGCTTTGTCTTAAATGCTAACACGGCGTCGTCGTGAGATAATTTCTTGACTTAGGACATAGACTTCTTGACGTTTAGTCAAGAAGTTTATGTCTTATTTGCTAATATGGATGCATAAATTTTGTCACAAATGTCACATCTCGACAGATGAATAAGAAAAATTCATTACGTTTGCTCCAAGGTTGAAAAATTGAAAGAAATATTATTTTGTCGTTATTTACTGCACTAAACTCGTGTTTGTAGCTTTGGCATCTATTTATATGGTTGTTATTTACATTTATTTTGTGCGCATGTCCAAATCGCGCTTGACCAAATTATTTTTTTACCTGCCACTAAATATTTTCCTTTAAGATACGAGTACATTATTGTCACGGCATAAATCCCAAAAGAGGTGTCAGAGGTGTTCACAAGTATGAACTGTGAAATGTAAGTCACAATTCACACACACTATGAGCACCCGTTTTTCACATATAATTATTTACAAAGCCTCCAGTACGAATTTGGCTGCATGAATAAATTTTACCTTGTAATATAAGGTGACTTTTATTTATGCAGCCAAATTCATACTGAATACTCGGTAAGTGCTCAATGACAAGATTCGATGACCATTTTTGTGAAATTCGTAAATTATTCTTTCGTGTTCTTTACAATATTTTATTTTGCGAAATTAGCAAAAAGTGCTACGGATCCGTGTTATTGATCACTTACCAAGCGTCCAGTATAAGTTTGGCCGTATAAATAAAAGTCACGTGAAATGAACAAAAATTTGCACGGCCTTATTTTGCAGTGCAAAAATAAACTCTATTTCTCACAAAATAGAATTTAAAATTCCATTACAAAATATTTGCAAACTTAATTAGTCTTTATTGCATTCACGATAACGATCAAATTGCATTGAAACGGATCCAAGGTAGCGTTCCAAATCACGTTTCAAGATTAAAATATTGCTCGCTGTCAGACAAAAGTAGCTCCATGCTGGTTCCAAACAAAACATCTACTTTTAGGTTTTGGAACCAGCATCGAGCTACTTTTGTCTGACAGCGAGCAATATTTCAATCTTGAAAAAGTGATCTGCGGGGCTATTATGTAACTCAGTTTCGGTTGCTAGCTATAGTTGCTATTCACCAAAAACAGATAAAAAATGAACTTCCAAAATAACCTTTAATGGGTATTGAACTATTTACGAATTAATTGTGAAGTCATTTCAAGTGCAAACTTATCCTTAGATAAGCGGATATGTATGTTTTAGACGATAGCCACTTGGTTTGGCAACTGAGTTTACGATACAGAATCAGGGGGCTGGAACGCTACCCTAGTATACATTGTAAATGGCTCGACCGCAAACGGTCAAACAAACCCGAGATCCAAATGAACACATGTGTCGAACGGCATTCTTAGAAACGTATTTTTTCATTTGGTCGCATATCTCACACTATAAAGTCAGCAACAAGAAAGGCATGTCGCCCAACAAGAATGAGTCACATGGTCGACCCGTATTAGCATTTAAGACAAATTGTAAGAAATGATATAATTTATCAAGTCGTGTCAAAATATGGTATTTCTTAACACAGGTAAGTTATAAATATTGTCAATCGACAACATTACAAATTAATAAAATTGATGCAAAAGTCAAAATCATTTCGAGATATGGGCTTTCTCAGCTTCATATTTTTTTTTCAGAATTAAATCGTGAATAAATAAAGAGATATTTTTAAAATACTAAAAATATGGTGAACACAGGATTTTAAAAACAATTTCCTTTGCTTTTAAGATGATTTGGTTTTGAAAAAAATCAACTGTCATGCCATGTGACAGCAGACATAAATATGCCAAGCTTTTTTTTTTTTTAATAATCCATTGGCAATGAAATGAATATTGACTTTTGAAATCCTCAGATGCGACTTACGTCCTTTTAGAATGAGTGAATAAGAAAACATTAAATTATGCAGGAAAAACATTAAAAAAAACAAAATTAAAAAATAAATAAGCTTCTTTTTTATGCAGACTTTCAATCTAAATATTAAAAACAAATGGTTAACTAAAATGAAATGTTGTCGATTGCACTATTTTTACACTTATTAATCAAAGAATGGATTGTTTTTCACAAACGTCATTTTGTTTGCCATAGTGAACATCACAGTGTTACCGTTCCCAAATTTACCAAAATCTACCAGGGCTCCATTCTGAACGTCGACGACACCCGGCGAACGGGACACGTTCTCTTTTGCACCCATTGAATTTGCTTATACTATCCTGCTGTCAGTGGTAGGCCGCCTATCAAACTCATGGAAAATACTAAGTTTCGAAAGTGATCAGATCAATAAGGTTTTTGTAAAATGAAACAGTAGCAATTCTTATTTTATTTATCAATCATTCACTACTTTCATACAAGTTATAATAATTTGATCACTAATATGGGGCCATCCTTATATATAATATATTACGTTGCATGATAAGGGGTAGGGAGGGGATAAACGGAGTTGACATCGTGTGACAAGGGGGGGACGTATCTTATGCTACATGATGCTGCTGTATAAATCTAAAGTAATGAATCTTTTAATATAGGCTGAAATTAAATCAAACGACCAAATTCATACTGGAGACTCGGTTAGTGATCAGACTGATCAGAAATAGATTTAGTAATCCTTTTGGCTAAATTCGAAATTTTTTATTTTTTCCCTTTCTGCGGGGCTATTATGTAATTCAGTGTCGGTTGCTAGCTATAGTTGCTATTCACCAAAAACAGATAAAAAATGAACTTCCAAAATAACTTTTAATGGGTACTGAACTATTTACAATTTGTGAAGTCATTTCAAATGCAAACGTATCCTTAGATAAGCGGATGTGTAATTTTTAGACGACAGCCACTTGGTTTGGCAACTGAGTGTACGATACAGAATCAGAGGGCTGGTTGGACTAGTTTAAGTACAATTCTTAGTATAAGCAGAAAGGAACAGGGGCTCTTTTCGATACCGTTGAAACTGTTTATCACCGTTTTAGAATTTCGGTACAGGATAATACAACCAAAAACTTTCTAGCCTTAATTAACCGTTTTCTTATTTTGGTACCGAAATCAGGCGACTGCATTTATTTAAAAAAAATAAAAAAATTTGAGGGTTCCAGGGCCAACCGTCCCGGAGATATGGAAAAAACAATTTTTTTTTCCGACATCGGAATAATCAATCATTTTAGAATATTTTTTTTGTGCATTTTGATCCATATGATGGTTCCGATTACTTCAGAGCTTTCTTGTTTATGGCGGCAAAATAGCGAATCAACCGATGCCATTAGTGGCACAGTAGACACTTCCTTTTGTGACATTTGATGTTTGACGGTGACTTTTTTTTTTCGAGAAGTGTTTTATTCGGGCCTGGATTCAGGCTACCTACGGTACATTATAATATAACTCAATGCCGACGTCATCAGAAAGCTAATGAAGGTCAAACCAAGCCCAAACACATTTCATCGAAAAATTCGTCGCCATCATTTATTTTTCATTGAAAACTTATGAAATATGTACAATAAGTCTATTCCTCTAAATGGTCTTGGAATAACTATCTAATAACAAAAAATGCCCAAACTAGTCCAACCAGTAAGGGAGCAAAAATACGTTTTTCGAAATTGACATCTATTGGAAGTTATGAAAATGTTACATTGTAGGTAACTTTTTTCGTTGAACCTGCGGTTCACTGATTGCGTCGTTATTTCCATATGCTACACACATCAACCTACGGCCCGTAAATTCATGAGCCTATAATTGTTTGGCCCGTGACTTCCCAAAGGTTGCCCATGCCTACTTTAAATCAATGCAGTTAATCAAAATAATATTTCGTGGAATTAAAATAAAATTATATTCTTTATAAAAATTGTCAGCTCGCCATTTGTTTTGATGATCAATCACTCCTATTGGTTCATCAACTTCATCATCAATGCCAATGAACAAGTTTCATGATGTCGATAATACCATATTTAATTTCATATAATTAAAATATAGATCAAAACCAAAAAATTGGCGAAGAAGAAATTTTAATCCGTCATTAAATGACTGTGAAATAGATTATTTAAGTTAACATATTCGCGCAGAATGACTGCGGGAGATTGACCTCGCTGTGACGTCACACTACCGCATCACTGCGCGTCTTGATTGTTATTTTGCGTATAGCTGTTCAATAAATGCGATATAAATGTAAAAGATACACGTATTTCACAGTTAAAATTTGTGTTAAGTTTTTTATTAATATATTTTTATCATCTAGCACCATGGAAGTAGACTACTGTTGAAGGAAAAAGTGATAATTTTCCCAGAATAGATTATATTTACGGTGATGGACTTTTTTCCTCCACCAATACGTCGTATGTTAGTGCTGAAATAAAAGGAGTGAAACTTTTTAACTAACCACCAATTTATCTAATTAATTATTAAGGTCATCAAGCATGATCTTGAGCAGGTCCGACTTCTGACTGGCCATCTTGAGACCCAGGTTCGATCCCCGGTCGGGCAAGCACCAATGAGCTTTTCCCAATTTATGTGCATAGTAGTCTTAAAGTTCCCCCAACTATTTCACTAGATTCTCTGTGTCGTTTTCAACTTGTAATATAACAACAGAATTAATCTTTAAAATGGTGCACATAGACAATGATCAAGTGTAAATTTGACTATCTAAATAATAATAGTTTGCCTTGCCGCTAGACTCTAGTGAATCGTGACAGTGGCTTTACCTGACACGAGTATGTTTTTTTTTAGTTTTTCATTATTTTTCCATACCCGGTGTGATGTAAATCTAAGTAGATATAGTTATAAAAAGTTTTTAATAAAAAAACATCGATATTAAATGTAGTTAATCAACGCATCATTACTAAATAACAACTTCGGAAGTGTGAGTTATTCATAAATTCAATTTAATAGGCAAATAAATAATTTAGATAATGCATCTCCATGAAATGGTTATTTTAAGAAGTAATTTTATTTTATTTTATTTAATACTGTTCACTTGCTGATCGGTGAAGGAAAACATCGTGGGGAAACCTGCATGCCCATAAAAGCGTGTATTTATTCCTGAAAAACATCGATAGGGCTCACCACCCATCACGTTCTGGCGTAATAATTGTCGGTGAAACACGGATGTGCCGGGTGTGGACTGTGACTTGCATTTCACAGTTCACACTCAGAATACCTCTGACACCACCTCGAGGATTCATGTCGTGACAATATATTATACTTTATGAAGTAAGATTGGGCACTGTGTTTCTCAACTCGTAAGCCCTGCGAAGGAAGAAGACCTACTCACAGCTAATATTAATAATAATAAATAATCAAACTTACATAAAAATGATCTTCACACACATATTTTGTGCTTTTAAGACCAATTAAATATTGCCTCATTAGTTTACACTACTTTTTCTTTTTTTTATGTCACTCGGAACTAGAAAAAAAACTTTGTTTGGAGTTTTAAATGTTGTGCTTTCACATAACGGAACAATACAGTATTTGTAGGTGCATTTTTTAGTCCCACTCATCATTTACAGCAACAATTTATCCAAAAATTAACAAAAATCACGACACTAGCGGCGCAAAGTAACGGAATTCCAATGAATTTTACGAATGCGGACTGTGAAGTAAGTAGCGTGACATCACCCGTTGGCCCGTCACAACTGGAGCGAAATTAATTTTTGAGCGCCACTTTGAGGTTTCATAACTTTTTCAATTGTAGGTAGAGATACCTTTCTTTTACAACTTTGTTTCATTAAACTTAACATATATTTAGTCCATAATCGGAAACTAGTTCATTAATGACAGATTTGTCAAATAAAATAATAAAACTATAAGACTTCATTTATAAAACAGTTGAAAATAGATTCTGCAAACAGTTCACACAACTAAATCAGCGATCATTTCATATTTTGGAGAAGCAATATTATTGATCAATTTGTAAGTACATAACGCAAAAATTTGACTATTATTTTACTTGGTAGGTTTAAGTAGATAAGTAATCAATTCATATATTGTACTTTCATGCAAACGGTACTTTTGAATCTCAAACCCCATCCAGTCGTGGAACAATAATACTTGCACGTTTTGATGAATATGTTCAAAGATCGGATCGAACCGCGCAGTGACCGAGCAAGCACAAGCAAACCAACTTTGCTTGCACCAAAATGGGACAATTGAAAAAAAAAAAGTCAGAATTCTTCGAAGTTTTGTTGTGTTGAATTTGCATTTTCGATTTTTGCAAAAAATCTTTTGAGAGTTATAGATAATATATAGATACAAAGATATTTAGTTATCCTTTAATGAGATAAGTGTTTCGCCGTTTAATTTCAATCAAGTATGTATCTCATAGAAGCCCTGTAAATCGGTAAATCAAGCAAGTCATCGGCTGATTCATGAAAAATGGGCCTTATTTATTTTTTTACGTATAACTACACAGCAAGTTTCTACGATATGATCGGTAAGTAATCATTGTGAAATATTTATAGAAAATTATCTCTCAAAACTTTGTTTAAACTCGAGTTTTTACATGTTTTTATATGTGTGAAGAGGTTGTTTTGTCTTGTACATGTCATGCTAATTAAAATGTTATACTCGTTTCCTGTTAACTTCTACTCACCTTAGTGATGTTGATGCTTAATTAAGGGCCAAAGGCCAATTTATTATTGTATGCATTATTTTTCTCACCATAAACCAGACTACTACTCAACCCTAAACTTGGTTGTTTCCATTTCTTGTCTTTGAACAATGTGATTATAATTGATAATATTAACATATATAAATTAATTTAATTTGTCAATATATTGTTAAATAAAATAAGTAAGAAGACATGAATTATTTAAACAAGAACTAAAACCGTATCATTATGCTCAACAAATGGTCGATCGACATGCTTACAGCCGGCTGATACAAGTATAATTTGTTGAAGCTTTTTCTAAATCCTGCTTGATCTACAGGTTGTTGTTCATTTAGTTTGGTGTAAAGACGGTTCTTTAAAATAGTCATGAAAATTTTGTATAGTACCGATGATAAGGTTATGGGCCTTTAATTATTTATGTCTTTCTGACATCCTTTTTTGTGAAACAGAATCATTATAGCAGCTGACCATTGTTTTGGTATTGTCCCAGTACGTAAGATTTTGTTGAATAAAATTTTCATTGAGTTCTTTGTAGCATTTAAGGGTTTCACTCGTTATATTATCTTTGTCAGAAGATTTTTCGTTTTTAAACAAGATATAGCCACCTTATTTTTGACTTCAGAATAGGTAGTAATTCCTGGCTGATGCTTGTCTACTTTTGCTATCAATAGAATAGAATAGAATAGAATAGAATATCCATTTATTTATCTACCACAACACAATAAATTATAAAAACAAATTATAAGGTCAAACACAAGGAAATAACATAAAAGAATAAAACAATGTGACTAAAGCTAAAAGAAATCATGTGTCGAAGCAGACAAAAAGGCTAGAACTCAGCATATGCTGTAGTCTTACAGAGTAAGACCGACAACGCTGATTTTCAGTCCGAGCCCGCGTAGGTAACGCACGAACAAACAAAACAGCGCGAGTATTCTTGCACATTTTGAAAATAATAATTACGAATGGCAGAATAAATATGATATACATATACGAGTACATAATGTAGGTGCTAATATTTGTAAATAAATAAATTCAATTAATAGGTAAGCTCTAAATAAATGTCAGAAACTCGTTGGTCAAAAATTATTAAAATGGCGATGAAGCGTCTAGTTTTAGGCAGGCGAAGACATTTGTAAGTCAAGGAGATACTTTTTTAGTTTAATTTTAAAAGTATACTTACACTTAAGGTCACGTAGCGGTGGTGGAATGTTATTCCAACACTTTGACGCCATGTACCTAAAACTACCCCTAAATGCAGTGGTTTTGTGCTTTGGAAACAATATACGATTCATCCTGGTGCTGTATCTGCTAACAGTAGATGACCACGTAAATTTGTCATGTAAATATTTGGGAGAACCAGTTTTTACTACACCAAACAGTAAAGCAGCGAGATGCAGCTCACGACGACCCTCTACCCTTAAAATATTCGCGGCATTGATATAAGGTGTGACGTGTGATCGCCAGGGGATACGGAAGCAATAGCGAGCACACGCATTTTGCACGCGCTGAATGAGTCGCATGGTCTTCGCGTAGAGGCAAGGGCTGTAAACAGCTATACAATAATTTAGTTTAGAGAGAACAAGAGACTCACAGAGCTTAATGCGTAGTTCTTCACTAAGAAA
This sequence comes from Ypsolopha scabrella, assembly GCA_910592155.1. NCBI lineage: Eukaryota > Metazoa > Arthropoda > Insecta > Lepidoptera > Ypsolophidae > Ypsolopha > Ypsolopha scabrella. The sequence continues at coordinate 11,080,204 of OU342981.1, read as the reverse complement.
GTCACGAATGCGGTATAAGACTTTTAGTCGATAAAAGCAGTTACGTGTTAACTCTGCCACATGACTTTCAAAGCGTAGCTCACCATCAATTAAAATCCCCAGATTCCTAGCCTCACGTACACACTCCATCGGTTGGTTCATAGTACAAACCGGAGGATTAGCAGAAGTTATTCTCGCGATCTGGTGTTTAGATCCTAGAACCATATACTTGGACTTGGATGGATTAAGAACTAAAGAATTCCTTGAACACCATAAAGAGATACGGTTAAGATCGTCATTAAGCTTCATCGCAGCAAGATTAGCTTCTGTGGGATTACAGGAGATGTACAACTGTAGGTCGTCTGCGTATAAGTGGTACTTGCAATTTTGAATGTTTTCTATTATATCTCTACTATACAAAATAAAAAGCAGAGGCCCAAGTATAGAACCTTGTGGTACACCACGATCTACAGTACTCATTTGAGACCTTAAACTGCTACCATCCTCTCTTGACAACACCACTTGCTGTTGACGGTCACCAAGATAACTGTTAAACCATTGAACAGTCTCAATGTCAAAACCATAAAATGTGAGCTTTGAGAGCATAAGATTTACATTGATGCAGTCAAATGCTCTGGAAAAGTCCAGTAATGCAAGGATAGTCCCCTGACCAACATCACGAGCTGCAAGAATGTTATCAATAACGTCCAAAAGTTCCGTGTTTGTGCTACGGCCTTTTCGGAAACCCGATTGTAACTCTGGCAGTATACCATTACGTTCCAAGTAATCTACCATTTGAATGTAAACGGCCTTTTCTAGTATTTTTGATAAATACGGTAGGATACTAATTGCACGCAGGTCCTTTACATTACTTGGATTGTTCGTTTTGGGAATAGGCTTTACAAGTGCAGTCTTCCATAACTTGGGAAAGGTGTTCGTAGCAATAGATTTGTTTATTATACTAGTTATTGCACCAAGGGTTGTGGGCAGGGTCATGAGTATCATGTCCATATTAATACGATCTGTACCTTTGGCATTAGACCTAATGTTAAGTATAATTCTTGCAACCACTGTTTCATTTACTGTGGCTAATTTAAAAGAAGAGGGACCGAATCTGTGAAGTTCAAAATACGTTAAATCAGAAATAGTAACTAAATTTTCTCCTGGAACATTAAGAAAATGTGTGTTAATAACATCAGGGTCATTAAAATTGCCTGGAAGATCATTTTTATCTTTAAAATTAATGGCAACAGTATTTTTAAGATTCTTCCATAGGGTCTTGGGACTATTGATGTTGCTGTTAATATGATGTTCAAAATAAGCTCTCTTCTCACTAAACAAAGATGTATTTACTAAATGCTTCAAATTCTTGTATTGTTCCCTTTTTAGATCCGATTTATCCTTGCGGTAAGCATTATGGGCCTCATTTCGTAACCTCATCATAAAACGTATGTTACTTGTCAACCATGGCACCTGTTCTTGGCTCCCTACGGATTTTCTTTTCTCAGGTGCATGACGATCGAAAAGTTCAAGCAAAAGCTCATTGAAAGTTTCACACATTAAATCTATTGATTCAATTATATCAAAATTGCACCAATCAATATATCTTTGTGTGGTGATTTTGATTCCTATAATTCTTTGTAGAATTTTGTGGCTGTGTTGATAATGTCTTGTCTGCTAGATGCCTTCTCCCCAAATTTATCATTGAGGTTAGGTATAATTTGCTTTCCAACAACATCGTTTTTGCATATTTCCTTGATAGAGCCCGAGTTTTCCATTATTATTTCAATGAATCTTAAGTTGTACCTGTATAAATCCTGTTTTATTTTGTTTCGGGCTTAGTGTCAAAAGTATAGTTTTATTTTTTTTATATTTTACAAAATTTATCGACCCAATATTTCTTCTTTTGTGACTAAACGTGGTGTTAGTCAGTGAAAGGTTCCACTTTAAACAAAACTCTATAAAGTAATCGTTTTGATTCATTCTTTCATCTCTTGACTTTCCTAGAACACTTTCGAACCCGTTGCAATTGATACCTACCCATCCATTATGGGCCGGGTTGTTCCCAAAGGTCCATGAAAAGGCAAAAAGAAAATTCAAGCGAGAAGCTTGTTTAAGGAAGACAGTGTCGGTCTTCAATGTATCAGATGCTACACACCAGGATATTGCGGCTACAGGCGAATGTTTCGTATTCATTTTTGCGCCAAATTACTTAATTCAGTTACAAATTAATAACCATACAAATTTTGCTGCTTAAAATATAATAATATTTATTCAAATGCGACAAATTTGTTCTAAAATTTTAATAAATGTTAAAAGTTACATAGATTTTTTCATGTTATCACTGGATCTTGACGGGCTGTTCACTTACTGATAGTATTGCAAATGCGCTCTAGCAATTTTGGAAGTTAAGGTTTTTCAATAACACTTAAATGATTGCCTTGTTTGATGATCAAACTTGATCACTTTCAATTAAAATTTGAATAAAATGGTACTTTTGAAAGCTTAAAAGTAATTTTTTACTGTAGATAAAGCATGATCTGAAAAAAGAAAACCTACTTTATTGTCAAATTAAAAAAAGGGAAAATTGCTCTTTACATTTTGTGGTCATTTACCGTTTCTATGAGAACACATCGGCTGAAAGTTCAAAGTCGTCATCAATATCTGAGTCACTGTAGTCCGTATGATTTTTGCAGCCATGTCCTGTGCAGTAGCCTGAAAAACTATTTTCGCATACTATAATCGCATGAAAACACAATGTATCTCACAAGTAATACATATTATATTAAGTTACATTATTTAGTGTGATTGCCAAGTCAATCTATTTATTTAAAACATAAAAGATTTTTAATATTGATATGGTCACTATAAGATGTTGTTAGGTAAGCTAATAAAATGTAATAACTTAAGACACAATGTCCCTTAAGTAGGGACTGAATAAATTAATTGAATTGGATTAACATGGATCTCACAACTTTTTATGGTAGAAGAAGTAAGTTGCGAGACTTGTTTTTTTTTACAAGTTTTGTTTTTGATGGCACCTCATTTCTTTTTGTAGATAGTCCTACTTTTTTTCCTTTCCGGTACCTTCTACTTACAACTGAAAATGTAACTCTGTAATCCTATATATAGTTGGTGTATGTAGAGCACTGGACTGAAATTGCAAAATATTTTAGTTTTTCCTTGATTTATACACTAAACACTAAATTGAGAAACTTTGACTAGTTATAATTCTTAAACTACTCGTTCAAATTAAATTAAATTTGAAATATACCGTGTTTATAAAATGCCTGCTTGGTTACTGAAAATTCAGGCTTCTAGTTTTATCCACAACGAAGTTATAAGGGGTCGAAAATGGCCTGTACTGTTTCGAGAAAAGGATGGTACGGCCCTGCCGCTTTTTAGCTCGACATGGCGGGAGCATTGCCGTGCCCCCAAATTAGGGAGCCCACAGAACTTTTAAGCCGAGCGAAACGGAGCGGAGCGGAATTTTAACAGAATTCATGATATGCAGATAAAAAATCCGAGCACTTTCTGATGTTTTACGGTTCAATAATTTATAAAATTAATGGACCGCGTACATTGCAAATTGAACTTATTAGTTCACTAGCTTTTGCCCGCCGTTTCACCTGCATTGAATTAGTTTTTGTTTACTACTATAAAATCAGTCAATATTATTCGGACTGTTACCTGCAGTAAACACAGCTGGAGAAATGTGTGTGTTATGCGCCTTTGTTTCCCATTTTGTGTGTCTCTTTTATAGTTTTTCCATGGGAACAAAGGGAAAAAGTAGTTTTTGTTCTATTCAAAGTCTAGAACTACATTTATGCAAAATTTCTGCCTAATCAGTTTCGTAAGCATGGCGTGAAAGGGTGACACATCACTTTATATAGAAATTTGAAAGCTCATTTTCATCCCATTGGAACTGATTTATGGGATAAAAAGTAGCCTATGTCCTATACCAGGTCTAGAACTACATTCATGTGAAATTTCAGCCCAATCGGTTCAGTGGTTACGGTGTGAAAGAGTAACAAACATCTATTTATCGATTTATAATATTAGTGGGATGGTAAGGAAGATATTCCAACAGCTAAGTATGACTTACAATTCAACGCTATCGGTACTATAGTCACTGTTCAGAATAAAACGCGTCATGATTATTTTATGTCACCTACCCAACCCTGACGAACTGACAGAGAAGCTAATCCACAGCGGCACAATTATCTGCGGGTAGTTGGACAAATTCAGTGCTCATCGACACTCCGCCCCGGTCAGTGTGTGTGTTACCAACCATCATCAACCGCGTCATATTTTCGAGCGGCGACAAACGCCTTGTTTTGTGCTATGCTAATATGCCTTATTAGCAAATACCTATCCTTGTGTTTGTACACATTTTGTGAATTTGTGACTATACCGATTCCTATCAATAAGAATCAAACTGTGAGTGTACTGCGCCTTCCTTTGTGCGGTTCCATACGTGGCCATTTTGTGGGTGACAACTTATATACATTTTAAAGTCAAATCAAAGGTTTGGCTGTGGCGTGAACTTCGTAAATTGGATATTGAACTGTGCATTCGTGATAAACAATAACCAAATTTTAACTGTGACAAACTTTTACCTCCACACAAACGAGCGTTTATTAAACGCTCCTCAATAAACGCTCCTCATATGTTCGGCACCCGCTCGCAGTCGGCGGTTTCCGGTCAGCATACACCAGCTTGGACCTTACAAGGTAAGCTTCAGACGGACTGTCACCGCTTATTCCCCCGTTTATTTTATTTTATTTTCTCAAAGTTAACTACTTATAGTTTGGTAGCAGAGCCGCGGTTTTATCCTTAAAAGTCACTTCCTGAAAGTAAAATTATTAAAAAATTAAATTTATATCACTGCGGAGCTCAGAGCTCCTCCCGTCCAGATTTACTTTTCTGATTTTCTATACCGCAGTAAAATTATTAATATACATTTTTGCTCAAATAACCTTAAACCGTTAAACCTCAACATGAAAACTTTTTTGGGGAATGGTGTTTTTAGCCCATAAAGGATCACTTTGTTGTCCGTCTGTCTGTCCATCCGTCTATCTGTCAAGACCCTTTATCTCGGGAACCGTGGAGGTATCGAGTTGAAATTAAAACCATATACTCAGGTCTACAGGCCCTTGAAGCTGTGAAAAAATCAAACTTCTAAATTTACGTAAAAAAAGATGCGGCAGTTTTTGCCGCTAAAAACGTATTTTTCGACACTCTCAAGGGAATCAAAATTTATAGGGTATTTTCCGTTGACCTAGAACTATGAAATTTGGCAAGTAATACCGTCTTATACTATAAGTATAGAGAAAAATCTGAAAACTATACATTTGTAATTAAATAATAATAAATATAGTCTAACGGAACCCTCAACGAAACCCATCCCACTCGCACTTGTCCGTTTTTTTTTTCCTAATGTTAAAATAACTTCCAAGAGATTCTGTTACGATAAGAGTGTGCATTTATATTCTTGGTAGAAGGACATTTAAAAAAAAAATAGAGTGGCTAGATTTTTAAACCAGGAAGAATAAATTACGGTTTTGCGGTATTGATCTCTCATAAAACAACAAGACACACAGTCTCTCAGAAAAGTTCGTGAGAAAGTGTCCGAACGTGCGACGTGCATAGTTGCAAATATCTTCAACCAAATTATGACGTTATATCGTTTACATAAATGCAATGTCCGTTGTACGAAATCGTCATTCGAATTTGTCACCCCGCCGTAGCGGTGACAAAATTCATCGCGGACTCTTTTTGAGCGAGATTGTGAGTCTAGTTGTTTATGAGAGGTCAATGTTTTGCGGTGACTATCCTCTTAACACTTATCTTACTTAGCACTGACGTGGCTTACGTTAACACTGAGGTGTAGCTACTTTATAAGTAGTAAAAAAATGTCAACTGTCAACGTGCCGGCAATTTTAGAGCCGAACGGCATCGCACGTGACGATGGCAAGAGGCCCGATGGGATGACACTCATTCCGTGGCAGAATGGTCGCTCTCTGGTGTGGGATGCAACGTGTGTCGATACCCTCGCTGCGTCTCACGTCCAGTGGACTGCTACCACGGCGGGTGCTGCGGCGGCAACGGCTGAGCGCAACAAGCGGCACAAATATGCAGTTCTAGGTGAGGGCTACATGTTTGTGCCGTTTGCCGTCGAGACATTTGGGCCGTGGGGGCCTGATGCTCGACAACTGTTTAAACAACTAGCATCGCGTCTGGTGGATGCCTCAGGGGATCCAAGGGCTGGAGCCTACCTCGGGCAACGCATCAGCCTTGCCATCCAACGAGGCAATGCCGCCAGTGTCTTGACAGCGATGACTGGAATAAAGTATTTTATTTAGTCTGACCTTTATCGGGATTCTGCTTTGGTTTTATGGTTGTTGTGTGTATTATCTGTGTGTTATTCTTTATTATTATTTGTTAATCTTTATTTCTAATTGGTGTATTGTATATTATTTTTATTGTTAAATCCGTAAAAAAATTGAAATCAATAACATTTCGAAGTATCCAAAATTTTGACATTAAACACTCCCATACATTTAGTAAGGACGTCACTTCAAACATCTGCTTTGAATACAAAAATTTTTTACTTACTAATAAATAAATATTATTCAATTAAATGATAGTTTTGTTACTTTGTTAGGTTAATAAACAGTTTCCTTTAATATCAGTACTAAGCTAAAATAACCTTTTAAAATAAGGAACCTAAAGCCTTTCTACTAATCTCATACTATATGTATGTTTAATGTGAAAATTTTGTATACTTCTCATTTGATTTCCAAAAAGTTATTGATATTATTTTACTGATTAGGTAACGCACTTTCGATATCTGTTTAACATTTTTTGATATCTGTAATAGTTACGGATTAATCGCATGGTCACACTTAACGATTACACTCTGTATGCATTTGTACATAGGTATATATTACATAATATATACTTAGGTATATATTTTTTAAGATGTGGAGACCCCTGGGCAAGAACGAAGTTAGTTTTACTTAGTGTTTGAAAACAATTTTGTATTTTAACATTACTCTTTGAATTGGTAAATTAATAATTAAAAATAGTAACATTTCTTATAAAAGTAAGATAAAACGAAAAATATAGTTCTCATGGACAAAGCCAATACAAATAGAAATAAAACATCGTGAGCCCTAACATCTTTATGCAATTTGTACTTACTGTATTTTTATGTATGGTTAGTTAAAAATATCGCCGCCTCAGATCTAAGGTGGCATAAATCGAAATTTTCAATAATTTAGTTTTACTCATAAAACGCTCTAAAATAGTGGTCCGCATCGGTACTGCTCTCACACCCGTGTAAATGCGCATCTCCGATAGAGAAGCATGACTTTGTGTCTCTTTCACACTTGTGAATTTTCGGTTTTTGCTTAGAAATAAACTGATGCCAGTTAGTATTGTGCCTGCATTTACAAAGTTGAGTCGCGCTTTTTATGTCCTATCTTGAAATGTGTCCTTTTATGACTAAAAATTATCTGTTTTTGTAGGTACATTTTTAATAAAGGTATGAACTAATTGTAAAAGTGGCTTCTTATTACAAAAAACGCGTGTAATTTTAAGTATTTTTTATTTTATTAGTTCATTTAATTGTTAATTTTGTGTGATTTTTTGCTGAATTTACTTGATTTCTGCCTTTCTTTGACTAATTGTATCAAACTAAAGTAATATAAGATGGGGCTTTATTATTAAAATCTTTGTCATTTTACTTTATTAAACAATATCCGTGTACATTTATGCCAAATTGTATTAAAAAAAAGATATACATTATAACTAGCCGAGCAGATTTTAGGCATGCCTTATAAATATTGGTAATACCATTTGATACAAGACGAAGTACCAGAGCTGTTGAAACATAAATTGCCATTTCCCAAAAAACATAAATTTTGAGTTATGCCATCTTATTTCTGAGGCGGCGATATGTATACTGCGAGTTATTTATTCGAAAAAACAATTAGTGGATAACATTAAAAACTTATGGAGGCCCCTGGACTTCTGCCCCGGTTGCCCTCCCCTAAATCCGGCGCTGTATACAAATCAATCCTAATTTGCGATTCAGCGTACAATTCCAGAGCCAAACTCGCTGAAAATAACAATAGATTTTAATATTCACATCACAAATTATATGAAGACGTCATAAACATTAATGTGAATAAAAGTTTCAAAGTTTTCTTTCCAGATCCTTCTCATGAACTATACCTAGCGATTAAAGACTCCTAAGGAGCGCTATCACCTATTGTTTATCCTCGATGGAGACTGGACTGACTGACCTACCGCGTGTTGAGGCCATGCACATTTCGTTGTATCGGAATCCCTTATTGCATTGAGATAAAGATGAAAATTTACAATTTTGTGGGATAGCTCATGTGGCATGGATTATGATTGAAGTAATACAATTGAAGTAATATAAAATAATACGTGTTTCTGCGATGCTTGAGAGGGATTTTGTTGCAATTTTTCTGTGCTGATTTTATTTTATAACTTTATATTTTACTAGCTTTTGCCCGCGGCTCCGCCCGCGTGCTATTCGGTTTAACGACGTGCTTTTTTCTGGGATAAAAAGTAGCCTATGTGTTAAGTTAGGATATAAGCTATATCTTCTAAGTTTCAGCGTGAAAGAGTAACAAACATACACACACACACAAACTTTCGCATTTATAATATTAGTGTGATAGTGTGATGTGATTAGTGTGATTGCATTTTATTATAGAAAGAGTTCCGTACCGTGTAAATAAATTAATAAATGTAAGGCGACATAGGTAGTAAAAAACGAAATTTAAAAACAGTAGAATTTCCATACTACAATAGATAGGGTTCTGAAAGAAAAAAAACTTTTTATAAATAAGACCTCTTCCAAGACAATAACAGAGTCCAAAACGCGACAGCGAAAAATTCGCTACACCGAAAAAAACTGAAAAGTGAAGGTTTTTTTTTAGTTCAAAACAGTAGTACGTCCAAAGCAATACAGTAAAATGAACAATGACTGTCGTAAACGTATAAACTAAAACACAAAAACGCATTTTTTTTAAACCCCGTTGGTGTGAATTTATGTAAAATATTATTCACTAAAAAACAGCTATATCCAACATTTTCTTGATTCACCGCACTGCTCGGACGCGCACTTTTTCAGATATGTTTATCTCCTTCTTTGTTCGAACAAAAATAGTCTAAAACATTAGACCATATAACACGGGACCTAGCAAAGAGCGACTCTTAGTACTGAAATTATTCTGCCGTTTTCCACGGGAGGGGAGGTAAACACGCACAGCGCACTTACTCATTCACGCACACTCCTGCGATAAATTGATTTGTCACACACACTAAATCAAAAGCTGCAACACAAACACAAAACGCGCACACTAGCAAACTTACATGATCAAATTGTAGACTAGCTGGTTTCCAGTGTGAACTTGGCTGTGTTAATACTCTACCCAGAGAACTACTCTTTCTTTTCTTTCTACGTACAATATGGCACAGCGTGTAACATTACCCTGCTGTGGTTTCCCAGCCACACGTTATATTTCACACGGTTAATGGGAATTGGGCTGGCTCCTGCGGTTTATCCAACGTGAAATTTAAGTCATTTTGTTAACGAAAACTGGTGATAGTACTCGTCCATGTGAACAACTTTTACTATGAAACCAACCCTGAAATCGTGAAAAGAATATCAGCTGTTCCATAGAAAAGTTAAATACCTACTCGACCCAAATTTATGAAACAGCTGATTTTATTTAACGATTTCAGGGTTGGCTTCATTGTAAAAGTTGTTCATATGGACGAGTACTATCACCAGTTTTCGTTAACAAAATGACTTAAATTTCACTTTGTATATACAGGTGTTACAATGATGTAGCAGAAACCGACAACTTTTCGTGAAAAGAAATTGGGAAATCAGTTTTTTCCATACATTTTGGTCGAGTAGATATGTAACTTTTCTATGGAATAGCTGATTTTTAGGGTTCTGTACCCGGAGGGTGCCAAACGTCACAGGTGTCTACAGCTTCAATCGTAATAGTTAGAAAGTTAATTAATAAATCAAATAGTTTCTTCTTATTTCAAATGTAGTTGTACAAGACGCTAAGTACTGCTTTTTAGTTACCCCTTTATCATTCTAGGGCGAACGATGCCAATAAAAAAACAGGTCAAACATTATATTATATCCCACCAAAAACATTATGTGAAAAACTGGCCAAGTGCAAGTCGGACTCGCGCACGAAGGGTTCCGTACCATTATCTATAAAAACGGCAAAAAAAATCATGTCTGTTGTATGGGAGCCGCCCTTAAGTATTAATTTTATTTCAATTTAATTATTTATTTTTAAAGTGAATATATACATAAATATTCTGTGAATATTTCAAGCGTCTATACCTGTTGCCGTTATCAATATCGAGCAAAAACGAGCAAAAAAATCACGTTTGTTATATGGGAGCCCCCTTTAATATTTATTTTATTCTGTTTTTTTAGTATTTGTTGTTATAGCAGCAACAGAAATACATCATCTGTGAAAATTTGAACTGTCTAACTATCACGGTTCATGAGATACAGCCTGGTGATAGACGGACGGACAGACGGACAGCGGAGTCTTAGTAATAGGGTCCCGTTGGTTATCCTTTGGGTACGGAACCCTAAAAAGTAGTTCTGTCCACATGTCAAACAGGCAGCTGAATCAGCACGGCTTTTCTTGGGTTATGCAGAAACATTAAACTTTTTTTGACGAAACCGACAATCCTGCACTGCCTTTCCCCTTTTTAGGGTTCCGTACCCATACAACAGACATGTTTTTTTTTGCCGTTTTTATAGATAATGATACGGAACCCTTCGTGCGGGAGTCCGACTCGCACTTGGCCGGTTTTTTTCACTATTTCGGTGTTAGTGCCGAAGTAGGTAATGTTGTTCATGCTGGTTGGTAGAATAGCCCGTTTTAAGGAAAAAGGTTATCATATTAACACTGTTTATTTAAATATGTTTGGTATAAATCCCCCATCCCCCAATTTTATTCTAATGTTTGGAGTGCTTTCTCTTCTTGGCACTACTCTCTATCATTCTCAACAGCTATTGTTAACTGGAAGAAAATAATAATTAGCATTTAGTTCGCCTTTGTACTGATTTATTTTATTGTGCAATGTAGAATTGTATAGTACACTAGCTTTTGCTCGCGGCTTTACTCGCGTGTATGTGTCTTTAAGATAAAAATTAGTATCGACAGTTTTCGGCTTGGTGGTTATTTTATCAACGACCCTCATCAATCAATATACTTATAATAAAACTGTAGAAACCGCTGTGTCTGTACATTGAAGAAAATTAATAGAAATAGAAAGGGGTTGACTAAAGAAGAGTAATAGAACACGAAAAAACGATTTTTAGAATTCTTTTCTGTCTGTCTGTTTGTTCACGCACATCTCTAAAACTAATGAACGGATTTTCATATAGTTTCCACAGCTGTACAGAGCTTAATTTGGAATAGAATATAGGCTTTATTTCATTAAAATCGGATCTCGTAAAAAAAAGTTATCGTCATTTAAAGATTTTTGGAATTTACTTTTCTACTGGGTTATGGTACGAGATCTCTGCAACGGATACAGAGTTCGAGTTTGGGCTTATTTGATTGGTCTTTAGTAGCACTTTGGTAGGGGGTCAAATCAAATCAAATCAAATATCTTTATTTGCTGAAGCACAGGTAAGGTAAGTTATAGAATAAGATGTTCTTGTTCTGCCGTGTTCTGCCTATATACAATAACTAAAACTAAACAACTTATTTAAACAAATAGAAAAGAGATCAATAAATGTAAATCAAAGTCATTTGTACAAAGGCACTTTGGGTACCATCCAGCTGTCATCAAATGTATTACCGAACTTCATCTGTTAGATAGTCATTAATACGCTTTGTCGAGAAGTAATGTTTTAAATGTCAATTTGAAAGTCAATAAATTATCTATGTCACGTATGTTGGCCGGTATTTTGTTGTAGGTCTTGATGATGGGACTGGAAGGCGGGTACGGGTCTTTATTAGCACTTTGGTAAGGGGTCTGATGGGACTGGAAGGTGGGTACGGGTCTTTATTAGCACTTTGGTAAGGGGTCTGATGGGACTGGAAGGTGGGTACGGGTCTTTATTAGTACTTTGGTAAGGGGTCTGATGGGACTGGAAGGTGGGTACGGGTCTTTATTAGCACTTTGGTAAGGGGTCTGATGGGACTGGAAGGCGGGTACGGGTCTTTATTAGCACTTTGGTAAGGGGTCTGATGGGACTGGAAGGTGGGTACGGGTCTTTATTAGCACTTTGGTAAGGGGTCTGATGGGACTGGAAGGCGGGTACGGGTCTTTATTAGCACTTTGGTAAAGGGTCTGATGGGACTGGAAGGTGGGTACGGGATCTCCTCAACGAACAACAGCAGACCCTTCGAGTTTGGGCTTATTTGATTGGTATATATTAGAGCTTTGTTAAAACATGGTGACCGTTGCGTATAGCTGTTCTAAACATCATATTCTTTTGTTTTCCTTATTTCCACAAAAATCTCTTCGACGGGGGCGGAGCCGCGAGCAAAAGCTAGTAGTCTAATATGTTGACTGTGGTCACTACGATGATAATAAAAAAAAAACTGCATCCAAATCCGTTGGTTTCCGTGTTGTAACGGAACAGAAAGAAAGACAAAAATTCAAAAAAATAGTCGTTTTGGTCTCAGTGCAATACAAATCTGGGGGCACGGCAGTGCCCCCGCCAAGTCGAGCTAAAAAGCGGCACGCCGTACCATCCTTTTCTCGAAGCAGTTCAGGCCATTTCCGACCCGCTATAACTTCGTTGTGGATAAAACTAGAAGCCCGAAGTTTCAGTAACCAAGCAGGCATGGTATAAACACGGTATATTTCAAATTTCATTCAATTTGAACTGGTAGTTTAAGAATTATAACTAGTCAAAGTTTCTCAATTTTGTCACTGACTGACTGACTGACTGACCGATCATCAAAACTCTAAGGCACTTCTAGCAGACATAGAAGCTTCAAATTTGGAATACAATTAGTGTTTAGTATATAATATAAATCAAGGAAAAACTAAAATATTTTGCAATATCGGTCCAGTGCTCTAGATACACCAACTGCATAAATAACTAGTCAATCTTTTTATTTAAAACAAAAGATTTTGAATATTGATATGGTCACTATAAGATGTTGTTAGGTTAGCTAATTATGTAATAACTTAAGACAGAAGGTCCCTTAAGTAGGGACTGAATAAATTAATCGACTTGGATTTACATGGATCTCACAACTTCTTACGGTAGAATAACTAAGTTGCGGGACTTCGTTTTTTTACAAGTTTTGTTTTTGATGGTGTAACCCTTTTCATTTTCGCAAAAATATTCAATGCTCAGATGCGACTTCTTACTACTTTATTAGTATAATAATTATTGCTAACACATTGAATTGCTGAAATATTGATGTTCATTTGCGCAACTAGTTTTTGCTAGAAATACCTACTTTCCAAATTATCGTAAATTAGAACCATCATCGTCTATACTCTATTATCTTCATGTCCAATTAAGTGCTATTTATAGACTTCAAGAATAATGTTGGTTGGTGTTTTTGTTAGGGTTCCATGAAAACACGGAAATCTTAATAGCGATGTATCGGGTCTATCCGCGGAACAGCTCTGTCGATACACTGGATAGTAACGAAAATATCTATGACGTCACAATTTCAGAATGTATTCCTGTCTTCGTCTGTCGCATGTCTCAGAAATAAATAAGGCTGATTTTTTGGAAAATAAACCGTTTTACTCAATTAATGAGTTCTTGAATTTAAAGCTAAAGACATGTTCATTTTATGATTATACAGTTAAAATATAAATTTATTTTTAATTATGACATTTTTAATTTATTTTTAATTTAAGCCATTATTTTATGTAAATTTTTATAAATTACATTGTGTATGTACATTGTACATATTTTGTATTTCGTGTAAATTTCTTATGTATTGACAAACCTTTTATAACGGACATTGTTATATGGTGAATAAATATCTTATATCTTAAATAAGGCTGATTCAACTAAAACTTAGCATAAAAAATACGGAAATTGATAAGTCAACGTAAAATTTTGAATGTACATTCAGGGTTGTCAATCGTCCGGTTTAACCCGGACAGATATTTAGATACAGGATGTAAATGCAATGTCAAGAATCCCTTTAGGGTATGAAAGTATAAACGATTATGATGTCATTACGAGAAAAAAAATATACCTTGAATTTTCACAAAAAATTCCATCATTTTTCTAAGCTATGGCTACGCAGATCACCGGCCTCCCCACACACCTAATTGCACCCCGCAACCCGCACCCCTCATCCGAGTGGCCAGCGACTAGTGAGGGTGTCCACGTGATTAGTGTATTTTGAGTAAAGAAAATCGTCTTATTATGAGGTACTGGTACTTTATTTAGAGATCCCAGTATTTAAAATAATATCTTTACCGATCATACTAACACACCCTTAAAGGATTCTTGCCTTTGCTTTTACACCCAGTACATATACGGTGACTTTAATTTATGCAGCCAAATTCTTGCTGAAGACTCGGTAAGTGCTTAGTATCAAGGTTCGATGACCATTTTTGTGAAATTCGTAAATTATTCTTTTCGTGTTCGTTACAAACGCAAGCCCAGCCCCGAGTCGATTACTATGAGACGTCAAGATTTTATGTTGCGAAGTTACCAAAAAGTGTTATCGATCCGTATTACTGATCACTTACCAAGCCTCCAGTGTGAGTTTGGCTGCATAACTTAAAGTCACTTTATATACTACTAGCTTTTGCCCGCGGCTCCGCCCGCGTGTTATTCGGTTTAACGACATGCTTTTTTCCAGGGTTAAAAAGTAGCCTATTTGTTAAGTTAGGGTATAAGCTATATCCATTCTAAATTTCATACAAATCTGTTCAGCCGTTTCAGCGTGAAAGAGTAACAAACATACACACACACACACACACACACACCCCTTCGCATTTATAATATTAGTATGACTTCTGTGAATTTTTCTACATATTCATAAACAGCCGTTTAGCCGGAGGGGGGGGGGGGGGGGGACAGTTGACTCTAACAAAAATTAGCACTTTAAAGTTTAATGGTTTTCACACACCCATAATGTTTTTGAACGACCTATCCAACGATACCCCGCACTATGGGATGGACGAGAAAAAAAAATTCATCCCTAATTTACGTGTACGGGAAATACGCTTAGAAAAAATTATTTCGAGATTTTTTTACCGTTTTGTCGGCGTGATTAATATGTATAACCATACCAAATTACAGCTTTCTATTACTCTGAACTAAGCCGCGGACACGAACTATAAGGGTTCCTTGTCCGACTACGGAACCCTAAAACACTTAATACCTACTGCATTTGATTGTATTTATTTGAGTGTAAACACGTAGCACCGGTGACATGAACGGTAAATAAAACATTAAGAACTTTAGAAATTGGACTTACGTCCTGTCTTATCCCGCAATTTCCTTTCGTCCTATAGTAGGAATTATTATAAATGTCGGAATCGGCTTAAGAGCTTATCTTCCAATGAATGGGCATTGTTCTATTGTGAAGTTCCACCACTAATTAGCAGTGCACAACGAAACGCATAAACAACAAAATATTTTATGTTGCTAACTTTACCACATAAACAAAAAGGCATTTAAAAAAAATCCTACTGCAATAAAGGCTATTAAAGAGGGTCATAGGCTTAATGTATGTATACTTATGTATATACTCTAAGGTCATATGATTACCAAGCATTATCGTCCTGTCCGGTATTATTTTCTGAGAGGGCTGGCAACCTTGCATGTGGGACACCAATTAAGGCGCGTGTTCCCGCGTCATCCGAAAATTACTCCCATTGATAAAGTTATTTCTCTTAAACCGCCCACTTAAAAATTATGATAAAAATATATGTCATTATTTAAAGTATAAGAAACAATCTCGTTGCAGGAAATTATTCTCGCCTATAAGAAACATCTTGAAAATATTTCCCAAAGTCAAGTTGTTTTTAGAATAAAATTGTCTATTTCTTGGACACCTCTAATGTTATTTGTATGGTTCTTGCACTAAAATACAAAAAAAGTATAGCTTATAAAACTCATTGCAGGAAATTTAAAAATGTTGATTCACAGCAGAGTTAATAAATAAAAACTAGATATTTTGAGAGCGCGTGACGTCAACGTTGCCGTAAACGGCAAGTACCGGAGCAATCGATTTTAAAATCAAAGGTAAGGTTTTAACGTTCATTTTGACTTTATTCAAAATATCTCAAGGTCATTGGAGGCTACAAGGGCCTTAACGTATTTACGTTATGTGTACGACATTTACATTGAAAAATTAGGCCAAGTGGGAGTCGAACTCCCGCACAAAGGGTTCTGTATCACCCCACAATAAGGGTGCGGAACCCTAAAAACGTTACAGCGCCTGACAAAAAATTTAGCATCGTCTGCGTAAGGAACCCTACTTTTTATTATTTTTTGTTTTACTTTAGATTATGTCCTAGAATGTGACTTTTAAAACTCGTATGTATTTACCGTTTTTATGTAAGAGCCAAAACCAATGACGTTTAAATAATGCAACTTTTTCGAGGTTTCTTGTATGGGGGAGCCCCCATTTTTTAAAAATTTTATTATATAACCTGATACAGACTATAGTAACACGTATTCTGTGAAAATTTCAACTTTCTACTTATTACGGTTGAAGCTGAGACCCATGTGACAGACAGTGGAGGCTTAGTAATTAAGGTCCTGTTTGGCACCCTTTGGGTACGAAACCTTGAAAATTACGTTAAAATTTTCATGAATAAAATAAAGCTATAATTTAATAACGGAAATTTTAAAAATATCCTCTCGCTACGGGACTCACGTATCACGGAGCTAGATAACCGACAAATCGAACTGTAGATCGGTACATGGGTCGTTTGCGGACATAAATGATAGATAATGACTAAGCTTCGGTCAGCAGACGGCCGGCCGGTCTAGCATACAGGTTGCCACACCATTCCTCCTCCAGTCTCGCACTTGGCAACACATGCTCTTAATTCAAATTTGTTTTTTTTTAATCGTGCTCGATCATTCAGCCTTTGAATGCAGTTTTTAGTGCCGTATCTATAGGTCGCGCGGGGGTTATCGTATCAGTGCATTTTGTTTTTTAGGAACGATAAGTGTTTTTTTTCGTGAACGATGGTGGACAGTAAGTGCGGGGCAGGGCCGGTGAAAGCGTTCATCATGAGCGATCTCCTGAAGAAGTTCGATTTCGAAGCCACGAATGACTTCGTCAAGGTTTTGGTTGCAGCCGTCGGCTTCTACGTTGGCTTGTTTTACCGTATGTAGATTTTTCATTATTTTGTGTTGTCTTTAGAAAGGGTTTCATTTTTAAATCATATCATAAACCGAAGAACAAAGTAATATGCAGGAAGCGCCTCATTCAGCTAATAGTTAGTTATCATGAAAATATTTCAAAAATATCAATAAAAATCACATGTCACATAGGTACCTGTTTAGTTGGTTATAATTTTGTTTATATAATTTACAACAACAAAGTCACCTGAAAGAGTATATACATGCAAAATCACAAGCAATAACAAAAACCTACGAATCCAAGTATTCTTTGAGAGAATAAAAAGTATTTTCGATTAGCCATTTTCGTAGTCTTCTTTTAAACATATTTAAAGATGGGAGATCGATTATATTTTGTGGAAATAGTAGCAATTATTTTTATAAAGTGAAGTATTAGGTTTCTGTTTGATAACTAACCCATTTGGGTTTCGGGTATTTCTAAGATAAATGTCTTTTGCATTTTTAAATAGGTTGGTATTCTGTTTGACAAAAGTAGCAATTTCAAGCACGTATAAGCATGTCCTTCATTGGATCGGAGAGAGGCATTCCTTGGTAATTTTTGACGGGGCTGTTCATTTATTACGTAAGACTATTTTAACCACTTTCTGACCCCCCTTCCACCTACGTAAGAAAAAATAAGACTGATGAACCCCTTCCCCCTCTTTCAATCTTACGTAAGATAAGTAAAATTGCAAAGAAGTAGTAAGTAATTTTTGGTTACTTTTTGTAATCTTACGTAAGAACAATCTAGACCACCCCCATGCAAGAAAAAATAAGTCTTGTTCGAACCTCGAACCCCCTCTCTCCCCAAATCGTCTTACGTAATATATGAACAGCCCCTAAGTTATAACTATATATAACACTTATAACACGCCATGAGCCAGAAAAAGCATTCACCGCAAAAGACAAACACCTACCCACCTTTGACTATAAATATTAAATAATGATCAAATTGTCATTAACATTTTTAGTCGAAAGTATTTCTGGCCTTCTCAGGGTTTTAAGTTTCCTTTTACTATAAGATAACGAACATATTCAAAGGTTTAATTTGAAATTTTTGTGCAAAATTAATCAGAATACCTACCTACCACTTTAATAAATTTACGTACTTTTGTCCAATTTATTTCTCGTTTTAGCTAGCAAGCTTCTTACTTATCTTTTCAGTATTTAAAATATAATACATACCGCGTGTAAATAGACTGCTACCATTACATGAAGCCACATATTCTACCGACCCTACTGAACCACTTTTCCCAAGAATCATACCCGCGGACACCCTTAGTTTGGGAAATAATTAAGTTCCAAACAAAATACGTGAACCCTAACGCACCGACATACGGGCGAGTTTAGAGAGAGCGTCGATCTCAAACAGCTTCAGGTTTCATGGACACGTCTGTTGTTTGACTCGCACTTGGCCGGTTTTAGTATTTGTTGTTATAGCGGCTACAGAAATACATCATCTGTGAAAATTTCAACTGTCTAACTATCACGGTTCATGAGATACAGCCTGGTGACAGACAGACGGACGGACAGCGGAGTCTTAGAAATAGGGTCGCGTTGGTTACCCTTTGGGTACGGAACCCTAAAAACACCTCTATTCCGTAAGCAATTATGCACATTATTCCTAAATAGGTGTTTTTTACCCAGACTGTGAAGCTTGCTTTTTAGGGTCAGTATTCTACTAAGAATAAAACAAATTTTGTCGAAATTTCGTATTCAGTCGTTGTTTAATTAAGAGTGCGGCCGTTAGTACGACATTAGCCACTATCTATACTATAGTAAAGGATTTAAGATAAGTACAAAGTCCAATAGCTTGATGTTCTCTTGACTATACTAACGTAAATTACGCATTTTTATGAGGACTGTATCATTACAGTTATTAGGGTCATTCTCAAAAAAATTGACAAATTTAGTGTCCACTTTTCATCCCTGGACAGTAATTATTAGTTTTTTTAGTATTTATTTGTATATAATAAGCAAATCGCATCGTCAAGATAAATAAAACAAACAAATTCAAAGGTCAGAACTAATACAGATATTATTATATTAAAAATACTAGCTTTTGCCCGCGGCTCCGCCCGCGTGTTGTTCGGTTTAACAACATGCTTTTCTCCGGGATAAAAAGTAACCTATGTGTTAAGTTAGGGTATAAGCTATAGCCATTCTCAATTTCATCCAAATCTGTTCAGCCGTTTCGCATTTATAAGTATGATGATATTTAAATTGACTAAGATTATGTATCCATAATTAAATTAATTTGTGTTATTCGTTGGTGTTACGCTTGTTATTTTTACATCATAGAATATTTCGTTGGGTTATTGTTATTACTTATTACTAAGGTCCGACCGAAATCTCGGTCTCGGCCAAAACACCCCGAGATTCTGGGCCGCGCCGAGAGTAATTTGGTAGGTACTATTTTTTTAAATACGCCCTAAAAATACACCATGCCTAGACTTAAGAGTAAAATAAAATAAGCAGACTCGTTTATATAGCCAAATTCATACTCAGTAAGTGAGTGGTCTGGACCAAGGTTCAATTACCCTTTCTGTGAAATCACACTAATATTATAAATGCGAAAGTTTGTGCGTGTGTGTGTGTGTGTGTGTGTGTGTGTGTGTTTGTAGGTATGTATGTATGTATGTTACTCTTTCACGCTGAAACGGCTGAACGGATTTGTTTGAAATTTAGAATGGATATAGCTTATACCTTAACTTAACACATAGGCTACTTTTTATCCTGGAAAAAAGCATGGTTCCTGCAGGATAGATCAGGTGTTTAATTAGCGCGGTCCTAAATCGTTTGTGGTGAAATAAGACAAAGTTATCTCATCCATCACACTTCACACTAATATAAAGTCTGTGTGTGTGTGTATGTTTGTTACTCTTTCACGCTGAAACGGCTGGACGGATTTGGATGAAATTTAGAATGGATATAGCCTTTACCCCAACTTAACACATAGGTTACTTTTTATTACGGAAAAAAGTATGTCGCTAAACCGAATAAAACGCGGGCGGAGCCGCGGGCAAAAGCTAGTACGCAATATAAAATTAAGACTTCCTATACTAATTGAGTCGAAATTGATCTTGAACAAGAATAGGCACAAAACATATTTTTCGTATTTCGCAAACAGGGTCATTGAACCTCGGTCCTGACCACTTAGCGAGTCTCCAGTATTATTTTGTCTATATATAGAAACAAAAGTAACCTTATATTTTTTATAGTGAAATCCATCGCTTTAGAAATTCTAAATTTTATTAGAATGCATGAAAAAAAAAACCGGCTAAGTGCGTGTCGGGCCACGTGCAGTGTAGGGTTCCGTAGTTGCCCAGTACATTTTATAACTTTGTGTACTAATATAGATCGCGCCAAACTTCTAGTCCGCTCGGAAGTTGCTCTCCCGAAGAACGGCCCATACATTGTCGTGTTTAGAGGAGACTAAAAGTACCTGACCTGTACTCGTAAACCAGTAAAGCCAACCTGTGACTGCTTAGCTGTGACAGTTTTCCTTTTCACTTCAATATACCGGGTGTAAATATACTGCTACCACTAACTACTGAAACTACTCAACCACTTTTCCCAAGAATCAGACTCGCGGACACCCTTAGTTTGGGAAATAATTGAGTTCCAAACAAAAATACGTGAACCCTAACGCAACGACATACGGGCGAGTTTAGAGAGAGCGTCGTCGGCGAAACCTGAATCTGTTTAAATAATAAAATAAATTCAATTGTCAATTTTTCACGGAGTTGTAAATTACGTTTGCGACAAAATCTCAGGACTTTTCTATGAGAATCAGGCTATTGCTCAGGACTTTTCAATTCTCTATCTAGTAACCCTATGTTCGAGGAGATTCTAGAAAGCTATTATAAATACTTAGCAGATGAGTTCAGTCAGATGACGTCAGGACAATTAAAATATCGTTAACTTAGACCATCAATTGCCCAAAACAACGATAATGCTAACAAAACTGCACCCCCAAGATTTACTCTCACGCAACGACTCATCCTCTCGAACGTTATTAAGGTTTTAAGGCTGGGCTCGACTGTGGAGGTACCATCATCTTACTCGCAAATCCTCCCGAAGTTAAGGCCTTACCCCTGGTGCACTATAATCTTACTGAGCGATTTTGAACTTCAGTATGTTGTCAGAAAGTCTACATTAGAATGCTCGCTTCGAATGTTTTCCTGTTATAGCAGTAATTTCAGACATATTTCTTGACTGCGCAAAGACCAATAACTAAAATATTTTTCTTTTCAAGTGCTTAGAAAACGCCGTCTCTGAGACATAAAACGAAATAATAACTTAAAAAGGCATCATTTTCAAAAATAAAATCTATCGAGCGAAATGTGTCCAATTAGGTAACCGACTTGACAACGGAAAGACAAAGGTCTAATTTCAGTGTTGTATTTTACTATGGATAGTAAAAGTTGTTCCTGTAGAAGAGTATTTTCTCGTTTTCGGGTTTTAAGGCGACAGTAGTCAGAGTAATCTGTCCTGCTCCAACGCTTTCATTTTACACTTACCTATCCTGCTCAGTGGAGCGGGCCGCACAGAAAACTTGCGATTTCGTTTTATTCATAAATATTTAAAAACGGATAGGACTTACTTTTTTAACTGTGCGAGGAGGCACTCTAATTTTAATGAATGTTTTCTTCATAATTTTTAAAGAGGGTAGGGTTTTTAATATGACGGCCGTTTTATATAACATTTTTATGACGTTTATAAGTTTTATTGTTCAAAATCTAATGTAACTTATATGAAATGATATTTACTCGTAGATTATAGTTAAGACCTAGCTTTCCTCTTCTATTGAATGCAGGAAAATGCAAGTAATCGTGTATCGAACGGCCGATATACCAAGAAAATACAAAGAGTGAAATGTGACATAATATTCTTTCCTTTAAACTCGAGAATATTCGGGAAACTTAGCCTTAAATTATTACTCGATCGTACGTAAGTAATAATATTAGATGATACATAAACCACTCGTTTAATGATGAAAGAGATTTACAACTGTTGAACAATGTGGTAAACTGATAACAACAGAATATAAACATTTAAAAGATAGAAGTGTGGGGTCAACGAAAAGTTAATTTATATTTTAAAACAAATATCATGACGGTGTGGCAATAGAGAGATCCCTAGCAAATATAGTCTGTTATCCAGAGGAATGGGAACATTTAATAAAATTGAATCAATGTTGGTACTAAATTATTAAATTAATAACTGGGCTTACCATCACAAAAAAAAAATATCCGGAGAAAATTCCGCACATTTGTAGAAAATTCCGGACATTTTCTGTAAAATGTTTCATTTTGCGGCAGTTTGATTTCTTGCGTGAAGTAAAGATTTTTTGCAAAAAAATATATATTACACTAGCTTTTGCCCGCGGCTCCGCCCGCGTGTTATTCGGTTTAACGACATGCTTTTTTCCGGGATAAAAAGTAGCCTATGTGTTAAGTTAGCTATATTAAATTTCATCCAAATCCGTCCAGCCGTTTCAGCGTGAAAGAGTCTTTTGGCCTTTCAAAGAAAGTTCCCGTGAAATTATTTGTTGAAGTCTGTTATGCTTATGAACATATATTTAGGATGTAAATAAATAAGAGTTTTTAGCTCAGAGACTATTGGTACTGGAAAGTTGTAATTTGGCATGGGTATACATATTAATTATGCCGACAAAATGGTAAAATAAAATCTCGTTTTTTTTAAAGTAGGTATTCCTCCCGTACACGTAAATTGGGGATTTTTTTTCTCGTCTGTCCCATAGCGTGGTCGTTCAAAAACATTGTGGGTGTGTGAAAACCATTTTTCGATTTAAGTATCCGTTGGCGAAATTTCAAGCTTTAAAGTGCTAATTTTTGTTTGAGTCAAATGTCCCGCCCCCCCTGCCGGCTAAACGGTTGCTTGTGAATATGTGAAAAAATTCGCAGAAGTAGTAAATAATGAAATTAAAAGGAAAAGTATCACAGCTAAGTAGGATTTACAAGTTTACGAGTACAGGTCGCGCCAAACTTTTAGTCCCCCTAAATACGACAATGTATTGGCCGTTCTTCGGGAGAGCAACTTCCGAGCGGACTAGAAGCTTGGCGCGATCTGTATTAGTAGACCAACTTAAAAAATGTACTGGTCAACTGCGCGTGGCCCGACACGCACTTGGCCGTTTTTTTTATTATGTGATGTTTGATGTCATTAAACACTTTCGTATTCGTATGCGTCACAGATTTTGTTAAAATAAATACTAAAATTATTTTTGTATCCTTTATTCGTTTACATATTAAAACATTTTATTTTCATGTCAAAATGTGTCAGTAGAGCAAACTTGCGTCATCAAAATATGGATGCATATTTCATAAATGACATTGCAGAGTTAACAAAACGAATTTTCTACTGTCAACAAATCAACTCGAGAAATGTCTACCCACTTGCAAAATAATGACATGACAATTGCATAAGTTATCTTTGCATGCATTTGATTAACTTGTGACATCTCACGACCCGCTCATGCCATGTTATTCCATTGTTAATGGACACAAGGAATCTTATGAAGATATTACCTTGCAAAAATTTTAGTTTTGACTGCACTAAAACTAAAGCCTTAAAATCAGCTACAATAATGGCAGTAAAAGGTAACGGTATATTTTTTCTGTAGTTTAAATGTCTTTGCAAATCACAATGATGTATTTCGTACTCGTTGTAGTAGTTTCGGTTAAAAATGTAAACAGTGTTAATGAACCCAAGTGCTTAAAACATCGGTTAGTACGTAATCAGGGAGGAGTTCTGGGGTTACCCCTCCCTTAATCGAAATGATCGTGGAAGCCATAAATATGTGAAAGCTATGATTTGGTATTCGGGGCATCCACTGCATCATTATCTGCTGGAAAAATCTCATTATTGAGATAAGCACGCCATTGTACATAACTTTCAAGATGTATTTTATTACTAAGTTCCTGTGTACATTAAGAATAAATATAATATAATATAATATATTTCTTTGTAGGGTCCCGTACCCACATGGTGCTAAACGTAACCCTTTTACTAAGCCTCCGCTGTCTGTCCGTCCGTCAGTCGTAGAGGTCTACAGCTTCACCCGTATAATAGGTAGCCAGTTGGAATTTTCACAAAATACGTGTTACTATCTTGGCAAATAAAAAATAAAAATTGAAACCCAATCCCCCTGCAAAACATCCTTGAAAATATAGCATTTTTTAACGTTATATGTTTTAGATCTATCTGAAAAACAATAATAAGTACGTACTAAGTTTTAAATTTGGTTAGATTGTAGTACATACTCTAACTTAAGTAAAACAATAAACATTGTCTACTATGCTTATTAATTATGATTAATAATTATGTTTAATTAATAATTAATTAATAACAACACAATTATGATTCCGTACTCAAAGGGCGTGGCGTGGGATTGTTTGTCAGGCGTTATCATTTTAGCGACTTGTTTTTTGTCGCTATGACGTTGCTATGTCATTTATATTGTGGTTATTTACCCTAATGTTTTTGGGGTTGTACTTGCATTGTGTTGTGGTACGAAACCTTCTGTGCGTGAGTCTGACTCGCACTTGTCCATTTTTTTTTCTTTGGATAGAATTGATGGAAGCTGCTACACTGACAAGGCTGGGCTTTCAAGTATTTGCGTAATCCTGAATAACTATTTTATGAGATCGTGTAATTTTTAACGACTTATTTTGGTACGACGTAATAATCGTCGGTGAAACACGATTTCACAATCCACACCGAGAACACCCCTGACACCCCCCCTAAAACCAAACACTGGATACGTACCTGTATCGGTCAGTTCCAATGTCGACTGGGAGCGGTTATCAGAGAATCTTCTGTTCTCTTATCGACGACGTGCGTGCTCCAAAACAATGCCTATCGTACCGTCACGTTTCTGGGTGGCAGGGGATGAATAAAAGTTAAATGTTACCAACCGACGAGCCTTTCGCCCGCGGCTCCGCTCGCCACCCCGTTTTCGGCTTGTGCGTTATTTTATGATCACCCATTATTGCCTATGTGTTGACCAGAGTCACTACGATGATAATAAAAAAAATACAAACAAACATACAGACAAAATTACTAAAAATTACTGTTTTGGCCTCAAAAAATAATTCAATGAACAGACACGACTTTTTTACAATCTTATTATTAGTATAGATAGATAGTATAGGTGGTAGAGCTGATGCCGGGCTCGACTGGGAGGTACCACCATCTTACTCGCAAACCTCCCGAAGAGGACAGCTCTCAGGCAAAACCAGGTGGCCCACCATTGCCTGGGACCGATGGATGGCGGTATATCCATCCCCAATTGCCGGGCCTTATATAAAACAGACTGGTGACGGGCAGCGGCGTCACTGGTGCAAGGGTTTCGGCACCGCGCTCACCAACCCGCCTGCCCAGCGTGTGTGAGTATGGGCATTTCTTCCAGGAGGACCGCCAAGAGTGGCGAAATCCTGGAATTATTAAATTACTTATATTTGTCATTTTAAATGAAAAATACTGTTTTGAAAAATACGGCATAAGCTAGTTCGTGAGCGTAAGTCCCTCTCACTCCACTCCTCTAAGGCGCCGATTTGAAATTAAAAGTTTATCTAGGGCTTGTATTGGGTCTTTCAACGGTTTTTGTTTTAATATTTAATTTAATATTTCCCCATTTCCAGTCCCTTGGAATACTTACGCTGCCTTCCCTGTTGATATTTCAAATAGCGGTGTATGCGCGTGAAAATATCAATAATTATAAAACGTTTAACGGAGAACGTAATGCTGGAAAACTTGTAGGTGTTTCTCGTAAACTCACGAAATCTAGCAAGTTGACACATGTTTTAGGTCCAAAAATTTACAACCTGCTTCCAGGTGACGTACTGCAGTCCTCTAGCATGATCATTTTTAAAACCAGGCTAAAGCGTTGGCTTATCCAGCAGGCGTTTTACTCACTTAAAGACTTTTTAGATGGCACTAAAAGTAATTAGTTGGTAGGAGTAGATTATCTTCCTACCTGCTGACCACACAATGTTAATATAAATATTACCATTACCATTTTTATGTTTGACATTAAATCAATGTAACTTATTCTGTATTGCGCTACTTAGGTACAAATTATTCTGTAATTGTATTTTATTAATGTTACTTTAAGGTTTTGACATATATTATATTTAATTGGTGACATGTAATGAAAATTATGAATAAAATGATTATGATTATGATTATGATTATGATTAATATGCTGAGTCAACTACTTATCTGATCAATGTTAAACTTTTCAGACCTTTGTCTTTCCGTTGTCAAGTCGGTTACCTAATTTGACACATTTCTCTCGATAGATTTTATTTTTGAAAATGATGCCTTTTAAAGTTATTATTTCGTTTTATGTCTAAGCTGCTTGAGTTTCATGTCTGAAATTACTGATATAACAAGAAAACATGGTTTATTTTCCGATGTCAGGTGGAAAAACTCCTACATCAAATACTTTTTCGTAAAATCCAGAAAAACCTCTAAAATTCACTGATTTTGCGTGCCGCCAGCGCGCGAAGCGAGCATTCTAATGTAGACTTTCTGACAACGTACTGAAGTTCAAAATCGCTCAGTAAGATTATCGTGCACCAGGGGTAAGGCCTTAAGTTGCCATGCGTGTTATGGAAAGGTTAAAATTAAAAGTGGTTTTTGATCGCATCGCTAACCATAGCATTTTGCTAAGTATCATGAATGAATAAAAAGTGCTCTTTACATCCCCTATAGGTCGCCTGCGTGCTTACCTACTAGATCGGATAATTATATCTTATACACCTGCCTGTACTTAAGGGTCCGTATAAGGCCAGATGCGCATTTTCAAGTGAGCATATCACATTGTGTAACTTGATTAATCGGTCCAGTAAATATAATATAAATAGTAGATTATAGGGCTGATAGATTCATCCTAGAAAAAACGCAAAATCCTTAAGTTCGCTCTAAATTTAATGTTTTTCGAGTGTTAAAGGGCCTTCCTTAAATCATACAGCCTTGAAATTTGTATTAAAAATAAGTTAACAAATGACATCGTCAATTCGTCTTAGAATATTTTAAAAATTGCATCTAGAAGCAAAGTTATTAAATAAAACGCAGGTTTTTGTGGGCGCGTGTTTCTTGGTGGTCGTAACAGCCACGGCTGAGAGCGCGCTATTTTAAACTAAAAGGAAACGTCGTAGAGTTCAGTTCTGATTAATTTGAAATCGCGGCTACACTGATGGTTTTTTCATTTTTATGGAACAGTCTGCAGCTCCTTTATACTAATATCAGTTATATTATGTAAAGTTTCGGATCTAATTTCAAGTATTTATTGAATGCTATCGGTTTATTATACGGTTTGGAGGTAACTTTGTAATGTTCTTCTATCCAGAAAATTTAATGGAATCAAGTTTTCACAACAGAATGGACATAGCATTAGTCCTCAACTTTATCGTATGTTAGTTTCAGAGTGATTGTTGCAGTATTTGTTGGTATAAAGCAGGATGATGCGAAGCGAAGTGAGGTATTAGTCACCCTTAATTGTATAATTTTCAATTGTTCTTTTTCAATGTATTGTGCATTTGTATTCTGTACTGAAGAAATATTAATAAAGAATTATGAAAAGTTAAAGTTCTTAATTCCAAAATAATAAAGTCCTCGAAATTGCGAGTTTGATGAGCTGCCCGCTTCCACTGAGCAGGATAGACATGTGGTCATTTGGACAAGGTTGAAAGTAACACCGAATGTTTTAAAGTACACCGTGGCCCAAAATAACGGGGTCAAAATTAAAAAGCGATTTGCGCCACTGGTAAAACTCCCCTAGTTTTTGTAGAAAGGGGTATCAAAATGAACCAAGAAAACTACCGAAAATGAAAATGTGCTCCTTCCTTTGAGTCAAGAGCACTTTGGTAATCGTGCATGGATATTTCAGCAAGACTCCGCTCCGGCTCACAGGGCCTTAAGTGTTCAACAGTGATGCAAAGACAATTTTCCTGGTTTTGTCAGCTCAAACGATCAGAATCCGATGGATTACAGTTTATGGTATATCTTAGAAGCAAGGTCCTGTGCTACGCGTCATAGAAGTGCTGATGAGCTAAAAGCAACTCTTACACGGGAGTGGGACAAAATATCTGTAGAGGAAGTGTAGAAAATTTTACCAAGCGTTTGTCTCTATGTATCCGCGCTTAAGGAGGTTATTTTGAAAACAAATAGAAATAAACCTTATTTAATTCACGTATAGGTTAGGTGTTAGGTGGTAGAGCTAATGCCGGGCTCGACTGTGGAGGTACCACCATCTTACTTGGAAATCCTCCCGAAGTTATTCGGGGGAGAGTAAGAGAACAGCTCTCAGGCAAAACCAGGCGGCTCACCATTGCCTGGGACCGATGGATGGCGGTATATCCATCCCCAATTGCCGGGCCTTATATAAAACGGACTGGTGACGGGCAGCGGCGTCACTGGTGCGAGGGTTTCGGCACCGCGCTCACCTACCCGCCTGCCCAGCGTGTGTGAGTATGGGCATTTCTTCCAGGAGGACCGCCAAGAGTGGCGAAATCCTGGAAAGGCCTATGTCCAGCAGCGGACGAAACAGGCTGATGGATGGATGGATGGAATTCACGTATAATGTTGATAAAATATTTTGTAAAACCTCTTTTCAACGTTATTTTGGGCCACCCTGTACTGGAGACGCACGAAGAGACGAGACGCTTACTCAGGATTACCAGATCTTTTATGTGAATTCCTGAAAATAGGCATTATGACAAAAAAATAATTTAGTCCGTCAGTTAGATTATCCGAAAATATTGGACACGTATTTTATCTGTTTTCAATTAAACAAAAAATTATGAAGATGTAGCCCGCTGAAGTTCCGCGTGACGTCACATCTAAGTACAATTTTACTTAGAAGTGTGACGTCATTTTCCCCCACTCCAAAACTTCGACGCGCTTTATCTCTGTAATTTTTTGTTTTATTGACAAAAGAAAAAATACGTGTCCAATATTTTTTGATAATCTAAATAACGGACTAAATAGAATAATATTTTGTTTATGCTGTCTAAAAGCCTGCGCGATTTTTAACAGTTATTGTTGCAAACACAATGTAACTCAATAAATGTACGTACACATTCGCTAATTACTAGTGCTACGAGTCGTAGCCTACGACCCGCTAAGTCGTACTCTGCACGCCACGTGTAATTTTAAGCATGTATCATTTTAATTTTATCCTTTTTTCTGACACAGCGTTAAAATTTCAGACACGTTTAAAAAAATTCTGCCTTCTGGTAACCCTATGCTAGTTACACGGAGAGTAGAAATACCTTATGGTAGAAATGTGTTTTGCACATTTTAACTTCGCTTCTTTCAAAATAAATGTTTTACTCAATGATATTAAAGCCGATTTTGAAGGTTTTTATTTTAAGCTAAGAAACTTACTAAAAACGTAATTTGAAGTGACAGCACTATATTTTGCTATTCTGAAGGGCACAACAACTTAAATTAGCTAGCCTTATAAACCCTCCTGAATCAAACTAAATTTTTTAAATTCAATCAAATGACAGCTCTAAAATGTGCCTTGAAATTACCAAAACAAGTTAAAATCACTAAGTTGAGTAAATTATGGCTGTCTAACTAAAATTTTAGTTTGACGTTTATAAAATGGTGACTTGAAAATGGCTCTTCTTTTTAACCCTACTTAAATTTAATTTTATGTATGTCAAACTAAAACTAAAGCCTTCAAAATTGGCTTTAATAGGTCCTTAGTCGTTTCTTTTGAAGTTGTCGTTTTATATCTAAAAAGTAAAACAAAAAATATATAGAATTATATAAGGTGACTTTTATTTATGCAGCCACACTCATACTGGACGCTTGGTAACACTGATCGATAACTTTTTTTTTCAAACTTAGCAAAATAAAATCTTGACGTCCCATAGTAATTGACTCGGGGCTGGGCTTGCGTTTGAAAGGAACACGAAAAGAATATTTTACGAATTTAACAAAGTGGGTCATCGATCCTTGTTACTGAGCACTTATCGAGTCTGGAGTAAAAATTTGGAGGTCGGGGTACATTCGTCCTCCAGAAATTCGTACCGCGTAAATTCGTCCCTAAAAGTATTTATTTTTGGTGTAAATTCGTCCCTTTTCAAAAAATATATTCATTACGTGAAAATCCGTCCTTTTTTTGCATGCCGATTCGTTTAAATATTTTAGAATATTTAACGAATTTCACAAAGTGGGTCATCGATCCCTGTTACCTTGTCCTAGTCTAGGAATTGGAGCAAACATTACGCGGTACGAATTTCTGGAGGACGAATGTACCCCGACCCCCAAATTCTTACTCAAGACTCGATAAGTGCTCAGTAACAAGGATCGATGACCCATCAGAGGAAGCAAAAAAAATTTTTTTTCGTATTTCATCAAAAGGGCAATTGAAGCATGTTTCTGATCACTAAGCGAGTCTCCAGTATAAATTTTGTTTATTTGTACAATGTCTATTGTAGCATTTTTATTTTTATTATATATGTGTAAGTGTTTTAAGTATACTTTAGTCGAAATCATGTATATATATCGTTGATTTTTAGTAAACAGAATGTGAATTGCAAATTTACTTTCATTTTGTTCTGATTTCAGTTTTCACTCTCATTGTACTATCGAGAAGCAATAACATTTTTAAGTATGTTATCAGTTGAGGGACGAATTTACTCTGCTTGAGTCAAGAGGGACGAATTTGACCAAAAATAGAAAAGGGGACGAATTCTTGGGGACGAATATTCCCCAACCCGAATTTGGCTGTATAAATAAAAGTCACCATAATATATTAAATCCATCGATGTAGGTACCATTGTTATCAATGCACTTTCGCCATTTTATGGGAAGCTTATTAATTCGTTTGCTAAAATACAGGCACTTATCAATGAATTATTTATTTGGCCTGTTCTTTTTTCGCCAATATTTACGATTCGAAAACCGTTTGTTTCATACATTTCATAAGTTTTTTTCAAATCGTTCAAGTATATTAACTTATTTGAATGGTACAAAACCCTCAGGCGCGAGCCCTACTCGCACTTTGCCGCGGACAGACAGAAGCTTCTCTATAAACAAAAATGCTTAGTTACCCCGGTGAAACTTGTTCAGTTCATGGGTTGGCTATAGAGACCATGGTCACAAAACAATGTTCTTAGCACACAAAAACTGACGGTTATAATAAAAAATATAACATAGCTTAAAAACTACGTACTTCCAAACGGGGGGGAGGGGGTTTCTAGGGGGGGACCCCCTCTCCCCTCCTCCACCCCTTACCCCTCTACGCAGGTACCGGTTTTACCCAGTTCTTTATCATTAAACTTGAGTTTTTAATTCGGCAAACACTCTTGACAAATAGAGTGTTGCCATTATTCGAAAAAAATAAATAGGGATTGATATACATCGATATGTCGATATCGATATTAACTGCAGCATGACGTTTGGTGCTCTGATAAATCCGTAAAGTCTATCAAATAAAAGCTGAACAACTTTACCTGACACGGATATGGAAACAAGGTGAAAACAAATCTGGGTAAAGTTACTCTCAGCTTTTATTAGACAGACTGCATTCATATATGTTTTATTTACTTTATATTATGAATAAAAACGTTTCCCTTGTAAAATAAGATATTTAAAAGATATAGATTAGATCGAGTTAGCTGATTAAAATACCATTATGATAAATTATTTATTTGCTGGAGTAGAATAGGCACATCAAATTAGCAGTTACTATCGCCTGTAGCACCTTTTGTTTCTATAGTTGTCCAAATATTCGCAAAATGAAAAGTATGGATCGAAATAAAGTACGTATTCATTAACACATTTTTAATCGGAATGAGATTCGATTTTTAATAATAAATGCTAGTGTATATTATTATATAATAAATGCTATAAGGAAAGGACCTTGTCATACCTGAGGTGCAATTGTGTAAGGCCAATCGTATTCAAATTGATTGTCATGTGGCTATTCGGCTAAGCAAATTAGCCCATTTGAAAATTGAAATCGTACATTTTTGGCTGTCAAATTAATACAATTGTCTTGTTTTGTTGTTGACAACTGAAAAGGTACAATTTGCTTAGCCGAATAGCCATATGACCATCGAATTTGAATACGATTGGCTTACACAATTGCACCTCTGATGTCTATGTGCGTGCGTTAGCAACGTTGACGGAAGTGCGTGAGCGAATGAGATGCACATAGTGGCTGACGCACACAGGCACAAAGTCCTGTCCTAAAAACATTTGAAACGGATAGCATAAACTTGAGTGAAGTGGTGTGCAGTTTTAGATTAGACGGACCCTACGGTGCCACTTATGCTTTGGATATTAAGAGCTTCCTTTACTGATTTTTAATAAAATTTCAAGTTTTTACTTCCGGTAATAACTGTGAAGCAAACTTAAGAAGACCACTTCGAAATAAACAAAAATAATTTTCGAAAAAGATTGTGAAAAAGTGTAATGTTATATTTTTGTTAAATTTTGCGTCATTTGACCGTATGACTTTTTGAATATAAGAAACTCCAAAAACGCATCATGTAGCCGCCAATATTTTATGATATCGATAAGAGCAGCACTGGCTGGAAAGTGGCAATATTATGCTTTTCGAACTGTCAAACGTGTTCACCGAATTAAAAACTCCACCTTAGAATAATCGTTTTTTCCTGAGAGCAGCCTCTTGGTATTGGGGGGTCCAAAGCCCCAAAGCCTGCATAGAAACTTGTGGGAACCAACAACCACGACAGAAGCATTATAATTTCGTTCTTTTACTTTTTTCTACTCCTTCAATGAATTCTACACCCGCGAATAATCAATCTTTTCACAAAAAAAGTTTTTACAATCTAATTTTGCTATTTAATACTTTCATACATTTTTTAAACAGCAACATTTTTTTGTGAAAAAGACTGATTTTTCGATGGTGTAGAATTGATGGAACGTGTAGAAAAAAGTAACAAAACGAAATTATAATGCTTCTGTCGTGGTTGTTGGTTCCGACAAGTTTATATGGAGAACAGCTTTGGACCACCCCCCTAGACGATAATATGCAGTCTAAAGCCCTGGAAACCCTTACAAGGATCGTAGAGAAACAGTCCGCACCTGCCTTCCTTTAGAACCTGACGCGTCGAGGTAGCTTTTTATTTATTTTGTTACTAGCCTTCTGCCGGCGGCTCCGCCCGCGATGTGCAGAATAATGATTACTGTCATTGGACCGCTTTTTCTCTAACCGGTTTCACATTTAGTTACAGTATAATGATACTTAATTTAACCACTGTAAGGAACGATGGAAATTGTATTAAAATCCGTTTTGATATTTATGACTTAATTTCACACCTTTGCCATAGTAAAAACAGAATAGTAGAACAACTCCCGCGCCGTGCGAGGCTTAAATGCCTACTGTTGCAGGGTTATCAATTTATTTTGCGGCGATGCGATGCGACGAACTGCGGAGCCTGCCTGCCCTAGTCACACCACCGCCAGAAACCGCCTGAAGATAGTTTACTATTCTGTTTTTACCTCGGACGAACAAACTAACTGGACGGGCCACCAACAGGCGAACCTCTGCCAAAGGTATAAGCCCCGCGGGCATGCACGATAGATGTCCCTGTGTGTGAATGTGATTGTGTGCGTATAGTTTAAGCTAGTGTTTGAGTATTTTGTAGTGTGCGTGCATCGCGACGCTACCTCGTCCCCCACTGAAAATGACAGACTTTTTGGCATAGAAATTAGTGCGCGGCTCCAATCCAGTTGGTTTTCTCCTCCAAGGTTTTTACTATGCCTGTACTGACTGGCCCGAACTTTATAAGCGAACATAAAAGCACGTAAAAGATATGCCACTTAATACCAATAAGTGGAACTACTATCAAAAAATACAAAACTCTAATGAGGCACGGCACTTCTGCGCAAAAACATTTTTCATACATTGCCTCACGATTATTTAACAAGTTACCTAATGATTTGAAACACATAGACTCCTTCAGTGATTCAGGTTTAGATTTTCGACCCAACCATGCACAAGAGATTAAAGTTTAAAATAAAAGAATTTAGAATGAGCATGCAATATAACGATTTTATAGAAATTTATAATACCATTAAAGCCACTAAAATTAAAATTAAAGCTTTCAGAATCAACTTTATTCCATAAGTAAACTATATCTAAAATATATTTCTTTTTAGCTTAATACTTTATTAATTATATAATATAATATATATCAATATATTAATAACTATCAATAATATGTACACATTTTAATTTGTTATACTCTATTTCATATAACATTAGAAAAAATAAGATAACAGAAGCAGGGATTTGAAACTATTTCACACCATGCACATCTGCGGATAATCTATAATTTGGCTTCACATAGGTACTACTTTATGTAGAATGTTCATTATTTTACTATTTATGTGCACAAATATAGGCAAGTTATAAGACGTACTTAGTACAAAGAGAGCATTGCGAGTCACTCACTTTTGACTCACTTAAAAGTCAACATAAGTTAATAACAAACTGTGTTGCTTAAAATTAAAACCTCATACTTTTGCCGATTGTCACTTCTAATGCCACGAATTTTTAATTGATTGCATTATCTATCTATACTAATAAAAAAGTAGTAAAAAAGTCGAAAATTTTAATGAAATGGGTTATTGGTACTGTACTGAGGCCGAAACAACAATTTTTAGAATTTTTGTCTGTCTCTCTGTTCCATTTTAACTCGAGAACCACCTAACGGATTTGGATGCGGTTTTTTTATTATCATCGCAGTGAGGCTATAAGGGGTGTTCATAAAATAACGCCCAAGCCGGAAACGGAGCAAATATTGAATAAACGCTTTTATAACTTGAGAACCCATCAACGGATTTGAATGCGATTTTCTTTATTATCATTGTAGTCATCTTTCTTAACACATCGACTATAGGATGTGTTCATAAAATAACGCCCAAGCCGGAAACGGGGCAAATATTGAATAAATGCTTCTATAACTCGAGAACCAATCAATAGATTTGAATGCGGTTTTCTTTATTATCATTGTGGTTACCCTGGTCAACACATAGACTATAGGGGGTGTTCATAAAATATTGGGCGTTATTTTTTTCTGAAAACGGGCAGAGATTGAATAAACGATTTTATAACTCGAGAACCACTCCACAAATTTGCGTGCGGTTTTCTTTATTATCATCGTAGTGACCCTGGTCAACACATAGGCTATAAGAGGTGTTCATAAAGTAACGTCCAAGCCGGAAACGGGGCAAAGATTGAATAGACGCAAACGGCAAAGGCTATTATATAAATCTATGGGAAGTCTGATTCGAATTTATATCCGAAACCCACGCGAACGAAGTCACGGGCAAAAGCTATGCTTCAATAAAAAGATTAGAGAACCCTGCTTCTTTGGGTCGTTCAAAAGGAACATTTTGTAATTTTATTGTTTGGAATAATATTTCGTAGCTTAGAAGTTCCTTTATTTATGTTAGGTCAGGTATTAATAATCTTTTAGATGGTTATGCCATACAGACTTTTACACATAAAATGACACAAAACATAATGTTTAACGTTTTTTGTCACCATTTCGTCGAAGTGTGCGCCATGAAGAACCTATTTTGCCTTCTTTCTAATATTATATGAAATAGAGTATAGTCAGGGCCGAATGTAGGGGAGGGCAACCGGGGCTGAAGCCCAGGGGCCTCCACACAAGAGGGGCCTCCACAAGTTTTTATTTAATGTTGTACACTAATTGTTTTTTCGAATAAATAACTCACCGTGTACATATTTTTAACTAACTATACATAAAAATACAGTAAGTACAAATTGCATTAAGATGTGTAAGGGCTTATGATGTTTTTTTTCTATTTGTATTGGCTTTATCCATGAGAACTATATTTTTCGTTTTACCTTACTTTTTTAAGAAATGGAACTATACTTATACAAAGAGCAATGTTGAAACACGAAATTTTTACCACCCAACTTAGTTCGTTCATGCCCAGGGGCCTCCACACCTTAAAATATGGCCCTGAGCGCCTAACTATGCCTAAGACAAAAATGTGAATGTAACGCCCTACCACTAACCCTCTTTTTGGCCTGTTTCAGCACAATATGAGTAGACGTATATGCTTGCCTGATCTGGAGCCAATTGTATTTTAAAATATGGCGAAATATATATATTTTTAATTGTGCATGTACAAATAAATAAATAAACATACATCTCAGACATTGCATTATCTTTTATATGTATAGAGAAGAAGATTAACACAAGCGTGTAATAATGACTAGATAGATAGATAGGTCTAGTTAATAGGTCTCTTAGTTGGCGACCTAACCTAAGGCAAATTGCGAAATTATACGTTCGGTAGGCACTGTGATACTAGCCCATTCCCTCGACTCTGCCTGCTTGGTATGAGACCTCCTGAATAACTTACCGGATGTAAACAGACAGAACACGTAAACTGTACTGATGATACTTAATGATTTTCTTTGACTTTCCCATGTAAAGTTCCTTCTAGTCAAAATTGTTAATTTATTGTTGTTATTTACCTTAATATTTTTAGGGTGACGCACTTGTATTGTGTGGTGGTAATTCCATAATTTTTCCATAATAATTCCATCATTTTTTTAAGCTATGGCTACGCAGGTCACCGGCCTCCCCATTCACCTAATTGCACCCCGCAACCCGCACCCCTCATCCGAGTGGCCAGCGACCAGTGAGGGTGTCCACGCGATTAGTGTATTTTGAGTAACGAAAATCGTCTTATTGTGAGGTACTGGTACTTTATTTAGAGATCCCAGTATTTAAAATAATATCTTTACCGATCATACTAACACACCCATAAAGGATTCTTGCCTTTGCTTTTGCACCCGGTATAGGAAATATTTTTGGTCGTTATATTTCTTGTAATTTTCCATAATTCATAATGTAGGTGCCGTGGAATATTTCAGTATAGTGTCAGTGACCCAGACACGGCTCAGACTGTTGGTCATGTGTCCTAATTAAAATTATCAATGTTGGTCATAATTCATTCACAATTAACGTGAAAATGATAAGATACTTCAAACCAAACCTCGTGTAAATGGAGTGCTTTCTGGCAACTTTAAATTTTACACTAGGTGACTTTCGGTTATATAAGGTCCTACAATTCAATCCATCCATCCATCCATCAGCCCGGGTTCGTCCACTGCTGGACATAGGCCTTTCCCAAATTTCGCCGAGGACCGACAATTCAAAGTGAAAAAAAATTAACAGATGATAGAGTATCCCTAATAGAGAATGTTCGTCCACTGCTGGACATAGGCCTTTCCCAAATTTCGCCGAGGACCGACACTTCAAAATGAAAAAAAATTAACAGATGATAGAGTATCCCTAATAGAGAATGTTCGTCCACTGCTGGACATAGGCCTTTCCCAAATTTCGCCGAGGACCGACAATTCAAAGTGAAAAAAAATTAACAGATGATAGAGTATCCCTAATAGAGAACAACCATCGAAAAAGATTTTTTTTGCGCGTACTTTTTTTTGCCTTTCCATAGAAATTTAGTCACTGATTGCACCACTTTTGAATTTCATCAGTGAACGATACATGGTGACCTATTCTCGTGCAGCAAACCCTAAATTTAGAGTTGAAAAACGTAAAACAATACAAGCTCATTTAATGACGCTCACCAACCCGCCTGCCCAGCTTGTGTGAGTATGGGCATTTCTTCCAGGAGGACCGCCAAGAGTGGCGAAATCCTGGAAAGGCCTATGTCCAGCAGTGGACGAAACAGGCTGATGGATGGATGGATATGGATAGCTATTATGTGTACCGTATTAGGGGCGAATTTTAAAAAGGGAGGCCGGACAAAGGATAGGCATGATGACAAAAAAAATATTTATTAGTCCGTCAGTTAGATTATCAAAAAATATTGGACACGTATTTTTTTTTTAATTTAACAAAAAATTATGAAGATATAGCCTGCTGAAGTTCCGCGTGACGTCACATCTAGGTACAATTTTACTTAGAAGTGACGTCATTTTCCCCCACTCCCAAACTTTGACGCGCTTTATCTCTGTCGTTTTTTGTTTGATTGACAAAAGAAAAAATACGTGTCCAATATTTTTTGATAATCTAAATGACTGACCAAATATAATATTATTTTGCTTACTCTGTGTACAAGCCTATTGCCTTACTCAGAAAAGTAGCCATGGAAAACATAACATTATTTTTGCACTTTACAACTCCATGTCAGCCAAATGTATTTGTTGTAATGAGATTTATGGAAATGTTTGACTCCTATAATCAATTGTTACTAACGATGTCCGGAAGAGCACGGCCCAATCGATAACAGTGTTTTTTTAATTTACAAAACTATCTTGAAAACGATGTCTCATCTTTTAAAAATAGACAACGCTCTATACAGGATGACTGGTAATTACTAATTAGATGCAATCCTTTGAAGGGGTTGTAGAAGAGAACAATTTGCAGTCGATTCGACCATATAATGCCTTATGCAAAAGTGAACCATTTCTGAGATATTTTGAATAAAAATTTTTCTAAAGTAAAGTAAGTAAGGCATTATAAGGTCGAATCGACTGCAATTGCTCTCTTGGATCTAAGTACCAGTCACCCTGCATAAACGCCATTGCCATACCTACCTGCTTTTGCTCTGTAATCAACACTAATCACTGTACATTATTGTATTCATCGTATACATTAAATATACCCTTAATTTAGTTCATGTACTTTTACAAATTTATTAAATACTAGCTTTTGTCCGCGGTTTCACCCGCGTTGAATTAGTTTTTGTTTACTCCTATAAAATCAGTAAATATTATTCGGACTGTTACGTACAGTAAACCCAGCTGGTGAAATGTGTGTGTTATGCGCCTCTGTTTCCCATTTTGTGTGTCTCTTTTATAGTTTTTCCATGGGAAGAAAGGGAAAAAGTAGTTTTTGTTCTATTCAAAGTCTAGAACTACATTTATGCAAAATTTCAGCCTAATCGGTTTCGTAAGCATGGCGTGAAAGGGTGACACATCACTTTTCTATAGAAATTTGAAAGCTCATTTTCATCCCATGGGAACTGAGTTATGGGATAAAAAGTAGCCTATGTCCTATTCCAGGTCTAGAACTACATTCATGTGAAATTTCAGCCCAATCGGTTCAGTAGTTACGGCGTGAAAGAGTAACAAACATCCATCCATCCATACATCCAAACTTTCGCATTATAGTGGGATGGGACTAGCTTTTGCCCGCAGCTTCGTTCAGAGAATCTTCGTCCTGTTTTCGGCTTGGGCGTTATTTTATGAACACCCCTTTATAGCCTAAGTGTTGAACAAGGTTACTACGACGATAGTAAAAAAACTGCATCCAAATCCGTTCAGTGGTTCTCGAGTTATAAAAGCGTTTATTCAATATTTTCCCCGTTTCTGTCTTGGGCGTTATTTTATGAACATCCCTTATAGCCTATGTGTTGACCAGGTTCACTAGGATTATAATTTTAAAAACCGCATCCAAATCCGTTGAGTGGTTCTTGAGTTAAAACGGAACAGACAGACAGACAAAAATTCTAAAAATTGTTGTTTTGGCCTCAGTACAGTCTACCAATAACCCATTTCATTTAAAATTTCGTGAATATATTCAATGTACAGACACGACTTTTTTAACTACTTTATTATTAGTATAGATATGTAAGTTCAAAACTATAAAAAAGCAGCGGTAGCTTAGGGGGAGAACTCTGGCCTCGCAATCTAAAGACCCAGGTTCGATCCCCGGTCGGGCATGCACCAATGATATTTTCGAAATTTATGTGCATTATTTATTCTTACTTACCACTTGCTGAACGGTGAAGGAAAACATCGTGAGGAAACCTGCATGCCCTAAAAAGCTTTTAATAGCTGAGAAAACTACCTACATAAACATAAATAATTTAATTATATAATAATTTGTTATCTTCTGTCATGTTAAAGACATTACAATTTACGTAATTATGTATACTATACCTTTAAGTATACAAAGAGATTATTCAGTAGGTTAATACAGGCCGCAGATAAAGAGCCTTCTATAGTTTAAGGTGGTTAAACTGAATCCCGGTGCAAAATGCACATCATAATATGTTTTCCTTACTTTTGAATAAAAAGTATGCAAAAATTGCGTTTTAAAGCAATTAGCGGAAATTGATTACTAGTAGTAGGGTTCTCGCATTAAAATTATGTTATTTTATGCTTTACATTTTAATTACAACGACAAATACGCTTTTAAGTTTGTTAATCGAATGCAATCAAAATTTAAATCATAAAATTATAGAATTTGAATGTAAAACCCTTGTTACTACTAATCAATTTCCGCTAATTGCTATAAAACGCATTTTTTGCATACTTTTTATTCAAAAGTAAGGAAAACAATATTACGATGTGCATTTTGCACCGGGATTCGGTTTAACCACCATAACAGAAACCACCTTTAAAATTTAATAAATTCAGTTTTTAGATAAAGGAAATAACAATTATAGATTTGATTTTTGTCACTCTCACTCCAAGCAAAAAAACGCGCAGTGCGAGAGGGGCGGGTTCAGCGCAAAAGAGAAAAAAGTACGTTTTTTAATTTTATGAAAAAATCTAAAACAGCTAGTAAAATTTCCAAAATCATAAATCTAGAAGAAACACGCGCCCACTAAAATCTGCGTTTTTATATAATAACTTTGCTTCTAAATGCAATTTTTAAAATATTCTAAGACGAGCTGACGATGTCATTTGTTAACTTATTTTTAATACAAATTTCAAGGCTCTAAGATTTAAGTAATGGCCCTATAACACTAGAAAAACATTAAATTTAGAGGTAACTTCGTAATTTTTTTCTATCGAGCGAACTTAAAGATTTTGCGCTAAGATCAGCTCATATAGTCTCCTGTCTATATTATTTTTACTATAACCGATTAACCAAGTTACACAATGTGATATGGTCATTTGAAGTTGGGCATCTAATTAAAAACTCTTTAAATGCCCTTAATGAAAAAAACTTATCATCTTTACATCCTATTATACTCGTGGTATATATGTCGCAGTCATCTGGTTGAATCTGCTATTCGATTGAATGACTAGTGCGTTCCTTGAATGACGAAATTCAATTGAATGACTAGGCCGAACGTTGATTGAACAAGCGTCACTCAACGTCCAACTAGTTAGCGGATTGTAACATAGCCCCACGAACAGAGCGGACGTAAAATCAGTCAGGTGATTCAAATTTAGTTCATTTTTTTCCACTGCGGCGCCAGTAGTCACCAAAACAAATATGACGTCAAACAGCTCGCACAGATAGCACTGTGTTTATATATTTTTTTCGATTAAATTTACTTTAAAGTGCGTTATTTGTAATAAAATAGTGTGACAGTTTATAAATCAGTAATTTTTTAACTCTCCCAAAATTCTCATGAGCATCCTACCTGATAAGCAAACCTAATCTTTATGGTCACCCTACATGGGACCCCACTATGGACGACCTAAAATTTTGGCGGCCAATGATGAAACTTACGGCAATCGACAGTAATATCGTAAGGTTAACTTTTAAGTTGCGAACTCATGGTCACCCTAACCAAACATTACAAAGTCGGCTATATCCCATTCAACGACTTCGCTAAATGACGTTCAGTCAAGATGTTGAACGTTACATTCAACGACTTGGCGTGTTGTCCTTTAGTCATTCAATTAAATGTCGTCATTAAATAGACGCGCTAGTCATTCAATCAAATAGCAGATTCAACCAGATCACTGCGACATATATAACATATCCGGGTGTGTTATCTAACCGTCTGTCTGCATCTCTGACCTCTGGCGCCCTGGCATGCATCACCCATGCGAATAGCCTGACAGACGACGCGTGTGGGGTAGGTCAAGTGCGATCACGCGTCAGTTAGCCTGCCTGTCACGCAGTGGATCTACTTTCTGGATTACCTTTATCGGTTAGTTATTTTCGTTTTGTTTGATTGTCTGACCTTTGGGAGGTTGGATAGATATGGTTATCCGGCGAGATAATCGCCGCAACGATTGTTCCTGAAGAACAAGGTAGCGCCTGACGTACAATTCGGTTCACTCTGAGTACGGAATCCGATTATTTTATTATTTGTTTCTTTACTTAAAGTATGTACCACAATTTGTTCTTATTTTAAACATGTTAAACCGTCTTTAAGATAAATATTGCTGAAATAAATAACATTAAAAAAATGCTAATTTAATTTATTTTTTTATATTAATTGCGGTGAAAGAGGCCATAGCATGGAAATTTCAACTGACTACCTATTACAATAACTGTGAATTCTTTGAATAAAGATATAATTTTATACACTAATTGTATAATTACG
The DNA here is from genome assembly GCA_910592155.1 of Ypsolopha scabrella. NCBI lineage: Eukaryota > Metazoa > Arthropoda > Insecta > Lepidoptera > Ypsolophidae > Ypsolopha > Ypsolopha scabrella. The sequence goes on along the minus strand of OU342981.1, from coordinate 11,037,507 downwards.
GTTGAATCTGTAGACCCCCGTGGCAGACGGACGGACAGACAGACAGCGCACAGTGATTCGCACCATACAAGCTAGACGCTGATTGATAAATCACATCCAATTTGAGGTATGTAGCTATTTTCTACTCTTTAACAAAAAATAATCACACAATGCCAAAGGTAGTCCCATTAATATTTACTAACGACCGAAAGAGGGTAGGTATATTATGAAATTGAGAATTGCAATCATTATAAGTAGGTATCGGTGTTTTTGTGTTGTGAAAAAAAAAATAGGCGATAATCTTGAAGGTATGTTCAATATAACCATACAACATCTTATACCAAACTTTTTAGCAAGTATTTAGAAATATTTCTGAAAAATAGTCAAAAAAATATTCAAAATATAAGCAATTTTCATTTTCAATAGAGATTATTTATATCAGGGGTGGCCAACTTTATTGGACCCAAGATCTCTTGTTTACTAACGAGACCCTGTGCGATCTACCAATTACATACTTCTAGAAATCTTAAATGAAACAGCATAGTTCAGCACACAATCATGTAGCATTTTTTTATTTTATTAAGGGAATAAACATAAATGTGAAGCTTTTTTATTTTCGTTTTTATTTTTAAAATTAACGAACAGCGAATCTGACACTTCTTCGAAAATTTCTTTGATGTATTCTCCATCGGAAAAAGGTTTGCACTTTTGTGCAATTCTGTAGCTTACTTGGAAAGAAGCTTCAGTTGCAGCTTTACTTTGCTCAATAGGCCCAGAAAACATGTTTTCTTGGACTTTTAATTGCGATTTCAGTGCTTGCAATTTACTCTTTCTTATTTCGCTGTTAGGTGGAAAGTCAGTCTGATATTTACTATGCTTTGTATTAAAATGTCGCTCTAAATTTCCTTTTTTGGGCATTGCCAGGGATGTATTGCATATTAGGCAGCAACAGTTTTCTTTCACCATAGTAAAGAAGTAGTCCAATTCTCATTCTTAGGGAAAATGATAAGCTTTTGATTTCTTTGGAGCACATTTATCAAGAATCTCTAAAAAATTAAATTAAAATTTTAGGAACATTATTTGCATAATAACAAATGTTGAAATCCAATTCTTTTCAACCACTTATCCATAATGTACGTAAACAATTATGAGGCGTGCCTAATACAAAGTCTAATCGTGATTTACATCGACAATCGTTGAAACGTCGTAAGTCGTAACCCCGGTAGTCTCTGTCGTTAACTGTCAACTGACTGACTGAGACCTTCCCGTCCCTCCCCCGCGTCCCACACGCTTCCCGCTTATTGGTCATCGCGCGCCGAAAACAAAAGACTATACTGCGTAAAATAGATGATAAATACCGTGACGGAATAGCGATTGAAAAATTATACAAGATGATGCGTCCAGCAGTAGGTGATTACGTTGGGCAGTCTGGTCTACGTATTTATATTTTTTGCCTTGCCACGATGGACTTGATTAACAGTCGCGATCGACCGGTCGATCGCGATCGACCTGTTGGCCACCCCTGATTTATATGGTACCATCTTGTACCATTTCTAGAAAACATCTGTTTATCGTAGATTCAAAATCAGTAACGCTCAGATTATTATTATTATTATCATTATTGTTTATACATAAGCAGCTGAAAGCTGATGTTGTGTATATCACTGCACTTTAGTCTTTAAAAAAATGTCTAATTTATTTTTGAATGAGTTCACTGTGGTTGCACTAATTACAGCTTCAGGTAGACTGTTCCACCCGGTAACCACACGGTTAGGCAGAAAGTGTCGACGGGGGTTGCTTGCACATTTTGATCCGACGATTTTAAGTGAGTGACCTCTGAGGTGCTGGTTTTTGTTCATTTTAAAAAGGCTGTCAAGTTCTTGAACATCATAGCACCCAGTCAGTATCTTATATGTCTCTATAAGGTCACCGCGTTGTCTGCGTTGTTGCAGCGTGGTAAGACCAAGTTCTTTCAATCGCTGTTCGTATGGCTTGTCATGTAAACCTACAACCATTTTGGTAGCTCTTCTTTGAACCTTCTCTAACATGACAATGTCTTTTTGAAAATAGGGACTCCAAATTTGAAAGCCATATTCAAGCAGTGGGCGTATATATGATTTATAGATTGTTAAAAATATTTGCCATCATTTTATTTTTAATTTTTTTCAGGACAACGGTACCAAATTCGTCGTTTCGAGCTTTTCGAAGTGTGATGTGATTCGAATAAATCCGAAAGAAATGAACATATTTTTCAATATGTTTTATCCAAATTCGATCTACTAAACGCTGCAAAGGAAGTGAAGAGACCCATACGAAAAAAAATTGCGAGATTTTCATCACTAATATTATCATTTTAAATTAAAATATATATATTATTGGCAAAATCTAAAAAATTACATACAAATATATACAATCTTATGACTAATTAACCTTCTTTCTTACATAAACAAAACAAACAAAAAAAAAGAAATGAAAACCTAAACAATTTTGGTTGAAGAGCCATCTTGCTATTTCCGGCCGTAACATCCCGATATTTGTTTAGAATACCAGGGATAAGACGTACCGAAAATCGCAAGATGGCGCTGCTTAACAACACTGACTGACTAAGACTACTTACTGACACCAGACTCAGACCAGACTTAAGACCAGGGTGCCATAAAAAGCAGCGCCATCTTGCGATTTTCGGTACGTCTTATCCCTGGTATTCTAAACAAATATCGGGATGTTACGGCCGGAAATAGCAAGATGGCTCTTCAACCAAAATTGTTTAGGTTTTCAATTTTTTTTTTTTTTTGTTTTGTTTATGTAAGAAAGTAGGTTGATTAGTCATAAGATTGTATATATTAGTATGTCATTTTTTAGATTTGTCATTTATTCGACTGATGCCGGCCCCAAAGTGGGCCGAAATATATTTCGAAAAAGCAATATTTTATTATTTTAGTCTCAAAATAAAAACATAATATTATCATTGTCAAACACAAACCAGTATTCGTCGCTGTCATTTCAAAAAGTCCTAAAAATAAAAAGTTTTCACGAGACATAAATAACTTATTTATACATTCATACATGCGAGAAGAATCACGCTCAAAACTACTCATACAGCAGATGACAAAAAATATAAAATTTTGAACATAGGGCTTTTTGAAATGACAGCGACGCATTATTGCCACAGGGATTCGAAGTAAGATTCCCAGTATTTGGTGTTTGATAGCACTAATTGCTCAGACTCTGATTCTGAGTGATTAGCTAATTATTAACTTCCTAATCACTTAGAACCTACTTATGTATGTCTTAGTTCAAAGTATTTAGTATTATGTGACACTTTACCTTTACTGTCTATAGCTCTGATCCTCTTGTTATAAATTGTTTTATTTTTTAAAGTAAAGTAAAGTAAAAGTAAAGTAAAAAGTTAAAATTAAAATAAAGAAAAAGTTAATAAGAATAAAGATAAAAAGTTAATTTAAGTAGGTATATACTAAGTTGTTTTTATAAAGTAATGTTTTGCTAGTTTTATACATATACTAAGTGGCACCAATGGGACAATAAGTATTAAATAAATGTTTCTTATAATTTTAAACATGTTTTTATTTGCCATTCCCTGAATGACCCCAATTATCATAAAACATTACATTATGATTAGTTACGTTATTTAAAGCAATAATATTAAATAAAATCACTTTCAGCGTCTAGCTTGTATGGAACGAATCACTGTGCAGCTGAAGCTTAGTAAAGAGGTGCCGTTTAGCACCCTTCGGGTACAGAACCCTGGAAAAAGGATTATAAAAGATATCTATAAGATCTTATAAAAGATAGAATTAAAATTATGTGAATTTTTAAATTTATTCCAAAATATTGTACCATCGAAAAAATGGCCGCTCTGGGCGGCTATTCCGGCATTATTGCGCATGCGCAATATCAGTCATTCGATATTTGTTTAAAGTTTGATATATGCCATGCGAAGGAAATTGGAGTGACTAAACCACATCAAATAGAAGCTATAGGATATAATGATTGCCTACTATAAGTTTTAAACCAAAAAAATCAACACATATCTGTACAAAATCCCTTTTAAAGTCACCCGCAATCTGCCTTCGCAATTTTTACGCACGTGCCAGAATACCCGCCCTGGTCCTACTCTTCGCTCTTATTACTATTACGATACAGACGAAAAGCATTTTAAAAGTAAAAGAAAAGCGGCCATTTCTTCGATGGTACCACTCTATGACAGTGAAAATCCAAATCCGTTCAGTAGTTTGTATGTGAATCGCGAGCGTACAGATGGACAGAACAAGGTGTCTGTTTTTTTTTTTTAACTGGTCCATTTTAAGGGTGGACTTTTACAGACAAACCGAATCTTATTTAAAATTTAATTATAAGTAAGGTATTTAACTATAGTTTGTAGCCTTGCATAATGAAAGTTAAAAATGTCCGTCGTATGCTCTTTAAAATAAAGATGAGACATTATTTTGTTTACACTGTTTTTAAGCTGAAATATTGTTTGGGTGTTACAATAATTCGTTCGAAAAAAAAAAGAGATTTCTATACAATAATACTCGGTTGATGAACCCTTTTAAAATAAACCGGATGTTCTGTCGCCCGATACAACACTGAATAAAATATTGAATTTTGATTAGTTATAAATCGCCGGTCCGATTGTAATGTTTACATACAACTTGATATGAGAACTCAGCATTTCCGTGGCACTTGATAATGGTGTTTATCATATATGTTTCTCTCTTTTATTTTATAAAGTCAATGGACACATGTTTCCGTTTTCCTTACCGAGCCGAGCTCTACTGTGGAGGTACCACGATCTTTTTCGCAAACCCTCCAATTTATTAGGGAGAGAGTAAGAAGATAGCTCTTAAATAGCCACAAACAGGTAGCCCACCATGCCTGGGGTCGATGGATGGCGGTATATCTTACCCTTACCTTTATATAAAACAGATTGGTGACGGGCAGCGGCGTCTCTGGTGCGAAGGTTGCCCGTCTGTCCAGCAGCGTGTGTGAGTAGGGGCATTTCTTCCAGGAAGACCGCCGAGATCTCCAGCAGTGAATGAGTGACTGTCACGTGACATGCTGATAGAAATAAAACTTATAATAAGACTTTAAATCCTTTACTCGCAGAAAGTCCAAATACCAAACATCCATGTTATTTTTTCATTATACGATTGATTTCATTTATTAAATCTCCAAGTTAAATACAGCAATATCCTTCAATTTGTAGTTTTTCTCATTTACATCACTTAGTGTAGTTATCACGCTAATATTATAAATGCGAATGTTTGTGCGTGTGTATGTGTGTGTATGTTTGTTACTCTTTCACGCTGAAACAGCTGAACGGATTTAGATGAAATTTACAATGGATATAGCTTGTACCCTAACTTAACACATAAGCTAATTTTTATCCCGGAAAAAAGCGTGTCGTTAAACCGAATAACACGCGGGTGGAGCCGCGGGCAAGAGCTAGTTAAATATAAATCCTACTCCTACTATATAATTATATTATCACACTATCACATCACACTATATATTATATAATATTATAAATGCGAAAGGGTGTGTGTGTGTGTGTGTGTGTGTGTGTGTGTGTGTGTGTGTGTGTGTGTGTGGGTATGTTACTCTTTCACGCTGAAAAGGCTAGACGGATTTGGATGAAATTTAGAATGGATATAGCTTATACCCTAACTTAACACATAAGCTAATTTTTATCCCGGAAAAAAGCGTGTCGTTAAACCGAATAACACGCGGGCGGAGCCGCGGGCGGAGCCGCGGGCGGAGCCGCGGGCAAGAGCTAGTTAAATATAAATCCTACTCCTACTATATAATTATATTATCACACTATCACATCACACTATATATTATATAATATTATAAATGCGAAAGGGTGTGTGTGTGTGTGTGTGTGGGTATGTTACTCTTTCACGCTGAAAAGGCTAGACGGATTTGGATGAAATTTAGAATGGATATAGCTTATACCCTAACTTAACACATATGCTACTTTTTAACCCGAAAACAAGCATGTCGTTAAACCGAATAACACGCGGGCGGAGCCGCGGGCAAAAGCTAGTATATAATATACACAAGTCAGGTCTGCTGGCCCGTCGGTAGATGACGGCTACCGACGCGACGACGGCCAGGCAGACCAAAAAGACGATGGCAGGACGATCTCCACTGATGTTTACCGGGTTGGTAGGAAGTAGCGCAGGACCGCGATATTTGGTTTCAGCAATGGAGGGAGGTGGGACACTGCAGCAGTGGGACAATGAGGCCACATAGTTTCAAAATTACCAGCAAAACTTTTTATAAAGTGGCCATTATTGCAGCGTTCATAGGGTCATAATGCAGCATATTAAACACGCGTGCTTTTTACTTTACATTATCGCACTAGTGTTTCATTTTTTTTTAAATCTTAGTAAAGAGTTTTGATGTCTTGAGAAATAGTAAAGTTTTTGCGAATAAATAAACTATCTCAGTTAAAATATAATAAATAATAATTTAATTTTATCAAATTATTTAGTTTTATCAACAAATTAACTCAAATTTTTGTTGCAAATACAAAAAATATTCAGTTTGTTCATATTTAATATTTGGCTGTTTGGCGGATGCGTCAGTACCTCTATTTCCATCTGCGCGCACATAAACAAAATCTCTGCCGCCATTTATCAAAGAAAATTGTCAATTCATAGCTGTGGTTTCGATTATGTGGAAAAATAATTCCTCGCAAGTGTGTTGAAAAACGTCGTATGAAACGCGTGAGCATTAGACATTACACTCTCAGCTCCATTACGCCCTCGCCGTTCGGCTCGGCCTGCAATCCCGCCTCGACTATAATGTTCAACGCAGTTCACTTGTATCATAATGTGCTATTATTACATCGATGTTCGTAACAGTAGAATATGTCTTGTTCCAGTGGAGTACGTGGACGCGGAGTACAGCTTGTGGCTCTCATGGTTCCTGACGCCGGTGATCGTGACGTTCCTGCTGCCCGCCGTCATCATCGTGCTCATCTACATCAGCAGCATCATCTTCCACATATATAGGCTTTACAGGTAACGCCTGACGTCTACCATATACAGGGTTAGTTAGTGGCTCTCATGGTTCCTGACGCCGGCGATCGTGACGTTCCTGCTGCCCACCGTCATCATTGTGCTCATCTACATCAGCAGCATCATCTTCCACATATATAGGCTTTACAGGTAACGCCTTACGTCTACCATATACACGGTTAGTTAGTGGCTCTCATAGTTCCTGACGCCGGTGATCGTGACGTTCCTGCTGCCCACCGTCATCATTGTGCTCATCTACATCAGCAGCATCATCTTCCACATATATAGGCTTTACAGGTAACGCCTGACGTCTACCATATACAGGGTTAGTTAGTGGCTCTCATGGTTCCTGACGCCGGTGATCGTGACGTTCCTGCTGCCCACCGTCATCATTGTGCTCATCTACATCAGCAGCATCATCTTCCACATATATAGGCTTTACAGGTAACGCCTGACGTCTACCATATACAGGGTTAGTTAGTGGCTCTCATGGTTCCTGACGCCGGCGATCGTGACGTTCCTGCTGCCCACCGTCATCATTGTGCTCATCTACATCAGCAGCATCATCTTCCACATATATAGGCTTTACAGGTAACGCCTGACGTCTACCATATACAGGGTTAGTTAGTGGCTCTCATGGTTCCTGACGCCGGTGATCGTGACGTTCCTGCTGCCCGCCGTCATCATCGTGCTCATCTACATCAGCAGCATCATCTTCCACATATATAGGCTTTACAGGTAACGCCTGACGTCTACCATATACAGGGTTAGTTAGTGGCTCTCATGGTTCCTGACGCCGGTGATCGTGACGTTCCTGCTGCCCGCCGTCATCATCGTGCTCATCTACATCAGCAGCATCATCTTCCACATATATAGGCTTTACAGGTAACGCCTGACGTCTACCATATACAGGGTTAGTTAGTGGCTCTCATGGTTCCTGACGCCGGCGATCGTGACGTTCCTGCTGCCCACCGTCATCATTGTGCTCATCTACATCAGCAGCATCATCTTCCACATATATAGGCTTTACAGGTAACGCCTGACGTCTACCATATACAGGGTTAGTTAGTGGCTCTCATGGTTCCTGACGCTGGCGATCGTGACGTTCCTGCTGCCCACCGTCATCATTGTGCTCATCTACATCAGCAGCATCATCTTCCACATATATAGGCTTTACAGGTAACGCCTGACGTCTACCATATGCAGGGTTAGTTAGTGGCTCTCATGGTTCCTGACGCCGGTGATCGTGACGTTTCTGCTGCCCGCCGTCATCATCGTGCTCATCTACATCAGCAGCATCATTTTCCACATATATAGGCTTTACAGGTAACGCCTGACGTCTACCATATACAGGGTTAGTTAGTGGTTCTCATGGTTCCTGACGCCGGTGATCGTGACGTTCCTGCTGCCCGCCGTCATCATCGTGCTCATCTACATCAGCAGCATCATCTTCCACATATATAGGCTTTACAGGTAACGCCTTACGTCTACCATATACACGGTTAGTTAGTGGCTCTCATAGTTCCTGACGCCGGTGATCGTGACGTTCCTGCTGCCCGCCGTCATCATCGTGCTCATCTACATCAGCAGCATCATCTTCCACATATATAGGCTTTACAGGTAACGCCTGACGTCTACCATATAGGGTTAGTTAGTGGCTCTCATGGTTCCTGACGCCGGTGGTCGTGACGTTCCTGCTGCCCGCCGTCATAATCGTGCTCATCTACATCAGCAGCATCATCTTCCACATATATAGGCTTTACAGGTAACAGCTGATGTCTACCATATACAGGGTTAGTTAGTGGCTCTCATGGTTCCTGACACCGGTGTTCGTGACGTTCCTCCTGCCCGCCGTCATCATCGTGCTCATCTACATCAGCAGCATCATCTTCCACATATATAGGCTTTACAGGTAACGGCTGACGTCTACCATATACCGGGTGTAAATAGACTGCTACCATTCAATGAAACCACATATTTACTGAACCACTTTTCCCAAGAATCATAACCTCGGCCACCCTTAGTTTGGGAAATAATTTAGTTCCAAACAAAAATACGTGAACCCTAATGCACCGACATACGGACGAATATCGAGATAGCGTCGTCCGTAAAACAGCTGTTACGGTGCAGCATTCTAAAATAGACCTTCCTCCTACGAGATAAAGTCTTTGAGTTACAGTTGAATATCTTTTTCTCTGAAGATTTGCGTGGGTTTTTTTTTTAAATATTTGTACAATATGATCAGCAGAGTATGTGGTTTTATCTAATGGTCGCACTCTATTTACACCCCGTATAGGTTGAAAATGAATCGTCAATTTTTATTTTATTCCGAGTTTAGAATGAATGGCAGAACTACGCGACATGTGAGTGACAATAGACCGTACATATTCCCGGCGGTAAATAATGCACATAAGGCGATGTAGCTTCGGCTTCATAGAGCGTCGTCTCTGTTACCGGAGTATTAGTGCTTCTTATGACGGCCGATATATTTTTTTTAAATTATGGAACATGACAAGAGCAACAAATCATGTATTTTTTATTTCGAACATAGATCAGTTTCCTTTGTTATAGCTAGGAGGCTCATTTTCAAGCTGTATAAGTAGACTTTAGGTTCAGGACCAAGGTTCAGTGACCCTGATAAATATTTTTATACTTGTGAGAGAACAACTTCAACTCATATAATAGCAACTGCGATGGCGGGCAGGGTGCGGAACAGCGGAAACAGCCTTCTCACCATCGCCAGCAGGTCGGACGGTCCCTTTATGAAACATTGGCAGGCGCTACAGACTCCTTCGTTCCAAATATGGGGAAGGTAGCACCAAAATAATGTGCTTGTTTGAATTTAATTTGAAATTGACATTGTAATTCTAATTCTAATTGTAATATTGTAATTTTAATTTAATTTTTATATGTCCTTAAATGTATTTGTGCTGTCGTAATTGTTTTGTAATGCTCTATGTCAGTTTGTGTGTTTATTGTAATAATAAGAATTGTATATAAATCTTTATGGGTCATTGGCCTGAAATAAATAAATTCATTCATTCATTCATTCAATACGCATGGTCATTGCCATTCATTGATCTGTATCCCCGAACGTTCATCAATAAGCTTTCTCTGTTCGCAGAATGCGGATCGTGGACGGCGTGCAGAACGACTGGCGGCAAGCGGCGCGACTCGCTGTCTGCGCTCTGTGGGATGCACACGGGTGGCTGTGGCATGGTAAGACTTACACCCCATTATCAAACGCAAACTGCACCTTTTAAATTCAAATTCAAATGTTTTTATTCAATCCATCCATCCATCCATCAATCCATCAGCCTGTTTCGTCCACTGCTGGACATAGGCCTTTCCAGGATTTCGCCACTCTTGGCGGTCCTCCTGGAAGAAATGCCCATACTCACACACGCTGGGCAGGCGGGTTGGTGAGCGCGGTGCCGAAACCTTTGCACTAGTGATGCCGCTGCCCGTCACTAGTCTGTTTTATATAAGGCCCGGCAATTGGGGATGGATATACCGCCATCCATCGGTCCCAGGCAATGGTGGGCCGCCTGGTTTTGCCTGAGAGCTGTTCTCTTACTCTCCCCCAAATAACTCGGGAGGATTTGCGAGTAAGATGGTGGTACCTCCACAGTCGAGCCCGGCATCAGCTCTACCACCTGGAATACCCTTTTATTCAATATGACAACAATATTTTGTTACAAGCTGCGACACAGTTTATAATGGGCAATGCGCTCATTTAACTTCTTAATACATCCACGACTCAGATTTTTAGGATTTTTCCCCAAATGAATAATTATTATTTTTTTAGTTAATAATAATTTCTTATTATTAACTTTAATTTATCAATCTTCACAATTTTTTTTTACTGTAATAACAAAGAAAAATTTACGTTGTAGGCATGAAAAAGGATTTTAATTTAGTTTTTTTTTATACATTATTTTTGTACTTTTCTACGTTTTTCACTTCTATTGTTAAATAACTTTGGCACCAGATTCCCTTGTTCTTGATCCAAAAAATAAAAGTTGTTTATTCTGGGCACCGAGAGCCTTACAATGACACCTATTCTTGTGTAGAAAATATTAGATTTAGAGCTGACATAACCTAAAACTTTTCATTGCAAAACAGGCTTTAACGCAGATGGATAAAAGTTAAATGAGCTTGTATTATTTTAGGTTTTTCAACTCTAAATTTAAGGTTTGCTGCACGAGAATAGGTCACATTATTACACTACATTTGCTTGATTTAGCAGTTTTGAATGTTAAATTTATATCATTGCGGTATAGAAAATCAGAAAAGTAAATCTGGACGTGAGGAGCTCTGAACCGGGATTCGAACCCGGGACCTCTCGCTTACTGGGCGATTGCTCTACTAACTAGAGCTATCCAGTTCTCAACATGACCTGCGAATTTACGCATCTGCTTTCCCATATGTAGATACAATAGTAAACCTCTTGACGCCTAGAGAGCGTTAGTGTATTCAAGACGAGTCTAAGACTATTATTGCCCTACCGTCACCTGTTACAGCATCGGGTAGATAAGAATACATATTACTTTATCGAAACCAGTCGAAGCTATGATAGAAATAAAATTCTATATTTTAAACACTTGGCGATTTATCCATCGCAAGGAGGTAACAAATTAAATTTATATCACGTCCAGCATAGCTAGCACAGTTAATATTGTATCGACTGTCATCTTTTTCTAAACCTCTATCGTAAACCATGATTGTTTCCACTTAGCTACATTGTACTTGGGAAAAAACGAGATAGAGATGCTGATATAGTCTGTATCTACTTTATCGCGTTCACAGAACTGTTTGTCGATGAATCGAAAGAAAAATCGATTTTTTGAATGAACGAAACCTCTCCCTGATAAACGACTAATTTAAAGAGTCTTTGTTGCACTTTAGAAGGCATGTAAAAATGAGAGTTTTAGAAATGGCAGGACAGCATCAATAATCCGGTGTAATTTTTGTTAGAAGTGACTAAATAGCCGTTAGCGGCTCCCTTAGTTTTAATTATATTCGACCGCTAGGGAAAGGTTGCGCGCGTGCGACGACGAGCGAAGCGAGGAGGAGCGGTTAGATTGACATGTAAGTATATATAAGGGAGCCGAGCGAAGCGGAGCGGAGCAAGGCGACCCCCGTAGTTTTTAACATAATTCACGATAAGCAGAAAACATCATTTCCCGAGCTTTTTCCCATGACTTACGGTTCAATAATTCATTAAATTAAAGGACCGCTTCCCTTTCCGAACCCTACATTGCAAATTGAACTGTATTAGTTCGTGCTAAGGAAGATATTCCAACAGCTAAATGATGACTCACGGTCCAATAATTTTAAAAGGGCCGCTAGCGAACCTTTAGTCACTTCCATTCTTGTTTACTTTTCAATTTTCATGCATTATAACCTCTCAAAAAAGTAAATGTGAAATGAAAGATATTTTATTATTCTTATTATTTGACTATTTCTCAAGTGTAAAGTTGAATTTTTCGAATAGGTGTATAATATCGATAACTTAGATTCTAAGATCGAATAATAGCGAGTCGGGCCGGTTTTAGAAAAAGAAATAGGTATAGTGGAGCCCGATAGAGCCTGTATCTCTTCGATTTTGACAGTTATTCCAAGATGGCAGCCAATCTTATCGTCCTTTCTATTTAGCTAACATTGTACCAAGAAATAAGCAAGTCTTTCTATTTTGACAGATCGAAAGAAACCTTTTTTTTTAAATTTTTTCTTTCTTCTTTAGCTAACATTGCCACACTTTTCTTTCTACTTTTTGACGTTTTTGGAGGAAAGCTGTATCACCGACCCAAGGTGGTGGTGATAGAGTTCGATAGAGCGTGAATATTGTTTTGTTGTGGAAAATGTGTGTAACTGATTAACAGACCAAAAACCACAAAATGGCTAGGCCTTATAATGTCGTGCGACTAAAGCAACTCATTTTTATTTTAAGCTATATGTAAATCTACCAAAATTCTTTGTTGGGCCTCCGTGATTCTCTTTCTGGAACTATAAAATAAATTCGTGTATGTACCTATTTCTTTTTCTAAAACCGACCCGACTCGCTATTATTCGATCTTAGAATCTAAGTTTTCGATATTATATACCTATTCAAAAAATTCAACTTTACACTTGAGAAATAGTCAAATAATAAGAATAATAAAATATCTTTCATTTCACATTTACTTTTTTGAGAGGTTATAATGCATGAAAATTGAAAAGTAAACAAGAATGGAAGTGACTAAAGGTTCGCTAGCGGCCCTTTTAAAATTATTGGACCGTGAGTCATCATTTAGCTGTTGGAATATCTTCCTTAGCACGAACTAATACAGTTCAATTTGCAATGTAGGGTTCGGAAAGGGAAGCGGTCCTTTAATTTAATGAATTATTGAACCGTAAGTCATGGGAAAAAGCTCGGGAAATGATGTTTTCTGCTTATCGTGAATTATGTTAAAAACTACGGGGGTCGCCTTGCTCCGCTCCGCTTCGCTCGGCTCCCTTATATATACTTACATGTCAATCTAACCGCTCCTCCTCGCTTCTCTCGTCGTCGCACGCGCGCAACCTATCCCTAGCGGTCGAATATAATTAAAACTAAGGGAGCCGCTAACGGCTGTTTAATCACTTCTAACAAAAATTACACCGGATTATTGATGCTGTCCTGCCATTTCCAAAACTCTCATTTTTACATGCCTTCCAAAGGGCAACAAAGACTCTTTAATTTAGTCGTTTATCAGGAAGAGGTTTCGTTCATTCAAAAAATCGATTTTTCTTTCGATTCATCGACAAACAGTTCTGTGAACGCGATAAAGTAGATACAGACTGTATCAGCATCTCTATCTCGTTTTTTCCCAAGTACAATGTTAGCTAAGTGGAAACAATCATGGTTTACGATAGAGGTTTAGAAAAAGATGACAGTCGATACAATATTAACTGTGCTAGCTATGCAGGCCTTATATAAAACAGACTAGTGACGGGCAGCGGCGTCACTAGTGCAAAGGTTTCGGCACCGCGCTCACCAACCCGCCTGCCCAGCGTGTGTGACTACGGGCATTTCTTCCAGGAGGACCGCCAAGAGTGGCGAAATCCTGGAAAGGCCTATGTCCAGCAGTGGACGGAACAGGCTGATGGATGGATGGATGGAAATTTTTCATGCAGCATCAAAATCAATCATACAGAGGGCCGCACCTGAGCCATGATCCAGTAGCCTTAAGAGTGTATAATACCTCACTTCGCTTCCCATGATCCTGCTTTATACCAACAAATACTGCAACAATCACTCTGAAATTAATATATGATAAAGTTGAGGACTAATGTTATGTCAACGCAATGGTGAAAACATTATTCCATTAAATTTTCTCGATTGAAAAAAATTACAAAGTTATCTCCAAACCGTACAATAAACCGATAGCATTCAATGAATACTTGAAAATTAGATCTGAAACTTTGCATAATGTAACTGATATTAGTATAAAGCAGCTGCAGACTGTTCCATAAAAATGAAAAAACTATCAGTGTAGCCGCGATTTCAAATTAACTGATGTTTTTGCGTGCGCGGCATCTGATTAGAGTAGGATAGACAGTTAAAACGCAGGAGCGCTAGAGCAGGACTGCGAATTGAGGTATTATAGGCCCTAAACATGAAACATCACGGTTTCACTTCGGACGTGAACGCAACGATAACGTAACCGTGATGTTTATTAGGCTTCTGTGTAATACTAAATACTCGGCTATTTCCTGGCACAGGGTACGAAATCCGCGGCATGGAGAACATGCCAGACGGGCCATGCCTGCTGATCTACTACCACGGCGCGCTTCCCATAGACATGTACTACTTCATAGCGAGAAACTTCCTGTTCCGGAAGAGCATGGTGCACACTGTCGGCGACCGGTTCATGTTCAAGATACCTGGTGAGTACAGCACATCTAACATGGAGGACAATTATATCGAGGTCGATAGCGCTCGACACGGCGCTCTGTTTCACTCTGTTGATCTACCTAAAGAGGGGCAAAGTAGTATATCGAGCTGATGGTATACCATGATAGGTACCCAGGCATGTAGCGGCGTGCGGCCATGTGATTAGCTACGATCCGTCACGTGACTTGACTAGGCAATAAGAGGGCAGTATGGCGGCCTGGACAACTTTGACACCGGGTTGGCCACTAAGTCTACTACCCAAAAGTCCATCGAGAAGTCCATATATGCCATCACTTCGGAGTATTTTGTTCTGACGCCGTACATTAAAACTTTTAACTGTTACAATACGAAACACGCCTATGGCGTTGTCCAAATACACGTCGTAGTACTGGTAAGCCTAAGTGCTAGGCTCCAATACATTGCGTCCACATCGCATGCTACGCACGAACCAACGCGCGAGTTAAAAACGCAGCATGTGGACGCAATGTATTGTAGCACGCGCGAGAGTAAAACGCTACATCTGGACAAGGCTTAAGTTGGACGCCATATTATCAATCCATAGGCTATGTACAGGCCATCATGCTTCAAGAAAGCTTACCAAAGTCTGAAAACACACGCCGACGGTAATTTTGAAAAAATCTATTTGATTATCCAAAAAGCGATGGATTTCGCTATAAATAATCTTACTGAAATACTAGTAATAGTAACATAAACCCATAATGGATTCAAGCCACGATCTCGCCTGTTATGTATTGTTTTAGCGGTGACGAGAATTCAACAGATGAACTAAATATAGGTATATTCCAAGATTATATAATTTATAGCGAAAAACATCGCTTTGGATCCTCTTCTAACAAGCCGTGGTATCCACATAACGCCCTCGTGAGCCTTCAATATGTGCATTACTAGATCGTGTATCATGTAGTTACAGATTTCGGTGTACATGTTTGGTGGAAAAATTCAACGGTCTAGGATGGGAACCAAGGTAGCACATACCTACTAAGCAATAGGTCTCAGGTTCAAATTGTGGCGTGAAGATTTCTTCAAAATATTTCTCGTGACATTTGTTTCTAATTCATCTTTTCTGTCATGTAATCCATCCTTCCATCAGCCTGTTTCGTCCACTGCTGGAAATAGGTCTTTCCAAGATTTCGCTACTCTTGGCGGTTCTCTTATAAGAACTCACATACGCTGGGCAGGCGGGTTAGTGAGCGCGGTGCCGAAACCCTCGCACCAGTGACGCCGCTGCCCGTCACCAGTCTGTTTTATATAAGGCCCGGCAATTGGGGATGGATATACCGCTATCCATTGGCCCCATGCAATGGCGGGCCGCCTGGTTTCGCCCGAGAGCTGTTCTATTACTCTCCCCCAAATAACTTCGGGAGGATTTGCGAGTAAGATGGTGGTACCTCCACAGTCGAGGCCGGCATCAGCTCTACCACCTTTTATATATAAAATATGTTCCAGGTTGGAAGTCGCTGCTGGAAGGCCTGTGCGTGATACCGGGCACGGTGCAGACGTGCGCGAACGTGCTGCGCAGTGGCAACTCACTCGCGATATCGCCGGGCGGAGTGTACGAGGCGCAGTTCGGCGACCACTACTACCGACTCAAGTGGAAGAACCGGACCGGGTTCGCTAAAGCCGCTATCGAAGCTAAAGTGGTCAGTTGTACAACATGCCCGAGCATATTATATAACTTATGTGTATTCGTCACTATCTGATGCTGTAATTATGACGGTAGGGCATCATTGCCTTATATTTAGACTGCATTACAAGACGGAAAAGTGTCAATTAGAATCAACTCTGAGAAAAATAAATCTTGATAGTTGAACTCTACTCCGGGGTAATTCCATTCGTACGCCTTTGTAACTAATTTATCTGTATTTTATAGATATTGCGCGACGTTCTAGTACCTTATAAGACCTATTTTTACTTCTTACATGCAAATGCTGAACCCAAGTCCCTGGTTGGACTTAGGGCTAGGGAGCCTACATACACACACACACACATTTTATACGAACACACCCTTCCTTGTGGTAGCATTACTGAAACCAAGACTGCTGTCGTAGGATTTGGGAGGTACACTCTCTTACATCTACTCATTCACCTTTACACGCCTATTCATTCATTCATTCATTTCATTCATATATTGTACGTAAACAACCAAACAAACCTTTGATAATGCTTTAACAGCGAAACCGGTAAGGGAAATTAATATAAATAAGTGGACAAGTACAAGTGTTTATCAAACAAAAAATATTCATTCATTCCTTAAATCTAATTTGCAAGAGAAATTGTTCACAACATTGTTTAGTGTTTCTCTGTTATATTTTCATTTTATTTTTGTCATTTGCATCTCTAAATAAAAGACCTTACGTCTCTTATCTAATATAATTAAGTTTTTGCAATGACTTTCTATTGTATCACACTCTAAAATTTTATGTCAAAAATGTCACTGACATGATTCATGAAAATGGCTGGCCTACTTATTTATTTTCATCTCTCCGAGGAGCTGGGGAACTGGCAATCGTAATACAGATCGTACGCGGTCTAGCTCGGGTGCTAGAACAAATTTTTGTTATTTTTATTGTTGAAGTAGTATTTGATTAACCGTTACCAGATAAAGAGGGAACAACTTCTTAATTATTATTTTCGAGTATAAGTATGCAACTCACTTCTTACTAATACGATATTTTATTAAACCTGTTGTTACACCTTTTTGGTTCAAATAAAGTTATTGTATTACCTGTTACAAAACTGCTCTATAACATTTTTTTGAATCAAATAGGAAGATTTTAAACAAAACGTATGCGTAAGGGGTGTTACGCACGTGGAAGCACCCTCCGGTAAGACTTATTAAGATAATAACTATCTATTGCATTTTTAAAGAATCATCATTTTATTCTGACAAGTGATTCTGGATGTCGAAAATTGCATTTTTCGGTGAATCCGTTGCCGACACCGCCTTTACAAAAATAATATTTAAATAGAGACGAAAACAGGGGGAGTGCTAACCGTCTCTCCTTTCAATAGACACAATATAATAATTCGACTGTCTTTCTTATATACTAAAGTATCATATAAACTTCGACAACGCGATGTAGGAATTTCAATAATATTTAAATTGTAACAAGCTTTGTTTGATAAAAGTAATATATGATACGTGAGATTATGAAATAAAACATGCATTGTATCGTTTTTATGGAATAAAATATTTAATGAATGCTGGATAAATCAAATAATAACAGTTTGCTTAGCGAGTGTTGACGCCAACGTCATGTGTTGTTGAGTATCAGAACTACATGCATACTAAATTTAAATTTCTATATTTTAAACAGTTCGAGATAAACTACAATTTTAGAATTTTTGTCTTTATGTTTCGTTACCACTCAACGGATTTAGACGCGGTTTTCTTTATTATCATCGTAGTGACCCTGGTGGCTATACAGGCGTGTTGATAAAATAACGCCCAAGCTGAAAACGGGACAGAGATTGGACTAAACCGCGGGCAAAGTCCGGTATTTAAATAAAAGAATGGGTTGTAATTTTTTTCAAAATCCATCTCTTTATTTATTTAATGTGTAAAATAAATCCTAGCCACGATCTGGACTGTAGTCTATTGTTGACCGATAATGATAATTAACTCCACTTTGAGACATCTAGAAAGAGTATTCATCTAAAATCCATGCTTACCTTTTTGGTTTTGCTGTTGTTGCCTTTTGTATATAAAAGAGGTGACTTCTAATTATATAAGGTGACTTTAATTTATGCAGCCAAACTCATACTGGAGGCTTGGTAAGTGATCAGTAACACGGATCGATTACCCCTTTTGTGAAATTTGTAAATTATTCTTTTCGTGTTCCTTACAAACGCAAGCCCAGCCCCGAGTCAATTAATAAGGCACGTCAAGATTTTATTTCGCGAAGTTAGCAAAAAGTGTTATCGATCCGTGTTAATGATCACTTACCAAGCCTCCAGTATGAGTTTGGCTGCATAAATTAAAGTCACCTTATATAGCCAAATTCACACTAGAGATTCGGTGTAAGTGGTCAGGACCCTTTCTGCGAAAAACGCAAAATAAAATTTAGGCTTACATATCTACTAATTGACTCGGAGTTGTTCGTAAATTAAAATATGGACACAATTTTTCATTATGAGTTTTTCACAAAAAGCGTCCTTGAGCCTTGGTCCTGACCACTCACCGAGTGTCCAGTGTGAATTTGGCTGCATATTTAGAAGTTACCTTGCATAGTGAATGTGATAAAAACGATTTGTTTCCTATAATTTACAGCCGATCGTCCCAATGTTCACCCAGAACGTGCGCGAGGCGTTCCGCACGGTGGGGTTCTTACGGGGTATCTGTCTACGTATATACGCGGCGACAAGGATCCCCCTCGCGCCCGTGTACGGCGGCTTCCCTGTCAAACTGATCACGCATCTCGGCAAGCCGATACCGTACGACCCCGAGCTCACCGCGATACAGCTGCAAGCTAAGGTATACAATCTATGATGCTTTCCATTTTTTACCCTCTAGGTACGTAACTCTGAAAATTATTCATTTCAATGCATATTGGCACAATCGTCGAATCCAGACGTGTGTAGAAAAGTAACCACCAAGAATAATTGCGGAACGAGTAATACATGAAAATTTGAATATTTAAAAACGGATAGGATTCACTTGTTTAACTGTGCAATGAGGCACAGGTCGAGCTTTCGATGAGATTATGGCTCATCATCAAGACCCTTCGGAAGTACAAGCGCGCACGGCGATCAGTCGAGTACTGACTCAATCGAAAACTCGACCTGTGCCTCCTTGGACAGTTGAAAAAGTGAGTTCTATCCGTTTTTAAATATTCATGATGTCAACTCACTCTAATTTTAATGAATATGAAAACTTCAAAATATGAATCAGTTTATTCAAAATGAGCATGATTCTTTAGTTTGCCGATATCATTACTTTCCAGAATTTGATCCCTATAGGCGAAACTGTCGGATGGTACAAGATGTCTGTTTTTTCTTTAATCAGCGTGCTCTTTTCTCGGCGAGGGAAATTATATTTAAAAAAAAAAACTAATTATGCAGATTTAGCTTTCATCTAAATCGGTCCCGAGACTCCTTTGAGCATTTTTCACTATTCGCTATAGTTTCGGATTTGGCCAGCCACGCTCGCTTCAAAAACTAATCATTTATATCTTTTAACTATGGACAAGTATTTGTGATTGCATTTTAGTACTAGGAGGGGTCTGATTGTCTAACCTCAACATCCATAGCTATCAATGGCGAAGGTTGAACATTTTAAAAAGGGAATTTAAAAAAAACGCCTTTCTCAGAAAGTAACCAAGGAAAACATTAAAAAAATTGTACTTTGCCCTCCCAGGGATGTCAGACAAGTGTATTTGTCGTATTGAGATTTATGGCAATGTTTGATAAAGAAATCCATCCATCCATCCATCCATCAGCCTGTTTCGTCCACTGCTGGACATTGCTTGGACTTGCCTTTCCAAGATTTCGCCACTCTTGGCGATCCTCCTGGAAGAAATGCCCATACTCACACACGCTGGGCAGGCGGGTTGGTGAGCGCGGTGCCGAAACCTTTGCACCAGTGACGCCGCTGCCCGTCACCAGTCTCATTTATATAAGGCCCGGCAATTGGGGATGGATATACCGCCATCCATCGGTCCCAAGCAATGGTGGGCCGCCTGGTTTTTTTGCCTGAGAGCTGTTTTCTTACTCTCCCCCGAATAACTTCGGGAGGATTTCCGAGTAAGATGGTGGTACCTCCACAGTCGAGCCCGGCATTAGCTCTACCACCTTAAATAAAGAAATGTAGTATGGGAATCGTGTTATATGGACACTTCCATAGGCGTCGTCGGAAGATGAAAGTCTAGGGGGGGCGACCTCTTTCAAATATCAACGGGATTTATAGTTGAAAAATAGAAAAACGTACTTTTATGCAAGCAAAAACTGCCGATCGGTCTTGCCTCTCGTATGTGTACTTTAATACTATTTTTTACAGTCTCATTCCGTTTCCAGCTGCCCATGGACACTTCGCCACTGATAGCTATCGTTTTCAAATGTATAGTGATTGGCTAAAAATGAAGTTTGATGTCATTTCTAGCCAATCATGATACATTTAAAAGCGACAGCGATATATGTTGAAATTAGACAATAAGGGACATAAAGGTATTCAACCGTTGCATTTTCAGGTCGCCAAAGCCATCGAAGACATGATAGAAGAACACCAAAGAGTGCCCGGAAACATCCTGCTAGCACTAACAGAGCGCGTCAAGGAACTTCCCAAACACAAGCAAATCAAGGAAATTAAGCCCACCTCGAACGGAAAATGCACAAACAGTGATCTCAAATTCCAACAACTACAAGATAATGCTCTGAGCGACGAGGGTAACAGTGAAAAAATAAAAGTGCCATAATCATTATGTAAATGTCTGGGTGCATTTCGTGTTAAGTTTGTGATGTGCGCTTTTTATGGAAAAGCGTATGGACCACCAAGTTTGTGTTTTAAGGGTTGTTGTTGGGAGCTGTCTTTTGTCAGAAAGGGTAAAACGAATGTAATATTGATCTAAGGGTAAGGGTTATTCAATATACAATAAAATCAATAGACAATAAAAAAATAAGGTGGTAAAACTGAATCTCGGTGCAAAATGCACATCATAATATTGTTTTCCATGCTTTTGAATAATAAGTATGCAAAAATTGCGTTTTAAAGCAATTAGCGGAAATTGATTACTAATAATATGGTTCTCGCATTAAAATTATGTTATTTTATGCCTTACATTCGATTACAACGATAAACGAATGCAATCAAAATGTAAATCAGAAAGTGATAGAATTTGGAAGTAACTTAATTATTACTAATAAATTTCCGCTAATTGCTTTAAAACGCAATTTTCGCATACTTTTTTTTAAAAGGAAATAATATAATTATGTGCATTTTGCACCGAGATTCTGCTTTACCACTTTAAGAGTCCACACGAATATGTTATGTCAATACCATGTAAAAATATATATATATTTCTGCATTCGGGTGGACTCTTCTAATTTCTGTTTTGCGTACAGATTTCATGTCAACAATTTTGCCGTCCAAGCCTCTTAGCTGATATATTCTTAGGACAATAAAATACGTTAAATGCCCCCGCAACCGCGCATACCTAAGACGTGACAGCTCCGAAGATGGTTAAATACCGTTGAGAACGTTGCCAAGTGATTGTAGAAATAGAAAAATATCTGCGTGTCTTGCTAGTTTAATATTAATAATTATAACTTTGCACTATGCAATGGTTATGGGCCATTTAATTATTAATAAAATAAGAATTGTTAAGGTAACTGAAAGAAAAGTGCTTTTGATATTTATGTTTCCTTATGTGAACATTAAACTTGCAGTATATTTAAATTATAAATCGAATTATTCTTTGTTATGGTATCATGAAACAAAAATTAACACATTCCTGTTGTTTTAGCATTTTGATATACTCAAAAATAGTTTTATTATTTAAAAATTTATTAATTTTAATTTACTTAATTAATATAAGTCTGAAACTTTTAATGTTCGTGTGATGTTTTGCATTTTAGGAAGGTGATAATAGATAAGGTTGATGAATGGTCATTCTAAAATTTGTTTTTGATTTAGACAATAATTTTCTATATAATATGTACAATTGTTAATTATCCTCAAAACATAAATTAAATGAAATTAATTTTACTACGTTTTTGTCGACATTTATGCATTTAAATTGAATTATGTACAAAGTGTTAATAACTATTAATTTTCATTCCCTACTTTTGATTGATTATATTATATATGGATTTATACACAGAAGTGTTTATATAAAATCAAAATACTTGTCTTGTGAACATGTATTCGTAGAATTTACATGTCATTTGTATACAAATTATTACTATTTAGGCCGTTTGCGTATCGCAGATGTTTATCATTATTTATGTATGTATAGTAGTCAGATCTTAGAATTGATCATTTCATGATTTGTTGTGAAATTGTATAAGAAAATTCATTCGACGGGGCAAAACGTACGGTTTCAGTTGAATAGCCGTTTGACAATTGAAATCGTACGTTTTAAGCCGTCAAATGAAGAAGATTATCTTACACTAATGTACCTCTGAGGTGCAATTGTGTAAGCCAATGGTATTCAAATTCGATTGTCATATGGCTATTCGGCTAAGCAAATAAGCCCGTTTGACAAATGAAATCGTACGTTTTTGGGTGTCAAGAACCAAATAAGATAATTGTATTCATTTGACAGCCAAAAATTGATTTCAACTGTCAAACGGGCTAATTTGCTTAACCGAATAGCCATATGACAATAAATTTGAATACTACTTACACAATTGTACCTCTGTTCAGCAATATCGTAAAGTATGAAATAAGAAATTTACGATTTACTTCCAAAAAAAGTCAAAAATAGGTCCGACGACGAGCGAAGCGTGTTAGTTTGCTTGTGATCGTAATTTTGGGAGCGGAGCGAAACGAAGCGATGTAGGTATTTCAGATTTCATGATACTGCGAAATGGTAATTTCCAAGAATGGTTAAGACCTATGTACTGCGATTGAAATATTATGATTTCGTGCCGATATTTTGTCACAATAGTGTGAATGATGGATTACAAAACGTTTATATAACTATAGAAGTAAGTATAGGCACCAAGTGCCATAAGATATATTATGAATGTGGTTAGAAATCACAAGAGTATGAATACATTACTAACATTATGTATACATTACTGAATACCTTTATTCATACCAACTTTATTTGCAAACAAAAATGTGTTTAGTGAATAAAATGAAATATTTTTATACTGTTTTTTTTTTTCGTTGTCTTTGTATGGTTTTATTGGAAAAGATTAAATAAAAAAACATACATTTTAAAATTATATTTACATTTTCCATTAATAATTCATACATGTCATCATCAATTTTTATAAAAATTCTTGTATTATAATAAAACATATAGGTACTTACAGGATCAGTTTTGCATGTGGGCGTGAATGGCCAATTCCGAAACTATTGGGAATAGCGAAAAACGCTCAACGGAGTCTCGGGGCCAATATTGATAAAAAGCCAAAACAGAATCATTAGATTTTTTTTTAAATAATTCCCATTGCCGAGAATCGAACACGCTAATTTAAAAAAAACCGGCCAAGTGCGAGTCTGACTCGCGCAGGAAGGGTTCCGTACCATAAAAACGGCAAAAAAATCTATTGTATGGAAGTGCGCAGGTCCGACTCGCACTTGGCCAGTTTTAGTATTTGTTGTTATAGCGGCAACAGAAATACATCATATGTGAAAATTTCAACCTTCACGGTTCATGAGATACAGCCTGGTGGCAGACGGACAGCGGAGTCTTAGTAATAGGGTCCCGTTAGTTACCCTTTGGGTACGGAACCCTAAAACATACTGTATTCTATTGCATATTCGGCAAACTAAAGAAAATTCTCATTTTTAATAAACTGATTCATATTTTAAAGTTTTTATAGATTACTTGTTCCATAACTATTCTTGGTCAACACATATATTTATTTGAATCAATAATCGTGTGTTGTTGAATAATCCTCGAGACGTCGAACCCCGCATAGTTGGAATAACAGACTTAAATTCTAACAATTGATTAGTTATGGAAAATAAATAGTATTTTCTTAAATTTGGGCCACAACTACAGGTCTGTTATTAAAACAGGTGCATACCTACTTGGACTGACTGACGTATAAACAAGAAAACTTTTATTATGTCTAGCTAGTTTGTGATTTGGGTTTATACAGCAGGCTCCTCAACTTGAGTATGACAGTCAGGACATGCATATCCCGACAGTCATACCAGTATGACACAGAGGAAGAACCCCTCTTCCTTTAGTTCTTTGCCGTTTCACATTACTTCCGACAATTTGATCCTTATTAAGTAATCTTCACTATCGGATAGTGCAACAATATAGTGGAAATCATTTTTTTGGTTTTCATCAAAATCGGCTTCAAGCCTCGTTTGAGCATGTTTCGCTATTCCTATAGTTTCGGATTTGGCCATCTACGGTCACTTGAAAAACTCACCCTGCATACATCAAATAAGTTTGAATTGGATTGACCGTATCACAAATCTTTAATGCTGTCAGACAGAACAACATTTTGTCGATTAATTGCGTAAATCGGTATAAAAAGTTGCGAATGGTTATTTTGTTAACATCCCCACCATTGACGTCTCATAAACAACAAGACTCACAATCTCGCTCAAAAAGTGTCCGCGATGCATCTTGTCACCGCTATGGCGTGACAAATTCGAATGACGATTTCGTACAACTGACATTGCATCTTATGTTAACGACATAACGTCTTAATTTGGTTGAAGATATTTGCAACTATGCACGTCGCACGTTCGGACACTTTCTGACGAACTTTTCTTAGAGACTGTGTCTTGTTGTTTATGGGAGGTCAATGATCCCCACCTATTTTAATAGGTTCAATTTCAGTTTGTTTTTTGCAAGGAGGAAACTGACAGTTCGTGATAGTAGGAAATGCGCTTTTAACTCCTATGATGTATGAGCTATTTCACATTGCAACATTTAAAAGTTCGCGACAATGTTAAATGGCTCATGCATCATAGGAATTAAAAGGGCATTTCCTACTATCAACTGTCAGTTTCCTCCTAGCAAAAAAATATACTTCTACATTTTCCATGTGACAAAGCACTCTCTGAATTTTATCACTTTTATTCTTCTTCGGAGCTTTGATTTAAAAGTAAATACTTAATTGCTTATATTCGCCATTAAGATTCATATAAATCTCTCTCACTCTGTTGATCTCCCTTGAGAGGGATAGACATTCTGTATCGAGCGGTTAGAGCTCGATATGATCTGCATAGCTAGCACAGTTAATATTGTATCGACTGTCATCTTTTTCTAAACCTCTATCGTAAACCATGATTGTTTCCACTTAGCTAACATTGTACTTGGGTAAAAACGAGATAGAGATGCTGATACAGTCTGTATCTACTTTATCGCGTTCACAGAACTGTTTGTCGATGAATCGAAAGAAAAATCGATTTTTTGAATGAACGAAACATCTTCCTGATAAACGACTAATTTAAAGAGTCTTTGTTGCACTTGAGAAGGCATGTAAAAATGAGAGTTTTGGAAATGGCAGCACAGCATCAATATATATTAGGGAGCCGAGCGAAGCGAGGCGACCCCCGTAGTTTTAACAGAATTCACGACATGCAGAAAACATCGTTTTCAGAGCATTTTCCCATGACTTACGATTCAATAATTCATTAAATTAAAGGACCGCTTCCCTTTCCGAACTCTACATTGCAAATTGAACTGTATTAGTTCGTGCTAAGGAAGATATTCCAACAGCTAAATGATGACTCACGGTCCAATAGTTTTAAAAGGGCCGCTGGCGAACCTTTAGTCACTTCCATTTTTGTTTACTTTTCAATTTTCATGCATTATAACCTCTCAAAAAAGTAAATGTGAAATGAAAGATATTTAACGGTAGGTACCATTAAATATCTTTGGTGAAAGCCATTTTAATATTCTTATTATTTGACTATTTCTCAAGTGTAAAGTTGAATTTTTCGAATAGGTATATAATATCGAAAACTTGGATTCTAAGATCGAATAATAGCAAGTCGGGTCGGTTTTAGAAAAAGAAATAAGTACATACACGAAATTATTTTATAGATCCAGAAAGAGAATCACGGAGGCCCAACAAAGAATTTTGGTAGATTTACATATAGCTTAAAATAAAAATGAGTCTCTTTAGTCGCACAACATTATAAGGCCTAGCCATTTTGTGGTTAATCGATCAAAACTCCACAAACGTATGATATAATCCACACATTTTCCACAACAAAACAATATTCACGCTCTATCGAACTCTATCACCACCTCCTTGGGTCGGTGATACAGCTTTCCTCCAAAAACGTCAAAAAGTAGAAAGAAAGGTGTAACAATGTTAAAATAAAAAAAAAACAAAGGTTTCTTTCGATCTGTCAAAATAGAAAGACTTGCTTATTTCTTGGTAGAATGTTAGCTAAATAGAAAGGACGATAAGATTGGCTGCCATCTTGGAATAACTGTCAAAATCGAAGAGATAGAGGCTCTATCGAGCTCGTATCGACTGCTATGCTAGCTATGTTGGTGTGCTAGGCCCCCTGAAGGACACCCCTGGGTGTGCCACGGGAAATTGATTGCGATTGATTTCATGTAGTATTCTTGTTACACGCCTTCGGTAATGTAATGTAACTGTTCTCAAGTTACAAAGATACAATTTTACTAGGACTTCCCTCCCGCTTCGCTCGCCGTGTAGAATATCCAACATGGTGTGAGAAAAAGGGCTAATAGTGCCGTCAGTCTATAGGAAGTCGTTGTAATTGGGCACGTCATCAAACGGTTGCGGCTGAGAGGGAGGCCGCGCCGCCGGCCCGCCCGGTCGGTACTGCGGTTGCTGGAAACATGACGAATTTTATATTAGAACAACGAACAAAACAAGAGAAATGTAGGCACACAGGACTAAAGCACCAAAGTTTTCCCACGTACTATTTCTAGTAAATTTGTTTTATTGAGAACCAGCGGCCATTTTGAAATGTATCTCGGCTATATCTAAAGCACTTGTGGTAATAATCTTATTCATAAAATACATTATGATGATGATGTCCTCCTCGACGTATCCGTCGACAACAACCCTTATTGCTTCCTGGCATGAGCTCCGATGTGGCTGGAAAATCCGAGTTTCGTCAAAAATATTCTGTCACATGAAATACAATGTAATTGTCCACTTGAGTTGTACTTACGTATGTGGGCTTTGGGCGAGTCTTGCGGCGTAAGCGTTTAGCGTCGAGGACTTCCATTATACTTACTGTTTTAACATACAGATTCGAGTTAATAGATTTATCAACATGAATGAATGCTATAAATTCAAAATGGCCACTGGTTCCAGTAATTGTAAATTATGGCCCAAATACATTGGTATGTGGATTTCTTCTTATGCCTTTGTTCGCCAATATCCACATTCATCTCAACTTGGTCAATTTCGTCGAAATCTGCATTCGGAGGGCGCTAGTTGTAAGTACCTATCTCGAAAAGTAAGTGTTACCTGAAATTGCGCAGCTTCAAATGATTAATACCTCACTTGCAGATATGGGCTACTGAAAATGATTTGTGATAAATTGATAAAAGATGTAGGAAGTAATGAACAGAAACATACAGGGCCGTTTTCAAGTTAGTGGGAAAATGCATTTACAATAATATTGAATAACACCTAGTCGGACGGGCCTTATTGTCCAACTTCGACATTCATTGCAATCGTCTTCAAACGCGCCGTGATTGGCTAGAAATGACAACATCACTCATGTTTGGCCAATCACGACGCTTTAGAAGGCTATATCGATGTATATTGAAGTTAGACAATAAGAGGGCAGCTTCTATCGTGGGTGTATCATCATAGTAAATTGTTAGATTGAGTATATAAGGTGTTCTCAAAATATCTGCCACGGCTGTAATGGGAGAGTGTATTGTGTATATAGAAAAGAATAGTAACGATATTTTATTGATCTAACGTCATAAATTTTTTCATACAAAAAAATGTGCGTATAAATTTGAATTGATTTAGTTGTTTGAAACCGTCCCGTAGTAACTTAGCTGTTGCCGCATCGCCATTTCATTTCGCAACTCAATGAAGCCACCGCGTACTGTTGCCATATTTATCAAACAAATGCCGCCCCGGTCCGCGCCGGCAGCTCGTCATTCATTCATCAAAGCGCAAGCCGACGACGGCCTACCCCCCTCCCGCCTGCACTACCCCGTTCGTCGCACGCGCTTGTGTTTGTGCCTCAGTTCGCTGTTATCAGTTCGCGCATCCGTGCAGCTTCATACATTTGTCACAGATTTCTACGGGAAAAACCGCGCGTTGAAATTGAAAAAAACCCAGCATTTCATTTCGCAAAACGTCAATGAAGCTATTCATGCAAACTTACAAACAATACCGCGCGTCGGCATCGTTCGTCAAAGCGAGGCCGAAGACTCCCCTGCCCCACCCGCACCCCGTTCGTCGCACGCGCTTGCTTTTGTTTTTGTGTGCCCCGCCCGCCCCAGTTCGTTGTTATCAGTGGTCAGCGAGGTGTGAATTGCGCGCGCATTCGTTAAAAATGCCTCCCAGACGACGATATTCAAATCAAGAATATGTTGAAATGGTATGGTGCTATCGCGAGTGCAATAACATAACCACGCATGCAGCGAACTTATGCCAGCAGGGGTTTGGTGTGCGAATAAGTCCTCATACCATTCTGGACGCCGTGTACACGGCCCCTTTGACCCGCCTCCGGTTGACGCAGAGAAGAGGAAGTGTTGGACTTCTTCCGACGTCATCCTCTAGCGAGCACCAGAGACGGGGCTAGAGTCTTCAACGTGAGCGACAACTACGTGTGGCAACTTCTAAATCGGGAAGGGCTATACCCTTACCACTTTACGAGAGTACAAAAATTGCAGCCACAGGACTACGCGGCTCGCCTCGCGTTCTGTCAATTGATTCGAGAAGAACGCCGCAACATTCTGTGGACTGACGAGTCACAGCAAAAACATAGCGATTCTTACACTAACTTGACTGTCCGTAGCCTGTTTTAAGTGTGATGGGGAGTTAAGCATCTTATTACGTCAGTTTTTTTATCTGCAGTAAGCTTGGTGGAATTCAGTAACGGGTAAGTAAGTGCAATTTTTAGCTTTTGCCTGCGTATTATTGTGTAACTAATATATTCAGATAGTTACGTTACGAACTGGTCAGCTGATTTCAGAGTTCATTAACAGAACAGTTAGAAAGAGATAGCAATTGTTTTCATTGACGAAACTACACTACGCGCGTAGTTTGTGAACCACGTTATGCAGAATAAAGCAAATTTTAATTTCACTACTTTATCTTCTCAAATTGATTTAACGATTCCGGGGTACGAAATTTATGCATTATTGTAATCTATAAACATAATAGTATCTCCTATTTCATCCGTGGCAGGTATTACGATTACACCTTATATATTAATTTTATACTTAAATATGTTGCTTATGTGATAAATGATAAGCCCACGTTTAGAGAAAAGTAATTATGAAATATTAAATGATACTGCGCCCATTCGAACATTGTGGCAACATTTATATATTTAGTCTTTTTGCGGGGTTGCCATTGCGAGAAAAAATAAGAAAAGGAGCAGTATACAATTTACGTACATGCAGAATTAAAATGCTGTCAAGATTAATGAAAGAACTTTGTCAAAATGAGTATCCAAATAATACTCCTTAAAAGGTAAGTTTGCTTGTACTGTATATTTGTTAGGGTATCTTAAGCCGAGCGCGTGAACTCGTGTTGCGATGCATGCGCTTTGTATAGCTTTCTATAATTTTTTTTTAATTTTTTTTGCATGAAAAAAGCCTTCCCGAGTGGCGTAATATGAGATACATTTATTACTACAAATACGCTAAGCGCAACCTTGACAGACCAAGACTCATCCATCCATCAGCCTGTTTCGTCCGCTGCTGGACGTAGGCCTTTCCAAGATTTCGCCACCATTGGCGGTCCTCCTGTAAGAAATGCCCATACTCACACACGCTGGGCAGGCGGGTTGGTGAGCACGGTGCCGAAACCTTCACACCAGTGACGCCGCTGCCCGTTACCCGTTTGTTTTATATAAGGCTCAGCAATTGGGGATGGATATACCGTCATCAATTTGTCCCAGGCAGAGCTGTCATATGGACTAAATAAAAGTACGAAATAAAACCGCAAATTCATAAAAAGTCCTTATCATTAGATTTTTGCGGCTTTCGGATTAGTCCATGCAGTCCGTCTCGTTCGTTGTGTTTAACGAAATTATTATGAATGACAATTAAAGCATGAAAAAATTATCTGTATACATATGTATATACGAAATATTTTTGACTACTAATCAAATTCTAACACTGTATTTAATGCATAACTCTCTTAAAGTAATTTAAAGGACTTTTGCGGACATTTTCGTAACGGAGCGGCTTTTTATCGATAGTGAATTAATCCGCTCAAGCCGCTTGAGTTTAGGATTCGCCTATAAAATCCATCGGACCGAGTCCAAGTCCTATTTAAACGGATCGACTTCGGACTTTTTTTTAGTCCATGTGACAGCTCTCGTCCCAGGCAATAGTGGGCTACTTGGTTGTGCCTGTTTGAGGGCTACCCTCTTATTCTCCCCTGAATAACTTCGGAGGGTTTTTGAGTAAGATGGGGTACCTCCACAGTCGAGCCCGGCACCAGCTCTACCCAGACTCAACTAACTGACAAATCCTTTCAGTTGTCACCTCTTGACAAAGCTATGCCTTAAGCGACTGGTGTTCCAGCGTGACGTCATAAGAAGTCATGCTGGGATAGTCTACAGGCAGTAGAGAAGCGACCGCCATACATAACCTTCTTGGTTATATTTTATGACAATTATATAGTTTGTCCGCTTTGTCCTAAATCGGGTTTCGCCGGTTTACTTTTAACTGGAAGCTATTTTTGTGAGTCATTTCCAGTGGTGTAAAACAACCGGAACGGTGTTCCGTTTCGTGAAATAATTTTCAAACCGTTATTTCCTATATGCTAAACGCTTTCTTGACCTCACTGTAATGCCGTTCAGGCTACAGACGCAAAGTAGTCAAACCCTGTCATTGGTAAAGAAAAAACGCCATGTTTTCCTTCTTTTATTGGAACATAAACATAAGACGTCGCCTTTGACATGATTTTACACCATGTTTAGCCTGAGCCAATCG
This sequence comes from Ypsolopha scabrella, assembly GCA_910592155.1. Lineage (NCBI taxonomy): Eukaryota > Metazoa > Arthropoda > Insecta > Lepidoptera > Ypsolophidae > Ypsolopha > Ypsolopha scabrella. The sequence continues at coordinate 11,005,777 of OU342981.1, read as the reverse complement.
CAGGGGTATTTTGCATTTTTTTTGTTATGTGTACTCATATCTTACTTCTGAATCGCTAAAAAACGAAACGGTACCTAGCTTGAAAGTGCCGAGGGGGGGGGGGGGGGGGGTATTTTGTTTTACGTTCCGGTTCGTGAATACTTTCAATTCGACCACTGGTTATTTCTTGTAATTAAAACAAAAATGTAAAGAATCGTCACCTTAAGGCGCATAGACACGCCCCCGTTTTAGTACAAAATTTGATAACCCGTTTCCCAGTTGTTTTTCTTTGTAGACCAAAGTATAGACCTGCCCCCTAATTCTGTATCGTAAACTCAGTTGCCAAACCAAGTGCCTATCGTCTAAAACAAACATATCTAAGGATAAGTTCGCACTTGAAATGACTTTACAATTTGTAAATAGTTCAGTACCCATTAAAGGTTATTTCGGAAGTTCATTTTTTATCTGTTTTTAGTGAATAGCAACTATAGCTAGCAACCGACACTGAGTTACATAATAGCCCCACTGGTTGTGATATTAAAATGCACCATTTTGCCAATTTTTTATATATTCATTTTGTTTTAAAGATATTAAGCTGGACAGATTAACATACAAAGTTGTTTTCTTGTCTTAAATTGCACCTATAACAAAATTTTACATTTCAGTCAGATATTGTCTTTGTAAATGCCTGTATTAAACTATAGAGATCTCGAAAGTTTACTCTATAATGAAAAACTACAGAGGAACGGGTTATCAAATTTTGTACTAAAAAAGTGGCATGCATATGATGCGCCTTAAGACGAATCCCCTGTTTACCATTTATCCCATCTGTGGCGCTAGTGGAGACCTGTCAATGGTTACCGCCATAGAAATATGTATGGGTCTCCTCATTGGTATGGGTCGCCCAACGCGAGGTATTGCAGTGATTGTGCGTCTCACTACATCGCACGCCGTAACATGAGTTCATTCGTTCACCCTTACGCGGTATTTTGTATGACAAAGTTCTATCCAAATATTCGGACCACGTTGCAGATGGACATAGAGGTAGCATTAGTACTAGAGCTACAAAAACGGTGACACCGAAGTTTTATTAAAACCCTTTGGGTGTGATCAATAGCTCACTTTAAGGTTGATGCGACGGACGAGTCTCGTATCCAAACGCACAACTTATGATTGTTTCTCTTATTTTCGAATAAAAAGTATTAAACAAATGCGATTTATGATTATGACATAACGCAACAATCGTTTTATGTCAATTAGGCTTTTCTAGTGAAGTTGTGTAATTTTTAGCATTACTTTGTAAATGATCCTGCACAACAATTTTAAAGCGTGTTTAAAGTTGTTGTGCACGATTATTTACAAAGTAATGCATAAAATAACACGAATTTACTAGAAAAACCTAAATAACATTAAACTTTTGTCGCATAATACCATAATAAATCACATATTATATTTATTATTCTTTATTCTAGAGTTTATATATATGATATACTTAATAAAACATTATTTAAATTGACTGAGGGAGAGGGCCCGAAATATATTTCACACTCAATTTAAATAATGTTTTATTAAGTATTATTATATACAAGGTGACTTTTATTTATGCAGCCAAACTCATATTGGAGGCTTGGTAAGTGATCAGTAAAACGGATCGATAACACTTTTTGCTAATTTCGCTAAATAAAATCTTGACGCCCCATCTGACTCGGGGCTGGGCTTGCGTCTGTAGGGAACACGAGAAAAATAATTAACGAATTTCACAAAAAGGGTCATCGAACCTTGTTACTGAGCACTTACCGAGTCTTCAGCATGAATAAATTAAAGTCACCTTATATATAAACTCTATAATAAAGACAAGGAAGTCGATTAATTTTATTTATTTATTTTTTAGTCAAAACTTGAAAAAGCTATCACAAGTCTGTAAGTTAGACCAGCGCATCCATCTTAAAATAAGAACAAATCATATTCTAACAGAAATATTCATAATTCGAATCTCAAAAGTGGCCAATAAGCTTCTAAGCTTCTTCTTGCTACCTCTACAATTTAGAAGGACAGAGGTCCAAGTATTCGGCGCAGTGAATGAATGTGGTGTCCTTTACTTGTGAGATGAGCGTGCAGGAAGCGCTCACATGTGAGGCCGAGCGCCGCGCGCCGCCGCCTGCTGCTGCTATAAATACAACGCCCCGGTGTGAACACGGCTTTACTCACAAACACCCACACGTACTTTTGAACGAAAGCCGTTATTATGTTGACTTTTTGTTGTTAGTTAGTTTACATCATTTTTATTATATTATACTAGGTTCCCATACTGACGTGATGTACATTTGTATGACTTAAACTTAAGGTACGTGACTTATAATTTCGTGGCATGAGTTGAAACTTTTGTTTTTATTTAGGGCTTGAGGGCTTTTTGAAAATATAGCTAAAGCCATATACCGGGTGTAAATGTACTTGTTTTCTTTTTGAAATTACATATTAATGACCTTACTTAACCACTTTCTCAAAGAAACTTACCGCCGATTCCATATTTGAGAATTTCAAGTTAAGTAGTGCTTAACGTCACTGTTATTGGCTGATTCGTCGCTTAAGTATCCGCTTACAGATATTTTCTTAATTCAGAAACTGGCCCTTAGCCGCGCAAATTAAATAAACTATTGTCTCTAGACTCACTTTAAAAAGCTAATGTTGATTTTGTATGGGCAAGTGAAATTTCATTTTCATTTGCGCAGGTTTGTTTCTTTGGAAAAGTCGTTCAGTAAGATATAACGAAACTAATAATTATAACTTCAGATTTTATAATTCATGATACGATAATTTAAAACCAAAATTACTCCAGTTATATTAAGCTATATAAGGACTGAAAACCCCATTAAAACCCTTTCAGTAGTATTTACGTATATCGCGAACATACAAACTGAAAAAACCTTTAAAGTTTAATTAAGTTTATGGGTACATATATTTTTCCTAGTACGGACAAAACCATAGTGACAATTTTATTACAAGTACAGATAATGAGTATTTGTGAGTAGAAGCCGTGTACAATAAGCTATAGCAGCTGAATAGAAATGAAGACTAAACGAGTGAAGGCTAGAAAGAGATGGAAAATGATTAGTGACAAGGAAAAGTTTTAAAGACCACCGATTACTGGACTAAAGTAAAATAAAGCGCATAAAACTGATTCGCTTCAATATAAAATAAACTAAATTGGTCCGCAAAATCGATGGTCAACCGCAAACAAATACAGAATGACTTTTAACCTAACCCCGATAATTTAGTATATCGTAGAAAAATACAAATCGGTTTTACGAAAACCATTCGAAATCGTATTCATAATTATTTTTTAAAGTTGGAGCCCTTTGAAGGTTTTCGTAAAATCCAAAGAAATCATGATCACCCGAAGAAATAAGATATTAGATCGCCCGAAGTTTTTTTTTATTGATCCCACTATTTTCAACTTTTTCCGTGTGGGAATGGCTAGGATAACCATAAATTTTATTTCCAAGTAACATTTTTTTATAATATTTTGACTTTTAATTTTAATTGTTTTAACATTTAAAATGTGTTCTACTAACGTCTCTTAATAACCTCTAAAATGATCGGGGTTTGTTTGAACGTCACCCTGCATAACTAAATAAGATCCGTTCTAAATATCATTTATCCTCATCATTTATTTTGAAGCTCAAAACAAGAAAAATAACAAAGGCTAGCTCTTTCTTAATTTTTCACAAAACACTTACACTCGTTTCATTTATATTTTACTACATTTTCCAACCGGTTTCGGAAATTAATCCATCTTCAGGGGATAAATAGCTCTTAATATTATTTACGAGCCCTAAACGAACATCGTTTGTCAAGAACGATTGTGAGAGATTGACTAAGTAAAATATAAATGAAACAAGTGTACATGTTTTTGTGAACAATCAAGTGCCGACAATCGCAAGTATACATTATGCTAGCCTCTTTATTGTGACAGTTAGCACTCAGAATATGAAAGGCGGACTGTATTGAAAACGGATATGAGATAGAAGATTACGAGATGACATAGAAAAAAGGCATGCCAAAGTATATTATGTATGACAGTCTACGTACTAAAGGTATAATTCGCGCCAAACTTTATGACGCCTGAGTGAAGTTAGCTCCGGCGAGACGGACAACAAAAAACATTATGAAAGACAGAGAAAGACTGAGACATAGATGATGAACTTCAGAGGCGCCATTTAGTTTGCTGCCGTTTGTAATTCTAACAAGATATTTTCATATTATTTTGCAAAAAGAATAATAAAGGACAATGGGCACGTTTGTATGGGCTTTGGACCAATTTGAAAGTGATAAAACTCATGTTAATAGGAAAGCTCTTGGGGTATAATAAATTTCATTCTATGGCAGTTACGTTCAAATCTCCGAACTGCTTAATCAAAAATTGTATTTAGCTCGGTGGCTTACCGACCGCGTCTCGCCCCGCAAAATTGCTTTGTCTGAGCGCTTTCGTCATACAACTGTATGGATTTTCAAACTGTGGTATAGATGAACTTTCATTTCATATTTTCTAAAACGTCCCAAAACACAATTTTCGCGCTGGATTTGAACTTAAAGAGCAACAAGAAGCTAACAGGAGGTTTCATGTGACATGAATTTCAACACGGTTGAAGACTTGGGGCAAAATGACTCATGGTCCTTTATATGGCCGGAGTTAAAATTTACAACAGGCTCATCTAGAGAAATATGAAAGGGACCGCTAGTAGTTTACCAGTGAAATGCAAAGCATACAAGCTGCTAGCTGGAGTAAAATATAAATGAAAAAGTGGTCATTTTTATGGTGTGTGCCACTATAATATCTCTTTAATAGACAAAAAGTGTATTCAGTGACATCCTACGAAGTTTAAACCACGATATGTTCTACTGATCATTTAAAACTTTTGTAATATGAATTTTAATAAAACGCTAAAATAATTTAACCTCCCAACACAAAGACAGTAAAAGTATTAGGATATAGTATAATTGTGTATTTAATTTAATTTCAGAAGCCATGGAAATGTAGTTCAGTATGATAAGTAGAACACGTAGTTGAAGTTTAGCGCGTCACTAATACCAGGCTTACCTCATATCTATCTGTCAAGTATTTACATAGTGTTTTAAGTGTTAACTCGGTTATAGGTGGGACGCAATCTTATCGATCCTATGACGTTTTATTGCCTAACTCTAACTACAAGTTTTATCGCGTAACTAAGTAGGTTCCTATGGCAGTGGAATGGTGTGCTGATGTGACGTAAATTGACGCGAGACTTCGAGAGAGAGAGGGAGGCGATGTCACCCCTCCCGCACCACTTTCTACCACAGGAACCTACACAGTTATGCGCTAATTTGTAGCAATAGCGACTAATTTCCAATAGCCATGAAATGCCACTATGGAAACGTCACCTGGTGTCTAATATGTGACGTCACACTCACGAGGCCATATTTTAGTGGTATCATTCGGAGGCCTGATACAGAGACGATGTTGCCATTGCCCTTTTAAAGCCAATGGCACTAGCCAATGGAATAGCTTGTATAAATATAGGTAAATTTATGGATATGAGGCAAAATAAGTGTGTCAGGATCGTAGCATATGGGTAACTACAGACTCTGCCCATCCCTCTAGGAGACACGTCAGTAAATGTATGTATGTATTCATGGCACAAACATCGTAGTGAATAAACGTCAAAGCGTCGACGCGATATCGTCCTACGTATAACGGAGCGGTTGAGTGACGTCTCGCAGGTTACCTGTTGCAGCAGGTGTCGGAGGCCCGGGTTGGAGGACGGCATGCCCATGCCGGGCCGCATGCCGCGCTGCGGGTGCTGCGGCCGCGCCAGCTGCTGCTGCAACTGCTGCTGTAGTTGGTGCTTGCGTTGCTGCTCCTACAAATTGCCACCAGGAGCATACATTAACTTAAGACAGCGGGTTCACCTGCGTTATTAAATTATTTCTATTAGATAAAAATAAAAATATATGGTTTTGACCTTATCTTTTAATTTGGATTGCAGCAGGGCAAAAGCCCAAGCCTTATTTCTGATTGTAATTAATTTCTTGATATTATCTCTTGAAAAAAGTTTCATGTCGATTTAACATGCAGATGTATCATAAAAAAATACTTGATATATGATATTATGTGTACAATATGAAATATGAATACAAATATATTTCGCTCTTCTTGAGATAAATTTATATAATAGGTTGTGGAAAAACTCATTTCGCAAATAGTATGTATGAACTGTACTTTTAATAAAATATCTTTGGCTATACCATTTGTATCAGGCTGGTTTTGGTATTATTAAAAAGTTTAAATTTTAAAAAAGATAATTCCAATTTCAAATTAGGTAAATTTTCATTTGTTTTTCTTGCTTTTAAGATGAGTGAATCTAATGAAGAAATTCGATACATTTTAAAATTTTACTACAAAAAAGGTAAAAATGCAACGCGAGCCGCGAAAAAAATTTGTGATGTTTATGGACCTAGTGCAGTGTCTGTGAGAGTAGCACAAATTTGGTTTAAGCGTTTTCAATCCGGTAATTTTGATGTCAAAGATGCACCTCGCTCTGGGCGCCCTGTTACGGATAAAATGGATGCCTTTTTTGAAAAAGTGGAGTTAGATCGGCATTTCAGTAGTTACGATGTAGTTGAAGAACTGGGGATTGACCTCAAAACAGTTTTGGCGCATTTGAAAAAAGCTGGGTACACAAAAAAGCTCGATATTTGGGTGCCCCATGAGCTCACTGAAAGAAACATAATGAACCGTGTACTCGTTTGTGATTCTTTATTACGACGTAAGGGGCCGTTCAAGTATTACGTAAGCACTATGGGGGGGGGGGGTCTTTGTTTTGCTTATTTTCGATGACATGGGGGATAGGGGAGGCTAGATGATGATTACGTCATCGGTATATTTTTGCCCCTTACTCTATGTTGAATACTGTATCAGTAAAATCTAATCTCTATCCTAAATCTATTTTCTTATTTTTAAAATTATAATTATAACATTATAATATAAAAAAATATATATTTATAATTGAAAAATGTTTACGTAAGCATGGGGGGAGGGGGTAAGAGCTTTGCTTACTTTTGCTGACAAGGGGGATGGGGGGGTAAATAATTGTAATAAATCTGCTTCAATATTACAATTAACTACAACTTATTTAAAGCTTAAAAAGCAATGCTATAACTTGACCCCTTTTTTCCGAGGACTGCAGTAAGAAAGTACTGTGAACATCATATTTTAAAATGACATCAAAAACCTGCATGATTTCTCTGAAATCTATAATTTTATATGCAGAAAGCAATTTGAACAAATATAGTCAGATACCTTAATATATATTTTTAAACACAAGCAAAAGAGACGGCAGCTCGACTTTGTAAAAAGTTATGCTAGATGACATTAAAATCTTACTCGCTACACTATACACTGTTTATGAACGTAGCTCCGATATGTCACAGATTGCGACAGAACACCGACTGACATAAATTTTGTTTGACAGAAATAAAACAAAATAAACGAACGACACGAAAAATTAAAATTATTTGTGAAAACTAGGTACCTACCTACCTCAATTAGGTAGAATCAACTGGCATATTCTGGGGCTATCGGAAGTCCGACGAGCAGGTGAGGATACCATAACCCTAGAGTCAGGACACCTGCTCTACTATCGAGAGGGCGATCAATTGTCTGTCGGTGGAGTTGGCATGCTGGTCAACAAAGACCTCACTAGCAACGTGTTAGAAATCGGTAGTGTCTCTACTCGGGTGGCATATCTTGTTATTAGACTCAACAAGAGGTATTCACTTAAAGTCATTCAAGTGTATGCCCCCACGTCGAGCGACTCTGATGATGTAGTCGAGGCCGTCTATGATGACATATTAAAGGCCAGACATAACACCACCAAGACACATTTTACCGTTGTTATGGGGGACTTCAACGCCAAAGTGGGAGTACAAGAGTGTGGTGAATCGGTAATCGGACCACACGGTTATGGCTGCAGAAATCCTCGGGGCCAGATGCTGGTTAGCTTCCTTGAGAGCCAAGGTCTCTATTGGATGAACTCATTCTTCAAAAAGAAGCCTCAAAGGAAGTGGACCTGGCGAAGCCCTGATGGTAAGACTAAAAATGAGATAGACTTCATCATGACGGATCAAAAGCACATAATCCAATATGTATCTGTGATCAACAGGTTTTGTACCGGTAGCGATCACCGACTTGTGCGATGCATCTTGAATATCGACTTACAGCTTGAGAGAAATCGTCTGATGAAGCCTACGCTCCGCCCTTCTCTGCGCCAAACCGCTGCGGGATCCGAAAAGTTTCAAATGGAACTTCAGAACCGATTTGCCCTGTTGGAAACCACTGAGGATGTTGACCAGCTTGTTAACAATTTCACGAATGTCGTGCGCGAGATAGGGAGGGCTTATTTTAAGCCGGAGCGAAGGACTAAGGAGTCCAAAATTTCGAGTGGAACTCTAGACCTGATGAGGCAGAGACGGGAAATGTCTTCAGATTCTGCAGATTTTTCCCTTCTTAACAAGCGTGTTAAAAGGCAAATTCGTTTTGACCTGCGCCAACATAACACTCGCGTCATTGAAGACGCGATCCAGCGAAATAAAGACTCAAAAGTTTTTGCCCAGCAGTTAGGAAGGACCAATCTGACGAAGCTGAAGACATCTGACAATAGAACTGTTACCTCTAGGCCAGAAATCCTCGCCGAAATCGAGAAATTTTATGGGCTCCTATATTCTTCACACGCTCCCAAGCCAACTGCTCGCGATGAAGACGACAATCGTGCACCTCTGGTCCGCCACTACACCGATGAACTCCCGGATGTCGAAATGGGTGAGATTAGGATAGCTCTTGAACAGCTGAAAAACAACAAGGCGCCGGGCGAGGACGGCATCACAACTGAACTCCTGAAAGCTGGAGGTTACCCTATACTCGGACAGCTACAGGACCTCTTTAATGCCGTCATTCGCACAGGTACTACGCCAAAGCAGTGGAGCAGGAGTCTGGTCATTTTGTTCTTCAAAAAAGGGGACAAAATCCTACTAAAGAACTATAGACCAATTGCGCTCCTGAGCCACACCTACAAGCTATTCTCAAGAGTTATCACGAATCGTCTCGCCCAACGATTCAACGACTTCCAACCTCCAGAGCAGGCTGGGTTTCGAAAAGGCCACAGCACCGTGGACCACATTCACACGCTAAGGCAGGTTATACAGAAAACTCAAGAGTATAATCAGCCCTTATGTCTAGCGTTTGTGGATTACGAGAAAGCCTTCGACTCCATCGAAACTTGGTCTGTTCTGCAGTCCTTGCAGCGATGCCAAGTTGACTGGCGTTACGTGGAGATGTTGAAATGCCTGTATGACTCCGCTACGATGTCCGTCCAAGTACAGGGTGTACAAACAAGACCAATACATCTTCAGCGCGGCGTGAGACAGGGAGATGTTATTTCTCCAAAACTGTTTACCGCCGCGCTGGAGGACGTCTTTAAAACACTAGACTGGAATTGACGAGGCATAAACGTAAACGGAGAGTACATTTCACATCTTCGCTTTGCCGATGACATCGTCATAATGGCGGAATCGCTGCAGGAACTAGAGGAAATGATGCGCGGCCTTGGCGATTCTTCGAGACGAGTGGGCCTGCGGATGAATTTGGATAAGACTAAGGTCATGTCCAACTGTCACGTCATCCAATGGCCAATAACCGTCGACAATGTCAGCATCGAAGTTGTTCAAAAATATGTTTATCTGGGTCAAGTCATACAGCTGGATAAAAACAACTTCGACACCGAGCCTTGGGTTGGGCAGCACTCGGAAAGTTGCGTCACATATTTACGTCGTCAATACCGCAGTGCTTAAAGGCTAAGGTGTTCAACCAGTGCGTCCTTCCTGTGATGACGTATGGCGCTGAGACGTGGTCTCTTACAAAGGGTCTGATCCACCGGTTTAAGGTCGCTCAGCGAGCTATGGAGCGGGCTATGCTTGGGGTATCTCTGATGGATAGAATCCGAAATGAGGAGATCCGTCGGAGATCTAAAGTAACCGACATAGCCTGCAGAATCAGTAAGTTGAAGTGGCAGTGGGCAGGCCATATTTGTCGCCGACATGATGGCCGTTGGGGCCGAAAGGCTTTAGAATGGAGACCACGTACAGCAAAGCGTAGTGTAGGACGACCTCGTGCCCGCTGGACCGACGACCTGAAGGACGTTGCGGGGGGCGGCTGGTGAGGAGGACGGAGGACCGACATGAGTGGCGAAATTTGGGAAAGGCCTATGTCCAGCAGTGGACGAATATGGGCTGATGGATGGAAAATTTAGATATTGTTAAAATCTATCTGATAAAATATCGCCCAGCTCTATATGTCATTCCTATTTCGCATACTATGAAAAAAGTGTAGAAGAAGACCTCATTTCAATAATTATTTCTATCGAGCGAAAGTACTGCAATCGCGTTTTTGTATTCAAGAAAACTATAAAAAGGCACCCATATTTATATAATAATTTATCAAATTAGTAGCTTCTTCTGAAAATCAGGAAAATACCTTCAAAAAGTGCCGATTTTAGTAAGGTAGCGCCTTAAATACTAGCTTTTGCCCGCGGCTCCGCCCGCGTGTTATTCGGTTTAACGACATGCTTTTTTTACGGGATAAAAAGTAGCCTATGTGTTAAGTTAGGGTATAAGTTATATCCGTGCTAAATTTCATCCAAATCCGTCCAGCCGTTTCAGCGTGAAAGAGTAACAAATATATACACACAAACTTTCGCATTTATAATATTAGTGTGATAAAATTAATATAATATGTTATTAAGGCGTAGTAGGTCGATCGCACAACGAAAGAGATAAGCATATCTGAAAAAGCGCGCGTCTGAGCAGAGCGGTAAATCAAGAAGAGAGTGGATAATGCTGTTTTTCAATTAATAAAATTTAATATAAACTCACACAAGTGCGTTTAAAAAAAATCGCTGTGGTATCGTTTAGATAATAGGTTTACATGTTTAAAACAGTAATCATTGCTATTTTTACTTTATTGGTTTCGATAGACTGCTTGTTTTAAATGAAAAAAAAGCCTTCATTTTGCAATTTTTCGATCGAGCCAATTATCCTCTATCGCGTTTTGGGCTATTACATCGCCTTGGAAAAGGCTTTGTTTATAACATATATTTATTTCAGAACCATGTCTTTTGTAGTTTGGGAGTACTACTTGTTTATAAACTCCGTGTTTACTACCTAAGTCGTCTTAAACAATATTTAGAGTATGATAGTACCTCCAACTGTTTGTAATGTTGCTCCTGCTGCTGGGCCGCCTGCAGATGCGACATTATGTCCATCTGAGACTTGAACTGTGCCTCCTGTGGAGTTACACATGAATCAAACATACTTATTGACTGATATTCCTGCAAATGAAAATCTTCACATGTAATTGAAGATACAATAGTCAAATGGTTTGGAAATATTAGTACTGGCATTATTATTTGCACTCCCGGGAAGTGCATTTTCTTTTTAATAGGTAACCAAAATAATAAGACCCCTGATACATATTGTTCCAAAACCATAATCTAGTTACGATTGGTTCTTCATTATGATGAATTTATCAAAGATTCCTTTGAATATTTTAAACTGATATATTCTGAATTTTCACCCAGTAAAGCAGATTGTGAGGGCTTTAATTTTAGTATAAGTGCTGTCAAAACTAAAATGTCTTCATTCCAAAATAGTTGTTTAGTGTTAACAAAAGAAGTTATATTACTTTGGAAACATTTAAGTTTTGACAGCACTGAAACTAAAATTAAATCCTTCAGAATCAACTTCAATTCCTAGTTTGACTGGACTATGACTAGCTTAACTCTTATTGGCTCGTAATATACTTATAGTAAACTGTTAGTAAATAACAAAAACAAGTGGGCACTGGGAAATCTCACTTTTAAGGCGCATGCTTAGGCACGCCACCGTTTTAGTACAAAATTTGATAACCCGTTTCTCTGTTGTTTTTTGTTATAGACTAAGGTTTGAGACCTCTATAGTTTAATACAGGCATTTACAAAGTCACTATCTGGCTGAAATGTAAAATTTTAATATAGGTACAATTTAAGGCAAGAAAACAACTTTGTATGTTAATCTGACCATCTTGATACATAGGTAACACTAAAAGTTTCCGGAACTGGCCACTTACATAAACAATATTTAAAAATTTATTGCAACATTTGAAAATAGAACTCTTTGGCTGTAGAATGCAGTTTGTTTCATCTGACTGTCTTTTGTTTTTACCTTGTGGCGCCATTTAAAAAATAGTGTGTCTGCATCAACATGGATTTAACTCGGGAAAATTTTCGTAGTATGATTTTCTACGATTTTAAGTGTAATTTGACAGCTCAACAGAGCATCCCTCGGCTTGAAACAGCTTTTGGCAATGAAGCACCATGCAAGACGACTGTTTATAGCTGGTTTGCAGAATTCAAGCGTGGTCGTATCAATCTCAGTGACGAATCTCGCGATGGTCGGCCGTCCACCGCTGTGACCAACAAAAACATCGATGCTGTGCGCCGTATGATTGAAACAGACAGGCATGTGACCTACCATGAAATTCGCGCATCCTTAGAAATAGGCATGAGTCAAATACAATCAATCCTACACAAACATTTGGGTGTGAGAAAGCTGTGCTCGCGGTGGATCCCACACAACTTGACCGAGGCTCAAAAAACGGACCGCGTCACTTGGTGCAGTGCCATGCTTACCAGATTCAACGAAGGTGCGTCAAATTTGGTGTGGGACATAGTAACAGGTGACGAAACATGGATTTATTGCTACGATCCCAAAACAAAGCAGCAATCGAGCGTATGGGTCTTTCAAGATGAGCCGAAACGAACCAAAGTGGCGCGCGTGAAAAGTGCATCTAAGCGGATGACTGCTTCTTTTTTTAATAAAACTTGGACACGTGGCTACTGTTGCTTTAGAGAATCGTCGTACCGTGAATAGTGACTGGTACACGACCATTTGTTTGCCGGAAGTTATTGACGAACTCCGTAAAAATAACCGTAAACGCCGTATCATCCTGCACCACGACAATGCTAGTTCTCACACGGCCAGACAGACAAACGACTTTTTGAAGACGAAAAATGTAGAACTCATGAGTCATCCTGCATACAGTCCCGACCTGGCACCTTGTGACTTTTTTCTGTTCCCAAAAATTAAGAACCAATTACGCGGTCAACGATTTTCATCACCAGAAGAGGCTGTCGAGGAGTATGAAAAACACGTTTCAGAGGTCACCACAGGGGAGTGGCACAAAAGTTTTCAAAACTGGTTTGATCGAATGAAAAAGTGCATAGACGCCAAGGGAGATTATTTTGAAAAACAATAAATTAATTTTGTACCTTTAATAGTATTTTTTCATATTCATTCCGGAAACTTATAGTGCGTCCCACGCAAAATTCAATATTCAATTTTTTGGCGAAATGATGCCTTTTAAGGGGGTAACTTTTTATCTCGGGACAAAATGCACATCATAATATTGGTTTCCTTACTTTTGATTAAAAAGTATGGAATAAATGTGTTTTAAAGCAACTTGAAATAGTTTATTAATAATAAAGTCTTCACAAAAAATTACGTACTTTAATGTATTCCATTTTGTTTGCATTACATTAACAAACTTAAAAGCGTGTTTACAGTTGTAATGTAATGCAGCTAAAATGTAACGCATAAAATTGAATAATTTTCATGTGATCACCTAACTATTAACAAGTATTTTTTTATTGCAAACTTTTTGTTCAAAAGTAAGGAAAACAATATTATTATGTGCATTTTGCACCGAGATCCTCCGTTACCACCTTAAAATATCAGTACCAGATGATAGAGTTCCTTTACTTTGGTCTATAACGAAAAACAACTGCGAAAAGGATTATCAAATTTAAACAAGTTTATCGGGATCTAATTACAGAACTAAAAAAAATGTTTTCGAAGATAATAGAAATGTTTTGATGTTCAAAACATGATTCGAAACGTTCACTTGATATTGGTACTAACTTGCTGGTGTGCCGCCTCTAAGGTTTGTTGCAGTTGTTGTATCTTCTCCAGGTTCTGTTGCCGGGCCGCCTCCAAACCATCGATCTGGTTCATGTTGCGAGGCCCCTTACCGGCTGAAGGACCGCCCTGGGGCATGCCACCACCCATGCCCATTATGCCCTGGGCAGACAAATACCACGTAAACTTTATGTCTGCTAGCCTAGCCCTTAGTCTAGATTACGTCAACATTTTTGAAATCCACAAAATATTAAGAAATAAGGCATCTGATTTGGTGCATGCCTTGTTTTGGCAGATTGAATCCTTATTTTTATATCAGTGACACTATTAAGGGGGGGGGGGGGGGTATTCCATTTTGTCCCTTTTCAAGCTCATTTTAAACCGATAAATAACGATGATTTCATTTTGTAAGAAATATATGTTAATTTCACTCCTTGAACTTGATATTTCGGCCATTCGATACAAATAGATCCAAAGATAAGTCCAAACTATGATCTAAATATCATTTAATTTGAGCTGTATTAAGTTTTGACAATAAAAATTATACTAAAACAAACGTCGTGAAAAATGAGAAATAAAACGGCCGTCATATTAAAAACCCATCCCTGTAATTAAAAAATAATAAATAAAAACACCTCGAAACCGCGAGTTTTCTGAGCGACCCGCTTGCGCTGAGCATGATAAGTATCCATCCATCGGCCTGTTTCGTCCACTGCTGGACATAGGCCTTTCCAGGATTTCGCCACTCTTAGCGGTCCTCCTGGAAGAAATGCCCATACTCACACACGCTGGGCAGGCGGGTTGGTGAGCGCGGTGCCGAAACCCTTGCACCAGTGACGCCGCTGCCCGTCACCAGTCTGATTTATATAAGGCCCGGCAATTGGGGATGGATATACCGCCATCCATCGGTCCCAGGCAATGGTCGGCCGCCTGGTTTTTTGCCTGAGAGATGTTCTCTTACTCCCCCCTGAATAACTTCGGGAGGATTTCCGAGTAAGATCGTGGTACCTCCACAGTCGAGCCTATGATAAGTATGTATGTGTAAAATGAAAGCGTTGGAGCAGGACAAATTTCTCTGGATAGCTTCGCCTTGAAACAGTTCAATGATAGAGGATCTCATACTCCCCGATTGAAGTGAAAGTTTTTTGGGCCGATGTTTCTTCTACACTCTACTATCATCAGTATGCATTACAGCAAGTTGTCAAAGGGGATCATTGAAAACGAAATTAAATTATACCACAGTTCGGGCCAGAATGTAGGGCGCGGGTGTGGGGCATTCTGTACTGGCCCGAATCACAAGAAATTATAGTAACTACGTCCAGCATGCCTAAAATGGCCAAAAATCGGAACTCCCATCACCGAAAGTCCCAACACCAAACTCAACCCCATATTATTCCATATTGGTAACATGGTTGCCAGGGTTAGACAAAATTAACACCGCGATAAAACGCTTAACTCCGTCACAGAGTAGTTGAAAATTCCTCAGATGAATATAAACTGAGGAAAATTCATTCGATTAATCGGACAATTAAATCGATTATTTTTTTTTATAACGTGGTTATCCAACCAATTTAAAAAACGTTTTTAACGATCGTGTTTTACTGTCATAAAGTATAAATTTACATGTGTTGGCTTTATTTATTAATCAACACATTTAAAAATCACCTTCTTGCCTGGGGAATAACTTATTATGCGACTTTTTAATATAGCAAGATAAAATAGAATAGCGTTTTGAAAATTTTAAAGTTAAAGTTCACAATTTGTAAGTCGAAGTTGTGATGTGAGGAAAGAGTTCTTTCAAAATGGAACCTCCAAAAAAGCAAGTAAAAGAAGGTATTATACAATCAAAACACAAAATTGCTGAAAATTTCCTAAGACCTTAACTAAACTAATGTACTTAATTTAATTTTAGTTTTTTTTTTTTCTTTTTCTCCTATATAGATCTGTCTGTTAGTTTGGTTTAGTTTATTTCGTAAGATAATTTAGTTTATTAAAGTTTCATGTATTTTGTTTTTGTTAAATAAAACCATGTCCGTCATATTGTGAAAAAACAAAACGTAAGTATAATAGTGCGTTCCGAGTCACGACATAATCGATTTATCGCGTCTATTATCGTCATTCCGAGTCAATGGTGGCCGTGCGGCGTAAGTGATTTGATGGTAATTTTAGTGCTGTTAGCGCCATTCGGAACATGCACTCCAAACTCAAACCCATATTAATCCATATTGGTAACATGGGTGACCATTTTAAACACCTTTTGACGTTTGTATAAGATTATTTTGTACAGTAATTTCCATCATGGCGGCCGTTTAACACCTCATTTCCAAGGCTAACAGCATGCCTAACATGGTTGCCAATTAAACACCATTTTAAACACCCTTTGACAGTAAATTCCATCATGGCGGCCGTTTAACACCTCATTTCCTTGAGGCTAACATGGCACCTCAATATTTTAATGCTTTGACAGGAGTTAGGAAAATACATGCTTGATCTTTTTTTTTTAATTTTTTTCACCATTTTAAACACCCTATGACACTTGATTAAGAATATTTTGGTCTTCGATCTATTGAGGTGGTGATAAAAGTAGTTTCGTGAGTTTTGATTGTATTTGTAGGTTATTTGGGATACAAATTATCGTTTTCTGACTTTTTACATAAAAAAGGTAGTTTGATAACTAGCCTCTTAACTAAGTATGCACATTAATTAAAAAAATGAACATCATAGGGTAAAACAAAGCTTTTATTTATTCATAAAATTCTTACATGGTTGATCAAGCTTCCATTGGGTTGCAACCTTCGTCTTCGAGTGAAAGCGTTGAATTTAAATAACATTTTTCCAATAGTTTGCCACTCCAAAAACGCAATTGCATGCAGTCATGGGTTCCCTCTTGGTGCATTGAGGAGCACTTGGACATGTGGTCAGAAGATCAGGGGGTTAAGCTTCACATCCGCATAATGTGGTGGAATTCTCTCCTAATATCCGGGGATCCTGTACCCGATAGAACGTTTAGTTTTTTGATTGGTGTTGGCTTAGAGCAACTGGTGACCAGGCAACAAGTCTCGTTGAGTACAGTGTCTACTTGACCTGTATGTGCTGAGTCATTCCACACAGCGCAGGCATATTCAGCAACTGAGTAACTTAAGCACCCTAATAACTACCAATCATTCTTCGGATTAAGTTGTTCACAATCCAACCAATATTTGTGTCAATGTTGCTAATCTGTCTGCAATATTTGTGTCAATATTGCTAATCTGTCTGTTTTTGATATTTTATGAATTGTGATAATTTGAATATTTATCCTACAGTATTTCATGAATTGATAACATGGAAACTACAATTTCAATCATTATGTACATATGTATCTTACGGCAAGCACTATGGTGGTACCGTTCGGACAAAAAATACTCACCATGCGCTCAGGGGTACCATGAGTCCTACACAAAAAATTCCCACCGTACCCCCAGTGGTATGGGGCAGTGGTACCGTGGGTCCGACACATTTATACTCGTATTACCTTAAGACAACTTTTTGCCGTCTATCTCATTATACTTCATAATATAGGTTGCACTGTCCCTTCGAGTGTACTTTTTCAAATCGCACCATGTAGTCATCTACTGTTCTCCATCTATTACATGGCCCATGTTTAACCAAAAGACCCGCCAGCTTTCGCCACATTTCTTTAGGATCCTTTGCTCCAAGGGTTTCATCTTAATCCCTGTTTGCAAATAGCCATGTAGTCAGCCTTATTTGGAAGTTCTTCTTTTTACACTTTATCTAGAAACGTAATAAAATACAATAAGGTCTTTGACTGTATAAAATACCGTGGAATTTTTCAGAAAATTAATGTTTAGAACACTTTACTTTTTTAGAGATTTCATTAAGGTTAGATCATGTTAATTTGCTAGCAAAGAATACCCTTCTACCGTTCGCTAGATGGACACCAATTTTAACAAATAGTCTTCTCTGAATGGCTTCAAACAATTAATCACAGCACAGATCATTAAATCATCATTTATACTAAGATATAATTAATTTGTGTCATTCATTTGTGTGTGGGACAAATTATCAGAAACAAAATCGGTGCTATCTTATCATATCCAAAAGTCATCCAAAGTAGGACGAAAACGAAAGTAAAGGTGATATTTCATTTTGTTGAGTAATAATACAAATCTATTTATTTCTGTTGATACTATAAGAGAGTAATTTACTTACATTGAACTAGTTTTCAAGTTGGTAGGATAATAATGTATTTAAAAAAACACATCAAATCGATTCAATTGTCCGATTCATTGCCAAATACTCTGTGACGGACTTGAGCGTTTTATCGCGGTGTTTATTTTGTCTACCCTAGCCACCATGTTACCATTAAAGATAAGTTTGGGTTTGAGTTTGGAGTGCATGTTCCGAATGGCGCTAACAGCACTAAAATTACCATCAAATCACTTACACCGCACGGCCATCATTGACTCGGAATGACGATAATAGACGCGATAAATCGATTATGTCGTGACTCGGAACGCACTATTATACTTACGTTTTGTTTTTTCACAATATGACGGACATGGTTTTATTTAACAAAAACAAAATACATTAAACTTTAATAAACTAAATTATCTTACGAAATAAACTAAACCAAACTAACATACTACCAAAGACATTGTATAGAGAACAAGACTGTGCACTACGATACGAAGAACGAGCCGAGTGAGATGGGCGTTGGCAGTCGTTGGACCTTTTCTAACACGTTAGAAACTCAACAACACTATATAAGTTTATTGTATATATTATATACACTGGCAACTTGCCACGACTAGCGACAGCTATCTCGCTCGGCTCGTTTTTCGCTTGAAAATGGTATCACAATAATTACAACCTTATTTTTAAGGAAATAAATTCTAGTTTAGTTGAGCAAAAATCGGATAGTGCACAGTCTTGTTATTATACAATGTCTTTGCATACTATCCAGCAAGAATATAAAATGTTGATAAATCATATTAGGTTTGGAAGCGTTTCAAAACGTGCGATCACAGTGCGAAATTTCACTCGTTTATAAGAAAGAGACAGATCTATATAGGAGAAAAAGAAAAAAAACTAAAATTAAATTAAGTACATTAGTTTAGTTAAGGTCTTAGGAAATTTTCAGCAAATTTGTGTTTTGATTGTATAATACCTTATTTTACTTGCTTTTTTGGAGGTTCCATTTTGAAAGAACTCTTTCCTCACATCACAACTACGACTTACGAATTGTGAACTTTAACTTTAAAATTTTCAAAACGTTATTCTATTTTATCTTGCTATATTAAAAAGTCGCATAATAAGTTATTCCCCAGGCAAGAAGGTGATTTTTCAATATGTTTATTTATTTATTTATTTATTTATTTATTTGGACCACCAACATCTAGTACATAAATACATACGTTGTTTAGCGAGTTATAAGTTGTAGGGTATATGTCTAGACAATTATAGGCGGACACAGCATGCAAAATGGATGCAGATTATACATTATTAAATTACAAAATTATCATGATTACATATTAAAACAATTCAATACAAATTTTGCACATGAAATATTTAAACACAATTATTATGCCAGAGATTATGTAAGTAATAAAATATAGTAAAACGGAAAAAAAAAATTAAAGATATTAATAGGTTAATTATATATACAATTATAAAAGAAAATCCTAACAAAAAAAAAATAACAAAGCGAAAGAAGTTATGATGCTATTCATAGGCTGATTTAAAAATGTTCGACAAAATAGATTTTTTAAAATGATGTTTATTACCATTAAACAAGTCAAGATGATGTGAGTGTTTATTGAGTAGAGCTGATAGCCTATTCAACGGAGAGTAATGTTGGCCCAAATTAGTCTTGGATGGCGCTGGTCTCAGAACCATAGCTCTGCGAGCACTCCTGGGAAGTCTTATTGGTATGTTAAATTGCAATTTCGATAATAGCTGGGGACAATCAATTTCACCAATTGCAAGCTTCCGAAGAAACTCCAAGTCAAGCAAAGTTCTACGATCTGACAGGGAGTGCACTCGGAAATGCTTTAATCTATCCACATATGATGGAAGCTTTTTAGCCATTCCACAAGAGTAAGATAAGTGCCACAAGAACCTTTTCTGTAGACGTTCGATACGGAGTATGTGTTTTTGATAGTGGGGGGTCCAAACCACGCTGCAATACTCCAAATTACTCCTTACCAAGGAGTTAAACAGGAGTATTTTTGTGGCTGGGTTGTGGAAAATTTTGGCGTTGCGTATTACAAATCCTAACATTCTTGACCCCTTATTTATAATGTTATCCATGTGTTCTATGAACTGAAGTTTTGAGTCAAAAATTACACCCAAGTCTCTAATGCTTTTCACATTTTGAAGTGTGGTATTGTCAATGTTATAAGGATTACCAATAATGCTATGGTTCCGTGTAAAAGATATGGAAGAACATTTTTTTAGGTTGAGTGTCATCTTGTTTTTTACACACCAATAAGCAACTCTATTTATATCCTCTTGAAGAAGCTCCGAATCATACAATGAAGTGATAGTTTTTGTCATTTTGAGATCATCGGCAAAGAGGAAAGCCTTGGAATGCTGGAAGCAGTTAACTATGTCATTAATAAAGATGTTGTATAACAGAGGTCCCAAGTGCGAGCCTTGAGGAACTCCTGAAGTTACCGGAAAAGCGTGAGATTGGTAGCCATTAACGACCACATTAGAACTACGACCCTTCAAGTATGATGTGAGCCAATTAAGCAAGGCGCCAGTAATACCGTAAGATTTAAGCTTTACAATAAGGATCGAATGGTTCACCTTATCAAAAGCCTTGCTGAAATCTGTGTATATAACGTCAACTTGTTGATGATTGTCTACAGCTATGACCAGTTCCTGTAAATATGACAACAAATTGGTATTTGTAGACCGATTCTGCATAAAACCGTGCTGATGGTCAGTCAATTGCGGTTTGAAGTGATTGCTTAAAAATGGGCAAAGCAAGGCTTCAAAAAGTTTACCGAAGGTTGACAAGACCGATATAGGCCGATAGTTTAAGACAACGCCATCGTCGCCGGACTTTAGGATAGGTACGACTCGAGATAGCTTCCACAGCTCGGGAAAGACTCCCGCTTGCAAGGATTTGTTAAAAATTATATACAGAGGCAACACAAGAGACTTTGCACAGTTAACCAGGAAAACAGGTGGAATGCCATCAGGTCCTGATCCCTTAAAGATGTCAAGTCTTTTTAAGCCTTTCAATATGGATACTTCCGTCAAATTAATGCTAGTCAACATATTGCTTGTCAAATAATGCTGTGTAGGAGTATTCGGGGCTTGACACTCTGTTTCGTAAACCGACGCAAAATGTGACGCAAAAAGGTCACATATGGTTTCACCGGTTTTAGCGATTTTATGGCCATTAGTCATTGTAGAAGGGTAGTTACTAGATTTTTTTCGTTTTGCTTTGATAAAAGACCAAAAATACTTTGGGTTAATTGCAATTTTTTGTTCAATGTCAGCGATATATTGTTTATAACAAATACTAGCCCGGTCATCACAAGCCTTAGACAGTGACCTTAATTCTTCTTTATCTAATGGATTATTGTATTTTTTGACCAATTGCCTCTTTTTATATTTATTTTTTAAGAGTTTAACTAAGTCCCTAGAAAACCAAGGCGGATATTTACTTTTTATTAAATTACTTCGTTTGGGTACGTGCTTCTCGATAATTTCATGCAATATGGAGTAAAAACATTTAACCATCTCATCAACACTTCCACAGGAATCTAGCTTGGCTCTCCAAGAAATCTTATCCAACTCGAAAGCAACTTTCCTATAATCTGCTTTAAAATAATTGGGAGTTATTCGACGAACTGCTGCCAAAGTATCGGAAAGTTTAAAACACAGAGATGCCTCTAAAGGAGGGTGAAAGTCGTCGATGGAACTTAGTGGACTGCAAGATTCTGTTACATCAAGAATGGGGACGTTACTTAAAATTAGATCCAATATTGTATTTTTAAAGTTCTTAATCAGATTACGCTGAGTGAGACCATTAAGCAAAATAAATTCTAAAATTTGTTTAGCCATTGACGAATTTTTACAATTTAGCGAACCCGTTGGAGACCACTCTATACATCCTAAATTAAAGTCGCCCAAGATAACTACATTTACTATAGTCTCCATGGCTTTATTTGCATTATCTAAAAAGTGTTCTAAAATGTGTTTCTTTACTGGGGGCGGTAGGTAAACACCACATATGTAGATAACTTCATCTTTTTTACAAGTCTTGACGTCGATACTGATCCATAAATCTTCACACTTGCTCTCAAGGCAAGGGATACGACGTGAGTTATATTTTTTCAATATAGCAATGAGGACACCTCCTCCAGTTAATTTATTATTATGAAAACCTGTATCTTCCCGATCACGTCTGTATACTATGTATCGATCATCGAATATTTCCGAGCTAAGCAAACTACCCGGAAGCCACGACTCTGTAAAAACAACAACATCAAAATCATTGCATAATACATTGGTAAAAACATCATGTGTCTTAGTTCTTATACCACGAACATTTTGATAGTAAATTTTGAGAGGACCTATGGACATAAAATTATAGTCTATAACAATAACATATAATAAAAACACAAACTAACTATAACTAACAGCTTACACTGAGAAACAAATAATATTATTACGTTAATGTCTTAGTGGTAGCAAGCTTTTTCAAAGAGTCCATGTCTCTAATAAGCACGTAACTGGATGTGTCACTATATCTCATAAAAACCTTGCCTTGTTTTGTCCATACATATTTGTAGCCGAGTTGCTTTCTTGCAAGTCTAGCAGCTGCGTGAAGAGCCTTGTTGCTCGGCGTTAAGTGTTCCACGACGTATATTGGTTTTTGGTCTCCTCCGATACCCAAGTGTGAGGAATTAAGTTTGTCCTTGGGTTTGCTACGATTGTATTTCATAGAGGAAGCCAAGAAATCGTCCTTAAGCCGAGAGTTGGCAAACTGCACTACAATTGAGCGGGGTCGGCTTGAAGAGGCATTAGCCTTGGCAATACGGGTGCAATGATGTATATCAGATTCAGTGACTCTGCTGGAAATCACTTTGCTTAGTTGCGTGACTAATGTGTACAGATTTTCGTTGTTAAATTCTGGAACGCACTGGATTTCGATGTTATTAGAACGAGCATGCTGTTCAGTTTGGTTAAGACGAGTGGTAATATCTTTGACTACTTCGTGAAGATCTTCGTTTTGCCTTTTTAATTCTTTAACCTCGGCACAATTGTCTTCGAACTCTGTCTTATAAGACTCGAATTTAGAATTGATGTTGTTCAAAGAGCTTTTTATATCCTCAACTTCTTTTATGATAGGCCTAAATTTATCTTCTATAAACTTTGTTAGTTTTCTCAGCAATACGTCCTCCTGTTTTGAAAACTCCTCCTGAATTATTTTGCGCAAATCTTCTGTTGTAGGGATGTCCTGAGTGATTTCTTTTCCTTTTGTTTTTCGATGAGTAATATTCTGTTCGTCATCGATCTGCATTATTTTCTGTAGTTGGACTGTTCTTACTGGTGTTGAAGAATTATCACCGATTCGTCGCCTTAAACTACAGCATTCGGGACAAATCCATGTCGCCTTTTCTTCCACTGATACTTCAGTAAAATCTTTATTCAAGATAGTTACACAGTCGTAACAACAGCCATTTCCGCATTTGGAACAGATCAGTTTATTCCGGGTTGTCTCTAAGTTGGCGCCGCAACCAGCACTACACAAGAAAGTATGGTTCTTTTTGCTTTGTTTCTCAGTACTCATTATATCATGGAACAAAATAAAAAATAAAAAAAGGAGAAGCCAAAAATATAGATAATTATTATTGTCTGACCGGGAATGGAACGCTGATCACATGTGTCGTAGACGAATATCACATCCCTTGCACCACTACTCCGGTAACGGTTGGTGCGAAAATGCTGTATATATGCGAGCTCGACTCAGAATGATACACACGTGGAAGTTTCTAAGTGTGTGTGAGTTCGTTGCACTGCACTACAAGAGGGACCGGTCGTCAGCTAAGCGAGATCACGACGATGACAAATAGTAAACAAACGGCCCGATTTTACACTAAATTCAAAATTGCGATAATACGAAATATTTGTTTACAAAACTGACTTCACTGTTGAATAAATCACATTCCCAGCTTCCTAGTAAAACTAATTTCACACTGGTCTATGCACTTTTAACTTCGTTTTAAATTATTGTTTGAAGAGCAAGAGAACTATACGTCTGCATCCTTTGCGTTCTACAATTTTATTGATTAATAAATAAAGCCAACACATGTAAATTTATACTTTATGACAGTAAAACACGATCGTTAAAAACGTTTTTTAAATTGGTTGGATAACCACGTTATAAAAAAAAATCGATTTAATTTTCCGATTAATCGAATGAATTTTCCTCAGTTTATATTCATCTGAGGAATTTTAAACTACTCTGTGACGGAGTTAGGCGTTTTATCGCGGTGTTAATTTTGTCTAACCCTGGCAACCATGTTACCAATAAGGAATAATATTGGGTTGAGTTTGGTGTTGGGACTTTCGGTGTTGGGAGTTCCGATTTTTGGCCATCTTAGGCATGCAGGGCAGCTCAATATTTTAATGCTTTGACAGGAGTTAGGGAAATACATACGTGATCTTTTTTTTGTTTTAATTTTTTTCATCATTTTATCATGAAACTTAATCACCCTATGACACTTGATTAAGAATATTTTGGTCTTCGATCTATTGAGGTGGTGATAAAAGTAGTTTCGTGAGTTTTGATTGTATTTGTAGGTTATTTGGGATACAAATTATCGTTTTCTGACTTTTTACATAAAAAAGGTAGTTTGATAACTAGCCTCTTTACTAAATATGCACATTAATTTTAAAAAAATGAACATCATAGGGTAAAACAAAGCTTTTATTTATTCATAAAATTTTTATATGGTTGATCAAGCTTCCATTGGGTTGCAACCTTCTTCTACGAGTGAAAGCGTTGAATTTAAATAACATTTTTCCAATAGTTTGCCACTCCAAAAACGCAATTGCATGCAGTCATGGGTTCCCTCTTGGTGCATTGAGGAGCACTTGGACATGTGGTCAGAAGATCGGGGGGTTGAGCTTCACATCCGCATAATGTGGTGGAATTCTCTCCTAATATCCGGGGGTCCTGTACCCGATAGAACGTTTAGTTTTTTGATTGGTGTTGGCTTAGAGCAACTGGTGACCAGGCAACAAGTCTCGTTGAGTACAGTGTCTACTTGACCTGTATGTGCTGAGTTATTCCACACAGCGCAAGCATATTCAGCAACTGAGTAACTTAAGCACCCTAAGAACTACCAATCATTCTTCAGATTACGTTGTTCACAATCCAACCAATATTTGTGTCAATGTTGCTAATCTGTCTGCAATATTTGTGTCAATATTGCTAATCTGTCTGTTTTTGATATTTCATGACTTACCAGCTATGGATAAAAAAGAAAAAAAAAAACAACACCTGTATTTCCTTAACTCCTGTCAAAGCATTAAAATATTGAGGTGCCATGTTAGCCTCAAGGAAATGAGGTGTTAAACGGCCGCCATGATGGAATTTACTGTCAAAGGGTGTTTAAAATGGTGTTTAATTGGCAACCATGTTAGGCATGCAGAAGATCCACTCTACAAAAACATTTAAAAGGCTACTCTCGCCACGGAGTCATTCCCCTCAGCTCAGCGGTCCGCTGCGGAGTCGCTTTTACTTATTTAAAATCACATTCTTAAACATTTGAAAATAAAAACATTCATGGGAATACATATCTGAAATTCTACTGATTGCTAATTTGCATGTTTTTATTATTAAATGTTTAAGAATGTGATTTTAAATAAGTTAAGAGGATAGGTTCCAAGAAACCTTAATTTATTTTTCCTCGTTCGAAGAATATTAGATATTTGAAAAAAAATTGGACTTCTATCATGAATATAATGCACACTCTTATCGAAACAGAATCTTCAGACGTCATTCCAACATTGAATCATAAAAAATCAAAGATGACTCCAAAAAGTTTTCATGTCGAGTTTTAACATTATTTGAGCAAAATTATTTTATATTATTTATGAATTAAAATTCTGTATAAACCACAGTGGTATAAACTTTATTAAACTTTGAAAGGAACAGATATTTGATACAAACTTTAGTTTTTTTTTTTTATAATAAAATTCGTGATTTAAGTCTTAATTTTGATTTTTTTTTAGAATTCGTCCCTCTCGCATTGCGGGTCTTTCCACATGGAGTAACAGCGATCAATGCAATCGGAACCTCGATGGGAATAACCCTCGCCACGCGGCAATAAAGTGCAACTCGACTCAGAAAGCGCTGCCAGACTAAGATTTTATCTACAAAAAAAATAATTCATAAAACAGTTTTAGCAGCTCCTAATAGATACCGGACTGTTAGTGTTTCGTGTGACAGAGATGACGCTCTACAAAGCCGAAGGTAGCCGAAGCTAGCCGAGTATCTCTTTTTAAAGCACGATGCGACCTTTAAATGGCCTGGTACTGTAATAGAACAAGTTTTAGCAGCTCCTAATAGATACCGGACTGTTAGTGTTTCGTGTGACAGAGATGACGCTCTACAAAGCCGAAGGTAGCCGAAGCTAGCCGAGTATCTCTTTTTAAAGCACGATGCGACCTTTAAATGGCCTGATACTGTACCTACTAGGCGCCTCTCTTTCTTTCTATCGTGTAACTCTATTCCTCACTGAATTACCCAGCTGGGTACCTAGCACAGTAGACCATATCGAGCTTTGACAGCTCTCTAAGTGAGAGCGAGACAGAGCACAGTATCAAGCGCTATCGAGCTCGATATGGTTTGCTATGCTAGACTAGCTGGACGGGTCGCCGATGTAAATGTAGCCTTCGCAATTTCGCAGAGTGGAATACACCTACCCGAAGTGTAATTACCGAAATGTAATATCCACGTAAGCCTTTCTGAGCTGAGCTGGTGACTTCCGTTTATACAGCCAGATTCATACGGGAGACCCGGTAAGTCAAGGTTCAATGACCCAGACACGAAAACATTTTTTTATTCCTCTATACTTTTTAAAGAACAGCATACGTCTAAATTTTATTTTGCGTATTTCACAAAAAGGAGAATTGAACCATATTCCTGCCCCTTACCGAGTCTCCAGTATGAATTAAGCTGTCCAAACGAAAGTCACCCTATATTTAAATTTGGCTTTAATATCGGATCTCAATGACAGGCCGTGTCGAAGTACAATAATAACAAATACAAAGTATCAATAGAGAACAGACCTGCGGATGCTGCATCTGCTGCGGCATTTGTCCGGGACCCAACTGCCCCCCCGTGAGCCCCGGACCGCCCCCCGGCCCGCCCATACCCGAAGAACCTGTACAACACAAATAAATACAGTTTTACATACATACGTACTCACGCCTGTCTCTCAGAGAGGTCTGAAGAGACTACAGATTTCCATCTGTGAGTGATGATCATGACACACCTCTTTTGCTTCTACAACCATCAATCTAGACAGACGTTCTCCTATTACGGGTAATTTTTACTTTGTCCTCTTTGATCGGTATACGTCCTATCTGGGGCGGCCCGGTCGAGCTTTACTTTCCACTTGTGCAGCATTCTATTTCTTTCGTCACTCTACTTTCATCCTCCCTTATGCCCAATTAATATATATTACTACGGCTCCGCTGTCTGCCTGTCTGTCCGTCTGTCACAAGGGTACACAGCTTCAACCATAACAGGTAGCCAGCTGAAATTTTCACAGAATACGTGTTACTATGGGCTCTATCACGACAAATAATAATAATTAAATTAAACCCAAGGGGGTCTCCATACAACGCCAATATAAATAATACAACGTCTAGCATAGTAGACCATATCGAGCTTTGACAGCTTGATATACACTGTCTGTCCCTCTTTCGGTAGATAAACAGAGTGAGGCAGAGCAATGTATCAAGCGCTATCGAGCTCGATATGGTTTGCTACGCTAGACTAGCTGGTATGATAGATGGCGCTAAGAGTGTTCGTCAACCTTTTGTACCATAATGTTTTTAGGGATCAGTACCCGAATCGCACTAGGCCAAATTATCTCTTTTATCTATCGATATTTTGATTCTATCATACGTACTCCGTAGGAAGGCATTTCCACTGCATTATTTAATCTAACATCGACATCTATAGTTGCTCTGCCGCAATGTTGGCTCTTCTATCAACGACGTTTAAACGAGATTCAAAGATTCAAAATGTTTATTTGTAAATAGATACATAAAGTATACGTTTTACATGTCAAATCTAATCTGTATAAAAATAATATTTTATGATGAAAAAAATATGATACGGGAAATATATAAAAAAACTATATCTAAGTTGGGCTACTAAAGTTACACACATGCATAAAATAAAGACTTATTGGAATAAGAATACAAATACAAATACAAAATTTATTTATTTATACACAAGTAATTTATAAGTACTTTGGACCCTCCTTTTAAGCTAACAAAACCTGTATAAGAAGGGACCGTTCTTCCCTAGTTGTTACATTAGTCTTGTGCTGTTTGTAGGTATTACAACTACAGATTATATAAATTAATAAATTAACAGAAACCTTTTTTTTTGAAGAAAAAAAGATGAGAGGTTATACATAATATGTTTGTGTGTGGTGTGTGAAAGGGTGTGTAGGTGTGTGTGAGGGTATGTGTCTGTGTGCGTGTATTATAATGCAATTAATAAATAAACTGAATAGACCATAAATAAATATAATGCCTAACCAAATACATACTAAAATATTGTATATACCTACACAATGCAATGAAGTTAATAGATAAATAAACTATAAATACCTAGATATAATGCCTAAATCCGCCCATTCGATAAATTAAGATTGGATAAAACTAAACTTTGTACATGTACTGTAAATGCAGATTGGATGATCTAGACTGCATTGCATTGATTGGTACTACCAACATTACGGCAAAGGAACTATTTGATGAAACGCACTATACGATATACTGGATGCCCAATACATTTCGAACTATACAGGCTGTAAATAGAGTACGACCATTAAATAAAACTACATACTCTACTGATTATACAGAACAACTATAAAAAAAACCCGCGCAAATTTTCAGAGAAAAAGATATTCAACTGTAACCCAAAGACTTTATCTCGTAGGAGGAAGGTCTATTTTGGAACGCTGCACCGGATCAGCTGTTTCATGGACGACGCTCTCTCGATACTCGCCCGTATGTCGGTGCGTTAGTGTTCACGCGTTTTTGTTTGGAACTCAATTATTTCCCAAACTAAGGGTGTCCGCGGGTATGATTCTTGGGAAAAGTGGTTCAGTAGGGTCAGTAGAATATGTGGTTTCATTTAATGGTAGCAGTCTATTTACACCCGCTATGTTCATATATCATGACGTAACTAAAAATACTCCAGCCATTCGTACCAATATGACACTTCTGAAAAAATTCTAAATCTCCTACCCGGCATAGGAGCGTTGGGCAGGGCCGGCGAGGGCCCCATAGCGCCGGGCCCCATTCCCCCCCCGGCGCCGGGCTGCACCCCGCCCGGGAGCTGCTTGTTTATTATCTGCGTTATTTTCTGCTGTTGGATCACCTGGAAAAATAATTTCATATATTTCCGCTAGCTGAACGGTTTCTGATTAATTGCGACACCCATTGCTTTGGAAACTCGAAATATTCTTAAAGTAGAAAAGTATCAACAAAAACAAAATTCAAACAACAAACAAATTCTCTGAGAAAAATAACTCTGTATGTATGATCCGTTTTAACTCGAGAACCACTGAATGGATTTGGATGCGGTTTTCTTTATTACCATCGTAGTGACCCTAGTCAACACAATAGGCTATAAGTTAGAGTTGATAAAATAACGCCCAAGCCGAAAACGGGGCAGAGATTGAATAAACGCGGGCGGAGCCGCGAGCAAAAGCTAGTTATGTATATAAGGTGACTTTAATTTATATAGGCAAATTCAAACTCGGTAACTGATTAAGACCAAGGTCACAAACAGGGTCACTATTTGCGAAATACGAAAAAATTTCTCTATATATAGGTACTTGTTCAAGAACAACCTCGGCACAATTAGTATAGGAAGTCTATATTTTATTTTGCGTACACACACAGTTTATGTACGTTTCACAGAAAGGGTCCTGACCACTTACCAAGTCTCCTGTATGAATTTGGCTACATAAACGACAGTCACCTTATATAGACACATATCACAAACCTTCCTGAGCCTGTCGACGAAGGTGGCCTGGTTGTTGGGAATGAAGCCGAGGAACGCTTTCTTGTCCGGTGTGTACAGCAGGATGAGCACCTTGATGTCGCACTGAGGCGTCGACGGCATCGGACTGAAGTGGACGCAGCCCGCCTGGTAACATTCCACATGCTTTTTCTATCACTTTTTTTTTTACTTTGGAACCTTAGCCTACTTACAGTGCTTATCACCAACTTGTAAGCTAGGACAGAGAGCTAAGTGCGAGTTGCCGATCGAATAACTTTACTACCGCGTGAATCGAGTTAAGCTGGGTCTCCACTAGTCTCCAGCGCGTGTTTTGTTCTACACATTATACAAAAACGTCTACAGAAAATATTGTTTCGTTACACAATTTTGTTGATAAGCTGGGTCTCTTGCATGGCTATCGGCAAATAATGTACAATTTGTAGACGTTTTTGTTTAGTGTGTAGGACAAAACACGCGCTGGAGACTTAACTCGATTCACGCGGTAGTAAAGTTAATCGATTGTCAACTCGGACTTGGCTCTCAGGAGTCATGAGAACTCGATACCCTGGATGGGTGCTAAATATTATCTAAAAAGGGGCTAGGCTGCTATGGATTTCCAAAAACAGTGCTAGTTTTATTGGTCATTAAATAGAATATTCTATCAAATAAAATTATTCTGTTTGTAATATGCAATAAAACAATTTTTTGGAAATGATTTATTTTAAAACGATATCTTTAGGCTTTTTTCTTTCTCTTTGAATTGCCTTCGTTAAAGAAGATAGTTTTTTACTCACACTTTCAGCCGACGTGTACATTATCTTTTTTCCCATTTTTTTTTACATTGGCGAATTTTGTATATGTGACAAGTCATGCAAATTTCTATTTAGTGCTAGGTGCTGTTTGTAATTTTTTATTGCTAGATGTATGAAAATAGTGCAAAATTTCCCAAGCTAAGTGTCCGGCTTCCTGCAATAAGGTAAGAACGTATGTACTCACAAACCCGTTGACCATAACTTTCGTCAACGCATCTAGCGCCTCATTCGGCTGCAGGTGGAAGAGCACAGACTTGCTATCCTTGAGGTACTGCCCGCCGATGTTACTTATCAGCTGTTTGGGCATTATCTGCATCAGCAGCTTGTTTGGCCACGCGTCCACCTTGAGCTCAGGTTCTAGTTCTTTAGAGTTTGCTGATACCTGCGGTGAAGAAACATAAGTTATTAGTAACATAAATATCATTACGACATGAAGCTCCACTTGGCACGCCGATAAAGAGCCCTATCTGTACCCATTTGCCACGATGGCAGAGAACCTTATCTTATACCCATTTGGCATGCTGACAGACAGCCTTATTTTCTACCCATTTGGCACGCTGATAAAGAGCCCTATCTGTACCCATTTGCCACGCTGTTAGAGAACCTTATCTTGTACCCATTTGGCATGCTGACAGACAGCCTTATTTTCTACCCATTTGGCACGCTGATAAAGAGCCCTATCTGTACCCATTTGCCACGCTGTTAGAGAACCTTATCTTGTACCCATTTGGCATGCTGACAGACAGCCTTATTTTCTACCCATTTGGCACGCTGATAAAGAGCCCTATCTGTACCCATTTGCCACGCTGTTAGAGAACCTTATCTTGTACCCACTTGGCACGCTGATAAAGAGCCCTATATTGTACCAATTTGCCACGCTGTCAGAGAGCCTTATGTTGTTCTCATTTGGCACGCTGCTAAAGAGCCCTATCTGTACCCATTTGCCACGCTGTTAGAGAACCTTATCTTGTACCCACTTGGCACGCTGATAAAGTGCCCTATATTGTACCAATTTGCCACGCTGTCAGAGAGCCTTATGTTGTTCTCATTTGGCACGCTGCTAAAGAGCCCTATCTTGTACCCTGACGCTGACAGAGAGCCAGATCTTCTACCCACTCGGTACGCTAATAAAGAGTCCCATCTAGTGCCCACTTGGGACACTGATATAGAGCCCTATCTTGTACCCACTTGGCAAGGCAGATGCTTGGTGGACTTTTGCTGGTCTCCAGGGCCCTTGCCCTTCTCCATCCACTCGAGGACCCCGCTCCAGATATAGGTGCGTTGTGGCGCCTGCGCAGATCCCGGCGCTCCTATGGATAAACAAAATGGCAGTATTTAATTATTGACTTTCTGTGGTCTATTGATTGTTGAGATTGTCGGCACTTGGTTAAATTTAAATTTATTTTAAATTAAATACGTATTTTTAACAATGTTTATATTGCTAGATATCAATGCAATAGACCATATCGTTCTGTGGTTTAATTGATTGCCTTTATGGTGTAGTGGTTCTAGTACTCGGCCATTAGTCCGTAGGTCGCGGGTTGTAATTTTGTAGCAGTTTTCGTGCTTCAGAAGGTAAGTTAAGCAGCTGGTTCAGATTTCTACCCGAAGTACGTCGATAGGGCTCACCAACCATCACGCTGGGACGTAATAGTCGTCGGTAAACTGTGAGTGTACGAGTGTGGACTATGACTCACATTTCACAGTCCATACTTGGGAACAGCTCAGGCCTCCCTTCGAGGATTCTCATCTTGACGTTATTAATTACTGAAAAGACAGTTTTCAAATGCAACCATGTCTGTATTTTCGCCCAAGACTAAGGCACTGTACTAACCTGAATGTAGTTCTGTTTGAAAGGTTTCTTGAGCGAGAAAAAGAAGTTAAATTGTATGAATCATTGCACTATAACCACAAAGAGAGCTAAGCATTGAACATTTAAGTCTTTATCCATTGGAAACTGTTGATATTGTCTTTCGAAAAACGAGGTATGGATTTCGGTTTTTTATACTACTAAAAAAGTATGAGTAAACTAAAAAAGTATGAGTAAGTACCTGAAGGGCCGGGTGTGGGCAAGGCCCCTTGAGGCGCGCTTGGGGGGGCCCCCGGTGCTGAAACCGGCGCAGACGGGGGCCCCGCGCCCATCATACCCGGCATGCGTTGTAGTGATGACTGTGAAAATATAATTCACATTATTTTTGGTTCCACGAGTACAAGGTTTTTAGTGTACGGCAGGTGGTAAGGTAAATTTTTACTGGCAGTGTTATTTCAAAATCAGGTTATATTTTGGAAAGTGATCAGCTCAGCTCCCTATATTGGAACGTAAAACTGGTAAAACTAGCGAGTCTGATTGAGGCAATGGGGAAGTGTATGGAGCTAAAAAGACATGTGAACAAACAATGATGATGTTTATAGGCAATTGGACCTTATGATTTTACAAAAGTATGACGAGTAGTTATATAGGTGAAATTAAATTAACCGACCAAATTCATACTGGAGACTCGATTAGTGATCGGGAACTAGGTTCAGTAATCCTTTTGACCGAATCCGAAAAATATATTTTTTGCTCCCTTACTGGTTGGACTAGTTTAAGTACAATTCCTAGTCTAGGCAGTAAAAAAAAAAACAAAAAAAAAACATTTTTCGAATTTCACCAAAAGGATAATTGAACCTTGTTTCTGATCACTAACCGAGTCTCCAGTATGAATTTGGTCGGTTGATTTAATTTCACCTTGTATAGTTAGATGTGCAGTTTGTATGTGTATCATACGGAATCATATATCATGTTAGTAGTTTGGGTCATTCAATTTCTTTTTACAGATTGTCTGAACATATTATAGTGTCATTTATATTTTAATAATTTATTGCATTGGCTATTTACTATATGTAAAATAATTCAATAATTTGAAATATCTAGGTGAAATTAAATCAACCGACCAAATTCATACTGGAGACTCGGTTAGTCATCAGGAACAAGGTTTAATGACCCTCCAGGTGAAATTCGAATAATTTTTTTTTTGTCCCATAGTGCCTGCACTAGGATTTGTACATCAACCAGTCAGGGAGCAAAAATATTTATTTTTCGAAAATGGCCAAAAGTTTTACTGAACCTAGTTCTTGATCACTAACCGAGTCTCTTGTATGAATTCGGTCGGTTGATTTAATTTCACCTACATAAGGTGACTTTTATTATGCAGCCAAACTCATACTGGATGCTTGGTAAGTGATCAGTAACACGGATCGATAATACTTTTTGATAATTTCGCAAAATAAAATCTCGACGTCCCATAGTAATTGACTCGGGGCTGGGCTTGCGTTTGTAAGGAACACAAAAATAATAATTTACAAATTTCACAAAATGGGTCATTGAACCTTGTTACTGAGTACTAACTGAGTCTTCAGTAAGAATTTGGCTGCATAAATTAAAGTCACCAGCCTATATACAATTATTATTAATCATTTAAATTTGCTACCTGCAAAGAGTATTTAATGTTTGTGTATTTGTATAAAATGGGATAAACTGAAAATCAGCGCTGGGTTGCTTGCAACAAGCAGCATTTACAGAGTTGTATCTTTTTTGCCACTTAATTGTTGCTTTCATGTATTTTTTCCGCGTGTATCTTTTAGGATGAAAATAAATGGATTGTCACAAAAAATTACCTGGTTAGGGTTCTGCGGTGGCGGGTAACTGGGCTGCGCGAGTTGCGAGAGTAACGCAGAGTTCGTTGCGTAGAGGGGCTGTCGCGGGGGAGGGAGCCAGCCAGTGCGCGGGGGTGCGGCGCGGGGGAACGGCGCCGGGGGTCGGGGGCCCCCTGCTGCCGCCGCGCCTCGACCACTGCGCAATAAAGAGTTATTCGTCGTGTTCATCAACGATGCCACATGCAGCAATGTAAGCGAACTATGCGTTACTCATGAACACTTAATTTGAAAAACATCAAAATGACAGGTAATTCAAATGCTGCACATCTCATCTCATCTCAACATCTCAGTGCTCTAACATTGCAAGGATGTTGGGTGCAACAACCATCTTTGGGATAGTTTTTGATTTATAACACTAAGGTAAGTGAAATTGTAGTTTGTATTTGGTGAATATTAAAAGAGAATAAAATAAGTTTCAATAAGGTTATCCAGCTAAACGGTGTGAAGGGCACAAAAACGTAAACTTTCTCACAATCATGTATGTAAATGAATAAGATAACTAGATGAAAGAAAGGTTTTTTCAAGTGGATCCACTAGCGATTTAAGCTGTGTAAAAATGGGTTATTAACCTGTACAAATCTTGCTGTATTTCGGGCACAGGGGGCGGCGCGGGGCTCGGGGGGCGCTCTTTTAGACTGTAACCACGCAGCAGAACTAGGTGACGCGGATCCTGAAATCAACATATTTTTTGTTCAACTCGGTCAAGATATAGGCTATAAGGGGTGTTGCGAAAATAACGCCCAAGCCGAAAACGGGCCGGCAGAGACTAAACACACGTGGACGTGAGGCTAGAAGTCTATAAAAAAACTCAAACCTTGGCATAGTTCCTTTGTTGCTGTTCGAGCAGACTGCCACCCGCGTGTTCGTAGAGCGCCGGCAGCGCTGCACAGCGGCGCGCGCCCACTACCGACACAGATACGCCTCGCTCGCCCAGCGCGCGCGCCGCCGCCTCCACCGTGCCCGGACACCCTATCACATCGGAAAGAAAAGACGTTCATTCACTAAACGCCACACTAACAAAATACAAAACGACATTAACACTAACCAATCATAAAATTATAGCAATAGAAATTAATAGACACTTTTATACTTAAGGTGTTTCCTAAAAAAGCGTAATTGATATTAAAATATTGTCGCGTAGTGCTTAGTAGTAGTTTATGAATCTGGTAGGTACATAAAAATATAAATAACATAAACATAAATTTTTTTTTATTAGAACACGATTGTTTTAATACCTAGTTATGTATAGTTTCATAAACTTCTATTATGGCACTACGCGACAATACTTTAATATCAATTACGTGATTATTATTACATGATTTACACGTATAATGATCGTTTAGTGCACTTCTAAAATTAATTGGGGCCCCTATCCACTATCTTATTCTGACCCTGGCAAAAATCTGATACAAAGCGACAGCTCTCTTTTGGCGTGTGGATCACATTAAGGAGGGCGCAGCTGTGAAACAAAGGTTACATTTTAATCAGATAGTGGCGTTAGTTCCAATTTTGGCCATGACCAATCCACGCACCAAAAGAGCCTTGTCGCACTGTACCTACTTATAAGTCGGAAAATTGTCAGTAAAGATTAGTAGGCCACTTTCCAAATCTCCTTTTGTTTGGTGCAGTGTTTTTGAAATGTTCAGCTAAGTATCTTACCAGGTGGAACCAATCCCCCGGCATAAGCCGAGTATGGTGGAAGACAACAAATTAGTATGGCATGTCTGGGTACATCACTGCGGCCAAGCTCCTCGAAGCAGGATAGAGCTGCGGCCAGCGCTTCTGTCATGCAGGCCTTGCTCTCTGCTGCACCGCCGACAAATCTAAAACCAATCAAGTTTATTTGCTGAATCCATTAATTAAGAATAGGATAATCTTGTAGCTGATAATCTTGTATATGTATTTATTTTTGTTTTTGTTCGCTTTATTGTAATGCTGTCTTGTTCTGAGTTTTCTTTGTTTTTCTATTCTAATGAAAACAGCGTTTAAAGTGATTTTTGCATGCCTCTGAATATAATCTCTTGTTTTGCAGATAATTTGCAGATAAATTAAATTTTTATGAAAATTCAGAGCTATTATTTATTACTAGCTTTTGCCCACAGATTCATCCGCGTTTATTCAATCTTTGCCCCGTTTTCGGCTTGGGCGTTATTTTATGAACACTCCTTATAGCCTATGTGTTGACCAGGGTCACTGCGATGATAATAAAAAAGCCGCATCCAAATCCGTTTTGTTCTAAAGTTAAAACGGAACATACATACAGACAGACTGACAAAAATTCTAAAGCTTGTATTTTTGGCCTCACTACAATATTTTTGATTGAAAAACACTTGTACTTGTCCACTTATTTATATTATTTCCCTTACGGGTTTCGCTGTTATAGCATTATATAATGCTATCAAAAGTTCCACCAAGTGCCAACAATCACGAGCATCAACTCACTACAATACTAAAATAACCAATTTCATATGAAATTTTGCGAAAATATTCAATGTACAGACATGACTGTTTTGCTACTTTGTTATTAGTATAGACATAGACTAAATAGTACAAGTATAGACCAGCAGCTCCCATACATCAGTTTGTAGCCACCAAAAAGATGAAAAATTCTTACCAGAACTAGAGGGCGTTGCTAAATATTCTTACAAACACGGTGCTATGAACTACCGATTGGTGGCGCTAGTGGCGCATCGAAGCCACGTACATAAAAAAATTCCAACTTCGTTAATAGATGGCGCTGAAGCAGCCGCACGGCCCGCACGTCGCGTCGATCCAAATCACAGACAAATTGATTTTGTACAATCTGTCGTTGTGTATCAGCGTTGCCAGTGCGGGTATTTTTCCCCGATTTCAGGTAATTTAGGACCTAAGCGGGTTTGTTGCGGGTAATTATAACTGCCGGGTAAAAATACCCGTACCATCAATTAAAAAAAAGCATGAAATATTTTTTTATTAAATCGCCTTGACGCAACTACAGCGCATAATTGAACACATCCTATCTTTCTCTACTATGTGTGTGATAATCATGATATTAGTGAGGCTATTAAAAAAATAAAATAGTATTTATTGCCAGAACACAAAAAAGTAAAACTTTACACTGAAAGAGTTTAATGATCATCCAAAAATATCTCCAAGCAACATAGGTTTTGTTGTTTCCATAAATTTTTGTTATTCTTGTGAGCTGAATCCGAAGCTGTTGACTTGATTTTTTTTCATTTTGCCCAATTGCCCATTTTTATTTTGTCATTCTCACTCCTGAGTCATTATCATGATCAAAATTTGCGATTTAGCCCTTAGAAGGATTTAGCCTTATAATTCGGGTGATTTACTTAGTTAATTAATTAAAAACTACGCTTGGTCTTATCATAGACTAAATAGGTCTTATGAATATTTTTATCCAAAACTATTGAAGCTCCGCCAATGTTAGATGGTTGTATCAACCAATCAACAAATCATAGCGCTTATTTTTGTCAATGTGCACGATAACATGCGCGACAAGCGAGTCGCCCGTTTTATACTACGGCGCCAGAAAGTGATACCTACCTATTTAATTGCATCATGTGTGAGTTTGGATCCCGAGCGAGCGAGTGCTCTAAAAACAGGAGTGCAATTAAGAACCACTTTCGCGAGGTGCATAATCTGCTTTTTTGAATAAGGGGTTATTACCGATTACCTCCAAGAATGTCTTTTTATAATTCACACAAACATTGTTAAATAAATTACTTTCCGTACTTCTCCATGAGACATTAGAAGGTACAGTCGGCGACACAAACACGAGTCATAGATGGATATTTAATTTATAGTTAGCAGGTATAAGTAGCTAATAGCCTGTGGAAGCTAAAATATTAGGTTAACTTGATAACTTCTCAATCCAGAGAATGATAATATTCTGTAGTAAACTTATATAAGACTGATTAGTATGTTATTTGTAATTTTAATATTTGACTTTTATATAGAGTGAAATTCCATCAACTGACCAAATTCATACTGGAGACTCGGTTAGTGTGTTTAGGAACTAGGTTCAGTAATTCTTTTGGCCAAATTTGAAAAATGTATTTTTTGCTTCCTTACTAGTTGGACTACTTTTATTAAGTACAATTCAAAAAAATGTGTTTATTGAGTTTCACCAAAAGGGTAAATAAAGCTTGTTTGTGATCACTAACTGAGTCTCCAGTATGAATTTGGTCGGTTGATTGAATTTCACCTAGTATACATATTTACAAAATTATAATTGTTGATTTTCATATTTTACTGTTAAACTAACATCGCGTAAAATTTTATAATTTGATTACTAAAAATAAACCAATTGTGAAACATCTTTTGTTTTTTACTCTCAGTTTTTTCAACAACCTTTATCTGTTCTGTTGTGAAACTTAGAAAAATTCACATGCTTATCTGATAATGCTTTGCTGGTAGAGTCCGTCTAATTTTAAACTACACGTCACTCCACCTACGTTTTCATCTATAATTATAAAAGTACTATATTTTATTATACTGTTATAGTTCTATAATATTGTTTAAATATATACGATATAATTACAAGTAATTGTCATATGATATAATACCTATATACCTAGTCGGTTCTTAAATACTGTCACTGGCCATTTATTTTAAAAATAGAACACCTAGAAAAAAAATGAAATGATGTTCGATTTTCAGATATTTTTTTATTAATAATCTGCTAAATCACAATTACATTCATTCATTTTTTACGATGGAGTGGACTCGCAAAGAGGACCGAGTAGCAGTAATTGCATTGCATCGTTGCGGCCATCCACCGAAGACGATATTCAACTTGCTTCAAAAATTAAAAATCACGAAGAAGTTCGTGTACCGTACCATCAAGAGGTACAATGAAACCTCTAGTGTCGATGACGAGAAAAGAACTGGCAGACCTCGTTCCGTTAGGACTCCAGGGGTCATCAAAGCAATCAAGGCGCGTATTGCAAGAAATCCCGTCCGCAAGCAGAAACTGATGGCTTTGGAGATGGGATTAACCAGAAGTACCGTAAAAAAGTACTCAATGAAGACCTGGGACTACGAGCTTACCGAAAAAGAGTGGACATCTTCTGAACGCGCGTTTGATAGCTATGAGAGCCAAAAAATGCAAAGTTTTGCTAAAGCGGTACGCAAGAAACAGACACCGCGATATCCTGTTTACAGACGAGAAAATTTTTAATATCGAAGAGAAGTACAACAAACAAAATGACAGGGTGTACGCTACCAGCTCTGCGGCCGCTGGAAATGCCATTCCTAGAGTGCAACACGGCCATCATCCATCATCAGTCATGATTTGGTTAGGAGTGTCCTACTATGGCCCTACTGAAGTGCATTTTTGTGAAAAAGGTGTCAAAACCAGTGCAAAAGTGTACCAAGACACGGTTTTAGATCGCATAGTAAAAGATCTGCCCCAGACACTCTTTGGAGGACGGCCATTTGTGTTTCAACAGGACTCCGCACCTGCTCATAAGGCCAAAACAACTCAGGAGTGGTTCGAGCGCCAGAATATCGAGCTAATAAGGCATCAAGATTGGCCCTCATCTAGCCCTGACTTCAATCCACTGGATTACAAAATTTGGCAGGAATTGGAGGAGAAGGTCTGTTCTAAACCTCACAAAAATTTGAGCAGCCTAAAGTCATCATTGATTAAAGCAGTAGCCGATATCGACATGAATATGGTCCGTGCTGCTATTGATGATTGGCCGCGAAGATTGAAGGCTTGTGTGAAAAATGGTGGCAATCATTTTGAATAAATTTTGTGTTTAATGTAAGCTAAATAAATTACCTTTTTAAAAAAAAAACTTTTTTTGAATATCATGACTAGTTTTCATTTTATAGCCAATTTTGTTTGTGACAGAATTTAAGCACCGACTAGGTAGTACTTCTATAATTAAGGATAAAAACGTAGGTGGAGTGAGGTGCAGTTTAAGATTAGATTATCTCTACCAGGAATTTAGACCCAGCGCGGCGTTTGTGTGAACACCTGCGACTTCTTTATTTCTAAAGAAAGATTTTGTCTGCCCACCGACACCCCATTGTTTCGTTTGTAATTGTGTCATTTGTCGTAGAAAATACATGAATGTATGGTTTTTGGAAATACCTATTTGTAGACTTTACTCATAATTTCATAATAAAGCATAACGGAAAAGTTTCCTTTTTCATCTTTAATTTAGTAGACATTTAAAAACAATAAATTGAACAACCCAGGTGGTCACAAAGATTCTCATGACTCCAAATACCTACTTAAAGGTTTGTTTAGAAAACAGGTGTTCTAAATTTCATGTCATTGCAATTTGTCGGCCGTTTAGCGTGAAAGATTCTTATTCTCATACAAAATTAATATCAATTTTATTGTTTGATTTATTACAATTTAACTACCCGACTGCCTTACTACCGATTACCTCCAAGAATGTCGGTTTTTAATTCCCGATCTCATCCACACAACAATTATTAAATAAATTACTTCCCGTTCTCCTCCATGAGTCATCACAAGGTAGAGTCGGTGACACAAACACAAATGGATATTTAAATTATAGGAAGTAGGTATAGGTACCTAACAGCCTGTGGAAGTTAAAATATTAGATTAACTTCTCAATCCAAATAATGATAATATTCTTTAGTGATATCAGTATAACTGATTAAACTGTGAGTGAATCAGACTATAGAATAAATTATCTAT
Source organism: Ypsolopha scabrella (assembly GCA_910592155.1). Lineage (NCBI taxonomy): Eukaryota > Metazoa > Arthropoda > Insecta > Lepidoptera > Ypsolophidae > Ypsolopha > Ypsolopha scabrella. The sequence goes on along the minus strand of OU342981.1, from coordinate 10,964,286 downwards.
TTTTATTTGTAAATGTTCTTATATGTATATAATTAATATAATATGGACCTCGTCTGGAATAAATAAATTTATTATTATTATAAGACTGATTAGTAAGTATGTTATTTGTAAATTTATTATTTGACTTTTATATACATAAACAAGGTGAAATTCAATCAACCGACCAAATTTATACTGGAGACTCAGTTAGTGATCAAAAACAAGGTTCAATGACCCTTGGGGAGAAATTCGAAAAAAAATTACCTATATGATGAAACAATTATAATACGGGAAATATATGAAAAAACTATATTTAAGTTGGGCTAATAAAGTTATACATAACCATTAAATAGAGTCTTATAAGACTAAGAATATTATCATACATAATGCCATAGATATTTAGTCTATGATAATGCTAATAAAAATATGTTGATAAATAGACTGAATAGACCATAAATAAATACAATGTCTAACCAAATATATACTAAAATAATTAAAATATTGTGTATACCTACATAACGCACATCCGGTGCAAGAACGTCACAAGTACATCCGAGAGCGCGAGGAGCAACTGACCAATAAGATGTCGTCTCTCCGGTTACTCGCTAAATTGCGCCAAAACCGCAAAGAAAGACAAAACAGCCCTCAGACGAAAAACTACGCATAACCATTTATACTACGAAATACGAAAAAGCATTTACGCAGCGTTTTTATATCGCTGAGTTTATGTGAATAAATAGCGACATACAATATTTCCATTCATAGATGTCTTATTACGCTCTGGTTTTTCTCTTCATGCTTACGCTCGACGCGAAAATGCTGCCTCAGTCATTTCAAGTTAAAAAAATACGTGGCGTGCGCGCCATCTAGTTTTTTTATGCAAAACTATTACAGCCACATGCTAACTTAGATACAATTGCAGAATCCAGACTATGATTGCAGTCAAATAAAAACAAATTACGCATAGTCGCAAACACATGGTGACATCTAGTGTGGAATCGGCGCGTAAAAAATTTGTTACGTCTTGATATATGGGAGCTGCTGGTCTATACTTGTACTATTTAGTCTATGGTATAGATGACTTCTTGTAGGTATTTGCGTAAAGCAATGTTACTCTAAAAACCAATGTATATATAAATCTGTGATTTTATTATTATGGAGGCTGTTGAGCCTTATTACCATTCCCTGAATGCCTAGCCTTCTCAAAACTGTAACTACGAGGGTGCATTTTTATATTAGCGGAATGGGTAGGTAATTAATAAATGAGGGTACTTTCCTTAGTCGTAACTGGTTAAGTAGCTCATTATTAGTATAAATAGAATGTTTTGTTTTAATCGGGCCATTACTATTTGAATTATCGTCGATAAAACAACTCAGTTGGGAAGAACATTGTGAAATATGGAGAAAATCGAGCACCGCGCTGTCATAAAGTTCCTTACCAAGGAAGGTAAATCGGTTCAAACCACACTAGAAGAGATGTCATCCGTTTACGGGGAGTCTTGCCCCGGTAAAACCATGGTTTATAAGTGGCATACCCTTTTTAAGAAAGGCGGGGCCTCACTTGAAGATGATCCTCGGCCAGGACGGTCGATCGAGGTGACCACTCCGGAAAATGTTGATAGATTATAAAGATAAAGGTGTCTCCATAACCGGAGAATACTACGCTTCAATCTTAGAGCGATTAAAGGAAGCAATCAAGGCAAAAAGAAGGGGAAAATTAACCAAAGGTGTCCTCCTTCTGCACGACAACGCGCCTGTGCACAAGAGCCGTGTTCCGTTGGCTTCCCTGCATAAGGTGGGCTTCGATATTTTGGTTCATCCACCCTACAGTCCTAACCTGGCTCCCAGTGATTATTATCTCTTTCCAAAAATGAAAAAAAAACTTCGGGGGAAGAAGTTCTCAAGCGATGAAGAAGTGAAGGAAGCAGTTTCAGCTTATTTTTCAGACAAAGAAAAAACATTTTTTTTCGAGGGTATACATAAGCTAATTGAAAGATCTGAAAAATGTATTAGGGTTGCAGGTGAATATATTGAAAAGGAAAAATAAACTTGTATTTTTATTTCCACGTCTTACCCGCGATTCCGCGAAGTTAAAAACGCCCCCTCGTAAGTGTAGGTAACTACGTTTTTTGTATTATGGCCACTACCGTGCCTGATAGAAAGCGTCGATATGACGTAGGATGAAAAGCGCTCGCCCAGAAACTGAGAGAGTGACAGCATGTGAGGTTTTAAGCAATCTTTCTACAGAAATCGGTAACAGACAAATTACTGATACTATGCAACTACCCGTAACCACTCCCTCAAGTCAAACTTTTTTTTCCTTGTTTTTGCCAACTTGCAATAGGTTTTAAGACGCAGTTTTTCTGAGAAAAGAGTGTAAAATAGTTTCCCCATAAATTGTGTTTAAAAGTATACATACTGTAACTTATCCACAGTTTCAACAACATTTTGAGGACAAGTGAAGGGACCATAAGTGGCTACCGGTTGACCAGGATGGCAGTCAGCTGAGAGGTATGTGATGACTCCATACACCGATCCATTGCCACCCCCTTCTTCTAGAGCTCCACCATGAAAATATCTGAAGAAAACACAAGTTTTCTGTAAGTTGGGTTCTAAAATAAAATAGTTAAAATTTTTTTGTACAATTTTTATCCTGCTGTGCACAAAAACATGCAAAAATTGAAAAAAAAAGATTAAAGTAATTTATCTTTAAATTTTGTGTATGGACTTCTGTCCCTATTGGCTGTTCTTATTTTGGTATTATCATAGCCATTAAAATAGTACATTACGATACGAGAGCGATGAAACGTTTTTTGACGAGTGTGAGTTTGCGGCACGAGCCGAAGGTGAGTGCTGCAATCACACGAGTCGAGAAAAAGTTTCTCGCACGAGTATCGTATAATATTTTATAGCAAAAGTGCGGAAAATGCCGGAAAGTGGTCATTTTACGCACGGTGCTATAAACATTATTAACTTTGTATTGGGGTCTTACTCGCGATAACTAACAACATACCTTAATAGATATGTGCTTGACGTTTCGACGCCTCTGTAGGCTGTCGTGGTCCCAAGCTAACTGACGAGAGTAGCAGCAAAATATGTTGTTAGTTATCGCGAGTAAGACCCCAATACAAAGTTAATAATGTGTGAAAATCATTAAAAACGTTTCCAAATTAAGCTTACTTTATTTAATCATCAGTCTGTTTTGTGGATTTTAAGCTGGAAATATTTCCAACTGCTCATTTGTAGCAATAAGCTTTAGGTGAGTCCATTATTAACACATAAGTATATTAAAAAGCTGTATCGAAAAAAAAAAATGGAAGAGATATACCCTAACATCCCATACATATTTATTTTTCAAAGCGAAGGTATAATTTTGATAGCTAAAAAGTATTTTTTTTGCATGAAAAAGGAAACTAACATTCAAAAGTTCACGACAATGTGTAATGGCTCATGCACCATAGGAATTGAAAGCGTATTTTCCACTAGCATGAACAATCAGTTTCTACCTTCGTGCATAAAAATATACTTTAGCTACTATAATTTTGCATCAATTATGTATTCTTGTTTAATTTGGGTTGGATCTTATAACATGACAGCAGATTTTGAGATTAATATGAATATGGGGGGTTTCTTGGGGTCCAGCTCAAACCCCCTGCACAATTTTTTTTTTCGTAGAAATGTGAAATCTTTTTACTTTTTAGGGTACCGTAGTCTAACAAGGAACCCTTATAGTTTCGCCATTTCCGTCTGTCCGCGGCTTAGTGCAGAGACTATTAGTACTGGAAAGCTGTGATTTGGCATGGATATAAATATTAATCACGCTGACAAAATGGTAAAATAAAATCTTAAAAAATTTTTTTTTAAGGTTACTTCTCATACAAGTAAACTGGGGATGAATTTTTTTTTTCTCATCTATCCCATAGTTAAGGATATAGTTGGATAGGCCGTTCAAAAACATAGGTGTGTGATAATAAAATGTTTGAATTAACTACAAAATCACTGTAAGACAGAATAAAAGGCTATATTATTATTATTATTATAACATCTGTCAGAATAGGTAATAATGAGTGAAAGGAAACAATATTTATGAAACTACTTTGTTTTTATTCAAGTTAAAGAAATGAACGACCCAGAAAACTTATCTAGGGCAAAGTGCGACTCTGTACTGGTAGGTTATTAGACTTACTAGAAGCTCTATAACCGAATCAGCGCACTCCAACTCTACACAGTCTTGTGGCTACTACCCCTAGAGTGTATATAAAAAGCCAAAGGAAGGGCAGCCCCCACCTGTTGCAACAAAGTGCATTGCCCCCCATTTTCCTCCCACTCCTTTACTAAGGTACTAGATGTCAAAAAAAAGACAAAAAGTGAGGTTATAATGCTCCCCTGCACTCCCCCTTCTCTTCAAAACCCCCTTTGATGCTGTCTCAATATAAGATTTTAACCATCAATTTTATCCAGTAATAATATAATGCGTGGGACGCACTATAAGTTTCCGGAATGAATATGAAAAAATACTATTAACCCGTAGAGTCACAGTCGTGACGATCGTCACGCCTAGGCCGAATTGTAAATAAAAAATTATTATTGTTAGTTAATATATTATAAACCTAGTGATATGGGTATTTTTCGAAAGCTATTAAGATGAGCAATAAAATAAAAAATAAATATTATAATAATATAAAAAAAAGTTGTGGATTGTTATTTTAGGCCCAAATCTTCATTTTTTTTTTAATATATGTATAGAGTTATATTTTTTTTTATTTTTTTTATTATTCTTTATATTTTTTTACAATATTATAAAATTTGAATAGACATATATATATAGTATACATACATATATTCATGTATATAACTAAGATTTTTTCAAGGAGAAAGCCCCCCCCCTAACTTACGCCAAGAAAAAAAAAAAAAAAAATGTTTTCTTGTAGGAAATTTTATCTAGTTTTAGAAAAACAAAATTGCATTAGAATTGGACTACTAGTTCCGGAGATATAGCCAAAAACAAAATTGGCGGGAAAATTTGCAAACTTGCAAAAAAGCACGATTACCGAACAGGTAGGTACAAAATTAATTTATTGTTTTTCAAAATAATCTCCCTTGGCGTCTATGCAATTTTTCATTCGATCAAACCAGTTTTGAAAACTTTTGTGCCACTCCCCTGTGGTGACCTCTGAAACGTGTTTTTCATACTCCTCGACAGCCTCTTCTGGTGATGAAAATCGTTGACCGCGTAATTGGTTCTTAATTTTTGGGAACAGAAAAAAGTCACAAGGTGCCAGGTCGGGACTGTATGCAGGATGACTCATGAGTTCTACATTTTTCGTCTTCAAAAAGTCGTTTGCCTGTCTGGCCGTGTGAGAACTAGCATTGTCGTGGTGCAGGATGATACGGCGTTTACGGTTATTTTTACGGAGTTCGTCAATAACTTCCGGCAAACAAATGGTCGTGTACCAGTCACTATTCACGGTACGACGATTCTCTAAAGCAACAGTAGCCACGTGTCCAGTTTTATTAAAAAAAGAAGCAATCATCCGCTTAGATGCACGTTTCACGCGCGCCACTTTGGTTGGTTTCGGCTCATCTTGAAAGACCCATACGCTCGATTGCTGCTTTGTTTTGGGATCGTAGCAATAAATCCATGTTTCGTCACCTGTTACTATGTCCCACACCAAATTTGACGCACCTTCGTTGAATCTGGTAAGCATGGCACTGCACCAAGTGACGCGGTCCGTTTTTTGAGCCTCAGTCAAGTTGTGTGGGAACAAAGCTTTCTCACACCCAAATGTTTGTGTAGGATTGATTGTATTTGACTCATGCCTATTTCTAAGGATGCGCGAATTTCATGGTAGGTCACATGCCTGTCTGTTTCAATCATACGGCGCACAGCATCGATGTTTTTGTTGGTCACAGCGGTGGACGGCCGACCATCGCGAGATTCGTCACTGAGATTGATACGACCACGCTTGAATTCTGCAAACCAGCTATAAACAGTCGTCTTGCATGGTGCTTCATTGCCAAAAGCTGTTTCAAGCCGAGCGATGCTCTGTGGAGCTGTCAAATTACACTTAAAATCGTAGAAAATCATACTACAAAAATTTTCCCGAGTTAAATCCATGTTGATGCAGACACACAATTTTTTAAATGGCGCCACAAGGTAAAAACAAAAGACAGTCAGATGAAACAAACTGCATTCTACAGCCAAAGAGTTCTATTTTCAAATGCTGCAATAAATTTTTAAATATTGTTTATGTAAGTGGCCAGTTCCGGAAACTTTTAGTGTTACCTATGTATGTTTGAAAACTTCCACAGTATTACCAAAATTGTGTCTCTCCTGCCTAACACAGATTTCTATTTCTGGCCCACAAAGAAATTGGTGTGATTGTAGTTACATTGAGAGTGCACATAATAGCAAAATGAAATAGCATTCCATTTGGTCACCCCCACAATTGAGTTCTACAGCTCATTCTTAATCAGGCCAAATAGTTCAGCCCAATATTTGGTATTCGGCCTAAGACATTGATGAGGCCTAAACATTAATAAATCAACTCAGCTAACACACTTTCAGAATGTGCAATGGTAGCGCAAAATTTCACTTGTTTAATAGAAAGAGACAGAGCTAAATACAAGAAAGAGAGAGAACATCTGGTCTTGAAACACTTGCAAGTGATTCCAGTGAGAAAAATGTTTTAGAACGGGTCTGGGTGATAAACGTCAGTCCCAAATCTAATTCAAGGGCAGGAAACAAGCAAGCTATGTTTTTTAGTCACAAAAAAGGTAATTATAGATAAATGACCTCTTACGAGCCTAATGCAACTTTCACAATAATAATTTTAACTTTTTTCCCTTTATAAATGATGTATTAATCTGTCCAAAACCCGGCAAAACTCCGAAGTGCAACTGTCAGGCGAACTTTAACGGTATCCAGACAGCGTTAGAATTCGCACTAGCCAGTGTGATTTTTGCATCACTCGGAAGTGTTTCAAAACACTTCCGAGCAACTGTCAGGTAACAGTTTGGTTACCCTCGGTTCAACTCGGGTCAATTTTTGAACGCTCTAGGGTAAAATTCGCACCACTCCGAGTGAAATTCACTCGTTTCCAAAGGGACCCTTGATAAAAAAGAAGCTGTAGCCAGCTCCAAATTGGATAGGTAACATCAAAAGAAACCTAGGTGTAAAAGAGTCAGACTACCGTTAAGAAAGTTTTCTAGAACACTTACTCCAGAGTCGGAACAATATAATTCGTTTTTAGCTCATTTATGTAGGCACCATTCGCCGCTGTGGCTTCAATAACAAACAGAACCTCGGCCTGTGTAGGAGCCTCAGCAGCGTTAACGACCATCTTAAGGCGTAATAGTTGCACTAATTATTCATTTATAATACAGAAAAGGTATTTCACTAAGCAAGTAGAGATTTTCGTTTAATTATATATTTTACACACAACGTCCAAACAAACAATACATCATCTCTAACAAATTTTATGACAGCACAGTGTTGCAAGACGAGAAACTTGAAAATGCGGTGGGTGGCGGTGCTTCAAAAACGCGGATTTTTACCCAAAAAAAGCGGAATATACCAATTGTTTCAACATTTACATCGATTTTTCTCTCTCAATTCATAAGCTTATTGATGTTTTTAATTGCAGTATTCTCGACGCACCATGTATATGTAACTAAAATATATTTTTTGCACGAAGGAGGAACCTGACAGTTCATGCTAGTAGAAAATGTGCTTTTAACTCATAAGAGCATGAGCTATTTCACATTACAACATTCAAAAGTTCGCGACAATGTGAAATGGCTCATGCATCATATTAAAAGCACATTTCCTACTACCACGAACTGTCAATTTCCTGCTTCGTGCAAAAATATATACTTTGTGTCTTAGTGTAACCATAGTAAATGGTGTAATCGCCTTGAGTGAGAAAAAAACTGGTTGTTTTAGCAGATTTTAAAAAAGCGGAACCGCGTAGATTAATAGCGAAAGGCGGATCCATTTTCAAAAAGGCGGGAAAAAAGCGAAAATGCGGTGTATCTAGTAGCGCTGTAACAGCACAGCAGCACTGACGTACGTCTGATATACTTTTCTGTTTTTTTTGTTCTTAATCTTTCCTCTGTGGAAAAGGCTAAGGGCTTCAGCCCATACTGCCTGGTATTGTCTTTCGTAAGTACCTATGTATTTTCTTCAATTTTGTAGTTAGTAGGCCAAAACCAAGTCTGTAATATTTTAAAATCAAGGCAGTAAAGCCGATTCTCAAGGTTTTAATTTTAGTTTTAGTGCTGTCAAAACTAAATTTTCTTCATTCCAAAATAGTTCTTCAGTGTTACCAACAAAAGCTAAGTATATTACGTTGAGAAATTTTAAGTTTTGACAGCACCAAAACTAAAATTAAAGCCTTTAGAATCGACTTTTCTAGCTTTCATTAATTTCTTAACCCAGTATTTTTAGATCTTTATTATTTTTTATTTATTTTCTTTATTAGGAAAATTAACACTACACATTGAACATAAATAACTGCTAAACTTCCAACTTATTAAGGTAATCACAGCATGCATTTTTGTTAAGTTAAATAAAATGAAGATACGAATTTGATATTATATTTAGCCAGATTTAGACAGACGTAAAAAACAGTGTCACAAATATCTATAGAGAAGAAAGGACATAGACAATAAGTATGATATCCATACTTAACATCCCCTGCAGATTTTAAGAATTTAATGATAAATTCTTTAGTCCCATTCTGAAACTTAGATCTTTAAGTCTGGGGCCGAACAACGGTTTAGTGAGCATATCTGCTAACTGCATCTCCGAGGAAACTTGCTTGATAGTCAAGTCTCCATTGCTAACACATTCTCTTACGAAAAAATGTTTGATCTTGATGTGTTTGGTGCGCTTGTGGTATTCATATTTTGGATTGTGTGCAAGTTTTATAGCTGATTCGTTGTCCAGGTTCAACACTGGTGTTTCAGGGGTGATTAGATTGCTAAGCAGGCGATTCAACCATAAAATCTCTTGTGCAGATTCACTAGCTGCTATGATTTCCGCTTCAGTCGAGGAAATAGAGACCGTTGTTTGCTTTTGGCTTCTCCAGCTAATAGCAGCTCCAGAAAATAAGCACACCATTCCAGTTGTCGATCTTCCAGTAGTGGGGTTTCCTGCATGATCTGCGTCGCTGAAGCAGACTAAGTGAGGAGGTGACAATTTTGTGAAGGTTAGCCCAGTATGTTGGGTCCCTTTCAAGTACCGGAAGATGCGTTTTACCAACAGTACATCTTTCTTTCTAGGTTCTCCGAGGTTTCTAGATGCAACACCAACAGCATACGATATATCAGTCCTTGTGCCTACTGATAAATATGCCAAAGCACCAACAGCTTGTCTGTATGGGAAGTTTGTGTTGATATTCTCTTCTACTCCCAACTCATTATCTTTGACGAAGGGCGTCGGTGCTGGTTTACAGTTGGACATACCATATTTTTCTAAAACTTTCATTGTGTATGCCTTTTGACATAGTGTAATGGTTTGGTCTTTGCGTACGTTAATTTCCATTCCAAGAAAATAAGATGCAGGTTTGGTAGTTATCTTGAATCTTGCTTGCAATTCCTTGATAAACTCATCTCCTGCTGTAGTTGTGTTGTAGGCTAAAAGTCCGTCGTCAACATAAAGTCCAATAAATACTTTGGATTGACCTCTAATACGAACATATAAGCATGGATCCGCCTCGCTCTGTTGGAAATCAGATTTTTCCAAGAAGTCAGCAATGCATGTGTTCCAGCAAAGCGGTGCTTGTTTGAGTCCATAGAGACTGCGTTTCAGTTTGCAAACTCTTTTTGTGCCATCCTCATAGCCTTCAGGCTGTTTCATGAAAATGTCTTCTTTTACTGTGCCGTTTAGGAAAGCGGTTGATACATCAAACTGACAAAGTTTTAGATTTTATCGAGCAGCTATGGCTAGTATTGCTCGTATAGTGCTTAGACGAACAACTGGACTGAATGTTTTGTCGTAATCTACTCCAGGTCTCTGAGAGTAACCTTTAATTACCATTCTGGCTTTATACTTCTCGATGGAACCATCAGGGTTTGTTTTTACTTTATACACCCATTTGCTAGGCAGGGCTTTCCGTCCTTTGGGTAGATTAACCAGATCCCAAGTTTGGTTGTCGTTCAGTGCAGTTATTTCATTTTTCATGGCTTCTTGCCATTTTTCTTTATCAGGAGATTGCATTGCTTCTTTAAAAGTTACAGGTTCCTTAGGCTTGTAAAGATTTTCGATTTCTTCAGCTGCTGCCAAAATAAAATCATTGTAGCGTTTAGGAATTGTAATTTTTGACCTGTCTCTCAAAGAGCTCGTTTCAAGAATTGCGTTTTCTTCAACATTTGCATTGTGTGCAGGTTCAACATCACTATCAACGTCGTGAGAGCCAGAAAAGGATCCGCAGTCACTTTTAGAATTTGATGATTCTGCTTGTTGAACGTTTCTAGTACTGTCAACCAAATTTTGTTGCAACAGTTCATCATTGTATTGATCATCTGTGTCACGAATGCTTACTTGCTGATCATCTCCTTCTTCATAAACGTCAAGTTCAATAGCCACTTGCTTGTGTGGTGTTTGTTGCAATGACGTTTGTTTTGTCTGTTTGTGTGGAACTCCAACATCGTTGAAAAGTGTCGAGAGTTCATTTTTGTTTTGTTCATCGTAGAACATATTCTTCATCACACGAATATCTTTTGCAATAATAATTATTTTCTTCGAGGGTATGAAGATTCTGAAAGCTTTCGATTTTTCAGAATATCCCACAAACATGCCAGGAATTGCTTTTGGTGCAAATTTGTGACCATTGGTGCCTCTTTTTAGAACATAAGCCTTGCAACCGAATACGTACAAATGATTAATACATGGTTTTCTTCCAACCCATCGTTCGAATGGTGTTTGATTCTGAATGGCGTTGTTTATGTTTCTATTTGATAAATAGTTGGCAGTCAACACTGCTTCGCCCCAGAATTTTAATGGTGTTTTGGCATCAATCATCAATGCTCTTGCTTTCTCCACGAGAGTACGGTTCTTCCGTTCAGCAATTCCGTTCTGGCTCGGGGTGTAGGGTACGGTGAGTCTTCGCTGTATCCCGCAACGTTTTAAATATGCATCAAATTCCTTGGTCACATATTCAGTGCCATTATCTGATTTTAGGAACTTGATTTTGTTGCCAGTGAAAGTTTCCGCTATTTCCTTGTACTCTTTGAACTTTTCCAAGACTTCGCTTTTGTTTTTGATAACATAAACATGACTATATCGGCTGTAGTCATCAATGAAAGTAACAAAGTACTTATTTCCGTTTAGTGTGGGCATTTGTATCGGTCCACACACGTCACTGTGGACAATTTCCAAGCGCTCTGTTGTTCTTTGGTTGGTGGTCTCCTGAGGGGCTGGCGTTCTGTGTAATTTCCCCTGTATGCAGGCTTCGCACTCATCCAAGGTTTCAGATGCATCGAAGTTCAGTCCAAGTAAGTTGTTATTTTTGAGTGCAACTTTTAGATCTTTGGCGTTCATGTGACCAAGTTTTCTGTGCCAGTCATTGATGTCTGATGATTTCTTTGCTGTTTTCGGAACAGTTTCATCATTATCATTGGCCAGATTGATGCGCTCGCATTTATCAGGTTTAATGTAGTAAAGACCATCTGCTTGCTTAAGTGCGGTGAGAGTTATTCCAGCTTTAGGATTGTTAACCATCGCTTTATTTTTGGTAAAGAGGACAGAGCAGCCAGCATCTGTCATCTTGCTTGTTATATTTATTTGTAGCAGAGCGTGGTTACGATGCACGGATGTGGAATGAGAAGTGAGATGTAGGTTTTATTATGGATTGATTGAGATAACACATAGGTACAGCACAGTTAATATTTCCGTTTTATTTTGCACAATTTTTAGTATTTACTCGTTGACACTTTAAAAGAGAGAGATGACAAGAGATAATAATTTAGATAGACTTTCAACCATAAGTTTTCATTCTAGTGTCATGCAACCTTATTACTTTCCCTCACTAGCAGGAAATACTTTGCAGCCCCAAGTCAGCTCTGATTTTTACCAGTCTGGGTTTAGGAACTGCCTTTGTTAAAAGATCAGCTAACTGTTCAGCAGAGCTTGTTTTTTGAACGTTGATAAGTTCTTCTTGCACTGTCTCCCGAACGAAGAAATGTCGTACTCGGATATGTTTAGTCCGCTTGTGGAATTCGGGGTTATATGCAAGACGTATAGCAGCTTCATTATCTACCTTCAATATAGGTATTCCTTCCAGGACCGTTAATGAACTGAATATCCTTTGAAGCCACACTAGCTCACGTGCGCCTTCGCTTGCGGCTACAATCTCTGCTTCCGTTGTTGAGATTGCAACAGATGGTTGTCGTTGACTCAGCCATGAAACGGCACCTTGAGCAAACAAACAAATAACTCCTGTAGTGGAGCGTCCAGTCTGGTCATCACCGGCGTGATCTGCATCACTATAGCCATCTATTTTTCCACTGGTAATATTTGCGTTGTACATAATGCCGTAGGATACTGTTCCTTTTAGATAACGAAATATCCTTTTGACTTTTAACCAATCCGCTTCTGTTGGATTCTCCAACTTTCTTGATACTACCCCAACAGCATAAGCTATGTCGGGGCGTGTACCCGTCATGAGGTACGCGAGAGCACCTACAGCCTCACGATATGGGAATTTCTTCTCTTTAGGGACTCGATCTTCGACTTTCCCTGATTCTGAAGTCGGATTCCGGTCGATAGGCGTTGAGACTGGATTGCATTCTGACATACCGAAACGTTCTAAAATCTTTCTCGTGTACGACTCTTGGTTAATGAAAATAGAACCATCTTTCGAACGTGCAATTTCCAGACCTAGATAGTAGGATGCTTCCTTAGTCGTAATTTTAATCTTATCTCCCAATTCTTTGAAGAATTGGTTTGCTAGTTCTTCATCTGTTGTAGCCACGAGTCCGTCATCTACGTATAATGTGATCAGAATCTTCTTATCTCCCACATTCTTCGTAAATAAACAGCAGTCGGCCTCATTCTGAACGAAACCTTGGCTTAGCAGTATGTCTTCAAACAAGAGTTCCAACATCGAGGGGCTTGTTTTAATCCATAAAGGCTTCGTTTCAGACGATAGACTTTGGTTGTGCCATCGCTGAATCCTTCTGGCTGCTTCATATAGATCTCTTCTTTTAGCTTGCCATTCAGAAATGCAGTTGACACATCAAATTGTGTGACATGCAATTTTTCTTTAGCACTGACACTTAACAAGGCTCTGATAGTTGCCATTCTCGCAACGGGACTGTAAGTTTGTTCGTAATCTATTCCGTTTCTTTGTTTGAACCCTTTTACTACCAGCCTGGCCTTATATTTGTCAATAGTTCCATCTGGGTTGCGCTTAATTCTAAAAACCCATTTGCATGGAAGCGCCTTTCGATTGGAAGGTAGCTCACACAATGTCCAGACATCATTGTCTTTCAGAGACTTTAGTTCACTTCTCATGGCTTTCTGCCATTCAACACCGTCATGTCTCTTAATTGCTTCTTCGTATGTTACCGGGAAATCGTCAGAGCTGACGATGCATACGTAGTCTTCAAACTTCTTAGGACGTGCGGTATTTTGTCGGTCTCTTAAATAATATCGAGAATCCGCTTCTTGCAGGGGCTCAATTACTTCTAATCGCTCATTTGCGTCGACAAACTCATCGTCACTATCATTATTGTATTTGCCCTCAGCTCTGATAGTTGGACCTTGATCCTCTTGAACTTGTTCTCCATTTGTTATATCTCCCTCTAGAACATGTTCAGGATTGTCTGGCTCTTGTACGGGAACATTTTCATTATCGTTTATGCCTGTTTCTCCCTCTGAATAAATAGGGAAATTTGTGGTAATCTTAAATTCGACGTCAGTTTTGAAAGTAAGATCCCTAGACCTCAATGTCTTGTGACCATCCCAGACACGATAACCATCATCATTCTCGTAGCCTATAAGAATGCCCTTAATAGCTTTCTTACTCATTTTATTCCGCTTTTGTTTGGGAATATGGGCATAGCATTCACTCCCGATTATCTTGAGATGACTAATCTTGGGTTTCTTGTCATGCCATAGCTCGTAAGGCACCTTGTCCTCCACTCTAGTGGGACCTGTCCTGTTGAGTACATAAGCAGTTGTATTGATCAATTCAGCCCAGAGTACTTGTGGCATTTCCCTTCTTGCATACATTATCGATCTGGCAGCTTCTACCAAAGTGCGGTTTTCTCGCTCACTACAGCCATTCTGTTCTGGCGTGTAAGGCATCGTCAATCGGTGTTGAATTCCGTGTTTCTGTAGTATCATACGAACAGCCGCATTCTCGAATTCGCCTCCATTATCACTTAATAATGTTTTTATAGTATGGCCAGCATTTTTTGCTTCTTGTAGCATTTGCAGAAGTTTGTCTTTCACTTCCGACTTCTCTTTGATAAAATAAACAAATCGATAACTCGAATAGTCGTCCTTGAAAAGTACAAAGTACTGGTAATTCGAGATGCTTTTTGCAAAGGGACCACAAACATCGGTGTGTATCAGCTCTCCAGCTGCTGTTGCTCTTTCCCTTGTTCCAAATGGTTTTCTATGTGACTTTCCATATATGCAGCCTTCACACTTTACTTTTTCTGGACTTAGTTGAATGCCTAACTCACGCTTTACCACGCGAATGACATGTCTCTTGTCTTGATGAGCAAATCGTTCATGGTATAGCTGCAGCATATTCGAGCCTGTCACAGCATTGACTTCTATTGTCACTTGCTTTGTTGGAATGACTGTCTTCATATCCAACTTGTACAGTCCACCATGCGGGACTCTTCTCCCAACAACCCTAGTCGTGCCTGCTATGTCTAGTTTGCACTCTCTAGTCGTCGACATAAAGATGTTGTTCTGCATCTTATCTTGCGCTGCTAATGGCGAAAATAGATTTTTTGTTAGCGATGGTACTAACCACACATCGTTGAGGGTTATTTTCTCCTTGTGTTCACCGACATTTGATTCAACCACTACGGAACCCTTTCCCAACGCAGGTATGATAGTTCCGTCTGCCGTTGTTACGGTGTGATCTGAGTCAAATTCATGAAAAGCGTTGAAAACATTCCTCCTTACTGCAATGTGCGTTGTTGCTCCATTGTCGACATACCAGTTTTCTTGGTCTTGGATTTGACTGATTGAGCATGCATTTACCATCAACGAAATTTGTTGTACTTGTTTGGACTTCGACCCAGAAGATGAGGTGCTTGGTTTAGGTGGCCTTCCATCCTTAATCCACTTCTTACACTTGCGTACTCTATGTCCTTTTCCAGAACAATAGTTGCATATCAACTGGTCATCGTTCTTATGCGTATTTTGTCCATATATGGGCGTAGTCACTAGTGTTTCCTCTTGTGAGTTCTCTTGACTACCCAGATCTCTCTCAAATGTGCAGAGGTGACTCGTCAAACTATCGATAGTTCTTTCGGACTGCTTCAGCATTAGCCAGCTCGATTTGAAATTGAAGAATCTATCATCAAGTGTATCCAAAACTTTACAAATCAGAAGGAGTTCAGGTAGCTTCGCCGTTGTGTCAGTTTTTGATACTTCAACTTTTAAATCGTTCCATAAATTCTTTAACTTTGACATATGAGTAGGTATATCGTCCTCTTTGTTATGTTGCAGTCCAAAGAATTTTAGACACAAATTATAGGCTCTATCATCTGTTTGTCCATCAAAAAGTCTGTGGAGCTCTTGCCAAACCTCGTTTGCCGTTCTGTACCTCATAACTTTTTGTAGTGTTTCCTCTGTCATATTGGTGGTCAGCATCAGCAGAGCGCCGCTTTCAGTCCTCCTATACTTTGCCATTGCGGCGTTATAGGCGCTAGTCGCAGCGTCACCTCCTTCCGCAGCAAGTATTGGTCTTTGAAGTTTCCCTTGGACAGCATCTAAGGCACCTTCTGTACCTTCTAGCATTATAGAAATTTTGTACTTCCATGTTGACCAATTTTTCTTGCCTTCAAGTTTCCCAATATCTATTTTTGTTGAAAAATCCATTGTTACCCTATTCTCTTCTTCTTGTGGGGCACAGAACCTGTTATATTTATTTGTAGCAGAGCGTGGTTACGATGCACGGATGTGGAATGAGAAGTGAGATGTAGGTTTTATTATGGATTGATTGAGATAACACATAGGTACAGCACAGTTAATATTTCCGTTTTATTTTGCACAATTTTTAGTATTTACTCGTTGACACTTTAAAAGAGAGAGATGACAAGAGATAATAATTTAGATAGACTTTCAACCATAAGTTTTCATTCTAGTGTCATCCAACCTTATTATTGCTGACGGACAGCAGGTTAGTGCATAAACTAGGTACGTACAGCGTGTCTTTTAAATGTGTGAGCGCCAAGCCATCACCGTTTTTTGTTACAAAGGACACTGTACCTGTTCCCTTAATTTCTGCTTTGTATTCTTCAGTTGCGAAGTTTAGTTTTCTGGACGTTTTCTCCATGGTCTTAAATAAATCTCGTTCATAAGTTATGTGAGATGTACATCCGCTGTCCAAGACCCAAATGCTGTTTTCAGGTTTCTCGTTTGGTGTGAGAAGACACTGAGTAGCGAAATGGTTCATTTGAGAATCGTTTTTATGTTTGTTAGGCTTCTCATTCTTTTTCTTCCAGCAGGTAATACAAATTTTGTGATTTTTGCGTTTAAAGATGTTACCTCTTTGTTTGCAAATTTTACATGCCACATATAATGCTTCTTCTTGACCAGAATATCCAGGTTCATCGTTATTGGTCATGTTTTGACTATGACGTGCTTCACATTCTTCAATTATTTTAGTTTTAAGCGCATCTGGCTTTGGAAGAGTGTCTCGTGATTCAGTAGCGACTCTGAAGTTTTCATAATCAAAAGAGAGACTGTATAGCATCATGATTGATAACAAGTCCTCGTTAATATCGACTTGCATGTCTGCCAATTTGTCAACAATGTCCATGAATTTATTTAGATGACCACGTACGTCGTGTCCTTCTAGTTTTGTCAGGATCAGTTGTTTTAATAGGGATGCTTTTCGTGCAGGTCCCTTACTGGCATAAATATCTTTTAATTTATCCCATAATGCTTTAGCCGTAGTGCAGTTTTTAATTAGTTTTAGTTCAGAAGGAGCGATTATTAAGATTAATTCAGACTTCGCTTGCCTGTCTCCTTCCTTATCAGCTTCGCTAGCAACAGCTTGCAAGGGAGTCTCAACGTATCTCCATAGTTTGTGACGTACGAGAATAGCTTCGGCCTGTATCACCCAAGTGTCATAGTTTTCCCTAGTAAGAGGGTCGATTTTGGTGCTCGACATTTTTATTATTCTTAACTGGGGTTTTTATTAATTCTCCTTACTTCGTTTACGCTCTGCTACCATGTTAAGTTAAATAAAATGAAGATACGAATTTGATATTATATTTAGCCAGATTTAGACAGACGTAAAAAACAGTGTCACAAATATCTATAGAGAAGAAAGGACATAGACAATAAGTATGATATCCATAAGTACTTAACAATTTTATATAAGTGACGTATAACATTGTGATGGTTTAGGGTTCTTGGTGGTAGGTTTCCTTCAGAAATAAACGGCAGATTCACTGGTCAACAAAATTGTAGAAATTTTCTGTAACAGAAACGATTTATTGAAATTATTATAGAAATTTGTATGCTGAATCCGAATATAAACTCAGATTTTCTCTATCACGTCGTAATATTTGTCTAAGACAGACTAAATTTTGAAAAATCGCGTGTTTTTACTACTTCTGGTGGGGCTTTACGCTTAGCACAATTAGTTTTTCGGCTTTAATTTTCAATAATACTTCTTCTTAGTGGTTCTTTTTAATAATATGATAAAACGATTCATGTAACCAAGCCTAGCTTTCGATTAAATGTCTCAAAACAATCACACCCAATGTTTCATAGTAAAAACTTGGTATGAAATGTATGGACCGAACAAGCTCTCACAAAATATTATTTATTTTGAAAAATAAGGTTCAATCGCGAATTATGTTATTTTCACCTTAATAAGTATTGATTAAGGACTTGTAATTATGAAAAATAAATATATAAAATACATTTGTAATAAGTAAAAAAAATGTTCAGAAGCATTAAAGAAACGGTAAATTTCAATACTTGAAGTTGATTTCACAAAACTGAGACCTGATAGAAAAAATCTGAGTTCAGATTTGGATTCAGCACACAGTTTTCTGCAAGAATTTCAAAATATCGTTTCTGTGCAGAAAACTTGTTGACCAGTGTTACATGTAACTTAATTAATTTAATTCGGAATGACTTGACAAAAACTAACTAATCATGCGAGCACAATGTGTTAAAAACTAATCAAATTTAAACTAACGTAACTCACTAGACACAGCAAATAACAGCATTATATTTACAAGAAAATAAAATATAATACAAAAATAATGAAGAAAACAAAATAAAAACACAAAAAGAAGCAAACGGCTGAGGATCGAACTTGGGTCTCCAGATTAAGCGTGGACCGCTAGTGATGACGGCCTTAACCCCCACGCTACTGTAGTTGTGATTACCGTTGCGAAATAACGATATTAGTCACGAACCTCGACGTGTCAAATAAACCCGGAATTTCGTGGTTCCTTCAAGGATACTCATTCCCGAACCGAAAGGGCGTTACCAAAAGCTGTAACAATATACAGTCGTTAAAATTTAACACTTCGCAAAATAGAAAATGGGAGTAACGCCCGATCCAACAACAACAGAAAGGAACTCACCCCGTGTCTTGTTTTTCAACGTTTAAATTCCACACATAGCACATATTACGATAAATTTACTAGGTATCTGAGAAGGTGCACAGTAATTTTTTCGATTATGTTTCCGAAATATAACTGAAAACTCCTTGTGCGTTGCTCAACGGCTTGTCCTGTCAGACGCTAATGACTCCAAACATAAAATCAAATAGTATGTCTTACCCGCACGTTATAGTTTTATTTACGATACTCGTCACGCCCTCTCTCGATGCTTAGTGACAACGAGCATGACATGTAAGTGTTTATCTTAATATCTAACTACTAAAACTAACAAACATCATTTAACTTTAGATAGAGCTTTTCTACACAATAATTTAAAACAACCTAAACTATCTACATTAATATCATAGGTGTGACTTACTTTATTATAGGTGTTTAGAAGTCGGGACACTGGAGCAAATTGACCCAGAACAGTCCGGGATAAAGGCGGAGAAAACATTCCTAAAGGAGCGCGGGGACAATTAAATGGAATTTTTATGTTAATTTTACTTAAAAGCTGAGGGCTGTCAATTTTACTGTTTATGCTATTGTACAAAACAAAAAGGACAAGTCTAATATATTTCGTCGCTCAGTAAGGCCACTAATATTGAAATAACTCAATCTTTGCTCGTACGAGACCAGTTTTTTCCCGAGACCGCAGCTATAAGTGAGATGCCAAAGGAATATCTTCTGAAGACGCTCAATCCACAGCTTGTGTTTCATGTAATGGGGAGACCACGCCACAGAGCAATACTCTAAGTGGCTGCGAACTAGAGCATTATACAACAGTATTTTTGTTTTAGCACTTTTAAAGACTTTCGCATTTCTCAAGACAAATCCCAACAATCTAGCTGATTTTGAAATAATGTGATCGAACTGTGCAAAGAACGTTAATTTAGAGTCCAAGTAGACACCAAGATCCCTGGTGTTGTCAACTTCCTTTAGGTCAATGGAACATCTATCCACACACCATAATATATATTGGATGTCTGTGCATCATCATTCATGGAGCGCAGAAGCAACCTCTTCTTTGACAGATCATTACCGCCACAAAAGTTTTAATAGTACAAGAATTAAAAGTACAGACTTAAGACTAGACAAGACTTTTTACAGTTTTTTCTAGTTACCGGCTTTAAAAGACAATGTATCCAGATCCTTTAAACCATACTCAGCATTAAAAAAAAACTTCAAAGTATATTGTATTTAATAATTTGTATCTTAAGTGTATAGTCTGTCAAAAAAGTGTTGAAATGAAAATGAAACTTTATTGAACTTTATTGGACTTTAAACGTTCAAGTAGTATAATTTAGGTAATATATTTATGAAATAACAACGCAGTTAGCTCGATTTAACAGATTTTGTACTTATTTGTTTGGTGTAACCAGGCGAAAGAAAAATAGTTTCTTCAATATTCATTTCAACACTTTTTTGACAGACTATATATACATAGTTTTTAAACGCACACATGGTTATCTGCATGGAAAATAGCCTCAGCCTGGAAAATAGCCTCAGCCTTTTAGGATAGGTTAGAATGTACAATTACAAATATTTTATTTTTTCCGGTTCATAAAATAATATTGAGCTACCTCGAGTTGTGGAAAATGAGTGATTCCGAGGAAGAAAACATTATTCGATATGGAACTCCACTGGAACCTTACGAAGAAGGTATGAAAATCAAAAAATTCCACCTTTGTGTTTTGTTTCACCACTGATTCGATTTGAAGTCTTAAGGCCAGGTTTTTCTGAAGCCTTTATATTTTAACCTCAGTGCTAATTCTGTTGTAAAAGGACTCTTTAACATTTAGGTAGCGTTCCAAATCACTTTTCAAGATTAAAATATTGCTCGCTGTCAGACAAAAGTAGCTCGATGCTGGTTCCAAAACATCTACTTTTAGGTTTTGGAACCAGCATCGAGCTACTTTTTTCCGACAGCAAGCAATATTTTAATCTTGAAAAAGTGATTTGGAACGCTACTTTAATGTAAATTCCTTCCATGGCAGTGTCGCTTCACTGATGTCAACTTTTTTCCATAAACCCAGAGTAGGATTCGCAAGGTTCTTAAAGGCACATCCAAATGACAGTTAAAAAACCATATAAAATTTAACGTAAATATTTCAATTGATGAAGTGTAACAACCAACACAACCAAACCTGTTCAAAAACTCAGCGTTACAACCAATCCCAGTGTTCCTGCCCTGCTTTGGGTTCTTTAATGAACGCACTTCTGGTCAACAGTTAGGCAACAGTCTAACAATGACTTGAAAAAAATCCTACATCATGGATCATACCCCCTTGACGTTTAAAACATATTGACCTATAAAATCAGAAATCAAGTTATTCTTTCTTAAAACAATGATTTGGAACGCTACTTTAATGTAAATTCCTTCCATGGCAGTGTCGCTTCACTGATGTCAACTTTTTTCCATAAACCCAGAGTAGGATTCGCAAGGTTCTTAAAGGCACATCCAAATGACAGTTAAAAAACCATATAAAATTTAACGTAAATATTTCAATTGATGAAGTGTAACAACCAACACAACCAAACCTGTTCAAAAACTCAGCGTTACAACCAATCCCAGTGTTCCTGCCCTGCTTTGGGTTCTTTAATGAACGCACTTCTGGTCAACAGTTAGGCAACAGTCTAACAATGACTTGAAAAAAATCCTACATCATGGATCATACCCCCTTGACGTTTAAAACATATTGACCTATAAAATCAGAAATCAAGTTATTCTTTCTTAAAACAAACTGGACAAGTGCGAGTCGGACTCGCCCGCCGAGGGTTCCGTTAAAGACAATATTTTTTATGATTTAATTACAAATGTATAGCTTTCAGATTTATCCCTATACTTATAGTATAAGACAGTATTACTTACCAAATTTCATAGTTCTAGGTCAAGGGAAAATACCCTATAAATTTTGATTCCCTTGAAAGTGTTGAAATACGTGGGACGCACTATAAGTTTCCGGAATGAATATGAAAAAATACTATTAAAGGTACAAAATTAATTTATTGTTTTTCAAAATAATCTCCCTTGGCGTCTATGCACTTTTTCATTCGATCAAACCACTTTTGAAAACTTTTGTGCCACTCCCCTTTGGTGACCTCTGAAACGTGTTTTTCATACTCCTCGACAGCCTCTTCTGGTGATGAAAATCGTTGACCGCGTAATTGGTTCTTAATTTTTGGGAACAGAAAAAAGTCACAAGGTGCCAGGTCGGGACTGTATGCAGGATGACTCATGAGTTCTACATTTTTCGTCTTCAAAAAGTCGTTTGTCTGTCTGGCCGTGTGAGAACTAGCATTGTCGTGGTGCAGGATGATACGGCGTTTACGGTTATTTTTACGGAGTTCGTCAATAACTTCCGGCAAACAAATGGTCGTGTACCAGTCACTATTCATGGTACGACGATTGTCTAAAGCAACAGTAGCCACGTGTCCAGTTTTATTAAAAAAATAAGCAATCATCCGCTTAGATGCACTTTTCACGCGCGTCACTTTGGTTGGTTTCGGCTCATCTTGAAAGACCCATACGCTCGATTGCTGCTTTGTTTTGGGATCGTAGCAATAAATCCATGTTTCGTCACCTGTTACTATGTCCCACACCAAATTTGACGCACCTTCGTTGAATCTGGTAAGCATGGCACTGCACCAAGTGACGCGGTCCGTTTTTTGAGCCTCGGTCAAGTTGTGTGGGATCCACCGCGAGCACAGCTTTCTCACACCCAAATGTTTGTGTAGGATTGATTGTATTTGACTCATGCCTATTTCTAAGGATGCGCGAATTTCATGGTAGGTCACATGCCTGTCTGTTTCAATCATACGGCGCACAGCATCGATGTTTTTGTTGGTCACAGCGGTGGACGGCCGACCATCGCGAGATTCGTCACTGAGATTGATACGACCACGCTTGAATTCTGCAAACCAGCTATAAACAGTCGTCTTGCATGGTGCTTCATTGCCAAAAGCTGTTTCAAGCCGAGCGATGCTCTGTTGAGCTGTCAAATTACACTTAAAATCGTAGAAAATCATACTACGAAAATTTTCCCGAGTTAAATCCATGTTGATGCAGACACACAATTTTTTAAATGGCGCCACAAGGTAAAAACAAAAGACAGTCAGATGAAACAAACTGCATTCTACAGCCAAAGAGTTCTATTTTCAAATGTTGCAATAAATTTTTAAATATAAACAATATTACATGTAAGTGGCCAGTTCCGGAAACTTTTAGTGTTACCTATGTACACATTTCTTGCAGCATAAATGGCCATATCTTTTTTTTACGTCACTGTAAACCTGATTAAATGGTTTTAATTTCAACTCGATACCTCCACGTGTTCCCGAGATAAAGGGTCTTGACAGACACAAAGACGGACAGATGGACAACAAAGTGATCCTACAAGGGCTCAGTTTTTTCCTCTTGAGGTACGGAATCCTCAAAAGTTTGTTTCTTAATTGACGTAAAAGTTGTGATCATGCTCTCCCCCATACATAATGGCTAAGGGGTCATCCTTTAAGAAGGAGGGGGTCAGAAAAACATTACGATTAATCAGGATCACCATGGAGATAATGTGACAATCACATGTATTTTTATTTGGAGAAAAAAAATTCACTGAATAGATTTTTTTTTTCATTTAATATGTGAGGTATAAATATTTTTACCAATAAATTAATTGTGTGACCACATAAAAACCTAGGCAAAAAGCAACCATTCAGCTAGTGCTGTAAATATCTACAAAACATTCTACTTCATTAATAATTTTATTTTTATTTTTTATTGAAACAGATGTCAAAAATATCTGATATATTTTCAATTTAAAAAATATACAGTGATGCTGGGAGGGGGGAGGCATAGCCTAAGTGGTTATAGCCTCCAGTACCTTTTACCTGGTACAAATCAAATCATGGTCAAAGGCAACGCCTCAACCAGAGAAACCTTATTTAGCATCCACTGTGTTTCACAACACACTGGGGATCATCTTTTCTGAAGCATAATATGAAACATTAACTTTACGTTTTGATCCAAACAGCTCAAATTTGTATTCTTCTTCCATAAAAGATTTCTCCATTCCTCCAATGTCTAAACTTGATACCTACCCAAATAAGCCATCTCTTCTTGTTCTAAGGCCGAAACAAAGGCTTTTTAGTTTTTTCTTTGTTCTTCTGCAGCATAATGATTATCAATGACAATAAATTTTTTGTTATTGCCTTGAATTTGGCGGAGTAGGTCAATTATTATTTGCTCAAATGTTATATAGAATCATCTTCTTCTTCTTCTTCTTGGTGGTGGGCTCGGTTTCCGCACCTAGTCTCTCATTTGGACCTTTGTGCGTGGAAATAGTGGGACTGGCTATTCTAGCCAGCCCAGCTCACGCCAGAATCCCAAGAGGCGGCCTAGGTCGCCACAGGACTGGCGGAGCGTCCCCAGTTCACCGAGGATCTTGGCCCGTTGTGTGCTGACACCTACGCAGTCTATAGTCACGTGGGTCGGCGTTTCTTCGGCCCCCATGCAGGCTCTGCACAGAGGGCTGTCTGTTAGACCTATAATATAGAAATGTCTGTTAAGGTTGCTATGTCCTGTAATTAGCCCTACCATCATGCGAAGGTTGGTTCTATTAAGTCGTAGCAGTTTCTTCGTCAGGCGACGGTCCACGGTGGGTAACACCTCTTTCGTCTGCCTGCAGGTTGTCACGCTTACCCATTGTTCAGCATGTTGAGTGCTGGTTCTCTCCTGCAGCCATGTTCTTATCTGGTTAAAAGGCAGGGGTACCAGTGGTTCAACACCTACCGGTTTTTGTTTTGCTCCTTTCTTTGCCAGTTCATCAGCCGCGTCGTTACCCAGCGATCCGCTGTGCCCTTTTATCCACTGGAGGGTTACTTTATTGTGTCGGCTTACCTCTTCCAGTTGGTTTAGACATTGTAGTATGAGCCCAGAGTTTACCGTAGTCCTGCTTAGGGCCCGGAGTACCGCAGTTCTGTCAGAAAGTATGCGAATGTTGAGGCCTTTAGCTTCTCTGCTGAGCACCGCACTTGAAGCCAGGATTATACCGACGCATTCCGCTTGGAAAATCGTGTTATATTTACCTAAGGCTGTTGATTTCTTAATATTAAGTTCAGCTGAGTACGCTCCGGCCCCAGTACCCTCTTTCGTTTTGGACCCATCTGTGTATATCCTTATCTCATGGATATTAGAGTGGTCCGTTGGCTCCTCAAAGAGTTGGACATTGTACTGTCTATTGAAGATGTGCATTTTTGGGATTCTATCACACGGCGCGTCCATTAGTGGCTGGTGGGACACGGCCAGCTCAAGGATGCGCGTGTGTGGTGCCCTGTCGTCGCTTTTCCACTGTCCAGCTATAGAATCATCATGATACATACTATAATATTTTATATTTTGTTTTATGCCCTGTATATTCTTTGCCTTACAGATGAAGTGCCGGCTAAGAAGAAGTTTCAAAGAGAGACCACAGAGCAATATGCAGTGGACAGCCACGGTCGGCGTCGGTTCCACGGAGCCTTCACCGGGGGCTTCTCCGCAGGCCATGGGAACTCTGTGGCGACACCAGAAGGGTTTACTCCTGCTGCTTTCAAGAGTTCTCGATCAGAAAAAAGACAGGGCTCTGTAAGTAAAGTTTCAAAACTCATCCATCCATCCGCCTGTTTCGTCCACTGCTGGACATAGGCCTTTTCAGGATTTCGCCACTCTGGTTGGTCCTCCTGGAAGAAATGCCATTACTCACACACGCTGGGCAATTGGTGAGCGCGGTGCCGAAACCCTCACACCAGTGACGCCGCTGTCCGTCACCAGTCTGTTTTATATAAGGCCCGGCATTGGGAATGGATAAACCGCCGTCCACCAGACCCAGGCAATGGGAGACCGCCTGGTTTTGCCTGAGAGCTGTCCTCTTCCTTTCCCCTGAATAACCTCAGGGGGGTTTGCAAGTAAGATGGTGGTAACTCCACAGTCAAGCCCGGCATCAGCTCTACCACCTTGGTAGGTCAAAATTCCCACTTTAATGTAAACAGTACCTATAATTTATTTGAGGCTTGACAAGAATTGAGTGCTTTCACACCGAACGATACCAACATATCGTCAGTTGTAACGACACTGATATGTCGGGCCGATATCGTTTTGATATGACACACGATCGCAGTAGTACGGCGTGTCGCCCGCTACTCCTTCACCCGGCATTGTTGTCGCCGATATCCGATTCGATAAAGTGTGAACGCGCTTCGTTGTAAATACAAGATAACCATTCGGACGATATCGTGTCGGTATCGTTATCGAGTGTAAAAGCGCGCATTGCCGGTCTGTCCGATTCCGTAAGTAGTAAATTATTTTGCATACACTTCCTCCCACTTACCGGGCTCACTATCACCGCGTTGTGTTGGCTTAGCCAATCAGAGCACGTTAAAATTGGCGGGATTGATTTTGCACAAACCAAATGTCATCATTGTGTCTCTCGGACTTAGTTGCTGGATAGTCAACCTTTTGTAGAATTTAATGGATGCGTTCAAACTCAAGTCCACCAAATTCGTGTCGGACCCACGGTACCACTGGCCCATACCCCTGGGAGTATGGTGGGTACCAGCTGGTGGTACCGTGGGTCCAAATTCGTACTGGAGACTTACTTACCAAGTCTCAGGGCCAAAGTTCAATGATTCTGTTTGCGAAATATGCAAAATATTTTTTGTGCTTCTACACTAGTTCAAGAACAACCTTAACTGAATTAGTATAGGAAATCTAAATTTCATTTAGCGTATTTTACAGAAAGGGTCATTGAACCTTAGTCCTGACCACTTACCGAGTCTCCAGTATGAATTTGGCATTATAAACAAAAGTCCCCATATACAGGCTGTTTATTTGGACATTATAGATCGTCACCGTCACATGAATATTAATATACGTGATGCTTATCCCAAAAAACAGCATACAAACTAAAAATACCAATTGAAGAAAAAGATGTGCCCCTTTTCATTTGTCCTAAAAGTCTGTTGATAAATGGTCACTGCGCCGCGAAGCGCTAGTAACTTACCGACTGGCTGACGGTCGCATCATCATTGGCCATGCACGAAGCATAGAAGTACACTAATAATCACTAGTTTGTATAATTCACCTTTTCCTTCAATACTTCACGGACTTAGGACCGTTAAGTGCACCTAACGTGATAAGAAGCAATATTAAGTAAAATCTAATAATAAAGTAGGTAATTCTTACTTTATAAAAAACGCGTGGGATAAACCGTACCCTAAGCTTACTTACCCCTTGTCAGATTTCTTTGGCGTATTTAAAAAAGTTATTCACAATAATTCAATAAAAACTTTCGCAGTTCACAATAAGACACTTATAATAATTGTTCAAATTAAAGTGTCCGCCACCCTGTCCGACACACAATCGTATTTGCCGCAAATTATCTTTTAGACGTAATAAAATCATTTCATGTTACGTACGATTTCAAAGACGTCCATCGCTTGATGTAACACATAAGCGCCTTCAATTTCTTTAGTTCCGTCCAAGTCTTGTACCAAGTATTTCCGCCTACATACCTATTAAGCGAAAATCGTGTTTGGAACGAGTCCTTGACAGTCATATGCCGATTTTCACTAGCGTCATCACTTCGTAAGTCCCACCAATGTTCATTATGCACATAACCCTACTGTAGTAAATAACGTCTCGTCAGCAGTGGCGTAGCGTGGGTGGGGCGGAGGGGGCGGCCCGCCCCGGGCGGCAGCCCGCGGGGGGCGGCAAAATGTCGCCGTTGAAGCGGGTTGAGATCTGATCTATGATTCATTCATTTCATTACACAGTATAATTTTCCATTTTTATATAAAATTTTGCGCACAAAGGATTTTTTAAAATTTATTTAAAAGAAAAATTGCTAAATTACTGACAGAGCTCTTTATAAGGTTTGTTTGTTTACATACGAACGGCAACATCGCATCACGCCGCGCCGCCCGCCCGCCGCGCCGGCGAGGCAACGCGCGCGAACCGAGTTGATCTGAATCTGAAATCTTTTGTTTTACGAGTCGGCCCGTGTCGATGCCTCTCTTTCGCACTCATTGAATTAGTACTACGCATTCATTTGTAGGTACTTTGTTTGTTTTAGTGCATCGTGAAGTGCCATTACGCAATCACGCATTACTCGTATGTTTGTTTTGCGAGAGTTTTGGATACGGAACGAAAGTCGTTTTGATTGTGTTTCGATCTTTTAAATACTATTGAATCTTCTAAAACTAAACATTTAGATCTTTACCCAATCTTTGAATTAGTTTTTGAAAATGAAAAGAGTCAAAGAAAGCGGTGCGGAATTCCGCAAAAAAAGGGCTAAGAAAGCAGCAGATGCGAAAAAGTCTCAAGGTGCATTACAGAAATATTTCAGTTCTAGTTCTGGTTCGAAAGCCACGTTAACGTCTTCGGTGGCATCCTGCAGCAGCGGAAGTGATTCCAGTGTAAGTAGATATATGATTCCTCCATCTAGAATCGTGTGTGGCCTAGAATTACTCCAGTTATTTTAGACATTTTATTGGCTGGGTCGCTCGCAATAAATTGCAAGGTTCTTTATCTAAAGTAAAAAATCAAAATGTGTATGTATGTGCGTTTGTTTTTAGTTGTCAGCTCTATAGCCTAAGCCGCTAAACAAAATAAGATGAAATTTTGTATTGGGAATGTTTTGTAAATGTCTAGGAATATTTTCTTTGTTTTTTGATCACTTGATTATTTATGGTAGGTAACATAATTTTTCATTTAGCCGCGCCGTCACCAAAACCACTTTTGTTTTGTGATAGTTAAAATACTTATTTGAAATTCGAACGTGTCTTCTAGCCAATATTCATGGGAATACATAACTTATTTTACAGGCACAAGAAGAAGACGTGCCTGGCGTCGCAGTTGGAAGTAGTTCTGGTCCCACCACAGAGCAGGGTCAAGACGAAGTCGACTCACCAGATGTGCCTCAAGCATCTAGTCATAAGCCTGCAGAAAAAGTGAATGTTGCCAAAGAAGACATAATTGAAATCGTGCCTTCTGCTCCTGCCGAAGTCAAAGATGTGAATCTCGACGATGTAGGTTGCTGGCCTTCTCCTATGACCGACGAAGTCAGAACGCTTCTAGTACGTCGCGGGTCTGACTCAGTACAGCACATCGATTCCAAATTTGCCGATGTTGTTCGCTCAGGGACTTCAACGAAAGGCGGTACCCGAAAACTAACCAAAGAGTGGTTCTACAAACCATTATCTAATGGCGAAAAGGTTCTCCGAACATGGCTGGTGTACTCGCCTCTGAAGCAGTCTTTGTATTGTTTTTCTTGCAAGCTGTTTGGCAATTCCGGCTCGAACTTCGCATCTGAAGAAGGATTCAACAAATGGTGGAAGCTAAATCCAAGAATCGGAGACCATGAAAATAACCTGGGCCATGAACAGAGCTTCTTGAAATGGAAGGAGTTGGAAGTTCGCCTGAACTGTAAAGCAACCATCGATCAGAAACAACAAGAAGTTTTCGAAAGTGAGGAGAAGAAATGGAGGGATGTATTGTACAGGTTGCTGAATATTATCCAGTTCTTAGCCAAACAGAATCTGGCCTTCAGAGGACATCGAGAAGACATTCGA
The DNA here is from genome assembly GCA_910592155.1 of Ypsolopha scabrella. Taxonomy (NCBI): domain Eukaryota; kingdom Metazoa; phylum Arthropoda; class Insecta; order Lepidoptera; family Ypsolophidae; genus Ypsolopha; species Ypsolopha scabrella. The sequence continues at coordinate 10,934,883 of OU342981.1, read as the reverse complement.
GGAGATGATAGTGGCAATCGCGGGAACTTTCTAGAGTTAGTGCACCTCCTAGCTAAATACGATCCTCTTCTAATGGAACACCTGACAAAGATAAAGCTGGGAGCAAGAGTGTCAGTTTCATATCTGTCTCCAGAAACCCAGAATGAATTTATAAATTTACTGGGACAGCAAGTTCGATCCACCATCATCCGTCGTATTCAAAAAGCTAAATATTATTGCGTAATCTTCGACAGTACACCAGACATCTCCCACAATGACCAAATGAGCCAAGTTCTGCGATACGTACATATCGAAGGAGAAAAAGTCGCTGTGGTAGAATCTTTCATTGACTTCTTCCAACCAAAAGGAAAAAATGCAGAAGATCTCAGCAACGATATAATCGCGAAGATAACATCAGACGGACTGGACATACAGAATCTGAGAGGACAGGCTTATGACAATGCTGCCACAATGTCAGGGATCCACAATGGAGTTCAAGCCCGGATTAAAGCACTAAATCCGAAAGCTCTATTCGTTGCATGCACAAACCACTCACTAAACTTGGCTGGGGTACACGCTGCTTCTGAATCAGTGAATTCGGTGACGTTTTTTGGAATTCTAGAGAAGCTATTTGCCTTCTTTTCTGCATCAACTGTTAGATGGAACGCTTTGGTTGCCGTCACAGGTCAAGCAGTGAAACGAGTCACTGAAACGCGTTGGAGCGCTAGACATGTAGCTGTCAAGATGCTTAAAAATAAGTTTGAGGGAGTTCTTGAGGTACTGGAACAATTAACAGATTCATCTCAAACTTCCGAAACAAGATCGGGAGCCAGTCTTCTCCTGACAGCCATGCAGTCATTTAACTTCCTAACTTTTCTTGGCTTTTGGGCTGCAGTGCTACCTGAAGTAGATGACGCACAGATTTACCTGCAGCAACGAGGACTAAGTGTGGATAAGTGTGCTCAGAAACTCTGCGCTTTGAAAACCCTCTTAGTGGAAAGTAGAGACCGTTTAGTGCAAGAAGCAATTGACTTTGCTAAGACTCTTTGCGAAAAACTCGGAATCGAACTCAAAACGAGAAGAATTTGCAGGAAAAAACGCATGCATGGCGATGAATCTTCTGCAGATGCAGCTTTGTCTCACGAGCAGGAAATCCGTCGAGAGGTGTTCGCATCATTGGACAAGATCATTCAAGAAATGACGACTCGATTCCAGCAAATTCAAGAAATATCGGACAAGTTCGGATTTTTGATGCCAGCAAAACTTTTGGACAGCAAGTTCGAGTGTGATCTTTCCCATGTATTAGAAGACATCGACAAGGACGAGTTTCAGATGGAGCGGAAGCGTCTCCAGCAATTTATTGCCTGTTCTGAATCAGAGGAAGATATAAGTGGTAAAGGACCACTGGAGCTCCTCCAGTTCATTCAAAAACTGAATCTCGGAATTTCGGTTCCAAATATAGTCATCTTGATTCGTATATATTTGACTTTGGCGATTAGTGTGGCAAGCTGTGAGAGAAGTTTTTCGAAGTTGAAGCTAATAAAAAATTACCTCAGATCTACTATGAGCTCCGCTAGATTATCAAACTTGGCTATATTGTCGATTGAACAAGAATTGGCTGCTAATATTGATTTTGACAAAGTTATTTCTGACTTCGCTGCTCATAAGGCTCGTAGAATCCGCTTGTAAAACCGCTCATCCAATTTTTTCTTCAATAAAAAGTATCTCATTGCCTGTGCAATTTAATTTTAATTAAGCACCTATAGAATGGGGGCGGCAAAGTGGGTCTCCCGCCCCAGGCGCCAAAATGGCACGCTACGCCACTGCTCGTCAGTCCACAGAATGTTTTAGTTGAAATTTTCTTATAACCACTCCCAAAATACTACACGGCGGCCGTAATCCTGAGCCAAAAGATCCTGCACTCTTTGGAAGTGGAAGGGATGCATTTTGTTGTTCTCACGGTTGTGTGGTGAAGACCGAAATGACGACTTGCTTGTGGAGTACTTGCACGCGGCTGGTGGTAAAAATAGGCAAGGATAGCCTCCTGGACATCCACTAGAAGTTCACTTTGACCTCTTCCTTGAACGTGGCGCGGTGTGTCAAACGTTCCCCACTCACGGACGGATTAACTAAAAACGTAGCACGTTCACGGTGAGCAATTTTTCGTACTAAAATAAGTCCGATTGGGTTTACTGTACGACTGCGAGATCGCGCGCGAAATTTTCAAAGCGGACACGTGCATACGTCACGAGAATTATTAATGACTGCGGGGGCGTCGCGCGCGCGTCACCACCCACCCCCCTTGCGCTTGCGCACCCTTCCCCTACCCCTACGTTGAAGGTCGTCCTTCACCACGAAAACGTCTCGTAATAACGACTGTTGCTTAAATATCACATTCTCATTGACGGGCGTTGCTTTCGCCGCACACACAGAGTACGAGGCTCACAGCTGCTTTGACACGATAACGCGGCTTATCTATCAATGAAAATAATTAGCGGGTTGCAATTTGTATTCATATTCATATTCATATTCATATTCATTTATTCAGTAAATTACATCGTCAAGTTAATATACAGGATATTTTAAGTTCATATAATTATAGTATTAATTATTAAGTTAAAAATTAAAACACATTCAATATTTTAACAAATAAAATGCTTGCCTAGGTAATTATAATATTGGTAGATTGAAATCTCAAATTAATACAAAAAATAAGCGTATAAATATGTCAATTAATATAAAATTAAATTGTTGTGTACATACATATTTCAAACAGAGGTAACGATAATTTACCCAGCAAGAAACTCGCTAACAGTGTAGTAAGCTTTACTTTTTAATAATGTTTTAAGTTTATTTTTAAACGATGAGAAGCTCCTACATTCTTTTATGGAGTCAGGTATTTTATTATAAATACGCGGTCCCATTACAAAAAGCGAATTTCCAGTTTTGGTGAGACGATGTTTCGGTGTTCGAAGGTCTTGTAGACGCCTGAGACTATAACCGTGATCGACATAACTTTTGTCAGGAAACTCCGTAGGGTTCCGCCTCACATATTTTGCAACCTCCAGGATATACAAACACGGGACAGTCAAAATACCGAGCCTGATAAATAGCGGCTTCGAGTGAGTACCTGGTATGGCTCTGGATAGCCTTCGTACCATCTTCTTTTGGATTATAAACGGTCGATCCCTATCAGCCGACATACCCCATAAGTCTATGCCATACGATAGGACAGCATTAAAATAACCATAGTAGGCAGACAGCAAATTGTGCATGGTCAGGGTTGGTACCAACCTGGATATTGCATAATAAGCCTGATTAAGTTTTTTGCACACACTGTCAATGTGGCTGTGCCACCCTAATTTTGAATCTAGTGTGAATCCAACATATTTGGTAGATTTTTCAAATTGTATGGTGTAGTCATCCGTAGTCAATGGTTCGCTAATAGCCTCAACTGTTGAGAGGGAAAATTTAAGCAACTTGGTTTTGTCAATATTAATTTGCATTCCATTAGCAGTAAACCATATAGTGAGGTCACTGATAACGGAGCGCAAGTCAGTAATAAGTTGATCATCGGTAGGTGCAGCGACGACCGCGCAGATATCATCCGCGTACATGACAAAGTCAGCATTTTGATTTATCCGCGGGAGGTCGTTCATAACAATAATAAATAAGGTGTTGCCTACATTCGAGCCCTGGGGTACAGAGCGGTCACCGACGAGACCTGGGCTAGACTTGTCGCTGCCTACCTGTGTTATTTGCGAGCGGTCTGCAAGAAATGAGTCAATGAGGTCTAACGTGGTGCCTCGGACCCCGTAGTGCTCAAGTTTGGCTGCGACTAGTTTGTGATCAACGAGATCGAAAGCTCGTGAGAGATCAAAGAACGCGCCTGCCACCTGTTTCTTGTTTTCTAGATGAGATAAGATAAGGTTGTTGACCCTACGCGCGGCTGCTACCGTCGAGCGACCTGGCTGGTAAGCATACTGTTCATCGCATAGGACTTCGTTTTGTGACATAAAGCTAAACAAACGGTTGCAGAGGCCCATCTCAAACACTTTTGAGTACGCAGGCACTTGAGCAATTGGCCTGTACCTGGTGTAGTCACCAGTACCACCGTTACCCTTATAGACCGGCGTGACCTTCACAGTTTTTAGGGCTGTAGGATATGTTCCACTACATGCACATTCATTAAACAAATCGCATAGTAAGGATAGTAATTCAACGGGCGATTCGTGTAACAAATGTGTAGGTATGTCGTATATGTCTTTCGTGTTTTTCTTTTTTATGTTTTTAATTAATTTGGTAAGCTCTGATACCCTAAATGGAAGTAAAAACATGCTTCTATTTACTGATGGTATATACAGTCGCAGGTAAGAGTTTATTTATTGAGTTAAGAGTTTATTTTTATCAACGCTCGCCGAGCATAAATTACCTGTTAATGAAGTAGTATGACAATAATACGAGGGTGGGTCAATAAGTCCGTGACTTTTTGAATTTCCTGCCTCTTAACTGAAAGGGCAATACTGCTCCCCTCAACAGGCATCTACCAGTTGACTCCGGTCCAAATTTGAACAAGCTGCGTCAATCAGTTTGTGTTTAACAGCCATTGATATCAGACTAATTGCTCACGATCGACCACAAACGCAATCGAGTGACAATTTCGCAGCAGTGTTTGGCGTTGTTCAACCGCAATATGGATGAATTTTTGCGCCGTTTCGTAACCGTAGACGAAAAGTGGATCCACCACAACACACTAGAGACCAAACAGTAGTTCAAATAGTGGGTTTCTCGGGTTGGATCAGCGCCAAGGGAGGCCAAAGGAGACTAAATATGTTTAAAAAGAAAATGTTTTTTTATCCAAAAACCTGTGTTTCATCCAAAAAGTCACGGACTTATTGACCCACCCTTAACAGAAAATCGCGGACATATTTTGAAAAAAAAAAACATTTTTTTATATTTTTTTCGTCATCAGTATCGTGTATATAACCTACCCTGTGACGGAATCGACTGACCAAATCAACATCCTGTATAATAATAATAACCAACAAAAAAATATATTGGAATGTAGCTCTACCAAGAGCAATAAATTGGTACATATGTGAAAATGGCAGTCCAGAACTCTACCAAAGATTGCTTGAAATGTTAGCAAGTTTCTAGTTTCAAAACAAAAAAGGTTTCTATAACAATAATCGTGAAGTAACTAGGCTCATTCAAATGTACCTAAAATGAAACATCCACTTGTTAACAGAGCCAGAGACCAGAAGACTTTATGGACGAAGAAGACAGAAGTGAGTTTGGTATTGCCCCTCGACTTGTTCAGACTAAGAGTGACTTCTCCGGACAAAAGAGGCCACATCAGATGAGATTTCATGATGGACCCATTCCAGGTAAATCAAACTGAAAGTTCAGACATTAAGAACAAGAAACGCTTTACATTTTTAAGCACTTTTCGGTGCCCTATTTATCGTTATTTTCTATATGGATCCAGTTTCAGTATTTACTGCTATAATTTCACTTACAAAACAAAACATTACAGGTGAGCCAGTACTGGAGCAAATGATCCGAGCAGTTCACGAGACGGCGGCAGTGCGCATGCTCAAGTCCATGGGCTGGAGGCCGGGGCAAGGGGCCGGAGACCGAGTGTCACGCAAAGAGAAGCGCCGAGCTACAACACAACACAAAGTGTACGGCTGCTATGTGCCCCAAGAATACAAAACTGTAAGTATTAACAAATAATCCGAGCATTTCACGAGACGGAGGCATTAGGCATGCTCAAGTCCATGGGCTGGAGGCCGGGGCAAGGGGCCAGAGACCGAGTATCACGCAGAAAGAAGCACCGAGCTACAACACAAATTATTGTACGGCTGCTACGTTCCCCAAGAACACAGAACTGTAAGTATTAACAAATAATCCGAGCATTTCACGAGACGGAGGCAGTAGGCATGCTCAAGTCCATGGGCTGGAGGCCGGGGCAAGGGGCCGGAGACCGAGTATCACGCAAAGAGAAGCGCCGAGCTACAACACAACACAAAGTGTACGGCTGCTATGTACCCCAAGAATACAAAACTGTAAGTATCAATAAATGATCCGGACATTTCACGAGACGGAGGCAGTAGGCATGCTCAAGTCCATGGGCTGGAGGCCGGGGCAAGGGGCCGGAGACCGAGTATCACGCAAAGAGAAGCGCCGAGCTACAACACAATGCAAAGTGTACGGCTGCTATATGCCCCAAGAATACAAAACTGTAAGTATCAATAAATGATCCGAGCATTTCACGAGACGGAGGCAGTAGGCATGCTCAAGTCCATGGACTGGAGGCCGGGGCAAGGGGCCGGAGACCGAGTATCACGCAAAGAGAAGCGCCGAGCTACAACACAACACAGTGTACGGCTGCTATGTGCCCCAAGAATACAAAACTGTAAGTATCAATAAATGATCCGAGCATTTCACGAGACGGAGGCAGTAGGCATGCTCAAGTCCATGGGCTGGAGGCCGGGGCAAGGGGCCGGAGACCGAGTATCACGCAGAGAGAAGCGCCGAGCTACAACACAACACAAAGTGTACGGCTGCTATGTGCCCCAAGAATACAAAACTGTAAGTATCAATAAATGATCCGAGCATTTCACGAGACGGAGGCAGTAGGCATGCTCAAGTCCATGGGCTGGAGGCCGGGGCAAGGGGCCGGAGACCGAGTATCACGCAGAGAGAAGCACCGAGCTACAACACAACACAAAGTGTACGGCTGCTATGTGCCCCAAGAATACAAAACTGTAAGTATCAATAAATGATCCGAGCATTTCACGAGACGGAGGCAGTAGGCATGCTCAAGTCCATGGGCTGACGGCCGGGCCAAGGGGCCGAATGCTGAGTTTCGCATAGAGAGAAGTGCTGAGCTATAACAGAGTGTACGGCTGTTATGTGTACCAGGAATACAGAACTGTGAGTATCAACAAATGATTCGAGCATTTCACGAGATGGTGGCAGTGTGCATATGCTCAGAGGGGCAAGGGGCTGTAGACCGAGGCAAGGGACCGTAGGCCGAGTGTCGCGCAGAAAGAAGCGCACAGGTACAACACAAGTGTACGGCTGCTATAAAATTATAAGTATCAACAGGTAAACAGCCCAAGGTCAGGCGATCGGCGGTTGAGTTTCATGCAGGAAGTACATAATTATTTTGGTTTGTGAACATAACTCATACTTTGTTTATTTTTACAGAGCACCCAAACACAATCAGAAGACGAAAAGAAGGACTCCAGTTCTGACTCTGAGTTTGAATACGACACCCTGTTCGCGCCAGACGACTATGAGCCTTACGTCCTAAGACCCAAGAGCGACCGCTTCGGTCTGGGTTACAGCGGACTAAGCCGGCATTCTGTGCTGGGTAGTTTAGTGAGCGAGTACGGGAATGAACCCGGATCTTCGAGAAGCCATCTCAAGATGAATGAAAAAGGGAAAAAGGTCAGTTGATTATCATCTTTATAAAATGCTATGTCGGTCTCCATTGAAAATTTTGGTCAACAAAAGTGATATAAACTAGGATCTGGAACTCTCTTGCACACACGATTCGTGATAGTCCAACTATTGGCATATTTGGAGAATTAAAGTGTTCTTCACGCGATAATCCACACTTACGAAAACTTCATGAAAATCAAATTTGACAATGCCAAAAATTTGTCATGAAATAGACACAATTGTTAAAAAAAATGTCATAACATAATTCCGAAGTTATAGCTATACGTTGGCAAGGAGGATTATGGTGTGAAGGTCACTCATGCGAGCAAACGGTGCAAGATAACAACCTGGTTTCAATTCCAAAATAATAGTCGTGACACCATGCCGAATCTCGAAAATAATGCTTCAAGGTTCAAGGATTCCTGAGTTATAAAGGTACCTCGGTGAGGATCATGGCGTTAAGGTTTCACTTCACCTGATATCTGCAGAACGCTCAGGTTATTCAGTTTGAACTTGGTGTCAAGAATATTCAAAAAATAGTTATCTCAAACGACTCCAATTTCAAGCTGTTGTACTATGTAGAAGTATGTTAAAACCCCAAAGGCTTTTTTTGTTTACTTATATGTGCACATATGTTTTATTCATACTGATCTTGTTTGTTTCTCCTATCACCTGGGTTTGCCGGTAGATATCTCTTTTAGAGATAAGCTCGCCTAATTGCATAAATTTTAAAATTACTGTATATTATGTGCAATAAAGCATTTTAATATGAATATACTACACTAATATATTAAAATCGCCCTAACCAGTGCAGTGCGTTGTTGAATGAAACAAAATTGCAGGCTGTGCCTTGCGTGTATTTTTGTTTATAAGTCTATGGTTTTAGCATGAACTTTGCCCCATTGCTGGTCTATAAGATGCTGTTGTAACATTTAATAGGGAATAAGAGAGTTACAATAATGCTTTTATTATATTTTCTATAGTTGAACCCCCACTAGTGAACGCCACTGAAGAGCCAATTAAAACCGGTATTATAAATAGTCTTTCTACAGCCTTAGGATCTATAAGCTATCAGAACCTACAGTATCTAATAACGTCACTCTACCATCCTTGTACCACCTCGAGTAGAATTTTGGGTTTTTCAAACACTCTTAGTGTTTAAAAAGGAGTAGTATACGGCTGAAGCTCTTGTATCGAAGACGCCATTGATCAAATGAATAAGTTATATTTTTTTCATACTTTATTTCCATATTTTCTCACATAACACCTCAACGAAGCACTAAAATATCCTACTTTCAACAGAAGCTTGCTTTTATAATTTGTATTCACTGTTAAAACCTCAAATAATGTTAGGCTGAGATTCAAAGTGCATTTTGAGTCCGAACTCAATCTTACAAACGTCAATAAGCGACGTGATCTCATACTAGAGTGACGTTTGTAAGATTGAGTTCGGACTCATAATGCACTCTGAATCTCAGCCTTAGAGTCAATATTGACACCTATTCTCGTGAAGCAAATATTAGATTTAGAGCTGCTGATCACGCCTACACTTGCGTTTACCAAATGCATCAACAGAATTTAATCTCATTCACAAATGGATGATGACAGAGGAGGGAAGCTGGAAACCGTGCACTAACCTGATGTGTCCGCTGCAATTAGCTTCGATCATACGGGATGGCGTCCACAATGGCGGCTTCTCAGTGTCCGTTATTGATTCCACACACGGTTATCACAAGATATAGGACAGTTCATTTAGCGGATGGGCGATATGTGAAGCTGGTCATGAACTACAGCTGTACAAGTTATTGTTTACGGTAATTACTTTTAATAAGTACGACGCGCGTGTTAGCAGTTATCACAGCGCGGGCGGAAGAGCAACAACAACTGACTGACCACTGGTCAGATCTTCATTGTCCAATCATATTGGGAATCGATGATGCGCGCGCAGCTTGTTGCGGCGCTGTGGTGGGGTGTCAAAGGTGATGCACGGTAGGAAGGGGTAGGTACAATGGTTTGAGATAATTATATTAATTTTACTTATCTAGCGTAACCAGCTGCCATAACCTAAAACTTTTCATTGCAAAATAAGCTTTAACGCAGATGGATAAAAGTTAAATGAGCTTGTATTATTTTAGGTTTTTCAACTCTACATTTAAGGTTTGCTGAACGAGAATAGGTCACACTGTCTACAGTAATATTTATTTACGTATATGTATATTTTTTGAAATACGTACGAATTACGAAGGCGCGTGAAAAATGTAATGTTTATTTTATTTACTGAAATCTAATCTAAATGGATTTCCTTAAGGTATTATTATTTGACATTGTTAGAATTTAAATTATTATGTTTTTTACATTTATAGTCTGTCAAAAAGGAGTCGAAATGAATATTGAACTTAATTGAACTTTAAACGTTCAAGTAGTATAATTTAGGTAATATATTTAAGAAATAACAACGCGGTTAACTAGATTTAACAGATTTTGTACTTGTTTGTTTGGTGTAACCAGGCGAAAGAAAAATAGTTCCTTCAATATTCATTTCAACTCTTTTTAATATTCTTTTCAATATTCATTTCAACTCTTTTGAATCTCAATATTCAATTTATCGCAATTTTTTATTATTAAAAATACATTATTTTAATGCCTGCTACGAAATCATTCGATGTTATTTAAGTTCTATAAGGGAAATAAAAAAAGCTTATTATTATTGTTTCTACACTTAAGGTGGTAACGGAGGATCTCGGTGCAAAATGCTCATCATAATATTGTTTTCCTTTCTTTTGAATAAAAATTATGCAATAAATGCGTTTTATAGCAATTCGCGCAAACTGCTTGTTAATAGTTAGGTGATCACATGAAAATGATGCAATTTTATGCGTTACATTACATTACAACTGTAAACACGCTTTTAAGTTTGTTAATGTAATGCAAACAAAATGTAATACATTAAAGTACGTGTTTTTTTGTGAAGACTTTATTACTAATGAACTATTTCCGCAAGTTGCTTTAAAACACATTTATTGCATACGTTTTATTCAAAAGTAAGGAAAACAATATTATGATGTGCATTTTTTAACGAGGTAAAAAGTTACCCCCTTAAAATACGCATTTTGAAAAATCTCACGTGAGATTTGGGGGAGTGGAGGGGGTCGAGCCAAATTTCACGACATCTCACTAAAAACTCACCAAGATCACCACACGTAATTAATGGATATAGCCATTGAGACCTATTCTGAAGCAACATGTCCTAATCTGACGTTTATAAAAAGTGTAAAATGAGTTAGAGCGACATAAAATTTTTTGGTATTCTGAAGCTGGCGTTTACGAACGTCAAATTAAGATTGTTACTAAATTTACGACACATTTACGATGACAGCTCTAAAGCATTCAACTTGGGTTTTTTGGTATTCTGAAGCAACAATTTAGAGTTTGACAGCTCTAATATTAGAGATTTTTAGGGAACACCTATTTAGGTGCGCTCTAAAATATTACTAAGTATAAATGCGAGTTGTATCCACCCTTTTCCCAGTATTAGTAAGTTTTATTTGGTTTCTAGGTGGAACTGAATAATCACAAGTGTGTTCTAGTACCTTACCTAATTTCATAATCCAGCAGTTAAGCTGAAATAAATATGTGTGAAAACACTGCTATGATTTCAAGTGAATTTTGTTTGTACTACTGCTTTTTTCATGTGTTGATCAATCAGCAGCAGTAAATAGGTAGGTAGGTAATACAAAAGGGAAAGTTTCTAGATTTACTTATTATTACAATTTCATTTTACAAAATGATGACTTTCATTTATTTTGTTACTTATTCTTAAAAGGTTAGGTACCAAGTATACCAAGCATTCAAGGGCAGATCCAGGATTTATTTTTGGGGGGGCACAAATGCCAAATAGGGTAGCGTTCCAAATCACTTTTCAATATTAAAATATTGCTCGCTGAAAGACAAAAGTAGATTGATGCTGGTTCCAAAACATCCTTTTAGGTTTTAGCATTCCAAATCACTTTTTCCAGATTAAAATATTGCTCGCTGTCAGATAAAAGTAGCTTGATGCCGGTTCCAAAACATCCTTTTAGGTTTTGGAACCGGCATCAAGCTACTTTTATCTGACAGCAAGCAATATTTTAATCTTGAAAAAGTGATTTGGAATGCTACCTAGGTATAGATATAGAGTGTCCCGCATAGGACTATATGTTTTAGTCCTACTGGTAAGCCAATAATGCTGCAAAGTTAGTAAATAGTATGACACAAAAATAAACTAATATTATTACAGGGGTATAGTGTTGATCTCCCAACCCCTTGCTTTATTTGAAGAAATACAGCGTTGAGCTTAGCTCTCTGACAGCAAAACAATTGAGCATTGAGAGTGCTATTTACAACAAATCATTATATTTGCTTTAAATACATAAATACCTAGACGGGTACAATTTTACAAGTTTAATACTTACTAGATGTGCCCATGGCTCGATGCTTTCAAGGTAACAAATTTAATATTGAATTCAAAAACAACATGAATCGTTTTAAATGAAAAACTGAAGTTCAGGCAAAAAAATATAGGTACCTAATTAATATGTAAGATAATTTATAAATCTGAAAGTCCTTCAGCACAAAACAACAGTCTCTACTTCTTCGGTATCATTTGCGGGGTGGGTGCAGGGGCAGGATAGATGTAGGTAAGGGATACTCTTCGATACAACTCCCCGCGACCAAAGTGTAAGTATAACTATTACAATGCACCAAAATAATTAGACCCATCATCTCACTACTATTGTTGCTAGCCATGGTCCTACTTAAGGAAATAGATACACCATATAGGATTTTTGTGTTTATTATAAATTTTAGTTTCGTTTTAACATTTTCAATGGTATATTACATAAACAAAGCGGTAGGCTAGTTTGTAATCTTAGATATTCTTCTAAATTCGTAGTGGTAGGCCAGCCCTGCGAGGACATCTTGAAATAGAGCTGAACGGCTTCTGCTTGTTGACCCAAAATCTGGCACAGAAAGGTGAGGTGGACCTTGTCTTTTGTTCTGCTCGGTAAGAGACCCCACTGGTGAATTTTCATTCGAAATTATGTAATACATATACAGATTTGGAATAAAAATTTATCTAAGGTAAATAACCTCGAAATCCAAAAACTTTACCAAAGAGAATGTATGACTTGTTTTTTTATTTTACTAGCCTGGGTCTACAATCATTATGATAAATTGTAAAATTTTAAAAGAACAGCTCCAAATTGGAATTTTTATTAATAATTAGCCACATATACGTTAATTATTATTGTTTTCATAGTTAAAAATCATTTAAACTAAACATTTCCAAGCCAAAAGGATTTTTTATTCATAAACCGGTAATTAGCTCTAGTCGATCACAGATACAAAAAAAAAATTCATCAAAATTTCTTCTGTGAATTCAACTTAGATAGTTAGAGCTCTTAGGAACCTCTAAAAAGTGACTTAAATTTAGGGCTGGTTGCTACTCAAAATACCAATTTGCTAAGGAGTGTCCTAAAATTGTGACTTTTTAGGGCGCTCTAAATTTAGGTGTGTGCCACACAGAATAGGTGTCATTGACGTACTAATAAATAGACATCGGGTCTGTGCTCAAAAGTGTCCGAACTAAAAGAGAACCAAAACCATAGAAAATTAAAAAAGGGCAACAATCACTCGTCAATCAAAATTAAGCCGTGCACCAATGATATACGATTCAAATTCAAATGTTGTGTTTCTTAATATTTTGACACTTCACTAAGGACACTTTTTTGGTAAATGTTATACTAGGGGTGGGTCGTAACGTGTTTCTGCGGTAACGAAACGAAAGAAGTTACTGATAGCCAATAACTGTTTTGAAAACGAGTTATTATAGTAACGCGTTATTTCCAGGGAAACTGAAGTTGACGGAATTTGAGCATCACGCCTCGAGGACGCTTTCGGTAACAGGTTCAAAATTACATTTCTTTCATTAGAATGTTTTATTTGAATTTGTAGTTATTTAAACACAGGCTTTTACCAAAATGGTATTTAGTTTTGGGTTGGCACATTTTTAGGCGTAGTGTTACAAGTTTCGTATCACCCAACTTTACATACATAGGTACAACATGTATTACATTACAATACAGAATAACTAGAAGATATGTAACTTAATAAGTTTTTAAATGGTTGAATAGTCTTTTTTGTACTAAGTACAAATGGCGTTTTAGTAGAAAATTTAATTTAATTTATTGACACTTAATTTGTTACAGACAAACAGAATAACGCGGTACAATCGCATCTTTGGTGCACATCAATATGTTTCTTTCTTAAACGTGCCATCAAATTAGCCGTTGTTGTTTTACAATTATATGTAACTATCGCCACAAATATTACACTTTGCCTTTTTGATGGCATTATCCTTCATGAAATAATCCCATAGAACAGTCGTATTAGATCGATTCATTTTTATAACACTCTTTGCAAATTATTTAATAAATTTGTCTATTATTTATTTAGACTCAATAAAACACTCAATCGAGGCATATGTAAATTATGTATTTTCATGAAAATATTGAAAGCAATAAAAATCTATGCAAATTGTTATTGTACAAATAGTCCTGATATTGAGAAATCTATTGCAAACTCATCACCATTGGGTGCCATCTTCAGAATGAAGTTTTATAACGAAGTTTTTTCATTATTGCAGTGTTTTTATTTGGAAGTTACCAAATGGCTGATAGGAAGCGTGGAAACATTTCAAATTGTTATTCTTTCAAACTTCCTAAAACTGTGTTTTTTTTTGTAAGCACCACAATCTCTTAAACTATTTCATCATTCTAAAACCATTGGTATCACTTTCTAATAAGGTTGCAAACATATTGTCCTGCAAAAACTCAATTTAAGGTTCCTTTGTTCATATAACGGACAATGCAAAGAAAAAAGTATTGCCATCTTAAGTTATCAGCTAGGTTTTGCATATTTCATAAGATATTTATATAAAGTTACATAAATATAATTTTTTGGGTAATATCGCCTTTTTGATTGTTTATGCGATGTTTTGTATAAATTGATGTTTTTATATGCTAAAATATAATTTTGGTTTTGAAACTATTAAATTTAAATTCGGCGTCTCTAGACCATATTTTAATTAAAATAATGTTTAAACAAAGTATTGTGAGCACCTTCTTGTCAGCAGCTAAGTAAAAAGTAAGTACATGCTGCATATACACTCACACCTGTCACCAAAGTTAAGAAACTTAGGTAAATATTATTGATTCAGTTATGTTTCTTCTGTTAATAATATTTTATGTATTGCATTATTGTCAGTTATTCACAAATGATATTGATGTCCGGAAGATCAAAATATCAATATATCAAATACCTTCCAAATTCGCAACTATAAGTGGTCTAGGTTATAAAGTTTATATATTTTTTAAATAATGACGGCAACACTGAATAGTAGGCCTAACGATTTGTGCATCTATTGTTCATTGTTTCTACAAACTGTACTTGAAAAAGGAATTTAGAAATTTGCCCCACGTGCATACAATAAAATTTTACTACCGAACGGGCAAACAGTTTGAAAAATAGGTTATAACTACCTGCTTCTGCCACGTTTCTCACAGTTAGCAAAGACTCAAGAAGTGATTTCATATTTCATACAATACAAAATAACTCGTTACTAAAATAACGTCTTCCATTTGTCAGCCGAAACACGTTACCCGTTATTTTGCAAATAACTCGTTTCAATAACACGTTACGTTCCGTAACGCTCACTTCACTCCTATGTTATACTAGACCCGCCTGTTTACATTCTCTTTGGACCCGCCCGAGGTCCGTCCATTTGGTAGGACGTCAATGGATACCACAAAGACAATAAAAATATCTCTCTAATAACTGCAAAAAAATCAAAACATTTTTATTCCTATTTATGAAACTACCATCTGTTTCATACATGCAAGTGGTGAATTTTTTGACCTCGCACTTGTTGATTAAATTCATGTTTTTCTGATGACGTCAGCACCTGCAACAGTATTCCAAATTCCTATCACGCCTCGATTAACAATCTAACGAATTATTATTCATAATGATATTAAACTATTGGCTGCTATTGGCTAAAACGGCGCCGACTGATATGAACCGTCTGCCATTATCAGTCCTGACCTGACTCATCGACTAAAAATAACTTTGCAACGATGTTGTCCTGCAATCTTCATGCTACCAACTCAAATTCGCATAATCATTCCAAGCCGAAGGTCGTATGTGCATCAATATTGTGCAAAGTTAAGTGAAAATGTCTCAAATTGAGATTCAAACGTTTGTGTTCATGAATATCGGTGTAACTGGTACATGGGAGGAAGTTCAACGTCTGAGCAGAAATAAGCTCTGCTTGAAACCTGTGAGCCGGGAAGAATTATTTTCCGGGACAGTAGCACTTGATGAGAATATCGAACTGTTCCTTTTCGAAAAGGTCGATAAGGACTACAAGGAAGGACTGCATCTTCTAGAATACGATTTGTATTTCACTGATGAGGAGGCCGAACGATTATTGAGGTATTTAGACTCGTTCCCCAAACCGATAGCCTTGGTCGGTTACAGTTGTTTTGCCAACTTCTTTCCCACACTGAGAGCTGCGCTTGGGCATTCAGGGCGAAGTATGCCGGAAGGATTGAGATGCATAGATACAATGCAAAGTTTCTACGAGATCACTAATCATTTTGGACCTCAAACGCCTAGAGATGATGGCAAATTGCCATGGCAATTCTGTTACGCTCCGTGGTTAAATTACCAATTTCCAGAGACTTACCAAAGACTGACAGGGAAGAGCTATAATTTGACAGTAAATAGGCCAATACTTCAGAGTGAGTGTGAGAAGGGAGTCGTCATTCCCCATATCAAGATGAACATAGAGTGTTGTTTGGCTATACTGGATGCGTTCAAGTATTGGGTCGATCTGGCGACGAGCAGTACCATATTTAATGAAGGCACATTACTGCCTCACGAATGTCCTAGAAGACCTTATGACATGTAAGGTCTATAGAGGTTATTTATAACCCTTGTGATTTATTATCGTGATATGTGTCTGAATAATAAACAATAATCAATATAATTTATATTTTATTATTATTGCTCCTGAAACCCTGGATAATAAAGACTCTTAATAGACCAGAACATAGATGATCATCATGTTACACTAAACAAGTATACAGTACATAGTAAAAACTCAATGTAAGAAAGATTATAATAACTTGTTTTTAAAATGTAAAATGTTGCCAGTCCATGATAAGGATTTTAAGTTTCTTGTTAATAACCCACTGTTACATAGAAAAAGAGAAAAATATATACTTACTGTACCTCGAGTCACAAATTACTACGGGCAGCGGCATAGAAAATATCTTGATCAAGTTAAAGTCAATATTGTTTTATAGAAATATGTAGATAAATACCTTTTTATTTTTTTTTGTTCTAATTAAAATCTAAAACTTGAAAATTAAGGCTGCGCCGAGCGAACAACGATTAAGCACCTCGCCAAGCGCGGATCCAGCCCTCGAAAAAGGTTGTGGGCACGGCCACTGGCCACCCAAAAATCGGCGAAGTGCGCCTTGGACTAGAGACTCGCTCACGAATTCACGATTGATACGTTGCATTCCTACAAATTTAATAATTTTCTTCTTGTATGGGGACTTCCTTCAAGATTAAGCATATTGTTTTTGTATCACTGGTCCACACGGGAAAAACCGCGGGGTGAACACTAGTAAAACAGTAACTATACATTCTTTGTCTGTTTGTAATGAAATATATTTATCAAGCAATGTTGGTATCTGTAATTTGTACATTATATTTTTTTTTGCGCGCACAGGATTTTCCGGTAAAACCTTATTAATTTTCATGTAGTTTCTAAAATAGCGTGCAGGTGTACAGAAAACAAACTATGAACATGTCTTTTTCAGCATTTACCATGACTCTGTGGTAGAACCTAAGAATAACAGGTGACTGATGGTAAAAGTCCGAAAATAACAATTATCGAAGAACAGTTCGGACTTTTATCATCACCACTTGGTAAATTTTAGTTTTTATTTGAAAATCCTAATTCGGGCTTTATACATATACTTATTATTATTACACAGTATTGTTGTGTATGTTAGTATTGAGGTAAAATATAAAAACAATAGAACTAAATAAATATAATACAGACAATACAATTTTTTTTTGCCGGACTTAAAGTTAATAAAATAATATAGTTGTATGGATAAAAATACAAGAATAAATATTATTGTAATGCAATAAATATAGTGGTATTTATAAAAATAAACAATAAATCAATAAAAATACCTTAAATTAATAAAGTAATGCCTTAGGCCTATTCGATTAGTCTTGCTAAGAAGGGCAAGAAACCTAGCAAGATTATGTCTTTTCTTTTTTTGAACATATATTTTTCTTTTATTTTCTTTTATTACTCATTTAAAGTATACAATTAAGGGGCTATTTCGATAAAAATTGCACTTTTTGAAGTTTTATCTAATTACTAATTTGATAAATCAGAATATAAATTTCGGAAACTTTTTCTAGATTTGTTCAGTACAAAAACGCGATTGCGTAACTTTCGCTCGATAGAAATAATTATTGAAGTGACGTCTTCTTCTACACTTTTTTCATAGTATGAAAAACAGGAATGACATACAGACCTGAACGATATTTTATTAGATAGATTTTAACGATATCTAAATTTTTCTTAGTTGGAAATTTTGATAGCTATTTTAGTTAATTTTATATTAATTTAAAACCGACATTTTGCTATTTTGTCTGAAAGACACCACGTCTCAGCGCCATACGTCATCACGGGTAGGACGTACTAGTTGAACATCTTAGCCTTTAAGCACTGCGGTATTGACGACGTAAATATGTGACGCAACTTTCCGAATGCTGCCCAACCCACGCATATTATTCTGTCAGCCTCGGCGTCGAAATTGTTCTTACCCGGCTGTATAACCTGACCCAGATAACATTTCTGAACAGCTTCGAAGTTGATATTGTGAACAGTTACTGGCCCTTGTATAATGTGACAGTTGGACATGACCTTAGTCTTATCCAAATTCATCCACAGGCCCATTCATCGGGAAGAGTCACTTAGGCTGCGCAGAATTTTCTCCAGTTCCTGTAGCGATTCTGCCATTATCGCGATGTCATCAGCAAAGCGAAGATGTGAAATGTGCTCTCCGTTTACGTTTATGCCTTGTCCATTCCAGTCTAGTGTTTTGAAGACAAAGTTAACAGTTTTAAAACAGTAAACAGTTTTAGAGAAATAACATCTCCCTGTCTCACGCCGCGCTAAAGGTGCATTGGTCTTGTTTGTCAACCCTGTACTTGGACGGACATCGTAGCAAAGTCATAATATACACTTCAGTATTTCCACGTAACGCCAGTCAACTTGGCATCGCTGCAAGGACTGCAGAATAAGTTTCGATGGAGTCAAGGCTTTCTCGTAGACAAAAGGACTGATTATACTCCTGTTTTCTGCATAATCTGCCTTAGCGTGTGTATGTGGTCTACAGTGCTGTAGCCTTTTCGAAACCCAGCCCGCTCTGGAGGTTGGAAGTCGTTGAATCGTTGGGTGAGACGATTTGTGATAATTCTGGAGAACAACTTGTATGAATTTAATAAAAAGCTTTTTTCAGGAGTTTAAATTTATTTTCTGGGAAACTAAGGATTTTAGAAGCTTATTGTAAATATCTTATATAATATCCTACAAAAAATACTTTGGCAAGTCAGATTTTTGGCAAAGCCAGTTTATGTTTGTTACCGGTTTCTATAGCTCACCAAGCATCGCAAATTTTTACTGATGTATCTTATAACTTGGTAAAAAAAACTTACAAGCAACCGTTAAAATATTATTTTCCTTGAATTTTTCTCTTAATCTCGGTAGACCAAATTTCTCTCTTCTGAAAAACAAAGACTGCGTCTATATTTGTGGCTCAACCCCACATCACATCCCGTATGACTTAATGCTGTAAAAGTAACTAAAATATACTGTATTGGCAGTATCTTCATCACTAATTTGCCTTGTTCATCTAACAGCAATGCGGCTGAACGAAGTTTACCCCAGAGGGCTTCTTTGTGGGGACTGTTCGATCTATTATTTATATATATTATATATATTCTATCAGCTGTTCGAAGCTACCAACAAACAGCATCAAGAGATGTCCAGAGCAATAGAACTGAAGGAGAAAAAACATTTTACTACTAAACTTTATTTATATCTAAAAACTTAGTTTCGTCAAAACTAGCTTGGATCCCTGTAAAAGTAAATAAACATCTATTTGAATAACATTTGGTCAGGTGTTATACATTTTATCTTTTTCGAATTTAGCACTAAAATATTTGTAGTGAACCAATCAAGAAACAGTGATAGAGTTGAATTCAGGGCGTCGCGTCGAGGATAATATTTATCTCTATTCATTGACTTTAAAAATAAGTGGCGTGCCATCAGCAAAAGAACTATCTCAGCTAAGTTTTGTTTACGCACGCTAGTAAAAACAGTGTAGTGCGCTTTTAAATTCCAAAGTCCAATTTGCTACGCAATGACCTTAGGGTTGTGGGCATGCCCACCGTGCCCACAATAGTGGATCCGCGCCTGCACCTCGCTCTGTACTCTCGTGGTCGTTTTTATCGTGGTTAGTTTTATTGACTGCTGAGCGGCCATACTAAAAATGTATGGCGGATTTGTGGTGCATTTTGAATAAATCTTATTTAAATTGCCAGGCAATATTTCTAAAATGTAAGTTGGACAAATTGTAGTTTATACTTTGGTGATTGTTTGAAATTAGTTTGAGATAAAATTCTACAGTTAAGTTGTTAAAATGACCTAAACGCCAATACGCCTTTGTTACATTTGTTTGCTTTATAAACTATTCATTATTTTTAATTTTTGCTTCGGATAAAGTGTACATACATTTTCTGTGATACTAAATATGTTTTTTTTATATTCATTAATGAAATATATTATTGTTCATTAAATCAATTTAACCATGACTGCCGATTTAGCTTCTTTTGGTCGGCGCACCATTAAACAAACCTAGAAATGTTCACATAAATATTAGAAAGTAAAAGGGAGCTTTTTCTGCCTACAAACTATTATGTATTTTTTGTTTGATAAACACTTGTACTTGTCCACTTATTTATATTAATTTCCCTTACCGGTTTCGCTGTTAAAGCATTATCAAAGGTTTTTTTTTTTTTTTTTTTTTATAGTTTTCCTATGCCAACGTAGGTGCGACGACGAGCGAAGCGTGGAGGAGGGTGTAAGGTTGCTTGTGACAAAAAAAAAAAAAAAAAAAAAAAACCTTTCATAATGCTTTAACAGCGAAACCGGTAAGGGAAATTAATATAAATAAGTGGACAAGTACAAGTGTTTATCAAACAAAAAATGTTTCAAAAGTTCCACCAAGTGCCAACAATCACGAGCATCAACTCCAACTATTATGTAGTTTGGCAGAATTATTCACAGATATGTATGAATGTTCATGTGAAATAAAAGTTTATTCATTATTATATTAAAATATCCCTTAGCAGTTCATGGTGTAATATTATAATTATAGCCTTGGTTAGGCACCGTCAGGGCACCTATCTGAGGCTTTACTTACAGACAAAGTTAGAGATTTGGGCTTGGCCGGGCTGTTAGCAAATCGGTTCTAGCCCGGCCCTAAAGTGGCAAATCTCGAAGCCTGTTGAAGTACAAAACTTTAGAAAGTATATAATTATAGAAACATAATTTTAATAATAATTATAGGCCAAATGGCCGACTCAGGACAAAGGACTCATTCCGAAAATTGCGAAGGAGTGATTTAAGGCTCGCCACGAAATTTTGGCGACATGGATCTCCATTTTTCTCAGAAATAAAAAAACATATGTAATTACCAATTTATATACTAGATTAAGCATTTCATTGACATAATTTTGCCCGAAGATTTAGTTGATTGATTAATTTTCATAGCAGAGAAAAAAATATTTAGAAAACCTCTTTTAAAACAGAGATTTCTATTTTACTGACAAACGGGAGCGATAGCGAATGAAGCCTCTTAATTTTTTATTTAAACTAGTCTGCTAGTAAACTAGTCACAAGCAACCTAACACGCTCCTCCACGCTTCGCTCGTCGTCGCACCTACTTTGGCATAGGAAAACTATAAATCGCATCGCACAAACAATAACAATGCGCCATCAGCGCCGCTAGTGGTGAATAAATGTAACCATTTTACGATATGATCATACCAGGGGCCTTATTGTCTAACTTTAATTGCAATCGCCATACCTTCAAGGGTATCGTGACTACAACCGTGATTACGACTATAAATTGGAATCGTCTAAGTTTTAAAGTCACAATCGCTTTGAATCGCTGAACGAAATGAAGAAGAAGAAGAAGAAGAAGAAAAACGTTTATTAATATATACAGTACATGAAACGAGACAGTTTAAAAAAAAAACATTACAAGAAACAAAGAAAACACAAATATAAACAATATTTAAACAAATCAAAATAATATACAAATGTTGTCGCATGCACTGTAAAATATTAAACTGGCCCTGGCTCAGTAAATGTTGGAGATTATTCTCCAACGCTGGTTTTCAGCCAGTACCATGGTACTCCTCATAGTACCCGTACCAACTTGAAAGAAAATAAAATAGTCGATGTTGACTTGTCTAATTAAAAACTAAATTAATAAGAAAGTTTACAAATGACAAAAGTTAGTATTTAATAAAAAGTAATAATACAGAATAGAATGTCAATATGGTGTAAAATAAAATATATAATAATATAATGAACAACAAGTGTGCACATACGAGAAACGGTTATCGCATTAGTAGTATTGTAAAAATTATCGCTGAATCTTTTGAAGAGACAGTAAATGGGAACGATATTTTAGTTTAAAAGTTGATTTAGACGTGATGAATGACCAACCAACCAAATAATAAATTAAAGTGACTACGAAACCGCTAGAGGCTTCCTTAGTTTTAATCACAGACATACAGACTAAACCTAAGGATTAAATAGCGTTGGCAAGTTTCCATACAAAAACCAAACGACATTTAAGCTACATGGTACGAAGAAACTTATAAAAATAGGTTGTTTTGGCTGGATATGCCAGCACGAGGACTAGCCAGAAAAGTATTGGAAAATTGTGACATTGAACCACAGACATACAGACTAAACCTAAGGATTTAATAGCGTTGGCATGTTTCCATACAAAAACCAAGTGACATTTAAGCTACATGGTACGAAAAAACGTATGAAAATGGGTTGTTTTTGCTGGCTTAAGCTTGAAACATATTTGTTAATACCTAAATTTTAAATTTGTTCGGTCGCGACGACGAGCAAAGCGAGGAGGAGCGGTTAGGTTGACATGTAAGCACATATTAGGGAGCCGAGCGAAGCGAAGCGGAGTGAGGCGACCCGCGTAGTTTTAAAATAATTCACGATAAGCAGAAAAAAAAGTACCGAGCCTTTTCGATGACTTACGGTTCAATTTATAAAATTCAAGGACCGCTTCCCTTTCCGAACTGTAAATTGCAAATTTAACTTTATTAGTTCAAGCTAAGGAAGATATTCCACCAACTAAAATATGACATGGTCGGTGGACGAATAAAACATGGGAGCAGTCCCTTTCTAGCCACCGTTGTTTATCAACGCCGGAAAAGATATACGTAAAGTTATAAAACATTAAACTTTTGTTGCATAAAAATTAATGTTATAGTTAATAAGTCAAGGTTGCTACTAGCGAGCGGCCGAGTTTATGAGCCACACCCACCACGGTCGAGTTTTCGTTGCGCTATAAAGGAAAGGTAGTAGCACAGAGCACATAAAAGAGATAGTAGTAATGCTTCCATGTTTTATTCGTTCACCGCTTACGGTTCAATATTTTAAAAATCAAAGGACCGCTAGCGGTACCGTAGTAACTTCCAATAAAAAACCCTAGACTTAGGGATGTGGTACCGAAACAAAAGTATCGAGTTTATTCAAGTATCGAGTATTCTCAAGTATACTGTACTAAAGTGTACTGTTTCGTTTACGTGACCAAAGAATGTTATAAATAAAAGCACGAAACGAAACGCTAAAACGAAATTTCAAAAAGTTGCTGTCTGCAGGGGTGTCTATTCTTTCCAAAATAGATCGATTTCGAATCGTGGTGAATTCACAAATTCAAATTCACAAAGATCGGAACAGAAATTCACACAATTAGCGATAATTAATTTTTTCATGTTGGCAATCTAGGTAAAACTCATAAGCGTTAATTTTTCCTGAGTTTATTGTAAGTAAAGCTATGTAGTTGTTTTCTCATAAATAAAACATTAAAGAAATATTTTTTAAAGTTTTATTGCCAAAGTTACTTAAAATGCACATACAGAACATTATTATTTTGTTAATATCATGTAACAATATTTCTGTATGATGACGATGAGTTTCATACACTAGTAAAGCTGGGGTGCTAAAGCTAGGGATATCTGTTAAGGGATAGTGACTCCGGAGAGAGCTAAGAACCAAACCCAACAAGTGATGATCGAACACTGCTTTATTGGTATTGTTTTCACTAAATAATTGCTAAATACAAAGTGCACGCAGCCAAAATGTAATTAATTACCGAGGTAAAACCTAATTCACTAAAATGTACAAGTGTGCGTTAGCTCGTACAATTTCTAAGTCTCAATTACCTACCCCTAATTCCTATCTTCAAATGTAAGGCTTTTCATAAATAATAATTTTGAATTCAAATACTTGCCGGAAACGTAATTAAATTTGGGTACTCTTTTTATTTGTATGTTATTTGTTCGCAAAATATTCCGAGAAACCGCAAAAAATCGTGTCCACGATTCTGCGGTTGTATGGATCGATTCTAAGATCGAATCGCTTCGAAAAAATCGATCCAAAATCGATTTTCTTGGCCCCAATTAATCGATCTTCAAATAAATCTATTTAAAATTTATTACATCCCTAGCTGTTTGTTTTCTTCGCATACTTCGCAAGAAAGTTTGTTTTGCAAGAAGTAAAAACTGAACAAGGAAATGTTTTTAAACTAGGATTGAAATTCATGAGGTATGTAAAAATGCTTATAGGGTACTTGTCCTACGCTTGTAGTCACCTTAATATTTTGGCGGTTGTATATGAAACAGTGGTGTCGATTCGGTGTAACACTACTTATTTTACAGAGCTAAACTTAATTTAAGCATTCTGTCTTTGTCTCTCTGCATCGAAAAAGGTCAGGGCGCTTAAAATAAGGTTAGGGCTTTAAGTTGTCTGAATGACCTTGACGAAACGGACTCCGCAGACACTTCTGCTGATTCTAACGCCATCTAGCGCCTACGTGCAGAACTGCTTGGACTAGTTCACAGATGAAACGACTGCAGATGGAACACAGTTTATTCGTTGGATACTGCCAAATGTGTTTTCGCATCTCTGAGACAGCATACCTACTCGTAATACTCGTAGGTGCTCGGTCGGTTTGTTTTGTTTTCTTAGATTCGTTGGGTAGCCGTCACTTTTACCCATTAATATCATGGTAAATATTAAACTTTTAATATAAGTCGGAAACTGCGGGGTGTAATCGTCTATACGAACAATATAAACTGTAACTACGGGACCAACTACCAAACCACAAATAATGACAACTGTTCCATACAAGACATTCATCCCTACTTGATTGCAATTTTAAGGTAATTTTTTTATCCAGAGAAATTCATACTGGAAGCTTGGTAAGTAATCAGTATTACGGATCAATAAGAAACAGTTTTTGATAATTTCGCAAATTAAAATGTTGACCTCCCATAGTAATACATTAGATTTTGGTAGGGAACCCGAAAAAAATATTTTACAAAGGACAATGGGCAAAAATGTATGGAACCTGGTCCAACCCACCAAATACACACGTGTTGAGTGTCATAAGATAGGTCTTAAGATAAATTCTAGAAACCAGCAACAGCTATCTCAAAATCAATTGGGTATCTGGACAATCAAGGAGAAAAGTTCTCATACAAAATGTATGGGAAAATGTTGAAAAGTGTATAAGTGTGTGTTTATTTATTCTATTGTGGAATTCTAAGCTATGCATATTTATAAATACGTATTTATCAAAATATTATAAGGGGTATCTGTACAGTCGAGGACAAAAGTTTTTGAATAAAATAAATTAAAGTGTATTTATTAGTGTGTAATTATTTTCTCTACAGTATAAAGATAAAATTCGTATTTCCAAGTTTGTGTTTTACTCTTAAAATTGTTCAAAATCTAAATAGCGGGAACATGTTGGTTGTTCTTCGTCGATTCTATTGTAGAATGAGAAAGGTTCTTGTGAATTTTTCTCCGGACTTGTAGGCGTATTTTCATTTTGATTAAAATATTCTTGGTGGTCGCTTTCTTCATATGTTGTTGATGGATTTTTATTTTCTTTATAAGCTTTTTTTCTTTTTTTTTTCAATTGCCTCTAATATACATTGTGGTTCTCTTATTGGTAGGCTTCTGGTATGTCGTGGGTCTACAAGTTCAGGTAGTATACAACCTTCATAAAATGAAATTAGTTTATTTTTCATGTTCTTTTCAAAATACTCGTCATCTCTATGTATTATTTCAGTTTTTAGGGGCTGGTTTTCATTGGACCACACCTACCCCTCTGGGGAACAGGCGTGAGTATGCTTATGTATGTATGTTACGTGATTTGTTCCAACATTATAATTTATTTGTTAAAATAATATATGCTTTTTTTGGTACGGAACCTATCAAAATATACATATTACCTCAAAATGAGCATTTTCGTTTTCTTCTACGGTCATATGGAATGTTTTTTCTACGGGTCTGCAAAAATTAAACAATGATTTATTAGTAAGATAAACAAAATTTTCAGGTCGTGATTAATGTATATTATATAGACTGTTGGAGAGCCACTTGACTAATGAGCATTTTGACAAATTTATAGTAGAGCGATTTAGAGTTTTGAAATCAAGAAAAAAATTCATAACTTTTGATTGTATTATTCTATTGGAATGTTGTTCAGGAGATTTTTTTTATAAAAAATATTATCAACAGAGTGTATATCACAGAAGTTCTATAAGCCCTATATATTTGGAAATAAATTCTGATTAATCAATTGGTCACATAACATTTTTCTTCAAAAAGGGCTAAACAGATTTTCCAGCGAAATATTGACTCTATGTAAATAACTAAGATACAATTTGTATTACTTTTGGCCTAACAAGAGATATTATGAAGTAAATATTTGCCGAAGGAAACTACCACATTTGAATTTGATAGTAATTAGCGCTATATAGTTTAATGTGTCAAAATTAAGGGAGGATAAAATAAAAACACAAAATTAAATAAAAATAACCAGTAATAAAATTATTTTGCATGACACGAAAAAATTACTCGCAATAACCAAAGAGAAAATATAATGGTCGGGATAAAAGACTAACAAGAAATATTTCGTATTCTTGTGGTAAGATAAAACACGTTACATCCCTAATACCAGTTAACTGCTGGCTGGCAAAATTTCTTGCAAATCAAATTAGAGTCTGGATTGAATAAATTTCAATTATTTTCGGTGATTTATATAAGGCGACTTTAATTTATGCAGCCAGACTCATACTTGAGGCTTTGCAAGTAATCAGTAACACGGATCGAAAACACTTTTTGCTAATTTCGCAAAATAAAATAATAATCCCGTATTAATTGACTCGGGGCTGGGCTTGCATTTGTAAGGAACACGAAAGGAATAATTTTCAAATTTCACAAAAACGGTCACCGAACCTTGTTACTGGGCACTTACCGAGTCTTCAGTCAGAATTTGGCTGCATAAATTAAAGTCACCTTATATAGCCTTAAACTAAAAAATGGTCATGTATTTAGCCTCGTTAGCTACCAAGGTACCCCTTTTTTTGGGCAATTTAAAATGTCTAACAAGACTTAAAAACGGTCCAATTAAGCCAAAACACGGCTAATTAGACGCAGAAAAAATTTCTGATTCTTTTGATGTATTTAACTCATTTTCGCCAAAATGGCCCGTTAGTCAATTAGCTTTCCAACCGTCGATATGTATTATAATATATAGGTATAGGTACTTACGTGGCAACGTTTTCATCATCTTCAGCTAGTAACTGATTTACTGGCGTTTGTCGTAAAGACACGTTCTCTGGAGAAATCCCAGTCTTCTCTGGAGATATGTTCTCGTCACATGGTGTAGAATTTCCTCTTTTTTGTTCCCTTAAAAAAACGTATTAGTTTAGTGAGAATAGTTATTATATATCGTAGTATCAAAATTGGTTTATCGTAGCACAAGTTTTGGCCGCCATTTTTAATTTCACCATTTCGGAACAAGAATTATCTTATCTTTATTACCCTTTTAACCTCTTCATGCCAATTTTCAGCTCAATCAGAATAACTTAGTTTTTGATCGCCCCATTTTTGGCAATTTTCAAAAAAATCTCCAAAATCAGATGTATGAAGACAAAAATAATATTGGAATTATGTTTTTATCGCGAAATCCATCGCTTTGGATTTACGCTTATTATTATTATTAGAGTGCATTACAAGCTAGAAAAGGTAAATTAGAAACAAATCACTACAATAATAATAAAATAAAAACGCATCCAAATCCGTTGAGTGGTTCTCGAGTTAAAACGGAACATGTACATACAAATAGATAGACAGACAATAGGTACACAAAAATTCTAAGAAATGTGATCGCCTCTGTTGCCGAGTGGTAGAGCGCTCGCCTGCTCACCCAGAGGTTGTGGGTTCAATCCCCGCGGTGCACATTAATTTGTGTACAGTCAGCGTGCTTCGAAAGGTACAATAAACTGTTGGTCCATTTGTGCCCGAAGTACGGCGCTAGGGCTCACCACCCACATTCGCCATTACGTTTGGGACGTAACAATTTTTGGTGAAAAGCGGATGTACAAATGTAAACTGTGACGTACATGACACCCCCTCGGGGATTCATGTCGTAACGATGTGTATGAAAAAGTTTACTTACCAATACCTCTGTAATTGACGACCCGTTTTTACATGATACTTTTTCTTGTGTTTAGGCATTTTCGTATTCTATGATCACTTCTGAAAATAAAATGTTAAAAATAATATTATTCAAGGCACCAATATGTAGTTTGTCACTAAATTAAGTATTTACAAGTGTTAATTTGTACAAAAATATGTTCAACGTTTTAAAATACGATGATAAATTCTTACCAAGTAGCTCGGACACCGACGCGCAGTCCACCCTCGGCAAAATCCCAAAACGGACTGCGGCAGAGCTCGCGGGGGATTACAGGGCGACGGAGCAGCCATACTCGCAAGGTGTGACTTTGATTTCGTGAGAAAAATTACTTTCCAAGAGTAAGGTAACAGTTAAAAATAAAACTCTCAATTAAAAAAAATCGTTTTTGAAATACCTTTTTTTGTATGTAAGAATAAACTTGATCGGTTGCACCATTTCGGAGAAATTTTCCAAAATATGCTAAAATCAGTTACACATTTGGATTTTTTTGTACAAAAGGGGGTTAGCAAAAATACAATTATATTCAATTAAAAATGTCTATTAGATCCTAATTTACAAGACATAAATTTTATTTTACAAATTCCGGGATTTGACCCATCTTAAAGCCTTAGTTCTATCAAACAAGTTAAGTCGTGCTGCACCGAATCAACACCATTACCTATTTAATTTCTCTTAATAACAAAATATTATATCATTTTGCTTACAGAATGCCTGCTCAGAGAATATTGTTAGAGAGATAATTAAACAAAATGTTAACAATCGGTGGGACCAACTATCTGAAAGGCTTAATCGTTTAGGCAATGGCGCGGTCAGAGTGTCGATAAGGGGGCACGATACCGGACTTGAAAATTATTCGCTTTTCGGCGCCGCCAATGTTTCCCTTAGGGTGTAGATAAGGGGGCGGAAGAAAAAAAAAATTTTTTTTATTTAAATATTTTAGACTTAGAAAAATTTCGGAGGAAAAAAAGACTTAGAATTTTTTTTCTCTTTTTTACGTTTTTTTTTATACTATCGTATAGCATTTTTCCTAGTCATCAATTAATGTCTTATGCATTTTCTTCATCCGACTTACCTTTTTTGAGATATAAGCTCTGAAAAATATTATTCCGTTATATCTCTATAAAAGGTAGTATTACGGAAAAAAGTCACATGACATGAAATTACGATAAAAAGCAACTTAAAGTAATGCGCAAATAAAAGATAACTTTTTTTTTTTTCAAGAATTCTTCTGTCTCCTTTGCCCCCTTACCTACACAAGCACCGTAAACTGGAACAGAAATATTTTGATGAATTTTTGAATTTCAATTTTTTTTATTTTTTATTTAAGCATCGTGTAGTGATTGTTCTTGCCAACATTTTAAGTCGTATAAGATTTGACCGTACGTCTTACCGTTCTCGAGATATAAGTCAAACAAAGGTACTTTTTTCTTCTTTTTATTATATCTCGGTACGTATTGGCCGTGCAAGAGAAGGTCACATGACATAAATTTACAACAGATTACACATCTTAGCGATACGCGATTCAAAGTAGCAAAATAATAAAAAAAACAATCAGCTGGAACATAGCCAAATTTTTCATTTTTTTTTCAATTTCAAGTATTTGATATTTTTCGTTCATTATCGCATAGATTTTGATTCCCTTATAAATTTAGTTCATATAAACTTTTTGCTTCAGACTTACCATTTTCGAGTTATGAGCCCTTAATTATTTATCTTAGTAATCTTTTATTTGCGCATTACGTTAAGTTGCTTTTTATCGTAATTTCATGTCATATGTTATTTTTCTCTACGACTAGTTTTTACCGAGATATATCGAAAAAAAAAAATTAAGGGCTCATAACTCGAAAATGGTAAGTCTGAAGCAAAAAGTTTATATGAACTAAATTTATAAGGGAATCAAAATCTATGCGATAATTAATGAAAAATATCAAACACTTGAAATAAAAAAAAAAATGAAAAATTTGGCTATGTTCCAGCTGATTGTTTTTTTTATTATTTTGCTACTTTGAATCGCGTATCGCTAAGATGTGTAATCTGTTGTAAATTTATGTCATGTGACCTTCTCTTGCACGGCCAATACGTACCGAGATATAATAAAAAGAAGAAAAAAGTACCTACCTTTGTTTGACTTATATCTCGAGAACGGTAAGACGTACGGTCAAATCTTATACGACTTAAAATGTTGGCAAGAACAATCACTACACGATGCTTAAATAAAAAATAAAAAAAATTTAAATTCAAAAATTCATCAAAATATTTCTATGTTCCAGTTTACGGTGCTTGTGTAGGTAAGGGGGCAAAGGAGACAGAAGAATTCTTGAAAAAAAAAAAGTTATCTTTTATTTTCGCATTACTTTAAGTTGCTTTTTATCGTAATTTCATGTCATGTGACTTTTTTCCGTAATACTACCTTTTATAGAGATATAACGGAATAATATTTTTCAGAGCTTATATCTCAAAAAAGGTAAGTCGGATGAAGAAAATGCATAAGACATTAATTGATGACTAGGCAAAATGCTATACGATAGTATAAAAAAAACTTAAAAAAAGAGAAAAAAATATATTTTTCCAAAAATTTTCCAAGTCTTTTTTTCCTCAGCGCCCCCTTATCGACACTACGACCAGGCGGCGCCCAAGCGAAAATTTTTTAAGTCTTTTTTCCCATAGTGCCCCCTTATCTACACCCCAACCAATGGGGCTACAAAATCACCTAGAGAATGAAGAGTTGTATATGTGTATACACAGAAACCTTTAAAGAGTGGAGCATTATGAATATTCTAGGGAGAGACAGCATATTTGGAGAGATATCGGTGTGCATTCCATTTCCAGTAAGTGTTATGTTTCACCAATAGCTCAATTCTGCCCTTTG
Source organism: Ypsolopha scabrella (assembly GCA_910592155.1). Taxonomy (NCBI): domain Eukaryota; kingdom Metazoa; phylum Arthropoda; class Insecta; order Lepidoptera; family Ypsolophidae; genus Ypsolopha; species Ypsolopha scabrella. The sequence goes on along the minus strand of OU342981.1, from coordinate 10,903,575 downwards.
CAAGGTATGCCTCCTTTTTTTACACCACCAATACCTATCCTGGGCCAATATCATCCATATTCTACCAGCTAGTGTCTAAATGTCATCGGCCCACCTAGCTGACGGTGTGCTAAACCCTCTTTAGCATTATGTTTGCTGGGTATTAAAGCTAATAATTTTTAATTTTGAAACCTTTTACAGAAAATCTTTTCTTGTTATTGACATGTAAATACATATTTAAGTTTAAGTATGTCAAATGCTTTTATTTTTTAATTAAGTTGGAATCAAAATTTATAAGCAAATATTAAATTTGATGTATATAACTTTTCAGGAACCTGCAAGTTATTCTCTGAAAGATTCCAGCAAACATCCAAGATTTGCAGGTTAATAAGTTTTAATATATCTAGTCTTTAGTTGGGAATGAAAGTTGAGTTTATTTTTTGTTACATTACTGAGTTCCTTTAGTCTTAAATGTGTAGCCTTATAAGGGTGACATTGTCACTGTGCAACAAAACCTTTTTCTAATAAAGATTATAAAAATACATTCTTTCTGTGTTATTGCTACTTATCCAATGTTTTATTGAATATTTTTATCTTTATTTTGTTTGTAGAGTCCAGTTGTTTGAAGCACAACATGCAGGCTGCTGCGCCTCTGGTGGCAAGCCCCCAAGCCTCGCTACTGTCTCCTTTGCCCAGTGCACAAACCCAACTCTCACTGATTAATGAAAACACCGCCTTTGATCTACCAGTCATGTCTATGCCTGCAAGACAAGCACCACAACAACAGTGGATGGCTTTCTTTTTGCAACATTCTCCTTTCTAGCTGCTATCTATGGGTCAGCCTTTACTCCTCCACAAGCGCCATCAAAATTGTTCTTGCCATACTAAAATGTAACTCATACATAAAATAAACTGTATTTCTTATAACTGTATTTCTGATCAACCAGTCACGTCTATGCCTGCAAGACAAGCACCACAATCCTATACAATACAATCCTTTGTTTTTGCGGCAACAACAGTGGATGGCTATCTTTTTGCAACATTCTCTTTTTTAGCCGCTATCTATGGGTAACAGCCTTTCCTTCTCCACCGGCACCATCAAAATTGTTCTTGCCATGCTAAAATGCAACTCATACATAAAATTAACTGTATTTCTTATAACTCTCCAACAATCTGTATAAATAAATAACAGCTCCATGACCGCTGACTGACTGACTGAGAGACAAGGTACAGCCAAGAACGCTGAAGGCGAAAATACATAGGTAGTAACATAAAATTGAAGATCCTTGCTATTGGAGTTCATTATTACATCTAGGCCTAGCTAGAAGCATTGATAGGTCAACGTCTAGAGGTGCACTAAGAAAGCATTTATCGAAATTCACCCCTCAGTGGTGTGGAACTGGGTGAAAACTTGTGTATCGAACATGGTACAATGGGCTGTTTTAAACCCAAAACCTCATGGACGAAGTCGTGGGCATGCTCTAGTTACATGAAAAGCACAAAAAGTGCACAATAGATGAGTGATTATTACAAATTTGCCTAAAAACCGTTGAAAGAGGCAGCCTATTTGTGAAATCCTTCATTTGACATTTCCGAATCGAAATTCCGATAGCTTTCAAAGATGTTAAAACTTGTGATTTGGATACGCGATACCATTTTATGTCAAATTTGTGATATCTTTCACTCAAAATTGCGATCACAATCACAATGACTTCGAAATGACAGCTCATGTCCAATAATTGCGGTGTGAAGTTCGTCGATAGCATCCTTCAAATGTCAAATTCATGGGTATGGCGATTGCTGTTAAAAGTTAGACAATACGGCCCCGATACCAATTGTATGTCGAACTAGTGATATCGTTCACTCAAAATTGCGATCACAATCACCATGACTAGAAATGACAGCTCATGTTGAATAATTGCGGTGTGAAGTTCGTCAATATCCTTCAGATGTCAAATTCATAGGTATGGCGATTGCAATTAAAGTTAGACAATACGGCCCCGATACCAATTGTATGTCGAACTAGTGATATCGTTCACTCAAAATTGCGATCACAATCACCATGACTAGAAATGACAGCTCATGTCCAATAATTGCGGTGTGAAGTTCGTCGATAGCATCCTTCAAATGTCAAATTCATGGGAATGGTGATTGCTGTTAAAAGTTAGACAATACGGCCCCGATACCAATTGTATGTCGAACTAGTGATATCGTTCACTCAAAATTGCGATCACAATCACCATAACTAGAAATAACAGCTCATGTTGAATAATTGCGGTGTGAAGTTCGCCAATATCCTTCAGATGTCAAATTCATAGGTATGGCGATTGCTGTTAAAAGTTAGACAATACGGCCCCGATACCAATTGTATGTCGAACTAGTGATATCGTTCACTCAAAATTGCGATCACAATCACCATGACTAGAAATGACAGCTCATGTTGAATAATTGCGGTGTGAAGTTCGGCGATAGCATCCTTCAAATGTCAAATTCATGGGTATGGCGATTGCTGTTAAAAGTTAGACAATACGGCCCCGATACCAATTGTATGTCGAACTAGTGATATCGTTCACTCAAAATTACGATCACAATCACCATGACTAGAAATGACAGCTCATGTCCAATAATTGCGGTGTTAAGTTCGTCAATATCCTTCAGATGTCAAATTCATAGGTATGGCGATTGCAATGAAAGTTAGACAATACGGCCCCGATACCAATTGTATGTCAAACTAGTGATATCGTTCACTCAAAATTGCGATCACAATCACCATGACTAGAAATGACAGCTCATGTCCAATAATTGCGGTGTGAAGTTCGGCGATAGCATCCTTCAAATGTCAAATTCAGGGGTATGGCGATTGCTGTTAAAAGTTAGACAATACGGCCCCGATACCAATTGTATGTCAAACTAGTGATATCGTTCACTCAAAATTGCGATCACAACCACCATTACTAGAAATGACTGCTCATGTTGAATAATTGCGGTGTGAAGTTCGTCAATATCCTTCAGATGTCAAATTCATAGGTATGGCGATTGCAATTAAAGTTAGTCAATAAGGCCCCTGGTCACCACAGATATACCGCTATCAATCGGTTCCAGGCAATGGTGAGTGAGCCACCTAGTTTTGCCTGTTTGAGAGCTGTTTCCTTACTCTCCCCCGAATAACTTCGGAAAGTTATCGAGCAAGATGGTGGTACCTCCACAGTGGAGCCCGGCATCAGCCCTACCACCTATGCTATAATATATTATATAGGTATATACACTGGTGGACAAAAAAATCGACTCAAGCATTGTTGTTCTACATTTAAGGAAATAACCCAATCATACAAGCATAAACTTACATAATCCGTAAATCATTTTTAAGGTATAGGCTCTTCCGTGCTCTTCCGTCATTGCCATGCAAGCACATTTGGGACTCGTAAGAGAACAAAATGGAGCGCCATTGGTCCAAGGTCCAGTTTACGTGTTCTCGGGCAAATTGAAGTCGCGCTTGCCGATGAGCTGTGGTCAGTTGGGGCCCGGTTGCTGGTCTTTTTGGTGTCGGGTTAGCTTTCTTTAGTCTTCTAGCGATCTTTCGCCGACTTACAGCCCGATCTCGTACTTGTCTGAGTTCTTGTTTAAATAGCGTGCTGTGTTTAAAAATGCTTTGTGAATAAACGACACAACAGGATGTTTATGCAGCTCTTAATTTTAAGTGTTAAGTGTTTTTACTTGTCATTGAAGAAAGAATTAAAAACTTGTTTTTTTCCAGCTATATGAGGCTATAGACGTTATTAATTTCAACTTAGTAGTTCCTGAGAAAGGGGGCGCCGACATACAGACAGATAGACAAACAAAAAAGTGATCCTATCAGAGTTCAGTTTTTTTAAAAAACGGGGTACCAAACCTAAAAAAATTACATTTAAAAACATTCGTGTACCTAATTGTTTTGTTTTATTTATTTATAATTGTTTTTCTTTTGTGTCAGGTGTCAATCAGAGGCCAGGCTTTCGGGGTCGGTGCTTTGGAGGACGAGGACGAAGATATATACGCTACGGAGGACATGTCTCATTACGACTTCACCCTCGGGCCCCGGGCAGAGACCAACAAGAAACTAGTCAGACAGAGCAGTGGTGTGAGTTGTCTCATTAATATAATCTTAAATAAGAAACCAGGGGCCTTATTGTCTAACTTCAACATCTATCGTTATCGCTTTATCTTTGTACTGTGATTGGCTTAAAACGATGCGTGATGACATTTTTAACCAATCACGATACATTTGAAAGCGATTGCGATAGATGTTGAAGTTAGACAATAAGGGGCAGGTACTTGACATATTATGTTACAGTACGATTAAAATCAGTTAACGATTCGGCCAACCTCGGTAATTGTCGTGAATCCCTCATCTCTCACATAGAGTTATCAATTTACAGATATGACCTTTAATTATATTACTCGTTGTCTTATTGAATACAATACAAGAACGATATGAGCAACAAAACCTCCTTTGTAGCTCAAAACTAACACAACCTTTATACTGAAATAAGAAAAATAATTGACTATTTTGACAGTATGACTTCTTAGTGTCAATAACAAATAATTATTAATTAATAATCCGACGTAATATCGTACTGTTACTTACATCAAACAGTAAAATATTGACTTATGTATGTATTTTTTTAATATATTGTATACAAGTATAGCTTCAGTAAATAATGAATGTTCAAATTCATGTCGCTTCTGCATAATAAATTTCTTAGGTCTACCGGTTAGTAATGTCATCTTGGCAGGTGCTATACATTGCGTTTATGATACTTCAAATTGAATGCTACCTAAAAGAAATCGCGGTAATGTATTTCGTGTAATTTCCGTCTCGGGATTTAGGCGATGATATCCGAGAAAAGCGAAAAATGAATAGTTTCTAGGGTATTGTCAAAAATCTAAACGCTAATAGCGAGTAGTTAGATTATTGGCACTCGGTGTAACTTATCATAATATGTATAATGTTATGAAGAAACACTCGTGCAAACAATATGGAATATTTCAGATTTCTTCATAACAATGTCTAGTAGCAAGCCTTTGCGATAAAACTCAAAACTAATAATAAGTAGACTGAACTGAAAGAGTGGCGTGGAATTAGATGAGGGTTCCAGGAGAAAAACTTCTCGTTTCAAGAAAATAAAATTTGGTTTCCTAACAATTAAACAAAGCTTTTTGACTAAAGCAAAAAAGGTATTTTCCGGGAAAACTGTAAGTGATGGGCAAAAACTGAGTTCATATTCGTATACCTCAGAATTAGTCATCAAATCCCCGAGGGTAAAATAAAAGTTGAAATTTGTAGACCTGTGTACTTTTTTTGATACGCAACTAGATAAGAGTTAAATTATTATTACTTTTTTATTTAAAGCAACATTTTATTCATCAAATCAAAATCAAATGAACTTATACGTGGGACGCACTATAAGTTTCCGGAATGAATATGAAAAAATACTATTAAAGGTACAAAATTAATTTATTGTTTTTCAAAATAATCTCCCTTGGCGTCTATGCACTTTTTCATTCGATCAAACCAGTTTTGAAAACTTTTGTGCCACTCCCCTGTGGTGACCTCTGAAACGTGTTTTTCATACTCTTCGACAGCCTCTTCTGGTGATGAAAATCGTTGACCGCGTAATTGGTTCTTAATTTTTGGGAACAGAAAAAAGTCACAAGGTGCCAGGTCGGGACTGTATGCAGGATGACTCATGAGTTCTACATTTTTCGTCTTCAAAAAGTCGTTTGTCTGTCTGGCCGTGTGAGAACTAGCATTGTCGTGGTGCAGGATGATACGGCGTTTACGGTTATTTTTACGGAGTTCGTCAATAACCTCCGGCAAACAAATGGTCGTGTACCAGTCACTATTCACGGTACGACGATTCTCTAAAGCAACAGTAGCCACGTGTCCAGTTTTATTAAAAAAAGAAGCAATCATCCGCTTAGATGCACTTTTCACGCGCGCCTCTTTGGTTGGTTTCGGCTCATCTTGAAAGACCCATACGCTCGATTGCTGCTTTGTTTTGGGATCGTAGCAATAAATCCATGTTTCGTCACCTGTTACTATGTCCTACACCAAATTTGACGCACCTTCGTTGAATCTGGTAAGCATGGCACTGCACCAAGTGACGCGGTCCGTTTTTTGAGCCTCGGTCAAGTTGTGTGGGATCCACCGCGAGCACAGCTTTCTCACACCCAAATGTTTGTGTAGGATTGATTGTATTTGACTCATGCCTATTTCTAAGGATGCGCGAATTTCATGGTAGGTCACATGCCTGTCTGTTTCAATCATACGGCGCACAGCATCGATGTTTTTGTTGGTCACAGCGGTGGACGGCCGACCATCGCGAGATTCGTCACTGAGATTGATACGACCACGCTTGAATTCTGCAAACCAGCTATAAACAGTCGTCTTGCATGGTTATTCATTGCCAAAAGCTGTTTCAAGCCGAGCGATGCTCTGTTGAGCTGTCAAATTACACTTAAAATCGTAGAAAATCATACTACGAAAATTTTCCCGAGTTAAATCCATGTTGATGCAGACACACAATTTTTTAAATGGCGCCACAAGGTAAAAACAAAAGACAGTCAGATGAAAGAAACTGCATTCTACAGCCAAAGAGTTCTATTTTCAAAAGTTGCAATAAATTTTTAAATATTGTTTGTGTAAGTGGCCAGTTCCGGAAACTTTTAGTGTTACCTATGTATAACATCGCTTCAAACACTTAAGGAATCTGTTCTGAAAAGGAATTGTTAATCTGGCTCTACTGATTTTGATTCGGATTTTATTCTTGACATAGTTCTTTTCGATATGACGGTGTAAAATACACAGACATACAGACCAATCATTAATAATAAACGCATAGAGTCGACTTGAATCAATTTTATCTCAGTGAGTTACGGGCTCTTTTAGATATGAATATTGCTTGTTTCCAAACAAAATATGTACGATAGATTAGTTTAGGGATTAACAAATATGTTTCAAGCTTAAGTCAGCCAAAACAACCCATTTTCATACGTTTTTTCGTACCATGTAGCTTAAATGTCACTTGGTTTTTGTATGGAAACATGCCAACGCTATTAAATCCTTAGGTTTAGTCTGTATGTCTGTGGTTCAATGTCACAATTTTCCAATACTTTTCTGGCTAGTCCTCGTGCTTGAGAACGAATTAATTGTCGCGTTTAACAACTCGCTGCAGCGATGAACTGTGCAGCCGCTGCAAAGAGTTCTAAACGACCATTTCACATGACTTTGACAAGCATCGAGCAGCGCAAATAATTAGCCATGCATGTTTCTGATATATATTTTTTTAATAATTTAGTTTGAAAATGTAGACTATTTTATGAAACTAATTTCATTATTTTTGGGTTTTATTCATTGCATCTATTTAAAAACAAAAACTTAAATTTTACCCGCCAAAAGTGAACGTGACGTCACTAGAGGCGTTCCGCATGGCGCTAATAGTGCTAACACTACCATCAAACTTCTCACGCCCATCAAGTCGTTCCGAATGAAAAATGGCGTCCATCACTGTTTATACTTATAATCCATTTAGGGTTCTTTTGAACGCAACATGAATGATGACAGAATTTGTAGAAATTCATTTAAGTTACGTGAATACAAAGGATATACTACTTTACTAGGTCCAAGAAGTAATTTCTTCTAACTGCAATCTTATAATCATGATTTAACTAATGCTCTTATTCTTCGAAAAACCTATTTTTGAAATTGCCACCGGCCAGCTAGCACTTTTCATAGATCGCTCATAGTGCAAACGCTCTGAAGCATAGGCATATCACAACATGGCGTCGTTAAGGATTTCGTCTATGATAAACAAGGTGAAATTTAATCAATCACCCTTATTCATACTGGAGACTCGGTTAGTGATCAGGAACAAAATTCAATGATCGTTATTTTCGAAATCATAAAAAAAATTGTTTCCATACTGACTGAATAGGCAGTAGGTAGGTACGGGAGCAATTTTTTCATTAAACATTGTTCCTGATCAATTGATGAATTCTGGCGGTTGATTAATTATCGGGCTCACAGTGACTCGGAATGATGATAGACGCGATATAATCGATTATGTCGCGACACTGAATGCACTGCATGTCAAATGTCATGTCATGACGTCATAGATAAGTCAAATGAAGTTCATTGTGTTTTGTTAAAATATCTTTAAAAGTATAGATTTATTTATTAATCTGATAAGTAGCAACTGTACAGAAAACATATTTCTCGAAATGGTTTTAAGATTTCCGTTCTTGTCCAGAAAGTTAGCACCCCCAATTTCCGCTGATCTCTGCAGCGTATGAAGCGAAAAGGGTATCTGTCATTTTGACGTATGGCCGTTTAACACAAATCCATCGCTGCATGCAACCGTTGCACAACTCATCGCTGCAGCGATGCAAACCTGTAAACACGACAAATGTTTCTTATCGTTTTAACGCGTGACGAAGAGGCGTTTTGAATACAAAACTAAAAGCAATAAGGTGAGCGAGATCAAAATCGATAAACGCGACTAAGATGGCGCGGGTGCTGCGCGGGTGTGCGGGCGTCCACGACTCGCCCCATACCCCGATTGCCATGTCGACCTGCCGCGAGCAGTGTGTTCTAACCCTTACCGATACATTTATTTTGAACATTATTCTCACATATGTGTATGTTTTATATTCCAGGTGCTAGAAGGTTTCGTTAAAGCTTCTAAACCGATGCCCCCCGTGCCTCACTACCCCGCCCCGGCGTTGCCACGCGACTTTAAACCTTGTGCTGCGGGGAATAGACGCTCGCGCTTTGAGCCTACAGACGCACAGCCTAGAGACCAAGGTGGGTTCTGTTCTGACTAACCCTTACAGGACTGAAATAATTTGGCCAAGTGCGATTCGGACTTACGCACAAAGGGTTCCCTAACACCATACAATACGGGTAAGGAACCCTAAAAACATGATAAATAACTCCGGATGGCAATATAGACGCCATAGCAACATCAAGGCGTCAAAAAAAGTCAAATAATTCAGCATACGTTGAGTACGGAACCCTAATTTTTATTGTTTGTTATTTTACTTTAGAGTATGTATAACAATCTGACGCAATTCGAAACTTATCCGTATTACCGTCTTTAAGATAGAGCTGAAATAAATAACCTTGAAACAGTTTTATTGCATACATTTTGTAGTTAATAATGTACTTTCAAAATATTTTGTGACCGAACTTTGTACAAATAATACATACATAAATACATATACTCACGCCTGTCTCCCAGAGGGGTAGGCAGGGACTACAGATTTCCATCTGCTACGATCCTGACACACCTCTTTTGCTTCTCCTACATCCATCAACTTAGTCATACAGGCTCTTCTATTCCGGGTACTTTTCACTTTGCCCTTCTTCAGTATGTCGCTTATTTGGTCGGCATACGTCCTTCTAGGGCGGCCCGGTCGAGCTTTACCTTCCATATTCCCCCGTTTATTTTATTTTATTTTCTCAAAGTTAACTACTTATAGTTTGGTAGCAGAGCCGCGGTTTTATCCTTAAAAGTCACTTCCTGAAAGTAAAATTATTAAAAAATTAAATTTATATCACTGCGGAGCTCAGAGCTCCTCCCGTCCAGATTTACTTTTCTGATTTTCTATACCGCAGTAAAATTATTAATATACATTTTTGCTCAAATAACCTTAAACCGTTAAACCTCAACATGAAAACTTTTTTGGGGAATGGTGTTTTTAGCCCATAAAGGATCACTTTGTTGTCCGTCTGTCTGTCCATCCGTCTATCTGTCAAGACCCTTTATCTCGGGAACCGTGGAGGTATCGAGTTGAAATTAAAACCATATACTCAGGTCTACAGGCCCTTGAAGCTGTGAAAAAATCAAACTTCTAAATTTACGTAAAAAAAGATGCGGCAGTTTTTGCCGCTAAAAACGTATTTTTCGACACTCTCAAGGGAATCAAAATTTATAGGGTATTTTCCGTTGACCTAGAACTATGAAATTTGGCAAGTAATACCGTCTTATACTATAAGTATAGAGAAAAATCTGAAAACTATACATTTGTAATTAAATAATAATAAATATAGTCTAACGGAACCCTCAACGAAACCCATCCCACTCGCACTTGTCCGTTTTTTTTTTCCTAATGTTAAAATAACTTCCAAGAGATTCTGTTACGATAAGAGTGTGCATTTATATTCTTGGTAGAAGGACATTTAAAAAAAAAATAGAGTGGCTAGATTTTTAAACCAGGAAGAATAAATTACGGTTTTGCGGTATTGATCTCTCATAAAACAACAAGACACACAGTCTCTCAGAAAAGTTCGTGAGAAAGTGTCCGAACGTGCGACGTGCATAGTTGCAAATATCTTCAACCAAATTATGACGTTATATCGTTTACATAAATGCAATGTCCGTTGTACGAAATCGTCATTCGAATTTGTCACCCCGCCGTAGCGGTGACAAAATTCATCGCGGACTCTTTTTGAGCGAGATTGTGAGTCTAGTTGTTTATGAGAGGTCAATGTTTTGCGGTGACTATCCTCTTAACACTTATCTTACTTAGCACTGACGTGGCTTACGTTAACACTGAGGTGTAGCTACTTTATAAGTAGTAAAAAAATGTCAACTGTCAACGTGCCGGCAATTTTAGAGCCGAACGGCATCGCACGTGACGATGGCAAGAGGCCCGATGGGATGACACTCATTCCGTGGCAGAATGGTCGCTCTCTGGTGTGGGATGCAACGTGTGTCGATACCCTCGCTGCGTCTCACGTCCAGTGGACTGCTACCACGGCGGGTGCTGCGGCGGCAACGGCTGAGCGCAACAAGCGGCACAAATATGCAGTTCTAGGTGAGGGCTACATGTTTGTGCCGTTTGCCGTCGAGACATTTGGGCCGTGGGGGCCTGATGCTCGACAACTGTTTAAACAACTAGCATCGCGTCTGGTGGATGCCTCAGGGGATCCAAGGGCTGGAGCCTACCTCGGGCAACGCATCAGCCTTGCCATCCAACGAGGCAATGCCGCCAGTGTCTTGACAGCGATGACTGGAATAAAGTATTTTATTTAGTCTGACCTTTATCGGGATTCTGCTTTGGTTTTATGGTTGTTGTGTGTATTATCTGTGTGTTATTCTTTATTATTATTTGTTAATCTTTATTTCTAATTGGTGTATTGTATATTATTTTTATTGTTAAATCCGTAAAAAAATTGAAATCAATAACATTTCGAAGTATCCAAAATTTTGACATTAAACACTCCCATACATTTAGTAAGGACGTCACTTCAAACATCTGCTTTGAATACAAAAATTTTTTACTTACTAATAAATAAATATTATTCAATTAAATGATAGTTTTGTTACTTTGTTAGGTTAATAAACAGTTTCCTTTAATATCAGTACTAAGCTAAAATAACCTTTTAAAATAAGGAACCTAAAGCCTTTCTACTAATCTCATACTATATGTATGTTTAATGTGAAAATTTTGTATACTTCTCATTTGATTTCCAAAAAGTTATTGATATTATTTTACTGATTAGGTAACGCACTTTCGATATCTGTTTAACATTTTTTGATATCTGTAATAGTTACGGATTAATCGCATGGTCACACTTAACGATTACACTCTGTATACATTTGTACATAGGTATATATTACATAATATATACTTAGGTACATATTTTTTAAGATGTGGAGACCCCTGGGCAAGAACGAAGTTAGTTTTACTTAGTGTTTGAAAACAATTTTGTATTTTAACATTACTCTTTGAATTGGTATAGTAACATTTCTTATAAAAGTAAGATAAAACGAAAAATATAGTTCTCATGGACAAAGCCAATACAAATAGAAATAAAACATCGTTATGCAATTTGTACTTACTGTATTTTTATGTATGGTTAGTTAAAAATATCGCCGCCTCAGATCTAAGGTGGCATAAATCGAAATTTTCTATAATTTAGTTTTACTCATAAAACGCTCTAAAATAGTGGTCCGCATCGGTACTGCTCTCACACCCGTGTAAATGCGCATCTCCGATAGAGAAGCATGACTTTGTGTCTCTTTCACACTTGTGAATTTTCGGTTTTTGCTTAGAAATAAACTGATGCCAGTTAGTTTTGTGCCTGCATTTACAAAGTTGAGTCGCGCTTTTTATGTCCTATCTTGAAATGTGTCCTTTTATGACTAAAAATTATCTGTTTTTGTAGGTACATTTTTAATAAAGGTATGAACTAAATGTAAAAGTGGCTTCTTATTACAAAAAACGCGTGTAATTTTAAGTATTTTTTATTTTATTAGTTCATTTAATTGTTAATTTTGTGTGATTTTTTGCTGAATTTACTTGATTTCTGCCTTTCTTTTACTAATTGTATCAAACTAAAGTAATATAAGATGGGGCTTTATTATTAAAATCTTTGTCATTTTACTTTATTAAACAATATCCGTGTACATTTATGCCAAATTGTATTAAAAAAAAGATATACATTATAACTAGCCGAGCAGATTTTAGGCATGCCTTATAAATATTGGTAATACCATTTGATACAAGACGAAGTACCAGAGCTGTTGAAACATAAATTGCCATTTCCCAAAAAACATAAATTTTGAGTTATGCCATCTTATTTCTGAGGCGGCGATATCTATACTGCGAGTTATTTATTCGAAAAAACAATTAGTGGATAACATTAAAAACTTATGGAGACCCCTGGACTTCTGCCCCGGTTGCCCTCCCCTAAATCCGGCGCTGTATACAAATCAATCCTAATTTGCGATTCAGCGTACAATTCCAGAGCCAAACTCGCTGAAAATAACAATAGATTTTAATATTCACATCACAAATTATATGACGACGTCATAAACATTAATGTGAATAAAAATTTCAAAGTTTTCTTTCCAGATCCTTCTCATGAACTATACCTAGCTATTAAAGACTCCTAAGGAGCGCTATCACCTATTGTTTATCCTCGATGGAGACTGACTGACCTACCGCGTGTTGAGGCCATGCACATTTCCTGGTATCGGAATCCCTTATTGCATTGAGATAAAGATGAAAATTTCCAATTTTATGGGATAGCTCATGTGGCATGGATTATGATTGAAGTAATACAATTGAAGTAATATAATAATACTTGTTTCTGCGATGCTTGAGAGGGATTTTGTTGCAATTTTTCTGTGCTGATTTTATTTTATAACTTTATATTTTACTAGCTTTTGCCCGCAGCTCCGCCCGCGTGCTAGTCGGTTTAACGACGTGCTTTTTTCCGGGATAAAAAGTAGCCTATGTGTTAAGTTAGGGTATAAGCTATATCCATTCTAAGTTTCAGCGTGAAAGAGTAACAAACATACACACACACACAAACTTTCGCATTTATAATATTAGTGTGATAGTGTGATGTGATTAGTGTGATTGCATTTTATTATAGAAAGAGTTCCGTACCGTGTAAATAAATTAATAAATAGTAAGGCGACATAGGTAGTAAAAAAAGAAATTTAAAAACAGTAGAATTTCCATACCACAATAGATAGGGTTCTGAAAGAAAAAAAAACTTTTTATAAATAAGACCTCTTCCAATACAATAACAGAGTCCAAAACGCGACAGCGAAAAATTCGCTACACCGAAAAAAACTGAAAAGTGAAGGTTTTTTTTTAGTTCAAAACAGTAGTACGTCCAAAGCAAAACAGTAAAATGAACAATGACTGTCGTAAACGTATAAACTAAAACACAAAAACGCATTTTTTTTAAACCCCGTTGGTGTGAATTTATGTAAAATATTATTCACTAAAAACAGCTATATCCAACATTTTCTTGATTCACCGCACTGCTCGGACGCGCACTTTTTCAGATATGTTTATCTCCTTCTTTGTGTGAACAAAAATGGTCTAAAACATTAGACCATATAACACGGGACCTAGCAAAGAGCGACTCTTAGTACTGAAATTATTCTGCCGTTTTCCACGGGAGGGGAGGTAAACACGCACAGCAAACATTTACTCATTCACGCACACTCCTGCGATAAATTGATTTGTCACACACACTAAATCAAAAGCTGCAACACAAACACAAAACGCGCACACTAGCAAACTTACATGATCAAATTGTAGACTAGCTGGTTTCCAGTGTGAACTTGGCTGTGTTAATACTCTACCCAGAGAACTACTCTTTCTTTTCTTTCTACGTACAATATGGCACAGCGTGTAACATTACCCTGCTGTGGTTTCCCAGCCACACGTTATATTTCACACGGTGACTGTGAATTGGGCTGGCTCCTGCGGTTTATCCAACGTGAAATTTAAGTCATTTTGTTAACGAAAACTGGTGATAGTACTCGTCCATATGAACAACTTTTACTATGAAGCCAACCATAAAATCGCGAAAAGAATATCAGCTGTTCCATAGAAAAGTTAAATACCTACTCGACCCAAATGTATGAAACAGCTGATTTTCTTTAACGATTTCAGGGTTGGCTTTATAGTAAAAGTTGTTCATATGGACGAGTACTATCACCAGTTTTCGTTAACAAAATGACTTAAATTTCACTTTGTATATACAGGTGTTACAATGATGTAGCAGAAACCGACAACTTTTCGTGAAAAGAAATTGGGAAATCAGTTTTTTCCATACATTTTGGTCGAGTAGATATGTAACTTTTCTATGGAATAGCTGATTTTTAGGGTTCTGTACCCGGAGGGTGCCAAACGTCACAGGTGTCTACAGCTTCAATCGTAATAGTTAGAAAGTTAATTAATAAATCAAATAGTTTCTTCTTATTTCAAATGTAGTTGTACAAGACGCTAAGTACTGCTTTTTAGTTACCCCTTTATCATTCTAGGGCGAACGATGCCAATAAAAAAACAGGTCAAACATTATATTATATCCCACCAAAAACATTATGTGAAAAACTGGCCAAGTGCAAGTCGGACTCGCGCACGAAGGGTTCCGTACCATTATCTATAAAAACAGCAAAAAAAATCATGTCTGTTGTATGGGAGCCGCCCTTAAGTATTAATTTTATTTCAATTAAATTATTTATTTTTAAAGTGAATATATACATAAATATTCTGTGAATATTTCAAGCGTCTATACCTGTTGCCGTTATCAATATCGAGCAAAAACGAGCAAAAAAATCACGTCTGTTATATGGGAGCCCCCTTTAATATTTATTTTATTCTGTTTTTTAGTATTTGTTGTTATAGCGGCAACAGAAATACATCATCTGTGAAAATTTGAACTGTCTAACTATCACGGTTCATGAGATACAGCCTGGTGATAGACGGACGGACAGACGGACAGCGGAGTCTTAGTAATAGGGTCCCGTTGGTTATCCTTTGGGTACGGAACCCTAAAAAGTAGTTCTGTCCACATGTCAAACAGGCAGCTGAATCAGCACGGCTTTTCTTGGGTTATGCAGAAACATTAAACTTTTTTTGACGAAACCGACAATCCTGCACTGCCTTTCCCCTTTTTAGGGTTCCGTACCCATACAACAGACATGTTTTTTTTTGCCGTTTTTATAGATAATGATACGGAACCCTTCGTGCGGGAGTCCGACTCGCACTTGGCCGGTTTTTTTCACTATTTCGGTGTTAGTGCCGTAGTAGGTAATGTTGTTCATGCTGGTTGGTAGAATAGCCCGTTTTAAGGAAAAAGGTTTATATTAACACTGTTTATTTAAATATGTTTGGTATAAATCCCCCATCCCCCAATTTTATTCTAATGTTTGGAGTGCTGTCTCTTCTTGGCACTACTCTCTATCATTCTCAACAGCTATTGTTAACTGGAAGAAAATAATAATTATCATTTAGTTCGCCTTTGTACTGATTTATTTTATTGTGCAATGTAGAATTGTATAGTACACTAGCTTTTGCTCGCGGCTTTACTCGCGTGTATGTGTCTTTAAGATAAAAATTAGTATCGACAGTTTTCGGCTTGGTGGTTATTTTATCAACGACCCTCATCAATCAATATACTTATAATAAAACTGTAGAAACCGCTGTGTCTGTACATTGAAGAAAATTAATATAAATAGAAAGGGGGTGACTAAAGAAGAGTAATAGAACACAAAAAAACGATTTTTAGAATTCTTTTCTGTCTCTCTGTTTGTTCACGCACATCTCTAAAACTAATGAACGGATTTTCATATAGTTTCCACAGCTGTACAGAGCTTAATTTGGAATAGAATATAGGCTTTATTTCATTAAAATCGGATCTCGTAAAAAAAAGTTATCGTCATTTAAAGATTTTTGGAATTTACTTTTCTACTGGGTTATGGTACGAGATCTCTGCAACGGATACAGAGTTCGAGTTTGGGCTTATTTGATTGGTCTTTAGTAGCACTTTGGTAGGGGGTCAAATCAAATCAAATCAAATCAAATATCTTTATTTGCTGAAGCACAGGTAAGGTAAGTTATAGAATAAGATGTTCTTGTTCTGCCGTGTTCTGCCTATTAAAGCAAGCAAAATATATACAATAACTAAAACTAAACAACTTATTTAAACAAATAGAAAAGAGATCAATAAATGTAAATCAAAGTCATTTGTACAAAGGCACTTTGGGTACCATCCAGCTGTCATCAAATGTATTACCGAACTTCATCTGTTAGATAGTCATTAATACGCTTTGTCGAGAAGTAATGTTTTAAATGTCAATTTGAAAGTCAATAAATTATCTATGTCACGTATGTTGGCCGGTATTTTGTTGTAGGTCTTGATGATGGGACTGGAAGGCGGGTACGGGTCTTTATTAGCACTTTGGTAAAGGGTCTGATGGGACTGGAAGCTGGGTACGGGTCTTTATTAGCACTTTGGTAAGGGGTCTGATGGGACTGGAAGGTGGGTACGGGTCTTTATTAGCACTTTGGTAAGGGGTCTGATGGGACTGGAAGGTGGGTACGGGTCTTTATTAGCACTTTGGTAAGGGGTCTGATGGGACTGGAAGGTGGGTACGGGTCTTTATTAGCACTTTGGTAAGGGGTCTGATGGGACTGGAAGCTGGGTACGGGTCTTTATTAGCACTTTGGTAAAGGGTCTGATGGGACTGGAAGCTGGGTACGGGTCTTTATTAGCACTTTGGTAAAGGGTCTGATGGGACTGGAAGCTGGGTACGGGTCTTTATTAGCACTTTGGTAAAGGGTCTGATGGGACTGGAAGCTGGGTACGGGTCTTTATTAGCACTTTGGTAAAGGGTCTGATGGGACTGGAAGCTGGGTACGGGTCTTTATTAGCACTTTGGTAAGGGGTCTGATGGGACTGGAAGGCGGGTACGGGTCTTTATTAGCACTTTGGTAAAGGGTCTGATGGGACTGGAAGGTGGGTACGGGATCTCCTCAACGAACAACAGCAGACCCTTCGAGTTTGGGCTTATTTGATTGGTATATATTAGAGCTTTGGTAAAACATGGTGACCGTTGCGTATAGCTGTCCTAAACATCATATTCTTTTGTTTTCCTTATTTCCACAAAAATCTCTTCGACGCGGGCGGAGCCGCGAGCAAAAGCTAGTAGTCTAATATGTTGACTGTGGTCACTACGATGATAATAAAAAAAAACTGCATCCAAATCCGTTGGTTTCCGTGTTGTAACGGAACAGAAAGAAAGACAAAAATTAAAAAAATAGTCGTTTTGGTCTCAGTGCAATACAAATCTGGGGGCACAGCAGTGCCCCCGCCAAGTCGAGCTAAAAAGCGGCACGCCGTACCATCCTTTTCTCGAAGCAGTTTAGGCCATTTCCGACCCGCTATAACTTCGTTGTGGATAAAACTAGCAGCCTGAATTTTCTTTAACCAAAGAGGCATTGTATAAACACGGTATATTTCAAATTTCATTCAATTTGAACTGGTAGTCTAAGAATAATAACTAGTCAAAGTTTCTTAATTTTGTCACTCACTCACTCACTCACTCACTCACTCACTGACTGACTGACTGACCGATCATCAAAACTCTAAGGCACTTCTAGCAGACATAGAAGCTTCAAATTTGGAATACAATTAGTGTTTAGTATATAATATAAATCAAGGAAAAACTAAAATATTTTGCAATTTCGGTCCAGTGCTCTAGATACACCAACTGCATAAATAACTAGTCAATCTTTTTATTTAAAACAAAAGATTTTGAATATTGATATGGTCACTATAAGATGTTGTTAGGTTAGCTAATTATGTAATAACTTAAGACGGAAGGTCCCTTAAGTAGGGACTGAATAAATTAATCGACTTGGATTTACATGGATCTCACAACTTCTTACGGTAGAATAACTAAGTTGCGAGACTTCGTTTTTTTACAAGTTTTGTTTTTGATGGTGTAACCCTTTCCATTTTCGCAAAACTATTCAATGCTCAGATGCGACTTCTTACTACTTTATTAGTATAATAATTATTGCTAACACATTGAATTGCTGGAATATTGATGTTCATTTGCGCAACTAGTTTTTGCTAGAAATACCTACTTTCCAAATTATCGTAAATTAGAACCATCATCGTCTATACTCTATTATCTTCATGTCCAATTAAGTGCTATTTATAGACTTCAAGAATAATGTTGGTTGGTGTTTTTGTTAGGGTTCCATGAAAACACGGAAATCTTAATAGCGATGTATCGGGTCTATCCGCGGAACAGCTCTGTCGATACACTGGATAGTAACGAAAATATCTATGACGTCACAATTTCAGAATGTATTCCTGTCTTCGTCTGTCGCATGTCTCAGAAATAAATAAGGCTGATTCAACTAAAACTTAGCATAAAAAATACGGAAATTGATAACTCAACGTAAAATTTTGAATGTACATTCAGGGTTGTCAATCGTCCGGTTTAACCCGGACAGATATTTAGATACAGGGTGTAAATGCAATGTCAAGAATCCCTCTAGGGTATGAAAGTATACACGATTCTGATGTCATTACGAGAAAAAAAATATACCTTGAATTTTCACAAAAAATTCCATCATTTTTCGAAGCTATGGCTACGCAGATCACCGGCCTCCCCACACACCTAATTGCACCCCGCAACCCGCACCCCTCATCCGAGTGGCCAGCGACCAGTGAGGGTGTCCACGCGATTAGTGTATTTTGAGTAAAGAAAATCGTCTTATTGTGAGGACTTATGCTATTACTTTATTACTAGTACTTTATTTAGAGATCCCAGTATTTAAAATAATATCTTTACTGATCATACTAACACAGCCTTAAAGGATTCTTGCCTTTGCTTTTACACCCAGTACATATACGGTGACTTTAATTTATGCAGCCAAATTCTTACTGAAGACTCGGTAAGTGCTTAGTATCAAGGTTCGATGACCATTTTTGTGTAATTCGTAAATTATTCTTTTCGTGTTCGTTACAAACGCAAGCCCAGCCCCGAGTCGATTACTATGAGACGTCAAGATTTTATGTTGCGAAGTTAGCAAAAAGTGTTATCGATCCGTATTACTGATCACTTACCAAGCCTCCAGTGTGAGTTTGGCTGCATAACTTAGTCACCTTATATACTACTAGCTTTTGCCCGCGGCTCCGCCCGCGTGTTATTCGGTTTAACGACATGCTTTTTTCCAGGATTAAAAAGTAGCCTATTAGTTAAGTTAGTATATAAGCTATATCCATTCTAAATTTCATACAAATCTGTTCAGCCGTTTCAGCGTGAAGGAATAACAAACATACACACACACACATACACACACACACACACACACACACACACACACACCTTCGAATTTATAATATTAGTATGACTTCTGTGAATTTTTCTACATATTCATAAACAACCGTTTAGCCGGAGGGGGCGGGGGGAGGGGGGGGGGGACAGTTGACTCTAACAAAAATTAGCACTTTAAAGTTTAATGGTTTTCACACACCCATAATGTTTTTGAACGACCTATCCAACGATACCCCGCACTATGGGATGGACGAGAAAAAAAATCCCTAATTTACGTGTACGGGAAATACGCTTAGAAAAAATTATTTCGAGATTTTTTTACCGTTTGGTCGGCGTGATTAATATGTATAACCATACCAAATTACAGCTTTCTATTACTCTGAGCTAAGCCGCGGACACGAACTATAAGGGTTCCTTGTCCGACTACGGAACCCTAAAAAACTTAATACCTACTGCATTTGATTGTATTTATTTGAGTGTAAACACGTAGCACCGGTGACATGAACGGTAAATAAAACATTAAGAACTTTAGAAATTGGACTTACGTCCTGTCTTATCCCGCAATTTCCTTTCGTCCTATAGTAGGAATTATTATAAATGTCGGAATCGGCTTAAGAGCTTATCTTCCAATGAATGGGCATTGTTCTATTGTGAAGTTCCACCACTAATTAGCAGTGCACAACGAAACGCATAAACAACAAAATATTTTATGTTGCTAACTTTACCACATAAACAAAAAGGCATTTAAAAAAAATCCTACTGCAATAAAGGCTATTAAAGAGGGTCATAGGCTTAATGTATGTATACTTATGTATATACTCTAAGGTCATATGATTACCAAGCATTATCGTCCTGTCCGGTATTATTTTCTGAGAGGGCTGGCAACCTTGCATGTGGGACACCAATTAAGGCGCGTGTTCCCGCGTCATCCGAAAATTACTCCCATTGATAAAGTTATTTCTCTTAAACCGCCCACTTAAAAATTGTGATAAAAATATATGTCATTATTTAAAGTATAAGAAACAATCTCGTTGCAAGAAATTATTCTCGCCTATAAGAAACATCTTGAAAATATTTCCCAAAGTCAAGTTTTTTTTAGAATAAAATTGGCTATTTCTTGGACACCTCTAATGTTATTTGTATGGTTCTTGCACTAAAATACAAAAAAAGTATAGCTTATAAAACTCATTGCAGGAAATTTAAAAATGTTGATTCACAGCAGAGTTAATAAATAAAAACTAGATATTTTGAGAGCGCGTGACGTCAACGTTGCCGTAAACGGCAAGTACCGGAGCAGTCGATTTTAAAATCAAAGGCAAGGTTTTAACGTTCATTTTGACTTTATTCAAAATATCTCAAGGTCATTGGAGGCTACAAGGGCCTTAACGTATTTACGTTATGTGTACGACATTTACATTGAAAAATTAGGCCAAGTGGGAGTCGAACTCCCGCACAAAGGGTTCTGTATCACCCCACAATAAGGGTGCGGAACTCTAAAAACGTTATAGCGCCTGACAAAAAATTTAGCATCGTCTGCGTACGGAACCCTACTTTTTATTATTTTTTTGTTTTACTTTAGATTATGTCCTAGAATGTGACTTTTAAAACTCGTATGTACTTACCGTTTTTATGTAAGAGCCAAAACCAATGACGTTTAAATAATGCAACTTTTTCGAGGTTTCTTGTATGGGGGAGCACCCATTTTTTAAAAATTTTATTATATAACCTGATATAGACTATAGTAACACGTATTCTGTGAAAATTTCAACTTTCTACTTATTACGGTTGAAGCTGAGACCCATGTGACAGACAGTGGAGGCTTAGTAATTAAGTTCCTGTTTGGCACCCTTTGGGTACGAAACCTTGAAAATTACGTTAAAATTTTCATGAATAAAATAAAGCTATAATTTAATAACGGAAATTTTAAAAATATCCTCTCGCTACGGGACTCACGTATCACGGAGCTAGATAACCGACAAATCGAACTGTGGATCGGTACATGGGTCGTTTGCGGACATAAATGATAGATAATGACTAAGCTTCGGTCAGCAGACGGCCGGCCGGTCTAGCATACAGGTTGCCACACCATTCCTCCTCCAGTCTCGCACTTGGCAACACATACTCTTAATTCAAATTTGTTTTTTTTTTAATCGTGCTCGATCATTCAGCCTTTGAATGCAGTTTTTAGTGCCGTATCTATAGGTCGCGCGGGGGTTATCGTATCAGTGCATTTTGTTTTTTGGGAACGATAAGTGTTTTTTTTCGTGAACGATGGTGGACAGTAAGTGCGGGGCAGGGCCGGTGAAAGCGTTCATCATGAGCGATCTCCTGAAGAAGTTCGATTTCGAAGCCACGAATGACTTCGTCAAGGTTTTGGTTGCAGCCGTCGGCTTCTACGTTGGCTTGTTTTACCGTATGTAGATTTTTCATTATTTTGTGTTGTCTTTAGAAAGGGTTTCATTTTTAAATCATATCATAAACCGAAGAACAAAGTAATATGCAGGAAGCGCCTCATTCAGCTAATAGTTAGTTATCATGAAAATATTTCAAAAATATCAATAAAAATCACATGTCACATAGGTACCTGTTTAGTTGGTTATAATTTTGTTTATATAATTTACAACAACAAAGTCACCTGAAAGAGTATATACATGCAAAATCACAAGCAATAACAAAAACCTACGAATCCAAGTATTCTTTGAGAGAATAAAAAGTATTTTCGATTAGCCATTTTCGTAGTCTTCTTTTAAACATATTTAAAGATGGGAGATCGATTATATTTTGTGGAAATAGTAGCAATTATTTTTATAAAGTTAAGTATTAGGTTTCTGTTTGATAACTAACCCATTTGGGTTTCGGGTATTTCTAAGATAAATGTCTTTTGCATTTTTAAATAGGTTGGTATTCTGTTTGACAAAAGTAGCAATTTCAAGCACGTATAAGCATGTCCTTCATTGGATCGGAGAGAGGCCTTCCTTGGTCATTTTTGACGGGGCTGTTCATTTATTACGTAAGACTATTTTAACCACTTTCTGACCCCCCCTCCATCTACGTAAGAAAAAATAAGACTGATGAACCCCCTCCCCCTCTTTAAATCTTACGTAAGATAAGTAAAATTGCAAAGAAGTAGTAAGTAATTTTTGGTTACTTTTTGTAATCTTACGTAAGAACAATCTAGACCACCCCCATGCAAGAAAAAATAAGTCTTGTTCGAACCCCCTCTCTCCCCAAATCGTCTTACGTAATATATGAACATCCCCTAAGTTATAATTATATATAACACTTATAACACGCCATGAGCCAGAAAAAGCATTCACCGCAAAAGACAAACACCTACCCACCTTTGACTATAAATATTAAATAATGATCAAATTGTCATTAACATTTTTAGTCGAAAGTATTTCTGGCCTTCTCAGGGTTTTAAGTTTCCTTTTACTATAAGATAACGAACATATTCAAAGGTTTAATTTGAAATTTTTGTGCAAAATTAATCAGAATACCTACCTACCACTTTAATAAATTTACGTACTTTTGTCCAATTTATTTCTCGTTTTAGCTAGCAAGCTTCTTACTTATCATTTCAGTATTTAAAATATAATACATACCGCGTGTAAATAGACTGCTACCATTACATGAAACCACATATTCTACCGACCCTACTGAACCACTTTTCCCAAGAGTCATACCCGCGGACACCCTTAGTTTGGGAAATAATTAAGTTCCAAACAAAATACGTGAACCCTAACGCACCGACATACGGGCGAGTTTAGAGAGAGCGTCGATCTCAAACAGCTTCAGGTTTCATGGACACGTCTGTTGTATGACTCGCACTTGGCCGGTTTTAGTATTTGTTGTTATAGCGGCTACAGAAATACATCATCTGTGAAAATTTCAACTGTCTAACTATCACGGTTCATGAGATACAGCCTGGTGACAGACAGACGGACGGACAGCGGAGTCTTAGAAATAGGGTCGCGTTGGTTATCCTTTGGGTACGGAACCCTAAAAACACCTCTATTCCGTAAGCAATTATGCACATTATTCCTAAATAGGTGTTTTTTACCCAGACTGTAGCTTGCTTTTTAGGGTCAGTATTCTACTAAGAATAAAACAAATTTTGTCGAAATTTCGTATTCAGTCGGTGTTTAATTAAGAGTGCGGCCGTTAGTACGACAGGTTTTAGAGAACACCGTAAGCTATGGACTACGCTGAATAGAATTCGTACTGGCGTGGCAAGGTGCAACTACAACATGCATCAGTGGGATATAGCTGACTCACCTCGTTGTGACTGTGGAGCCTCGGAACAAACTATCCGTCACATCGTGGAAGAGTGCCCCAACAGAAGGTTTTCTGGTGGGCTGGAGCAGCTACATAAGTTAACACCTCAGGCAAAAGTATGGCTATCAAACCTGGATTTAGAATTGTAGCTGTATATATAAAATAGAAAATACTAAGATAAAGCAGGATACCAAGGCCATACGATGATGATGATGAGTACGACATTAGCCACTATCTATACTATGGTAAAGGATTTAAGATAAGTACAAAGTCCAATAGCTTGATGTTCTCTTGACTATACTAACGTAAATTACGCATTTTTATGAGGACTGTATCATTACAGTTATTAGGGTCATTCTCAAAAAAATTGTCAAATTTAGTGTCCACTTTTCATCCCTGGACAGTAATTATTAGTTTTTTTAGTATTTATTTGTATATAATAAGCAAATCGCATCGTCAAGATAAATAAAACAAACAAATTCAAAGGTCAGAACTAATACAGATATATTAAAAATACTAACTTTTGCCCGCGGCTCCGCCCGCGTGGTATTCGGTTTAACAACATGCTTTTCTCCGGGATAAAAAGTAGCCTATGTGTTAAGTTAAGGTATAAGCTATATACATTCTAAATTTCAAACAAATCCGTTCAGCCGTTTCAGCGTGAAAGAGTAACAAATATACATACACACACACACACACACACGCACAAACTTTCGCCTTTATAATATTAGTATGATGATATTTAAATTGACTAAGATTATGTATCCATAATTAAATTAATTTGTGTTATTCGTTGGTGTTACGCTTGTTATTTTTACATCATAGAAAATTTCGTTGGGTTATTGTTATTACTTATTACTAAGGTCCGACCGAAATCTCGGTCTCGGCCAAAACACCCCGAGATTCTGGGCCGCGCCGAGAGTAATTTGGTAGGTACTATTTTTTTAAATACGCCCTAAAAATACACCATGACTAGACTTAAGAGTAAAATAAAATAAGCAGACTCGTTTATATAGCCAAATTCATACTCAGTAAGTGAGTGGTCTGGACCAAGGTTCAATTACCCTTTCTGTGAAATCACACTAATATTATAAATGCGAAAGTTTGTGCGTGTGTGTGTGTGTGTGTGTGTGTGTGTGTTTGTGTGTGTGTATGTTTGTTACTCTTTCACGCTGAAACGGCTGGACGGATTTGGATGAAATTTAGAATCGATATAGCTTATACCCCAACTTAACACATAGGTTACTTTTTATCCCAAAAAAAAGTATGTCGTTAAACCGAATAACACGCGGGCGGAGCCGCGGGCAAAAGCTAGTACGCAATATAAAATTAAGACTTCCTATACTAATTGAGTCGAAATTGATCTTGAACAAGAATAGGCACAAAACATATTTTTCGTATTTCGCAAACAGGGTCATTGAACCTCGGTCCTGACCACTTAGCGAGTCTCCAGTATTATTTTGTCTATATATAGAAACAAAAGTAACCTTATATTTTTTATAGTGAAATCCATCGCTTTAGAAATTCTAAATTTTATTAGAATGCATGAAAAAAAAAAACGGCTAAGTGCGTGTCGGGCCACGTGCAGTGTAGGGTTCCGTAGTTGCCCAGTACATTTTATAACTTTGTGTACTAATATAGATCGCGCCAAACTTCTAGTCCGCTCGGAAGTTGCTCTCCCGAAGAACGGCCCATACATTGTCGTGTTTAGAGGAGACTAAAAGTACCTGACCTGTACTCGTAAACCAGTAAAGCCAACCTGTGACTGCTTAGCTGTGACAGTTTTCCTTTTCACTTCAATATACCGGGTGTAAATATACTGCTACCACTAACTACTGAAACTACTCAACCACTTTTCCCAAGAATCAGACTCGCGGACACCCTTAGTTTGGGAAATAATTGAGTTCCAAACAAAAATACGTGAACCCTAACGCAACGACATACGGACGAGTTTAGAGAGAGCGTTGTCGGCGAAACCTGAATCTGTTTAAATAATAAAATAAATTCAATTGTCAATTTTTCACGGAGTTGTAAATTACGTTTGCGACAAAATCTCAGGACTTTTCTATGGGAATCAGGCTATTGCTCAGGACTTTTCAATTCTCTATCTAGTAACCCTATGTTCGAGGAGATTCTAGAAAGCTACTATAAATACTTCGCAGATGTGTTCGTGTCGGATGACGTCAGGACAATTAAAATATCGTTAACTTGGACCATCAATTGCCCAAAACTACGATAATGCTAACAAAACTGCACCCCCAAGATTTACTCTGACGCAACGACTCATCCTCTCGAACGTTATTAAGGTTTTAAGGCTGGGCTCGACTGTGGAGGTACCATCATCTTACTCGCAAATCCTCCCGAAGTTAAGGCCTTACCCCTGGTGCACTATAATCTTACTGAGCGATTTTGAACTTCAGTATGTTGTCAGAAAGTCTACATTAGAATGCTCGCTTCGAATGTTTTCCTGTTATAGCAGTAATTTCAGACATATTTCTTGACTGCGCAAAGACCAATAACTAAAATATTTTTATTTTCAAGTGCTTAGAAAACGCCGTCTCTGAGACATAAAACGAAATAATAACTTAAAAAGGCATCATTTTCAAAAATAAAATCTATCGAGCGAAATGTGTCCAATTAGGTAACCGACTTGACAACGGAAAGACAAAGGTCTGATTTCAGTGTTGTATTTTACTATGGATAGTAAAAGTTGTTCCTGTAGAAGAGTATTTTCTCGTTTTCGGGTTTTAAGGCGACAGTAGTCAGAGTAATCTGTCCTGCTCCAACGCTTTCATTTTACACTTACCTATCCTGCTCAGTGGAGCGGGCCGCACAGAAAACTTGCGATTTCGTTTTATTCATAAATATTTAAAAACGGATAGGACTTACTTTTTTAACTGTGCGAGGAGGCACTCTAATTTTAATGAATGTTTTCTTCATAATTTTTAAAGAGGGTAGGGTTTTTAATGTGACGGCCGTTTTATATAACATTTTTATGACGTTTATAAGTTTTATTGTTCAAAATCTAATGTAACTTATATGAAATGATATTTACTCGTAGATTATAGTTAAGACCTAGCTTTCCTCTTCTATTGAATGCAGGAAAATGCAAGTAATCGTGTATCGAACGGCCGATATACCAAGAAAATACAAAGAGTGAAATGTGACATAATATTCTTTCCTTTAAACTCGAGAATATTCGGGAAACTTAGCCTTAAATTATTACTCGATCGTACGTAAGTAATAATATTAGATGATACATAAACCACTCGTTTAATGATGAAAGAGATTTACAACTGTTGAACAATGTGGTAAACTGATAACAACAGAATATAAACATTTAAAAGATAGAAGTGTGGGGTCAACGAAAAGTTAATTTATATTTTAAAACAAATATCATGACGGTGTAGCAATAGAGAGATCCCTAGCAAATATAGTCTGTTATCCAGAGGAATGGGAACATTTAATAAAATTGAATCAATGTTGGTACTAAATTATTAAATTAATAACTGGGCTTACCATCACAAAAAAAAAGAATATCCGGAGAAAATTCCGCACATTTGTAGAAAATTCCGGACATTTTCTGTAAAATGTTTCATTTTGCGGCAGTTTGATTTCTTGCGTGAAGTAAAGATTTTTTGCAAAAAAATATATATTACACTAGCTTTTGCCCGCGGCTCCGCCCGCGTGTTATTCGGTTTAACGACATGCTTTTTTCCGGGATAAAAAGTAGCATATGTGTTAAGTTAGCTATATTAAATTTCATCCAAATCCGTCCAGCCGTTTCAGCGTGAAAGAGTCTTTTGGCCTTTCAAAGAAAGTTCCCGTGAAATTATTTGTTGAAGTCTGTTATGCTTATGAACATATATTTAGGATGTAAGTAAATAAGAGTTTTTAGCTCAGAGACTATTGGTACTGGAAAGTTGTAATTTGGCATGGGTATACATATTAATTATGCCGACAAAATGGTAAAATAAAATCTCGTTTTTTTAAAGTAGGTATTCCTCCCGTACACGTAAATTGGGGATTTTTTTTCTCGTCTGTCCCATAGCGTGGTCGTTCAAAAACATTGTGGGTATGTGAAAACCATTTTTCGATTTAAGTATCCGTTGGCGAAATTTCAAGCTTTAAAGTGCTAATTTTTGTTTGAGTCAAATGTCCCGCCCCCCCTGCCGGCTAAACGGTTGCTTGTGAATATGTGAAAAAATTCGCAGAAGTAGTAAATAATGAAATTAAAAGGAAAACTATCACAGCTAAGTAGGATTTACAAGTTTACGAGTACAGGTCGCGCCAAACTTTTAGTCCCCCTAAATACGACAATGTATTGGCCGTTCTTCGGGAGAGCAACTTCCGAGCGGACTAGAAGCTTGGCGCGATCTGTATTAGTAGACCAACTTATAAAATGTACTGGTCAACTGCGCGTGGCCCGACACGCACTTGGCCGTTTTTTTTACTATGTGATGTTTGATGTCATTAAACACTTTCGTATTCGTATGCGTCACAGATTTTGTTAAAATAAATACTAAAATTATTTTTGTATCCTTTATTCGTTTACATATTAAAACACTTTATTTTCATGTCAAAATGTGTCAGTAGAGCAAACTTGCGTCATCAAAATATGGATGCATATTTTATA
This sequence comes from Ypsolopha scabrella, assembly GCA_910592155.1. NCBI lineage: Eukaryota > Metazoa > Arthropoda > Insecta > Lepidoptera > Ypsolophidae > Ypsolopha > Ypsolopha scabrella. The sequence goes on along the minus strand of OU342981.1, from coordinate 10,875,036 downwards.
AATGACATTGCAGAGTTAACAAAACGAATTTTCTACTGTCAACAAATCAACTCGAGAAATGTCTACCCACTTGCAAAATAATGACATGACAATTGCATAAGTTATCTTTGCATGCATTTGATTACCTTGTGACATCGCACGACCCGCTCATGCCATGTTATTCCATTGTTAATGGACACAAGGAATCTTATGAAGATATTACCTTGCAAGAATTTTAGTTTTGACTGCACTAAAACTAAAGCCTTAAAATCAGCTACAATAATGGCAGTAAAAGGTAACGGTATATTTTTCTGTAGTATAAATGTCTTTGCAAATCACAATGATGTATTTCGTACTCGTTGTAGTAGTTTCGGTTAAAAATGTAAACAGTGTTAATGAACCCAAGTGCTTAAAACATCGGTTAGTACGTAATCAGGGAGGAGTTCTGGGGTTACCCCCCCTTAATCGAAATGATCATGGAAGCCATAAATATGTGAAAGCTATGATTTGGTATTCGGGTCATCCACTGCATCATTATCTGCTGAAAAAATCTCATTATTGAGATAAGCACGCCATTGTACATAACTTTCAAGATGTATTTTATTACTAAGTTTCTGTGTACATTAAGAATAAATACAACATAATATATTTCTTTGTAGGGTTCTGTACCCACATGGTGCTAAACGTAACCCTTTTACTAAGCCTCCGCTGTCTGTCCGTCCGTCTGTCGTAGAGGTCTACAACTTCACCCGTATAATAGGTAGCCAGTTGGAATTTTCACAAAATACGTGTTATATATTTTGCCATCTTGGCAAATAAAAAATAAAAATTGAAACCCAATCCCCCTGCAAAACATCCTTGAAAATATAGCATTTTTTAACGTTATATGTTTTAGATCTATCTGAAAAACAATAATAAGTACGTACTAAGTTTTAAATTTGGTCAGATTGTAGTACATACTCTAACTTAAGTAAAACAATAAACATTGTCTACTATGCTTATTAATTATGATTAATAATTATGTTTAATTAATAATTAAGTAATAACAACACAATTATGATTCCGTACTCGAAGGGCGTGGCGTGGGATTGTTTGTCAGGCGTTATCATTTTAGCGACTTGTTTTTTGTCGCTATGACGTTGCTATGTCATTTATATTGTGGTTATTTACCCTAATGTTTTTGGGGTTGTACTTGCATCGTGTTGTGGTACGAAACCTTCTGTGCGTGAGTCACAATCCACACCGAGAACACCCCTGACACCCCCCCTAAAACCAAACACTGGATACGTACCTGTATCGGTCAGTTCCAATGTCGACTGGGAGCGGTTATCGGAGAATCTTCTGTTCTCTTATCGACGACGTGCGTGCTCCAAAACAATGCCTATCGTACCGTCACGTTAAATGTTACCAACCGACGAGCCTTTCGCCCGCGGCTCCGCTCGCCACCCCGTTTTCGGCTTGTGCGTTATTTTATGATCACCCATTATTGCCTATGTGTTGACCAGAGTCACTACGATGATAATAAAAAACCCGCATCCAAATCCGTTGAGTGGTTCCCAAGTTAAAACGGAACATACAAACAAACATACAGACAAAATTACTAAAAATTACTGTTTTGGCCTCAAAAAATAATTCAATGAACAGACACGACTTTTTTACAATCTTATTATTAGTATAGATAGATAGTATAGGTGGTAGAGCTGATGCCGGGATCGACTGGGAGGTACCACCATCTTACTCGGGAATCCTCCCGAAGTTATTCGGGGGAGGGTAAGAGGACAGCTCTCAGGCAAAACCAGGTGGCCCACCATTGCCTGGGACCGAGGGATGGCGGTATATCCATCCCCAATTGCCGGCCCTTATATAAAACAGACTGGTGACGGGCAGCGGCGTCACTGGTGCAAGGGTTTCGGCACCGCGCTCACCAACCCGCCTGCCCAGCGTGTGTGAGTATGGGCATTTCTTCCAGGAAGACCGCCAAGAGTGGCGAAATCCTGGAATTATTAAATTACTTATATTTGTCATTTTAAATGAAAAATACTGTTTTGAAAAATACGGCACAAGCTAGTTCTAGAGCGTAAGTCCCCCTCACTCCACTCCTCTAAGGCGCCGATTTGAAATTAAAAGTTTATCTAGGCCTTGTATTGGGTCTTTCAACGGTTTTTGTTTTAATATGCTGAGTCAACTACTTATCTGATCAATGTTAAACTTTTCAGACCCTTGTCTTTCCGTTTTCAAGTCGGTTACCTAATTTGACACATTTCTCTCGATAGATTTTATTTTTGAAAATGATGCCTTTTGAAGTTATTATTTCGTTTAATGTCTAAGCGGCTTGAGTTTTATGTCTGAAATTGCTGCTATAACAAGAAAACATGGTTTATTTTCCGATGTCAGGTGGAAAAACTCCTACATCAAATACTTTTTCGTAAAATCCAGAAAAACCTCTAAAATTCACTGATTTTGCGTGCCGCCAGCGCGCGAAGCGAGCATTCTAATGTAGGCTTTCTGACAACATACTGAAGTTCAAAATCGCTCAGTAAGATTATCGTGCACCAGGGGTAAGGCCTTAAGTTGCCATGCGTGTTATGGAAAGGTTAAAATTAAAAGTGGTTTTTGATCGCATCGCTAACCATAGCATTTTGCTAAGTATCATGAATGAATAAAAAGTGCTCTTTACATCCCCTATAGGTCGCCTGCGTGCTTACCTACTAGATCGGATAATTATATCTTATACACCTGCCTGTACTTAAGGGTCCGTATAAGGCTAGATGCGCATTTTCAAGTGAGCATATCACATTGTGTAACTTGATTAATCGGTCCAGTAAATATAATATAGATAGTAGATTATAGGGCTGATAGATTCATCCTAGAAAAAACGCAAAATCCTTAAGTTCGCTCTAAATTTCATGTTTTTCGAGTGTTAAAGGGCCTTCCCTTAATCATACAGCCTTGAAATTTGTATTCAAAATAAGTTAACAAATGACTTCGTCAGTTCGTCTTAGAATATTTTAAAAATTGCACATAGAAGCAAAGTTATTAAATAAAAACGCAGATTTTAGTGGGCGCGTGTTTCTTGGTGGTCGTAACAGCCACGGCTGAGAGCGCGCCATTTTAAAATAAAAGGAAACGGCGTAGAGTTCAGTTCTGATTAATTTGAAATCGCGGCTACACTGATGGTTTTTTCACTTTTATGTTACAGTCTGCAGCTGCTTTATACTAATATCAGTTACATTATGCAAAGTTTCAGATCTAATTTCAAGTATTTTAATGGAATCAAGTTTTCACAACAGGTGGTAGAGCTGATGCCGGGCTCGACTGTGGAGGTACCACCATCTTACTCGCAAATCCTCCCGAAGTTTATTCGGGGGAGAGTAAGAGAACAGCTCTCAGGCAAAACCAGGCGGCCCACCATTGCCTCGGACCGATGGATGGCGGTATATCCATCTCCAATTACCGGGCCTTATATAAAACAGACAAGTGACGGGCAGCGGCGTCACTGGTGCGAGGGTTTCGGCACCGCGCTCACCTACCCGCCTGCCCAGCGTGTGTGAGTATGGGCATTTCTTCCAGGAGGACCGCCAAGAGTGGCGAAATCCTGGAAAGGCCTATGTCCAGCAGCGGACAAAACAGGCTGATGGATGAATGGATGGAATTAAATAATGTTGATAAAATATTTTGTAAAACCTCTTTTCAACGTTATTTTGGGCCACCCTGTACTGGAGACGCACGAAGAGACGCTTACTTAGGATTACCAGATCTTTTATGTGAATTCCTGAAAATAGGCATTATGACAAAAAAAAACATTAACATCCAAAAACATCCGTCAGTTAGATTATCCGAAAATATTGGACACATATTTTTTCTTTTTTCAATTAAACAAAAAATTATGAAGATATAGCCCGCTGAAGTTCCGCGTGACGTCACATCTAAGTACAATTTTACTTAGAAGTGTGACGTCATTTTCCCCCACTCCAAAACTTCGACGCGCTTTATCTCTGTAATTTTTTGTTTTATTGACAAAAGAAAAAATACGTGTCCAATATTTTTTGATAATCTAAATGACGGACTAAATAGGATAATATTTTGTTTATGCTGTCTAAAAGCCTGCGCGATTTTTAACAGTTATTGTTACAAACACAATGTAACTCAATAAATGTACGTACACATTCGCTAATTACTAGTGCTACGAGTCGTAGCCTACGACCCGCTAAGTCGTACTCTGCACGCCACGTGTAATTTTATGCATGTATCATTTTAATTTTATCCTTTTTTCTGACAAAGCGTTAAAATTTCAGACACGTTTAAAAAAATTCTGCCTTCTGGTAACCCTATGCTAGTTACACGGAGAGTAGAAATACCTTATGGTAGAAATGTGTTTTGCACATTTTAACTTCGCTTCTTTCAAAATAAATGTTTTACTCAATGATGTTAAAGCCGATTTTGAAGGTTTTAATTTTAAGCTAAGAAACTTACTAAAAAACGTAATTTGAAGTGACAGCACTATATTTTGCTATTCTGAAGGGCACACCAACTTAAATTAGCAAGCCTTATAAACCCTCCTGAATCAAACTAAATTTTTTAAATTCAATCAAATGACAGCTCTAAAATGTGCCTTGAAATTACCAAAACAAGTTAAAATCACTAAGTTGAGTAAATTATGGCTGTCAAACTAAAATTTTAGTTTGACGTTTATAAAATGGTGACTTGAAAATGGCTCTTCTTTTTAACCCTACTTAAGTTGAATTTTATGTATGTCAAACTAAAACTAAAGCCTTCAAAATTGGCTTTAATAGGTCCTTAGTCGTTTCTTTTGAAGTTGTCGTTTTATATCTAAAAAGTAAAACAAAAAATATATAGAATTATATAAGGTGACTTTTATTTATGCAGCCACACTCATACTGGAGGCTTGGTAACACTGATCGATAACTTTTTTTTTTCAAACTTAGCAAAATAAAATCTTGACGTCCCATAGTAATTGACTCGGGGCTGGGCTTGCGTTTCAAAGGAACACGAAAAGAATATTTTACGAATTTAACAAAGTGGGTCATCGATCCTTGTTACTGAGCACTTATCGAGTCTGGAGTAAGAATTTGGAGGTCGGGGTACATTCATCCTCCAGAAATTCGTACCGCGTAAATTTTTTTTCGTATTTCATCAAAAGGGCAATTGAAGCATGTTTCTGATCACTAAGCGAGTCTCCAGTATAAATTTTGTTTATTTGTACAATGTCTATTGTAGCATTTTTATTTTTATAATATATGTGTAAGTGTTTTAAGTATACTTTAGTCGAAATCATGTATATATATCGTTGATTTTTAGTAAACAGAATGTGAATTGCAAATTTACTTTCATTTTGTTCTGATTTCAGTTTTCACTCTCATTGTACTATCGAGAAGCAATAACATTTTTAAGTATGTTATCAGTTGAGGGACGAATTTACTCTGCTTGAGTCAAGAGGGACGAATTTGACCAAAAATAGAAAAGGGGACGAATTCTTGGGGACGAATATTCCCCAACCCGAATTTGGCTGTATAAATAAAAGTCACCATAATATATTAAATCCATCGATGTAGGTACCATTGTTATCAATGCACTTTCGCCATTTTATGGGAAGCTTATTAATTCGTTTGCTAAAATACAGGCACTTATCAATGAATTATTTATTTGGCCTGTTCTTTTTTCGCCAATATTTACGATTCGAAAACCGTTTGTTTCATACATTTCATAAGTTTTTTTCAAATCGTTCAAGTATATTAACTTATTTGAATGGTACAAAACCCTCAGGCGCGAGCCCTACTCGCACTTTGCCGCGGACAGACAGAAGCTTCTCTATAAACAAAAATGCTTAGTTACCCCGGTGAAACTTGTTCAGTTCATGGGTTGGCTATAGAGACCATGGTCACAAAACAATGTTCTTAGCACACAAAAACTGACGGTTATAATAAAAAATATAACATAGCTCAAAAACTACGTACTTCCAAACGGGGGGGAGGGGGTTTCTAGGGGGGGACCCCCTCTCCCCTCCTCCACCCCTTACCCCTCTACGCAGGTACCGGTTTTACCCAGTTCTTTATCATTAAACTTGAGTTTTTAATTCGGCAAACACTCTTGACAAATAGAGTGTTGCCATTATTCGAAAAAAATAAATAGGGATTGATATACATCGATATGTCGATATCGATATTAACTGCAGCATGACGTTTGGTGCTCTGATAAATCCGTAAAGTCTATCAAATAAAAGCTGAACAACTTTACCTGACACGGATATGGAAACAAGGTGAAAACAAATCTGGGTAAAGTTACTCTCAGCTTTTATTAGACAGACTGCATTCATATATGTTTTATTTACTTTATATTATGAATAAAAACGTTTCCCTTGTAAAATAAGATATTTAAAAGATATAGATTAGATCGAGTTAGCTGATTAAAATACCATTATGATAAATTATTTATTTGCTGGAGTAGAATAGGCACATCAAATTAGCAGTTACTATCGCCTGTAGCACCTTTTGTTTCTATAGTTGTCCAAATATTCGCAAAATGAAAAGTATGGATCGAAATAAAGTACGTATTCATTAACACATTTTTAATCGGAATGAGATTCGATTTTTAATAATAAATGCTAGTGTATATTATTATATAATAAATGCTATAAGGAAAGGACCTTGTCATACCTGAGGTGCAATTGTGTAAGGCCAATCGTATTCAAATTGATTGTCATGTGGCTATTCGGCTAAGCAAATTAGCCCATTTGAAAATTGAAATCGTACATTTTTGGCTGTCAAATTAATACAATTGTCTTGTTTTGTTGTTGACAACTGAAAAGGTACAATTTGCTTAGCCGAATAGCCATATGACCATCGAATTTGAATACGATTGGCTTACACAATTGCACCTCTGATGTCTATGTGCGTGCGTTAGCAACGTTGACGGAAGTGCGTGAGCGAATGAGATGCACATAGTGGCTGACGCACACAGGCACAAAGTCCTGTCCTAAAAACATTTGAAACGGATAGCATAAACTTGAGTGAAGTGGTGTGCAGTTTTAGATTAGACGGACCCTACGGTGCCACTTATGCTTTGGATATTAAGAGCTTCCTTTACTGATTTTTAATAAAATTTCAAGTTTTTACTTCCGGTAATAACTGTGAAGCAAACTTAAGAAGACCACTTCGAAATAAACAAAAATAATTTTCGAAAAAGATTGTGAAAAAGTGTAATGTTATATTTTTGTTAAATTTTGCGTCATTTGACCGTATGACTTTTTGAATATAAGAAACTCCAAAAACGCATCATGTAGCCGCCAATATTTTATGATATCGATAAGAGCAGCACTGGCTGGAAAGTGGCAATATTATGCTTTTCGAACTGTCAAACGTGTTCACCGAATTAAAAACTCCACCTTAGAATAATCGTTTTTTCCTGAGAGCAGCCTCTTGGTATTGGGGGGTCCAAAGCCCCAAAGCCTGCATAGAAACTTGTGGGAACCAACAACCACGACAGAAGCATTATAATTTCGTTCTTTTACTTTTTTCTACTCCTTCAATGAATTCTACACCCGCGAATAATCAATCTTTTCACAAAAAAAGTTTTTACAATCTAATTTTGCTATTTAATACTTTCATACATTTTTTAAACAGCAACATTTTTTTGTGAAAAAGACTGATTTTTCGATGGTGTAGAATTGATGGAACGTGTAGAAAAAAGTAACAAAACGAAATTATAATGCTTCTGTCGTGGTTGTTGGTTCCGACAAGTTTATATGGAGAACAGCTTTGGACCACCCCCCTAGACGATAATATGCAGTCTAAAGCCCTGGAAACCCTTACAAGGATCGTAGAGAAACAGTCCGCACCTGCCTTCCTTTAGAACCTGACGCGTCGAGGTAGCTTTTTATTTATTTTGTTACTAGCCTTCTGCCGGCGGCTCCGCCCGCGATGTGCAGAATAATGATTACTGTCATTGGACCGCTTTTTCTCTAACCGGTTTCACATTTAGTTACAGTATAATGATACTTAATTTAACCACTGTAAGGAACGATGGAAATTGTATTAAAATCCGTTTTGATATTTATGACTTAATTTCACACCTTTGCCATAGTAAAAACAGAATAGTAGAACAACTCCCGCGCCGTGCGAGGCTTAAATGCCTACTGTTGCAGGGTTATCAATTTATTTTGCGGCGATGCGATGCGACGAACTGCGGAGCCTGCCTGCCCTAGTCACACCACCGCCAGAAACCGCCTGAAGATAGTTTACTATTCTGTTTTTACCTCGGACGAACAAACTAACTGGACGGGCCACCAACAGGCGAACCTCTGCCAAAGGTATAAGCCCCGCGGGCATGCACGATAGATGTCCCTGTGTGTGAATGTGATTGTGTGCGTATAGTTTAAGCTAGTGTTTGAGTATTTTGTAGTGTGCGTGCATCGCGACGCTACCTCGTCCCCCACTGAAAATGACAGACTTTTTGGCATAGAAATTAGTGCGCGGCTCCAATCCAGTTGGTTTTCTCCTCCAAGGTTTTTACTATGCCTGTACTGACTGGCCCGAACTTTATAAGCGAACATAAAAGCACGTAAAAGATATGCCACTTAATACCAATAAGTGGAACTACTATCAAAAAATACAAAACTCTAATGAGGCACGGCACTTCTGCGCAAAAACATTTTTCATACATTGCCTCACGATTATTTAACAAGTTACCTAATGATTTGAAACACATAGACTCCTTCAGTGATTCAGGTTTAGATTTTCGACCCAACCATGCACAAGAGATTAAAGTTTAAAATAAAAGAATTTAGAATGAGCATGCAATATAACGATTTTATAGAAATTTATAATACCATTAAAGCCACTAAAATTAAAATTAAAGCTTTCAGAATCAACTTTATTCCATAAGTAAACTATATCTAAAATATATTTCTTTTTAGCTTAATACTTTATTAATTATATAATATAATATATATCAATATATTAATAACTATCAATAATATGTACACATTTTAATTTGTTATACTCTATTTCATATAACATTAGAAAAAATAAGATAACAGAAGCAGGGATTTGAAACTATTTCACACCATGCACATCTGCGGATAATCTATAATTTGGCTTCACATAGGTACTACTTTATGTAGAATGTTCATTATTTTACTATTTATGTGCACAAATATAGGCAAGTTATAAGACGTACTTAGTACAAAGAGAGCATTGCGAGTCACTCACTTTTGACTCACTTAAAAGTCAACATAAGTTAATAACAAACTGTGTTGCTTAAAATTAAAACCTCATACTTTTGCCGATTGTCACTTCTAATGCCACGAATTTTTAATTGATTGCATTATCTATCTATACTAATAAAAAAGTAGTAAAAAAGTCGAAAATTTTAATGAAATGGGTTATTGGTACTGTACTGAGGCCGAAACAACAATTTTTAGAATTTTTGTCTGTCTCTCTGTTCCATTTTAACTCGAGAACCACCTAACGGATTTGGATGCGGTTTTTTTATTATCATCGCAGTGAGGCTATAAGGGGTGTTCATAAAATAACGCCCAAGCCGGAAACGGAGCAAATATTGAATAAACGCTTTTATAACTTGAGAACCCATCAACGGATTTGAATGCGATTTTCTTTATTATCATTGTAGTCATCTTTCTTAACACATCGACTATAGGATGTGTTCATAAAATAACGCCCAAGCCGGAAACGGGGCAAATATTGAATAAATGCTTCTATAACTCGAGAACCAATCAACAGATTTGAATGCGGTTTTCTTTATTATCATTGTGGTTACCCTGGTCAACACATAGACTATAGGGGGTGTTCATAAAATATTGGGCGTTATTTTTTTCTGAAAACGGGCAGAGATTGAATAAACGATTTTATAACTCGAGAACCACTCCACAAATTTGCGTGCGGTTTTCTTTATTATCATCGTAGTTACCCTGGTCAACACAAAGACTGGAAGGGGTGTTCATAAAATAACGCCCAAGCCGAAAACGGGGCAAAGATTGAATAGACGCAAACGGCAAAGGCTATTATATAAATCTATGGGAAGTCTGATTCGAATTTATATCCGAAACCCACGCGAACGAAGTCACGGGCAAAAGCTATGCTTCAATAAAAAGATTAGAGAACCCTGCTTCTTTGGGTCTTTCAAAAGGAACATTTTGTAATTTTATTGTTTGGAATAATATTTCGTAGCTTAGAAGTTCCTTTATTTATGTTAGGTCAGGTATTAATAATCTTTTAGATGGTTATGCCATACAGACTTTTACACATAAAATGACACAAAACATAATGTTTAACGTTTTTTGTCACCATTTCGTCGAAGTGTGCGCCATGAAGAACCTATTTTGCCTTCTTTCTAATATTATATGAAATAGAGTATAGTCAGGGCCGAATGTAGGGGAGGGCAACCGGGGCTGAAGCCCAGGGGCCTCCACACAAGAGGGGCCTCCACAAGTTTTTATTTAATGTTGTACACTAATTGTTTTTTCGAATAAATAACTCACCGTGTACATATTTTTAACTAACAATACATAAAAATACAGTAAGTACAAATTGCATTAAGATGTGTAAGGGCTCATGATGTTTTTTTTCTATTTGTATTGGCTTTGTCCAGGAGAACTATATTTTTCGTTTTACCTTACTTTTTTAAGAAATGGAACTATACTTATACAAAGAGCAATGTTGAAACACGAAATTTTTACCACCCAACTTACTTCGTTCATGCCCAGGGGCCTCCACACCTTAAAATACGGCCCTGAGCGCCTAACTATGCCTAAGACAAAAATGTGAATGTAACGCCCTACCACAAACCCTCTTTTTGGGCTGTTTCAGCACAACATGAGTAGACGTATATGCTTGCCGGATCTGGAGCCAATTGTATTTTAAAATATGGCGAAATATATATATTTTTAATTGTGCATGTACAAATAAATAAATAAACATACATCTCAGACATTGCATTATCTTTTATATGTATAGAGAAGAAGATTAACACAAGCGTGTAATAATGACTAGATAGATAGATAGGTCTAGTTAATAGGTCTCTTAGTTGGCGACCTAACCCAAGGCAAATTGCGAAATTATACGTTCGGTAGGCACTGTGATACTAGCCCATTCCCTCGACTCTGCCTGCTTGGTATGAGACCTCCTGAATAACTTACCGGATGTAAACAGACAGAACACGTAAACTGTACTGATGATACTTAATGATTTTCTTTGACTTTCCCATGTAAAGTTCCTTCTAGTCAAAATTGTTAATTTATTGTTGTTATTTACCTTAATATTTTTAGGGTGACGCACTTGTATTGTGTGGTGGTAATTCCATAATTTTTCCATAATAATTCCATCATTTTTCTAAGCTATGGCTACGCAGCTCACCGGCCTCCCCATTCACCTAATTGCACCCCGCAACCCGCACCCTTCATCCGAGTGGCCAGCGACCAGTGAGGGTGTCCACGCGATTAGTGTATTTTGAGTAAAGAAAATCGTCTTATTGTGAGGTACTGGTACTTTATTTAGAGATCCCAGTATTTAAAATAATATCTTTACCGATCATACTAACACACCCTTAAAGGATTCTTGCCTTTGCTTTTGCACCCGGTATAGGAAATATTTTTGGTCGTTATATTTCTTGTGATTTTCCATAATTCATAATGTAGGTGCCGTGGAATATTTCAGTATAGTGTCAGTGACCCAGACACGGCTCAGACTGTTGGTCATGTGTCCTAATTAAAATTATCAATTTTGGTCATAATTCATTCACAATTAACGTGAAAATGATAAGATACTTCAAACCAAACCTCGTGTAAATGGAGTGGTTTCTGGCAATTTTGAATTTTACACTAGGTGACTTTCGGTTATATAAGGTCCTACAATTCAATCCATCCATCCATCCATCAGCCCGTGTTCGTCCACTGCTGGACATAGGCCTTTCCCAAATTTCGCCGAGGACCGACAATTCAAAGTGAAAAAAAATTAACAGATGATAGAGTATCCCTAATAGAGAACAACCATCGAAAAAGATTTTTTTTGCGCGTACTTTTTTTTGCCTTTCCATAGAAATTTAGTCACTGATTGCACCACTTTTGAATTTCATCAGTGAACGATACATGGTGACCTATTCTCGTGCAGCAAACCCTAAATTTAGAGTTGAAAAACGTAAAATAATACAAGCTCATTTAACTTTTATCCATCTGCGTTAAAGACTATTACGCAATGAAAAGTTTTAGGTTATGGCAGCTCTAAATCTAATATTTGGGACACGAGAATAGGTGTCATTATCTAGCCTAGAATTATTTTCACTTATTATTGTAGGACCTTATATAACCGAATTCATACTGGAGACTCGGTGGGTGGTCAAGACCAAGGTTCAGGGCCCTGTTTGTGTAATACTTACGAAACATATTTTTGTTGCCTCTAATACTTGTTCAATAACAACCTCTGCTCAATTAGTATAGAAAGTCGAAATTTTATTTTGCGTGTGTCATAGAAGGGGTAATTGAACCTTGGTCTGACAACTTACCGAGTCATCGGTATGACTTTGGCTATATAAACGAAAGTCACTTTATTTATATCAGGTTAAATAATAATAGTCAGCGAAACTCAAACTATTTGCCCCCATGGGAGCTAAGCGAAATTCACAACTTTTATAGAGAAATCCTTCTTTCTAGTTTCCTTGTGTACCATATGAGTTATACTCTTGACCAGTTTCTTCCACCCAAAGGTTGTCTGGAAGAGATCGCTTTAAGCGATAAGGCCGCCTGTTTGTATTTACCCAATATGTTACATTAAGTGTTACATTATTTTTTGTTTCCTTTTTTTTGGTGTACAAATAAAGCTGTATTGTTGTTGTTGTTGTTGTTGTTGTTGTTGTTGTTGTTGTGTATATTCTTTTTAAAAAGGTGCTTTGCTGAAAGGCTGAAAGGTACGTGTTTTTAAGGGGATTTTCCTATAAAAATTGCATTTTTTGAAGTTGTTTACCTGCTTTCAGATGAAGCCACTAATTTGATAAATCAGTACTTATATACATTTTAGAACCTTTTTCTAGTTTTATTCAGTACAGAAACGCGATTGCGTTACTTTCGCTCGATAGATTATTTATTTCTATTGGAATGAGGTCTTCTTCTACACTTTTTTTTTCTTATTATGACAAACAGGAAAGAGTGAAATATAAAAAATTTTTTTTACAAAATTTAATCATCGCTATTTCCATCCATTCATCAGCCTGTTTCGTCCACTGCTGGACATAGGCCTTTCCAGGATTTCGCCACTCTCTGCGGTCCTCCATACTCGCACACGCTGGGCAGGCGGGTTGGTGAGCGCGGTGCCGAAACCCTTGCACCAGTGACGCCGCTGCCCGTCACCAGTCTGTTTTATATAAGGCCCGGCAATTCGGTTGTTTTTTTAACATCGATGTACTATTTTTGTCTGTTTTTTGGAATAAATAGATCGATTTAGAAATGTAATTTCAATATTAAATTTTTTCGTGCTTCTAAACCGATTTATAAGCATTTTAGTTTTACAGGAAATTACGTCATCGTATTAGGTTTAATGTCAGATCCTTGCCAAACTTTAGGATGCATTCAAAAAATGTTTTTTTTCGTATGGAAATATGTTGTGATGACGTCACTGAAGGTCAAATGAAAGACATTCCCTTTTTTCAGTTAGGAAAGGATATGCACGCTTATTTTAAAATCTTCATACTAAAAAGAGTTAAGAAAAGCTATTCCTCGAAACAATTTTCGAATCGTAAATATTGATGAAAAAAAGAACAGGCCAACTGGGGATGGTTATACCGCCATCCACCGGTCCCAGGCAATGGTGGGCCGCCTGGTTTTGCCTGAGAGCTGTTCTCTTACTCTCTTATCATCGCTATGTATTTGTTTAAAATGAATTTGAGAAGAGACAAAATCGGGATAACCCCCCCTTGAGCATGTATTTATACACGTAGCGTATTAGTATTTAGTATATGGATAGCTATTATGTGTACCGTATAAGGGGCGAATTTTAAAAAGGGAGGCCGGACAAAGGATAGGCATGATGACAAAAAAAAAATTTATTAGTCCTTCAGTTAGATTATCAGAAAATATTGGACACGTATTTTTTTTTTTAATTTAACAAAAAATTATGAAGATATAGCCTGCTGAAGTTGCGCGTGACGTCACATCTAGGTACAATTTTACTTAGAAGTGACGTCATTTTCCCCCACTCCCAAACTTTGACGCGCTTTATCTCTGTCATTTTTTGTTTGATTGACAAAAGAAAAAATACGTGTCCAATATTTTTTGATAATCTAAATGACTGACCAAATATAATATTATTTTGCTTACTCTGTGTACAAGCCTATTGCCTTACTCAGAAAAGTAGCCAAGGAAAACATAGCATTATTTTTGCACTTTACAACTCCATGTCAGCCAAATGTATTTGTTGTAATGAGATTTATGGAAATGTTGGACTCCTATAATCAATTGTTACTAACGATGTACGGAAGAGCACGGCCTAATCGATAACAGTGTTTTTTTTTTATTTACAAAACTATCTTGAAAACGATGTCTCATCTTTTAAAAATAGACAACGCTCTATGCAGGATGACTGGTAATTACTAATTAGATGCTATCCTTTGAAGGGGTTGTAGAAGAGAACAATTTGCAGTCGATTCGACCATATAATGCCTTATGCAAAAGTGAACCATTTCTGAGATATTTTGAATAAAATTTTTTCTAAAGTAAAGTAAGGCATTATAAGGTCGAATCGACTGCAATTGCTCTCTTGGATCTAAGTACCAGTCACCCTGCATAAACGCCATTGCCATACCTACCTGCTTTTGCTCTGTAATCAACACTAATCACTGTACATTATTGTATTCATCGTATACATTAAATATACCTTTAATTTAGTTCATGTACTTTTACAAATTTATTAAATACTAGCTTTTGTCCGCGGTTTCACCCGCGTTGAATTAGTTTTTGTTTACTCCTATAAAATCAGTAAATATTATTCGAACTGTTACCTACAGTAAACCCAGCTGGTGAAATGTGTGTATTATGCGCCTCTGTTTCCCATTTTGTGTGTCTCTTTTATAGTTTTTCCATGGGAACAAAGGGAAAAAGTAGTTTTTGTTCTATTCCAGGTCTAAAACTACATTTATGCAAAATTTCAGCCTAATCAGTTTCGTAAGCATGGCGTGAAAGGGTGACACATCACTTTATATAGAAATTTGAAAGCTCATTTTCATCCCATTGGAACTGAGTTATGGGATAAAAAGTAGCCTATGTCCTATTCCAGGTCTAGAACTACATTCATGTGAAATTTCAGCCCAATCGGTTCAGTAGTTACGGTGTGAAAGAGTAACAAACATCCATCCATCCATACATCCAAACTTTCGCATTATAGTGGGATGGGACTAGCTTTTGCCCGCAGCTTCGTTCAGAGAATCTTCGTCCTGTTTTTGGCTTGGGCGTTATTTTATGAACACCCCTTTATAGCATAAGTGTTGAACAAGGTTACTACGACGATAGTAAAAAAACTGCATCCAAATCCGTTCAGTGGTTCTCGAGTTATAAAAGCGTTTATTCAATATTTTCCCCGTTTCTGTCTTGGGCGTTATTTTATGAACATCCCTTATAGCCTATGTGTTGACCAGGTTCACTAGGATTATAATTTTAAAAACCTCATCCAAATCCGTTGAGTGGTTCTTGAGTTAAAACGGAACAGACAGACAGACAAAAATTCTAAAAATTGTTGTTTCGGCCTCAGTACAGTCTACCAATAACCCATTTCATTTAAAATTTCGTGAATATATTCAATGTACAGACACGACTTTTTTAACTACTTTATTATTAGTATAGATATTATGTAAGTTCAAAACTTTAAAAAAGCAGCGGTAGCTTAGGGGGAGAGCTCCGGCCTCGCAATCTAAAGACCCAGGTTCCATCCCCGGTCGGGCATGCACCAATGATATTTTCGAAATTTATGTGCATTATTTATTCTTACTTACCACTTGCTGAACGGTGAAGGAAAACATCGTGAGGAAACCTGCATGCCCTAAAAAGCTTTTAATAGCTGAGAAAACTACCTACATAAACATAAATAATTTAATTATATAGGTACGTATTTCTGCCGAGATCAATAATTTGTTATCTTCTGTCATGTTAAAGACATTACAATTTACGTAATTATGTATACTATACCTTTAAGTATACAAAGAGATTATTCAGTAGGTTAATACAGGCCGCAGATAAAGAGCCTTCTATAGTTTAAGGTGGTTAAACTGAATCCCGGTGCAAAATGCACATCATAATATGTTTTCCTTACTTTTGAATAAAAAGTATGCAAAAATTGCGTTTTAAAGCAATTAGCGGAAATTGATTACTAGTAGTAGGGTTCTCGCATTAAAATTATGTTATTTTATGCTTTACATTTTAATTACAACGACAAATACGCTTTTAAGTTTGTTAATCGAATGCAATCAAAATTTAAATCATAAAATTATAGAATTTGAATGTAAAACCCTTGTTACTGCTAATCAATTTCCGCTAATTGCTATAAAACGCATTTATTGCATACTTTTTATTCAAAAGTAAGGAAAACAATATTACGATGTGCATTTTGCACCGGGATTCGGTTTAACCACCATAACAGAAAGCACCTTTAAAATTTAATAAATTCAGTTTTTAGATAAAGGAAATAACAATTATAGATTTGATTTTTGTCACTCTCACTCCAAGCAAAAAAACGCGCAGTGCGAGAGGGGCGGGTTCAGCGCAAAAGAGAAAAAAGTACGTTTTTTAATTTTATGAAAAAATCTAAAACAGCTAGTAAAATTTCCAAAATCATAAATCTAGAAGAAACACGCGCCCACTAAAATCTGCGTTTTTATATAATAACTTTGCTTCTAAATGCAATTTTTAAAATATTCTAAGACGAGTTGACGATGTCATTTGTTAACTTATTTTTAATACAAATTTCAAGGCTCTAAGATTTAAGTAATGGCCCTATAACACTAGAAAAACATTAAATTTAGAGGTAACTTCGTAATTTTTTTCTATCGAGCGAACTTAAAGATTTTGCGCTAAGATCAGCTCATATAGTCTCCTGTCTATATTATTTTTACTATAACCGATTAACCAAGTTACACAATGTGATATGGTCATTTGAAGTTGGGCATCTAATTAAAAACTCTTTAAATACCCTTAATGAAAAAAACTTATCATCTTTACATCCTATTATACTCGTGGTATATATGTCGCAGTCATCTGGTTGAATCTGCTATTCGATTGAATGACTAGTGCGTTCCTTGAATGACGAAATTCAATTGAATGACTAGGCCGAACGTTGATTGAACAAGCGTCACTCAACGTCCAACTAGTTAGCGGATTGTAACATAGCCCTATGAACAGAGCGGACGTAAAATCAGTCAGGTGATTCAAATTTAGTTCATTTTTTTCCACTGCGGCGCCAGTAGTCACCAAAACAAATATGACGTCAAACAGCTCGCACAGATAGCACTGTGTTTATATTTTTTTTTCGATTAAATTTACTTTAAAGTGCGTTATTTGTAATAAAATAGTGTGACAGTTTATAAATCAGTAATTTTTTAACTCTCCCAAAATTCTCATGAGCATCCTACCTGATAAGCAAACCTAATCTTTATGGTCACCCTACATGGGACCCCACTATGGACGACCTAAAATTTTGGCGGCCAATGATGAAACTTACGGCAATCGACAGTAATATCGTAAGGTTAACTTTTAAGTTGCGAACTCATGGTCACCCTAACCAAACATTACAAAGTCGGCTATATCCCATTCAACGACTTCGCTAAATGACGTTCAGTCAAGATGTTGAACGTTACATTCAACGACTTGGCGTGTTGTCCTTTAGTCATTCAATTAAATGTCGTCATTAAATAGACGCGCTAGTCATTCAATCAAATAGCAGATTCAACCAGATCACTGCGACATATATAACATATCCGGGTGTGTTATCTAACCGTCTGTCTGCATCTCTGACCTCTGGCGCCCTGGCATGCATCACCCATGCGAATAGCCTGACAGACGACGCGTGTGGGGTAGGTCAAGTGCGATCACGCGTCAGTTAGCCTGCCTGTCACGCAGTGGATCTACTTTCTGGATTACCTTTATCGGTTAGTTATTTTCGTTTTGTTTGATTGTCTGACCTTTGGGAGGTTGGATAGATATGGTTATCCGGCGAGATAATCGCCGCAACGATTGTTCCTGAAGAACAAGGTAGCGCCTGACGTACAATTCGGTTCACTCTGAGTACGGAATCCGATTATTTTATTATTTGTTTCTTTACTTAAAGTATGTACCACAATTTGTTCTTATTTTAAACATGTTAAACCGTCTTTAAGATAAATATTGCTGAAATAAATAACATTAAAAAAATGCTAATTTAATTTATTTTTTTATATTAATTGCGGTGAAAGAGGCCATAGCATGGAAATTTCAACTGACTACCTATTACAATAACTGTGAATTCTTTGAATAAAGATATAATTTTATAATTACGGTTGAATCTGTAGACCCCCGTGGCAGACGGACGGACAGACAGACAGCGCACAGTGATTTGCACCATACAAGCTAGACGCTGATTGATAAATCACATCCAATTTGAGGTATGTAGCTATTTTCTACTCTTTAACAAAAAATAATCACACAATGCCAAAGGTAGTCCCATTAATATTTACTAACGACCGAAAGAGGGTAGGTATATTATGAAATTGAGAATTGCAATCATTATAAGTAGGTATCGGTGTTTTTGTGTTGTGAAAAAAAAATAGGCGATAATCTTGAAGGTATGTTCAATATAACCATACAACATCTTATACCAAACTTTTTAGCAAGTATTTAGAAATATTTCTGAAAAATAGTCAAAAAAATATTCAAAATATAAGCAATTTTCATTTTCAATAGAGATTATTTATATGGTACCATCTTGTACCATTTCTAGAAAACATCTGTTTATCGTAGATTCAAAATCAGTAACGCTCAGATGTGACACGATTTGCCATCATTTTATTTTTAATTTTTTTCAGGACAACGGTACCAAATTCGTCGTTTCGAGCTTTTCGAAGTGTGATGTGATTCGAATAAATCCGAAAGAAATGAACATATTTTTCAATATGTTTTATCCAAATTCGATCTACTAAACGCTGCAAAGGAAGTGAAGAGACCCATACGAGAAAAAATTGCGAGATTTTCATCACTAATATTATCATTTTAAATTAAAATATATATATTATTGGCAAAATCTAAAAAATTACATACAAATATATACAATCTTATGACTAATTAACCTTGTTTCTTACATAAACAAAACAAACAAAAAAAAAGAAATGAAAACCTAAACAATTTTGGTTGAAGAGCCATCTTGCTATTTCCGGCCGTAACATCCCGATATTTGTTTAGAATACCAGGGATAAGACGTACCGAAAATCGCAAGATGGCGCTGCTTAACAACACTGACTGACTAAGACTACTTACTGACACCAGACTCAGACCAGACTTAAGACCAGGGTGCCATAAAAAGCAGCGCCATCTTGCGATTTTCGGTACGTCTTATCCCTGGTATTCTAAACAAATATCGGGATGTTACGGCCGGAAATAGCAAGATGGCTCTTCAACCAAAATTGTTTAGGTTTTCAATTATTTTTTTTTTTGTTTTGTTTATGTAAGAAAGAAGGTTGATTAGTCATAAGATTGTATATATTAGTATGTCATTTTTTAGATTTGTCATTTATTCGACTGATGCCGGCCCCAAAGTGGGCCGAAATATATTTCGAAAAAGCAATATTTTATTATTTTAGACTCAAAATAAAAAAATAATATTATCATTGTCAAACACAAACCAGTATTCGTCGCTGTCATTTCAAAAAGTCCTAAAAATAAAAAGTTTTCACGAGACATAAATAACTTACATTCATACATGCGAGAAGAATCAAGCTCAAAACTACTCATACAGCAGATGACAAAAAATATAAAATTTTGAACATAGGGCTTTTTGAAATGACAGCGACGCATTATTGCCACAGGGATTCGAAGTACGATTCCCAGTATTTGGTGTTTGATAGCACTAATTGCTCAGACTCTGATTCTGAGTGATTAGCTAATTATTAACTTCCTAATCACTTAGAACCTACTTATGTATGTCTTAGTTCAAAGTATTTAGTATTATGTGACACTTTACCTTTACTGTCTATAGCTCTGATCCTCTTGTTATAAATTATTTGTTTTATTTTTTAAAGTAAAGTAAAGTAAAGTAAAAAGTTAAAATTAAAATAAAGAAAAAGTTAATAAGAATAATGATAAAAAGTTAATTTAAGTAGGTATATACTAAGTTGTTTTTATAAAGTAATGTTTTGCTAGTTTTATACATATACTAAGTGGCACCAATGGGACAATAAGTATTAAATAAATGTTTCTTATAATTTTAAACATGTTTTTATTTGCCATTCCCTGAATGACCCCAATTATCATAAAACATTACATTATGATTAGTTACGTTATTTAAAGCAATAATATTAAATAAAATCACTTTCAGCGTCTAGCTTGTATGGAACGAATCACTGTGCAGCTGAAGCTTAGTAAAGAGGTGCCGTTTAGCACCCTTCGGGTACAGAACCCTGGAAAAAGGATTATAAAAGATATCTATAAGATCTTATAAAAGATAGAATTAAAATTATGTGAATTTTTAAATTTATTCCAAAATATTGTACCATCGAAAAAATGGCCGCTCTGGGCGGCTATTCCGGCATTATTGCGCATGCGCAATATCAGTCATTCGATATTTGTTTAAAGTTTGATATATGCCATGCGAAGGAAATTGGAGTGACTAAACCACATCAAATAGAAGCTATAGGATATAATGATTGCCTACTATAAGTTTTAAACCAAAAAAATCAACACATATCTGTACAAAATCCCTTTTAAAGTCACCCGCAATCTGCCTTCGCAATTTTTACGCACGTGCCAGAATACCCGCCCTGGTCCTACTTTTCGCTCTTATTACTATTACGATACAGACGAAAAGCATTTTAAAAGTAAAAGAAAAGCGGCCATTTCTTCGATGGTACCACTCTATGACAGTGAAAATCCAAATCCGTTCAGTAGTTTGTATGTGAATCGCGAGCGTACAGATGGACAGAACAAGGTGTCTGTTATTTTTTTTTAACTGGTCCATTTTAAGGGGGTCTTTTACAGACAAACCGAATCTTATTTAAAATTTAATTATAAGTAAGGTATTTAACTATAGTTTGTAGCCTTGCATAATGAAAGTTAAAAATGTCCGTCGTATGCTCTTTAAAATAAAGATGAGACATTATTTTGTTTACACTGTTTTTAAGCTGAAATATTGTTTGGGTGTTACAATAATTCGTTCGAAAAAAAAAACGAGATTTCTATACAATAATACTCGGTTGATGAACCCTTTTAAAATAAACCGGATGTTCTGTCGCCCGATACAACACTGAATAAAATATTGAATTTTGATTAGTTATAAATCGCCGGTCCGATTGTAATGTTTACATACAACTTGATATGAGAACTCAGCATTTCCGTGGCACTTGATAATGGTGTTTATCATATATGTTTCTCTCTTTTATTTTATAAAGTCAATGGACACATGTTTCCGTTTTCCTTACCGAGCCGAGCTCTACTGTGGAGGTACCACGATCTTTTTCGCAAACCCTCGAATTTATTAGGGAGAGAGTAAGAAGATAGCTCTTAAATAGCCACAAACAGGTAGCCCACCATGCCTGGGGTCGATGGATGGCGGTATATCTTACCCTTACCTTTATATAAAACAGATTGGTGACGGGCAGCGGCGTCTCTGGTGCGAAGGTTGCCCGTCTGTCCAGCAGCGTGTGTGAGTAGGGGCATTTCTTCCAGGAAGACCGCCGAGATCTTGGAAAGGCCTATCTCCAGCAGTGAATGAGTGACTGTTACGTGACATGCTGATAGAAATAAAACTTATAATAAGACTTTAAATCCTTTACTCGCAGAAAGTCCAAATACCAAACATCCATGTTATTTTTTCATTATACGATTGATTTCATTTATTAAATCTCCAAGTTAAATACAGCAATATCCTTCAATTTGTAGTTTTTCTCATTTACATCACTTAGTGTAGTTATCACGCTAATATTATAAATGCGAATGTTTGTGCGTGTGTATGTGTGTGTATGTTTGTTACTCTTTCACGCTGAAACGGCTGAACGGATTTAGATGAAATTTACAATGGATATAGCTTGTACCCTAACTTAACACATAAGCTAATTTTTATCCCGGAAAAAAGCGTGTCGTTAAACCGAATAACACGCGGGCGGAGCCGCGGGCAAGAGCTAGTTAAATATAAATCCTACTCCTACTATATAATTATATTATCACACTATCACATCACACTATATATTATATAATATTGTACCCTAACTTAACACATATGCTACTTTTTAACCCGAAAACAAGCATGTCGTTAAACCGAATAACACGCGGGCGGAGCCGCGGGCAAAAGCTAGTATATAATATACACAAGTCAGGTCTGCTGGCCCGTCGGTAGATGACGGCTACCGACGCGACGACGGCCAGGCAGACCAAAAAGACGATGGCAGGACGATCTCCACTGATGTTTACCGGGTTGGTAGGAAGTAGCGCAGGACCGCGATATTTGGTTTCAGCAATGGAGGGAGGTGGGACACTGCAGCAGTGGGACAATGAGGCCACATAGTTTCAAAATTACCAGCAAAACTTTTTATAAAGTGGCCATTATTGCAGCGTTCTTAGGGTCATAATGCAGCATATTAAACACGCGTGCTTTTTACTTTACATTATCGCACTAGTGTTTCATTTTTTTTTAAATCTTAGTAAAGAGTTTTGATGTCTTGAGAAATAGTAAAGTTTTTGCGAATAAATAAACTATCTCAGTTCAAATATAATAAATAATAATTTAATTTTATCAAATTATTTAGTTTTATCAACAAATTAACTCAAATTTTTGTTGCAAATACAAAAAATATTCAGTTTGTTCATATTTAATATTTGGCTGTTTGGCGGATGCGTCAGTACCTCTATTTCCATCTGCGCGCACATAAACAAAATCTCTGCCGCCATTTATCAAAGAAAATTGTCAATTCATAGCTGTGGTTTCGATTATGTGGAAAAATAATTCCTCGCAAGTGTGTTGAAAAACGTCGTATGAAACGCGTGAGCATTAGACATTACACTCTCAGCTCTATTACGCCCTCGCCGTTCGGCTCGGCCTGCAATCCCGCCTCGACTATAATGTTCAACGCAGTTCACTTGTATCATAATGTACTATTATTACATCGATGTTCGTAACAGTAGAATATGTCTTGTTCCAGTGGAGTACGTGGACGCGGAGTACAGCTTGTGGCTCTCATGGTTCCTGACGCCGGTGATCGTGACGTTCCTGCTGCCCGCCGTCATCATCGTGCTCATCTACATCAGCAGCATCATCTTCCACATATATAGGCTTTACAGGTAACGCCTGACGTCTACCATATACAGGGTTAGTTAGTGGCTCTCATGGTTCCTGACGCCGGCGATCGTGACGTTCCTGCTGCCCACCGTCATCATTGTGCTCATCTACATCAGCAGCATCATCTTCCACATATATAGGCTTTACAGGTAACGCCTGACGTCTACCATATACAGGGTTAGTTAGTGGCTCTCATGGTTCCTGACGCCGGCGATCGTGACGTTCCTGCTGCCCACCGTCATCATTGTGCTCATCTACATCAGCAGCATCATCTTCCACATATATAGGCTTTACAGGTAACGCCTGACGTCTACCATATACAGGGTTAGTTAGTGGCTCTCATGGTTCCTGACGCCGGCGATCGTGACGTTCCTGCTGCCCACCGTCATCATTGTGCTCATCTACATCAGCAGCATCATCTTCCACATATATAGGCTTTACAGGTAACGCCTGACGTCTACCATATACAGGGTTAGTTAGTGGCTCTCATGGTTCCTGACGCCGGCGATCGTGACGTTCCTGCTGCCCGCCGTCATCATCGTGCTCATCTACATCAGCAGCATCATCTTCCACATATATAGGCTTTACAGGTAACGCCTGACGTCTACCATATACAGGGTTAGTTAGTGGCTCTCATGGTTCCTGACGCCGGCGATCGCGACGTTCCTGCTGCCCACCGTTATCATTGTGCTCATCTACATCAGCAGCATCATCTTCCACATATATAGGCTTTACAGGTAACGCCTGACGTCTACCATATACAGGGTTAGTTAGTGGCTCTCATGGTTCCTGACGCCGGCGATCGTGACGTTCCTGCTGCCCACCGTCATCATTGTGCTCATCTACATCAGCAGCATCATCTTCCACATATATAGGCTTTACAGGTAACGCCTGACGTCTACCATATACAGGGTTAGTTAGTGGCTCTCATGGTTCCTGACGCCGGTGATCGTGACGTTCCTGCTGCCCGCCGTCATCATCGTGCTCATCTACATCAGCAGCATCATCTTCCACATATATAGGCTTTACAGGTAACGCCTGACGTCTACCATATACAGGGTTAGTTAGTGGCTCTCATGGTTCCTGACGCCGGCGATCGTGACGTTCCTGCTGCCCACCGTCATCATTGTGCTCATCTACATCAGCAGCATCATCTTCCACATATATAGGCTTTACAGGTAACGCCTGGCGTCTACCATATACAGGGTTAGTTAGTGGCTCTCATGGTTCCTGACGCCGGCGATCGTGACGTTCCTGCTGCCCACCGTCATCATTGTGCTCATCTACATCAGCAGCATCATCTTCCACATATATAGGCTTTACAGGTAACGCCTGACGTCTACCATATGCAGGGTTAGTTAGTGGCTCTCATGGTTCCTGACGCCGGTGATCGTGACGTTTCTGCTGCCCGCCGTCATCATCGTGCTCATCTACATCAGCAGCATCATCTTCCACATATATAGGCTTTACAGGTAACGCCTGACGTCTACCATATACAGGGTTAGTTAGTGGTTCTCATGGTTCCTGACGCCGGTGATCGTGACGTTCCTGCTGCCCGCCGTCATCATCGTGCTCATCTACATCAGCAGCATCATCTTCCACATATATAGGCTTTACAGGTAACGCCTTACGTCTACCATATACACGGTTAGTTAGTGGCTCTCATAGTTCCTGACGCCGGTGATCGTGACGTTCCTGCTGCCCGCCGTCATCATCGTGCTCATCTACATCAGCAGCATCATCTTCCACATATATTGGCTTTACAGGTAACAGCTGATGTCTACCATATACAGGGTTAGTTAGTGGCTCTCATGGTTCCTGACACCGGTGATCGTGACGTTCCTCCTGCCCGCCGTCATCATCGTGCTCATCTACATCAGCAGCATCATCTTCCACATATATAGGCTTTACAGGTAACGGCTGACGTCTACCATATACCGGGTGCAAATAGACTGCTACCATTCAATGAAACCACATATTTACTGAACCACTTTTCCCAAGAATCATAACCTCGGCCACCCTTAGTTTGGGAAATAATTGAGTTCCAAACAAAAATACGTGAACCCTAATGCACCGACATACGGACGAGTATCGAGATAGCGTCGTCCGTAAAACAGCTGTTACGGTGCAGCATTCTAAAATAGACCTTCCTCCTACGAGATAAAGTCTTTGAGTTACAGTTGAATATCTTTTTCTCTGAAGATTTGCGTGGGTTTTTTTTTTAAATATTTGTACAATATGATCAGCAGAGTATGTGGTTTTATCTAATGGTCGCACTCTATTTACAGCCCGTATAGGTTGAAAATGAATCGTCAATTTTTCTTTTATTCCGAGTTTAGAATGAATGGCAGAACTACGCGACATGTGAGTGACAATAGACCGTACATATTCCCGGCGGTAAATAATGCACATAAGGCGATGTAGCTTCGGCTTCATAGAGCGTCGTCTCTGTTACCGGAGTATTAGTGCTTCTTATGACGGCCGATATATTTTTTTTAAATTATGGAACATGACAAGAGCAACAAATCATGTATTTTTTATTTCGAACATAGATCAGTTTCCTTTGTTATAGCTAGGAGGCTCATTTTCAAGCTGTATAAGTAGACTTTAGGTTCAGGACCAAGGTTCAGTGACCCTGATAAATATTTTTATACTTGTGAGAGAACAACTTCAACTCATATAATAGCAACTGCGATGGCGGGCAGGGTGCGGAACAGCGGAAACAGCCTTCTCACCATCGCCAGCAGGTCGGACGGTCCCTTTATGAAACATTGGCAGGCGCTACAGACTCCTTCGTTCCAAATATGGGGAAGGTAGCACCAAAATAATGTGCTTGTTTGAATTTAATTTGAAATTGACATTGTAATTCTAATTCTAATTGTAATATTGTAATTTTAATTTAATTTTTATATGTCCTTAAATGTATTTGTGCTGTCGTAATTGTTTTGTAATGCTCTATGTCAGTTTGTGTGTTTATTGTAATAATAAGAATTGTATATAAATCTTTATGGGTCATTGGCCTGAAATAAATAAATTCATTCATTCATTCATTCAATACGCATGGTCATTGCCATTCATTGATCTGTATCCCCGAACGTTCATCAATAAGCTTTCTCTGTTCGCAGAATGCGGATCGTGGACGGCGTGCAGAACGACTGGCGGCAAGCGGCGCGACTCGCTGTCTGCGCTCTGTGGGATGCACACGGGTGGCTGTGGCATGGTAAGACTTACACCCCATTATCAAACGCAAACTGCACCTTTTAAATTCAAATTCAAATGTGTTTATTCAATCCATCCATCCATCCATCAATCCATCAGCCTGTTTCGTCCACTGCTGGACATAGGCCTTTCCAGGATTTCGCCACTCTTGGTGGTCCTCCTGGAAGAAATGCCCATACTCACACACGCTGGGCAGGCGGGTTGGTGAGCGCGGTGCCGAAACCTTTGCACTAGTGATGCCGCTGCCCGTCACTAGTCTGTTTTATATAAGGCCCGGCAATTGGGGATGGATATACCGCCATCCATCGGTCCCAGGCAATGGTGGGCCGCCTGGTTTTGCCTGAGAGCTGTTCTCTTACTCTCCCCCAAATAACTCGGGAGGATTTGCGAGTAAGATGGTGGTACCTCCACAGTCGAGCCCGGCATCAGCTCTACCACCTGGAATACCCTTTTATTCAATATGACAACAATATTTTGTTACAAGCTGCGACACAGTTTATAATGGGCAATGCGCTCATTTAACTTCTTAATACATCCACGACTCAGATTTTTAGGATTTTTCCCCAAATGAATAATTATTATTTTTTTAGTTAATAATAATTTCTTATTATTAACTTTAATTTATCAATCTTCACAATTTTTTTTTACTGTAATAACAAAGAAAAATTTACGTTGCAGGCATGAAAAAGGATTTTAATTTAGTTTTTTTTATACATTATTTTTGTACTTTTCTACGTTTTTCACTTTTATTGTTAGAAGTGATTAAACAGCCGTTAGCGGCTCCCTTAGTTTTAATTATATTCGACCGCTAGGGATAGGTTGCGCGCGTGCGACGACGAGAGAAGCGAGGAGGAGCGGTTAGATTGACATGTAAGTATATATTAGGTAGCCGAGCGAAGCGGAGCGGAGCGAGGCGACCCCCGTAGTTTTAACAGAATTCACGACATGCAGAAAACATCATTTTCCGAGCATTTTCCCATGACTTACGGTTCAATAATTCATTAAATTAAAGGACCGCTTCCCTTTCCGAACTCTACATTGCACATTGAACTGTATTAGTTCGTGCTAAGGAAGATATTCCAACAGCTAAATGATGACTCACGGTCCAATAGTTTTAAAAGGGCCGCTAGCGAACCTTTAGTCACTTCCATTCTTGTTTACTTTTCAATTTTCATGCATTATAACCTCTCAAAAAAGTAAATGTGAAATGAAAGATATTTTATTATTCTTATTATTTGACTATTTCT
The DNA here is from genome assembly GCA_910592155.1 of Ypsolopha scabrella. Lineage (NCBI taxonomy): Eukaryota > Metazoa > Arthropoda > Insecta > Lepidoptera > Ypsolophidae > Ypsolopha > Ypsolopha scabrella. Next base: position 10,847,066 of record OU342981.1, on the reverse strand, counting down.
CAAGTGTAAAGTTGAATTTTTCGAATAGGTATATAATATCGATAACTTAGATTCTAAGATCGAATAATAGCGAGTCGGGCCGGTTTTAGAAAAAGAAATAGGTATAGTGGAGCCCGATAGAGCCTGTATCTCTTCGATTTTGACAGTTATTCCAAGATGGCAGCCAATCTTATCGTCCTTTCTATTTAGCTAACATTGTACCAAGAAATAAGCAAGTCTTTCTATTTTGACAGATCGAAAGAAACCTTTTTTTTTTTTTAATTTTTTCTTTCTTCTTTAGCTAACATTGCCACACTTTTCTTTCTACTTTTTGACGTTTTTGGAGGAAAGCTGTATCACCGACCCAAGGTGGTGGTGATAGAGTTCGATAGAGCGTGAATATTGTTTTGTTGTGGAAAATGTGTGTAACTGATTAACAGACCAAAAACCACAAAATGGCTAGGCCTTATAATGTCGTGCGACTAAAGCAACTCATTTTTATTTTAAGCTATATGTAAATCTACCAAAATTCTTTGTTGGGCCTCCGTGATTCTCTTTCTGGAACTATAAAATAAATTCGTGTATGTACCTATTTCTTTTTCTAAAACCGACCCGACTCGCTATTATTCGATCTTAGAATCTAAGTTTTCGATATTATATACCTATTCAAAAAATTCAACTTTACACTTGAGAAATAGTCAAATAATAAGAATAATAAAATATCTTTCATTTCACATTTACTTTTTTTGAGAGGTTACAATGCATGAAAATTGAAAAGTAAACAAGAATGGAAGTGACTAAAGGTTCGCTAGCGGCCCTTTTAAAATTATTGGACCGTGAGTCATCATTTAGCTGTTGGAATATCTTCCTTAGCACGAACTAATACAGTTCAATTTGCAATGTAGGGTTCGGAAAGGGAAGCGGTCCTTTAATTTAATGAATTATTGAACCGTAAGTCATGGGAAAAAGCTCGGGAAATGATGTTTTCTGCTTATCGTGAATTATGTTAAAAACTACGGGGGTCGCCTTGCTCCGCTCCGCTTCGCTCGGCTCCCTTATATATACTTACATGTCAATCTAACCGCTCCTCCTCGCTTCTCTCGTCGTAACACGCGCGCAACCTATCCCTAGCGGTCGAATATAATTAAAACTAAGGGAGCCGCTAACGGCTGTTTAATCACTTCTAACAAAAATTACACCGGATTATTGATGCTGTCCTGCCATTTCCAAAACTCTCATTTTTACATGCCTTCCAAAGGGCAACAAAGACTCTTTAAATTAGTCGTTTATCAGGAAGAGGTTTCGTTCATTCAAAAAATCGATTTTTCTTTCGATTCATCGACAAACAGTTCTGTGAACGCGATAAAGTAGATACAGACTGTATCAGCATCTCTATCTCGTTTTTTCCCAAGTACAATGTTAGCTAAGTGGAAACAATCATGGTTTACGATAGAGGTTTAGAAAAAGATGACAGTCGATACAATATTAACTGTGCTAGCTATGCAGGCCTTATATAAAACAGACTAGTGACGGGCAGCGGCGTCACTAGTGCAAAGGTTTCGGCACCGCGCTCACCAACCCGCCTGCCCAGCGTGTGTGACTACGGGCATTTCTTCCAGGAGGACCGCCAAGAGTGGCGAAATCCTGGAAAGGCTTATGTCCAGCAGTGGACGGAACAGGCTGATGGATGGATGGATGGAAATTTTTCATGCAGCATCAAAATCAATCATACAGAGGGCCGCACCTGAGCCATGATCCAGTAGCCTTAAGAGTGTATAATACCTCACTTCGCTTCCCATGATCCTGCTTTATACCAACAAATACTGCAACAATCACTCTGAAATTAATATATGATAAAGTTGAGGACTAATGTTATGTCAACGCAATGGTGAAAACATTATTCCATTAAATTTTCTCGATAGAAAAAAATTACAAAGTTATCTCCAAACCGTACAATAAACCGATAGCATTCAATGAATACTTGAAAATTAGATCTGAAACTTTGCATAATGTGACTGATATTGGTATAAAGCAGCTGCAGACTGTTCCATAAAAATGAAAAAACTATCAGTGTAGCCGCGATTTCAAATTAACTGATGTTTTTGCGTGCGCGGCATCTGATTAGAGTAGGATAGACAGTTAAAACGCAGGAGCGCTAGAGCAGGACTGCGAATTGAGGTATTATAGGCCCTAAACATGAAACATCACGGTTTCACTTCGGACGTGAACGCAACGATAACGTAACCGTGATGTTTATTAGGCTTCTGTGTAATACTAAATACTCGGCTATTTCCTGGCACAGGGTACGAAATCCGCGGCATGGAGAACATGCCAGACGGGCCATGCCTGCTGATCTACTACCACGGCGCGCTTCCCATAGACATGTACTACTTCATAGCGAGAAACTTCCTGTTCCGGAAGAGCATGGTGCACACTGTCGGCGACCGGTTCATGTTCAAGATACCTGGTGAGTACAGCATATCTAACATGGAGGACAATTATATCGAGGTCGATAGCGCTCGACACGGCGCTCTGTTTCACTCTGTTGATCTACCTAAAGAGGGGCGGACAGTAGTATATCGAGCTGATGGTATACCATGATAGGTACCCAGGCATGTAGCGGCGTGCGGCCATGTGATTAGCTACGATCCGTCACGTGACTTGACTAGGCAATAAGAGGGCAGTATGGCGGCCTGGACAACTTTGACACCGGGTTGGCCACTAAGTCTACTACCCAAAAGTCCATCGAGAAGTCCATATATGCCATCACTTCGGAGTATTTTGTTCTGACGCCGTACATTAAAACTTTTAACTGTTACAATACGAAACACGCCTATGGCGTTGTCCAAATACACGTCGTAGTACTGGTAAGCCTAAGTGCTAGGCTCCAATACATTGCGTCCACATCGCATGCTACGCACGAACCAACGCGCGAGTTAAAAACGCAGCATGTGGACGCAATGTATTGTAGCACGCGCGAGAGTAAAACGCTACATCTGGACAAGGCTTAAGTTGGACGCCATATTATCAATCCATAGGCTATGTACAGGCCATCATGCTTCAAGAAAGCTTACCAAAGTCTGAAAACACACGCCGACGGTAATTTTGAAAAAATCTATTTGATTATCCAAAAAGCGATGGATTTCGCTATAAATAATCTTACTGAAATACTAGTAATAGTAACATAAACCCATAATGGATTCAAGCCACGATCTCGCCTGTTATGTATTGTTTTAGCGGTGACGAGAATTCAACAGATGAACTAAATATAGGTATATTCCAAGATTATATAATTTATAGCGAAAAACATCGCTTTGGATCCTCTTCTAACAAGCCGTGGTATCCACATAACGCCCTCGTGAGCCTTCAATATGTGCATTACTAGATCGTGTATCATGTAGTTACAGATTTCGGTGTACATGTTTGGTGGAAAAATTCAACGGTCTAGGATGGGAACCAAGGTAGCACATACCTACTAAGCAATAGGTCTCAGGTTCAAATTGTGGCGTGAAGATTTCTTCAAAATATTTCTCGTGACATTTGTTTCTAATTCATCTTTTCTGTCATGTAATCCATCCTTCCATCAGCCTGTTTCGTCCACTGCTGGAAATAGGTCTTTCCAAGATTTCGCTACTCTTGGCGGTTCTCTTATAAGAACTCACATACGCTGGGCAGGCGGGTTAGTGAGCGCGGTGCCGAAACCCTCGCACCAGTGACGCCGCTGCCCGTCACCAGTCTGTTTTATATAAGGCCCGGCAATTGGGGATGGATATACCGCTATCCATTGGCCCCATGCAATGGCGGGCCGCCTGGTTTCGCCCGAGAGCTGTTCTCTTACTCTCCCCCAAATAACTTCGGGAGGATTTGCGAGTAAGATGGTGGTACCTCCACAGTCGAGGCCGGCATCAGCTCTACCACCTTTTATATATAAAATATGTTCCAGGTTGGAAGTCGCTGCTGGAAGGTCTGTGCGTGATACCGGGCACGGTGCAGACGTGCGCGAACGTGCTGCGCAGTGGCAACTCACTCGCGATATCGCCGGGCGGAGTGTACGAGGCGCAGTTCGGCGACCACTACTACCGACTCAAGTGGAAGAACCGGACCGGGTTCGCTAAAGCCGCTATCGAAGCTAAAGTGGTCAGTTGTACAACATGCCCGAGCATATTATATAACTTATGTGTATTCGTCACTATCTGATGCTGTAATTATGACGGTAGGGCATCATTGCCTTATATTTAGACTGCATTACAAGACGGAAAAGTGTCAATTAGAATCAACTCTGAGAAAAATAAATCTTGATAGTTGAACTCTACTCCGGGGTAATTCCATTCGTACGCCTTTGTAACTAATTTATCTGTATTTTATAGATATTGCGCGACGTTCTAGTACCTTATAAGACCTATTTTTACTTCTTACATGCAAATGCTGAACCCAAGTCCCTGGTTGGACTTAGGGCTAGGGAGCCTACATACACACACACACACATTTTATACGAACACACCCTTCCTTGTGGTAGCATTACTGAAACCAAGACTGCTGTCGTAGGACTTGGGAGGTACACTCTCTTACATCTACTCATTCACCTTTACACGCCTATTCATTCATTCATTCATTTCATTCATATATTGTACGTAAACAACCAAACAAACCTTTGATAATGCTTTAACAGCGAAACCGGTAAGGGAAATTAATATAAATAAGTGGACAAGTACAAGTGTTTATCAAACAAAAAATATTCATTCATTCCTTAAATCTAATTTGCAAGAGAAATTGTTCACAACATTGTTTAGTGTTTCTCTGTTATATTTTTATTTTATTTTTGTCATTTGCATCTCTAAATAAAAGACCTTACGTCTCTTATCTAATATAATTAAGTTTTTGCAATGACTTTCTATTGTATCACACTCTAAAATTTTATGTCAAAAATGTCACTGACATGATTCATGAAAATGGCTGGCCTACTTATTTATTTTAATCTCTCCGAGGAGCTGGGGAACTGGCAACCGTAATACAGATCGTACGCGGTCTAGCTCGGGTGCTAGAACAAATTTTTGTTATTTTTATTGTTGAAGTAGTATTTGATTAACCGTTACCAGATAAAGAGGGAACAACTTCTTAATTATTATTTTCGAGTATAAGTATGCAACTCACTTCTTACTAATATGATATTGTATTAAACCTGTTGTTACACCTTTTTGGTTCAAATAAAGTTATTGTATTACCTGTTACAAAACTGCTCTATAACATTTTTTTGAATCAAATAGGAAGATTTTAAACAAAACGTATGCGTAAGGGGTGTTACGCACGTGGAAGCACCCTCCGGTAAGACTTATTAAGATAATAACTATCTACTGCATTTTTAAAGAATCATCATTTTATTCTGACAAGTGATTCTGGATGTCGAAAATTGCATTTTTCGGTGAATCCGTTGCCGACACCGCCTTTACAAAAATAATATTTAAATAGAGACGAAAACAGGGGGAGTGCTAACCGTCTCTCCTTTCAATAGACACAATATAATAATTCGACTGTCTTCCTTATATACTAAAGTATCATATAAACTTCGACAACGCGATGTAGGAATTTCAATAATATTTAAATTGTAACAAGCTTTGTTTGATAAAAGTAATATATGATACGTGAGATTATGAAATAAAACATGCATTGTATCGTTTTTATGGAATAAAATATTTAATGAATGCTGGATAAATCAAATAATAACAGTTTGCTTAGCGAGTGTTGACGCCAACGCCATGTGTTGTTGAGTATCAGAACTACATGCATACTAAATTTAAATTTCTATATTTTAAACAGTTCGAGATAAACTACAATTTTAGAATTTTTGTCTTTATGTTTCGTTACCACTCAACGGATTTAGACGCGGTTTTCTTTATTATCATCGTAGTGACCCTGGTGGCTATAAAGGCGTGTTGATAAAATAACGCCCAAGCTGAAAACGGGACAGAGATTGGACTAAACCGCGGGCAAAGTCCGGTATTTAAATAAAAGAATGGGTTGTGATTTTTTTCAAAATCCACCTCTTTATTTATTTAATGTGTAAAATAAATCCTAGCCACGATCTGGACTGTAGTCTATTGTTGACCGATAATGATAATTAACTCCACTTTGAGACATCTAGAAAGAGTATTCATCTAAAATCCATGCTTACCTTTTTGGTTTTGCTGTTGTTGCCTTTTGTGTATAAAAGAGGTGACTTCTAATTATATAAGGTGACTTTAATTTATGCAGCCAAACTCATACTGGAGGCTTGGTAAGTGATCAGTAACACGGATCGATTACCCCTTTTGTGAAATTTGTAAATTATTCTTTTCGTGTTCCTTACAAACGCAAGCCCAGCCCCGAGTCAATTAATAAGGCACGTCAAGATTTTATTTCGCAAAGTTAGCAAAAAGTGTTATCGATCCGTGTTAATGATCACTTACCAAGCCTCCAGTATGAGTTTGGCTGCATAAATTAAAGTCACCTTATATAGCCAAATTCACACTAGAGATTCGGTGTAAGTGGTCAGGACCCTTTCTGCGAAAAACGCAAAATAAAATTTAGGCTTACATATCTACTAATTGACTCGGAGTTGTTCGTAAATTAAAATATGGACACAATTTTTCATTATGAGTTTTTCACAAAAAGCGTCCTTGAGCCTTGGTCCTGACCACTCACCGAGTGTCCAGTGTGAATTTGGCTGCATATTTAGAAGTTACCTTGCATAGTGAATGTGATAAAAACGATTTGTTTCCTATAATTTACAGCCGATCGTCCCAATGTTCACCCAGAACGTGCGCGAGGCGTTCCGCACGGTGGGGTTCTTACGGGGTATCTGTCTACGTATATACGCGGCGACAAGGATCCCCCTCGCGCCCGTGTACGGCGGCTTCCCTGTCAAACTGATCACGCATCTCGGCAAGCCGATACCGTACGACCCCGAGCTCACCGCGATACAGCTGCAAGCTAAGGTATACAATCTATGATGCTTTCCATTTTACCCTCTAGGTACGTAACTCTGAAAATTATTCATTTCAATGCATATTGGCACAATCGTCGAATCCAGACGTGTGTAGAAAAGTAACCACCAAGAATAATTGCGGAACGAGTAATACATGAAAATTTGAATATTTAAAAACGGATAGGATTCACTTGTTTAACTGTGCAATGAGGCACAGGTCGAGCTTTCGATGAGATTATGGCTCATCATCAAGACCCTTCGGAAAGCGCGCACGGCGATCAGTCGAGTACTGACTCGATCGAAAGCTCGACCTGTGCCTCCTTGCACAGTTGGAAAAGAGTCCTATCCGTTTTTATACCTATATATTCATGATGTCAACTCACTCTATTATGAAAACTTCAAAATATGAATCAGTTTATTCAAAATGAGCATGATTCTTTAGTTTGCCTTAAATCATTGCTTTCCAGAATTTGATCCCTTTAGGCGACTCTGTCGGATGGTACAAGAAGATACAGTCTGTTTTTTTCTTTAATCACATGCTCTTTTCTCGGAGAGGGAATTTATATTAAAAAAAAAACTAATTATGCAGATTTAGCTTTCATCGAAATCGGTCCCGAGACTCCTTTGAGCATTTTTCACTATTCGCTATAGTTTTGGATTTGGCCAGCCACGCTCGCTTCAAAAACGAATCATTTATTAACTATGGACAAGTATTTGTGATTGCATTTTAGTACTAGGAGGGGTCTGATTGTCTAACCTCAACATCTATAGCTATCAATGGCGAAGGTTGAACATTTAAAAAAATCGCCTTACTCAGAAAGCAACCAAGGAAAACATTAAAAAAATTGTACTTTGCCCTCCCAGGGATGTCAGACAAGTGTATTTGTCGTAATGAGATTTATGGCAATGTTTGATAAAGAAATGTAGTATGGATGCCATTTCCTAAACAAGCCGATGGGAATCGTGTTATATTGGCACTTCCATGGGCGTCGGAAGATGAAAGTCTAGGGGGGGGCGACCTCTTTCAAATATCAACGGGATTTATAGTTGAAAAATAGAAAAACGTACTTTTGTGCAAACAAAAACTGCCGATCGGTCTTGCCTCTCGTATGTGTACTTTTGATATTATATACAGCGATATATGTTGAAATTAGACAATAAGGGACAGAAAGGTATTCAACCGTTGCATTTGCAGGTCGCCAAAGCCATCGAAGACATGATAGAAGAACACCAAAGAGTGCCCGGAAACATCCTGCTAGCATTAACAGAGCGCGTCAAGGAACTTCCCAAACACAAGCAAATCAAGGAAATTAAGCCCACCTCGAACGGAAAATGCACAAACAGTGATCTCAAATTCCAACAACTACAAGATAATGCTCTGAGCGACGAGGGTAACAGTGAAAAAATAAAAGTGCCATAATCATTATGTAAATGTCTGGGTGCATTTCGTGTTAAGTTTGTGATGTGCGCTTTTTATGGAAAAGCGTATGGACCACCAAGTTTGTGTTTTAAGGGTTGTTGTTGGGAGCTGTCTTTTGTCAGAAAGGGTAAAACGAATGTAATATTGATCTAAGGGTAAGAGTTATTCAATATACAATAAAATCAATAGACAATAAAAAAATAAGGTGGTAAAACTGAATCTCGGTGCAAAATGCACATCATAATATTGTTTTCCATGCTTTTGAATAATAAGTATGCAAAAATTGCGTTTTAAAGCAATTAGCGGAAATTGATTACTAATAATATGGTTCTCGCATTAAAATTATGTTATTTTATGCCTTACATTCGATTACAACGATAAACGAATGCAATCAAAATGTAAATCAGAAAGTGATAGAATTTGGAAGTAACTTAATTATTACTAATAAATTTCCGCTAATTACTTTAAAACGCAATTTTCGCATACTTTTTTTTAAAAGGAAATAATATAATTGTGTGCATTTTGCACCGAGATTCTGCTTTACCACTTTAAGAGTCCACACGAATATGTTATGTCAATATCATGTAAAAATATATATATATTTCTTCTAATTTCTGTTTTGCGTACACATTTCATGTCAACAATTTTGCCGTCCAAGCCACTTAGCTGATATATTCTTAGGACAATAAAATACGTTAAATGCCCCCGCAACCGCGCATAACTAAGACGTGACAGCTCCGAAGATGGTTAAATACCGTTGAGAACGTTGCCAAGTGATTGTAGAAATAGAAAAATATCTGCGTGTCTTGCTAGTTTAATATTAATAATTGTAACTTTGCACTATGCAATGGTTATGGGCCATTTAATTATTAATAAAATAAGAATTGTTAAGGTAACTGAAAGAAAAGTGCTTTTGATATTTATGTTTCCTTATGTGAACATTAAACTTGCAGTATATTTAAATTATAAATCGAATTATTCTTTGTTATGGTATCATGAAACAAAAATTAACACATTCCTGTTGTTTTAGCATTTTGATATACTCAAAAATAGTTTTATTATTTAAAAATTTATTAATTTTAATTTACTTAATTAATATAAGTCTGAAACTTTTAATGTTCGTGTGATGTTTTGCATTTTAGGAAGGTGATAATAGATAAGGTTGATGAATGGTCATTCTAAAATTTGTTTTTGATTTAGACAATAATTTTCCATATAATATGTACAATTGTTAATTATCCTCAAAACATAAATTAAATGACATTAATTTTACTACGTTTTTGTCGACATTTATGCATTTAAATTGAATTATGTACAAAGTGTTAATAACTATTAATTTTCATTCCCTACTTTTGATTGATTATATTATATATGGATTTATACACAGAAGTGTTTATATAAAATCAAAATACTTGTCTTGTGAACATGTATTCGTAGAATTTACATGTCATTTGTATACAAATTATTACTATTTAGGCCGTTTGCGTATCGCAGATGTTTATCATTATTTATGTATGTATAGTAGTCAGATCTTAGAATTGATCATTTCATGATTTGTTGTGAAATTGTATAAGAAAATTCATTCGACGGGGCAAAACGTACGGTTTCAGTTGAATAGCCGTTTGACAATTGAAATCGTACGTTTTAAGCCGTCAAATGAAGAAGATTATCTTACACTAATGTACCTCTGAGGTGCAATTGTGTAAGCCAATGGTATTCAAATTCGATTGTCATATGGCTATTCGGCTAAGCAAATAAGCCCGTTTGACAAATGAAATCGTACGTTTTTGGGTGTCAAGAACCAAATAAGATAATTGTATTCATTTGACAGCCAAAAATTGATTTCAACTGTCAAACGGGCTAATTTGCTTAACCGAATAGCCATATGACAATAAATTTGAATACTACTTACACAATTGTACCTCTGTTCAGCAATATCGTAAAGTATGAAATAAGAAATTAACGATTTACTTCCAAAATCAAAAATAGGTCCGACGACGAGCGAAGCGTGTTAGTTTGCTTGTGATCGTAATTTTGGGAGCGGAGCGAAACGAAGCGAAGTAGGTATTTCAGATTTCATGATACTGCGAAATGGTAATTTCCAAGAATGGTTAAGACCTATGTACTGCGATTGAAATATTATGATTTCGTGCCGATATTTTGTCACAATAGTGTGAATGATGGATTACAAAACGTTTATATAACTATAGAAGTAAGTATAGGCACCAAGTGCCATAAGATATATTATGAATGTGGTTAGAAATCACAAGAGTATGAATACATTACTAACATTATGTATACATTACTGAATACCTTTATTCATACCAACTTTATTTGCAAACAAAAATGTGTTTAGTGAATAAAATGAAATATTTTTATACTGTTTTTTTTTCTTCGTTGTCTTTGTATGGTTTTATTGGAAAAGATTAAATAAAAAAACATACATTTTAAAATTATATTTACATTTTCCATTAATAATTCATACATGTCATCATCAATTTTTATAAAAATTCTTGTATTATAATAAAACATATAGGTACTTACAGGATCAGTTTTGCATGTGGGCGTGAATGGCCAATTCCGAAACTATTGGGAATAGCGAAAAACGCTCAACGGAGTCTCGGGGCCAATATTGATAAAAAGCCAAAACAGAATCATTAGATTTTTTTTTAAATAATTCCCATTGCCGAGAATCGAACACGCTAATTTAAAAAAAACCGGCCAAGTGCGAGTCTGACTCGCGCAGGAAGGGTTCCGTACCATAAAAACGGCAAAAAAATCTATTGTATGGAAGTGCGCAGGTCCGACTCGCACTTGGCCAGTTTTAGTATTTGTTGTTATAGCGGCAACAGAAATACATCATATGTGAAAATTTCAACCTTCACGGTTCATGAGATACAGCCTGGTGGCAGACGGACAGCGGAGTCTTAGTAATAGGGTCCCGTTAGTTACCCTTTGGGTACGGAACCCTAAAACATACTGTATTCTATTGCATATTCGGCAAACTAAAGAAAATTCTCATTTTTAATAAACTGATTCATATTTTAAAGTTTTTCTAGATTACTTGTTCCATAACTATTCTTGGTCAACACATATATTTATTTGAATCAATAATCGTGTGTTGTTGAATAATCCTCGAGACGTCGAACCCCGCATAGTTGGAATAACAGACTTAAATTCTAACAATTGATTAGTTATGGAAAATAAATAGTATTTTCTTAAATTTGGGCCACAACTACAGGTCTGTTATTAAAACAGGTGCATACCTACTTGGACTGACTGACGTATAAACAAGAAAACTTTTATTATGTCTAGCTAGTTTGTGATTTGGGTTTATACAGCAGGCTCCTCAACTTGAGTATGACAGTCAGGACATGCATATCCCGACAGTCATACCAGTATGACACAGAGGAAGAACCCCTCTTCCTTTAGTTCTTTGCCGTTTCACATTGGTGTCGATTCGGTAAAACACCACACCTTAACTTAACCTAACCAAAATACGACTAAAATACGTTAAGTCGTTTCTATTAGCTATTCGGTTTTGTCAACGAACTAAATTTGGTTGCCCTGTTTGACATAATTTTCTCGAACTAAATTGAATTCACAGATTACAATAGCGGTAAAGACCACAGATAAGAATGGTTGCATTTCATTCGTTCGATATGGGAAGTCTTAATATTTCTACTCTTTGGTAGAATTATGATTAGATTTTAAAATATTTTATTTTTATTTCTTTACTTTCGCTCCGTGATTTTAACCACTCGAACATTGTTCTTGCCTACCTTCCCAAAAAAAGTTTTTTGTCTACTTTTGGTTTATTAAACAAGAAATTACAATAAACAAAACTACTAAATTGGTAATTGGCTTCCTGTACTTACTTAGACATAACGGTGGCTACTTACTGGAAATATATAATTTAGTTTCCACTGGAAGAAGAAGATCATCATAACGAATAATTTCAAGAGCATCATCCCCGTCATCGTCTATTAAATATCAAAATCTCAAAATCGTTAACAATCCGCGTGAACACTAGAAAATTCCCCTCAACTTTGCACCAATTAGGGATGTCGATTCTTTCTAAAAAGATCGATTCTGAGATCGATTTCAAATCGTGATAAAAAGATCGATAAAAAAAACGGTAAAGAAAAGATCGATTCATAATCGGAACAGAAATTCACACAATTAGCGTAAATTAAATTTTATTTTTGTTGGTAATCTAGGTATAAATTCATAAGCGATAATTTTTCCAGAGCTTATTGTAAGTAAAGTTAGTTGTTTTCTCATAAATATAACATTAATTAAAAGTTAAAGTTTTATTGCCAAAGTAACTTATAATGCAAATACATAATACAAATTAAAATTTTGACCCCTATAAAGTATACTTTATGTATCTATTTTACAAAATAAATATTTTGATTACAATTTTTATTGGAATAATATTATGTTAATATTATATTACAATACCTATTTGTTAGTCTCGATTACCCACTCCAACTTCTAATCTTGAAATGTAAGGCTCTTCATATACTTGCTGGGAACGTTATTAAATGTAGGTACTCTTTTTAATTGTATGTGATTTGTTAGCAAAATTTTCCGTGAAACCGAAAAAAAATCGTGTCCTCGATTCTGCGGTTGTATGGATCGATTCAAAGCTCGAATTGTTCCGAAAATAATCGATTTTCTTGCTACCATTAATCGATCTTCGATTAAATCGATTTAAAATCGACATCCCTAGCATCAATAAACATACGCGGAAGAAGAAATGTGATTCCATGGATGCGTTATGAATAAATTTTTTTTTAGTAATTTTGGGGAATTTTATGATGGTATCACTTAAATTGACAATTCTGTCTGACCGATTTTAAATTTTTGTTAAACATCGAAAAAATGGCTATTTTCTTTATAAAAACCATTGCGGGACGCTGTTGCCCTGACTAAAAAGACCAAGAAACAATCACGATTAACCCTTAAGATGGATCCAAGGTTTCATCGGGACTAATCCACCTATTATACTACGAAAGAGTGCGAAAACGCTTTTGCAGCCTCTGACAGCAACACCTGCTGCATACAAGGACTCGTATGTCTCGATGTTCTATCGCTCCAGCTAGCAACTACCGCCGTCACCCTAATCGGAAAAGATTCTTAGCTTGAAACTGAAAAAAACCATATACCACCGTCCAACCCTCGCCTCGAATACAATCAGTGATTGTGATTGCTTCAGTCTTGTAGAAAACAAGAAACGTCGCTCTCACTAGTGCCAAAGGAATGCTTTATTTGATTACACAGATATTACGACACAGTCCCTGCAACTTTATGTGACCTGAAGCCTACCAGATCTATTTCTCCAGAGTGCACAAAAGTAACGCTTCATGTCAGACGATTCCAAATTAGGGCAACATGCAGGCGGGAACAACCATCATAGAATGTTACACAAGTACATCATGAAAGCGCACAACGTCCACACACAGTGGAATATGAACAATTAAAAAATGCATAACGTTTCTCAACAAGCTCTTTTGCACTAGATTACCTGTAAGCTAACTCGCTGTTCATCATTTAGGAGAAATGATACATTCGTAGTGCTTCTTTGTGAGTGATGCGAGTAAACTGGGACGTCAGATATTTTGTATGGAGTTTGAAGGTGTCTATGTTTGTGCCAACATGTTAAGAAATGTTTTTTTTATAAGGGTCTGTAGTAATGTTTACCTAGTTTTTAGGAACCTATTAATAATATGGGCCCTTAGTGGCCTAAAATAAAAAAATATAAGTACAATTTAGTTTTACTATTCATTTAGCAATCAGACAACAGATTCATTCAATCTAATCTCATCATCATCGTAGCCTTTATTTTCTGACCTTATAAATATGTTACATGTCATGTAATTTTAAAACAATAAACTATTGATTTAAATAATATAATGTACTGCTTGCTGGCAAGCATCCCGCTGACAAATATATTGTAATTTTTTCAGGTCAGTGTGTCATTGACTCATGGACCTCCCCAGTGTTTTCCATTGGTTTTGTTTACATGGCTTCTACAAAGAAAGGGGCGATCATCTGCGTCGCACTGGTCTGCCTTTTGGTCCATGTTTTTGTCCATTTAATGGACTTTTCCCATAACATAATATTTGTAGGAAATGCCCCAATTCTGGAATCTATAATATAATCTATATTATATCAAGCAGAGATGAATGCATTTATTACACACTTTTTCTGAGATGGGGTATTCTTTAATACCTCTTTCAAGGACCAAAATCTATATTAATTGACAATTTATTTCTAAACTAACCTTGCCCGCGGCTTTGCTTCCATGGAAGTGTTTTGTAATCTTTCTGTGGTTTCAAGAGTTATTGGCTTGGCGGTTATTTTACCAGCCTATATTTTGACCAGACTCATTAGGATGATAATAATGAAAATCATATCCAAATCGGTTGAGTGGTTCTTGAGTTGAAATGGAACATACATACATACAGACAGACAAAAATTGTTAAATTGTATTTTGGCCTCCATACCATACTAATAACCCATTTCATATAAAATTTTACAAATATATTTAATGTACAGACACAACTTTTAGACTAAGTACTTTATTATTAGTATATAGATGAGCAATCCTTTGACATCTAATGATTTTACCTTGGTTTGCTGGTCTCTCTGGTTGTGTCTTGCTAAACCAAATTCATCTGTCCAGTGATCAAGGGAAATGTAGTACTGGGTACACACAGTAGACTGAAAAAATTGTAGCCGTTGTTTAAGGACTAGGTAGGTAGGTGGTACAGCTTTTTTAATGAGTTTGCTCCTTCACAATTACAAGAATCTATTTTCCGTTGCTAGAAAACAAAGCTTGAAGATTCGGCTCTATGAATAAGGCTTATTTTAAGCTGTGACGTCACTGCATAAGGTTCATAGCCAGGGAACCAGTGAATCCAAATCCTAGGAGCCACTGATTTCTTGGCGTAATGTGCAACATCGCAGTTTATTTTTAAGAGGTCTGAACATCACATTCACCTTGTTTCATACAATTCTGGTTCCGGGGTCATCAGCTAAGGCAGCAGCGGGGTACAACTTGTCTCCTGGAAGAAGCATTGTAAAAATCAGTTTGCAAACACAGTTTTAAACTTTGGGTGGATATGCTGGTTTTAACTGTTTAGTTTCTTTCTTCTGCATCTGCTACACCCAATAGCCAATATTCCTCCATTCTCCCCTCAAAAAGCAACACAAATTAGATAATTGGACTTGTTAAAATTTTAATCGCCACGAAATATGTCTCGCCTAATATTAGTTCACTTTTAGTTTGACATCTCTAAAATTTGACACTTAGGTGGTCATACCGAATAGCAAAATTACGTTTTGGACTTAATTGAGTTCGACCTAACTAAAAATTAGTTTAGTCCTGTCAAAATAGGTTAGGTTGGGCGTTTCCGAATACCAAAAGTAATTTGACACATCTTAACCTAATTTTAGTTAAGTTAAGTCGTATTTGTGCATGTTCGAATCGACACCATTACTTCCGACAATTTGATCCTTATTAAGTAATCTTCACTATCGGATAGTGCAACAATATAGTGTTTTTTGCGGGTTCGATTTTCTGGTAAGGAAATCATTTTTTTGGTTTTCATCAAAATCGGCTTCAAGCCTCGTTTGAGCATGTTTCGCTATTCCTATAGTTTCGGATTTGGCCATCTACGGTCACTTGAAAAACTCACCCTGCATACATCAAATAAGTTTGAATTGGATTGACCGTATCACAAATCTTTAATGCTGTCAGACAGAACAACATTTTGTCGATTAATTGCGTAAATCGGTATAAAAAGTTGCGAATGGTTATTTTGTTAACATCCCCACCATTGACGTCTCATAAACAACAAGACTCACAATCTCGCTCAAAAAGTGTCCGCGATGCATCTTGTCACCGCTATGGCGTGACAAATTCGAATGACGATTTCGTACAACTGACATTGCATCTTATGTTAACGACATAACGTCTTAATTTGGTTGAAGATATTTGCAACTATGCACGTCGCACGTTCGGACACTTTCTGACGAACTTTTCTTAGAGACTGTGTCTTGTTGTTTATGGGAGGTCAATGATCCCCACCTATTTTAATAGGTTCAATTTCAGTTTGTTTTTTGCAAGGAGGAAACTGACAGTTCGTGATAGTAGGAAATGCACTTTTAACTCCTATGATGTATGAGCTATTTCACATTGCAACATTTAAAAGTTCGCGACAATGTTAAATGGCTCATGCATCATAGGAATTAAAAGGGCATTTCCTACTATCAAGAACTGTCAGTTTTCTCCTTGCAAAAAAATATACTTCTACATTTTCCATGTGACAAAGCACTCTCTGAATTTTATCACTTTTATTCTTCTTCGGAGCTTTGATTTAAAAGTAAATACTTAATTGCTTATATTCGCCATTATATAAAATCTCTCTCACTCTGTTGATCTCCCTTGAGAGGGATAGACATTCTGTATCGAGCGGTTAAAGCTCGATATGATCTGCATAGCTAGCACAGTTAATATTGTATCGACTGTCATCTTTTTCTAAACCTCTATCGTAAACCATGATTGTTTCCACTTAGCTAACATTGTACTTGGGTAAAAACGAGATAGAGATGCTGATACAGTCTGTATCTACTTTATCGCGTTCACAGAACTGTTTGTCGATGAATCGAAAGAAAAATCGATTTTTTGAATGAACGAAACCTCTTCCTGATAAACGACTAATTTAAAGAGTCTTTGTTGCACTTTAGAAGGCATGTAAAGATGAGAGTTTTGGAAATGGCAGGACAGCATCAATAATCCGGTGTAATTTTTGTTAGAAGTGACTAAATAGCGGCTCCCTTAGTTTTAATTATATTCGACCGCTAGGGATAGGCTGCGCGCGTGCGACGACGAGCGAAGCGAGGAGGAGCGGTTAGGTTGACATGTAAGTATATATTAGGGAGCCGAGCGAAGCGGAGCGGAGCGAGACGACCCCCATAGTTTTAACAGAATTCGCGACATGCAGAAAACATCATTTCCCGAGCATTTTCCCATGACTTACGGTTCAATAATTCATTAAATTAAAGGACCGCTTCCCTTTCCGAACTCTACATTGCAAATTGAACTGTATTAGTTCGTGCTAAGGAAGATATTCAACCAGCTAAATGATGACTCACGGTCCAATAATTTTAAAAGGGCCGCTAGCGAACCTTTAGTCACTTCCATTTTTGTTTACTTTTCAATTTTCATGCATTATAACCTCTCAAAAAAGTAAATGTGAAATGAAAGATATTTTATTATTCTTATTATTTGACTATTTCTCAAGTGTAAAGTTGAATTTTTCGAATAGGTATATAATATCGAAAACTTAGATTCTAAGAACGAATAATAGCAAGCCGGGTCGGTTTTAGAAAAATAAATAGGTACATACACGAAATTATTTTATAGATCCAGAAAGAGAATCACGGAGGCCCAACAAAGAATTTTGATACATTTACATATAGCTTAAAATAAAAATGAGTCGCTTTAGTCGCACAACATTATAAGGCCTAGCCATTTTGTGGTTAATCGATCAAAACTCCACAAACGTATGATATAATCCACACATTTTCCACAACAAAACAATATTCACGCTCTATCGAACTCTATCACCACCTCCTTGGGTCGGTGATACAGCTTTCCTCCAAAAACGTCAAAAAGTAGAAAGAAAGGTGTAACAATGTTAGCTAAAGAATAAAGAAAAAATTAAAAAAAACAAAGGTTTCTTTCGATCTTTCAAAATAGAAAGACTTGCTTATTTCTTGGTAGAATGTTAGCTAAAGAAGTTAGCTAAGATTGGCTGAATGAATGGTAGAATGTTAGCTAAGATTGGCTGCCATCTTGGAATAACTGTCAAAATCGAAGAGATACAGGCTCTATCGAGCTCGTATCGACTGCTATGCTAGCTATGCTGGTGTGCTAGGCCCCCTGAAGGACACCCCTGGGTGTGCCACGGGAAATTGATTGCGATTGATTTCATGTAGTATTCTTGTTACACACCTTCGGTAATGTAATGTAACTGTTCTCAAGTTACAAAGATACAATTTTACCAGCACTTCCGTCCCGCTTCGCTTGCCGTGTAGAATATCCAACATGGTGTGAGAAAAAGGGCTAATAGTGCCGTCAGTCTATAGGAAGTCGTTGTAATTGGGCACGTCATCAAACGGTTGCGGCTGAGAGGGAGGCCGCGCCGCCGGCCCGCCCGGTCGGTACTGCGGTTGCTGGAAACATGACGAATTTTATATTAGAACAACGAACAAAACAAGAGAAATGTAGGCACACAGGACTAAAGCACCAAAGTTTTCCCACGTACTACTTCTAGTAAATTTGTTTTATTGAGAACCAGCGGCCATTTTGAAATGTATCTCGGCTATATCTAAAGCACTTGTGGTCATAATCTTATTCATAAAATACATTATGATGATGATGTCCTCCTCGACGTATCCGTCGACAACAACCCTTATTGCTTCCTGGCATGAGCTCCGATGTGGCTGGAAAATCCGAGTTTCGTCAAAAATATTCTGTCACATGAAATACAATGTAATTGTCCACTTGAGTTGTACTTACGTATGTGGGCTTTGGGCGAGTCTTGCGGCGTAAGCGTTTAGCGTCGAGGACTTCCATTATACTTACTGTTTTAACATACAGATTCGAGTTAATAGATTTATCAACATGAATGAATGCTATAAATTCAAAATGGCCACTGGTTCCAGTAATTGTAAATTATGGCCCAAATACATTGGTATGTGGATTTCTTCTTATGCCTTTGTTCGCCAATATCCACATTCATCTCAACTTAGTCAATTTCGTCGAAATCTGCATTCGGAGGGCGCTAGTTGTAAGTACCTATCTCGAAAAGTAAGTGTTACCTGAAATTGCGCAGCTTCAAATGATTAATACCTCACTTGCAGATATGGGCTACTGAAAATGATTTGTGATAAATTGATAAAAGATGTAGGAAGTAATGAACAGAAACATACAGGGCCGTTTTCAAGTTTGTGGGAAAATGCATTTACAATAATATTGAATAACACCTAGTCGGACGGGCCTTATTGTCCAACTTCGACATTCATTGCAATCGTCTTCAAACGCGCCGTGATTGGCTAGAAATGACAACATCACTCATGTTTGGCCAATCACGACGCTTTAGAGGGCTATATCGATGTATATTGAAGTTAGACAATAAGAGGGCAGCTTCTATAGTGGGTGTATCATCATAGTAAATTGTTAGATTGAGTATATATTAAATATGTTGCTTATGTGATAAATGATAAGCCCACGTTTAGAGAAAAGTAATTATGAAATATTAAATGATACTGCGCCCATTCGAACATTGTGGCAACATTTATATATTTAGTCTTTTTGCGGGGTTGCCATTGCGAGAAAAAATAAGAAAAGGAGCAGTATACAATTTACGTACATGCAGAATTAAAATGCTGTCAAGATTAATGAAAGAACTTTGTCAAAATGAGTATCCAAATAATACTCCTTAAAAGGTAAGTTTGCTTGTACTGTATATTTGTTAGGGTATATTAAGCCGAGCGCGTGAACTCGTGTTGCGATGCATGCGCTTTGTATAGCTTTCTATATTTTTTTTTATATTTTTTTTGCATGAAAAAAGCCTTCCCGAGTGGCGTAATATGAGATACATTTATTACTACAAATACGCCTAGCGCAACCTTGACAGACCAAGACTCATCCATCCATCAGCCTTTTTCGTCCGCTGCTGGACGTAGGCCTTTCCAAGATTTCGCCACCATTGGCGGTCCTCCTGTAAGAAATGCCCATACTCACACACGCTGGGCAGGCGGGTTGGTGAGCACGGTGCCGAAACCTTCGCACCAGTGACGCCGCTGCCCGTTACCCGTTTGTTTTATATAAGGCTCAGCAATTGGGGATGGATATACCGTCATCAATTTGTCACAGGCAGAGCTGTCATATGGACTAAATAAAACCGCAAATTCATACAAAGTCCTTATCATTAGATTTTTGCGGCTTTCGGATTAGTCCATGCAGTCCGTCTCGTTCGTTGTGTTTAACGAAATTATTATGAATGACAATTAAAGCATGAAAAAATTATCTGTATACATATGTATATACGAAATATTTTTGACTACTAATCAAATTCTAACACTGTATTTAATGCATAACTCTCTTTAAGTAATTTAAAGGACTTTTGCGGACTTTTTCGTAACGGAGCGGCTTTTTATCGATAGTGAATTAAACCGCTCAAGCCACTTGAGTTTAGGATTCGCCTATAAAATCCATCGGACCGAGTCCAAGTCCGACTTCGGACTTTTTTTTAGTCCATGTAACAGCTCTGGTCCCAGGCAATGGTGGGCTACTTGGTTGTGCCTGTTTGAGGGCTACCCTCTTATTCTCCCCTGAATAACTTCGGAGGGTTTTTGAGTAAGATGGGGTACCTCCACAGTCGAGCCCGGCACCAGCTCTACCCAGACTCAACTAACTGACAAATCCTTTCACTTGTCACCTCTTGACAAAGCTATGCCTTAAGCGACTGGTGTCCCAGCGTGACGTCATAAGAAGTCATGCTGGGATAGTCTACAGGCAGTAGAGAAGCGACCGCCATACATAACCTTCTTGGTTATATTTTATGACAATTATATAGTTTGTCCGCTTTGTCCTAAATCGGGTTTCACCGGTTTGCTTTTAACTGGAAGCTATTTTTGTGAGTCATTTCCAGTGGTGCAAAAGAACCGGAACGGTGTTCCGTTTCGTGAAATATTTTTCAAACCGTTATTTTCTATATGCTAAACGCTTTCTTGACCTCACTGTAATGCCGTTCAGGCTACAGACGCAAAGTAGTCAAACCCTGTCATTTGTAAAGAAAAAACGCCATGTTTTCCTTCTTTTATTCGAAAATAAACATAAGACGTCGCCTTTGACATGATTTTACACCATGTTTAGCCTGAGCCAATCGCAGGGGTATTTTGCATTTTTTTTGTTATGTGTACTCATATCTTACTTCTGAATCGCTAAAAAACGAAACGGTACCTAGCTTGAAAGTGCCGAGGGGGGGGGGGGGGTATTTTGTTTTACGTTCCGGTTCGTGAATACTTTCAATTCGACCACAGGTTATTTCTTGTAATTAAAACAAAAATGTAAAGAATCGTCGCCTTAAGGCGCATAGACACGCCCCCGTTTTAGTACAAAATTTGATAACCCGTTTCTCAGTTGTTTTTCTTTGTAGACCAAAGTATAGACCTGCCCCCTAATTCTGTATCGTAAACTCAGTTGCCAAACCAAGTGCCTATCGTCTAAAACAAACGTATCTAAGGATAAGTTCGCACTTGAAATGACTTTACAATTTGTAAATAGTTCAGTACCCATTAAAGGTTATTTCGGAAGTTCATTTTTTATCTGTTTTTAGTGAATAGCAACTATAGCTAGCAACCGACACTGAGTTACATAATAGCCCCACTGGTTGTGATATTAAAATGCACCATTTTGCCAATTTTTTAAATATTCATTTTGTTTTAAAGATATTAAGCTGGACAGATTAACATACAAAGTTGTTTTCTTGCCTTAAATTGCACCTATAACAAAATTTTACATTTTCAGTCAGATATTGTCTTTGTAAATGCCTGTATTAAACTATAGAGATCTCGAAAGTTTACTCTATAATGAAAAACTACAGAGGAACGGGTTATCAAATTTTGTACTAAAAAAGTGGCATGCATATGATGCGCCTTAAGACGAATCCCCTGTTTACCATTTATCCCATCTGTGGCGCTAGTGGAGACCACAGATATAGATCTAAATAGATGACGCAAGTGCATCAAACTCTATTAAAATCAAGCGTGTCACATTTTACAATGAAATTGGTTGACAGCGGTTTGAATCTTAGAAGGGATTGTAAGACTTAAGACATAATACATAAGAGTCAAAGTTGGAGGAGTCAATATCTGTGAAGGAAGAGCATTGCTCTCCCTTTTGGCGCGCAATTGGGCACGCGAAGTACATACACTCGCGGCATCTATTTGGATCTATATCTGTGGTGGAGACCTATTAATGATTATCGATACAGAAATATTATACTCCTCATTGGTATGGGTCGCCTAACGCGAGGTATTGCAGTGATTGTGCGTCTCACTACATCGCACGCCGTAACATGAGTTCATTCGTTCACCCTCACGCGGTATTTTGTATGACAAAGTTCTATCCAAATATTCGGACCACGTTGCAGATGGACATAGAGGTAGCATTAGTACTAGAGCTACAAAAACGGTGACACCGAAGTTTTATTAAAACCCTTTGGGTGTGATCAATAGCTCACCTTAAGGTTGATGCGACGGACGAGTCTCGTATCCAAACGCACAACTTATGATTGTTTCTCTTATTTTCGAATAAAAAGTATTAAACAAATGCGATTTATGATTATGACATAACGCAACAATCGTTTTATGTCAATTAGGCTTTTCTAGTGAGGTTGTGTTATTTTTAGCATTACTTTGTAAATGATCCTGCACAACAATTTTAAAGCGTGTTTAAAGTTGTTGTGCACCATTATTTACAAAGTAATGCATAAAATAACACGAATTTACTAGAAAAACCTAATTAACATTAAACTATTGTCGCATAATACCATAATAAATCACATATTATATTTATTATTCTTTATTCTAGAGTTTATATATATGATATACTTAATAAAACATTATTTAAATTGACTGAGGGAGAGGGCCCGAAATATATTTCACACTCAATTTAAATAATGTTTTATTAAGTATTATTATATACAAGGTGACTTTTATTTATGCAGCCAAACTCATATTGGAGGCTTGGTAAGTGATCAGTAAAACGGATCGATAACACTTTTTGCTAATTTCGCTAAATAAAATCTTGACGCCCCATCTGACTCGGGGCTGGGCTTGCGTCTGTAGGGAACATGAGAAAAATAATTAACGAATTTCACAAAAAGGGTCATCGAACCTTGTTACTGAGCACTTACCGAGTCTTCTGCATGAATAAATTAAAGTCACCTTATATATAAACTCTATAATAAAGACAAGGAAGTCGATTAATTTTATTTATTTATTTTTTAGTCAAAACTTGAAAAAGCAATCACAAGTCTGTAAGTAAGACCAGCGCATCCATCTTAAAATAAGAACAAATCATATTCTAACAGAAATATTCATAATTCGAATCTCAAAAGTGGCCAATAAGCCTCTAAGTAGTGAATGCTACCTCTACAATTTAGAAGGACAGAGGTCCAAGTATTCGGCGCAGTGAATGAATGTGGTGTCCTTTACTTGTGAGATGAGCGTGCAGGAAGCGCTCACATGTGAGGCCGAGCGCCGCGCGCCGCCGCCTGCTGCTGCTATAAATACAACGCCCCGGTGTGAACACGCCTTTACTCACAAACACCCACACGTACTTTTGAACGAAAGCCGTTATTATGTTGACTTCTTGTTGTTAGTTAGTTTACATCATTTTTATTATATTATACTAGGTTCCCATACTGACGTGATGTACATTTGTATGACTTAAACTGGACGTAGTTACGTAACAACGGATCAAGCGACGAAATTTAAAAAAATGAGTTATCGATGGGATGTTGTTCTAGGCATTCAAATGATGCACCTCAACTTGTTTCTTGTACAAAAATCGATCTTAATGCCCTAAAAATAAGGGGTGAATCAAGCGACATCAAAAAAATTGTATGAGCAATTTCGTATTTTGTTACGTTATATCAAATCAAGCGCCCGTTACTTTCTTGCAAAATTTATTTTAACGTAATTTTTAAAAGCAAAAACGAATCAAGTGTCAAAATTGGCATTTGATTCGATTCAACAATATCGTGTTTTGATTACTTTAAATTGTAATTTCGAATTACCCGCCAACCTTGTGCGCTTCATTCGATATTGCAATATTCAATGCAGAGCAATCTCATTCAACGAGAACGAAGCGCCATGATTGGTTGATATTTTATTTGAAATTTCGTTGACTGTTTGGCGGCATAAATTCAAATCATTTGACAGTTTAATGACGCTAGAGTGCTGTCGCTTTGCCTTTGTCAGGATTTTTCATATTTCTAAAATTGTGAAGGTTTTGGTGATTTAAATGTACTAAAAGTATCTGCAAATGTAGCAAAATGGATAGACTTAAGAAGAAATCTCGTATACATCGTATGATTGCACCTATTATTGAAGAAGAAAATAAAAAGAAAGATATTGAATCACAGGTAAGACCGATAACATACCTAAATGATTTTTCATGCACAAGCATCACCAGCCCAGTACCGGGTTTTCTCCTGGACAATAGTTAGTAAGTATTGGCTTTGATCATTACGCCCCATAGCAGATTGCTGTTCATCGATGGTATAACCTAGATTTTTTTTAATGAAGTTTCAACAAACAAATTAGTTAGCCGGTCATAGTTGCCATGAACTTCAGTGATTAATGATTATTAAGCTAGTCCAATATATCCAACGATGAAAGAACTATCTAAACCATTTTATCAGTTATTCAGTCAGTATATTCGAATATAAGTAAATAAATGGATCTATGTTTACGTAAACGTTCTTCTGTTTAAGGATCCTGGGTTGATGGAAGCTCTGAAGAAGAAACGTATTAAATACAATAATTTATACGATGAGGTACGTAAAAGAGTAAGGTAATTTTTCTTTAGTGGAAAATATATTAATGTATAAATACATAATCGTCTATAAAACATGAAGTTAGTTTGGTTAAGTTTTTTAAATGTGTTTTTGGGGTTTTGTACCCAAAATTTAAAAAGGGGATCTTACTACTTGTCTACGATGTCTGTATGTACGCCTGTCCACCCGTCTCCTACTTAGCTTTATCATTACTTGATATGATCTAGGAATATATTAATTTTATAGGTATCTATTATCATGCTTCTTCGTAGATATATCAGTTGTATAACGGTAAATTTACACATAATCTTGACCAATATATACGACATTTCATAGTACTTTTGCTATTTATTTTCAGATATCTAACAATCACCTTTCAACAGACCACACACTCGTGTTACCAGAAAATCTTACTTTTGAACAAGCCAATCAATCCAGAAACGAAAGTACAATATTTGATTTATCCAGTTGTGCAGCTGAAATCAAGAATCACAATATCACTAAAGTAAATGATGACGACATGTCTTTGTGTCTAGAAATTAATGATGCGTACAATAATCTGATTCAATTAGAAAATTACAGCTTTGATTCAAACTTAGTGGATGCTTCAGTACAAATGAATACTACAAACGGTGATATTGCTAGTATTCAAAAACCTTCTTTGCACGAAATGAGTGCTAACAATGAAAATGTTGTTTCTATTCAAGAATCTTCTTTTCTGCAAACAAATAAAACAGATGAATGTATTGATTATGATAATGAATGCTCCATCAATGAACCAATACAAGCTATTACAGAACTTTACCCTGAGGAAACTGTAATAGTACCAACTAATCGAACATCATCCCCCAGCATATTGACCACATTTGAAGAAGAAAATACCGCTATCAATGATGAAAATAATATTCAAGGCCTTTTGGCAGCAGACAGTGTAGCCACTGAAAGAATAGGAAGATCAAAAAAAGGTAGAAAAAGAAAATTTGCCAATCAAACGAGAGAAAGTAGAAAAAAGCTATGCCAGACTAATAACGAGTATATAAATCAGAAAGGGATTGTAGTAAAACCTCGCGAATTCATAGACATTCATTGCAATGATGAATGCCATGAAAAAATACCAGTTGAGGTGCGTCGAACAGAATTTGAAAAATTTTGGAATTTGCCTTACGAAGGGAAATGTTTGTACATCTCATCTAAAGTGAAAATTGTACCAATAAAGCGAAAACGCAACAAAATTTCGGAGAAGAGAAAGCACACAAGAGTATATAGTCTTGGTGATAAAACTGTGTGTGCCAGAATCTTTATCGGCACCTTAAGGATATCATCGGCAAGAGTTGATAGATACTTGAAGAAATGCTCCGCTCCTGAAAAAATTGTAGACAAACGAGGCACTGGAAAAAATCCATACAAATTATCTGAAGATATAGAGCAATCCATTATCAATCAAATTGACAGATTCCCAAAGTACAAGTCCCATTACTGCAGAGGACAAACAAACAGAGAGTATCTGCCACCGCATTTATCTGTAGAAAAAATGTACGACATATATATATCCGAAAGGCCGAATCCTGAAGAAGCTAAAAAAGAAATATCTCTGTCGATATACAAGCGAATATTTTACACGAAGTTTAACCTGCAAAGGAAGAAACCGAAAAAAGATACTTGCAATAAGTGTGATAACTTAGACATCAAAATAAAAGACGAAGTTAATCTTGAAGTTAAATCTGATTTAGAGAAAGAAAGAGATCTTCATCAAAAGGATGCAGAAGAAGCAAGAGCTCTAAAAGGGGAAGACTTAAAATTAGCCATAACTTGTGATGAGCTAGAAACACTAACATTTGACATGGAGAAGACATTACCACTGCCTCGCATACCAACAAATATAGTCTTTTACAAGCGACAACTGTGGCTTTATAACTGTGGTATACATTCTGGTAAAACTGGTAAAGGTTTTTGCTACGTCTGGGTTGAAGGCGTTGCAGGAAAAGGGGCTCAAGAAGTTGGCTCAGCTTTAAGGAAGCATATCCGCTCAAATCTGAGCCCAAACGTAAAGGAACTGATACTTTGGTCAGACTCATGTGGAGGTCAAAATCGCAATATAAAACTAACCATGCTGCTTCAAGCAATAATGGAAGAAAATCCGAAACTAGACAAAATAACTTTACGTTTTCTGGTATCAGGACACAGTTTCTTAGAAAATGACAGTGAATTCGGGGACATTGAGTCCGCATTAAAAACGCAAAATCGACTGTACACTCCCGAAGATTACATTAATGTCATGTTGAACTGTCGTAGGAAAAATAAATTAACAGTGCTCGAAATGAAAAAGTCTGACTTTGTTGGGGTTGATAAAGTTTTAAGAATGACTGTAAATCGGAAGAAAGATATAAATGGAGACCCTATCAGTTGGCTAAAGACCAAGGAAATTGCTGTATTTAGGGATAAACCAGGCAAAATATTTTTTTCAACTGACCACAAAGGCCGAGCTCAAGAAGTTGATATCAGGAAGAAAAGAAGGGGAACACAAGCCATAAATGCATTGAAGTTCTCAGAAAATTTGGAACCTCTTTGGCCAAATGGGAAGCCTATTTCCCAACCAAAACTTGATGATATAAAATCATTGCTTCATCTTATTCCCGCTGACGCAAAAGATTTTTATGTAAACCTAACTGGTTCTGATGATGTCATAGATGATGTTGAGTGCTTCAGTGGGTCCCTGGATTTTGTGGTAGAAGAAGATTGATTTGTGCACAAATTTACGGTACTTTTGTTATGAGAAAATAGTGTATGGAAACAAGTACGTAATAATTCTAATCACCGTTCATTTCATTTTGGAATATATTATTTTGTTGTAGTAAGTCAAGAAGTGCCTAATAATTTCAGTGTTTGTTGATATAATTTTGTATTAATATATGATTATGCTATAATGAGACCTTTTTTTTCATATCGTTTGTTGCTTGATTCTTAATTGAGTAAAATTTTGATCAAAATGAATAGTATTAACGAATTAAGTCTCAGCTGCCGTCGCTTGATACGGAATTGCAAATTAAAATATGGTAGAATATTATTTAAATCAATAACGGATTAAGCGGAAAAATCCTTTCATTTTCTTTATTAGTAACTTGACAAAAATGATTTTTATTGTATTGAAAATGTTCAAAATAATGTATCCATTTATTTGAAATAAATAAAAGTATGTTTTATAGTAGCGTTACAGTAACGTCTTAAAGTTTAAATACTTTGTGGCTCATTTTCTCATTTTACTCGGAGTGGCGCATAATCCGTTGTTACGTAACTACGTCCAACTTAAGGTACGTGACTTATAATTTCGTGGCATGAGTTGAAACTTTTGTTTTTATTTAGGGCTTGAGGGCTTTTTGAAAATCTAGCTAAAGCCATATACCGGGTGTAAATGTACTTGTTTTCTTTTTGAAATTACATATTAATGACCTTACTTAACCACTTTCTCAAAGAAACTTACCGCCGATTCCATATTTGAGAATTTCAAGTTAAGTAGTGCTTAACGTCACTGTTATTGGCTGATTCGTCGCTTAAGTATCCGCTTACCGATATTTTCTTAATTCAGAAACTGGCCCGTGGCCGCGCAAATTAAATAAACTATTGTCTCTAGACTCACTTTAAAAAGCTAATGTTGATTTTGTATGGGCAAGTGAAATTTCATTTTCATTTGCGCAGGTTCGTTTCTTTGGAAAAGTCGTTCAGTAAGATATAACGAAACTAATAATTATAACTTCAGATTTTATAATTCATGATACGATAATTTAAAACCAAAATTACTCCAGTTATATTAAGCTATATAATGACTGAAAACCCCATTAAAACCCTTTCAGTAGTATTTACGTATATCGCGAACATACACACTGAAAAAACCTTTAAAGTTTAATTAAGTTTATGGGTACATATATTTTTCCTAGTACGGACAAAAGCATAGTGACAATTTTATTACAAGTACAGATAATGAGTATTTGTGAGTAGAAGCCGTGTACAATAAGCTATAGCAGCTGAATAGAAATGAAGACTAAACAAGTGAAGGCTAGAAAGAGATGGAAAATGATTAGTGACAAGGAAAAGTTTTAAAGACCACCGATTACTGGACTAAAGTAAAATAAAGCGCATAAAACTGATTCGCTTCAACATAAAATAAACTAAATTGGTCCGCAAAATCGATGGTCAACCGCAAACAAATACAGAATGACTTTTAACCTAACCCCGATAATTTAGTATTTCGTAGAAAAATACAAATTGGTTTTACTAAAACCATTCGAAATCGTATTCATAATTATTTTTTATAGTTGAAGCCCTTTGAAGATTTTCGTAAAATCCAAAGAAATCATGGTCACCCGAAGAAATAAGATATTAGATTGCCCGAAGTTTTTTTTTATTGATCCCACTATTTTCAACTTTTTCCGTGTGGGAATGGCTAGGATAACCATAAATTTTATTTCCAAGTAACATTTTTTTATAATATTTTGACTTTTAATTTTAATTGTTTTAACATTTAAAATGTGTTCTACTAACGTCTCTTAATAACCTCTAAAATGATCGGGGTTTGTTTGAACGTCACCCTGCATAACTAAATAAGATCCGTTCTAAATATCATTTATCCTCATCATTTATTTTGAAGCTCAAAACAAGAAAAATAACAAAGGCTAGCTCTTTCTTAATTTTTCACAAAACACTTACACTCGTTTCATTTATATTTTACTACATTTTCCAACCGGTTTCGGAAATTAATCCATCTTCAGGGGATAAATAGCTCTTAATATTATTTACGAGCCCTAAACGAACATCGTTTGTCAAGAACGATTGTGAGAGATTGACTAAGTAAAATATAAATGAAACAAGTGTACATGTTTTTGTGAACAATCAAGTGCCGACAATCGCAAGTATACATTATGCTAGCCTCTTTATTGTGACAGTTAGCACTCAGAATATGAAAGGCGGACTGTATTGAAAACGGATATGAGATAGAAGATTACGAGATGACATAGAAAAAAGGCATGCCAAAGTATATTATGTATGACAGTCTACGTACTAAAGGTATAATTCGCGCCAAACTTTATGACGCCTGAGTGAAGTTAGCTCCGGCGAGACGGACAACAAAAAACATTATGAAAGACAGAGAAAGACTGAGACATAGATGATGAACTTCAGAGGCGCCATTTAGTTTGCTGCCGTTTGTAATTCTAACAAGATATTTTCATATTATTTTGCAAAAAGAATAATAAAGGACAATGGGCACGTTTGTATGGGCTTTGGACCAATTTGAAAGTGATAAAACTCATGTTAATAGGAAAGCTCTTGGGGTATAATAAATTTCATTCTATGGCAGTTACGTTCAAATCTCCGAACTGCTTAATCAAAAATTGTATTTAGCTCGGTGGCTTACCGACCGCGTCTCGCCCCGCAAAATTGCTTTGTCTGAGCGCTTTCGTCATACAACTGTATGGATTTTCAAACTGTGGTATAGATGAACTTTCATTTCATATTTTCTAAAACGTCCCAAAACACAATTTTCGCGCTGGATTTGAACTTAAAGAGCAACAAGAAGCTAACAGGAGGTTTCATGTGACATGAATTTCAACACGGTTGAAGACTTGGGGCAAAATGACTCATGGTCCTTTATATGGCCGGAGTTAAAATTTACAACAGGCTCATCTAGAGAAATATGAAAGGGACCGCTAGTAGTTTACCAGTGAAATGCAAAGCATACAAGCTGCTAGCTGGAGTAAAATATAAATGAAAAAGTGGTCATTTTTATGGTGTGTGCCACTATAATATCTCTTTAATAGACAAAAAGTGTATTCAGTGACATCCTACGAAGTTTAAACCACGATATGTTCTACTGATCATTTAAAACTTTTGTAATATGAATTTTAATAAAACGCTAAAATAATTTAACCTCCCAACACAAAGACAGTAAAAGTATTAGGATATAGTATAATTGTGTATTTAATTTAATTTCAGAAGCCATGGAAATGTAGTTCAGTATGATAAGTAGAACACGTAGTTGAAGTTTAGCGCGTCACTAATACCAGGCTTACCTCATATCTATCTGTCAAGTATTTACATAGTGTTTTAAGTGTTAACTCGGTTATAGGTGGGACGCAATCTTATCGATCCTATGACGTTTTATTGCCTAACTCTAACTACAAGTTTTATCGCGTAACTAAGTAGGTTCCTATGGCAGTGGAATGGTGTGCTGATGTGACGTAAATTGACGCGAGACTTCGAGAGAGAGAGGGAGGCGATGTCACCCCTCCCGCACCACTTTCTACCACAGGAACCTACACAGTTATGCGCTAATTTGTAGCAATAGCGACTAATTTCCAATAGCCATGAAATGCCACTATGGAAACGTCACCTGGTGTCTAATATGTGACGTCACACTCACGAGGCCATATTTTAGTGGTATCATTCGGAGGCCTGATACAGAGACGATGTTGCCATTGCCCTTTTAAAGCCAATGGCACTAGCCAATGGAATAGCTTGTATAAATATAGGTAAATTTATGGATATGAGGCAAAATAAGTGTGTCAGGATCGTAGCATATGGGTAACTACAGACTCTGCCCATCCCTCTAGGAGACACGTCAGTAAATGTATGTATGTATTCATGGCACAAACATCGTAGTGAATAAACGTCAAAGCGTCGACGCGATATCGTCCTACGTATAACGGAGCGGTTGAGTGACGTCTCGCAGGTTACCTGTTGCAGCAGGTGTCGGAGGCCCGGGTTGGAGGACGGCATGCCCATGCCGGGCCGCATGCCGCGCTGCGGGTGCTGCGGCCGCGCCAGCTGCTGCTGCAACTGCTGCTGTAGTTGGTGCTTGCGTTGCTGCTCCTACAAATTGCCACCAGGAGCATACATTAACTTAAGACAGCGGGTTCACCTGCGTTATTAAATTATTTCTATTAGATAAAAATAAAAATATATGGTTTTGACCTTATCTTTTAATTTGGATTGCAGCAGGGCAAAAGCCCAAGCCTTATTTCTGATTGTAATTAATTTCTTGATATTATCTCTTGAAAAAAGTTTCATGTCGATTTAACATGCAGATGTATCATAAAAAAATACTTGATATATGATATTATGTGTACAATATGAAATATGAATACAAATATATTTCGCTCTTCTTGAGATAAATTTATATAATAGGTTGTGGAAAAACTCATTTCGCAAATAGTATGTATGAACTGTACTTTTAATAAAATATCTTTGGCTATACCATTTGTATCAGGCTGGTTTTGGTATTATTAAAAAGTTTAAATTTTAAAAAAGATAATTCCAATTTCAAATTAGGTAAATTTTCATTTGTTTTTCTTGCTTTTAAGATGAGTGAATCTAATGAAGAAATTCGATACATTTTAAAATTTTACTACAAAAAAGGTAAAAATGCAACGCGAGCCGCGAAAAAAATTTGTGATGTTTATGGACCTAGTGCAGTGTCTGTGAGAGTAGCACAAATTTGGTTTAAGCGTTTTCAATCCGGTAATTTTGATGTCAAAGATGCACCTCGCTCTGGGCGCCCTGTTACGGATAAAATGGATGCCTTTTTTGAAAAAGTGGAGTTAGATCGGCATTTCAGTAGTTACGATGTAGTTGAAGAACTGGGGATTGACCTCAAAACAGTTTTGGCGCATTTGAAAAAAGCTGGGTACACAAAAAAGCTCGATATTTGGGTGCCCCATGAGCTCACTGAAAGAAACATAATGAACCGTGTACTCGTTTGTGATTCTTTATTACGACGTAAGGGGCCGTTCAAGTATTACGTAAGCACTATGGGGGGGGGGGGGGTCTTTGTTTTGCTTATTTTCGATGACATGGGGGATAGGGGAGGCTAGATGATGATTACGTCATCGGTATATTTTTGCCCCTTACTCTATGTTGAATACTGTATCAGTAAAATCTAATCTCTATCCTAAATCTATTTTCTTATTTTTAAAATTATAATTATAACATTATAATATAAAAAAATATATATTTATAATTGAAAAATGTTTACGTAAGCATGGGGGGAGGGGGTAAGAGCTTTGCTTACTTTTGCTGACAAGGGGGATGGGGGGGTAAATAATTGTAATAAATCTGCTTCAATATTACAATTAACTACAACTTATTTAAAGCTTAAAAAGCAATGCTATAACTTGACCCCTTTTTTCCGAGGACTGCAGTAAGAAAGTACTGTGAACATCATATTTTAAAATGACATCAAAAACCTGCATGATTTCTCTGAAATCTATAATTTTATATGCAGAAAGCAATTTGAACAAATATAGTCAGATACCTTAATATATATTTTTAAACACAAGCAAAAGAGACGGCAGCTCGACTTTGTAAAAAGTTATGCTAGATGACATTAAAATCTTACTCGCTACACTATACACTGTTTATGAACGTAGCTCCGATATGTCACAGATTGCGACAGAACACCGACTGACATAAATTTTGTTTGACAGAAATAAAACAAAATAAACGAACGACACGAAAAATTAAAATTATTTGTGAAAACTAGGTACCTACCTACCTCAATTAGGTAGAATCAACTGGCATATTCTGGGGCTATCGGAAGTCCGACGAGCAGGTGAGGATACCATAACCCTAGAGTCAGGACACCTGCTCTACTATCGAGAGGGCGATCAATTGTCTGTCGGTGGAGTTGGCATGCTGGTCAACAAAGACCTCACTAGCAACGTGTTAGAAATCGGTAGTGTCTCTACTCGGGTGGCATATCTTGTTATTAGACTCAACAAGAGGTATTCACTTAAAGTCATTCAAGTGTATGCCCCCACGTCGAGCGACTCTGATGATGTAGTCGAGGCCGTCTATGATGACATATTAAAGGCCAGACATAACACCACCAAGACACATTTTACCGTTGTTATGGGGGACTTCAACGCCAAAGTGGGAGTACAAGAGTGTGGTGAATCGGTAATCGGACCACACGGTTATGGCTGCAGAAATCCTCGGGGCCAGATGCTGGTTAGCTTCCTTGAGAGCCAAGGTCTCTATTGGATGAACTCATTCTTCAAAAAGAAGCCTCAAAGGAAGTGGACCTGGCGAAGCCCTGATGGTAAGACTAAAAATGAGATAGACTTCATCATGACGGATCAAAAGCACATAATCCAATATGTATCTGTGATCAACAGGTTTTGTACCGGTAGCGATCACCGACTTGTGCGATGCATCTTGAATATCGACTTACAGCTTGAGAGAAATCGTCTGATGAAGCCTACGCTCCGCCCTTCTCTGCGCCAAACCGCTGCGGGATCCGAAAAGTTTCAAATGGAACTTCAGAACCGATTTGCCCTGTTGGAAACCACTGAGGATGTTGACCAGCTTGTTAACAATTTCACGAATGTCGTGCGCGAGATAGGGAGGGCTTATTTTAAGCCGGAGCGAAGGACTAAGGAGTCCAAAATTTCGAGTGGAACTCTAGACCTGATGAGGCAGAGACGGGAAATGTCTTCAGATTCTGCAGATTTTTCCCTTCTTAACAAGCGTGTTAAAAGGCAAATTCGTTTTGACCTGCGCCAACATAACACTCGCGTCATTGAAGACGCGATCCAGCGAAATAAAGACTCAAAAGTTTTTGCCCAGCAGTTAGGAAGGACCAATCTGACGAAGCTGAAGACATCTGACAATAGAACTGTTACCTCTAGGCCAGAAATCCTCGCCGAAATCGAGAAATTTTATGGGCTCCTATATTCTTCACACGCTCCCAAGCCAACTGCTCGCGATGAAGACGACAATCGTGCACCTCTGGTCCGCCACTACACCGATGAACTCCCGGATGTCGAAATGGGTGAGATTAGGATAGCTCTTGAACAGCTGAAAAACAACAAGGCGCCGGGCGAGGACGGCATCACAACTGAACTCCTGAAAGCTGGAGGTTACCCTATACTCGGACAGCTACAGGACCTCTTTAATGCCGTCATTCGCACAGGTACTACGCCAAAGCAGTGGAGCAGGAGTCTGGTCATTTTGTTCTTCAAAAAAGGGGACAAAATCCTACTAAAGAACTATAGACCAATTGCGCTCCTGAGCCACACCTACAAGCTGTTCTCAAGAGTTATCACGAATCGTCTCGCCCAACGATTCAACGACTTCCAACCTCCAGAGCAGGCTGGGTTTCGAAAAGGCCACAGCACCGTGGACCACATTCACACGCTAAGGCAGGTTATACAGAAAACTCAAGAGTATAATCAGCCCTTATGTCTAGCGTTTGTGGATTACGAGAAAGCCTTCGACTCCATCGAAACTTGGTCTGTTCTGCAGTCCTTGCAGCGATGCCAAGTTGACTGGCGTTACGTGGAGATGTTGAAATGCCTGTATGACTCCGCTACGATGTCCGTCCAAGTACAGGGTGTACAAACAAGACCAATACATCTTCAGCGCGGCGTGAGACAGGGAGATGTTATTTCTCCAAAACTGTTTACCGCCGCGCTGGAGGACGTCTTTAAAACACTAGACTGGAATTGACGAGGCATAAACGTAAACGGAGAGTACATTTCACATCTTCGCTTTGCCGATGACATCGTCATAATGGCGGAATCGCTGCAGGAACTAGAGGAAATGATGCGCGGCCTTGGCGATTCTTCGAGACGAGTGGGCCTGCGGATGAATTTGGATAAGACTAAGGTCATGTCCAACTGTCACATCATCCAATGGCCAATAACCGTCGACAATGTCAGCATCGAAGTTGTTCAAAAATATGTTTATCTGGGTCAAGTCATACAGCTGGATAAAAACAACTTCGACACCGAGCCTTGGGTTGGGCAGCACTCGGAAAGTTGCGTCACATATTTACGTCGTCAATACCGCAGTGCTTAAAGGCTAAGGTGTTCAACCAGTGCGTCCTTCCTGTGATGACGTATGGCGCTGAGACGTGGTCTCTTACAAAGGGTCTGATCCACCGGTTTAAGGTCGCTCAGCGAGCTATGGAGCGGGCTATGCTTGGGGTATCTCTGATGGATAGAATCCGAAATGAGGAGATCCGTCGGAGATCTAAAGTAACCGACATAGCCTGCAGAATCAGTAAGTTGAAGTGGCAGTGGGCAGGCCATATTTGTCGCCGACATGATGGCCGTTGGGGCCGAAAGGCTTTAGAATGGAGACCACGTACAGCAAAGCGTAGTGTAGGACGACCTCGTGCCCGCTGGACCGACGACCTGAAGGACGTTGCGGGGGGCGGCTGGTGAGGAGGACGGAGGACCGACATGAGTGGCGAAATTTGGGAAAGGCCTATGTCCAGCAGTGGACGAATATGGGCTGATGGATGGAAAATTTAGATATTGTTAAAATCTATCTGATAAAATATCGCCCAGCTCTATATGTCATTCCTATTTCGCATACTATGAAAAAAGTGTAGAAGAAGACCTCATTTCAATAATTATTTCTATCGAGCGAAAGTACTGCAATCGCGTTTTTGTATTCAAGAAAACTATAAAAAGGCACCCATATTTATATAATAATTTATCAAATTAGTAGCTTCTTCTGAAAATCAGGAAAATACCTTCAAAAAGTGCCGATTTTAGTAAGGTAGCGCCTTAAATACTAGCTTTTGCCCGCGGCTCCGCCCGCGTGTTATTCGGTTTAACGACATGCTTTTTTTACGGGATAAAAAGTAGCCTATGTGTTAAGTTAGGGTATAAGTTATATCCGTGCTAAATTTCATCCAAATCCGTCCAGCCGTTTCAGCGTGAAAGAGTAACAAATATATACACACAAACTTTCGCATTTATAATATTAGTGTGATAAAATTAATATAATATGTTATTAAGGCGTAGTAGGTCGATCGCACAACGAAAGAGATAAGCATATCTGAAAAAGCGCGCGTCTGAGCAGAGCGGTAAATCAAGAAGAGAGTGGATAATGCTGTTTTTCAATTAATAAAATTTAATATAAACTCACACAAGTGCGTTTAAAAAAAATCGCTGTGGTATCGTTTAGATAATAGGTTTACATGTTTAAAACAGTAATCATTGCTATTTTTACTTTATTGGTTTCGATAGACTGCTTGTTTTAAATGAAAAAAAAGCCTTCATTTTGCAATTTTTCGATCGAGCCAATTATCCTCTATCGCGTTTTGGGCTATTACATCGCCTTGGAAAAGGCTTTGTTTATAACATATATTTATTTCAGAACCATGTCTTTTGTAGTTTGGGAGTACTACTTGTTTATAAACTCCGTGTTTACTACCTAAGTCGTCTTAAACAATATTTAGAGTATGATAGTACCTCCAACTGTTTGTAATGTTGCTCCTGCTGCTGGGCCGCCTGCAGATGCGACATTATGTCCATCTGAGACTTGAACTGTGCCTCCTGTGGAGTTACACATGAATCAAACATACTTATTGACTGATATTCCTGCAAATGAAAATCTTCACATGTAATTGAAGATACAATAGTCAAATGGTTTGGAAATATTAGTACTGGCATTATTATTTGCACTCCCGGGAAGTGCATTTTCTTTTTAATAGGTAACCAAAATAATAAGACCCCTGATACATATTGTTCCAAAACCATAATCTAGTTACGATTGGTTCTTCATTATGATGAATTTATCAAAGATTCCTTTGAATATTTTAAACTGATATATTCTGAATTTTCACCCAGTAAAGCAGATTGTGAGGGCTTTAATTTTAGTATAAGTGCTGTCAAAACTAAAATGTCTTCATTCCAAAATAGTTGTTTAGTGTTAACAAAAGAAGTTATATTACTTTGGAAACATTTAAGTTTTGACAGCACTGAAACTAAAATTAAATCCTTCAGAATCAACTTCAATTCCTAGTTTGACTGGACTATGACTAGCTTAACTCTTATTGGCTCGTAATATACTTATAGTAAACTGTTAGTAAATAACAAAAACAAGTGGGCACTGGGAAATCTCACTTTTAAGGCGCATGCTTAGGCACGCCACCGTTTTAGTACAAAATTTGATAACCCGTTTCTCTGTTGTTTTTTGTTATAGACTAAGGTTTGAGACCTCTATAGTTTAATACAGGCATTTACAAAGTCACTATCTGGCTGAAATGTAAAATTTTAATATAGGTACAATTTAAGGCAAGAAAACAACTTTGTATGTTAATCTGACCATCTTGATACATAGGTAACACTAAAAGTTTCCGGAACTGGCCACTTACATAAACAATATTTAAAAATTTATTGCAACATTTGAAAATAGAACTCTTTGGCTGTAGAATGCAGTTTGTTTCATCTGACTGTCTTTTGTTTTTACCTTGTGGCGCCATTTAAAAAATTGTGTGTCTGCATCAACATGGATTTAACTCGGGAAAATTTTCGTAGTATGATTTTCTACGATTTTAAGTGTAATTTGACAGCTCAACAGAGCATCCCTCGGCTTGAAACAGCTTTTGGCAATGAAGCACCATGCAAGACGACTGTTTATAGCTGGTTTGCAGAATTCAAGCGTGGTCGTATCAATCTCAGTGACGAATCTCGCGATGGTCGGCCGTCCACCGCTGTGACCAACAAAAACATCGATGCTGTGCGCCGTATGATTGAAACAGACAGGCATGTGACCTACCATGAAATTCGCGCATCCTTAGAAATAGGCATGAGTCAAATACAATCAATCCTACACAAACATTTGGGTGTGAGAAAGCTGTGCTCGCGGTGGATCCCACACAACTTGACCGAGGCTCAAAAAACGGACCGCGTCACTTGGTGCAGTGCCATGCTTACCAGATTCAACGAAGGTGCGTCAAATTTGGTGTGGGACATAGTAACAGGTGACGAAACATGGATTTATTGCTACGATCCCAAAACAAAGCAGCAATCGAGCGTATGGGTCTTTCAAGATGAGCCGAAACGAACCAAAGTGGCGCGCGTGAAAAGTGCATCTAAGCGGATGACTGCTTCTTTTTTTAATAAAACTTGGACACGTGGCTACTGTTGCTTTAGAGAATCGTCGTACCGTGAATAGTGACTGGTACACGACCATTTGTTTGCCGGAAGTTATTGACGAACTCCGTAAAAATAACCGTAAACGCCGTATCATCCTGCACCACGACAATGCTAGTTCTCACACGGCCAGACAGACAAACGACTTTTTGAAGACGAAAAATGTAGAACTCATGAGTCATCCTGCATACAGTCCCGACCTGGCACCTTGTGACTTTTTTCTGTTCCCAAAAATTAAGAACCAATTACGCGGTCAACGATTTTCATCACCAGAAGAGGCTGTCGAGGAGTATGAAAAACACGTTTCAGAGGTCACCACAGGGGAGTGGCACAAAAGTTTTCAAAACTGGTTTGATCGAATGAAAAAGTGCATAGACGCCAAGGGAGATTATTTTGAAAAACAATAAATTAATTTTGTACCTTTAATAGTATTTTTTCATATTCATTCCGGAAACTTATAGTGCGTCCCACGCAAAATTCAATATTCAATTTTTTGGCGAAATGATGCCTTTTAAGGGGGTAACTTTTTATCTCGGGACAAAATGCACATCATAATATTGGTTTCCTTACTTTTGATTAAAAAGTATGGAATAAATGTGTTTTAAAGCAACTTGAAATAGTTTATTAATAATAAAGTCTTCACAAAAAATTACGTACTTTAATGTATTCCATTTTGTTTGCATTACATTAACAAACTTAAAAGCGTGTTTACAGTTGTAATGTAATGCAGCTAAAATGTAACGCATAAAATTGAATAATTTTCATGTGATCACCTAACTATTAACAAGTATTTTTTTATTGCAAACTTTTTGTTCAAAAGTAAGGAAAACAATATTATTATGTGCATTTTGCACCGAGATCCTCCGTTACCACCTTAAAATATCAGTACCAGATGATAGAGTTCCTTTACTTTGGTCTATAACGAAAAACAACTGCGAAAAGGATTATCAAATTTAAACAAGTTTATCGGGATCTAATTACAGAACTAAAAAAAATGTTTTCGAAGATAATAGAAATGTTTTGATGTTCAAAACATGATTCGAAACGTTCACTTGATATTGGTACTAACTTGCTGGTGTGCCGCCTCTAAGGTTTGTTGCAGTTGTTGTATCTTCTCCAGGTTCTGTTGCCGGGCCGCCTCCAAACCATCGATCTGGTTCATGTTGCGAGGCCCCTTACCGGCTGAAGGACCGCCCTGGGGCATGCCACCACCCATGCCCATTATGCCCTGGGCAGACAAAAACCACGTAAACTTTATGTCTGCTAGCCTAGCCCTTAGTCTAGATTACGTCAACATTTTTGAAATCCACAAAATATTAAGAAATAAGGCATCTGATTTGGTGCATGCCTTGTTTTGGCAGATTGAATCCTTATTTTTATATCAGTGACACTATTAAGGGGGGGGGGGGGTATTCCATTTTGTCCCTTTTCAAGCTCATTTTAAACCGATAAATAACGATGATTTCATTTTGTAAGAAATATATGTTAATTTCACTCCTTGAACTTGATATTTCGGCCATTCGATACAAATAGATCCAAAGATAAGTCCAAACTATGATCTAAATATCATTTAATTTGAGCTGTATTAAGTTTTGACAATAAAAATTATACTAAAACAAACGTCGTGAAAAATGAGAAATAAAACGGCCGTCATATTAAAAACCCATCCCTGTAATTAAAAAATAATAAATAAAAACACCTCGAAACCGCGAGTTTTCTGAGCGACCCGCTTGCGCTGAGCATGATAAGTATCCATCCATCGGCCTGTTTCGTCCACTGCTGGACATAGGCCTTTCCAGGATTTCGCCACTCTTAGCGGTCCTCCTGGAAGAAATGCCCATACTCACACACGCTGGGCAGGCGGGTTGGTGAGCGCGGTGCCGAAACCCTTGCACCAGTGACGCCGCTGCCCGTCACCAGTCTGATTTATATAAGGCCCGGCAATTGGGGATGGATATACCGCCATCCATCGGTCCCAGGCAATGGTCGGCCGCCTGGTTTTTTGCCTGAGAGATGTTCTCTTACTCCCCCCTGAATAACTTCGGGAGGATTTCCGAGTAAGATCGTGGTACCTCCACAGTCGAGCCTATGATAAGTATGTATGTGTAAAATGAAAGCGTTGGAGCAGGACAAATTTCTCTGGATAGCTTCGCCTTGAAACAGTTCAATGATAGAGGATCTCATACTCCCCGATTGAAGTGAAAGTTTTTTGGGCCGATGTTTCTTCTACACTCTACTATCATCAGTATGCATTACAGCAAGTTGTCAAAGGGGATCATTGAAAACGAAATTAAATTATACCACAGTTCGGGCCAGAATGTAGGGCGCGGGTGTGGGGCATTCTGTACTGGCCCGAATCACAAGAAATTATAGTAACTACGTCCAGCATGCCTAAAATGGCCAAAAATCGGAACTCCCATCACCGAAAGTCCCAACACCAAACTCAACCCCATATTATTCCATATTGGTAACATGGTTGCCAGGGTTAGACAAAATTAACACCGCGATAAAACGCTTAACTCCGTCACAGAGTAGTTGAAAATTCCTCAGATGAATATAAACTGAGGAAAATTCATTCGATTAATCGGACAATTAAATCGATTATTTTTTTTTATAACGTGGTTATCCAACCAATTTAAAAAACGTTTTTAACGATCGTGTTTTACTGTCATAAAGTATAAATTTACATGTGTTGGCTTTATTTATTAATCAACACATTTAAAAATCACCTTCTTGCCTGGGGAATAACTTATTATGCGACTTTTTAATATAGCAAGATAAAATAGAATAGCGTTTTGAAAATTTTAAAGTTAAAGTTCACAATTTGTAAGTCGAAGTTGTGATGTGAGGAAAGAGTTCTTTCAAAATGGAACCTCCAAAAAAGCAAGTAAAAGAAGGTATTATACAATCAAAACACAAAATTGCTGAAAATTTCCTAAGACCTTAACTAAACTAATGTACTTAATTTAATTTTAGTTTTTTTTTTTTCTTTTTCTCCTATATAGATCTGTCTGTTAGTTTGGTTTAGTTTATTTCGTAAGATAATTTAGTTTATTAAAGTTTCATGTATTTTGTTTTTGTTAAATAAAACCATGTCCGTCATATTGTGAAAAAACAAAACGTAAGTATAATAGTGCGTTCCGAGTCACGACATAATCGATTTATCGCGTCTATTATCGTCATTCCGAGTCAATGGTGGCCGTGCGGCGTAAGTGATTTGATGGTAATTTTAGTGCTGTTAGCGCCATTCGGAACATGCACTCCAAACTCAAACCCATATTAATCCATATTGGTAACATGGGTGACCATTTTAAACACCTTTTGACGTTTGTATAAGATTATTTTGTACAGTAATTTCCATCATGGCGGCCGTTTAACACCTCATTTCCAAGGCTAACAGCATGCCTAACATGGTTGCCAATTAAACACCATTTTAAACACCCTTTGACAGTAAATTCCATCATGGCGGCCGTTTAACACCTCATTTCCTTGAGGCTAACATGGCACCTCAATATTTTAATGCTTTGACAGGAGTTAAGGAAACACAGGTGTTATGTTTTTTTTTTTCTCTTTTATCCATAGCTGGTAACATGGGTGACCATTTTAAACACCTTTTGACGTTTGTATAAGATTATTTTGTATAGTAATTTCTATCATGGCGGACGTTTAACACCTCATTTCCAAGGCTAACAGGGCACCTCAATATTTTAATGCTTTGACAGGAGTTAGGAAAATACATGCTTGATCTTTTTTTTTTAATTTTTTTCACCATTTTAAACACCCTATGACACTTGATTAAGAATATTTTGGTCTTCGATCTATTGAGGTGGTGATAAAAGTAGTTTCGTGAGTTTTGATTGTATTTGTAGGTTATTTGGGATACAAATTATCGTTTTCTGACTTTTTACATAAAAAAGGTAGTTTGATAACTAGCCTCTTAACTAAGTATGCACATTAATTAAAAAAATGAACATCATAGGGTAAAACAAAGCTTTTATTTATTCATAAAATTCTTACATGGTTGATCAAGCTTCCATTGGGTTGCAACCTTCGTCTTCGAGTGAAAGCGTTGAATTTAAATAACATTTTTCCAATAGTTTGCCACTCCAAAAACGCAATTGCATGCAGTCATGGGTTCCCTCTTGGTGCATTGAGGAGCACTTGGACATGTGGTCAGAAGATCAGGGGGTTAAGCTTCACATCCGCATAATGTGGTGGAATTCTCTCCTAATATCCGGGGATCCTGTACCCGATAGAACGTTTAGTTTTTTGATTGGTGTTGGCTTAGAGCAACTGGTGACCAGGCAACAAGTCTCGTTGAGTACAGTGTCTACTTGACCTGTATGTGCTGAGTCATTCCACACAGCGCAGGCATATTCAGCAACTGAGTAACTTAAGCACCCTAATAACTACCAATCATTCTTCGGATTAAGTTGTTCACAATCCAACCAATATTTGTGTCAATGTTGCTAATCTGTCTGCAATATTTGTGTCAATATTGCTAATCTGTCTGTTTTTGATATTTTATGAATTGTGATAATTTGAATATTTATCCTACAGTATTTCATGAATTGATAACATGGAAACTACAATTTCAATCATTATGTACATATGTATCTTACGGCAAGCACTATGGTGGTACCGTTCGGACAAAAAATACTCACCATGCGCTCAGGGGTACCATGAGTCCTACACAAAAAATTCCCACCGTACCCCCAGTGGTATGGGGCAGTGGTACCGTGGGTCCGACACATTTATACTCGTATTACCTTA
Organism: Ypsolopha scabrella; assembly: GCA_910592155.1. Taxonomy (NCBI): domain Eukaryota; kingdom Metazoa; phylum Arthropoda; class Insecta; order Lepidoptera; family Ypsolophidae; genus Ypsolopha; species Ypsolopha scabrella. Next base: position 10,803,347 of record OU342981.1, on the reverse strand, counting down.
AGACAACTTTTTGCCGTCTATCTCATTATACTTCATAATATAGGTTGCACTGTCCCTTCGAGTGTACTTTTTCAAATCGCACCATGTAGTCATCTACTGTTCTCCATCTATTACATGGCCCATGTTTAACCAAAAGACCCGCCAGCTTTCGCCACATTTCTTTAGGATCCTTTGCTCCAAGGGTTTCATCTTAATCCCTGTTTGCAAATAGCCATGTAGTCAGCCTTATTTGGAAGTTCTTCTTTTTACACTTTATCTAGAAACGTAATAAAATACAATAAGGTCTTTGACTGTATAAAATACCGTGGAATTTTTCAGAAAATTAATGTTTAGAACACTTTACTTTTTTAGAGATTTCATTAAGGTTAGATCATGTTAATTTGCTAGCAAAGAATACCCTTCTACCGTTCGCTAGATGGACACCAATTTTAACAAATAGTCTTCTCTGAATGGCTTCAAACAATTAATCACAGCACAGATCATTAAATCATCATTTATACTAAGATATAATTAATTTGTGTCATTCATTTGTGTGTGGGACAAATTATCAGAAACAAAATCGGTGCTATCTTATCATATCCAAAAGTCATCCAAAGTAGGACGAAAACGAAAGTAAAGGTGATATTTCATTTTGTTGAGTAATAATACAAATCTATTTATTTCTGTTGATACTATAAGAGAGTAATTTACTTACATTGAACTAGTTTTCAAGTTGGTAGGATAATAATGTATTTAAAAAAACACATCAAATCGATTCAATTGTCCGATTCATTGCCAAATACTCTGTGACGGACTTGAGCGTTTTATCGCGGTGTTTATTTTGTCTACCCTAGCCACCATGTTACCATTAAAGATAAGTTTGGGTTTGAGTTTGGAGTGCATGTTCCGAATGGCGCTAACAGCACTAAAATTACCATCAAATCACTTACACCGCACGGCCATCATTGACTCGGAATGACGATAATAGACGCGATAAATCGATTATGTCGTGACTCGGAACGCACTATTATACTTACGTTTTGTTTTTTCACAATATGACGGACATGGTTTTATTTAACAAAAACAAAATACATTAAACTTTAATAAACTAAATTATCTTACGAAATAAACTAAACCAAACTAACATACTACCAAAGACATTGTATAGAGAACAAGACTGTGCACTACGATACGAAGAACGAGCCGAGTGAGATGGGCGTTGGCAGTCGTTGGACCTTTTCTAACACGTTAGAAACTCAACAACACTATATAAGTTTATTGTATATATTATATACACTGGCAACTTGCCACGACTAGCGACAGCTATCTCGCTCGGCTCGTTTTTCGCTTGAAAATGGTATCACAATAATTACAACCTTATTTTTAAGGAAATAAATTCTAGTTTAGTTGAGCAAAAATCGGATAGTGCACAGTCTTGTTATTATACAATGTCTTTGCATACTATCCAGCAAGAATATAAAATGTTGATAAATCATATTAGGTTTGGAAGCGTTTCAAAACGTGCGATCACAGTGCGAAATTTCACTCGTTTATAAGAAAGAGACAGATCTATATAGGAGAAAAAGAAAAAAAACTAAAATTAAATTAAGTACATTAGTTTAGTTAAGGTCTTAGGAAATTTTCAGCAAATTTGTGTTTTGATTGTATAATACCTTATTTTACTTGCTTTTTTGGAGGTTCCATTTTGAAAGAACTCTTTCCTCACATCACAACTACGACTTACGAATTGTGAACTTTAACTTTAAAATTTTCAAAACGTTATTCTATTTTATCTTGCTATATTAAAAAGTCGCATAATAAGTTATTCCCCAGGCAAGAAGGTGATTTTTCAATATGTTGATTAATAAATAAAGCCAACACATGTAAATTTATACTTTATGACAGTAAAACACGATCGTTAAAAACGTTTTTTAAATTGGTTGGATAACCACGTTATAAAAAAAAATCGATTTAATTTTCCGATTAATCGAATGAATTTTCCTCAGTTTATATTCATCTGAGGAATTTTAAACTACTCTGTGACGGAGTTAGGCGTTTTATCGCGGTGTTAATTTTGTCTAACCCTGGCAACCATGTTACCAATAAGGAATAATATTGGGTTGAGTTTGGTGTTGGGACTTTCGGTGTTGGGAGTTCCGATTTTTGGCCATCTTAGGCATGCAGGGCAGCTCAATATTTTAATGCTTTGACAGGAGTTAGGGAAATACATACGTGATCTTTTTTTTGTTTTAATTTTTTTCATCATTTTATCATGAAACTTAATCACCCTATGACACTTGATTAAGAATATTTTGGTCTTCGATCTATTGAGGTGGTGATAAAAGTAGTTTCGTGAGTTTTGATTGTATTTGTAGGTTATTTGGGATACAAATTATCGTTTTCTGACTTTTTACATAAAAAAGGTAGTTTGATAACTAGCCTCTTTACTAAGTATGCACATTAATTTTAAAAAAATGAACATCATAGGGTAAAACAAAGCTTTTATTTATTCATAAAATTTTTATATGGTTGATCAAGCTTCCATTGGGTTGCAACCTTCTTCTACGAGTGAAAGCGTTGAATTTAAATAACATTTTTCCAATAGTTTGCCACTCCAAAAACGCAATTGCATGCAGTCATGGGTTCCCTCTTGGTGCATTGAGGAGCACTTGGACATGTGGTCAGAAGATCGGGGGGTTGAGCTTCACATCCGCATAATGTGGTGGAATTCTCTCCTAATATCCGGGGGTCCTGTACCCGATAGAACGTTTAGTTTTTTGATTGGTGTTGGCTTAGAGCAACTGGTGACCAGGCAACAAGTCTCGTTGAGTACAGTGTCTACTTGACCTGTATGTGCTGAGTTATTCCACACAGCGCAAGCATATTCAGCAACTGAGTAACTTAAGCACCCTAAGAACTACCAATCATTCTTCAGATTACGTTGTTCACAATCCAACCAATATTTGTGTCAATGTTGCTAATCTGTCTGCAATATTTGTGTCAATATTGCTAATCTGTCTGTTTTTGATATTTCATGACTTACCAGCTATGGATAAAAAAGAAAAAAAAAACAACACCTGTATTTCCTTAACTCCTGTCAAAGCATTAAAATATTGAGGTGCCATGTTAGCCTCAAGGAAATGAGGTGTTAAACGGCCGCCATGATGGAATTTACTGTCAAAGGGTGTTTAAAATGGTGTTTAATTGGCAACCATGTTAGGCATGCAGAAGATCCACTCTACAAAAACATTTAAAAGGCTACTCTCGCCACGGAGTCATTCCCCTCAGCTCAGCGGTCCGCTGCGGAGTCGCTTTTACTTATTTAAAATCACATTCTTAAACATTTGAAAATAAAAACATTCATGGGAATACATATCTGAAATTCTACTGATTGCTAATTTGCATGTTTTTATTATTAAATGTTTAAGAATGTGATTTTAAATAAGTTAAGAGGATAGGTTCCAAGAAACCTTAATTTATTTTTCCTCGTTCGAAGAATATTAGATATTTGAAAAAAAATTGGACTTCTATCATGAATATAATGCACACTCTTATCGAAACAGAATCTTCAGACGTCATTCCAACATTGAATCATAAAAAATCAAAGATGACTCCAAAAAGTTTTCATGTCGAGTTTTAACATTATTTGAGCAAAATTATTTTATATTATTTATGAATTAAAATTCTGTATAAACCACAGTGGTATAAACTTTATTAAACTTTGAAAGGAACAGATATTTGATACAAACTTTAGTTTTTTTTTTTTATAATAAAATTCGTGATTTAAGTCTTAATTTTGATTTTTTTTTAGAATTCGTCCCTCTCGCATTGCGGGTCTTTCCACATGGAGTAACAGCGATCAATGCAATCGGAACCTCGATGGGAATAACCCTCGCCACGCGGCAATAAAGTGCAACTCGACTCAGAAAGCGCTGCCAGACTAAGATTTTATCTACAAAAAAAATAATTCATAAAACAGTTTTAGCAGCTCCTAATAGATACCGGACTGTTAGTGTTTCGTGTGACAGAGATGACGCTCTACAAAGCCGAAGGTAGCCGAAGCTAGCCGAGTATCTCTTTTTAAAGCACGATGCGACCTTTAAATGGCCTGGTACTGTAATAGAACAAGTTTTAGCAGCTCCTAATAGATACCGGACTGTTAGTGTTTCGTGTGACAGAGATGACGCTCTACAAAGCCGAAGGTAGCCGAAGCTAGCCGAGTATCTCTTTTTAAAGCACGATGCGACCTTTAAATGGCCTGATACTGTACCTACTAGGCGCCTCTCTTTCTTTCTATCGTGTAACTCTATTCCTCACTGAATTACCCAGCTGGGTACCTAGCACAGTAGACCATATCGAGCTTTGACAGCTCTCTAAGTGAGAGCGAGACAGAGCACAGTATCAAGCGCTATCGAGCTCGATATGGTTTGCTATGCTAGACTAGCTGGACGGGTCGCCGATGTAAATGTAGCCTTCGCAATTTCGCAGAGTGGAATACACCTACCCGAAGTGTAATTACCGAAATGTAATATCCACGTAAGCCTTTCTGAGCTGCGTATATAAGGTGACTTCCGTTTATACAGCCAGATTCATACGGGAGACCCGGTAAGTCAAGGTTCAATGACCCAGACACGAAAACATTTTTTTATTCCTCTATACTTTTTAAAGAACAGCATACGTCTAAATTTTATTTTGCGTATTTCACAAAAAGGAGAATTGAACCATATTCCTGCCCCTTACCGAGTCTCCAGTATGAATTAAGCTGTCCAAACGAAAGTCACCCTATATTTAAATTTGGCTTTAATATCGGATCTCAATGACAGGCCGTGTCGAAGTACAATAATAACAAATACAAAGTATCAATAGAGAACAGACCTGCGGATGCTGCATCTGCTGCGGCATTTGTCCGGGACCCAACTGCCCCCCCGTGAGCCCCGGACCGCCCCCCGGCCCGCCCATACCCGAAGAACCTGTACAACACAAATAAATACAGTTTTACATACATACGTACTCACGCCTGTCTCTCAGAGAGGTCTGAAGAGACTACAGATTTCCATCTGTGAGTGATGATCATGACACACCTCTTTTGCTTCTACAACCATCAATCTAGACAGACGTTCTCCTATTACGGGTAATTTTTACTTTGTCCTCTTTGATCGGTATACGTCCTATCTGGGGCGGCCCGGTCGAGCTTTACTTTCCACTTGTGCAGCATTCTATTTCTTTCGTCACTCTACTTTCATCCTCCCTTATGCCCAATTAATATATATTACTACGGCTCCGCTGTCTGCCTGTCTGTCCGTCTGTCACAAGGGTACACAGCTTCAACCATAACAGGTAGCCAGCTGAAATTTTCACAGAATACGTGTTACTATGGGCTCTATCACGACAAATAATAATAATTAAATTAAACCCAAGGGGGTCTCCATACAACGCCAATATAAATAATACAACGTCTAGCATAGTAGACCATATCGAGCTTTGACAGCTTGATATACACTGTCTGTCCCTCTTTCGGTAGATAAACAGAGTGAGGCAGAGCAATGTATCAAGCGCTATCGAGCTCGATATGGTTTGCTACGCTAGACTAGCTGGTATGATAGATGGCGCTAAGAGTGTTCGTCAACCTTTTGTACCATAATGTTTTTAGGGATCAGTACCCGAATCGCACTAGGCCAAATTATCTCTTTTATCTATCGATATTTTGATTCTATCATACGTACTCCGTAGGAAGGCATTTCCACTGCATTATTTAATCTAACATCGACATCTATAGTTGCTCTGCCGCAATGTTGGCTCTTCTATCAACGACGTTTAAACGAGATTCAAAGATTCAAAATGTTTATTTGTAAATAGATACATAAAGTATACGTTTTACATGTCAAATCTAATCTGTATAAAAATAATATTTTATGATGAAAAAAATATGATACGGGAAATATATAAAAAAACTATATCTAAGTTGGGCTACTAAAGTTACACACATGCATAAAATAAAGACTTATTGGAATAAGAATACAAATACAAATACAAAATTTATTTATTTATACACAAGTAATTTATAAGTACTTTGGACCCTCCTTTTAAGCTAACAAAACCTGTATAAGAAGGGACCGTTCTTCCCTAGTTGTTACATTAGTCTTGTGCTGTTTGTAGGTATTACAACTACAGATTATATAAATTAATAAATTAACAGAAACCTTTTTTTTTGAAGAAAAAAAGATGAGAGGTTATACATAATATGTTTGTGTGTGGTGTGTGAAAGGGTGTGTAGGTGTGTGTGAGGGTATGTGTCTGTGTGCGTGTATTATAATGCAATTAATAAATAAACTGAATAGACCATAAATAAATATAATGCCTAACCAAATACATACTAAAATATTGTATATACCTACACAATGCAATGAAGTTAATAGATAAATAAACTATAAATACCTAGATATAATGCCTAAATCCGCCCATTCGATAAATTAAGATTGGATAAAACTAAACTTTGTACATGTACTGTAAATGCAGATTGGATGATCTAGACTGCATTGCATTGATTGGTACTACCAACATTACGGCAAAGGAACTATTTGATGAAACGCACTATACGATATACTGGATGCCCAATACATTTCGAACTATACAGGCTGTAAATAGAGTACGACCATTAAATAAAACTACATACTCTACTGATTATACAGAACAACTATAAAAAAAACCCGCGCAAATTTTCAGAGAAAAAGATATTCAACTGTAACCCAAAGACTTTATCTCGTAGGAGGAAGGTCTATTTTGGAACGCTGCACCGGATCAGCTGTTTCATGGACGACGCTCTCTCGATACTCGCCCGTATGTCGGTGCGTTAGTGTTCACGCGTTTTTGTTTGGAACTCAATTATTTCCCAAACTAAGGGTGTCCGCGGGTATGATTCTTGGGAAAAGTGGTTCAGTAGGGTCAGTAGAATATGTGGTTTCATTTAATGGTAGCAGTCTATTTACACCCGCTATGTTCATATATCATGACGTAACTAAAAATACTCCAGCCATTCGTACCAATATGACACTTCTGAAAAAATTCTAAATCTCCTACCCGGCATAGGAGCGTTGGGCAGGGCCGGCGAGGGCCCCATAGCGCCGGGCCCCATTCCCCCCCCGGCGCCGGGCTGCACCCCGCCCGGGAGCTGCTTGTTTATTATCTGCGTTATTTTCTGCTGTTGGATCACCTGGAAAAATAATTTCATATATTTCCGCTAGCTGAACGGTTTCTGATTAATTGCGACACCCATTGCTTTGGAAACTCGAAATATTCTTAAAGTAGAAAAGTATCAACAAAAACAAAATTCAAACAACAAACAAATTCTCTGAGAAAAATAACTCTGTATGTATGATCCGTTTTAACTCGAGAACCACTGAATGGATTTGGATGCGGTTTTCTTTATTACCATCGTAGTGACCCTAGTCAACACAATAGGCTATAAGTTAGAGTTGATAAAATAACGCCCAAGCCGAAAACGGGGCAGAGATTGAATAAACGCGGGCGGAGCCGCGAGCAAAAGCTAGTTATGTATATAAGGTGACTTTAATTTATATAGGCAAATTCAAACTCGGTAACTGATTAAGACCAAGGTCACAAACAGGGTCACTATTTGCGAAATACGAAAAAATTTCTCTATATATAGGTACTTGTTCAAGAACAACCTCGGCACAATTAGTATAGGAAGTCTATATTTTATTTTGCGTACACACACAGTTTATGTACGTTTCACAGAAAGGGTCCTGACCACTTACCAAGTCTCCTGTATGAATTTGGCTACATAAACGACAGTCACCTTATATAGACACATATCACAAACCTTCCTGAGCCTGTCGACGAAGGTGGCCTGGTTGTTGGGAATGAAGCCGAGGAACGCTTTCTTGTCCGGTGTGTACAGCAGGATGAGCACCTTGATGTCGCACTGAGGCGTCGACGGCATCGGACTGAAGTGGACGCAGCCCGCCTGGTAACATTCCACATGCTTTTTCTATCACTTTTTTTTTTACTTTGGAACCTTAGCCTACTTACAGTGCTTATCACCAACTTGTAAGCTAGGACAGAGAGCTAAGTGCGAGTTGCCGATCGAATAACTTTACTACCGCGTGAATCGAGTTAAGCTGGGTCTCCACTAGTCTCCAGCGCGTGTTTTGTTCTACACATTATACAAAAACGTCTACAGAAAATATTGTTTCGTTACACAATTTTGTTGATAAGCTGGGTCTCTTGCATGGCTATCGGCAAATAATGTACAATTTGTAGACGTTTTTGTTTAGTGTGTAGGACAAAACACGCGCTGGAGACTTAACTCGATTCACGCGGTAGTAAAGTTAATCGATTGTCAACTCGGACTTGGCTCTCAGGAGTCATGAGAACTCGATACCCTGGATGGGTGCTAAATATTATCTAAAAAGGGGCTAGGCTGCTATGGATTTCCAAAAACAGTGCTAGTTTTATTGGTCATTAAATAGAATATTCTATCAAATAAAATTATTCTGTTTGTAATATGCAATAAAACAATTTTTTGGAAATGATTTATTTTAAAACGATATCTTTAGGCTTTTTTCTTTCTCTTTGAATTGCCTTCGTTAAAGAAGATAGTTTTTTACTCACACTTTCAGCCGACGTGTACATTATCTTTTTTCCCATTTTTTTTTACATTGGCGAATTTTGTATATGTGACAAGTCATGCAAATTTCTATTTAGTGCTAGGTGCTGTTTGTAATTTTTTATTGCTAGATGTATGAAAATAGTGCAAAATTTCCCAAGCTAAGTGTCCGGCTTCCTGCAATAAGGTAAGAACGTATGTACTCACAAACCCGTTGACCATAACTTTCGTCAACGCATCTAGCGCCTCATTCGGCTGCAGGTGGAAGAGCACAGACTTGCTATCCTTGAGGTACTGCCCGCCGATGTTACTTATCAGCTGTTTGGGCATTATCTGCATCAGCAGCTTGTTTGGCCACGCGTCCACCTTGAGCTCAGGTTCTAGTTCTTTAGAGTTTGCTGATACCTGCGGTGAAGAAACATAAGTTATTAGTAACATAAATATCATTACGACATGAAGCTCCACTTGGCACGCCGATAAAGAGCCCTATCTGTACCCATTTGCCACGATGGCAGAGAACCTTATCTTATACCCATTTGGCATGCTGACAGACAGCCTTATTTTCTACCCATTTGGCACGCTGATAAAGAGCCCTATCTGTACCCATTTGCCACGCTGTTAGAGAACCTTATCTTGTACCCATTTGGCATGCTGACAGACAGCCTTATTTTCTACCCATTTGGCACGCTGATAAAGAGCCCTATCTGTACCCATTTGCCACGCTGTTAGAGAACCTTATCTTGTACCCATTTGGCATGCTGACAGACAGCCTTATTTTCTACCCATTTGGCACGCTGATAAAGAGCCCTATCTGTACCCATTTGCCACGCTGTTAGAGAACCTTATCTTGTACCCACTTGGCACGCTGATAAAGAGCCCTATATTGTACCAATTTGCCACGCTGTCAGAGAGCCTTATGTTGTTCTCATTTGGCACGCTGCTAAAGAGCCCTATCTGTACCCATTTGCCACGCTGTTAGAGAACCTTATCTTGTATCCACTTGGCACGCTGATAAAGTGCCCTATATTGTACCAATTTGCCACGCTGTCAGAGAGCCTTATGTTGTTCTCATTTGGCACGCTGCTAAAGAGCCCTATCTTGTACCCTGACGCTGACAGAGAGCCAGATCTTCTACCCACTCGGTACGCTAATAAAGAGTCCCATCTAGTGCCCACTTGGGACACTGATATAGAGCCCTATCTTGTACCCACTTGGCAAGGCAGATGCTTGGTGGACTTTTGCTGGTCTCCAGGGCCCTTGCCCTTCTCCATCCACTCGAGGACCCCGCTCCAGATATAGGTGCGTTGTGGCGCCTGCGCAGATCCCGGCGCTCCTATGGATAAACAAAATGGCAGTATTTAATTATTGACTTTCTGTGGTCTATTGATTGTTGAGATTGTCGGCACTTGGTTAAATTTAAATTTATTTTAAATTAAATACGTATTTTTAACAATGTTTATATTGCTAGATATCAATGCAATAGACCATATCGTTCTGTGGTTTAATTGATTGCCTTTATGGTGTAGTGGTTCTAGTACTCGGCCATTAGTCCGTAGGTCGCGGGTTGTAATTTTGTAGCAGTTTTCGTGCTTCAGAAGGTAAGTTAAGCAGCTGGTTCAGATTTCTACCCGAAGTACGTCGATAGGGCTCACCAACCATCACGCTGGGACGTAATAGTCGTCGGTAAACTGTGAGTGTACGAGTGTGGACTATGACTCACATTTCACAGTCCATACTTGGGAACAGCTCAGGCCTCCCTTCGAGGATTCTCATCTTGACGTTATTAATTACTGAAAAGACAGTTTTCAAATGCAACCATGTCTGTATTTTCGCCCAAGACTAAGGCACTGTACTAACCTGAATGTAGTTCTGTTTGAAAGGTTTCTTGAGCGAGAAAAAGAAGTTAAATTGTATGAATCATTGCACTATAACCACAAAGAGAGCTAAGCATTGAACATTTAAGTCTTTATCCATTGGAAACTGTTGATATTGTCTTTCGAAAAACGAGGTATGGATTTCGGTTTTTTATACTACTAAAAAAGTATGAGTAAACTAAAAAAGTATGAGTAAGTACCTGAAGGGCCGGGTGTGGGCAAGGCCCCTTGAGGCGCGCTTGGGGGGGCCCCCGGTGCTGAAACCGGCGCAGACGGGGGCCCTGCGCCCATCATACCCGGCATGCGTTGTAGTGATGACTGTGAAAATATAATTCACATTATTTTTGGTTCCACGAGTACAAGGTTTTTAGTGTACGGCAGGTGGTAAGGTAAATTTTTACTGGCAGTGTTATTTCAAAATCAGGTTATATTTTGGAAAGTGATCAGCTCAGCTCCCTATATTGGAACGTAAAACTGGTAAAACTAGCGAGTCTGATTGAGGCAATGGGGAAGTGTATGGAGCTAAAAAGACATGTGAACAAACAATGATGATGTTTATAGGCAATTGGACCTTATGATTTTACAAAAGTATGACGAGTAGTTATATAGGTGAAATTAAATTAACCGACCAAATTCATACTGGAGACTCGATTAGTGATCGGGAACTAGGTTCAGTAATCCTTTTGACCGAATCCGAAAAATATATTTTTTGCTCCCTTACTGGTTGGACTAGTTTAAGTACAATTCCTAGTCTAGGCAGTAAAAAAAAAAACAAAAAAAAAACATTTTTCGAATTTCACCAAAAGGATAATTGAACCTTGTTTCTGATCACTAACCGAGTCTCCAGTATGAATTTGGTCGGTTGATTTAATTTCACCTTGTATAGTTAGATGTGCAGTTTGTATGTGTATCATACGGAATCATATATCATGTTAGTAGTTTGGGTCATTCAATTTCTTTTTACAGATTGTCTGAACATATTATAGTGTCATTTATATTTTAATAATTTATTGCATTGGCTATTTACTATATGTAAAATAATTCAATAATTTGAAATATCTAGGTGAAATTAAATCAACCGACCAAATTCATACTGGAGACTCGGTTAGTCATCAGGAACAAGGTTTAATGACCCTCCAGGTGAAATTCGAATAATTTTTTTTTTGTCCCATAGTGCCTGCACTAGGATTTGTACATCAACCAGTCAGGGAGCAAAAATATTTATTTTTCGAAAATGGCCAAAAGTTTTACTGAACCTAGTTCTTGATCACTAACCGAGTCTCTTGTATGAATTCGGTCGGTTGATTTAATTTCACCTACATAAGGTGACTTTTATTATGCAGCCAAACTCATACTGGATGCTTGGTAAGTGATCAGTAACACGGATCGATAATACTTTTTGATAATTTCGCAAAATAAAATCTCGACGTCCCATAGTAATTGACTCGGGGCTGGGCTTGCGTTTGTAAGGAACACAAAAATAATAATTTACAAATTTCACAAAATGGGTCATTGAACCTTGTTACTGAGTACTAACTGAGTCTTCAGTAAGAATTTGGCTGCATAAATTAAAGTCACCAGCCTATATACAATTATTATTAATCATTTAAATTTGCTACCTGCAAAGAGTATTTAATGTTTGTGTATTTGTATAAAATGGGATAAACTGAAAATCAGCGCTGGGTTGCTTGCAACAAGCAGCATTTACAGAGTTGTATCTTTTTTGCCACTTAATTGTTGCTTTCATGTATTTTTTCCGCGTGTATCTTTTAGGATGAAAATAAATGGATTGTCACAAAAAATTACCTGGTTAGGGTTCTGCGGTGGCGGGTAACTGGGCTGCGCGAGTTGCGAGAGTAACGCAGAGTTCGTTGCGTAGAGGGGCTGTCGCGGGGGAGGGAGCCAGCCAGTGCGCGGGGGTGCGGCGCGGGGGAACGGCGCCGGGGGTCGGGGGCCCCCTGCTGCCGCCGCGCCTCGACCACTGCGCAATAAAGAGTTATTCGTCGTGTTCATCAACGATGCCACATGCAGCAATGTAAGCGAACTATGCGTTACTCATGAACACTTAATTTGAAAAACATCAAAATGACAGGTAATTCAAATGCTGCACATCTCATCTCATCTCAACATCTCAGTGCTCTAACATTGCAAGGATGTTGGGTGCAACAACCATCTTTGGGATAGTTTTTGATTTATAACACTAAGGTAAGTGAAATTGTAGTTTGTATTTGGTGAATATTAAAAGAGAATAAAATAAGTTTCAATAAGGTTATCCAGCTAAACGGTGTGAAGGGCACAAAAACGTAAACTTTCTCACAATCATGTATGTAAATGAATAAGATAACTAGATGAAAGAAAGGTTTTTTCAAGTGGATCCACTAGCGATTTAAGCTGTGTAAAAATGGGTTATTAACCTGTACAAATCTTGCTGTATTTCGGGCACAGGGGGCGGCGCGGGGCTCGGGGGGCGCTCTTTTAGACTGTAACCACGCAGCAGAACTAGGTGACGCGGATCCTGAAATCAACATATTTTTTGTTCAACTCGGTCAAGATATAGGCTATAAGGGGTGTTGCGAAAATAACGCCCAAGCCGAAAACGGGCCGGCAGAGACTAAACACACGTGGACGTGAGGCTAGAAGTCTATAAAAAAACTCAAACCTTGGCATAGTTCCTTTGTTGCTGTTCGAGCAGACTGCCACCCGCGTGTTCGTAGAGCGCCGGCAGCGCTGCACAGCGGCGCGCGCCCACTACCGACACAGATACGCCTCGCTCGCCCAGCGCGCGCGCCGCCGCCTCCACCGTGCCCGGACACCCTATCACATCGGAAAGAAAAGACGTTCATTCACTAAACGCCACACTAACAAAATACAAAACGACATTAACACTAACCAATCATAAAATTATAGCAATAGAAATTAATAGACACTTTTATACTTAAGGTGTTTCCTAAAAAAGCGTAATTGATATTAAAATATTGTCGCGTAGTGCTTAGTAGTAGTTTATGAATCTGGTAGGTACATAAAAATATAAATAACATAAACATAAATTTTTTTTTATTAGAACACGATTGTTTTAATACCTAGTTATGTATAGTTTCATAAACTTCTATTATGGCACTACGCGACAATACTTTAATATCAATTACGTGATTATTATTACATGATTTACACGTATAATGATCGTTTAGTGCACTTCTAAAATTAATTGGGGCCCCTATCCACTATCTTATTCTGACCCTGGCAAAAATCTGATACAAAGCGACAGCTCTCTTTTGGCGTGTGGATCACATTAAGGAGGGCGCAGCTGTGAAACAAAGGTTACATTTTAATCAGATAGTGGCGTTAGTTCCAATTTTGGCCATGACCAATCCACGCACCAAAAGAGCCTTGTCGCACTGTACCTACTTATAAGTCGGAAAATTGTCAGTAAAGATTAGTAGGCCACTTTCCAAATCTCCTTTTGTTTGGTGCAGTGTTTTTGAAATGTTCAGCTAAGTATCTTACCAGGTGGAACCAATCCCCCGGCATAAGCCGAGTATGGTGGAAGACAACAAATTAGTATGGCATGTCTGGGTACATCACTGCGGCCAAGCTCCTCGAAGCAGGATAGAGCTGCGGCCAGCGCTTCTGTCATGCAGGCCTTGCTCTCTGCTGCACCGCCGACAAATCTAAAACCAATCAAGTTTATTTGCTGAATCCATTAATTAAGAATAGGATAATCTTGTAGCTGATAATCTTGTATATTTATTTATTTTTGTTTTTGTTCGCTTTATTGTAATGCTGTCTTGTTCTGAGTTTTCTTTGTTTTTCTATTCTAATGAAAACAGCGTTTAAAGTGATTTTTGCATGCCTCTGAATATAATCTCTTGTTTTGCAGATAATTTGCAGATAAATTAAATTTTTATGAAAATTCAGAGCTATTATTTATTACTAGCTTTTGCCCACAGATTCATCCGCGTTTATTCAATCTTTGCCCCGTTTTCGGCTTGGGCGTTATTTTATGAACACTCCTTATAGCCTATGTGTTGACCAGGGTCACTGCGATGATAATAAAAAAGCCGCATCCAAATCCGTTTTGTTCTAAAGTTAAAACGGAACATACATACAGACAGACTGACAAAAATTCTAAAGCTTGTATTTTTGGCCTCACTACAATATTTTTGATTGAAAAACACTTGTACTTGTCCACTTATTTATATTATTTCCCTTACGGGTTTCGCTGTTATAGCATTATATAATGCTATCAAAAGTTCCACCAAGTGCCAACAATCACGAGCATCAACTCACTACAATACTAAAATAACCAATTTCATATGAAATTTTGCGAAAATATTCAATGTACAGACATGACTGTTTTGCTACTTTGTTATTAGTATAGACATAGACTAAATAGTACAAGTATAGACCAGCAGCTCCCATACATCAGTTTGTAGCCACCAAAAAGATGAAAAATTCTTACCAGAACTAGAGGGCGTTGCTAAATATTCTTACAAACACGGTGCTATGAACTACCGATTGGTGGCGCTAGTGGCGCATCGAAGCCACGTACATAAAAAAATTCCAACTTCGTTAATAGATGGCGCTGAAGCAGCCGCACGGCCCGCACGTCGCGTCGATCCAAATCACAGACAAATTGATTTTGTACAATCTGTCGTTGTGTATCAGCGTTGCCAGTGCGGGTATTTTTCCCCGATTTCAGGTAATTTAGGACCTAAGCGGGTTTGTTGCGGGTAATTATAACTGCCGGGTAAAAATACCCGTACCATCAATTAAAAAAAAGCATGAAATATTTTTTTATTAAATCGCCTTGACGCAACTACAGCGCATAATTGAACACATCCTATCTTTCTCTACTATGTGTGTGATAATCATGATATTAGTGAGGCTATTCCACACTAAAACGACGTGCAAAAGAGAAAGAAAGAAAGAAATAAAATAGTATTTATTGCCAGAACACAAAAAAGTAAAACTTTACACTGAAAGAGTTTAATGATCATCCAAAAATATCTCCAAGCAACATAGGTTTTGTTGTTTCCATAAATTTTTGTTATTCTTGTGAGCTGAATCCGAAGCTGTTGACTTGATTTTTTTTCATTTTGCCCAATTGCCCATTTTTATTTTGTCATTCTCACTCCTGAGTCATTATCATGATCAAAATTTGCGATTTAGCCCTTAGAAGGATTTAGCCTTATAATTCGGTTGATTTACTTAGTTAATTAATTAAAAACTACGCTTGGTCTTATCATAGACTAAATAGGTCTTATGAATATTTTTATCCAAAACTATTGAAGCTCCGCCAATGTTAGATGGTTGTATCAACCAATCAACAAATCATAGCGCTTATTTTTGTCAATGTGCACGATAACATGCGCGACAAGCGAGTCGCCCGTTTTATACTACGGCGCCAGAAAGTGATACCTACCTATTTAATTGCATCATGTGTGAGTTTGGATCCCGAGCGAGCGAGTGCTCTAAAAACAGGAGTGCAATTAAGAACCACTTTCGCGAGGTGCATAATCTGCTTTTTTGAATAAGGGGTTATTACCGATTACCTCCAAGAATGTCTTTTTATAATTCACACAAACATTGTTAAATAAATTACTTTCCGTACTTCTCCATGAGACATTAGAAGGTACAGTCGGCGACACAAACACGAGTCATAGATGGATATTTAATTTATAGTTAGCAGGTATAAGTAGCTAATAGCCTGTGGAAGCTAAAATATTAGGTTAACTTGATAACTTCTCAATCCAGAGAATGATAATATTCTGTAGTAAACTTATATAAGACTGATTAGTATGTTATTTGTAATTTTAATATTTGACTTTTATATAGAGTGAAATTCCATCAACTGACCAAATTCATACTGGAGACTCGGTTAGTGTGTTTAGGAACTAGGTTCAGTAATTCTTTTGGCCAAATTTGAAAAATGTATTTTTTGCTTCCTTACTAGTTGGACTACTTTTATTAAGTACAATTCAAAAAAATGTGTTTATTGAGTTTCACCAAAAGGGTAAATAAAGCTTGTTTGTGATCACTAACTGAGTCTCCAGTATGAATTTGGTCGGTTGATTGAATTTCACCTAGTATACATATTTACAAAATTATAATTGTTGATTTTCATATTTTACTGTTAAACTAACATCGCGTAAAATTTTATAATTTGATTACTAAAAATAAACCAATTGTGAAACATCTTTTGTTTTTTACTCTCAGTTTTTTCAACAACCTTTATCTGTTCTGTTGTGAAACTTAGAAAAATTCACATGCTTATCTGATAATGCTTTGCTGGTAGAGTCCGTCTAATTTTAAACTACACGTCACTCCACCTACGTTTTCATCTATAATTATAAAAGTACTATATTTTATTATACTGTTATAGTTCTATAATATTGTTTAAATATATACGATATAATTACAAGTAATTGTCATATGATATAATACCTATATACCTAGTCGGTTCTTAAATACTGTCACTGGCCATTTATTTTAAAAATAGAACACCTAGAAAAAAAATGAAATGATGTTCGATTTTCAGATATTTTTTTATTAATAATCTGCTAAATCACAATTACATTCATTCATTTTTTACGATGGAGTGGACTCGCAAAGAGGACCGAGTAGCAGTAATTGCATTGCATCGTTGCGGCCATCCACCGAAGACGATATTCAACTTGCTTCAAAAATTAAAAATCACGAAGAAGTTCGTGTACCGTACCATCAAGAGGTACAATGAAACCTCTAGTGTCGATGACGAGAAAAGAACTGGCAGACCTCGTTCCGTTAGGACTCCAGGGGTCATCAAAGCAATCAAGGCGCGTATTGCAAGAAATCCCGTCCGCAAGCAGAAACTGATGGCTTTGGAGATGGGATTAACCAGAAGTACCGTAAAAAAGTACTCAATGAAGACCTGGGACTACGAGCTTACCGAAAAAGAGTGGACATCTTCTGAACGCGCGTTTGATAGCTATGAGAGCCAAAAAATGCAAAGTTTTGCTAAAGCGGTACGCAAGAAACAGACACCGCGATATCCTGTTTACAGACGAGAAAATTTTTAATATCGAAGAGAAGTACAACAAACAAAATGACAGGGTGTACGCTACCAGCTCTGCGGCCGCTGGAAATGCCATTCCTAGAGTGCAACACGGCCATCATCCATCATCAGTCATGATTTGGTTAGGAGTGTCCTACTATGGCCCTACTGAAGTGCATTTTTGTGAAAAAGGTGTCAAAACCAGTGCAAAAGTGTACCAAGACACGGTTTTAGATCGCATAGTAAAAGATCTGCCCCAGACACTCTTTGGAGGACGGCCATTTGTGTTTCAACAGGACTCCGCACCTGCTCATAAGGCCAAAACAACTCAGGAGTGGTTCGAGCGCCAGAATATCGAGCTAATAAGGCATCAAGATTGGCCCTCATCTAGCCCTGACTTCAATCCACTGGATTACAAAATTTGGCAGGAATTGGAGGAGAAGGTCTGTTCTAAACCTCACAAAAATTTGAGCAGCCTAAAGTCATCATTGATTAAAGCAGTAGCCGATATCGACATGAATATGGTCCGTGCTGCTATTGATGATTGGCCGCGAAGATTGAAGGCTTGTGTGAAAAATGGTGGCAATCATTTTGAATAAATTTTGTGTTTAATGTAAGCTAAATAAATTACCTTTTTAAAAAAAAAACTTTTTTTGAATATCATGACTAGTTTTCATTTTATAGCCAATTTTGTTTGTGACAGAATTTAAGCACCGACTAGGTAGTACTTCTATAATTAAGGATAAAAACGTAGGTGGAGTGAGGTGCAGTTTAAGATTAGATTATCTCTACCAGGAATTTAGACCCAGCGCGGCGTTTGTGTGAACACCTGCGACTTCTTTATTTCTAAAGAAAGATTTTGTCTGCCCACCGACACCCCATTGTTTCGTTTGTAATTGTGTCATTTGTCGTAGAAAATACATGAATGTATGGTTTTTGGAAATACCTATTTGTAGACTTTACTCATAATTTCATAATAAAGCATAACGGAAAAGTTTCCTTTTTCATCTTTAATTTAGTAGACATTTAAAAACAATAAATTGAACAACCCAGGTGGTCACAAAGATTCTCATGACTCCAAATACCTACTTAAAGGTTTGTTTAGAAAACAGGTGTTCTAAATTTCATGTCATTGCAATTTGTCGGCCGTTTAGCGTGAAAGATTCTTATTCTCATACAAAATTAATATCAATTTTATTGTTTGATTTATTACAATTTAACTACCCGACTGCCTTACTACCGATTACCTCCAAGAATGTCGGTTTTTAATTCCCGATCTCATCCACACAACAATTATTAAATAAATTACTTCCCGTTCTCCTCCATGAGTCATCACAAGGTAGAGTCGGTGACACAAACACAAATGGATATTTAAATTATAGGAAGTAGGTATAGGTACCTAACAGCCTGTGGAAGTTAAAATATTAGATTAACTTCTCAATCCAAATAATGATAATATTCTTTAGTGATATCAGTATAACTGATTAAACTGTGAGTGAATCAGACTATAGAATAAATTATCTATTTTTATTTGTAAATGTTCTTATATGTATATAATTAATATAATATGGACCTCGTCTGGAATAAATAAATTTATTATTATTATAAGACTGATTAGTAAGTATGTTATTTGTAAATTTATTATTTGACTTTTATATACATAAACAAGGTGAAATTCAATCAACCGACCAAATTTATACTGGAGACTCAGTTAGTGATCAAAAACAAGGTTCAATGACCCTTGGGGAGAAATTCGAAAAAAAATTACCTATATGATGAAACAATTATAATACGGGAAATATATGAAAAAACTATATTTAAGTTGGGCTAATAAAGTTATACATAACCATTAAATAGAGTCTTATAAGACTAAGAATATTATCATACATAATGCCATAGATATTTAGTCTATGATAATGCTAATAAAAATATGTTGATAAATAGACTGAATAGACCATAAATAAATACAATGTCTAACCAAATATATACTAAAATAATTAAAATATTGTGTATACCTACATAACGCACATCCGGTGCAAGAACGTCACAAGTACATCCGAGAGCGCGAGGAGCAACTGACCAATAAGATGTCGTCTCTCCGGTTACTCGCTAAATTGCGCCAAAACCGCAAAGAAAGACAAAACAGCCCTCAGACGAAAAACTACGCATAACCATTTATACTACGAAATACGAAAAAGCATTTACGCAGCGTTTTTATATCGCTGAGTTTATGTGAATAAATAGCGACATACAATATTTCCATTCATAGATGTCTTATTACGCTCTGGTTTTTCTCTTCATGCTTACGCTCGACGCGAAAATGCTGCCTCAGTCATTTCAAGTTAAAAAAATACGTGGCGTGCGCGCCATCTAGTTTTTTTATGCAAAACTATTACAGCCACATGCTAACTTAGATACAATTGCAGAATCCAGACTATGATTGCAGTCAAATAAAAACAAATTACGCATAGTCGCAAACACATGGTGACATCTAGTGTGGAATCGGCGCGTAAAAAATTTGTTACGTCTTGATATATGGGAGCTGCTGGTCTATACTTGTACTATTTAGTCTATGGTATAGATGACTTCTTGTAGGTATTTGCGTAAAGCAATGTTACTCTAAAAACCAATGTATATATAAATCTGTGATTTTATTATTATGGAGGCTGTTGAGCCTTATTACCATTCCCTGAATGCCTAGCCTTCTCAAAACTGTAACTACGAGGGTGCATTTTTATATTAGCGGAATGGGTAGGTAATTAATAAATGAGGGTACTTTCCTTAGTCGTAACTGGTTAAGTAGCTCATTATTAGTATAAATAGAATGTTTTGTTTTAATCGGGCCATTACTATTTGAATTATCGTCGATAAAACAACTCAGTTGGGAAGAACATTGTGAAATATGGAGAAAATCGAGCACCGCGCTGTCATAAAGTTCCTTACCAAGGAAGGTAAATCGGTTCAAACCACACTAGAAGAGATGTCATCCGTTTACGGGGAGTCTTGCCCCGGTAAAACCATGGTTTATAAGTGGCATACCCTTTTTAAGAAAGGCGGGGCCTCACTTGAAGATGATCCTCGGCCAGGACGGTCGATCGAGGTGACCACTCCGGAAAATGTTGATAGATTATAAAGATAAAGGTGTCTCCATAACCGGAGAATACTACGCTTCAATCTTAGAGCGATTAAAGGAAGCAATCAAGGCAAAAAGAAGGGGAAAATTAACCAAAGGTGTCCTCCTTCTGCACGACAACGCGCCTGTGCACAAGAGCCTTGTTCCGTTGGCTTCCCTGCATAAGGTGGGCTTCGATATTTTGGTTCATCCACCCTACAGTCCTAACCTGGCTCCCAGTGATTATTATCTCTTTCCAAAAATGAAAAAAAAACTTCGGGGGAAGAAGTTCTCAAGCGATGAAGAAGTGAAGGAAGCAGTTTCAGCTTATTTTTCAGACAAAGAAAAAACATTTTTTTTCGAGGGTATACATAAGCTAATTGAAAGATCTGAAAAATGTATTAGGGTTGCAGGTGAATATATTGAAAAGGAAAAATAAACTTGTATTTTTATTTCCACGTCTTACCCGCGATTCCGCGAAGTTAAAAACGCCCCCTCGTAAGTGTAGGTAACTACGTTTTTTGTATTATGGCCACTACCGTGCCTGATAGAAAGCGTCGATATGACGTAGGATGAAAAGCGCTCGCCCAGAAACTGAGAGAGTGACAGCATGTGAGGTTTTAAGCAATCTTTCTACAGAAATCGGTAACAGACAAATTACTGATACTATGCAACTACCCGTAACCACTCCCTCAAGTCAAACTTTTTTTTCCTTGTTTTTGCCAACTTGCAATAGGTTTTAAGACGCAGTTTTTCTGAGAAAAGAGTGTAAAATAGTTTCCCCATAAATTGTGTTTAAAAGTATACATACTGTAACTTATCCACAGTTTCAACAACATTTTGAGGACAAGTGAAGGGACCATAAGTGGCTACCGGTTGACCAGGATGGCAGTCAGCTGAGAGGTATGTGATGACTCCATACACCGATCCATTGCCACCCCCTTCTTCTAGAGCTCCACCATGAAAATATCTGAAGAAAACACAAGTTTTCTGTAAGTTGGGTTCTAAAATAAAATAGTTAAAATTTTTTTGTACAATTTTTATCCTGCTGTGCACAAAAACATGCAAAAATTGAAAAAAAAAGATTAAAGTAATTTATCTTTAAATTTTGTGTATGGACTTCTGTCCCTATTGGCTGTTCTTATTGTGGTATTATCATAGCCATTAAAATAGTACATTACGATACGAGAGCGATGAAACGTTTTTTGACGAGTGTGAGTTTGCGGCACGAGCCGAAGGTGAGTGCTGCAATCACACGAGTCGAGAAAAAGTTTCTCGCACGAGTATCGTATAATATTTTATAGCAAAAGTGCGGAAAATGCCGGAAAGTGGTCATTTTACGCACGGTGCTATAAACATTATTAACTTTGTATTGGGGTCTTACTCGCGATAACTAACAACATACCTTAATAGATATGTGCTTGACGTTTCGACGCCTCTGTAGGCTGTCGTGGTCCCAAGCTAACTGACGAGAGTAGCAGCAAAATATGTTGTTAGTTATCGCGAGTAAGACCCCAATACAAAGTTAATAATGTGTGAAAATCATTAAAAACGTTTCCAAATTAAGCTTACTTTATTTAATCATCAGTCTGTTTTGTGGATTTTAAGCTGGAAATATTTCCAACTGCTCATTTGTAGCAATAAGCTTTAGGTGAGTCCATTATTAACACATAAGTATATTAAAAAGCTGTATCGAAAAAAAAAAATGGAAGAGATATACCCTAACATCCCATACATATTTATTTTTCAAAGCGAAGGTATAATTTTGATAGCTAAAAAGTATTTTTTTTGCATGAAAAAGGAAACTAACATTCAAAAGTTCACGACAATGTGTAATGGCTCATGCACCATAGGAATTGAAAGCGTATTTTCCACTAGCATGAACAATCAGTTTCTACCTTCGTGCATAAAAATATACTTTAGCTACTATAATTTTGCATCAATTATGTATTCTTGTTTAATTTGGGTTGGATCTTATAACATGACAGCAGATTTTGAGATTAATATGAATATGGGGGGTTTCTTGGGGTCCAGCTCAAACCCCCTGCACAATTTTTTTTTTCGTAGAAATGTGAAATCTTTTTACTTTTTAGGGTACCGTAGTCTAACAAGGAACCCTTATAGTTTCGCCATTTCCGTCTGTCCGCGGCTTAGTGCAGAGACTATTAGTACTGGAAAGCTGTGATTTGGCATGGATATAAATATTAATCACGCTGACAAAATGGTAAAATAAAATCTTAAAAAATTTTTTTTTAAGGTTACTTCTCATACAAGTAAACTGGGGATGAATTTTTTTTTTCTCATCTATCCCATAGTTAAGGATATAGTTGGATAGGCCGTTCAAAAACATAGGTGTGTGATAATAAAATGTTTGAATTAACTACAAAATCACTGTAAGACAGAATAAAAGGCTATATTATTATTATTATTATAACATCTGTCAGAATAGGTAATAATGAGTGAAAGGAAACAATATTTATGAAACTACTTTGTTTTTATTCAAGTTAAAGAAATGAACGACCCAGAAAACTTATCTAGGGCAAAGTGCGACTCTGTACTGGTAGGTTATTAGACTTACTAGAAGCTCTATAACCGAATCAGCGCACTCCAACTCTACACAGTCTTGTGGCTACTACCCCTAGAGTGTATATAAAAAGCCAAAGGAAGGGCAGCCCCCACCTGTTGCAACAAAGTGCATTGCCCCCCATTTTCCTCCCACTCCTTTACTAAGGTACTAGATGTCAAAAAAAAGACAAAAAGTGAGGTTATAATGCTCCCCTGCACTCCCCCTTCTCTTCAAAACCCCCTTTGATGCTGTCTCAATATAAGATTTTAACCATCAATTTTATCCAGTAATAATATAATGCGTGGGACGCACTATAAGTTTCCGGAATGAATATGAAAAAATACTATTAACCCGTAGAGTCACAGTCGTGACGATCGTCACGCCTAGGCCGAATTGTAAATAAAAAATTATTATTGTTAGTTAATATATTATAAACCTAGTGATATGGGTATTTTTCGAAAGCTATTAAGATGAGCAATAAAATAAAAAATAAAAAATAAATATTATAATAATATAAAAAAAAGTTGTGGATTGTTATTTTAGGCCCAAATCTTCATTTTTTTTTTTATATATGTATAGAGTTATATTTTTTTTTATTTTTTTTATTATTCTTTATATTTTTTTACAATATTATAAAATTTGAATAGACATATATATATAGTATACATACATATATTCATGTATATAACTAAGATTTTTTCAAGGAGAAAGCCCCCCCCCTAACTTACGCCAAGAAAAAAAAAAAAAAAAATGTTTTCTTGTAGGAAATTTTATCTAGTTTTAGAAAAACAAAATTGCATTAGAATTGGACTACTAGTTCCGGAGATATAGCCAAAAACAAAATTGGCGGGAAAATTTGCAAACTTGCAAAAAAGCACGATTACCGAACAGGTAGGTACAAAATTAATTTATTGTTTTTCAAAATAATCTCCCTTGGCGTCTATGCACTTTTTCATTCGATCAAACCAGTTTTGAAAACTTTTGTGCCACTCCCCTGTGGTGACCTCTGAAACGTGTTTTTCATACTCCTCGACAGCCTCTTCTGGTGATGAAAATCGTTGACCGCGTAATTGGTTCTTAATTTTTGGGAACAGAAAAAAGTCACAAGGTGCCAGGTCGGGACTGTATGCAGGATGACTCATGAGTTCTACATTTTTCGTCTTCAAAAAGTCGTTTGCCTGTCTGGCCGTGTGAGAACTAGCATTGTCGTGGTGCAGGATGATACGGCGTTTACGGTTATTTTTACGGAGTTCGTCAATAACTTCCGGCAAACAAATGGTCGTGTACCAGTCACTATTCACGGTACGACGATTCTCTAAAGCAACAGTAGCCACGTGTCCAGTTTTATTAAAAAAAGAAGCAATCATCCGCTTAGATGCACGTTTCACGCGCGCCACTTTGGTTGGTTTCGGCTCATCTTGAAAGACCCATACGCTCGATTGCTGCTTTGTTTTGGGATCGTAGCAATAAATCCATGTTTCGTCACCTGTTACTATGTCCCACACCAAATTTGACGCACCTTCGTTGAATCTGGTAAGCATGGCACTGCACCAAGTGACGCGGTCCGTTTTTTGAGCCTCAGTCAAGTTGTGTGGGAACAAAGCTTTCTCACACCCAAATGTTTGTGTAGGATTGATTGTATTTGACTCATGCCTATTTCTAAGGATGCGCGAATTTCATGGTAGGTCACATGCCTGTCTGTTTCAATCATACGGCGCACAGCATCGATGTTTTTGTTGGTCACAGCGGTGGACGGCCGACCATCGCGAGATTCGTCACTGAGATTGATACGACCACGCTTGAATTCTGCAAACCAGCTATAAACAGTCGTCTTGCATGGTGCTTCATTGCCAAAAGCTGTTTCAAGCCGAGCGATGCTCTGTGGAGCTGTCAAATTACACTTAAAATCGTAGAAAATCATACTACAAAAATTTTCCCGAGTTAAATCCATGTTGATGCAGACACACAATTTTTTAAATGGCGCCACAAGGTAAAAACAAAAGACAGTCAGATGAAACAAACTGCATTCTACAGCCAAAGAGTTCTATTTTCAAATGCTGCAATAAATTTTTAAATATTGTTTATGTAAGTGGCCAGTTCCGGAAACTTTTAGTGTTACCTATGTATGTTTGAAAACTTCCACAGTATTACCAAAATTGTGTCTCTCCTGCCTAACACAGATTTCTATTTCTGGCCCACAAAGAAATTGGTGTGATTGTAGTTACATTGAGAGTGCACATAATAGCAAAATGAAATAGCATTCCATTTGGTCACCCCCACAATTGAGTTCTACAGCTCATTCTTAATCAGGCCAAATAGTTCAGCCCAATATTTGGTATTCGGCCTAAGACATTGATGAGGCCTAAACATTAATAAATCAACTCAGCTAACACACTTTCAGAATGTGCAATGGTAGCGCAAAATTTCACTTGTTTAATAGAAAGAGACAGAGCTAAATACAAGAAAGAGAGAGAACATCTGGTCTTGAAACACTTGCAAGTGATTCCAGTGAGAAAAATGTTTTAGAACGGGTCTGGGTGATAAACGTCAGTCCCAAATCTAATTCAAGGGCAGGAAACAAGCAAGCTATGTTTTTTAGTCACAAAAAAGGTAATTATAGATAAATGACCTCTTACGAGCCTAATGCAACTTTCACAATAATAATTTTAACTTTTTTCCCTTTATAAATGATGTATTAATCTGTCCAAAACCCGGCAAAACTCCGAAGTGCAACTGTCAGGCGAACTTTAACGGTATCCAGACAGCGTTAGAATTCGCACTAGCCAGTGTGATTTTTGCATCACTCGGAAGTGTTTCAAAACACTTCCGAGCAACTGTCAGGTAACAGTTTGGTTACCCTCGGTTCAACTCGGGTCAATTTTTGAACGCTCTAGGGTAAAATTCGCACCACTCCGAGTGAAATTCACTCGTTTCCAAAGGGACCCTTGATAAAAAAGAAGCTGTAGCCAGCTCCAAATTGGATAGGTAACATCAAAAGAAACCTAGGTGTAAAAGAGTCAGACTACCGTTAAGAAAGTTTTCTAGAACACTTACTCCAGAGTCGGAACAATATAATTCGTTTTTAGCTCATTTATGTAGGCACCATTCGCCGCTGTGGCTTCAATAACAAACAGAACCTCGGCCTGTGTAGGAGCCTCAGCAGCGTTAACGACCATCTTAAGGCGTAATAGTTGCACTAATTATTCATTTATAATACAGAAAAGGTATTTCACTAAGCAAGTAGAGATTTTCGTTTAATTATATATTTTACACACAACGGCCAAACAAACAATACATCATCTCTAACAAATTTTATGACAGCACAGTGTTGCAAGACGAGAAACTTGAAAATGCGGTGGGTGGCGGTGCTTCAAAAACGCGGATTTTTACCCAAAAAAAGCGGAATATACCAATTGTTTCAACATTTACATCGATTTTTCTCTCTCAATTCATAAGCTTATTGATGTTTTTAATTGCAGTATTCTCGACGCACCATGTATATGTAACTAAAATATATTTTTTGCACGAAGGAGGAACCTGACAGTTCATGCTAGTAGAAAATGTGCTTTTAACTCATAAGAGCATGAGCTATTTCACATTACAACATTCAAAAGTTCGCGACAATGTGAAATGGCTCATGCATCATATTAAAAGCACATTTCCTACTACCACGAACTGTCAATTTCCTGCTTCGTGCAAAAATATATACTTTGTGTCTTAGTGTAACCATAGTAAATGGTGTAATCGCCTTGAGTGAGAAAAAAACTGGTTGTTTTAGCAGATTTTAAAAAAGCGGAACCGCGTAGATTAATAGCGAAAGGCGGATCCATTTTCAAAAAGGCGGGAAAAAAGCGAAAATGCGGTGTATCTAGTAGCGCTGTAACAGCACAGCAGCACTGACGTACGTCTGATATACTTTTCTGTTTTTTTTGTTCTTAATCTTTCCTCTGTGGAAAAGGCTAAGGGCTTCAGCCCATACTGCCTGGTATTGTCTTTCGTAAGTACCTATGTATTTTCTTCAATTTTGTAGTTAGTAGGCCAAAACCAAGTCTGTAATATTTTAAAATCAAGGCAGTAAAGCCGATTCTCAAGGTTTTAATTTTAGTTTTAGTGCTGTCAAAACTAAATTTTCTTCATTCCAAAATAGTTCTTCAGTGTTACCAACAAAAGCTAAGTATATTACGTTGAGAAATTTTAAGTTTTGACAGCACCAAAACTAAAATTAAAGCCTTTAGAATCGACTTTTCTAGCTTTCATTAATTTCTTAACCCAGTATTTTTAGATCTTTATTATTTTTTATTTATTTTCTTTATTAGGAAAATTAACACTACACATTGAACATAAATAACTGCTAAACTTCCAACTTATTAAGGTAATCACAGCATGCATTTTTGTTAAGTTAAATAAAATGAAGATACGAATTTGATATTATATTTAGCCAGATTTAGACAGACGTAAAAAACAGTGTCACAAATATCTATAGAGAAGAAAGGACATAGACAATAAGTATGATATCCATACTTAACATCCCCTGCAGATTTTAAGAATTTAATGATAAATTCTTTAGTCCCATTCTGAAACTTAGATCTTTAAGTCTGGGGCCGAACAACGGTTTAGTGAGCATATCTGCTAACTGCATCTCCGAGGAAACTTGCTTGATAGTCAAGTCTCCATTGCTAACACATTCTCTTACGAAAAAATGTTTGATCTTGATGTGTTTGGTGCGCTTGTGGTATTCATATTTTGGATTGTGTGCAAGTTTTATAGCTGATTCGTTGTCCAGGTTCAACACTGGTGTTTCAGGGGTGATTAGATTGCTAAGCAGGCGATTCAACCATAAAATCTCTTGTGCAGATTCACTAGCTGCTATGATTTCCGCTTCAGTCGAGGAAATAGAGACCGTTGTTTGCTTTTGGCTTCTCCAGCTAATAGCAGCTCCAGAAAATAAGCACACCATTCCAGTTGTCGATCTTCCAGTAGTGGGGTTTCCTGCATGATCTGCGTCGCTGAAGCAGACTAAGTGAGGAGGTGACAATTTTGTGAAGGTTAGCCCAGTATGTTGGGTCCCTTTCAAGTACCGGAAGATGCGTTTTACCAACAGTACATCTTTCTTTCTAGGTTCTCCGAGGTTTCTAGATGCAACACCAACAGCATACGATATATCAGTCCTTGTGCCTACTGATAAATATGCCAAAGCACCAACAGCTTGTCTGTATGGGAAGTTTGTGTTGATATTCTCTTCTACTCCCAACTCATTATCTTTGACGAAGGGCGTCGGTGCTGGTTTACAGTTGGACATACCATATTTTTCTAAAACTTTCATTGTGTATGCCTTTTGACATAGTGTAATGGTTTGGTCTTTGCGTACGTTAATTTCCATTCCAAGAAAATAAGATGCAGGTTTGGTAGTTATCTTGAATCTTGCTTGCGATTCCTTGATAAACTCATCTCCTGCTGTAGTTGTGTTGTAGGCTAAAAGTCCGTCGTCAACATAAAGTCCAATAAATACTTTGGATTGACCTCTAATACGAACATATAAGCATGGATCCGCCTCGCTCTGTTGGAAATCAGATTTTTCCAAGAAGTCAGCAATGCATGTGTTCCAGCAAAGCGGTGCTTGTTTGAGTCCATAGAGACTGCGTTTCAGTTTGCAAACTCTTTTTGTGCCATCCTCATAGCCTTCAGGCTGTTTCATGAAAATGTCTTCTTTTACTGTGCCGTTTAGGAAAGCGGTTGATACATCAAACTGACAAAGTTTTAGATTTTATCGAGCAGCTATGGCTAGTATTGCTCGTATAGTGCTTAGACGAACAACTGGACTGAATGTTTTGTCGTAATCTACTCCAGGTCTCTGAGAGTAACCTTTAATTACCATTCTGGCTTTATACTTCTCGATGGAACCATCAGGGTTTGTTTTTACTTTATACACCCATTTGCTAGGCAGGGCTTTCCGTCCTTTGGGTAGATTAACCAGATCCCAAGTTTGGTTGTCGTTCAGTGCAGTTATTTCATTTTTCATGGCTTCTTGCCATTTTTCTTTATCAGGAGATTGCATTGCTTCTTTAAAAGTTACAGGTTCCTTAGGCTTGTAAAGATTTTCGATTTCTTCAGCTGCTGCCAAAATAAAATCATTGTAGCGTTTAGGAATTGTAATTTTTGACCTGTCTCTCAAAGAGCTCGTTTCAAGAATTGCGTTTTCTTCAACATTTGCATTGTGTGCAGGTTCAACATCACTATCAACGTCGTGAGAGCCAGAAAAGGATCCGCAGTCACTTTTAGAATTTGATGATTCTGCTTGTTGAACGTTTCTAGTACTGTCAACCAAATTTTGTTGCAACAGTTCATCATTGTATTGATCATCTGTGTCACGAATGCTTACTTGCTGATCATCTCCTTCTTCATAAACGTCAAGTTCAATAGCCACTTGCTTGTGTGGTGTTTGTTGCAATGACGTTTGTTTTGTCTGTTTGTGTGGAACTCCAACATCGTTGAAAAGTGTCGAGAGTTCATTTTTGTTTTGTTCATCGTAGAACATATTCTTCATCACACGAATATCTTTTGCAATAATAATTATTTTCTTCGAGGGTATGAAGATTCTGAAAGCTTTCGATTTTTCAGAATATCCCACAAACATGCCAGGAATTGCTTTTGGTGCAAATTTGTGACCATTGGTGCCTCTTTTTAGAACATAAGCCTTGCAACCGAATACGTACAAATGATTAATACATGGTTTTCTTCCAACCCATCGTTCGAATGGTGTTTGATTCTGAATGGCGTTGTTTATGTTTCTATTTGATAAATAGTTGGCAGTCAACACTGCTTCGCCCCAGAATTTTAATGGTGTTTTGGCATCAATCATCAATGCTCTTGCTTTCTCCACGAGAGTACGGTTCTTCCGTTCAGCAATTCCGTTCTGGCTCGGGGTGTAGGGTACGGTGAGTCTTCGCTGTATCCCGCAACGTTTTAAATATGCATCAAATTCCTTGGTCACATATTCAGTGCCATTATCTGATTTTAGGAACTTGATTTTGTTGCCAGTGAAAGTTTCCGCTATTTCCTTGTACTCTTTGAACTTTTCCAAGACTTCGCTTTTGTTTTTGATAACATAAACATGACTATATCGGCTGTAGTCATCAATGAAAGTAACAAAGTACTTATTTCCGTTTAGTGTGGGCATTTGTATCGGTCCACACACGTCACTGTGGACAATTTCCAAGCGCTCTGTTGTTCTTTGGTTGGTGGTCTCCTGAGGGGCTGGCGTTCTGTGTAATTTCCCCTGTATGCAGGCTTCGCACTCATCCAAGGTTTCAGATGCATCGAAGTTCAGTCCAAGTAAGTTGTTATTTTTGAGTGCAACTTTTAGATCTTTGGCGTTCATGTGACCAAGTTTTCTGTGCCAGTCATTGATGTCTGATGATTTCTTTGCTGTTTTCGGAACAGTTTCATCATTATCATTGGCCAGATTGATGCGCTCGCATTTATCAGGTTTAATGTAGTAAAGACCATCTGCTTGCTTAAGTGCGGTGAGAGTTATTCCAGCTTTAGGATTGTTAACCATCGCTTTATTTTTGGTAAAGAGGACAGAGCAGCCAGCATCTGTCATCTTGCTTGTTATATTTATTTGTAGCAGAGCGTGGTTACGATGCACGGATGTGGAATGAGAAGTGAGATGTAGGTTTTATTATGGATTGATTGAGATAACACATAGGTACAGCACAGTTAATATTTCCGTTTTATTTTGCACAATTTTTAGTATTTACTCGTTGACACTTTAAAAGAGAGAGATGACAAGAGATAATAATTTAGATAGACTTTCAACCATAAGTTTTCATTCTAGTGTCATGCAACCTTATTACTTTCCCTCACTAGCAGGAAATACTTTGCAGCCCCAAGTCAGCTCTGATTTTTACCAGTCTGGGTTTAGGAACTGCCTTTGTTAAAAGATCAGCTAACTGTTCAGCAGAGCTTGTTTTTTGAACGTTGATAAGTTCTTCTTGCACTGTCTCCCGAACGAAGAAATGTCGTACTCGGATATGTTTAGTCCGCTTGTGGAATTCGGGGTTATATGCAAGACGTATAGCAGCTTCATTATCTACCTTCAATATAGGTATTCCTTCCAGGACCGTTAATGAACTGAATATCCTTTGAAGCCACACTAGCTCACGTGCGCCTTCGCTTGCGGCTACAATCTCTGCTTCCGTTGTTGAGATTGCAACAGATGGTTGTCGTTGACTCAGCCATGAAACGGCACCTTGAGCAAACAAACAAATAACTCCTGTAGTGGAGCGTCCAGTCTGGTCATCACCGGCGTGATCTGCATCACTATAGCCATCTATTTTTCCACTGGTAATATTTGCGTTGTACATAATGCCGTAGGATACTGTTCCTTTTAGATAACGAAATATCCTTTTGACTTTTAACCAATCCGCTTCTGTTGGATTCTCCAACTTTCTTGATACTACCCCAACAGCATAAGCTATGTCGGGGCGTGTACCCGTCATGAGGTACGCGAGAGCACCTACAGCCTCACGATATGGGAATTTCTTCTCTTTAGGGACTCGATCTTCGACTTTCCCTGATTCTGAAGTCGGATTCCGGTCGATAGGCGTTGAGACTGGATTGCATTCTGACATACCGAAACGTTCTAAAATCTTTCTCGTGTACGACTCTTGGTTAATGAAAATAGAACCATCTTTCGAACGTGCAATTTCCAGACCTAGATAGTAGGATGCTTCCTTAGTCGTAATTTTAATCTTATCTCCCAATTCTTTGAAGAATTGGTTTGCTAGTTCTTCATCTGTTGTAGCCACGAGTCCGTCATCTACGTATAATGTGATCAGAATCTTCTTATCTCCCACATTCTTCGTAAATAAACAGCAGTCGGCCTCATTCTGAACGAAACCTTGGCTTAGCAGTATGTCTTCAAACAAGAGTTCCAACATCGAGGGGCTTGTTTTAATCCATAAAGGCTTCGTTTCAGACGATAGACTTTGGTTGTGCCATCGCTGAATCCTTCTGGCTGCTTCATATAGATCTCTTCTTTTAGCTTGCCATTCAGAAATGCAGTTGACACATCAAATTGTGTGACATGCAATTTTTCTTTAGCACTGACACTTAACAAGGCTCTGATAGTTGCCATTCTCGCAACGGGACTGTAAGTTTGTTCGTAATCTATTCCGTTTCTTTGTTTGAACCCTTTTACTACCAGCCTGGCCTTATATTTGTCAATAGTTCCATCTGGGTTGCGCTTAATTCTAAAAACCCATTTGCATGGAAGCGCCTTTCGATTGGAAGGTAGCTCACACAATGTCCAGACATCATTGTCTTTCAGAGACTTTAGTTCACTTCTCATGGCTTTCTGCCATTCAACACCGTCATGTCTCTTAATTGCTTCTTCGTATGTTACCGGGAAATCGTCAGAGCTGACGATGCATACGTAGTCTTCAAACTTCTTAGGACGTGCGGTATTTTGTCGGTCTCTTAAATAATATCGAGAATCCGCTTCTTGCAGGGGCTCAATTACTTCTAATCGCTCATTTGCGTCGACAAACTCATCGTCACTATCATTATTGTATTTGCCCTCAGCTCTGATAGTTGGACCTTGATCCTCTTGAACTTGTTCTCCATTTGTTATATCTCCCTCTAGAACATGTTCAGGATTGTCTGGCTCTTGTACGGGAACATTTTCATTATCGTTTATGCCTGTTTCTCCCTCTGAATAAATAGGGAAATTTGTGGTAATCTTAAATTCGACGTCAGTTTTGAAAGTAAGATCCCTAGACCTCAATGTCTTGTGACCATCCCAGACACGATAACCATCATCATTCTCGTAGCCTATAAGAATGCCCTTAATAGCTTTCTTACTCATTTTATTCCGCTTTTGTTTGGGAATATGGGCATAGCATTCACTCCCGATTATCTTGAGATGACTAATCTTGGGTTTCTTGTCATGCCATAGCTCGTAAGGCACCTTGTCCTCCACTCTAGTGGGACCTGTCCTGTTGAGTACATAAGCAGTTGTATTGATCAATTCAGCCCAGAGTACTTGTGGCATTTCCCTTCTTGCATACATTATCGATCTGGCAGCTTCTACCAAAGTGCGGTTTTCTCGCTCACTACAGCCATTCTGTTCTGGCGTGTAAGGCATCGTCAATCGGTGTTGAATTCCGTGTTTCTGTAGTATCATACGAACAGCCGCATTCTCGAATTCGCCTCCATTATCACTTAATAATGTTTTTATAGTATGGCCAGCATTTTTTGCTTCTTGTAGCATTTGCAGAAGTTTGTCTTTCACTTCCGACTTCTCTTTGATAAAATAAACAAATCGATAACTCGAATAGTCATCCTTGAAAAGTACAAAGTACTGGTAATTCGAGATGCTTTTTGCAAAGGGACCACAAACATCGGTGTGTATCAGCTCTCCAGCTGCTGTTGCTCTTTCCCTTGTTCCAAATGGTTTTCTATGTGACTTTCCATATATGCAGCCTTCACACTTTACTTTTTCTGGACTTAGTTGAATGCCTAACTCACGCTTTACCACGCGAATGACATGTCTCTTGTCTTGATGAGCAAATCGTTCATGGTATATGTTCGCAACATACACCGATAAGCAAGAGCAGACCGAAGCGACTAATCAGAAAAGGATCGCAGGCCAGCGCGTGACTCATCGGCTTTTGCCAACTCGCGAGGCAAGCTGACGACCCTCCGCCCCCGCTTCCTCAGTCTTCACCTCCCCGCACTCTATGTAACTCGCGTATACATGCACTAGTTAAGAGTATAGTTATAAGGTTAAATATAGAGCCATTTATTTGTAAAATTACAGTTCACTATTGGAATCAGTATACAACAAGTCTTCTTATTCACCACCCTACGCCCTGAAATAGTAGTGGGCTATATCGAAGGAGCCCATATATGGTCATTCGAGCGACGGATATTGAAGAGCCAAATACTGAAGAATCGTCAAAAGAAGCCTGAAAATGGTAGTTACAAGATCGCTGAAGTCAACATCCAATACTGCGGACAATACATCTGCCGCCGCCGCGTCGTCATCAAGGACCGGTACTACGGAAACATCCGGTGCCATTACCGACTCCAAGACAACGACCACGACAGATGAAACAGCCACGTCTCAGTCAGCTACGGATTCGACTACAATCACGTCTTCAACGGTAACAACTGGGGCTACCACCGTCGACACTGCCGCCACCGTCGACACTGCCGCCACCACCGCCGCCAACGCTGCCACCGCCGCCGCTAACACCGGCACCACCATTGGCACCGCCACCACCGCCGCCAACGCTGCCACCGCCGCCGCTAACACCGGCACCACCATTGGCACCGCCACCACTGCCGCCAATGCTGCCGCCGACGCCGCTGCCACAACCAGCGCCACTGCCGCCGCCGTCACCGCTGCTATTGGCCCCGCCCACAAATCCACTAAGTCAAATAAGTCAGCATCACGCGCATCCAGCGCACCCCGTTCCATTGCGTCACAATCCAGACGCAAAGAACTAGCTAAAGCCCGGGAAGAGCTACTTCAACGACAGGTGGAACTAGCACAAGCACGCATCGCTTTGCTAGAAGCTGAGTCTGATGAAGATTCAATTGATGAAGACAGCATCAAAGCCGCACGCACGTCTCAGTGGGTGCACAGAAGTACTCTCGCACTTACCATGGAGCCACACGAAGCCACCTACCACAGCACGCCGCCGCTAAAGACAACCCCCGCTGAAGACACAAGCCCAACACAACCACTGCCGAGTTGTGCACCTCTAATTCAGCCGGGGTACCAGAATCTAGCGTGTTCAGCTACAGCACCAACAGTACCAGAGAGGTTGCCTTGCACTACCTGTCACGCGCCGCTACAACCTGCTTCTGCTCACACTATCGCCGTCCAGCCTGCCAATGACAAGATGGACTACAGAGAGCTTGCTGCTGCCATTACACTTGCTGCTAAGTCTATGCAACCAGCTATTACCGCTCTGCCATACAAACGAGTGGTAGACCTACCGTCATTCAATGGGTCTGCTGGAGATTGGTTGGCATTCAAAGCCGCCTTCCAAGAATCAGCACTTCATCTCAGCGAACAAGACAATTTGGCTAGACTGAGAAAAAGCCTACATGGAGCAGCTAAAGACGCCGTACAATGCCTCTTCATCGGATCTCCAACTTCACAAGAAGTAATTCGACTTTTGGAAAGTCGATTTGGTCGACCAGAAGCACTTGTCACAGTAGAGCTCAACAAACTTCGAAGCCTGCCAAGACTCTCTGATAATGCAAAAGATATCTGCGTCTACACATCAAAGATATTGAACGTGGTAGCAACAATCAAAGCCCTGAAGAAGCCACATGATCTTTTCAACTCAGAGGTCGTAAGAAACGTCGTCGACAAGATGCCTTCGGCTCTGCGCTACAGATATTACGAGTACGATGCCGCACAACAAGAAGATCAGCCTGACCTTATCAAATTGGCTAACTTCTTCGAACTCACAGCCGAACGATGCAGTCGATTTGCTCCAGCAGAAAATATCACACCAGAGCCAGACCGGCGGGAGTCACAACAAAAGAAGCAACCACCACTTCGCAATTATCATGTCGCAGAAAACGAGTCATCATCACCTACTCGTTGCATCATCTGCAAGAAAGAACAGCACAAATTCTCCGACTGCTCTTTGATGAAGAAAGCCAGCGTTCCGGAAAGATGGGAACTAGCCAAGAACTACAAACTATGTTTCCGCTGCCTTCGCATTCGCAAATTCCGTCACACTTGCAAAACCAAAAGATGCGATATCAATGGATGCAGATACACTCATCACCAACTGCTTCATGACGAAACAGAGAAGACTGCACACAGCATAGAGCTCCCGATTGACACAGTTGCCTCTACCAAAGAAAGGGTCAACATCTCGGCCTTGCTCAAGATCTTACCAGTCCAAGTCAGTGGCCCAAAGGGAGTCGTCGACACTTTCGCTCTACTGGACGACGGCTCGTCCTGCACAATCCTAGAAACTGAGACTGCAGAGAAGATAGGCGCCAGAGGTCCATCAGCTCCATTCATCATAGAAGGGGTAGCTGGCGCAAAGATAAATGCCTTCGAGTCTCAGAGGGTGCGATTCTCCATACGTGGTCGCAACACTAGCTGCCACGATATCTCTGCTAGAACAATGGATGATCTCAAACTCTCTCCTCAATCCATACCTCGGCGCATCATCAGAGAATGTCCTCATCTGAACGAGATTGAACACCTTCTCACCTATGAAGAAGGAAAGCCGACAGTTCTGGTTGGTCAGGACAATTGGGACCTACTCCTCACTCATGAGCTTCGCCGAGGAGAGAAGAACCAACCAGTTGCTTCACGAACAGAACTCGGATGGGTTCTACATGGTGTGAATCAAGAGAACGCCAGGGTGGAAGTCCACAGAATCACCCACATGAAAATTGATGAAGATGCTATGGACAAAATGATGAAAGATCACTTTGCGATGGAGTCTCTGGGAGTCGAACCCAAGCGCTCTTTTAACAATGAAGAGCAACGAGCGCTACAGCAGCTGGAGACAAACACCAAGCGTCTACCGGCGGGAGGATTCGAGACTAGCCTACTGTGGAAGTACGACAACTACACACCACCTAACAACTACGACTCAGCCATGCGACGTCTCGAACTCCTAGAAAAGAAACTGGACAAGAACAACGACCTAAAGAAAAGATACACAGTCCAGCTGCAAGTACTCATGTAACAAGAATACGCAGAACGAGCTCCTGTAGAAAACACTCAGAGAACATGGTACCTGCCACATTTTCCGGTTTTCAATCCTCAGAAACCGGAAAAATGTCGTATCGTTCATGACGCAGCAGCAAAGACCAGGGGAACCAGCTTGAACGACATGCTGCTCTCAGGCCCAGATATGCTGCAGTCACTACCCGGAGTCTTGATGAGATTTCGCCAATGCCCAGTCGCAGTCACGAGCGATATTAAAGACATGTTCCTGCGGGTACAGATCAAGGAAGCCGACAGAGATATGCAACGTTTCTTGTGGAGAGGTGACCGCCGCGATGGGCCACCTGATGAATACCGCATGAAAAGCGTGATTTTTGGAGCTACTTCATCTCCATGCACCGCAATATTCGTCAAGAACAAGAATGCGGAAGAGTTCCGGAACACTTATCCCAAAGCTGTTGAAGCCATCATCAGAAATCACTACGTCGATGACTATCTTGCCAGCTACAATGACGAAGAGGAGGCAATCAAGACTGCATCACAAGTGGCTCTCATACACAGCCATGCAAACTACAACCTCCAACGCTGGGCTTCAAATTCAATCAAAGTCCTATCAGAACTCGCTCCAGGAAGCAAAGGCGATGTGCTACATCTTGATCCTGAAAAGATACTTGGAATGATATGGGATCCAGAAAACGATACGCTCTCATTCAATGTGAATCGGAACAAGATAACTGAAGACATCATGAACAAAGATCGAACGCCAACGAAAAGAGAAGCTTTGAGGACGGTCATGTCAATTTATGACCCACTTGGCTTGGCAACACCAATCACGATTCAAGCCAAGAGAATACTTCAAGACACATGGAGATCTGGAATCGGTTGGGATACCGAATTGAGAACAGAAGAAGCAGAGATCTGGCGAAAATGGGTACACAATATCCAGCTTCTACCCCAACTGGCTGTACCACGTTGCTATGCACAACTATCCAGTGCACAAACCATTGAGCTCCACACCTTCGTCGACGCTAGCTCCACTGCCTACGCCGCTGCCGTATATTGGCGAGTCATCGACGAGAGAGACGAGGTGCATGTTTCCCTAGTCATGGGAAAAGGTCGAGTAGCACCCCTCAAGACGGTCTCTATTCCTCGTCTTGAACTTCAGGCTGCCGTGCTGGGATGTCGACTTGCCCAGACATCCATAGAGGAACACGACTTCATGCCTGCACGCCGTATCTACTGGTCCGACTCTCGCACAGTGCTTGCTTGGATACGCACTGGTCCACGAATTTACAAACCATTCGTGGCTCACAGAGTAGCGGAGATCACCGAACATACGAAGACCAGTGAGTGGAGATGGGTTCCAACCAAAATGAACGTGGCTGATGATGCTACAAGAGAGCCTCCATCTAACTTCACTTCACAACATCGCTGGTATCAAGGACCTGACTTCCTCCATTTACCAGAGACTGAGTGGCCACAAGAAGAAGAACATTCCTCGACAGAAGAAGCGGCTATAGAAGAACGAGTCCATGTCACAACTCAGACGAACAAGCTAATAGACGCTCTTCCACCAGTATCCCGCTTCTCCAGTTGGATGCGTCTTCAGAGAACGACCGCACGGGTGTTGCAATTTATCGAGTTGTTACAAAACACAGAGAAATGCACCACAACCCGCAAGCGAACTGCGAAAATAGAAAAAGAGGATCCAACTTGGAAGAAAAACAAATCTTCTTCAAAGAAGCCACAACGAAGCAGGAGCAAAGTCGGTAGTCTCAAACTAATACCGATTGAGGCTCATCTCATGATTCGCGCTGAGACACTATGGGTACGAGCTCAACAAGAGGAAGTTTTCTCAGCGGAAATTGACGCGCTACGGAAAGATAAAAATCCGCCATCAGATAGCCGCCTACGCCAGCTGTCAATCATCATTGACAACGAAGGCATTATGCGGATACGTTCCAGAGTAGCTGCTACAGAAAACATCACTCAAACCCAGAAAGAACCAGCTATCATCGATGGAGAACACAGATGGACCCGACTCTACATCAATTGGGTTCATACACAGCTACACCATGGAGGCTGTGAGATCACCACAAATGAAGTCCGCCAACAATTTTGGATCATCCGACTCCGCCATGCTGTCCGCAATGAAATAAGAAGCTGCCAGTTCTGTCGCATCCGGAGAGCCAAACCTGTTTGGCCATCTACAGGCAACCATCCTCGCAGCAGGCTGGCTCACCATCAGCGGCCCTTCATGTACACGGGACTGGACTGTTTTGGCCCACTAACCGTAACAGTTGGACGTGGTCATCAGAAGCGCTATGGAGTCCTGTTCACCTGCTTGACTACAAGAGCCGTCCACATCGAGATCGCTGGCAGTCTCAGTACTGACTCAGCGGTGATGGCTCTACGACGCTTCATAAGTCGACGAGGATGCCCTACAGAATTATGGTCGGACCATGGCACTAACTTCCATGGTGCCGATATTGAAATGAGGAAGGCAGCTGAAGATGCACTTCAAGAAGAAGCTTCCATTCGGTCAATCAGATGGAGGTACATCCCCCCCAGTGCGCCATTTATGGGGGGGGCCTGGGAGCGATTGGTGAGGAGTGTCAAGACGGCTCTGCATGTCACTCTTCAGGAACGAGCTCCAAAAGAAGAAGTTCTCTTTACGCTGCTCATTGAAGTCGAAAACACGCTAAATAGCCGCCCACTCACGCATGTGTCCACATCCCCCGAAGACGAAGAGGCCCTGACGCCAAACCATTTCCTCCTGGGAGGGCCGTCACGTGTACCATTGCCAGGTACCTTCACAGAAGGAGACGAGGCAGGAAGAAAGATGTGGCGAGACAGCCAGAGACTAGCAGATCTCTTCTGGGCACGATGGATAAAAGAATATTTACCTGAACTCCAACATCGACGTGACCCACGCTCAAAAGGAGCCATCAAACTCAACGACCTGGTTCTGATAGCCGATGGATGCCTACCAAGAAATGTTTGGCCACGAGGCGTGGTCATAGCTGTCTATCCGGGCCCTGACGGAGAGGTACGAGCAGTAGATGTGAAAACCAACAAAGGAATTCTTCGACGTCCCACCAAGAAGCTGATTATCCTGCCTTGCCACGGGTCTGCAAACACGGAAAGATTTCAGCTAGAAGAGCTGCGGCGGGAGTGATGTTCGCAACATACACCGATAAGCAAGAGCAGACCGAAGCGACTAATCAGAAAAGGATCGCAGGCCAGCGCGTGACTCATCGGCTTTTGCCAACTCGCGAGGCAAGCTGACGACCCTCCGCCCCCGCTTCCTCAGTCTTCACCTCCCCGCACTCTATGTAACTCGCGTATACATGCACTAGTTAAGAGTATAGTTATAAGGTTAAATATAGAGCCATTTATTTGTAAAATTACAGTTCACTATTGGAATCAGTATACAACAAGTCTTCTTATTCACCACCCTACGCCCTGAAATAGTAGTGGGCTATATCGAAGGAGCCCATAGTATAGCTGCAGCATATTCGAGCCTGTCACAGCATTGACTTCTATTGTCACTTGCTTTGTTGGAATGACTGTCTTCATATCCAACTTGTACAGTCCACCATGCGGGACTCTTCTCCCAACAACCCTAGTCGTGCCTGCTATGTCTAGTTTGCACTCTCTAGTCGTCGACATAAAGATGCTGTTCTGCATCTTATCTTGCGCTGCTAATGGCGAAAATAGATTTTTTGTTAGCGATGGTACTAACCACACATCGTTGAGGGTTATTTTCTCCTTGTGTTCACCGACATTTGATTCAACCACTACGGAACCCTTTCCCAACGCAGGTATGATAGTTCCGTCTGCCGTTGTTACGGTGTGATCTGAGTCAAATTCATGAAAAGCGTTGAAAACATTCCTCCTTACTGCAATGTGCGTTGTTGCTCCATTGTCGACATACCAGTTTTCTTGGTCTTGGATTTGACTGATTGAGCATGCATTTACCATCAACGAAATTTGTTGTACTTGTTTGGACTTCGACCCAGAAGATGAGGTGCTTGGTTTAGGTGGCCTTCCATCCTTAATCCACTTCTTACACTTGCGTACTCTATGTCCTTTTCCAGAACAATAGTTGCATATCAACTGGTCATCGTTCTTATGCGTATTTTGTCCATATATGGGCGTAGTCACTAGTGTTTCCTCTTGTGAGTTCTCTTGACTACCCAGATCTCTCTCAAATGTGCAGAGGTGACTCGTCAAACTATCGATAGTTCTTTCGGACTGCTTCAGCATTAGCCAGCTCGATTTGAAATTGAAGAATCTATCATCAAGTGTATCCAAAACTTTACAAATCAGAAGGAGTTCAGGTAGCTTCGCCGTTGTGTCAGTTTTTGATACTTCAACTTTTAAATCGTTCCATAAATTCTTTAACTTTGACATATGAGTAGGTATATCGTCCTCTTTGTTATGTTGCAGTCCAAAGAATTTTAGACACAAATTATAGGCTCTATCATCTGTTTGTCCATCAAAAAGTCTGTGGAGCTCTTGCCAAACCTCGTTTGCCGTTCTGTACCTCATAACTTTTTGTAGTGTTTCCTCTGTCATATTGGTGGTCAGCATCAGCAGAGCGCCGCTTTCAGTCCTCCTATACTTTGCCATTGCGGCGTTATAGGCGCTAGTCGCAGCGTCACCTCCTTCCGCAGCAAGTATTGGTCTTTGAAGTTTCCCTTGGACAGCATCTAAGGCACCTTCTGTACCTTCTAGCATTATAGAAATTTTGTACTTCCATGTTGACCAATTTTTCTTGCCTTCAAGTTTCCCAATATCTATTTTTGTTGAAAAATCCATTGTTACCCTATTCTCTTCTTCTTGTGGGGCACAGAACCTGTTATATTTATTTGTAGCAGAGCGTGGTTACGATGCACGGATGTGGAATGAGAAGTGAGATGTAGGTTTTATTATGGATTGATTGAGATAACACATAGGTACAGCACAGTTAATATTTCCGTTTTATTTTGCACAATTTTTAGTATTTACTCGTTGACACTTTAAAAGAGAGAGATGACAAGAGATAATAATTTAGATAGACTTTCAACCATAAGTTTTCATTCTAGTGTCATGCAACCTTATTATTGCTGACGGACAGCAGGTTAGTGCATAAACTAGGTACGTACAGCGTGTCTTTTAAATGTGTGAGCGCCAAGCCATCACCGTTTTTTGTTACAAAGGACACTGTACCTGTTCCCTTAATTTCTGCTTTGTATTCTTCAGTTGCGAAGTTTAGTTTTCTGGACGTTTTCTCCATGGTCTTAAATAAATCTCGTTCATAAGTTATGTGAGATGTACATCCGCTGTCCAAGACCCAAATGCTGTTTTCAGGTTTCTCGTTTGGTGTGAGAAGACACTGAGTAGCGAAATGGTTCATTTGAGAATCGTTTTTATGTTTGTTAGGCTTCTCATTCTTTTTCTTCCAGCAGGTAATACAAATTTTGTGATTTTTGCGTTTAAAGATGTTACCTCTTTGTTTGCAAATTTTACATGCCACATATAATGCTTCTTCTTGACCAGAATATCCAGGTTCATCGTTATTGGTCATGTTTTGACTATGACGTGCTTCACATTCTTCAATTATTTTAGTTTTAAGCGCATCTGGCTTTGGAAGAGTGTCTCGTGATTCAGTAGCGACTCTGAAGTTTTCATAATCAAAAGAGAGACTGTATAGCATCATGATTGATAACAAGTCCTCGTTAATATCGACTTGCATGTCTGCCAATTTGTCAACAATGTCCATGAATTTATTTAGATGACCACGTACGTCGTGTCCTTCTAGTTTTGTCAGGATCAGTTGTTTTAATAGGGATGCTTTTCGTGCAGGTCCCTTACTGGCATAAATATCTTTTAATTTATCCCATAATGCTTTAGCCGTAGTGCAGTTTTTAATTAGTTTTAGTTCAGAAGGAGCGATTATTAAGATTAATTCAGACTTCGCTTGCCTGTCTCCTTCCTTATCAGCTTCGCTAGCAACAGCTTGCAAGGGAGTCTCTGTTGTTTTTAATTTTATTTGTGGAAGCTTTATTTTATTAAAAGAGTTTTTTATTAGGTATTGCGTTTTAATGTTTTATTTGAACCAACATCTTGGTTGACACATGCAAGCAACCAAAAAACAGACAGAGACAGTCATAGACAAAATTTAAAAAATAATATTCATTGTTCGGTGTACATTGCTTGGTGATAAATAAATTTATACATTGATGGTTTTAGATTATTGTATCTATTTAAATATTCAACACACCCCCGTAATCTAAAATCCTCAATTTTACAAATTAAATTTTCATGTTTTCAAAGTATCTAATTTTTTAAACAAAAAGAATATTATTAACTTTTAAATTGAACATTTTTTATGCAATGGTAAAGTTGTTTTCTGTCTCTATCTTTATATTAACACTGATTAATAAAAAAAATCCTTTTAGTAAAGAAACATAGCAGTCTTATACAAATTAACAGATACATAAAAAAATCATGTCACTATTTTAGATGCAAATCTATCAAACTTAATCTTTTGCAAAGGTTTAGTGAATAAGTCTGCAATTTGCTCATTAGTTGGACAGTAATATACTTTTAGTTCACCATTACAAACTTTCTCATGAATGAACTTGAATCGGACATCAATATGTTTAGACCGTCTATTTATCACTCCGTTTTTTATCAAGTTTATGGCACTTTGATTGTCCACATATAGCTTTACACTAACACTTACACTTAGTAATTCTTCACATACACTTTTCAGGTATAACAGTTCTTTCAAACATTCAGCTGCTGCTATATATTCTGCTTCGCTGGTTGAGAGTGCAACAATTGGTTGTTTTCTTGTGCACCAGCTTATCGGGTTACCACAAAAATATATAATGTAGCCAGTCGTGCTTCTTCTTGTCAGGGGATCACCGGCATAGTCAGAGTCACAGTACGCTGTTAACTCAACTAGTCCATTGCCTTTTCTGTATACTAACCCTTTTTCTTTTGTTCCTTTCAGGTATTTTACTATTCTTTTTATTGTTGTGACATCAGAATCCGTAGGATTTTCAGTTCTTCTTGCACAATAGTTAACT
Source organism: Ypsolopha scabrella (assembly GCA_910592155.1). Taxonomy (NCBI): domain Eukaryota; kingdom Metazoa; phylum Arthropoda; class Insecta; order Lepidoptera; family Ypsolophidae; genus Ypsolopha; species Ypsolopha scabrella. Next base: position 10,759,358 of record OU342981.1, on the reverse strand, counting down.
GCATAACTTATGTCTGGTCTGGTTTTATTTGAGATATAAGTTAAGCTTCCAAGTAGTTGTCGGTATGGAAAATTTGTATTACCATTACTTTGTTCATCATTGTTGTTTCCTTCCATCGGTGTGTTTGCTGTTTTTATATCTGTCATTTTATAGTCATCTAAGATTTTATTTATGAATTTTGCTTGTTTTAGTTTCAGTGTGTCTTTTGTCTTCTCTATTTCCATTCCGATGTATCTTTTGGGGTTTCTGTCGACTTTCATTTCAAATCTTTTGCTTATTCTTTCCAATATTTGTTCAATTTTTGTATCATTTGTGCCCACAAGAATGCCATCGTCTACATGTATGCCCAAGTAGATTGTAGCATCTTCGTTTCTGAATATACATGGTTCTGCTGTTGTTTGTTTCAGACCTTCAGACTCTAGAAAACTTGTAAAAGTCAGATTCCATTTTAAAGGGGCTTGTTTCATGCCATATAAGGCTTTCTTCAATTTGCATATTCCTTGTAGATCTTCCATTCCTTCTGGTGGATACATATAAATATCCTCATCGATCTTTCCATACAGAAATGCTGTTTTTATGTCAAATGATTTTATGGTGAATTCTTTCTCTTGTGCTATTGCAAATAGTAGTCTTAATGGGCTACTGTTAATGACAGGACTAAATGTCTCATTATAGTCAATTCCTTTTTCTTGTTCGAAGCCTCTTATTACTAATCTGGCTTTATATGTTCCATCTTCTTTGATTTTTAATACCCATCGGCTAGTTAGGATTTTCTGGTTTTCAGGAATTTTCTCTTTTGGTACAACTTTCCAGGTTTCATTTTTCATTAGGGATTTCTTCTCTTCATTGATAGCATCTATCCATTTACGTTTGTCTTCTCCATTTATTGCATCTTCATATGTGATCAAAACATAATCATTATATCTAGTTGGTATTTTTCTTTCTCTAGTTGGTCTCTTTTTTGTATCTTTGTTTTCATTTTCTTGTGTAGAATTATTTTCAGTTCTTGGATTTTCTTCAGTATTTTCTTCCAGTATTGGGATTGGGACAGGATTCTCTTGGACGATTTCTATTTCAACATTTGTTTCAGAGCAATTTTCATTATTTTCATTCTCATCTTGTAGTGAGGTATCTTCGGTTATTTTGTTTGTTGTTAAAGGTTCTTTGTTTTCTTCAATTTCTTCATGAACTACAATGTTTTTAGGTTCTTCAGTAGGATCATCATCACCGTTCTTTTTTGACTGAAATAAAACATCTCTTCTTATTATTATTCTTTCTTTTTCTTCATCAAATAGTCGATATCCTGTTGGGGCATACCCAACCATTATTAGTTTTTCCATTCTAGATTCCAGTTTTTGTAAGTGTCCTAGCCTTTTGCTGTATGCATCAGACCCGAATATTTGTATGTTTCTAAGATCTGGTCTCTTTCCCGACCACATTTCAATAGGTGTCAAATTGTTTATTGACTCAGATGGTGATCGGTTTATTAAATATGCAGCAGTTTTGGCTGCTTCTCCCCATAGGTAAATCTCTGCTTTAGATTCAAAGAGTAGAGCTCGCACTTTTTCCATAATGGTACGGTTCAATCGTTCGGCCTTGCCGTTCAGCTGGGGGCTAAATGGTATAGTGTAGTCTAATATTATTCCTTTGTTCAGGCACCAATTTTTCATTTCATTACTGGTATACTCACCTCCATTGTCACATCTTATCATACTTATTTTCATCCCTTTTTCTCTTTCTTTTTCTTCAACATAATCCTTGATATTTTTAAATGCTTCACTTTTATTGGATAGGAGTTTAATTTCAGTGTAATTTGTGAAGTCATCAGTAATAGTGAGTATGTATTTCTTATCGTCATAGGTGTTTGGCGAAATTGGGCCACAAACGTCGCTATGAATGATTTGAAGTAATCTTTCTGCCTTTGTTCTTTGTGTACTGAATGGCAGTCTTGTTTGTTTAGCTTGTAAGCATACTGTGCAAGTTTCTGGTAACATATCAATGTCTTTATCGGTTATGCTTAAGCCTTCAACACATAGTAGCATTTTTCTCATAGTTACCTTGCCAGGATGTCCCAGTTTTATATGCCATTCAAGTGCACTGTTATGATTAATTGTTACTAGAGAATTTTCTGGTTTTGTAGTTTCTAATTGTATTGAATACAGTCCGTTGCTCTTCTTGTTCCCTTGTAGTATTATTTCTTCATTTCTTTTAATAATGACTTTATTTTTTGTGAACAATACTTCTCCATCATTTTCTGTAATTGCATTAACAGACATCAAATTCTTTTGTAGTTGAGGCACAAAAAGCACATTTTTTAAATCACATTGTTGTGTTTCTATTTTTCCTTTTTCTGTGGACTCGATTTTTTCATTTTTCTTTGCCACTGTAATATCGCAGTTGTATTTTGTAACCTCGCTCAGTAAATCCAATTTATTTGTCATATGTGACGTACATCCTGAGTCTATTATGAACTCTTCTGGACTTTTCTGTATTTCAGTAATAAACGCTATCTTATTATCCTTCTTCCTGAAGTAGCACTTTTCTTCCGTGTGATTATTTTTTTTGCATATTTTGCACATCTTTACTTCTTCTTTCTTTTTATAAAAACAATCATTTTCATTGTGATTATTCTTTTTACAGATCTTGCAGAACTTTTTATTATATTTGTTTTGGTTTGTCTTTCTGAAGCTCGCTTTGAATGCACATTTTTGTTCATAATTATCAGTAGATTCTTTACCAAGTCTTTGTTCTTCTGTTAGGAGCCTTGCTGTCAGATTCCTTAATGTTTTTTCACTTAATGGTGATGAATCCCAGGCTGTTGCAAAATTATTGTATCCATTCGGTAAGGTGGATAATATCTTTGACATGATCATGTTGTCATTAACTTTTTCATCAATGGAATTTAGGTGGAAAGCTATGTTTTCTAGTTTACTTATGTGGTATGTCATATCTTGCCTGTGATCATACTTGTATTCAAAGAAATCTTGCAGAAGTTGACATTTTTGTTGTGTTGTACTTTTCTCAAATATGAAGCACAACTTATCAAACATTTCTTTTGCACTAGGGCAGCTCATAATCAGGGGCATGTGTTTCTTGTCAATTGTGTTCATTATTATTTTCTGAGCTCTTGCATCATTTTTTTCATGCTCCTTTCTGTCACCACCCAAAGCAATTGCATTTTCTTCACCGTGCACTATTTCGTGCAACCCATAACTTTTAAATATTATGTTCAGTTGGAATTTCCAACAGGAAAAAGATTTCTCATCACAAAGCTTCTGAATGCCTGCAATTTCTTCGTATTTTTCCATGTTTTACTTTCGTCGATTTTGTTTCACAGGAACACGCCACAATGGCGGCACTTTTTACTTGTTATTTTCGTTATAGCACTGGTTTTTTTATTTTTTTAGTTTTCAGTGGTAAGCGGGGACTGGGCCCTTAACCTGTTGTTTTTAATTTTATTTGTGGAAGCTTTATTTTATTAAAAGAGTTTTTTATTAGGTATTGCGTTTTAATGTTTTATTTGAACCAACATCTTGGTTGACACATGCAAGCAACCAAAAAACAGACAGAGACAGTCATAGACAAAATTTAAAAAATAATATTCATTGTTCGGTGTACATTGCTTGGTGATAAATAAATTTATACATTGATGGTTTTAGATTATTGTATCTATTTAAATATTCAACAGTCTCAACGTATCTCCATAGTTTGTGACGTACGAGAATAGCTTCGGCCTGTATCACCCAAGTGTCATAGTTTTCCCTAGTAAGAGGGTCGATTTTGGTGCTCGACATTTTTATTATTCTTAACTGGGGTTTTTATTAATTCTCCTTACTTCGTTTACGCTCTGCTACCATGTTAAGTTAAATAAAATGAAGATACGAATTTGATATTATATTTAGCCAGATTTAGACAGACGTAAAAAACAGTGTCACAAATATCTATAGAGAAGAAAGGACATAGACAATAAGTATGATATCCATAAGTACTTAACAATTTTATATAAGTGACGTATAACATTGTGATGGTTTAGGGTTCTTGGTGGTAGGTTTCCTTCAGAAATAAACGGCAGATTCACTGGTCAACAAAATTGTAGAAATTTTCTGTAACAGAAACGATTTATTGAAATTATTATAGAAATTTGTATGCTGAATCCGAATATAAACTCAGATTTTCTCTATCACGTCGTAATATTTGTCTAAGACAGACTAAATTTTGAAAAATCGCGTGTTTTTACTACTTCTGGTGGGGCTTTACGCTTAGCACAATTAGTTTTTCGGCTTTAATTTTCAATAATACTTCTTCTTAGTGGTTCTTTTTAATAATATGATAAAACGATTCATGTAACCAAGCCTAGCTTTCGATTAAATGTCTCAAAACAATCACACCCAATGTTTCATAGTAAAAACTTGGTATGAAATGTATGGACCGAACAAGCTCTCACAAAATATTATTTATTTTGAAAAATAAGGTTCAATCGCGAATTATGTTATTTTCACCTTAATAAGTATTGATTAAGGACTTGTAATTATGAAAAATAAATGTATAAAATACATTTGTAATAAGTAAAAAAAATGTTCAGAAGCATTAAAGAAACGGTAAATTTCAATACTTGAAGTTGATTTCACAAAACTGAGACCTGATAGAAAAAATCTGAGTTCAGATTTGGATTCAGCACACAGTTTTCTGCAAGAATTTCAAAATATCGTTTCTGTGCAGAAAACTTGTTGACCAGTGTTACATGTAACTTAATTAATTTAATTCGGAATGACTTGACAAAAACTAACTAATCATGCGAGCACAATGTGTTAAAAACTAATCAAATTTAAACTAACGTAACTCACTAGACACAGCAAATAACAGCATTATATTTACAAGAAAATAAAATATAATACAAAAATAATGAAGAAAACAAAATAAAAACACAAAAAGAAGCAAACGGCTGAGGATCGAACTTGGGTCTCCAGATTAAGCGTGGACCGCTAGTGATGACGGCCTTAACCCCCACGCTACTGTAGTTGTGATTACCGTTGCGAAATAACGATATTAGTCACGAACCTCGACGTGTCAAATAAACCCGGAATTTCGTGGTTCCTTCAAGGATACTCATTCCCGAACCGAAAGGGCGTTACCAAAAGCTGTAACAATATACAGTCGTTAAAATTTAACACTTCGCAAAATAGAAAATGGGAGTAACGCCCGATCCAACAACAACAGAAAGGAACTCACCCCGTGTCTTGTTTTTCAACGTTTAAATTCCACACATAGCACATATTACGATAAATTTACTAGGTATCTGAGAAGGTGCACAGTAATTTTTTCGATTATGTTTCCGAAATATAACTGAAAACTCCTTGTGCGTTGCTCAACGGCTTGTCCTGTCAGACGCTAATGACTCCAAACATAAAATCAAATAGTATGTCTTACCCGCACGTTATAGTTTTATTTACGATACTCGTCACGCCCTCTCTCGATGCTTAGTGACAACGAGCATGACATGTAAGTGTTTATCTTAATATCTAACTACTAAAACTAACAAACATCATTTAACTTTAGATAGAGCTTTTCTACACAATAATTTAAAACAACCTAAACTATCTACATTAATATCATAGGTGTGACTTACTTTATTATAGGTGTTTAGAAGTCGGGACACTGGAGCAAATTGACCCAGAACAGTCCGGGATAAAGGCGGAGAAAACATTCCTAAAGGAGCGCGGGGACAATTAAATGGAATTTTTATGTTAATTTTACTTAAAAGCTGAGGGCTGTCAATTTTACTGTTTATGCTATTGTACAAAACAAAAAGGACAAGTCTAATATATTTCGTCGCTCAGTAAGGCCACTAATATTGAAATAACTCAATCTTTGCTCGTACGAGACCAGTTTTTTCCCGAGACCGCAGCTATAAGTGAGATGCCAAAGGAATATCTTCTGAAGACGCTCAATCCACAGCTTGTGTTTCATGTAATGGGGAGACCACGCCACAGAGCAATACTCTAAGTGGCTGCGAACTAGAGCATTATACAACAGTATTTTTGTTTTAGCACTTTTAAAGACTTTCGCATTTCTCAAGACAAATCCCAACAATCTAGCTGATTTTGAAATAATGTGATCGAACTGTGCAAAGAACGTTAATTTAGAGTCCAAGTAGACACCAAGATCCCTGGTGTTGTCAACTTCCTTTAGGTCAATGGAACATCTATCCACACACCATAATATATATTGGATGTCTGTGCATCATCATTCATGGAGCGCAGAAGCAACCTCTTCTTTGACAGATCATTACCGCCACAAAAGTTTTAATAGTACAAGAATTAAAAGTACAGACTTAAGACTAGACAAGACTTTTTACAGTTTTTTCTAGTTACCGGCTTTAAAAGACAATGTATCCAGAGCCTTTAAACCATACTCAGCATTAAAAAAAAACTTCAAAGTATATTGTATTTAATAATAATTTGTATCTTAAGTGTATAGTCTGTCAAAAAAGTGTTGAAATGAAAATGAAACTTTATTGAACTTTATTGGACTTTAAACGTTCAAGTAGTATAATTTAGGTAATATATTTATGAAATAACAACGCAGTTAGCTCGATTTAACAGATTTTGTACTTATTTGTTTGGTGTAACCAGGCGAAAGAAAAATAGTTTCTTCAATATTCATTTCAACACTTTTTTGACAGACTATATATACATAGTTTTTAAACGCACACATGGTTATCTGCATGGAAAATAGCCTCAGCCTGGAAAATAGCCTCAGCCTTTTAGGATAGGTTAGAATGTACAATTACAAATATTTTATTTTTTCCGGTTCATAAAATAATATTGAGCTACCTCGAGTTGTGGAAAATGAGTGATTCCGAGGAAGAAAACATTATTCGATATGGAACTCCACTGGAACCTTACGAAGAAGGTATGAAAATCAAAAAATTCCACCTTTGTGTTTTGTTTCACCACTGATTCGATTTGAAGTCTTAAGGCCAGGTTTTTCTGAAGCCTTTATATTTTAACCTCAGTGCTAATTCTGTTGTAAAAGGACTCTTTAACATTTAGGTAGCGTTCCAAATCACTTTTCAAGATTAAAATATTGCTCGCTGTCAGACAAAAGTAGCTCGATGCTGGTTCCAAAACATCTACTTTTAGGTTTTGGAACCAGCATCGAGCTACTTTTTTCCGACAGCAAGCAATATTTTAATCTTGAAAAAGTGATTTGGAACGCTACTTTAATGTAAATTCCTTCCATGGCAGTGTCAATTCACTGATGTCAACTTTTTTCCATAAACCCAGAGTAGGATTCGCAAGGTTCTTAAAGGCACATCCAAATGACAGTTAAAAAACCATATAAAATTTAACGTAAATATTTCAATTGATGAAGTGTAACAACCAACACAACCAAACCTGTTCAAAAACTCAGCGTTACAACCAATCCCAGTGTTCCTGCCCTGCTTTGGGTTCTTTAATGAACGCACTTCTGGTCAACAGTTAGGCAACAGTCTAACAATGACTTGAAAAAAATCCTACATCATGGATCATACCCCCTTGACGTTTAAAACATATTGACCTATAAAATCAGAAATCAAGTTATTCTTTCTTAAAACAATGATTTGGAACGCTACTTTAATGTAAATTCCTTCCATGGCAGTGTCGCTTCACTGATGTCAACTTTTTTCCATAAACCCAGAGTAGGATTCGCAAGGTTCTTAAAGGCACATCCAAATGACAGTTAAAAAACCATATAAAATTTAACGTAAATATTTCAATTGATGAAGTGTAACAACCAACACAACCAAACCTGTTCAAAAACTCAGCGTTACAACCAATCCCAGTGTTCCTGCCCTGCTTTGGGTTCTTTAATGAACGCACTTCTGGTCAACAGTTAGGCAACAGTCTAACAATGACTTGAAAAAAATCCTACATCATGGATCATACCCCCTTGACGTTTAAAACATATTGACCTATAAAATCAGAAATCAAGTTATTCTTTCTTAAAACAAACTGGACAAGTGCGAGTCGGACTCGCCCGCCGAGGGTTCCGTTAAAGACAATATTTTTTATGATTTAATTACAAATGTATAGCTTTCAGATTTATCCCTATACTTATAGTATAAGACAGTATTACTTACCAAATTTCATAGTTCTAGGTCAAGGGAAAATACCCTATAAATTTTGATTCCCTTGAAAGTGTTGAAATACGTGGGACGCACTATAAGTTTCCGGAATGAATATGAAAAAATACTATTAAAGGTACAAAATTAATTTATTGTTTTTCAAAATAATCTCCCTTGGCGTCTATGCACTTTTTCATTCGATCAAACCACTTTTGAAAACTTTTGTGCCACTCCCCTTTGGTGACCTCTGAAACGTGTTTTTCATACTCCTCGACAGCCTCTTCTGGTGATGAAAATCGTTGACCGCGTAATTGGTTCTTAATTTTTGGGAACAGAAAAAAGTCACAAGGTGCCAGGTCGGGACTGTATGCAGGATGACTCATGAGTTCTACATTTTTCGTCTTCAAAAAGTCGTTTGTCTGTCTGGCCGTGTGAGAACTAGCATTGTCGTGGTGCAGGATGATACGGCGTTTACGGTTATTTTTACGGAGTTCGTCAATAACTTCCGGCAAACAAATGGTCGTGTACCAGTCACTATTCATGGTACGACGATTGTCTAAAGCAACAGTAGCCACGTGTCCAGTTTTATTAAAAAAATAAGCAATCATCCGCTTAGATGCACTTTTCACGCGCGTCACTTTGGTTGGTTTCGGCTCATCTTGAAAGACCCATACGCTCGATTGCTGCTTTGTTTTGGGATCGTAGCAATAAATCCATGTTTCGTCACCTGTTACTATGTCCCACACCAAATTTGACGCACCTTCGTTGAATCTGGTAAGCATGGCACTGCACCAAGTGACGCGGTCCGTTTTTTGAGCCTCGGTCAAGTTGTGTGGGATCCACCGCGAGCACAGCTTTCTCACACCCAAATGTTTGTGTAGGATTGATTGTATTTGACTCATGCCTATTTCTAAGGATGCGCGAATTTCATGGTAGGTCACATGCCTGTCTGTTTCAATCATACGGCGCACAGCATCGATGTTTTTGTTGGTCACAGCGGTGGACGGCCGACCATCGCGAGATTCGTCACTGAGATTGATACGACCACGCTTGAATTCTGCAAACCAGCTATAAACAGTCGTCTTGCATGGTGCTTCATTGCCAAAAGCTGTTTCAAGCCGAGCGATGCTCTGTTGAGCTGTCAAATTACACTTAAAATCGTAGAAAATCATACTACGAAAATTTTCCCGAGTTAAATCCATGTTGATGCAGACACACAATTTTTTAAATGGCGCCACAAGGTAAAAACAAAAGACAGTCAGATGAAACAAACTGCATTCTACAGCCAAAGAGTTCTATTTTCAAATGTTGCAATAAATTTTTAAATATAAACAATATTACATGTAAGTGGCCAGTTCCGGAAACTTTTAGTGTTACCTATGTACACATTTCTTGCAGCATAAATGGCCATATCTTTTTTTTACGTCACTGTAAACCTGATTAAATGGTTTTAATTTCAACTCGATACCTCCACGTGTTCCCGAGATAAAGGGTCTTGACAGACACAAAGACGGACAGATGGACAACAAAGTGATCCTACAAGGGCTCAGTTTTTTCCTCTTGAGGTACGGAATCCTCAAAAGTTTGTTTCTTAATTGACGTAAAAGTTGTGATCATGCTCTCCCCCATACATAATGGCTAAGGGGTCATCCTTTAAGAAGGAGGGGGTCAGAAAAACATTACGATTAATCAGGATCACCATGGAGATAATGTGACAATCACATGTATTTTTATTTGGAGAAAAAAAATTCACTGAATAGATTTTTTTTTTCATTTAATATGTGAGGTATAAATATTTTTACCAATAAATTAATTGTGTGACCACATAAAAACCTAGGCAAAAAGCAACCATTCAGCTAGTGCTGTAAATATCTACAAAACATTCTACTTCATTAATAATTTTATTTTTATTTTTTATTGAAACAGATGTCAAAAATATCTGATATATTTTCAATTTAAAAAATATACAGTGATGCTGGGAGGGGGGAGGCATAGCCTAAGTGGTTATAGCCTCCAGTACCTTTTACCTGGTACAAATCAAATCATGGTCAAAGGCCACGCCTCAACCAGAGAAACCTTATTTAGCATCCACTGTGTTTCACAACACACTGGGGATCATCTTTTCTGAAGCATAATATGAAACATTAACTTTACGTTTTGATCCAAACAGCTCAAATTTGTATTCTTCTTCCATAAAAGATTTCTCCATTCCTCCAATGTCTAAACTTGATACCTACCCAAATAAGCCATCTCTTCTTGTTCTAAGGCCGAAACAAAGGCTTTTTAGTTTTTTCTTTGTTCTTCTGCAGCATAATGATTATCAATGACAATAAATTTTTTGTTATTGCCTTGAATTTGGCGGAGTAGGTCAATTATTATTTGCTCAAATGTTATATAGAATCATCTTCTTCTTCTTCTTCTTGGTGGTGGGCTCGGTTTCCGCACCTAGTCTCTCATTTGGACCTTTGTGCGTGGAAATAGTGGGACTGGCTATTCTAGCCAGCCCAGCTCACGCCAGAATCCCAAGAGGCGGCCTAGGTCGCCACAGGACTGGCGGAGCGTCCCCAGTTCACCGAGGATCTTGGCCCGTTGTGTGCTGACACCTACGCAGTCTATAGTCACGTGGGTCGGCGTTTCTTCGGCCCCCATGCAGGCTCTGCACAGAGGGCTGTCTGTTAGACCTATAATATAGAAATGTCTGTTAAGGTTGCTATGTCCTGTAATTAGCCCTACCATCATGCGAAGGTTGGTTCTATTAAGTCGTAGCAGTTTCTTCGTCAGGCGACGGTCCACGGTGGGTAACACCTCTTTCGTCTGCCTGCAGGTTGTCACGCTTACCCATTGTTCAGCATGTTGAGTGCTGGTTCTCTCCTGCAGCCATGTTCTTATCTGGTTAAAAGGCAGGGGTACCAGTGGTTCAACACCTACCGGTTTTTGTTTTGCTCCTTTCTTTGCCAGTTCATCAGCCGCGTCGTTACCCAGCGATCCGCTGTGCCCTTTTATCCACTGGAGGGTTACTTTATTGTGTCGGCTTACCTCTTCCAGTTGGTTTAGACATTGTAGTATGAGCCCAGAGTTTACCGTAGTCCTGCTTAGGGCCCGGAGTACCGCAGTTCTGTCAGAAAGTATGCGAATGTTGAGGCCTTTAGCTTCTCTGCTGAGCACCGCACTTGAAGCCAGGATTATACCGACGCATTCCGCTTGGAAAATCGTGTTATATTTACCTAAGGCTGTTGATTTCTTAATATTAAGTTCAGCTGAGTACGCTCCGGCCCCAGTACCCTCTTTCGTTTTGGACCCATCTGTGTATATCCTTATCTCATGGATATTAGAGTGGTCCGTTGGCTCCTCAAAGAGTTGGACATTGTACTGTCTATTGAAGATGTGCATTTTTGGGATTCTATCACACGGCGCGTCCATTAGTGGCTGGTGGGACACGGCCAGCTCAAGGATGCGCGTGTGTGGTGCCCTGTCGTCGCTTTTCCACTGTCCAGCTATAGAATCATCATGATACATACTATAATATTTTATATTTTGTTTTATGCCCTGTATATTCTTTGCCTTACAGATGAAGTGCCGGCTAAGAAGAAGTTTCAAAGAGAGACCACAGAGCAATATGCAGTGGACAGCCACGGTCGGCGTCGGTTCCACGGAGCCTTCACCGGGGGCTTCTCCGCAGGCCATGGGAACTCTGTGGCGACACCAGAAGGGTTTACTCCTGCTGCTTTCAAGAGTTCTCGATCAGAAAAAAGACAGGGCTCTGTAAGTAAAGTTTCAAAACTCATCCATCCATCCGCCTGTTTCGTCCACTGCTGGACATAGGCCTTTTCAGGATTTCGCCACTCTGGTTGGTCCTCCTGGAAGAAATGCCCTTACTCACACACGCTGGGCAATTGGTGAGCGCGGTGCCGAAACCCTCACACCAGTGACGCCGCTGTCCGTCACCAGTCTGTTTTATATAAGGCCCGGCATTGGGAATGGATAAACCGCCGTCCACCAGACCCAGGCAATGGGAGACCGCCTGGTTTTGCCTGAGAGCTGTCCTCTTCCTTTCCCCTGAATAACCTCAGGGGGGTTTGCAAGTAAGATGGTGGTAACTCCACAGTCAAGCCCGGCATCAGCTCTACCACCTTGGTAGGTCAAAATTCCCACTTTAATGTAAACAGTACCTATAATTTATTTGAGGCTTGACAAGAATTGAGTGCTTTCACACCGAACGATACCAACATATCGTCAGTTGTAACGACACTGATATGTCGGGCCGATATCGTTTTGATATGACACACGATCGCAGTAGTACGGCGTGTCGCCCGCTACTCCTTCACCCGGCATTGTTGTCGCCGATATCCGATTCGATAAAGTGTGAACGCGCTTCGTTGTAAATACAAGATAACCATTCGGACGATATCGTGTCGGTATCGTTATCGAGTGTAAAAGCGCGCATTGCCGGTCTGTCCGATTCCGTAAGTAGTAAATTATTTTGCATACACTTCCTCCCACTTACCGGGCTCACTATCACCGCGTTGTGTTGGCTTAGCCAATCAGAGCACGTTAAAATTGGCGGGATTGATTTTGCACAAACCAAATGTCATCATTGTGTCTCTCGGACTTAGTTGCTGGATAGTCAACCTTTTGTAGAATTTAATGGATGCGTTCAAACTCAAGTCCACCAAATTCGTGTCGGACCCACGGTACCACTGGCCCATACCCCTGGGAGTATGGTGGGTACCAGCTGGTGGTACCGTGGGTCCAAATTCGTACTGGAGACTTACTTACCAAGTCTCAGGGCCAAAGTTCAATGATTCTGTTTGCGAAATATGCAAAATATTTTTTGTGCTTCTACACTAGTTCAAGAACAACCTTAACTGAATTAGTATAGGAAATCTAAATTTCATTTAGCGTATTTTACAGAAAGGGTCATTGAACCTTAGTCCTGACCACTTACCGAGTCTCCAGTATGAATTTGGCATTATAAACAAAAGTCCCCATATACAGGCTGTTTATTTGGACATTATAGATCGTCACCGTCACATGAATATTAATATACGTGATGCTTATCCCAAAAAACAGCATACAAACTAAAAATACCAATTGAAGAAAAAGATGTGCCCCTTTTCATTTGTCCTAAAAGTCTGTTGATAAATGGTCACTGCGCCGCGAAGCGCTAGTAACTTACCGACTGGCTGACGGTCGCATCATCATTGGCCATGCACGAAGCATAGAAGTACACTAATAATCACTAGTTTGTATAATTCACCTTTTCCTTCAATACTTCACGGACTTAGGACCGTTAAGTGCACCTAACGTGATAAGAAGCAATATTAAGTAAAATCTAATAATAAAGTAGGTAATTCTTACTTTATAAAAAACGCGTGGGATAAACCGTACCCTAAGCTTACTTACCCCTTGTCAGATTTCTTTGGCGTATTTAAAAAAGTTATTCACAATAATTCAATAAAAACTTTCGCAGTTCACAATAAGACACTTATAATAATTGTTCAAATTAAAGTGTCCGCCACCCTGTCCGACACACAATCGTATTTGCCGCAAATTATCTTTTAGACGTAATAAAATCATTTCATGTTACGTACGATTTCAAAGACGTCCATCGCTTGATGTAACACATAAGCGCCTTCAATTTCTTTAGTTCCGTCCAAGTCTTGTACCAAGTATTTCCGCCTACATACCTATTAAGCGAAAATCGTGTTTGGAACGAGTCCTTGACAGTCATATGCCGATTTTCACTAGCGTCATCACTTCGTAAGTCCCACCAATGTTCATTATGCACATAACCCTACTGTAGTAAATAACGTCTCGTCAGTCCACAGAATGTTTTAGTTGAAATTTTCTTATAACCACTCCCAAAATACTACACGGCGGCCGTAATCCTGAGCCAAAAGATCCTGCACTCTTTGGAAGTGGAAGGGATGCATTTTGTTGTTCTCACGGTTGTGTGGTGAAGACCGAAATGACGACTTGCTTGTGGAGTACTTGCACGCGGCTGGTGGTAAAAATAGGCAAGGATAGCCTCCTGGACATCCACTAGAAGTTCACTTTGACCTCTTCCTTGAACGTGGCGCGGTGTGTCAAACGTTCCCCACTCACGGACGGATTAACTAAAAACGTAGCACGTTCACGGTGAGCAATTTTTCGTACTAAAATAAGTCCGATTGGGTTTACTGTACGACTGCGAGATCGCGCGCGAAATTTTCAAAGCGGACACGTGCATACGTCACGAGAATTATTAATGACTGCGGGGGCGTCGCGCGCGCGTCACCACCCACCCCCCTTGCGCTTGCGCACCCTTCCCCTACCCCTACGTTGAAGGTCGTCCTTCACCACGAAAACGTCTCGTAATAACGACTGTTGCTTAAATATCACATTCTCATTGACGGGCGTTGCTTTCGCCGCACACACAGAGTACGAGGCTCACAGCTGCTTTGACACGATAACGCGGCTTATCTATCAATGAAAATAATTAGCGGGTTGCAATTTGTATTCATATTCATATTCATATTCATATTCATTTATTCAGTAAATTACATCGTCAAGTTAATATACAGGATATTTTAAGTTCATATAATTATAGTATTAATTATTAAGTTAAAAATTAAAACACATTCAATATTTTAACAAATAAAATGCTTGCCTAGGTAATTATAATATTGGTAGATTGAAATCTCAAATTAATACAAAAAATAAGCGTATAAATATGTCAATTAATATAAAATTAAATTGTTGTGTACATACATATTTCAAACAGAGGTAACGATAATTTACCCAGCAAGAAACTCGCTAACAGTGTAGTAAGCTTTACTTTTTAATAATGTTTTAAGTTTATTTTTAAACGATGAGAAGCTCCTACATTCTTTTATGGAGTCAGGTATTTTATTATAAATACGCGGTCCCATTACAAAAAGCGAATTTCCAGTTTTGGTGAGACGATGTTTCGGTGTTCGAAGGTCTTGTAGACGCCTGAGACTATAACCGTGATCGACATAACTTTTGTCAGGAAACTCCGTAGGGTTCCGCCTCACATATTTTGCAACCTCCAGGATATACAAACACGGGACAGTCAAAATACCGAGCCTGATAAATAGCGGCTTCGAGTGAGTACCTGGTATGGCTCTGGATAGCCTTCGTACCATCTTCTTTTGGATTATAAACGGTCGATCCCTATCAGCCGACATACCCCATAAGTCTATGCCATACGATAGGACAGCATTAAAATAACCATAGTAGGCAGACAGCAAATTGTGCATGGTCAGGGTTGGTACCAACCTGGATATTGCATAATAAGCCTGATTAAGTTTTTTGCACACACTGTCAATGTGGCTGTGCCACCCTAATTTTGAATCTAGTGTGAATCCAACATATTTGGTAGATTTTTCAAATTGTATGGTGTAGTCATCCGTAGTCAATGGTTCGCTAATAGCCTCAACTGTTGAGAGGGAAAATTTAAGCAACTTGGTTTTGTCAATATTAATTTGCATTCCATTAGCAGTAAACCATATAGTGAGGTCACTGATAACGGAGCGCAAGTCAGTAATAAGTTGATCATCGGTAGGTGCAGCGACGACCGCGCAGATATCATCCGCGTACATGACAAAGTCAGCATTTTGATTTATCCGCGGGAGGTCGTTCATAACAATAATAAATAAGGTGTTGCCTACATTCGAGCCCTGGGGTACAGAGCGGTCACCGACGAGACCTGGGCTAGACTTGTCGCTGCCTACCTGTGTTATTTGCGAGCGGTCTGCAAGAAATGAGTCAATGAGGTCTAACGTGGTGCCTCGGACCCCGTAGTGCTCAAGTTTGGCTGCGACTAGTTTGTGATCAACGAGATCGAAAGCTCGTGAGAGATCAAAGAACGCGCCTGCCACCTGTTTCTTGTTTTCTAGATGAGATAAGATAAGGTTGTTGACCCTACGCGCGGCTGCTACCGTCGAGCGACCTGGCTGGTAAGCATACTGTTCATCGCATAGGACTTCGTTTTGTGACATAAAGCTAAACAAACGGTTGCAGAGGCCCATCTCAAACACTTTTGAGTACGCAGGCACTTGAGCAATTGGCCTGTACCTGGTGTAGTCACCAGTACCACCGTTACCCTTATAGACCGGCGTGACCTTCACAGTTTTTAGGGCTGTAGGATATGTTCCACTACATGCACATTCATTAAACAAATCGCATAGTAAGGATAGTAATTCAACGGGCGATTCGTGTAACAAATGTGTAGGTATGTCGTATATGTCTTTCGTGTTTTTCTTTTTTATGTTTTTAATTAATTTGGTAAGCTCTGATACCCTAAATGGAAGTAAAAACATGCTTCTATTTACTGATGGTATATACAGTCGCAGGTAAGAGTTTATTTATTGAGTTAAGAGTTTATTTTTATCAACGCTCGCCGAGCATAAATTACCTGTTAATGAAGTAGTATGACAATAATACGAGGGTGGGTCAATAAGTCCGTGACTTTTTGAATTTCCTGCCTCTTAACTGAAAGGGCAATACTGCTCCCCTCAACAGGCATCTACCAGTTGACTCCGGTCCAAATTTGAACAAGCTGCGTCAATCAGTTTGTGTTTAACAGCCATTGATATCAGACTAATTGCTCACGATCGACCACAAACGCAATCGAGTGACAATTTCGCAGCAGTGTTTGGCGTTGTTCAACCGCAATATGGATGAATTTTTGCGCCGTTTCGTAACCGTAGACGAAAAGTGGATCCACCACAACACACTAGAGACCAAACAGTAGTTCAAATAGTGGGTTTCTCGGGTTGGATCAGCGCCAAGGGAGGCCAAAGGAGACTAAATATGTTTAAAAAGAAAATGTTTTTTTATCCAAAAACCTGTGTTTCATCCAAAAAGTCACGGACTTATTGACCCACCCTTAACAGAAAATCGCGGACATATTTTGAAAAAAAAAAACATTTTTTTATATTTTTTTCGTCATCAGTATCGTGTATATAACCTACCCTGTGACGGAATCGACTGACCAAATCAACATCCTGTATAATAATAATAACCAACAAAAAAATATATTGGAATGTAGCTCTACCAAGAGCAATAAATTGGTACATATGTGAAAATGGCAGTCCAGAACTCTACCAAAGATTGCTTGAAATGTTAGCAAGTTTCTAGTTTCAAAACAAAAAAGGTTTCTATAACAATAATCGTGAAGTAACTAGGCTCATTCAAATGTACCTAAAATGAAACATCCACTTGTTAACAGAGCCAGAGACCAGAAGACTTTATGGACGAAGAAGACAGAAGTGAGTTTGGTATTGCCCCTCGACTTGTTCAGACTAAGAGTGACTTCTCCGGACAAAAGAGGCCACATCAGATGAGATTTCATGATGGACCCATTCCAGGTAAATCAAACTGAAAGTTCAGACATTAAGAACAAGAAACGCTTTACATTTTTAAGCACTTTTCGGTGCCCTATTTATCGTTATTTTCTATATGGATCCAGTTTCAGTATTTACTGCTATAATTTCACTTACAAAACAAAACATTACAGGTGAGCCAGTACTGGAGCAAATGATCCGAGCAGTTCACGAGACGGCGGCAGTGCGCATGCTCAAGTCCATGGGCTGGAGGCCGGGGCAAGGGGCCGGAGACCGAGTGTCACGCAAAGAGAAGCGCCGAGCTACAACACAACACAAAGTGTACGGCTGCTATGTGCCCCAAGAATACAAAACTGTAAGTATTAACAAATAATCCGAGCATTTCACGAGACGGAGGCATTAGGCATGCTCAAGTCCATGGGCTGGAGGCCGGGGCAAGGGGCCAGAGACCGAGTATCACGCAGAAAGAAGCACCGAGCTACAACACAAATTATTGTACGGCTGCTACGTTCCCCAAGAACACAGAACTGTAAGTATTAACAAATAATCCGAGCATTTCACGAGACGGAGGCAGTAGGCATGCTCAAGTCCATGGGCTGGAGGCCGGGGCAAGGGGCCGGAGACCGAGTATCACGCAAAGAGAAGCGCCGAGCTACAACACAACACAAAGTGTACGGCTGCTATGTACCCCAAGAATACAAAACTGTAAGTATCAATAAATGATCCGGACATTTCACGAGACGGAGGCAGTAGGCATGCTCAAGTCCATGGGCTGGAGGCCGGGGCAAGGGGCCGGAGACCGAGTATCACGCAAAGAGAAGCGCCGAGCTACAACACAATGCAAAGTGTACGGCTGCTATATGCCCCAAGAATACAAAACTGTAAGTATCAATAAATGATCCGAGCATTTCACGAGACGGAGGCAGTAGGCATGCTCAAGTCCATGGACTGGAGGCCGGGGCAAGGGGCCGGAGACCGAGTATCACGCAAAGAGAAGCGCCGAGCTACAACACAACACAGTGTACGGCTGCTATGTGCCCCAAGAATACAAAACTGTAAGTATCAATAAATGATCCGAGCATTTCACGAGACGGAGGCAGTAGGCATGCTCAAGTCCATGGGCTGGAGGCCGGGGCAAGGGGCCGGAGACCGAGTATCACGCAGAGAGAAGCGCCGAGCTACAACACAACACAAAGTGTACGGCTGCTATGTGCCCCAAGAATACAAAACTGTAAGTATCAATAAATGATCCGAGCATTTCACGAGACGGAGGCAGTAGGCATGCTCAAGTCCATGGGCTGGAGGCCGGGGCAAGGGGCCGGAGACCGAGTATCACGCAGAGAGAAGCACCGAGCTACAACACAACACAAAGTGTACGGCTGCTATGTGCCCCAAGAATACAAAACTGTAAGTATCAATAAATGATCCGAGCATTTCACGAGACGGAGGCAGTAGGCATGCTCAAGTCCATGGGCTGACGGCCGGGCCAAGGGGCCGAATGCTGAGTTTCGCATAGAGAGAAGTGCTGAGCTATAACAGAGTGTACGGCTGTTATGTGTACCAGGAATACAGAACTGTGAGTATCAACAAATGATTCGAGCATTTCACGAGATGGTGGCAGTGTGCATATGCTCAGAGGGGCAAGGGGCTGTAGACCGAGGCAAGGGACCGTAGGCCGAGTGTCGCGCAGAAAGAAGCGCACAGGTACAACACAAGTGTACGGCTGCTATAAAATTATAAGTATCAACAGGTAAACAGCCCAAGGTCAGGCGATCGGCGGTTGAGTTTCATGCAGGAAGTACATAATTATTTTGGTTTGTGAACATAACTCATACTTTGTTTATTTTTACAGAGCACCCAAACACAATCAGAAGACGAAAAGAAGGACTCCAGTTCTGACTCTGAGTTTGAATACGACACCCTGTTCGCGCCAGACGACTATGAGCCTTACGTCCTAAGACCCAAGAGCGACCGCTTTGGTCTGGGTTACAGCGGACTAAGCCGGCATTCTGTGCTGGGTAGTTTAGTGAGCGAGTACGGGAATGAACCCGGATCTTCGAGAAGCCATCTCAAGATGAATGAAAAAGGGAAAAAGGTCAGTTGATTATCATCTTTATAAAATGCTATGTCGGTCTCCATTGAAAATTTTGGTCAACAAAAGTGATATAAACTAGGATCTGGAACTCTCTTGCACACACGATTCGTGATAGTCCAACTATTGGCATATTTGGAGAATTAAAGTGTTCTTCACGCGATAATCCACACTTACGAAAACTTCATGAAAATCAAATTTGACAATGCCAAAAATTTGTCATGAAATAGACACAATTGTTAAAAAAAATGTCATAACATAATTCCGAAGTTATAGCTATACGTTGGCAAGGAGGATTATGGTGTGAAGGTCACTCATGCGAGCAAACGGTGCAAGATAACAACCTGGTTTCAATTCCAAAATAATAGTCGTGACACCATGCCGAATCTCGAAAATAATGCTTCAAGGTTCAAGGATTCCTGAGTTATAAAAGTACCTCGGTGAGGATCATGGCGTTAAGGTTTCACTTCACCTGATATCTGCAGAACGCTCAGGTTATTCAGTTTGAACTTGGTGTCAAGAATATTCAAAAAATAGTTATCTCAAACGACTCCAATTTCAAGCTGTTGTACTATGTAGAAGTATGTTAAAACCCCAAAGGCTTTTTTTGTTTACTTATATGTGCACATATGTTTTATTCATACTGATCTTGTTTGTTTCTCCTATCACCTGGGTTTGCCGGTAGATATCTCTTTTAGAGATAAGCTCGCCTAATTGCATAAATTTTAAAATTACTGTATATTATGTGCAATAAAGCATTTTAATATGAATATACTACACTAATATATTAAAATCGCCCTAACCAGTGCAGTGCGTTGTTGAATGAAACAAAATTGCAGGCTGTGCCTTGCGTGTATTTTTGTTTATAAGTCTATGGTTTTAGCATGAACTTTGCCCCATTGCTGGTCTATAAGATGCTGTTGTAACATTTAATAGGGAATAAGAGAGTTACAATAATGCTTTTATTATATTTTCTATAGTTGAACCCCCACTAGTGAACGCCACTGAAGAGCCAATTAAAACCGGTATTATAAATAGTCTTTCTACAGCCTTAGGATCTATAAGCTATCAGAACCTACAGTATCTAATAACGTCACTCTACCATCCTTGTACCACCTCGAGTAGAATTTTGGGTTTTTCAAACACTCTTAGTGTTTAAAAAGGAGTAGTATACGGCTGAAGCTCTTGTATCGAAGACGCCATTGATCAAATGAATAAGTTATATTTTTTTCATACTTTATTTCCATATTTTCTCACATAACACCTCAACGAAGCACTAAAATATCCTACTTTCAACAGAAGCTTGCTTTTATAATTTGTATTCACTGTTAAAACCTCAAATAATGTTAGGCTGAGATTCAAAGTGCATTTTGAGTCCGAACTCAATCTTACAAACGTCAATAAGCGACGTGATCTCATACTAGAGTGACGTTTGTAAGATTGAGTTCGGACTCATAATGCACTCTGAATCTCAGCCTTAGAGTCAATATTGACACCTATTCTCGTGAAGCAAATATTAGATTTAGAGCTGCTGATCACGCCTACACTTGCGTTTACCAAATGCATCAACAGAATTTAATCTCATTCACAAATGGATGATGACAGAGGAGGGAAGCTGGAAACCGTGCACTAACCTGATGTGTCCGCTGCAATTAGCTTCGATCATACGGGATGGCGTCCACAATGGCGGCTTCTCAGTGTCCGTTATTGATTCCACACACGGTTATCACAAGATATAGGACAGTTCATTTAGCGGATGGGCGATATGTGAAGCTGGTCATGAACTACAGCTGTACAAGTTATTGTTTACGGTAATTACTTTTAATAAGTACGACGCGCGTGTTAGCAGTTATCACAGCGCGGGCGGAAGAGCAACAACAACTGACTGACCACTGGTCAGATCTTCATTGTCCAATCATATTGGGAATCGATGATGCGCGCGCAGCTTGTTGCGGCGCTGTGGTGGGGTGTCAAAGGTGATGCACGGTAGGAAGGGGTAGGTACAATGGTTTGAGATAATTATATTAATTTTACTTATCTAGCGTAACCAGCTGCCATAACCTAAAACTTTTCATTGCAAAATAAGCTTTAACGCAGATGGATAAAAGTTAAATGAGCTTGTATTATTTTAGGTTTTTCAACTCTACATTTAAGGTTTGCTGAACGAGAATAGGTCACACTGTCTACAGTAATATTTATTTACGTATATGTATATTTTTTGAAATACGTACGAATTACGAAGGCGCGTGAAAAATGTAATGTTTATTTTATTTACTGAAATCTAATCTAAATGGATTTCCTTAAGGTATTATTATTTGACATTGTTAGAATTTAAATTATTATGTTTTTTACATTTATAGTCTGTCAAAAAGGAGTCGAAATGAATATTGAACTTAATTGAACTTTAAACGTTCAAGTAGTATAATTTAGGTAATATATTTAAGAAATAACAACGCGGTTAACTAGATTTAACAGATTTTGTACTTGTTTGTTTGGTGTAACCAGGCGAAAGAAAAATAGTTCCTTCAATATTCATTTCAACTCTTTTTAATATTCTTTTCAATATTCATTTCAACTCTTTTGAATCTCAATATTCAATTTATCGCAATTTTTTATTATTAAAAATACATTATTTTAATGCCTGCTACGAAATCATTCGATGTTATTTAAGTTCTATAAGGGAAATAAAAAAAGCTTATTATTATTGTTTCTACACTTAAGGTGGTAACGGAGGATCTCGGTGCAAAATGCTCATCATAATATTGTTTTCCTTTCTTTTGAATAAAAATTATGCAATAAATGCGTTTTATAGCAATTCGCGCAAACTGCTTGTTAATAGTTAGGTGATCACATGAAAATGATGCAATTTTATGCGTTACATTACATTACAACTGTAAACACGCTTTTAAGTTTGTTAATGTAATGCAAACAAAATGTAATACATTAAAGTACGTGTTTTTTTGTGAAGACTTTATTACTAATGAACTATTTCCGCAAGTTGCTTTAAAACACATTTATTGCATACGTTTTATTCAAAAGTAAGGAAAACAATATTATGATGTGCATTTTTTAACGAGGTAAAAAGTTACCCCCTTAAAATACGCATTTTGAAAAATCTCACGTGAGATTTGGGGGAGTGGAGGGGGTCGAGCCAAATTTCACGACATCTCACTAAAAACTCACCAAGATCACCACACGTAATTAATGGATATAGCCATTGAGACCTATTCTGAAGCAACATGTCCTAATCTGACGTTTATAAAAAGTGTAAAATGAGTTAGAGCGACATAAAATTTTTTGGTATTCTGAAGCTGGCGTTTACGAACGTCAAATTAAGATTGTTACTAAATTTACGACACATTTACGATGACAGCTCTAAAGCATTCAACTTGGGTTTTTTGGTATTCTGAAGCAACAATTTAGAGTTTGACAGCTCTAATATTAGAGATTTTTAGGGAACACCTATTTAGGTGCGCTCTAAAATATTACTAAGTATAAATGCGAGTTGTATCCACCCTTTTCCCAGTATTAGTAAGTTTTATTTGGTTTCTAGGTGGAACTGAATAATCACAAGTGTGTTCTAGTACCTTACCTAATTTCATAATCCAGCAGTTAAGCTGAAATAAATATGTGTGAAAACACTGCTATGATTTCAAGTGAATTTTGTTTGTACTACTGCTTTTTTCATGTGTTGATCAATCAGCAGCAGTAAATAGGTAGGTAGGTAATACAAAAGGGAAAGTTTCTAGATTTACTTATTATTACAATTTCATTTTACAAAATGATGACTTTCATTTATTTTGTTACTTATTCTTAAAAGGTTAGGTACCAAGTATACCAAGCATTCAAGGGCAGATCCAGGATTTATTTTTGGGGGGGCACAAATGCCAAATAGGGTAGCGTTCCAAATCACTTTTCAATATTAAAATATTGCTCGCTGAAAGACAAAAGTAGATTGATGCTGGTTCCAAAACATCCTTTTAGGTTTTAGCATTCCAAATCACTTTTTCCAGATTAAAATATTGCTCGCTGTCAGATAAAAGTAGCTTGATGCCGGTTCCAAAACATCCTTTTAGGTTTTGGAACCGGCATCAAGCTACTTTTATCTGACAGCAAGCAATATTTTAATCTTGAAAAAGTGATTTGGAATGCTACCTAGGTATAGATATAGAGTGTCCCGCATAGGACTATATGTTTTAGTCCTACTGGTAAGCCAATAATGCTGCAAAGTTAGTAAATAGTATGACACAAAAATAAACTAATATTATTACAGGGGTATAGTGTTGATCTCCCAACCCCTTGCTTTATTTGAAGAAATACAGCGTTGAGCTTAGCTCTCTGACAGCAAAACAATTGAGCATTGAGAGTGCTATTTACAACAAATCATTATATTTGCTTTAAATACATAAATACCTAGACGGGTACAATTTTACAAGTTTAATACTTACTAGATGTGCCCATGGCTCGATGCTTTCAAGGTAACAAATTTAATATTGAATTCAAAAACAACATGAATCGTTTTAAATGAAAAACTGAAGTTCAGGCAAAAAAATATAGGTACCTAATTAATATGTAAGATAATTTATAAATCTGAAAGTCCTTCAGCACAAAACAACAGTCTCTACTTCTTCGGTATCATTTGCGGGGTGGGTGCAGGGGCAGGATAGATGTAGGTAAGGGATACTCTTCGATACAACTCCCCGCGACCAAAGTGTAAGTATAACTATTACAATGCACCAAAATAATTAGACCCATCATCTCACTACTATTGTTGCTAGCCATGGTCCTACTTAAGGAAATAGATACACCATATAGGATTTTTGTGTTTATTATAAATTTTAGTTTCGTTTTAACATTTTCAATGGTATATTACATAAACAAAGCGGTAGGCTAGTTTGTAATCTTAGATATTCTTCTAAATTCGTAGTGGTAGGCCAGCCCTGCGAGGACATCTTGAAATAGAGCTGAACGGCTTCTGCTTGTTGACCCAAAATCTGGCACAGAAAGGTGAGGTGGACCTTGTCTTTTGTTCTGCTCGGTAAGAGACCCCACTGGTGAATTTTCATTCGAAATTATGTAATACATATACAGATTTGGAATAAAAATTTATCTAAGGTAAATAACCTCGAAATCCAAAAACTTTACCAAAGAGAATGTATGACTTGTTTTTTTATTTTACTAGCCTGGGTCTACAATCATTATGATAAATTGTAAAATTTTAAAAGAACAGCTCCAAATTGGAATTTTTATTAATAATTAGCCACATATACGTTAATTATTATTGTTTTCATAGTTAAAAATCATTTAAACTAAACATTTCCAAGCCAAAAGGATTTTTTATTCATAAACCGGTAATTAGCTCTAGTCGATCACAGATACAAAAAAAAAATTCATCAAAATTTCTTCTGTGAATTCAACTTAGATAGTTAGAGCTCTTAGGAACCTCTAAAAAGTGACTTAAATTTAGGGCTGGTTGCTACTCAAAATACCAATTTGCTAAGGAGTGTCCTAAAATTGTGACTTTTTAGGGCGCTCTAAATTTAGGTGTGTGCCACACAGAATAGGTGTCATTGACGTACTAATAAATAGACATCGGGTCTGTGCTCAAAAGTGTCCGAACTAAAAGAGAACCAAAACCATAGAAAATTAAAAAAGGGCAACAATCACTCGTCAATCAAAATTAAGCCGTGCACCAATGATATACGATTCAAATTCAAATGTTGTGTTTCTTAATATTTTGACACTTCACTAAGGACACTTTTTTGGTAAATGTTATACTAGGGGTGGGTCGTAACGTGTTTCTGCGGTAACGAAACGAAAGAAGTTACTGATAGCCAATAACTGTTTTGAAAACGAGTTATTATAGTAACGCGTTATTTCCAGGGAAACTGAAGTTGACGGAATTTGAGCATCACGCCTCGAGGACGCTTTCGGTAACAGGTTCAAAATTACATTTCTTTCATTAGAATGTTTTATTTGAATTTGTAGTTATTTAAACACAGGCTTTTACCAAAATGGTATTTAGTTTTGGGTTGGCACATTTTTAGGCGTAGTGTTACAAGTTTCGTATCACCCAACTTTACATACATAGGTACAACATGTATTACATTACAATACAGAATAACTAGAAGATATGTAACTTAATAAGTTTTTAAATGGTTGAATAGTCTTTTTTGTACTAAGTACAAATGGCGTTTTAGTAGAAAATTTAATTTAATTTATTGACACTTAATTTGTTACAGACAAACAGAATAACGCGGTACAATCGCATCTTTGGTGCACATCAATATGTTTCTTTCTTAAACGTGCCATCAAATTAGCCGTTGTTGTTTTACAATTATATGTAACTATCGCCACAAATATTACACTTTGCCTTTTTGATGGCATTATCCTTCATGAAATAATCCCATAGAACAGTCGTATTAGATCGATTCATTTTTATAACACTCTTTGCAAATTATTTAATAAATTTGTCTATTATTTATTTAGACTCAATAAAACACTCAATCGAGGCATATGTAAATTATGTATTTTCATGAAAATATTGAAAGCAATAAAAATCTATGCAAATTGTTATTGTACAAATAGTCCTGATATTGAGAAATCTATTGCAAACTCATCACCATTGGGTGCCATCTTCAGAATGAAGTTTTATAACGAAGTTTTTTCATTATTGCAGTGTTTTTATTTGGAAGTTACCAAATGGCTGATAGGAAGCGTGGAAACATTTCAAATTGTTATTCTTTCAAACTTCCTAAAACTGTGTTTTTTTTTGTAAGCACCACAATCTCTTAAACTATTTCATCATTCTAAAACCATTGGTATCACTTTCTAATAAGGTTGCAAACATATTGTCCTGCAAAAACTCAATTTAAGGTTCCTTTGTTCATATAACGGACAATGCAAAGAAAAAAGTATTGCCATCTTAAGTTATCAGCTAGGTTTTGCATATTTCATAAGATATTTATATAAAGTTACATAAATATAATTTTTTGGGTAATATCGCCTTTTTGATTGTTTATGCGATGTTTTGTATAAATTGATGTTTTTATATGCTAAAATATAATTTTGGTTTTGAAACTATTAAATTTAAATTCGGCGTCTCTAGACCATATTTTAATTAAAATAATGTTTAAACAAAGTATTGTGAGCACCTTCTTGTCAGCAGCTAAGTAAAAAGTAAGTACATGCTGCATATACACTCACACCTGTCACCAAAGTTAAGAAACTTAGGTAAATATTATTGATTCAGTTATGTTTCTTCTGTTAATAATATTTTATGTATTGCATTATTGTCAGTTATTCACAAATGATATTGATGTCCGGAAGATCAAAATATCAATATATCAAATACCTTCCAAATTCGCAACTATAAGTGGTCTAGGTTATAAAGTTTATATATTTTTTAAATAATGACGGCAACACTGAATAGTAGGCCTAACGATTTGTGCATCTATTGTTCATTGTTTCTACAAACTGTACTTGAAAAAGGAATTTAGAAATTTGCCCCACGTGCATACAATAAAATTTTACTACCGAACGGGCAAACAGTTTGAAAAATAGGTTATAACTACCTGCTTCTGCCACGTTTCTCACAGTTAGCAAAGACTCAAGAAGTGATTTCATATTTCATACAATACAAAATAACTCGTTACTAAAATAACGTCTTCCATTTGTCAGCCGAAACACGTTACCCGTTATTTTGCAAATAACTCGTTTCAATAACACGTTACGTTCCGTAACGCTCACTTCACTCCTATGTTATACTAGACCCGCCTGTTTACATTCTCTTTGGACCCGCCCGAGGTCCGTCCATTTGGTAGGACGTCAATGGATACCACAAAGACAATAAAAATATCTCTCTAATAACTGCAAAAAAATCAAAACATTTTTATTCCTATTTATGAAACTACCATCTGTTTCATACATGCAAGTGGTGAATTTTTTGACCTCGCACTTGTTGATTAAATTCATGTTTTTCTGATGACGTCAGCACCTGCAACAGTATTCCAAATTCCTATCACGCCTCGATTAACAATCTAACGAATTATTATTCATAATGATATTAAACTATTGGCTGCTATTGGCTAAAACGGCGCCGACTGATATGAACCGTCTGCCATTATCAGTCCTGACCTGACTCATCGACTAAAAATAACTTTGCAACGATGTTGTCCTGCAATCTTCATGCTACCAACTCAAATTCGCATAATCATTCCAAGCCGAAGGTCGTATGTGCATCAATATTGTGCAAAGTTAAGTGAAAATGTCTCAAATTGAGATTCAAACGTTTGTGTTCATGAATATCGGTGTAACTGGTACATGGGAGGAAGTTCAACGTCTGAGCAGAAATAAGCTCTGCTTGAAACCTGTGAGCCGGGAAGAATTATTTTCCGGGACAGTAGCACTTGATGAGAATATCGAACTGTTCCTTTTCGAAAAGGTCGATAAGGACTACAAGGAAGGACTGCATCTTCTAGAATACGATTTGTATTTCACTGATGAGGAGGCCGAACGATTATTGAGGTATTTAGACTCGTTCCCCAAACCGATAGCCTTGGTCGGTTACAGTTGTTTTGCCAACTTCTTTCCCACACTGAGAGCTGCGCTTGGGCATTCAGGGCGAAGTATGCCGGAAGGATTGAGATGCATAGATACAATGCAAAGTTTCTACGAGATCACTAATCATTTTGGACCTCAAACGCCTAGAGATGATGGCAAATTGCCATGGCAATTCTGTTACGCTCCGTGGTTAAATTACCAATTTCCAGAGACTTACCAAAGACTGACAGGGAAGAGCTATAATTTGACAGTAAATAGGCCAATACTTCAGAGTGAGTGTGAGAAGGGAGTCGTCATTCCCCATATCAAGATGAACATAGAGTGTTGTTTGGCTATACTGGATGCGTTCAAGTATTGGGTCGATCTGGCGACGAGCAGTACCATATTTAATGAAGGCACATTACTGCCTCACGAATGTCCTAGAAGACCTTATGACATGTAAGGTCTATAGAGGTTATTTATAACCCTTGTGATTTATTATCGTGATATGTGTCTGAATAATAAACAATAATCAATATAATTTATATTTTATTATTATTGCTCCTGAAACCCTGGATAATAAAGACTCTTAATAGACCAGAACATAGATGATCATCATGTTACACTAAACAAGTATACAGTACATAGTAAAAACTCAATGTAAGAAAGATTATAATAACTTGTTTTTAAAATGTAAAATGTTGCCAGTCCATGATAAGGATTTTAAGTTTCTTGTTAATAACCCACTGTTACATAGAAAAAGAGAAAAATATATACTTACTGTACCTCGAGTCACAAATTACTACGGGCAGCGGCATAGAAAATATCTTGATCAAGTTAAAGTCAATATTGTTTTATAGAAATATGTAGATAAATACCTTTTTATTTTTTTTTGTTCTAATTAAAATCTAAAACTTGAAAATTAAGGCTGCGCCGAGCGAACAACGATTAAGCACCTCGCCAAGCGCGGATCCAGCCCTCGAAAAAGGTTGTGGGCACGGCCACTGGCCACCCAAAAATCGGCGAAGTGCGCCTTGGACTAGAGACTCGCTCACGAATTCACGATTGATACGTTGCATTCCTACAAATTTAATAATTTTCTTCTTGTATGGGGACTTCCTTCAAGATTAAGCATATTGTTTTTGTATCACTGGTCCACACGGGAAAAACCGCGGGGTGAACACTAGTAAAACAGTAACTATACATTCTTTGTCTGTTTGTAATGAAATATATTTATCAAGCAATGTTGGTATCTGTAATTTGTACATTATATTTTTTTTTTGCGCGCACAGGATTTTCCGGTAAAACCTTATTAATTTTCATGTAGTTTCTAAAATAGCGTGCAGGTGTACAGAAAACAAACTATGAACATGTCTTTTTCAGCATTTACCATGACTCTGTGGTAGAACCTAAGAATAACAGGTGACTGATGGTAAAAGTCCGAAAATAACAATTATCGAAGAACAGTTCGGACTTTTATCATCACCACTTGGTAAATTTTAGTTTTTATTTGAAAATCCTAATTCGGGCTTTATACATATACTTATTATTATTACACAGTATTGTTGTGTATGTTAGTATTGAGGTAAAATATAAAAACAATAGAACTAAATAAATATAATACAGACAATACAATTTTTTTTTGCCGGACTTAATGTTAATAAAATAATATAGTTGTATGGATAAAAATACAAGAATAAATATTATTGTAATGCAATAAATATAGTGGTATTTATAAAAATAAACAATAAATCAATAAAAATACCTTAAATTAATAAAGTAATGCCTTACTCTGCCTATTCGATTAGTCTTGCTAAGAAGGGCAAGAAACCTAGCAAGATTATGTCTTTTCTTTTTTTGAACATATATTTTTCTTTTATTTTCTTTTATTACTCATTTAAAGTAATACAA
Organism: Ypsolopha scabrella; assembly: GCA_910592155.1. Taxonomy (NCBI): domain Eukaryota; kingdom Metazoa; phylum Arthropoda; class Insecta; order Lepidoptera; family Ypsolophidae; genus Ypsolopha; species Ypsolopha scabrella. The sequence continues at coordinate 10,729,357 of OU342981.1, read as the reverse complement.
TTAAGGGGCTATTTCGATAAAAATTGCACTTTTTGAAGTTTTATCTAATTACTAATTTGATAAATCAGAATATAAATTTCGGAAACTTTTTCTAGTTTTGTTCAGTACAAAAACGCGATTGCGTAACTTTCGCTCGATAGAAATAATTATTGAAGTGACGTCTTCTTCTACACTTTTTTCATAGTATGAAAAACAGGAATGACATACAGACCTGAACGATATTTTATTAGATAGATTTTAACGATATCTAAATTTTTCTTAGTTGGAAATTTTGATAGCTATTTTAGTTAATTTTATATTAATTTAAAACCGACATTTTGCTATTTTGTCTGAAAGACACCACGTCTCAGCGCCATACGTCATCACGGGTAGGACGTACTAGTTGAACATCTTAGCCTTTAAGCACTGCGGTATTGACGACGTAAATATGTGACGCAACTTTCCGAATGCTGCCCAACCCACGCATATTATTCTGTCAGCCTCGGCGTCGAAATTGTTCTTACCCGGCTGTATAACCTGACCCAGATAACATTTCTGAACAGCTTCGAAGTTGATATTGTGAACAGTTACTGGCCCTTGTATAATGTGACAGTTGGACATGACCTTAGTCTTATCCAAATTCATCCACAGGCCCATTCATCGGGAAGAGTCACTTAGGCTGCGCAGAATTTTCTCCAGTTCCTGTAGCGATTCTGCCATTATCGCGATGTCATCAGCAAAGCGAAGATGTGAAATGTGCTCTCCGTTTACGTTTATGCCTTGTCCATTCCAGTCTAGTGTTTTGAAGACAAAGTTAACAGTTTTAAAACAGTAAACAGTTTTAGAGAAATAACATCTCCCTGTCTCACGCCACGCTAAAGGTGCATTGGTCTTGTTTGTCAACCCTGTACTTGGACGGACATCGTAGCAAAGTCATAATATACACTTCAGTATTTCCACGTAACGCCAGTCAACTTGGCATCGCTGCAAGGACTGCAGAATAAGTTTCGATGGAGTCAAGGCTTTCTCGTAGACAAAAGGACTGATTATACTCCTGTTTTCTGCATAATCTGCCTTAGCGTGTGTATGTGGTCTACAGTGCTGTAGCCTTTTCGAAACCCAGCCCGCTCTGGAGGTTGGAAGTCGTTGAATCGTTGGGTGAGACGATTTGTGATAATTCTGGAGAACAACTTGTATGAATTTAATAAAAAGCTTTTTTCAGGAGTTTAAATTTATTTTCTGGGAAACTAAGGACTTTAGAAGCTTATTGTAAATATCTTATATAATATCCTACAAAAAATACCTAGGTACTTTGGCAAGTCAGATTTTTGGCAAAGCCAGTTTATGTTTGTTACCGGTTTCTATAGCTCACCAAGCATCGCAAATTTTTACTGATGTGTCTTATAACTTGGTAAAAAAAACTTACAAGCAACCGTTAAAATATTATTTTCCTTGAATTTTTCTCTTAATCCCGGTAGACCAAATTTCTCTCTTCTGAAAAACATAGACTGCGTCTATATTTGTGGCTCAACCCCACATCACATACCGTATGACTTAATGCTGTAAAAGTAACTAAAATATACTCTCGGGCGAATCACATCGTTTAATAATCATCGAACTTCACTTACAGGTAAGTTCGTTTGATTTTCTATATTGGCAGTATCTTCATCACTAATTTGCCTTGTTCATCTAACAGCAATGCGGCTGAACGAAGTTTACCCCAGAGGGCTTCTTTGTGGGGACTGTTCGATCTATTATTTATATATATTATATATATTCTATCAGCTGTTCGAAGCTACCAACAAACAGCATCAAGAGATGTCCAGAGCAATAGAACTGAAGGAGAAAAACATTTTACTACTAAACTTTATTTATATCTAAAAACTTAGTTTCGTCAAAACTAGCTTGGATCCCTGTAAAAGTAAATAAACATCTATTTGAATAACATTTGGTCAGGTGTTATACATTTTATCTTTTTCGAATTTAGCACTAAAATATTTGTAGTGAACCAATCAAGAAACAGTGATAGAGTTGAATTCAGGGCGTCGCGTCGAGGATAATATTTATCTCTATTCATTGACTTTAAAAATAAGTGGCGTGTCATCAGCAAAAGAACTATCTCAGCTAAGTTTTGTTTACGCACGCTAGTAAAAACAGTGTAGTGCGCTTTTAAATTCCAAAGTCCAATTTGCTACGCAATGACCTTAGGGTTGTGGGCATGCCCACCGTGCCCACAATAGTGGATCCGCGCCTGCACCTCGCTCTGTACTCTCGTGGTCGTTTTTATCGTGGTCAGTTTTATTGACTGCTGAGCGGCCATACTAAAAATGTATGGCGGATTTGTGGTGCATTTTGAATAAATCTTATTTAAATTGCCAGGCAATATTTCTAAAATGTAAGTTGGACAAATTGTAGTTTATACTTTGGTGATTGTTTGAAATTAAGTTTGAGATAAAATTCCACAGTTAAGTTGTTAAAATGACCTAAACGCCAATACGCCTTTGTTACATTTGTTTGCTTTATAAACTATTCATTATTTTTAATTTTTGCTTCGGATAAAGTGTACATACATTTTCTGTGATACTAAATATGTTTTTTTTTATATTCATTAATGAAATATATTATTGTTCATTAAATCAATTTAACCATGACTGCCGATTTAGCTTCTTTTGGTCGGCGCACCATTAAACAAACCTAGAAATGTTCACATAAATATTAGAAAGTAAAAGGGAGCTTTTTCTGCCTACAAACTATTATGTAGTTTGGCAGAATTATTCACAGATATGTATGAATGTTCATGTGAAATAAAAGTTTATTCATTATTATATTAAAATATCCCTTAGCAGTTCATGGTGTAATATTATAATTATAACCTTGGTTAGGCACCGTCAGGGCACCTATCTGAGGCTTTACTTACAGACAAAGTTAGAGATTTGGGCTTGGCCGGGCTGTTAGCAAATCGGTTCTAGCCCGGCCCTAAAGTGGCAAATCTCGAAGCCTGTTGAAGTACAAAACTTTAGAAAGTATATAATTATAGAAACATAATTTTAATAATAATTATAGGCCAAATGGCCGACTCAGGACAAAGGACTCATTCCGAAAATTGCGAAGGAGTGATTTAAGGCTCGCCACGAAATTTTGGCGACATGGATCTCCATTTTCCTCAGAAATAAAAAAACATATGTAATTACCAATTCATATACTAGATTAAGCATTTCATTGACATAATTTTGCCCGAAGATTTAGTTGATTGATTAATTTTCATAGCAGAGAAAAAAATATTTAGAAAACCTCTTTTAAAACAGAGATTTCTATTTTACTGACAAACGGGAGCGATAACGAATGAAGCCTCTTAATTTTTTATTTAAACTAGTCTGCTAGTAAACTAGTCACAAGCAACCTTACACCCTCCTCCACGCTTCGCTCGTCGTCGCACCTACGTTGGCATAGGAAAACTATAAATCGCATCGCACAAACAATAACAATGCGCCATCAGCGCCGCTAGTGGTGAATAAATTTAACAATTTTACGATATGATCATACCAGGGGCCTTATTGTCTAACTTTAATTGCAATCGCCATACCTTCAAGGGTATCGTGACTACAACCGTGATTACGACTATAAATTGGAATCGTCTAAGTTTTAAAGTCACAATCGCTTTGAATCGCTGAACGAAATGAATGACCAACCAACCAAATAAATTATTATTTGAAATAATAAATTAAAGTGACTACGAAACCGCTAGAGGCTTCCTTAGTTTTAATCACAGACATACAGACTAAACCTAAGGATTAAATAGCGTTGGCAAGTTTCCATACAAAAACCAAACGACATTTAAGCATTTAAGCTACATGGTACGAAGAAACTTATAAAAATAGGTTGTTTTGGCTGGATATGCCAGCACGAGGACTAGCCAGAAAAGTATTGGAAAATTGTGACATTGAACCACAGACATACCTACAGACTAAACCTAAGGATTTAATAGCGTTGGCATGTTTCCATACAAAAACCAAGTGACATTTAAGCTACATGGTACGAAAAAACGTATGAAAATGGGTTGTTTTGGCTGGCTTAAGCTTGAAACATATTTGTTAATACCTAAATTTTAAATTTGTTCGGTCGCGACGACGAGCAAAGCGAAGAGGAGCGGTTAGGTTGACATGTAAGCACATATTAGGGAGCCGAGCGAAGCGAAGCAGAGTGAGGCGACCCGCGTAGTTTTAAAATAATTCACGATAAGCAGAAAAAAAAGTACCGAGCCTTTTCGATGACTTACGGTTCAATTTATAAAATTCAAGGACCGCTTCCCTTTCCGAACTGTAAATTGCAAATTTAACTTTATTAGTTCAAGCTAAGGAAGATATTCCACCAACTAAAATATGACATGGTCGGTGAATGAATAAAACATGGAAGCAGTCCCTTTCTAGCCACCGTTGTTTATCAACGCCGGAAAAGATAAACGTAAAGTTATAAAACATTTAACTTTTGTTGCATAAAAATTAATGTTATAGTTAATAAGTCAAGGTTGCTACTAGCGAGCGGCCGAGTTTATGAGCCACACCCACCACGGTCGAGTTTTCGTTGCGCTATAAAGGAAAGGTAGTAGTAATGCTTCCATGTTTTATTCGTTCACCGCTTACGGTTCAATATTTTAAAAATCAAAGGACCGCTAGCGGTACCGTAGTAACTTCCAATAAAAAACCCTAGACTTAGGGTTGTGGTACCGAAACAAAAGTATCGAGTTTATTCAAGTATCGAGTATACTCAAGTATACTGTACTAAAGTGTACTGTTTCGTTTAAGTGATCAAAGAATGTTATAAATAAAAGCACGAAACGAAACGCTAAAACGAAATTTCAAAAAGTTGCTGTCTGCAGGGATGTCTATTCTTTCCAAAATAGATCGATTTCGAATCGTGGTGAATTCACAAATTCAAATTCACAAAGATCGGAACAGAAATTCACACAATTAGCGATAATTAGTTTTTCATGTTGGCAATCTAGGTAAAGCTCATAAGCGTTAATTTTTCCTGAGTTTATTGTAAGTAAAGCTATGTAGTTGTTTTCTCATAAATAAAACATTAAAGAAATATTTTTTAAAGTTTTATTGCCAAAGTTACTTAAAATGCACCTACAGAACATTATTATTTTGTTAATATCATGTAACAATATTTCTGTATGATGACGATGAGTTTCATACACTAGTAAAGCTGGGGTGCTAAAGCTAGGGGTATCTGTTAAGGGATAGTGACTCCGAAGAGAGCTAAGAACCAAACCCAACAAGTGATGATCGAACACTGCTTTATTGGTATTGTTTTCACTAAATAATTGCTAAATACAAAGTGCACGCAGCCAAAATGTAATTAATTACCTAGGTAAAACCTAATTCACTAAAATGTACAAGTGTGCGTTAGCTCGTACAATTTCTAAGTCTCAATTACCTACCCCTAATTCCTATCTTCAAATGTAAGGCTTTTCATAAATAATAATTTTGAATTCAAATACTTGCCGGAAACGTAATTAAATTTGGGTACTCTTTTTATTTGTATGTTATTTGTTCGCAAAATATTCCGAGAAACCGCAAAAAATCGTGTCCACGATTCTGCGGTTGTATGGATTGATTCTAAGATCGAATCGCTTCGAAAAAATCGATCCAAAATCGATTTTCTTGGCCCCAATTAATCGATCTTCAAATAAATCTATTTAAAATTTACATCCCTAGCTGTTTGTTTTCTTCGCATACTTCGCAAGAAAGTTTGTTTTGCAAGAAGTAAAAACTGAACAAGGAAATGTTTTTAAACTAGGATTGAAATTCATGAGGTATGTAAAAATGCTTATAGGGTACTTGTCCTACGCTTGTAGTCACCTTAATATTTTGGCGGTTGTATATGAAACAGTGGTGTCGATTCGGTGTAACACTACTTATTTTACAGGGCTAAACTTAATTTAAGCATTCTGTGTTTGTCTTTCTGCATCGAAAAAGGACAGGGCGCTTAAAATAAGGTTAGTTCTATCAAACAAGTTAAGTCGTGCTGCACCGAATCAACACCATTACCTATTTAATTTCTCTTAATAACAAAATATTATATCATTTTGCTTACAGAATGCCTGCTCAGAGAATATTGTTAGAGAGATAATTAAACAAAATGTTAACAATCGGTGGGACCAACTAGCTGAAAGGCTTAATCGTTTAGGCAATGGCGCTACAAAATCACCTAGAGAATGAAGAGTTGTATATGTGTATACACAGAAACCTTTAAAGAGTGGAGCATTATGAATATTCTGGGGAGAGACAGCATATTTGGAGAGATATTGGTGTGCATTCCATTTCCAGTAAGTGTTATGTTTCACCAATAGCTCATTTCTGCCCTTTGCAAGGTATGCCTCCTTTTTTTACACCACCAATACCTATCCTGGGCCAATATCATCCATATTCTACCAGCTAGCGTCTAAATGTCATGGCCCACCTAGCTGACGGTGTGCTAAACCCTCTTTAGCATTATGTTTGCTGGGTATTAAAGCTAATAATTTTTAATTTTGAAACCTTTTACAGAAAATCTTTTCTTGTTATTGACATGTAAATACATATTTAAGTTTAAGTATGTCAAATGCTTTTATTTTTTAATTAAGTTGGAATCAAAATTTATGAGCAAATATTAAATTTGATGTATATAACTTTTCAGGAACCTGCAAGTTATTCTCTGAAAGATTCCAGCAAACATCCAAGATTTGCAGGTTAATAAGTTTTCATATATCTAGTCTTTAGTTGGGAATGAAAGTTGAGTTTATTTTTTGTTACATTACTGAGTTCCTTTAGTCTTAAATGTGTAGCCTTATAAGGGTGACATTGTCACTGTGCAACAAAACCTTTTTCTAATAAAGATTATAAAAATACATTCTTTCTGTGTTATTGCTACTTATCCAATTTTTTATTGAATATTTTTATCTTTATTTTGTTTGTAGAGTCCAGTTGTTTGAAGCACAACATGCAGGCTACTGCGCCTCTGGTGGCAAGCCCCCAAGCCTCGCTACTGTCTCCTTTGCCCAGTGCGCGAACCCAACTCTCACTGATTAATGAAAACACCGCCTCTGATCTACCAGTCATGTCTATGCCTGCAAGACAAGCACCACAACAACAGTGGATGGCTTTCTTTTTGCAACATTCTCCTTTCTAGCTACTATCTATGGGTCAGCCTTTACTCCTCCACCAGCGCCATCAAAATTGTTCTTGCCATACTAAAATGTAACTCATACATAAAATAAACTGTATTTCTTATAACTGTATTTCTGATCAACCAGTCACGTCTATGCCTGCAAGACTAGCACCACAATCCTATACAATACAATCCTTTGTTTTTGCGGCAACAACAGTGGATGGCTATCTTTTTGCAACATTCTCTTTTTTAGCCGCTATCTATGGGTCAGCCTTTCCTTCTCCACCGGCACCATCAAAATTGTTCTTGCCATGCTAAAATGCAACTCATACATAAAATTAACTGTATTTCTTATAACTCTCCAACAATTTGTATGAACTGACTGAGAGACAAGGTACAGCCAAGAACGCTGAAGGCGAAAATACATAGGTAGTAACATAAAATTGAAGATCCTTGCTATTGAAGTTCATTATTACATCTAGGCCTAGCTAGAAGCATTGATAGGTCAATGTCTAGAGGTGCACTAAGAAAGCATTTATCGAAATTCACCCCTCAGTGGTGTGGAACTGGGTGAAAACTTGTGTATCGAACATGGTACAATGGGCTGTTTTAAACCCAAAACCTCATGGACGAAGTCGTGGGCATGCTCTAGTTAGGTACATGAAAAGCACAAAAAGTGCACAATAGATGAGTGATTATTACAAATTTGCCTAAAAACCTATCTAGAAAGAGGCAGCCTATTTGTGAAATCCTTCATTTGACATTTCCGAATCGAAATTCCGATAGCTTTCAAAGATGTTAAAACTTGTGATTTGGATACGCGATACCATTTTATGTCAAATTTGTGATATCTTTCACTCAAAATTGCGATCACAATCACAACGACTCGAAATGACAGCTCATGTCCAATAATTGCGGTGTGAAGTTCGTCGATAGCATCCTTCAAATGTCAAATTCATGGGTATGGCGATTGCAATTAAAGTTAGACAATAAGGCCCCTGGTCACCACAGATATACCGCTATCAATCGGTTCCAGGCAATGGTGAGTGAGCCACCTAGTTTTGCCTGTTTTAGAGCTGTTTCCTTACTCTCCCCCGAATAACTTCGGAAAGTTATCGAGCAAGATGGTGGTACCTCCACAGTGGAGCCCGGCATCAGCCCTACCACCTATGCTATAATATATTATATAGGTATATAGATAAATGCTATAAGTATGAAATATGCCCTACAAATCGGAACCTCTTTTAATACAACGCTTATAATTCCTTGACTTCTTCTTTAATTGTGTTAAAAGCCCTCCCTTTGTACCAAATTCCAAGATTGTAGATCAACATTAAGTACTTTATAACACCCCGGGTTTTGATCATCAGGCAGTTTGGTATAAATTTTGATCATGGTATTTTTGGTATGAAAATACGCTTCGAAAGGTCTTGTCCTTTTATTCCGATAAGCTCGGTACAAAATGTATGCTTCCGAGTCAGAGGCTGGCTATAATATAATTTCAACAATAAGTTAATTTGGTAGGTAATTACTGTAATTAGACTAACTGCCGCATTTCAAAACGTCACTTAGGACTATAGTCTGTTAACGTATGCTTTCCGCGCCCACGGGTTACAGGGGTTGGGGGACGGCGTCGCGTCCCTGTACCCCGTGGGCGCGGTAAGCACGACTATAACAGACTATAGGACCTCGTTAAGGGTCCGTATAAGGCTAGATGCACAACTTCAAATAAGCATATCACATTGTGTAACTTCGTTAATCGGTATTGTAAAAATAATATAGACAGTAGACTATAGATTAATTTTAGAAAAAAAACGCAAAATCTTTAAGTTCGCCCGATGGAAAAAAATTACGAAGTTACCCCTAAATTTCATGTTTTTCGAGTGTTAAAGGGGCTTCCTTAAATCATACAGCCTTGAAATTTGTATGAAAAATTAATTACCAAATGACTTTGTCAGTTCGTCTTATAATATTTTAAAAATGTAATCTAGAAGCAGAGTAAAGTTATTAAGTAAAAACGCGGGTTTTTGTGGGCGCTTGTTTCTTGGTGGTCGTAACAGCCACGGCTGAGAGCGCGCTGTTTTATACTAAAAGGAAACGTCGTAGAGTTCAGTTCTGATTGATGCAAAATGAGGTGCTTAATCTGACTTTATATGTAGCCTTAAATAGCGTGCTGTGTTTAAAAATGCTTTGTGAATAAACGACACAACAGTATGTTTATGCAGCTCTTAATTTTAAGTGTTAAGTGTTTTTACTTGTCATTGAAGAAAGAATTAAAAACTTGTTTTTTTCCAGCTATATGAGGCTATAGACGTTATTAATTTCAACTTGATACATAAGTAGTTCCTGAGAAAGGGGGCGCCGACATACAGACAGATAGACAAACAAAAAAGTGATCCTATCAGAGTTCAGTTTTTTTAAAAAACGGGGTACCAAACCTAAAAAAATTACATTTAAAAACATTCGTGTAATTGTTTTGTTTTATTTATTTATAATTGTTTTTCTTTTGTGTCAGGTGTCAATCAGAGGCCAGGCTTTCGGGGTCGGTGCTTTGGAGGACGAGGACGAAGATATATACGCTACGGAGGACATGTCTCATTACGACTTCACCCTCGGGCCCCGGGCAGAGACCAACAAGAAACTAGTCAGACAGAGCAGTGGTGTGAGTTGTCTCATTAATATAATCTTAAATAAGAAACCAGGGGCCTTATTGTCTAACTTCAACATCTATCGTTATCGCTTTATCTTTGTACTGTGATTGGCTTAAAACGATGCGTGATGACATTTTTAACCAATCACGATACATTTGAAAGCGATTGCGATAGATGTTGAAGTTAGACAATAAGGGGCAGGTACTTGACATATTATGTTACAGTACGATTAAAATCAGTTAACGATTCGGCCAACCTCGGTAATTGTCGTGAATCCCTCATCTCTCACATAGAGTTATCAATTTACAGATATGACCTTTAATTATATTACTCGTTGTCTTATTGAATACAATACAAGAACGATATGAGCAACAAAACCTCCTTTGTAGCTCAAAACTAACACAACCTTTATACTGAAATAAGAAAAATAATTGACTATTTTGACAGTATGACTTCTTAGTGTCAATAACAAATAATTATTAATTAATAATCCGACGTAATATCGTACTGTTACTTACATCAAACAGTAAAATATTGACTTATGTATGTATTTTTTTAATATATTGTATACAAGTATAGCTTCAGTAAATAATGAATGTTCAAATTCATGTCGCTTCTGCATAATAAATTTCTTAGGTCTACCGGTTAGTAATGTCATCTTGGCAGGTGCTATACATTGCGTTTATGATACTTCAAATTGAATGCTACCTAAAAGAAATCGCGGTAATGTATTTCGTGTAATTTCCGTCTCGGGATTTAGGCGATGATATCCGAGAAAAGCGAAAAATGAATAGTTTCTAGGGTATTGTCAAAAATCTAAACGCTAATAGCGAGTAGTTAGATTATTGGCACTCGGTGTAACTTATCACAATATGTATAATGTTATGAAGAAACACTCGTGCAAACAATATGGAATATGACTGAACTGAAAGAGTGGCGTGGAATTAGATGAGGGTTCCAGGAGAAAAACTTCTCGTTTCAAGAAAATAAAATTTGGTTTCCTAACAATGAAACAAAGCTTTTTGACTAAAACAAAAAAGGTATTTTCCGGGAAAACTGTAAGTGATGGGTAAAAACTGAGTTCATATTCGTATACCTCAGAATTAGTCATCAAATCCCCGAGGGTAAAATAAAAGTTGAAATTTGTAGACCTGTGTACTTTTTTTGATACGCAACTAGATAAGAGTTAAATTATTATTAATTTTTTATTTAAAGCAACATTTTATTCATCAAATCAAAATCAAATGAACTTATATAACATCGCTTCAAACGCTTAAGGAATCTGTTCTGAAAAGGAATTGTTAATCTGGCTCTACTGATTTTGATTCGGATTTTATTCTTGACATAGTTCTTTTCGATATGACGGTGTAAAATACACAGACATACAGACCAATCATTAATAATAAACGCATAGAGTCGACTTGAATCAATTTTATCTCAGTGAGTTACGGGCTCTTTTAGATATGAATATTGCTTGTTTCCAAACAAAATATGTACGATAGATTAGTTTAGGTATTAACAAATATGTTTCAAGCTTAAGTCAGCCAAAACAACCCATTTTCATACGTTTTTTCGTACCATGTAGCTTAAATGTCACTTGGTTTTTGTATGGAAACATGCCAACGCTATTAAATCCTTAGGTTTAGTCTGTATGTCTGTGGTTCAATGTCACAATTTTCCAATACTTTTCTGGCTAGTCCTCGTGCTTGAGAACGAATTAATTGTCGCGTTTAACAACCTCGCACCGCTGCAGCGATGAACTGTGCAGCCGCTGCAAAGAGTTCTAAACGACCATTTCACATGACTTTGACAAGCATCGAGCAGCGCAAATAATTAGCCATGCATGTTTCTGATATATATTGTTTTAATAATTTGGTTTGAAAATGTAGACTATTTTATGAAACTAATTTCATTATTTTTGGGTTTTATTCATTGCATCTATTTAAAAACAAAAACTTAAATTTTACCCGCCAAAAGTGAACGTGACGTCACTAGAGGCGTTCCGCATGGCGCTAATAGTGCTAACACTACCATCAAACTTCTCACGCCCATCAAGTCGTTCCGAATGAAAAATGGCGTCCATCACTGTTTATACTTATAATCCATTTAGGGTTCTTTTGAACGCAACATGAATGATGACAGAATTTGTAGAAATTCATTTAAGTTACGTGAATACAAAGGATATACTACTTTACTAGGTCCAAGAAGTAATTTCTTCTAACTACAATCTTATAATCATGATTTAACTAATGCTCTTATTCTTCGAAAAACCTATTTTTGAAATTGCCACCGGCCAGCTAGCACTTTTCATAGATCGCTCATAGTGCAAACGCTCTGAAGCATAGGCATATCACAACATGGCGTCGTTAAGGATTTCGTCTATGATAAACAAGGTGAAATTTAATCAATCACCCTTATTCATACTGGAGACTCGGTTAGTGATCAGGAACAAAATTCAATGATCGTTATTTTCGAAATCATAAAAAAAATTGTTTCCATACTGACTGAATAGGCAGTAGGTAGGTACGGGAGCAATTTTTTGTTTTCAGTTTTACATTGAGGTTCATTAAACATTGTTCCTGATCACTAACCGAGTCTCCAATATGAATTCTGGCGGTTGATTAATTATCGGGCTCACAGTGACTCGGAATGATGATAGACGCGATATAATCGATTATGTCGCGACACGGAATGCACTGCATGTCAAATGTCATGTCATGACGTCATAGATAAGTCAAATGAAGTTCATTGTGTTTTGTTAAAATATCTTTAAAAGTATAGATTTATTTATTAATCTGATAAGTAGCAACTGTACAGAAAACATATTTCTCGAAATGGTTTTAAGATTTCCGTTCTTGTCCAGAAAGTTAGCACCCCCAATTTCCGCTGATCTCTGCAGCGTATGAAGCGAAAAGGGTATCTGTCATTTTGACGTATGGCCGTTTAACACAAATACATCGCTGCATGCAACCGTTGCACAACTCATCGCTGCAGCGATGCAAACCTGTAAACACGACAAATGTTTCTTATCGTTTTAACGCGTGACGAAGAGGCGTTTTGAATACAAAACTAAAAGCAATAAGGTGAGCGAGATCTAAATCGATAAACGCGACTAAGATGGCGCGGGTGCTGCGCGGGTGTGCGGGCGTCCACGACTCGCCCCATACCCCGATTGCCATGTCGACCTGCCGCGAGCAGTGTGTTCTAATCCTTACCGATACATTTATTTTGAACATTATTCTCACATATGTGTATGTTTTATATTCCAGGTGCTAGAAGGTTTCGTTAAAGCTTCTAAACCGATGCCCCCCGTGCCTCACTACCCCGCCCCGGCGTTGCCACGCGACTTTAAACCTTGTGCTGCGGGGAATAGACGCTCGCGCTTTGAGCCTACAGACGCACAGCCTAGAGACCAAGGTGGGTTCTGTTCTGACTAACCCTTACAGGACTGAAATAATTTGGCCAAGTGCGATTCGGACTTGCGCACAAAGGGTTCCCTAACACCATACAATACGGGTAAGGAACCCTAAAAACATGATAAATAACTCCGGATGGCAATATAGACGCCATAGCAACATCAAGGCGTCAAAAAAGTCAAATAATTCAGCATACGTTGAGTACGGAACCCTAATTTTTATTGTTTGTTATTTTACTTTAGAGTATGTATAACAATCTGACGCAATTCGAAACTTATCCGTATTACCGTCTTTAAGATAGAGCTGAAATAAATAACCTTGAAACAGTTTTATTGCATACATTTTGTAGTTAATAATGTACTTTCAAAATATTTTGTGACCGAACTTTGTACAAATAATACATACATACATACATATACTCACGCCTGTCTCCCAGAGGGGTAGGCAGGGACTACAGATTTCCATCTGCTACGATCCTGACACACCTCTTTTGCTTCTCCTACATCCATCAACTTAGTCATACAGGCTCTTCTATTCCGGGTACTTTTCACTTTGCCCTTTTTCAGTATGTCGCTTATTTGGTCGGCATACGTCCTTCTAGGGCGGCCCGGTCGAGCTTTACCTTCCATCCATCTTTAATTATCTACTCTTATTATATGTATCAGGTCCTACAACGCAAAGTAAAACAAATTCAACAGCTGATAGAGTATCCCTAATAGATCACTTTAAAAAAAAAGTAATTTTGTTGCGCGAACAATTTTTTTCATTTTTTATAGTAATTAAGTCAGCTGATTGAACCACTTCTGAGAAGTGAAAAATTGAATTAAGAAAAAAACAAAAAAAATTTTTTTCTTCTTTATTGTTATCAGTTAACGATACATGATCTACCCTAAAATGATTTTCACTTATTATTGTGGGACCTTATATAAAGAAAATCGAATTAAAAACTTACAGTATAGACTAACTGCAATAGTAACAGAAAAAAATACCAAAATATTAATATAAGATAAAATATCTGGATCGCTTATGAAAATGTTCATATCTAGCATATAGGCATTGCAATATGCTTCAAAATACTTCTGGCCCTCCTCTTAAATAAATAAGTCATCAAATTAAAACAGCAAATATCCGCCTCGATTTTAAAGTGGTAAACTTATTTGTCTTTTCAGGTTTAGGGCGCCACGAGCTTTCAGCGAGCGCAAGAGGAGCCCTTCTAGGTGAAACGCCAGTCCCTAAACCAACGCCACCTACCGAACCCTCCGAACCGCCAGCCACTACTGAACCCCAGCCGGACCCCATCGCGAAACTACTAGGCCGAAACGTCAACTTTATTAGCACTGCGGAAAACACGGAGAAAGAACTGGATTTCATACCAATTACCGCAAATAAGGGACCAACGAAACCGGTGTTTAAGCCTTTCGCGTCAAATCCGAAGAAGCAAGCGAGATACGAACAGTTTGTCAAAGATAGAACCGTGTTAGAGCGAGACAGCGATGTTGACAATATCAGTGCGTGGGAAAGGGACAGAGAGTTGGCTGAATTTGACCAAGCGGCGAAACTGTATAGACCTCTAACTGGTGTTATGGGCGATAGGTAAGTTTTTGTCACAGTGTAATTAAAGTAGTACAGTGATTTTGCTGTCATATCTTTTGTTGGTCTATCGAAGATTCTAAGCTCTATCATAGTATTCTATCTCCATACAAACGGGCCGAAACGAACCCCTCCAAAACTCGGTACAACTCGGTTTACGACAGTCGCGGTCGCACCGCAGTTACGTACGCACGTTGTCTCTGTAACGCTCCCGCGCATTTTTGTAAATTATGGCATGAAATTACAGAGTATGTTGTGCATTGAATGGTTGCTTAAATACAATTTTTATAATAATAATATAGCATTATCAAATACGTAAACAGTCAGTTGGCAGCCCTAGCACGTGTTTAGGCACCGAGCGGCCGTAGGTATTGATTTTAAGGACACCGCCTAGTTAAACTACTGTTGTTACCTATACTGTGGCTCTATTTTGTCTATCTATCTAAGCGGCAAAAATCTATGACGTAGTATATGGATAGCCCCTTTCGTATCCATCCATCCATCAGCCTGTTTCGTCCACTGCTGGACATAGGCCTTTCGAGGATTTCGCTACCCTTGGCGGTCCTCCTGGAAGAAATGCCCATACTCACATACGCTGGGCAGGCGGGTCGGTGAGCGCGGTGCCGAAACCCTTGCACCAGTAACGCCGCTGCTCGTCACCAGTCTTGTTTTATATAAGGCCCGGCAATTGGGGATGGATATACCGCCATCCATCGGTCCCGCCGCCTGGTTTTGCCTGAGAGCTGTTCTCTTACTCTCCCCCGAATAACTTCGGGAGGATCTGCGAGTAAGATGATGTGGTAACTCCACAGTCGAACCCGGCATCAGCTCTACCACCTGATTGTCTAATACGTATATCACCAATTAATACCCAGTTTTGCTTAACAGATTCACGCACGCCGCAGAACCCGACGATCAACCGACCAACCCTTTGGCTGCGGTCTCCAGGAGTAAAGACAACCGCGGTCTGGCCACAAGCGAGCAGATCGAGGCCGCGGCCGCCGGGTTATATGGCCTCATGACGAGAGCCAAGACGGAGTGGAGGCCAGAGGTCTTGGTGTGCAAGCGGTTCAACGTTCCCGACCCGTATACCACTAGGTACATATTGTTAGTTTATGTTACAAATGCGTAAAGGAGGCAATAGCTTGTACGTGGAATCATTTGAAACACGAGCGATAAGCGAGTGCTTTAAACGTTACGAATAAGTTATTACCCTTACCCACCTGTATCATACTACGTTTTTCAATGCATAGTGTGAGTAAATAAATGAAACGTAATTAAAGAAACAAACAACGATAAATACTCCAAATGAAATTTAGGCGGCCATTCTTTTTCTTTGCACACAAGTTGACAACTTGACAGAAATAAGCTGCTTTCAGTTTGATGTGTTCATAGCTCATTTCTGTCACGTTTACCTATGTACACAAGAAAAGACTGGCAACTTTTCCCCGATAAATAAAAAAAAAACATTAGTGTGGTAAAGTTGACTTTGACAACAGTTTTGAAGCATATAAAATAGGTCTTCACGAGCACTTGCATTGAAAAGCTGACACTCGCCTTGAAAATGGCAAAATTATATCGGGGAAACGGTTGACATACAGACGTGAATGTTAATACCTATGAATCGTTTTTCTTAATATTTATACATGATTCATTAACCATTTTGCCATAACGCAACGATGAACCTTTCTCAAGTAACTCCCTAATTAAATGTGAAAACCACATCAGATCCATATAGTGGCACTGAAGTTACAATCAATGGTGCTGCGTACGTCTTATCCCGTTTTGCGAATTAACTGTATCAGTCAAAACGGAATAGTTATGATGTGAACTTGTCGCCAATTTCAATAAGAAAGAGAAAGCTGTTATTATAGGCTTTCCGACATATCATGATATGGGTGGCAGTTCAAAGTTGACAGTTACAGTGATGTACCCTAACCAAATATAATCGATTTTTTTTTAGTATTGGGAAAGTTAACAAGGGCTATCAAATCGATTTTTATTTGATTGATCTTTGATTATCCAAACAATTTTTTGTTAATAACTAAACTAGTTAAATTAAACGAACCAGTAACTCCAGAGCTTGAGAGTTCAAAAATTGATTTTTTTGTTTTTCTCGGAATTTCACCAATAACAAAACAAAGAATCAACAAAAACTGTAACAAACGTCAAAACAAATAGCATGTAAAGCAACCGCAACGAAAACACAAACCTCATACAAGATGTACTCATACGCGGACGCGATCCTATATGATGGCCGCACCGATTCATCGATATATTTTCGATTATGTAGTGTCCGTACCTATGGGATAGCGTTCCGATCTACGCATCACGTAGCAAAAAGACATTTAACGAATACACTGAGATTTTTGTTCCGATTTATAGAGGCATTATTTATTGCATTATTAAAATAATGATATACATTATTTCTAAAACCTATTATTTTATTTTGTGCATGGGTGTATGAAGTATGGTGTGAGTAGTATAGGTGAAACGGAAAATTACGAACTGTCACATATATCGTGATGTCTCGGACAGCCTGTAATTGAATAGTATCAAAAAGCGTAGTATTTGATTTGTTACGGTATAGTAATTAATGTACGTATGCTTTGATGCAATCGAAAGGGAGCGCATCCCTAGTTTTGTAACTCTTAATTATAGTATTACTTTCTCTTTACAGACCTGAACAGAAGAAAAACGAAAAATCCAAAATTTCCTATTCAATATTCGAGTACTTGGAATCTTCTATCCACGATAAAGAAAGTTTCAAGAAAGAACAAAGCAAATTTAGCGGATCCAAGTCTTTACTTAGAGACAACGTACAAAGGAAACCCAATGAAAACAGGATGCCTGAAAAGACTTTAGTTACTAAAAACATTATTCCAAATGAGCCGGGTACAAGTAAAAGAATGACCGTTGCTGAATTATTCTTAAAGGAATCGGAAGAAGAATTAAAACAAAAAGAAAGCGTAGAAGTCACGGAAACTATAAATAAATTCGACAAAATGGAACTCTACAAATCTATATTTCTAAGTGACAGTGAAACTGAGGAAGAAACAGCTAAAGAATCAGAAAAAACTGATTATTCAGAGTTTATGGATAAGCCAAAGAATATTGAAAGGAACCGGTCACCACCCAGAGGTATTTTTGCTAATATAGACTTCGATGAACTAAACTCGTGGAATAGAAGTAATGATGATAAAAAATCTACCGAAAATAAAACTGCAGTTGAAAAAAACGAAGAACCAGTGACAAGTGTGGATGAAAGTAATATGTACGGTCCTAAAATACCAGAAAAATTACATAAGCAGCTTCAAGATAATGCCACTGATAAAGTGAAGGGAGTTAGTTTTAAACCTGAGTTTAGAAGTAAAGATGACAGAATTAAAACCATTGAAATAGATTCCACTTCGAGTTCCGATTCTTGGGTGGAGGAGAAAGAAATACAAACGAAAAAATTAAAAAAGAAAAAAAGTAAAAAGCATAAATCAAAACATAAGAAATCTAAGCATAAGAAGAAGGATAGATGAAATAAAATATTTATTTAATTTGTTTGTTTTTCTCATAAGGCATCTGTATATTTGGAATAGTAGAGCTTGTATGACTCGACTGATGAATATACATATGTACGTGGGACACTCAGAAAGTTTTTATTTAAAATCTTTTCAAAGTACTCTCCACCAGCCTCTATACAAAGTTTCATGCGTCCAAACCAGTTTTCAAAACATTTTTTCCAGTCCGCCGCAGACACCTCGTTTACAGCCTGCTTGAACGCAGCCAGCGCATCTTCCGGCGACGAAAATTGTATTCCTTTGAGCAGATTTTTTATTTTTGGAAATAAAAGGAAGTCACACGGTGCTAGATCAGGGCTGTAAGGAGGGTGACCCAGGAGTTTGACTGGCGTGCTGTCCAGGAAGTCCCTCGTTTTGAGTGCGGGGTGGAGCAGTAGCCCGCGGAGCCCTGTGTTTGGTCGCTTGTTGCTAACAACAGAGAAAACTTCTGGCAAACATTTGGTAGTATACTATTCGGCATTGATGCTTCTTTGATCCCGTAAGGGAATTGATACCAAGTCAAAGTCATATTAAAATAGCTAGCGATCAAAATCTTCCCCCCGCTTCTAGATCGCTTCACTTTGGTAGGCGTTGGTTCATTTTGAAATACCCAAACAGTCGACTGGTGCTTGGTTTCTGGGTCGTATTGATAAATCCAGGACTCATCACCTGTAACGATGTCGTAAACACGCCGAGACGAGCCTGCTTCAAATTTGTTTAGCATATCACGGCACCATTCCACCCGGGCCTGCTTCTGAGCATCGGTGAGGTTGTGCAGCACCCAGCGTGATACTATCCTCCTCACGCGAAGATGGCTGTGTAGAATCTCGTGAACGCTTCGCGATCCAATCTTCAATATGTGTTGAATCTCCTGATATGTAATTCGCCTATTGTCTTGGAATAAATTTTCACTGCCAGCACGTTTTCTTCGGTAACAGCCGTCAAAGGGCGACCGCTTCTTTCTTCATCCCCCAAAGTTGGTCAACCACGCTTGAATTCATTATACCAACGATATACGGTTGCCTTGGAAAGGCCTTCATCCGTGAATGCCATTTGAAGTCTATCGTACGATTCATCCGGTTTCAGGCGACACTTATAATCGTAAATAATCATAGCTCTAAAATGTTCCCGGCGCAGATCCATATTTCAGCGAGACACAATTCTTTGAATTAGCTCGCAAAAAATGTGGAGGGAAATTTCGAAATTAGAACATACCTATTTTTACTTATAAATAATCATATTTTCGAAAAACATAACTGGCCAGTCTCCCATATGTAAAAACTTTTTTTCGCAATACTTTCTGAGGGGCCTGGTACATAGGAAGCGAAAGAGGTATGTCTGGGTCGTATAAAATGGCGGTCAGTGGTCCTTCTCTATCCCTATGGGAGAAAGGCCTAAGTATATGTTTGTGAAGAGTAATCGCCATCGCCATGGTAAGTTATTCGAGTCAATGGTAAGTTATTCGAGTCAATTCTATACTCACGTTTGATGAAAGCATCTAAACACCTCTTAAAAGATGAACAGTTTGGGTTTAGAGGATGTCATTCCACAACACAGCAACTTGCCAGAGTTGCAGAGCATGTAGCACATAACTTAAACCTAAAGCAGTCAACTGGAATGGTACTCCTAGACATCGAAAAAGCTTTTGATACAGTGTGGCATGATGGGCTTATCCACAAACTTTGGAAGAGTGACATACCTGTGAGACTCATAAAAATCATTCAGTCCTACTTACAGAATCGAGAGTTTTCTGTTCACATAGGTGATCACGTAAAATCAACTTTTCGACCAGTTCCAGCAGGTATACCTCAGGGCTCTATCCTTGGGCCATACCTATTTATAATGTATATTAACGATATACCCATTCAACCGCGTACTAGTCTGGCCTGCTTTGCAGACGATACAGCATCGTTAACATCATCTAAGGACGTAGATCTAATTGTTGACCGGCTTCAATTTTCGTTAGATACGCTTCATTCTTACTTTACAAAGTGGAAGCTTAAGCTCAACGAGGGAAAGACTGAAGCCATCCTTTTTACACGAAAACGTCAGGAGCCCCAAAAATTACTAAAAATTGCTGGCCATTCCATCCCTTGGAGAAAGTCGGTACGCTACCTTGGTGTTACATTAGACAAAAAATTAAATTGGACAACACATATGACAGGATTAAGACGTAAAGGTTTAAATACATTGTATTCTCTAAGCCCCATTTTGAATCGATTCAGTAATCTTAGTTCTGTTACAAAATTAAGAGTTTATTTAACACTGGTTCGCCCGTGCATTACCTACGCTGCCCCGGTGTGGAGCAGCACTTGTAAATCTAATTACACAAAACTGCAGGTTATTCAGAATAAAGCAATTAAAATAGCCTACAATACTCCGTTTAAAACAAATATATTTCGGTTTCATGCTAAAGTCAAGCTTTCATTACTTCGTGACTTCATTATTAAAATTACGCGTAATTTTTATGCTAAAAATTCACTTAGCTCTAATAGTCTAGTTTCACAAATTGGAATTACCAGAATAAATGATCTTCCATACATCGACACGTATGGAACTTATAAATTGCCCCATCACTACGTGCTTTACCCGTCGGAGTGACGTCGCTGGGAACATGTCGACTGACCAAACCAGTTCTGTCGACACTAGTCCAGTCAGCCGGCGTACTCTGTGACTTACGGTGTCCCCTCGCTGGCCCGCACGCTTTTGCATCGCGGGAGGTGAGGTGTCTCTTTTTACGGTCGCTATCTGCCTCACTCAACTTTAATAGTTTTCTGTTGGCAGAATGTTTACTTACCCCCCTCAATTTAAATGAATGATAAGTGTTTGTTTTTCTCGTCATTTATTTTTACATCGCATTTAGCGAAATATTTCTGTGTATATTATGCAAGCTTGCATTTATTTACTTACTTATTTTATTGGTTCATATCTATAAATGTAACTCAAAACTAATGAGTACATATTTTATTAGTTTCTGATTATATTACTCCTAAACTACTTACTATCATTGTTGTGAATAGTTTTAAATCCTATATTATTTTAAGCTTATAAAGGTGTCTTCAGCCTGTACAGGTTTTATTGTAATATGCTTAAGTGTACAATTTTTATTGTTCTTTTCAATGTATTGTACATTTGGATTCTGTACTGAAGAATTATTAATAAAGAATTTTGAAAAGTAAAGTAAAAGTAATCGCCAGGCTAGAAGTTACCTAATTTTACACGTCAAAATCGTTCGTCCCTTTGCTCCTTGAAATTTTAATAAAAACGAAACTTTGTTATCAACCTAGCTCTAAAACCAATCGACAGATCGCGATGAAACCTTAGCACAAACATTTGTATCCATAGATAAATACAAATTACACATCAGCAGCCGTAACATACCCTTATCGCGCGCGAGTGGCACCCACTTGGCCTTTGCTTTGACGACTGAGGCGGGAGTTGTACTGCTAGATTTGCGCGTTTAAATTAAAGGCGCGATAAATAAAGTCGCACGTTATCATGCTACGGGCGCTAGACTTCACAAAATCTACGCAGGTGTAACCGCGGGCAAAAAGATAGTACTTATTATGTGCGTGCCACTTTAAATTTCAAGAGTGTGATGGTGATTGATAATTTTATGGTTTGACCACAATCACTTTTTATAATATTGAAACGTTGGGGACATAATTATAATATTATATTCATTAGCGTTTTTTAAACTTTAAAAACTCAACAGTAGTTTTCTACAGTCTTTGTAATTATAACGATAACAACCCTGAAATGAATCTTTAGGGGCATGTTTCTATATCATGATCGAAAGATGCTACGGTTCCCAAAGCCAAGACGGCAAATTTCGAATAGCATACATACATATACTCGCGCTTGTGTCCCAGAGGGGTAGGCAGAGACAACAGATTTCCATCTGCTACCATCCTGACACACCTCTTGCTTCTACATCTATCAATCTAGTCTAAACAAGCTTTTCCAGTGGCGTAGCATGAAGCGGCACTTTAGCAGGAGCGGCATTTCACAGGTGGGGCGGTAAAAAAATACTTCAACATTTTTTTCGTAAATTTTTTGTTGTTCAGATATATCCAGCAGGAGGCCTAACATGGTGCCACTTTAAAACAATTTTAAACACGATTTGACAGTAAATTCCATATATTTACGACGACGAAATTATAAAGCTCGTTGATAATAATCTTTGACGAAGCCTACGTCATACCAAATACCCAAGAAACAAACAAACCAACTATCAAGTTTTTTTGTAATAATAAGGATTACGATCACGTAAACAATCTATTTATGTACGTGTACAAATATTATTGCACAATAGGTTTACGTACGAGAAAGCGAATGCGTGGGCATTGGAATGAGCCCAAACAGCCAAGGTCAATGTGAATGACACGCAATGGCGCGAAACTGACGAAAACAACGCGAAACAGGAAATAACTAGTAGCTATAGGTAGTGCCAAAAACAAGATAACGGATTTATTAAGTCTCTACCTGACCCTAGAACATGAAAAAGTCAGATTTTCGAGGGTTATTTTGAAGAATAGGGACCGACTATCCTAATATTGAAAAAAATCTCTTTGATTTAGTGAAATTTTATCTAGGTTAAGATTTATACTTTTGTCAAAAAAAAAGATACCCATCCTCTTTTTTTTGTTTTCAAACGTTCGTTTCAAGGACGCGGCTAAGAGATCATCTTAATTTTTTTTTTCATAAAATAGGTAATAGGTTTTCTACTTAAATCCAATATTTTTTTCCTACAAAATATTTCAGTATTGGCTAAAAACCCTCCGATATGCTGTTTCACGCGTAATTATTAGTATTACGCGTCCTAGACAAATAGGTCAATTAGCTAACCAATAATCGCCTCTATCAAAAGCTAATAAAGTATTTAACATTGGCCTTTTTGTCTTGGACAGGTAATAACATTTTTTCCTAGCCTATATACCATACTCTTAAGTGTGGTATGTAGACGGGCACTAGGATTCCAGGAAAAATATGTTTTGCTTACTATAACCATAGGCCTCAAACATCGCAAAGGGAGGTGTGGAAATTTCGATTAGGTACCTACCCAAGTAACAATTTAATGTCGTATAAAGGTTAAGTAAACGTTATCTGAATACCATACATCGCTATAATAAAGTCATACTAACGTTATAATAACGTTTACTAAACGCGAAAATGGCCCCAGTTATACGACCTAAATGGTCGTATAATGGTCATACAGAAAGCTCGAGCCAACTTCGTTAACGTCATTCAACAGTCGTACAAATGTTATGTGATAACCACTTTCGTCGCGCAGTAGTCGCATCCTAACTTTACAACGACTCGTTTGTTGTATTGTGGCCGTACAGGTGTTTATTGAATGACTAAAACGTTTTGTTTGAGTCAAGTGACAACACCTGTACGACTTATTCATATTAATGTTCGTCGCAACGTGTTTGTGGTTCAAAGATTTAATTTAGTGTAAAATAAAAACATACTACAAGGAAATAAAAAGGTGAGTGTTATTTAATTTTCATATCTTGCTTACTTTATCTGTCTCTCATGCTATTTAGTTTGACTGGGAACTGAAGTTTTATGATAATATACCTATGTGAATACTATTCAGATTTTCATGCCCCCTCGTAATTTTGTGTTATAATCATATTTTCAGTAACAAAAATAGATTTATTTTTTTCTAAAAATGTCTGACTGTTGCTTTTGTCGCACACTTACCTCTGTACGACCTGATGATGATGGTGATGGTCGCCATGACAGCTAGCTATTAGAGTTCCTCAAAAACATTAAAAACCCTTTTCGTATTGTCAATATTCACCAAAATTTATTATTTGTAAATCTATTTCAGGAAAGAACACTTCATAGTGCAGTGCGGTTTTTAAAACATTTAAACATCTCTGAAAATATGGTTCAGTACTTAGATGTAGATAAATTTCTAACGAGAGCAGATTTTAGACTTCTTAATAGATTGATTTGGCCATGGGAAGAAACTCATTTTATATTATCGGACGAGTGCTATGGTTGCCACAGTATCGATGACTTACACACACTGCGGCCATTTCATTTTATCGTATCAAATAAAAATATAATTAGAGACTTATTGCGTTTTAAGCATTTTTGGTGCCAGAACTGTTTAAATTTTACCGTGTACAATCATTTTTTGCTAGACGAATGTGATTATTGTTTCTACTGACTTCCTGATAACGTTGAAAGATAGTAGTATCATTTTTACAATTTCAAAAGTTATTACTTATCTTTGTTTTCTTATGTCTTCCCATTGTGAGTTGATTCGC
Organism: Ypsolopha scabrella; assembly: GCA_910592155.1. Taxonomy (NCBI): domain Eukaryota; kingdom Metazoa; phylum Arthropoda; class Insecta; order Lepidoptera; family Ypsolophidae; genus Ypsolopha; species Ypsolopha scabrella. The sequence continues at coordinate 10,704,734 of OU342981.1, read as the reverse complement.
GTGTATTAGAATATAAATTTCATTAAGTAACCTATTATATAGAATATATTGGTCAGCGGACTTACAATAATATTTATAGTTTTTTTTTTAGGTTTTGTGATTATAAAGAACCAAAGTAATGATTCATGACTGAATAGGTAGTACAAAATTATTCTATAACTAGTTATAGAATAATTGCCCCAATGCATGCATTGCATGCATTGCATTCCATGTGCCCTACCTAGGTAGGGCATATGGGAATGGGCAGGGGAATGAAATCGCAATAAAAACATAATTATTTAAAACCTTGCTTTTTGATAATTCTATTTTTATTGCAATTTCATAGCCAAGTTACTGTGTCAATATTAGGGAATGCAAACGGTTATTTTTAATATGAAGAATAACTGGTTAACCGGTTAAATCTCGGTTGTTTGTATGAAAACGGTTAACCGATTGCATTCCCTAGTCAATATGCATATAATGTTATATTGATGATTTTGCATGTTAATAAAAAAAACTACTTAAGTACATACATTTGTTTTATTTACAAAATATCCTTCACAAAGTATGGATAAGAGGTACAAAATATACACGCTCATTATAATGAATGCCAACAATTTTACATTTAATATTCTCTATAAGATATGTAGACTCTGATTTAATGGTGTTATTCACATCACACATATAAATATCAAGAAATGAAGATTTCACTGGAGTTTCAAATGCATCGGTACAATTCTCCAATCTTTGCCCATGGATCTGTATATTTCCACCATCATTATTGATAGATATAATTTCAATGACTTTATTGTCTGTACTTAAGAACCATTTATTATGACTTTCAGTTGACAAAATAAACGTTTTTAAATGTATAATTGACACAACGCCGTTCTTATTTCTTTTAGTCCTATAAAAAGGATATTCTGTATTTATGTGGTCACAGTTTTGTAATTCTAAATGTCTTAGTTCTGTAAGCCTTTTTGCAATTTGGCTTAAAGGTTTGTTTCCTTGTCTTACCATTTTTTTAATGCGGAAAAGTTTATTTTCAAACGGGTATGCGTTACAGTTTTGCAAAATGCCAAATCTTTTTACTTCGTCTATCAAATGACAAAGATTATGTACATTACTAGTCAAACATCCATTTCCATAAATCTTCGCGTATACTGTAATGAAGTACTTTAACATTTCTTCCGCAAGTCTAAGGTATTTAAAATGTTTTACATTAGAACATATGGTAACTGCGCAAAAATAAGTTAAAAAGTGGTAGTATACTTCAGAACACAACACATCTAAGGTACATTAGAAATGTGTGGTATTCAGAAGCTTTCCAATATGCCAGGACTCCCAAAGATCTAATCGACCTATGAATTTCTGTCGGCAATTTGCACGAAAGCAAGAATTCAGATATTTTACATATATCTCCTGAGCACAATTTTGTTAAATTTTTATTCCCAAAATTACCATCTCGCCAACCAATCAGCAGTCGTTTTGTTATACCTAAGTCTATTAAATGTAGAGAATCACCGACAGGTATATCTTCAACCATATCCATTGATTCCAGCTGAAGTATAGGAGAATCATACTTATGATGATTGCCATATTTTTTTAATCTAAAATCAGCATCATTTCGTTTTGGACAATCAATTTTAGAAAAAACAACAGTGTGGGATGTTTGCGAGTACTCTCCAACTACTGTGCATTTTAAGCACCCGTGCTTCCCATTAAAGTTGCACACTCCTGAAACAAAAAAAATATTGTAAAAAAAACAATTTAAAAGAATGTCGCATTAAACTTACTTCACATGAGCTGCTTACCTTTGATTAAAGCTTTAGCTGGAGAATCGCATATGAAACTTTTAATTTGAAAAGTGCAGTTTTTCCGTCACAAGATGCGATAAGTAAGCTTCTAGGTCGGTGGGTTTTTCTGTTCCTTCATATACACCAACAACAATTGGCGAAAGATGTGTTTTTCCATAAATTTGACAAAGAATAGGCCATACTTGATGTCGTAAGCTGTTATAAAGAGGGAGGCCATCTATGTTAAAAACCAATGAAATTGTATTTGGAACGTCGTCAATATGTTCTAATGTTTCTTTTAGTTGCAACGTTAAGCCATTATGCCAATATTTACCAGTTCCTACTAAGAAAAATGATAAATTCATGTCATTTGTTCTAAGAAGAGTTCTAGGATCATTAGGAACAATGTTAGGAAGTCTTTTATTCACAATTCCGCTTAAACTTTTAAGGGCATGATGGGAAATATTAAAGTCAAGAGCCCATTTTTTCAAATCCTCTCGAAACGTATCGTCCTTGTCTTCATCTGTATCAGAAGATTCAGTTGTTGATTCTTTTGTACTTGTAAGCTCTGAATGATTACTACTATAGTCATCTGAAAATCAAACACTCCATATTAAAATTTTAAAGTTAATTTTGACAAATTAACTTTATAAATATTAAGAAACTATTATGAATATAGATATGAACATGGACTCGTATTACTTGTTCATCTATTGCTTACTTTCCAGGCTCTACAACAATGTACTATAGTTTTATACATGCACGATCTGTCAATGTACGGAATCAAAACACACATTTTTTCCAAGAACTATGGGACAAAATATAAAAAAAATTGGCCTTGCCATACCAATCTGTGATCGCATTTATGTATGAATTTCAATATTTATTTTACATGCCCATATTTCTAAGGAAATAATGATTATTTTAATAAGTACCTATAGTATTTATGTATAGTATGATCTTCACGGGAATAAAAATACACCTTATATATTTGAAACTTAATTTGGGAAGGTAGGTTATACGTTATGAAAAAAAAAACATACCATGCGTTTCCACAGCTGACCCACTAGGACCCGATGGAACAACATCAACTGTGAACAAATTTATATACATATTCATAGTTTTAAACATAATTTTTTCAAAATTTTGTTTTAGAACAAAATTTGATTACTTATAAACAAATTATAACCAACACTACATTTACGGATAAACAAAAATTATTTTATTGTAATAAAATAATATTGATACGGAACCTTTTTGTTGTTCATGTGTTGTACACTTTTCCTTTTCAACATTTGTGACCAATGCCACGCTGGTTGGTGTTGTGTATTTTAATAAAAGAAATTCACGATTTACTTTCCTTTTGAAAGTTCCACTACGTTTTAATCGTCTCCACGATTGTTTTGATTCCATTTTCGTAGGAAAAATTCATCAAACTTCCGTAAATATGGCCGTCTAATCATTGTAAAGTCAAAACCTGACTTAAATGTGACTGCAAGTTTGATTAAAGTCAGGACAGGACTTTAAACAGACATCATGTAATATAAAGGTTATATTTGAGTCGTCAATAAACAACCCAGTCATTTAAGAGTATTTAATTGACCGCTGTAAAACGAGGTACTGATTGTTATATAAACGGCACTATGAAAACGTCTATATAACATCCACGTTGTATAAATGTCGTATAAAGGTTTTCCAAAAACATAATTTGGTGTATTCAAAACGTTTATTGGACTATAACGTTAGTATGACTATTGCGTTGTCGTACAAACGTTTTAGCTAAGACTGTAATATAACGTCGTATCGTTTAGTCTCCCCAACGTTGCTAATACCAGTTTACTATGACATATTCGTCGCACGACTAATTAGTTGCATTAAAGACATCTATAGGACCTGGTAGTCATCTCATTACCATTGTAAGACTGCTATCCAACTTTAGGTCGTACAAGTCAAAACTTATACGACGTATTTGTTTGTTGGGTAGTTAACATTTAATATAAAATAATATAGATTGCATATCGGCACGACATGAATCCCCGAGGGGGTTTCAGGTATTCCCAAAGTGAAATTCAAATAACGGAAGTCACAGTCCACTCGGTACACCCACTTTTAACCGACGATTATTACGTCCCAAACGTGATGGGTGGTGAGCCCTATCGCCGTACTTCCGCTACCTACAAATTAACCAACAGCTTAACATGCCTTCCGAAGCTAAAGAGCTCAGACTCAATGAACACAAATTAATATGCACGGTGGGGATTGAACCCACGGCCTTCAGGTGAGGGACCCAAGTTTGAGGCATAGACCTGCCCTACCTTATGGTAGGGGTATATCACGCTTTATTTATCATTAACAACTATGGTTGGTATTAAAATTAAACCTAGCCTAGGTATGTATTCTTTAGGTAGGTAGGTATATCAACGAATGTAAAAAAACATCAATACAGGAAATAGTAGTCGTCTCAATAAACATTGGGGCAGCAATAACACTATCCCATAGAAGTACTTTGTCTATGACGTATCCCGGAGGTTGTCAGAGGTGTTTCGAGTGTCATGTCATGCACCTCAGTTGTTCATCCACTTTCTCGACTCAGAACAATAACTAACCAGACAATCACAAACGTAGACGTTTTCTCTATGTAGACGCCACAGAGAAGATAACATTTTATTTGTTGTTGTTGTGTCAGTCAGTCTAGAGAGCTGTCTGCCTGTTTCCGTTTATTCATAGTACTCTTTGCCTGGGACTAACTATAATAGATCTAGCCTCAGACTAAGGAAACGATCTAGCTATTGTATAGAACTTTGGTTTTCCATTGCGTTTTGTAACTGGTCACCTTTACAAAATGGTGATGTATGCAAAACAAAATAAAATATATACTTATACAACTTTATAAAAAGAGACAACGAATACAATTATCCAAGAGCAAGACGAACAAGAAACAAAATTCAAAATTATGCAGAACACAGGATAGACAACATCAAATTTGTTCTTCAATGTTGGTACTCATAAAAAGGTTGACTAAAGTGAAGAGGGCCGTACTAAATAGATTTGTGATTGATAAAAAGATTGAAGAACAACATTGAAAAAATAGTAAGTATTTTAGAAAATGGTTTTTCATTCATTTATATTTCCCCAAGGCAAAAAAGAGGCTCTCAAAGAAGTCCGCCTTTTAAAGTCTACTTAAATTGCTAAATGCCTATTTTGATTTCTCCTGCACGATGTGTTCTCATGTTCATGTGACCTTAAGTAAAATTAACTGTACCTATGCAGTTTATCTTTTCTATTTCATTTATCTATCCATAATTCGGTTGTTTTTAAACTTCAATGTGCTATTTTGTTTGCTTTTTTGAATAAATCAATCAATTTGGGAATTTGATTTCAATAATATATTTTTTTCGTGGTTTTAAACCACATTTTAAACCCATTTTACAAGTATTTTAGAATTAACAGGAAGTGACGTCATCATAAATTAGGAAGAATGGTCGGATCCTTAGATGTCGGATCCATGGCCGCGTTCAGTTTGATCGCCCGCTCATCACTGACAGCAGGATAGCACATACAAATTCAACGCATGCAAAAGAGATGTCATGATCGCCGGGCGTGAGCGCCCTTGTCAAACTTTAGGATACGTTCAAGAAATGTGTAGTGATGACGCCACTGAAGGTCAAATGAAAGGCATCACTTTTAGTCATTAAGTAAGCGTTTCAAAACGTCCGATCATAGTGCGAAATTTCATTCGTTTATTAGAATGAGACAGATCTATATAGAAGAAAGAAAAGAAAAATCTGGTTGCACAAATCATGGGGGCTAATATGTAACTCAGTGTCGGTTGCTAGTTGCTAGCTAGTTTTAGTTTATATTCACCAAAAACAGATTAAAAATGAACTTCCGAAGTAACTTTTAATGAGTATTGAACTATTTTCGAATTGTGAAGTCATTTCAAGTGCGAACTTATCCTTAGATAAGCGGATATGTATGTCTTAGAGATAGGTTTTGGCAACTGAGTTTACGATACAGAATAAGGGGGCAGGTGGCCCAGTGTGATTTTCGCATTATCGGAAGCGTTTCAAAACACTTCCGAGCAACTGTCAGGTCAGGTAAGAGTTCGGTTACCTACCCTTAGTTTAACTGGGGTCAATTTTTGGACGCTCTTGGCTGAAATTCGCATCAATCCGAGTGAAATTCACTCGTTTCGAAAAGGAACCATAATAAACGATATACACCCACGATTTTAAAAACAGGGAAAGCAAGTTTTTCATCTAAACGGTTTTCGAATAGTTAAAATTGGTGAAAGAGAGAATAAATTGTCATTTCGTGCCGTGAAGATAAAAAGTCCAATAATATCGAGATGTATCAACGCTTAGACCAAATGGTCTAAGTATGAACGCGACGGACGACACAAACACATCGACATGCGCAGTGCGTACGTCGTCGTCGTCATGCTAACGTCGTATTAACATGTCGGCAAAGGAACAGAGACTCGCTTAATACGTCCCTGGCAAAATATAATCAGCTGTTTGTAGTGAAGTGACAGCTCCTTGACAAAAACAAAATGGTTGAAAACTAAAGTTGGCAAACAAAGAAAGAAAACGTAATAACGTATTTTAGCACTAAAAACACGGATTTTGAAGTGAAAGTGTGTTACAAAACTGTGTATCAAGTGTTATTTTCATAATGTTGGATTTGGAGATCATCCCTGAACGCTCCTTGGGGTGTGATTCTTGGGAATTCGTTCTAGGTGAGTCGGATGCGTAAATGTTTATTTCCTACGTCAAGAATTTGCTTTGTATTTTTAAGAGACGCTTCTTACGCAATGGTGTTTTTGTTATGTTTATCTAGTAGCTGATCAATTGGGGAAATTGCTTCAATATAGACATCGTATGTTGCAATCGTCCAACATCGATTTTTCTGGCCCGTAAGTTGCACGGGTTGCAAGCCTTTGTTGTCGCTACATTCGATGTTTATTTTGTTTTTTATTGTTAAACAATGTCATACTTGACCGTGAAATTATGTGCGCGTTGTTTTTTTGCGTTTACGTAAGGAGCAACAAGAAATCTAGATTAAAAAGGATTAGTTTATCTACAGATGGTCAAAATTCAGTTATTTATACATTTCAAGGGTTCTAAAGTTGAGTAAATGAAACGGCGGTCGGGGTTTAGGTATTATAATTAAGGGGACACTGGGAAAATTTTACCAAAATGTCATGGTATTGTCAAATCAAAGAGTAAAAATTTTTATAAATAATAGAACACAAATTTATCAAACAAACAACAGATGAGAGAGGACAAGAGATGTTAGGAGAGCTAAGTGGGAACCAAACATGTTCTATCTCTCTCTAAATAAATAATAATAAATGTTTGTTATAAGTATCTACCTCAAGCTTATAAAAAAGAGGATAACAGAGAAAAACATTATATGTATTAATTCCTAAACTCCATTCATGGGTGTTGGTTATGAAACATATACAACTAATAATCAAACAGATTTTTAGGTATGTCTTTTAACATATAAAAACTCTCAGGTCTTAAACCTTCCACTATTCATGATAATATTTACCTTTTACTTCATGACATTGATTTGATTTAAAAATGTTTGATAACAGGATAATGACCAATGACCAAAGTCATTAAACCTATTAATCCCTACAAACTTATATAAACAACTCAGATATTGTAATATAAACTTCATTTCTATTAAAATAAGAATAATAAAGAATGAACCAAATAAATGGATTGTTTTATCAGGAGGTGACTGCTATTTTTGTTACTATCTGACTGACATACTATCTTATAACCCTGTTTGCCTCTGAAGAAGCTATACTACTTCTCTTGAAACTAGTCAGGTGATATCTGACAATACATATATTGTGAGAAGCCATTTAGGTACGACCAAAATGACAAATCTTTTAGTTTAAAAAATATCTTTATCTACTCTCATACCACAATAATTACAACATCTAGATTGGTTTTACAAGTACCTTCATTGTTTGTTAGTATTGCAAAAACTTATGTTATAATATGTATTGTAACACCACATTTCTGCACTGTGATTGGCCCTTTTTATTATAACACCTCAGATAAACAATCAGCAACTAATATTTCTTCTTCTGCTTTGGCCCAGGCCAAGAGTATCTCGACCATGCAGAAATGCTCACTTTCTTTTCTTATCTTTTTATGAAATTGGTATTTGAAAAAGTGGTTGTAGATAAAGTATTGTGTTCATCTGTGACATAATTAGCTATTAGGACAACTGTTTCATAATAAAGCACGGGCGCTTGCAGAACTATTATTTTGCATCCTTATAGGAAGATATAGAAGATATAGGGAATAGGAACCAAATAATGAGTTTGGGCATTCACATCATGTTAAGTCGCGTTCTATTATATTTTATGTTATGAGGAGGACAGAGGACCACCAAGAGTGGTGTAATATTGGAAAAGCCTTTGTTTAGCAGTGGACGATGACAGCCTGATGGATGGATGGATGTATGGAAATTTTTGTGTACATTTCTCCAAGAAAAGGGGGTGCAAAATCACAAGGGCAACGGCACCTTATGTTACAGTTGCACAAAATACTAGTAACAATATCTATAGTAGGTAATTAATTATTGTTCAGTTTGAAATGTATGGTATAGTGTTATTTCTTGGTTTTATTAGCACATTTGGTTAATCCTTAGTCAACTTTTCATCAGATTTTTCCCTAACCATAAGCCATGAAGAAATATTTAAGAGGCGGCTTACATTTTCATATTAAAATCTAAAATTTCCAGCGCCAAATTTACCATCTTAGGAAAGACTTTAATACTGTTGAAATACATGTTCTAAATTCATTGCGGGGGCGATGAGTCCTGCACTGACTCTCCGTGATCGTGAGTATTGTGCACTTCCCCGGTCGGCTAGCCCTGCCAGGACAACTCCTTGAAATAGAGCTGAACGGCTTCAGCCTGCCGACACAAAATCTGGTCCAGAGAAGGGGAGATGGAGCTCATTGCGATCCCTACTTTACATCTCATGTCATCAGTGGCGGGGCAGTGAAGCAGCACATGCTCCACCGTCTCATCTGCGTCTAAGCACCCTCGACATAGGGGGCTGTCAGTCACGCCTGTAGTGAAAAGGTGTTTGTTCAGGTTGCAATGTCCCTACCATATCCTGGATATCAGGCCGTTTAAGTTTCATAAGGTACCTACCTTGTTAATTTGCTGTTTGCTTGCGGTACCATTTAGTTGACAGCCGGCAATAATGCATGTTAGACAGAGACCAATTTTTCGCATTGAACATAATGTTTTTTGTAGTGCTTAATCTCTACACCTCATGAACAGAAAAATTATCACATTGTCAACTTCAATGAGCTAAATCTTTCATGCAGGTTCATTTACTTTGCTGAAAAAAAATGGAACTCTGTTGAATACAAAAATACTTTCGTAAAATTATCTGAAGTTCACCACGATTTTACTATTAAAATTTCATGTCACAATAACCTATTATCTTTAACCAATTGAATTCTGAGATCCATTCATTTAATTAGACCTAAAACATAATTAATATCACTCCAAATTCCAAGAAAACTACAATCCACAAAGACACATTATACAAAAAGCGTAATTTGGTGAATGGCTCTTAACTTCTATGATAAAACAAAATCTTAATATATGTAATAGTTAACATAACATAATCTTAATAGGTATGTTCTACTATCTATATAATATAGGTAATAATATAAAATGTTAAACTATACATAATATTATGCATTCCACATTAATTTGTTTTTATAATGAATGACTCAATTGATCTTATGTTAAATTACATAATTTCCTCAGAACAAAGGCAGTATACACATAGGTATTAGGTACAAGGGAACATTCTGCTGACCCAATGTTCAGTCTAATTCATTATTGCAATAGAGGTGAAATTATGTGGGCCTGCATGACTTAAAACTGTAAAATAAGCCAATCCTTTTCCACCTTGCTAATATCTGTAAATAAAAAACTACATCAATGCAGGTAAAGCCATATGCAAAAGTTTAGTGGGTATCATGGAAATAGGATCACATGGAATGTTAAATAAAATACATAACAAACATGTGCCAAACTGTAAACATGTTTACAATAGGCATGAAACTTGTAGCAAATTTCGTACTGACCTTGGATGAAAGATATCAGTCTAAACACGTGCAAAATTATTTATTTGTTAAACTGTTGTCACAGAAAAACATTCGTCACTATTATTTTAATATACATTCAAAAACTGATTCAATAAATATCAAATATCAATAAATATCTTTATATATTTTTGACTGTAACTTATCGTGGACTGCTCACGTGAATGAAGTCAGTAGAAGAGTTTTTGCCACTTTTTACTCCCTCAAGCGTCTCCAGCGATTTCTGCCCCATAGAACAAAGGTAACTCTTGCACAAACCCTTCTATTGCCAACCATCGACTATGCGGATTTATGCTTCCTAGATGCCAATGAAGAGTTGCTTAGCAAACTACAACGTCTTCAAAACCTGGGGATTCGGTTTATTTTCGGACTGCGTAAGTTTGACCATGTGTCTCATTATAGAGAGGAGCTGAAATGGCTTCCTATTCGTCAACGACGAAATTTTCACATTTTATGTTGCCTCTTTAATATCCTTAGGAGCCCTACTACCCCTCCCTATTTGCGTGAACGCTTTAACTACCTTCTTTCCAATGACAAACAGAACAGACCACACACAGTATCTCTTTTAAAAACTCCATGTCATAACACGGGTGCTTTTAGAAATTCTTTCACGGTTACATCCATCAGACTCTGGAACTCCCTACCGCATACGATTCGTGACTGTCCTACGATCAGCCTATTCAAGAAGAAGCTTAAAGAGCATTATTTATAAATATTTTTCCCTTTAAAATATATATTTATTTATTATTTATGCAGGTATATACACTGTATGTATTTATGTTTATATTTGGTATATACTAAATTCTTGTTTTAAACATATATTTGTGAATACTTTTGTTATGTAGGTTTATGCCCATGTTTATATTACAGTATTTAAGTACGTTTGTTCTTTTTATATTTAAGTAATTATTAATTAATTTATTATTTAAGCATTTATTTAAAAGTTAGGTATATTTATGGTAGTTTTAAGTTCATATTATCTCCACATTTTTATTTTTTATATCACTTGTTTCTTTATGTGTGCACATTTGATCACACACTTTTAGTTAATATTTCCTTAGCACCTAGGTTTTGCTGGCAGAAATCTCTCTCAGAGATAAGCTCGCCTATAGCACGTTTAATTTATGACTGCTTGTACGTATAACTTTTCTGTGCAATAAAGAATATGAATATGAATATATGAATATATCATGAAAATGGAGTAGTTAATGGCTCAGGCTTTTTTTTCTATTCTTTTACTCTTTTTCATTAATATAAATTATACACACTTCATTAGAAACTAGCTCTTATTTTATATATCACATGGCCCACTATAACTACATACATACCATAATATGTCAATCCTATAGACTTTAGAGCCATTTCACAAAATTGTTATTTTCGTATAGCGCTTCTTTGTGGATCGTATTTTTTTTGGGATTTGGTGTGGTGTTGATTATGACGGTAGCTAGGGCATTGATGTGTATTATTGTTCTGAGTCGCCTGGTCACACTTAACGATTACACCCTGTATAGGTATTATACGTCTGTGCAAAACAACTACAAAATGGCCACTGCTTTCTATAAAAAATTTGAAGCTATGGCCCGAAGAAGTAAATTGCAAAAAAATGGTTTTATCCGCTTTCTTCTCATTCATCTAACTGAAACAGAAAGTCTCCCAGTTGTTAACATTACTTTTTATACCAAAAAACAAAAATTTCTTTTTTTTCATTGTGTTTTGATTATTCCAGGGATGCATTTCTCTCAGTCAGTGGCCATCATCCAGAGTCAAGTGGGCACGATCAGAGGGGTGCAAGTACTGTACAGCGACCAGGTACAAATCATCTCGGCACTTCGAAAGAATGCGCTTCCTCCCCCCTGCGCCGCACCTCACCTCGCCCCAAGACCGGGGTGAAGTGGGACGTGGTGTCGGGTGAAGCGCAATCTTTTCAGGTGCCGAGATATTTTCGAAGATTATATCTATGTCAAAACCATGAATATAAAATGTCCCCTTTAGATTCTGAAGGCTTTAATTCTAGTTTTAGTTTTGTCAAAACTAAATTTTCTTCATTCCAAAGTAGTTCTTTAGTCTAAACAACAGAAGCTATATCACTTTGGAAAATTTAAGTTTTGACAGCACTATGCTATGTGAAATTAAATCAAGCGACCAAATTCATACTGGAGACTACTTAAACTAGTCCAACAAGTAAGGGAGCAAAAAAATGTTTTTTTTTCGAAATTGCACAAAGGGATTACGGAACCTAGTCCTTGATCACTAACCGAGTCGCCAGTATGAATTTGGTCGGTTGATTTAATTTCAGCCTATATAATGAACGGGCCACCTACTCATGTCTTTTTTACACCTATGTCACTAGAAAGAGGCTGCCTTTCCAAGAAATATTGATGTGAAAAAATACATCAATATAAATTATGACCAAGTATAGCAGACTAATAATTCGGTTCGGGCCGATGTGTTTATCAGGTGCGTAATAGAAATACGCCATAAACACAGGATCAATGGGAAGAATGAAAACAAAAAAGATAATGTCATATTAACAATATTCTGATGTTTCGTATCTTACGTATCATTATCAAAGAGATATAAACTTACAGATTTATTTAACTTGTATAGATTTGCAACAAATAAACACATAATAAAGCCGATTCTGAAGGCTATAATTTTAGTTTCAGTGCGACAATTAAATTTTCTTCATTCCAAAAAAAACCGTTAGAGCCTATGCACACGCGTGTGCTCGGGTTAAGGCTGTACCTGACCCTAGAATATGAAAAAAGACAGATTTTTGAGGGTTCTTTTGACGAAAGTAGGACTATCTTAATATTGGAAAAAGTATATTTCATTTCTTGATCTTTTATTGAAGTGATGTACTTATAAAGAATGTACTAATATTTATACTTTTGTCAAAAAAAAATGTTTTCCGCCATCTTTATTTTGGTTTTTAAACGTTCGTTTCAAGAACGCGTTTAAGAGATCAACTTGATTTTTTTTTATAAAATAGGTAATAGAAATATAAAGGTTTTCTACATAAATCCAGTATTAGCTAAAATAAAAACCCTCCGTTCTGTTGTTTCGCGCGTAATTATTAGTATTATGCGTCCTAGACAAATAGAAGCAATTATTGGCCAATAATCGCCTCTATCAAAAGCTAATAAAGTATTTGACATTTGCCGTTTTGTGTTGGACGGGTAATAACATTTTTTCCTAGGGTATGCCATACTCTTAACAACAGAAGCAATTATGTTTTTATTGCGAAATCCATCGCTTTGGAATACTCTAAATATTATTAGAGTGCATTACAAACCAGAAAAGATAAATTAGAAACAAATGTAAAGACAAGAATTTGAAAAAAATCCTCGGGCCGGGATTCGAACCTGCGACCTCTTGTTATCAAGACAAGCGCGCTACCAATTGCGCCACCGAGGTACTTACCTAGACCGTTGAATTTTTCCACCATACTCGTCCACCGAATATTTTTGTAACTATTTGATCTAACTAGCTTGTAATGCACATACTGACGCTCACGAGGGCGTTATGTGATTTCACGCCTTGTTCTTAAGAAACAGATGGCGCTGTCGTCGCTACAATATGTATTTATATATATATATGAATTTTTTCATTGTCTTTACATTTGTTTGTAATGCACTCTAATAATATTTAGAACAGAAGCAATATTAGGTACTTTGGAAAAATGTAAGTTTTGGCAGCACTAAAACTAAAATTAAAGCGATTCTGAAGACTTCAATGTTGCCTGTATTACATTATAACAACTAAAAACTGAAACACACGCACTCTATGTACAATGATCGTTTCCTGTTTCAGAACCCATTAGCAGTAGACTTGGTAATAAACATGCCGCTGGACGGGGTGCGGCTCATCTTCGACCCGGTCGCGCAACGGCTCAAGATCATTGAGGTGTACAATATGAAGTTAGTCAAACTTAGGTATAGGTGAGTACTGTGCTTTATACTTACTTGTTATTTACTGTTTTACGTTTGATTAGTCAAGAATGTGGCTTGTTGCTGACACACGCACTCTATATTTAAATAATACGGCCAAGAGCAAGTTGGGATCGCACATTTTTTATTTGTTTTTGAATCGTATCCAAATCTCCTTGTGCAAACTACAAAATGCGTGAATTAAATGTGTCACTGTCAAAAAGTCTCGTTTTCTGGTCTATGGTATGCTACGGTTAAAATATTTAGCTCCACATGAAGGGTACACGGAAATAACGTGCCATAAAGAAACAATTTGTTATGGCAGGTTTTTTTCTTTTCTACAAAATCTTTACATAGATAATACTCATGACTAGGCACGTTTTTTCCCTGTATCTCGAAGATATACCATACTTCAACGCAATCTGAACAACTTGGCTTTAAAATCTAGAAAAAAAAATGTACATCGCACGTTCTTTTCGTGTACCTTTCACACGTCACATCTTCAAAATTTTGTTCGCCAAGCAATCGACAACAATAAAAAAATTATAATTGGTACAAAACTAAAAACCATTTCGAGACATTGGTCTTCTGAGCATCATATATTTTTTCAGAATTAAATCATTATCAAATAAAGAGATTTAAAAAAAACCAAAAGTTGGTTTTAAAAACAATTACCTTTGCTTTCAAGTTCATTCCGTATTGAAAAAAAATCAACTATCATGTCATTGTGACTGTTGACATTGACAGCGAACACAAACATGCCAAGTATTTTTTTTTTATAATTTCTTGGCAATAGTTGGCAATGAACATCGAGTTTGAAATCCTCAGTTGCGACTTACGTTTTTTAGAATGAGTGAATAAGAAAAAAATTAAATAAGCATTAAAAACACAAAATAAAACAAAAAAAAAAAGCTTTATTTTTACGCAGACTTTCACTTTAAATATTGAAAACAAATGGTTACCTGCAATTAAATGATGTCTATTATTCAGTTTGAAGTGACAACAAGTCTCTTTATGGCGGTAACAAAGTTTTGCCCAAATTTTATAATTTCACCAGTCTTGTGTCCGCTGTTTGCTTGGGAACTGCCCGTCCCCTACAGAACAAACTATAGCCTATGTCCAAGTGAAGAGTCTGAACATAACCAGTAGTTCCGAGGATTACCTTCTACATCCAAACTCACAAACTTTACCTCTTTATAATATAAATTTAGAAGAAACAGCATCAAACTCACATACAACAACATCATCCAACATCACCGTCTCAAACATTACACAAACATGCACAACTCACAAACTTTACCTCTTTATAATATAAATTTAGAAGAAACAGCATCAAACTCACATACAACAACATCATCCAACATCACCGTCTCAAACATTACACAAACATGCACAACTCACAAACTTTACCTCTTTATAATATAAATTTAGAAGAAACAGCATCAAACTCACATACAACAACATCATCCAACATCACCGTCTCAAACATTACACAAACATGCACAACTCACAAACTTTACCTCTTTATAATATACATTTAGAAGAAACAGCATCAAACTCACATACAACAACATCATCCAACATCACCGTCTCAAACATTACACAAACATGCACAACTCACAAACTTTACCTCTTTATAATATAAATTTAGAAGAAACAGCATCAAACTCACATACAACAACATCATCCAACATCACCGTCTCAAACATTACACAAACATGCACAACTCACAAACTTTACCTCTTTATAATATAAATTTAGAAGAAACAGCATCAAACTCACATACAACAACATCATCCAACATCACCGTCTCAAACATTACACAAACATGCACAACTCACAAACTTTACCTCTTTATAATATAAATTTAGAAGAAACAGCATCAAACTCACATACAACAACATCATCCAACATCACCGTCTCAAACATTACACAAACATGCACAACTCACAAACTTTACCTCTTTATAATATAAATTTAGAAGAAACAGCATCAAACTCACATACAACAACATCATCCAACATCACCGTCTCAAACATTACACAAACATGCACAACTCACAAACTTTACCTCTTTATAATATTAGTGTTTAAGAAACAGCACCAGTCTTTTTTTCTATTACAACTCGTATCCCTTTCTCAATGAAATCTCATTTGCAGCGGCATGTGCTTCAACTCTCCCGAGATAGCGCCATCTATCGAGCAAGTGGAGCACTGCTTCGGCGCAACGCACCCTGGTCTATACGACTCGCAGCGGCATTTATTCGCGCTCAACTTCCGGGGGCTCTCTTTTTATTTCCCTGTTGATAGTAAATTTGAGGTAAGCATAGTCCAATTCATAAGTACGGAAAGCTTAGAAAAAACACACGCGTTTTCGTACTATAAATGCTGTGCGGTCCGTTTTGGTCGCATCAAAGCGTCACACGCATCCGTTGCCAATATACATAGTCGGTTCTTAAATACTGTCACTGGCCATTTATTTAAAAAATAGAACAACTAGAAAAAAAAATTAAATGGTGTTTGATTTTCAAATATTTTTTAATTAATAATCTGCCAAATCACAATTACCTTCATTCATTTTTTACGATGGAGTGGACTCGCAAAGAGGACCGAGTAGCAGTAATTGCATTGCATCGTTGCGGCCATCCACCGAAGACGATATTCAACTTGCTTCAAAAATTGAAAATCACGAAGAGGTTCGTGTACCGTACCATCAAGAGGTACAATGAAACCTCTAGTGTCGATGACGAGAAAAGAACTGGCAGACCTCGTTCCGTTAGGACTCCAGGGGGCATCAAAGCAATCAAGGCGCGTATTGCAAGAAATCCCGTCCGCAAGCAGAAACTGATGGCTTTGAAGATGGGATTAACCATAAGTACCGTAAAAAAGTACTCAATGAAGATCTGGGACTACGAGCTTACCGAAAAAAGAGTGGACATCTTCTGAACGCGCGTCTGATAGCTATGAGAGCCAAAAAATGCAAAGTTTTGCTAAAGCAGTACGCAAGAAACAGACACCGCGATATCCTGTTTACAGACGAGAAAATTTTTAATATCGAAGAGAAGTACAACAAACAAAATGACAGGGTGTACGCTACCAGCTCTGCGGCCGCTGGAAATGCCATTCCTAGAGTGCAGCACGGCCAACATCCATCATCAGTCATGATTTGGTTGGGAGTGTCCTACTATGGCCCTACTGAAGTGCATTTTTGTGAAAAAGGTGTCAAAACCAGTGCAAAAGTGTACCAAGACACGGTTTTAGATAGCATAGTAAAAGATCTGCCCCAGACACTCTATGGAGGACGGCCATTTGTGTTTCAACAGGACTCCGCACCTGCTCATAAGGCCAAAACAACTCAGGAGTGGTTCGAGCGCCAGAATATCGAGCTAATAAGGCATCAAGATTGGCCCTCATCTAGCCCTGACCTCAATCCACTGGATTACAAAATTTGGCAAGAATTGAAGGAGAAGGTCTGTTCTAAACCTCACAAAAATTTGAGCAGCCTAAAGTCATCATTGATTAAAGCAGTGGCCGATATCGACATGAATATGGTCCGTGCTGCTATTGATGATTGATAAATTTTGTGTTTAATGTAAGCTAATTAAATTACCTTTTCTTTAAAAAAAACCTTTTTTGAATATCGTGACTAGTTTTCATTTTATAGCCAATTCTGTCACAAACAAAATTGGACCGATTCGCATCAAAACTTTCGTTTTGTTTGAAGCTTCATGCAATAGTTGCGTAAAACGGAACACAACTAAAATAATGCTTTTCTCACTAGTTTCTCGTTGTTAACAAGTTTGGACCTCATGAAACACATTCCAAAATTTTCAATTTATTTTCGAAGAACAGGAAAAGGTATCTATACCATTGTATCATTGACCTCTTATAAACAACAAGACCCACAGTCTCTAAGAAGAGTTCGTCAGAAAGTGTCCGAATGTGCGACGTGCATAGTAGCAAAAATGCTTCAACCAAATTATGACGTTATGTCGTTAACATAAGATGCAGTGTAAGTTGTACGAAATCGTCATTCGAATTTGTCACGCCATAGCGGTGACAAGATGCATCGCGGACACTTTTTGAGCGAAATTGTGAGTCTTGTTGTTTATGAGACGTCAATGCATTGTATAGAAACTTTTGGTTTGATTTCTTACTATAAATTTTATGTGTTATTTAATTTAAATTGTTTTATTTTTGTTTTTATAATATTATACCTAGTATGTACACAAAACAAAAAAATATTGCAAGATATATTTCGGGCCCTACTGGGGCATCAGACATCAGTTGATATAATATTATGAATATTAAAGCTATTAAATAAAAGCTAAGCTATAAAAAGAAGCTATAAAAGTTTATATACATTTATTTTATTTTATTTATCTCGTGTTATTTCCAGCCTGGTTACGCGCACGGCCTCGGCTCGCTCCAGTTCCCTAACGGCGCGTCGCCTGTCGTTTCCCGTACCACCATCTACTACGGATCTCAACACCAGGTATGGCCTCTTGCTTCTCAAATGTCCTTTTTGCTGTACTATCCGTTTCAGATGCTATTAGGATAGGACCTTGTCATATCTGATGTCTGTGTAGCAACGTTGACGGAAGTGCGTGAGTGAATGAGATGCACATACTAACGCACACAGGCACAAGGTCCTATCCTAATCGACAACATTACAAATAAATTTGGTACAAAACTAAAAACCGTTTCGAGATAATGGCTTTCATCATCATCATAAATACTTTATTGCACAAAAAATAAGTACAAAAAGGCGGACTTAATGCATAAAGCATTTTCTACCAGTCAACCCACAGATGGTACAAGATAAATAGGTAGGTGGGCGTGCAAGAAGAGTAAAAACTTTAAAATTACAAATTAAATGAAGATACTACTCTAAATTTATAACTATAGGTAACAATACCTAAAAAGAATATATGTTAATACATAAATAAATACAAGTTTTAATAAGTATATTGTAAATAAATACATAAATAAATACATACCATGACTGCAAAAAATAATAAGAATTAAAGAAGTTCATATTTGTGTGTTTTTGGAGAGGTAGTGTCTGTGCACAGAATACTTAAAAGAGTTACGGGAGGGGGCTTTTCTGACATCATCGGGAAGTTCGTTCCAGAGACGAACAGCAACCACACTAAAAGAATTAGGCTTTCTGAGCATCATATATATTTTTTGGAATTAAATCATTATTAAATAAAGAGATTAAAAAAAAAAAGTTGGTAATCACAGGATCTTAAAAACAAATACCTTTGCTTTCAAGTTCATTCCGTATTTAAAAAAATCAACTGTGATGTCATTGTGACTGTTGACATTGACAGCGAACATAAACATGCCAAGTTTTTTTTTAATAATCCCTTGGCGATGAACATCGAGTTTGAAATCCTCAGTTGCGACTTACGTTCTTTTATAATGAGTGAATAAGAAAAAATTTAAATAAGCATTAAAAACACACAATAAAACAAAATAAAAAATACGTTTTTTTACACAGACTTTCAATATAAATATTGAAAACAAATGGCTACCTGAAATGAAATTATGTCGATTGCATTTGAAACCGATAGTGTAGTAAATATTCAAAGCCGATAGCACCATAACGATGTATCGGGGTATTCTAATATCGCATGTAAGAAGCGCGCAGTTGGTGCGTATAGCTTAGGAGGCACTGAAGAAAAAAAAGCGGCGGTAGCTCAGGCGGTAGAACACTGGCCTCTCAATCTTGAGACCCAGGTTCGATCCCCGGTCGGGCATGCACCATTGAGTATTTCGAAATTTATGTGCATAGTATTTGTGTTCTTACCTTACCACTTGCTGAAAGGTGAAGGAAAACATCGTGAGGAAACCTGCATGCCCTAAAAAGCGTGTAATTGTGCCCGAAGCACGGCGATAGGGCTCACCACCCATCTCGTTGGGACGTAATAATCGTCGGTGAAACGCGGTTGTACCGGATGTGGTCTATGACTTGCATTTCACAGTTCACACTCGGGAACGATATGTGAACAAAAAAAGCACATAATTTTGTTATAGAAAGTATTGTCCTTCTCCATTATCTAAATCTAGTTTCAGTTACTTCAATGTCTGGCTACCTACACCTATTTTCCCTAGATCGGGTTAAGTAAATATACAAAAAGCAAGGCCGGTAAAAAGTGATAATTAAAATGGAGTTTTCGTTGTTAGGTCATCGTTGTCAGTGGAAAAAATTGGTTCTATTGGTTTTCCGCGATATGGCGAGGTTTTTTATTTTTCTGGTCAGCCTTTACTTTCTATCATTTTGAGATTCAACCTAAATGCCTTATGATAAAGTTGAAATTTAACAAAAGAATAATCACTTGACTCTTCTTAATTGCAGGATGGTTTTTATTTATTTTATTATTCTGTCTGTCTGTGTTTTCTTGTCATTATAACTGAGCTCTTGTGTTTCTAATCTGTAATTTAATTTAATTTAGCATTTTGTATAAGTACTATTTATAATAATAATATAAATTTTGAACACATATGGATTACTTTATCTGAAATAAATGTTTATTATTATTATTATTGCATATTAGCCGCACGCCCGACCTAGGCTCCGCCTGCGTTAATTGAATCTGCCCCGTTTTCGGCTTGGGCGTTATTTTATCAACACCAATCTATCGTTAACCCACAACTTATCGTTAACCAGATCACTATGAAGATGATAAAGAAAACCGCAACCAAATCAAATCCGTTGAGGTACAATACTAATATCAATTTAATTTAAAATGAAATGAAAAATTCAATGCATAGACAAAAGTTTCTAATACTTTATTATTAGTATACCGGGTGTAAATAGAGTGCTACCATTAAATAAAACCACATATTCTACGGATCATACTGAACCACTTTTCCCAAGAAACATTCCCGCGCTAACCGTTAGTTCAGGAAATATTAAAGTTCCAAACAATAATGCATGAACTCTAACGCACCGACATAAGGGCGTTTTTGAGGAAGCGTCTTTTTTTAAATAGCTGTGCAGACGCAGTGTTCTAAAATAGACCTTCTTCCTACGAGATAATGTCTTTCAGTTACCGTTGAATATCTCCTTCTCTGAAAATTTGCGCGGGTATTTTTCTTGAGAGAGTTGCTCAATGTGATCAGTAGAGTACATATGTGGTTTTATTTAAAGGTCGCAGTCTATTTACATCCGGTAGATAGCAAACTTTAGATATTCGTACATATTGCATGATGTATTAAACCAATAGCGACGCGCTGTAATGCATCACTAACCCCCTTCTCCCCGCAGGCGACGCCGACGACGACTAGTACCGGCACGACGGCCACCTCCCCGCTCCCCTCCCTGCCCCTCTCTTGCTACCGCCAGCAGCTGCACCTGCGCCGCTGTGACGTCATCCGCGAGCCGCACGCCACGCGCGCGCTTCGCCTGCACATGTTCACTGAAGGTAATACACATCTATTCATATTATTCTTAATATTGTATCGAAAAGTGTAATAATTTGGCCAATTGTCAGTTGGACTCTCGCATAAAGGGTTCCGTACTACCACATATTACGTGCATGGAACCCTAAAAACATTATGGTACATCATAACAATTGACTAAGATCTTATCGCCATCTGTCATCTTAGTAATGAACCTCCTGACAAGCCACTCTTAGCGCCATCAATCACCTCGGTAAATGCTGCCAAACAAGTAATCTCAGATGGCGCTATGGTTAACCGAGGGACCTTGGGTTTTGATTGTTTCGTGATAGAGACCAAAGAAACACGTATTCTGTAAAAATTACAATTTTCCATCTATAACGGTTGAAGCTTAAGGCGCATAGGCACGCCACCATTTTAGTACAAAATTTGATAACCCGTTTCTCTGTTGTTTTTCGTTATAGACTAAAGGTATAGACCTCAATAGTTAAATACAGGCATTTACAAAGTCGCTATGTGGCTGAAATGTAAAATTTTGATATAGCTACAATCTGAGGCAAGAAAACAACTTTGTATGTAAATCTGTCCAGCTTGATATCTTTAAAACAAAATTAATATTCAAAATTTTGGCAAAATGGTGCCTTTTAAAATACCAGCACCAGATGATAGAGGTCACGTAGTTTGGTCTATTACGAAAAACAACTGAGAAACGGATTATTAAATTTTGTACTAAAACGGTGGCGTGCCTAGGCGCCTTAAACAAGCTGAAGGCTTAGTAATAGGGTCCCGTTTGGCACCCTTCGGATACGGAACCCTAGAAACGCTGTTACGCGGTTTAAAGTTCTATCAAAATATTCGGACCACGTTGGAGATGAATATAAAGAGCTACAAAGTCTTGGCTAAAGTTTCCTGCTATAGGGGGAGCCTGTTAGCCATAGGTATCATCTTAGGAATCTGCAAGACCTGCGCTTGTCTAAATACCAACTCGACAAATATGCCAGATCAGTACATTCTATGGGTATAAAGATCTATGAGGTCCTACAATAATAAGTGAAAATAATTCTAGGGTAGATCATGTAATCATATTCTGATCAAATTCTGGAAGAAAAAAATTTGCTCGAATAATTTTTCCACTTCCCAGTACAAAGTGATTCAATCAGCTGACTAAATTTCTATGGAAAGGTAAAAAAAAGTACGCGCAATTTTTTTTTTTGTTGGTTTGTGGTCTATTAGGGATACTCTATCATCTGTTAATTTTTTTTCACTTTGAATTGAGGACCTTATATAATAAACTCCTTGAAGGCATCAAGGACCTACTCGTCATTTATCCATCCAGCCTATGTTCGTCCACTGCTGGATAAGCCTTTCCCAAATTCCTCCACTCTTGACGGTCCTCCGTCCTCCTTATCCAGCCGCCACCCGCAACGTCCTTCTGGTTGTCGGTCTAACGGGCACGAGGTCATTTATAAATACATTTTATTCATAGAAAAAAAATTTCTATTCAGTGAGTGATTTTCTTAGTGAACAATAAATGAATCTGTATCATTCAAGCCTAGGTTTAGGTTTATGTATTAAATTGCGTTTATATTTGTTTGTCTGATCAATATAGCATTGAAATGTACTCATTTAAAAAAAAAACAAATAATAGTTTGACAGAATCATTATAATTTTCATCTTAAAGATAATTCAAATCACTTGTTTTTTATTGGTTCGAACGTCTCACGCCTTTCAATACTTACCCCCTTGTTCTGATCTATAGAGGACCTCACAATTTTTGCTGTATGTTGTGACATTTAACAAACCTTTTCAGGTTTTTCATGGTCTCCTAAGATGTCGAAGTTAGCAATTACAGAATTAAGTCTAGCATTGAATATATCTGTATGCTCGTCACGACAGATTTTCTAATATTTTGCGTAATGGACGATTACAAAAAGCACCACTATTGGTATCGGAGAACTTCTTAGCAGAACTACTACAACGATCAATTGTGGAAAAACTATTCGGCTATCGCAAATATTATCAAGTTTTTGAAGGTGTCTAAAATCAATGACCCCAGTATTAATTTCCACAGGCACATCTCGAGCCCTAGAGCCGGTGAAAGTGAACGTGACCCGCGTGGTCCGTTTCGGCGACAGTTGCCAGGCCGTGGCGCGGGCTCTGGGCGCGCCGAGCCGACTGTTCTTTAAGGCCGAGGACAAGATGCGCATCCACAGACCGACAGCCAAGCGCCGCGCACCGCCGCAGTCCGACTACTTCTTTAACTACTTTACGCTGGGATTGGTAAGAACTAGTTCGGTCATCCCGTCTCAACGTCTCACGTTGTGAAAAATGAGAAAGCTTCTGCCAATGTTTGAGTACTAATCATTTGCTTGGCAATGGGTTTCGTAGCCAAGATAATTGTGTATGGATACGACTTAGAAAGATTAACCAGAAGCCATAAAGCGTTAACCAGAGGATATATCATTAGGTTGAAACGTCAAAAAATTGAGACAATTGAGCTACAAATGACATTCCTCCTAATGTCGCGAATAGTTTGATTAGCCATCACGATAAATACTTGTAACTAATATATTCTATATTACAATTTCCCAGGACGTGTTGTTCGACGCACGCACGCATCAAGTGAAGAAATTTGTCCTCCATACGAACTACCCGGGGCATTACAACTTCAACATGTACCATCGGTGCGAGTTCCAGCTGCCGGTGCAACCTGAGAAGTAAGATATATCTACTTTGAGATATATGGTTGAGCTGATATTTGGTTTCTCGGTATATCATTCAGACAGATTCTCATTTGTTACAGGAAAATCCGCAAATTTTCCCTAAATCTGTTAGTTTGTTTATGTTTATATTTTCACTAAGATGTTGCATGGTTGATATCGCCTTTCTCTACAAGGTTGATTGGCCACGTTCTTTGGCCTATAATAACTTTTTGTACGAGGTGCTGTCGATATAATGCGGAAGAAAAAATGTGACTTGAATGTGTATTGACTACTATTTACAATATTATAGGAAGCTTACATAGTGTACATACTTATCATGTACAGTCGCCTACAGTTTAAACTACCTATTTGTAAACGGTTTTATCGGGTATGACCTTGCAATAAGTTTTTGGCGTCCTCGCTGTTTATAGATCACGTAAGACAATTCTATGCCTTGCATGTAAGATGAAACTGACATAAGCAAAATTATGAAATAAGAAAAATGTGCTGGTTTGCCCATTTTTGAAAGGTTTTTTTTTATGAATTCAATAGACTGCTCATTTGAGACGAAAATCAGCGTTAAGTGTATAAATGTATAGACTCATACTGACATAAGTCTTTCAAGTAATGAAAGTATTTTGTACGTAGCCTAATATGCAATTGTATTGCGTTTCATAGATCGGAGACGACTTCTCTAGCAGACAGCAGTAACTCGCCGGTGACAATATCGGCGTACACGCGGTGGGAGGGCGTATCGTGTGCGCTGCGTGTCCGCTCGCGGCCCGTCGTGCTGAACCGAGCATCCTCCACTAACACCACCAACCCGTTCGGCTCGACCTTCTGTTACGGCTATCAAGATATCATATTTGAGGTAAAATAAATAAAGAGTTGCCGACAGTAATTAAACCACCGTTGCCGCTATATGAGAGGGCGGGTAGTGCCAAACCTAGCCTCCTCCGCCGATTTCACCAACCCGTTCGGCTCCACCTTCTATAATCGAGGTAGGAAAAATACATAGAGTGGTCGTCAGTGACTATACCATCCTATTGTTCCTGGGTGGGCGTGTAGTGCGCACTACGTTTTTGCTCGAGTTCTGACTAAACAGCCTTGTTCACTAATAACACCTGATAGTGTGAGTGCTAAGGGTAATCAGAAAATCAGTAATTATGCCTCCTTATTCTGACAATTTCGGCGGTCTTTGGGAGAGCATGTCGTTAGCCTCCATCACACCAACGGTCGAGGCTACCAAGTGACCATTTGGAAATTCTTCGTATACAACTAGCTTAATTCTATATAGGTTGAAATGCTAATGTTTGTGTAACATTGCTTATAGGTGATGTCGAACAACTACATCGCGTCTATAACGCTGTACCAGCCCGAGGGGTCGCGCCCGCCGCAGCAGCCATACCGGGTCTCCTCTATAGCGTGACATAATCAGGTACAATATATTGTCACGACCGAGGGAAGGCACAGGTTTTATCGATTACTTTTTCGATCCAAATTGTTAAAGGATGTACCTTTTGGAGCCTTTATCAGTGTTTCCTTTACCGCTTAGCAAATGGTGAGTATACAAATACTCAATTTTGGACGGCTCGTTGGTACATTCTCCACCGGTAAGATTCGCAACCAGACCCACAGACGTATAATTATTAGCAGACCTAATATTAATAATAAACGCAAAGAGTCGACGTGAAGCAAATTTTAGCTCGGTGAGATACGGGCTCTTTATAATATAAATATTGCTTGTTTCCAAACAAAATATAATACGAGAAATTAGCTTAAGTATTAGCAAATAATTGAAAAAATGTGGTACATTATTTGACTCAAAAATATTATTAATTATAATTACACTTCATAAAAATATGCATACGTTAAATCTTCTTAAAATCGAATTACTTGTTTAAAAAAGTATTAATTTCACGGGAAAAGCGATTCAGCTCATATATTTCAAAACCGTTTAAAACGAAACTACCACACCCAGATACTGACTGAAAAATACTATCATTATTACATCAAACAATTATAGTTAATTGCCAAATGTAGTCGCAATTTCAAAATAACTGAATTCTTGCGTGCGCGGCAGTTGATTAGAGCAGAATAGACAATTAAAAAACTAAAGCGTTAGGGCATGACTGAAGTTTAGCATTGTGCAGCCCCTTAGTCCTTGGGTTTGGTCTGCTAGTAATTGTATGTCTGTGACCAGACCCCAAGATTGACAAGGCATCTGGCCGTTCTTGTTTTTGTAATAACGACAAAAACTTTTTATCGATTACTCGGTCTCATGAAATGCCCATCGTATTTTCTTAGGGTTCCGTACCCAAAGGGTAACCAACGGGACCCTATTACTAAGGCTCCGCTGTCCGTCTGTCTGTCTGTCTGGCTGTATCTCATGAACCGTGATAGTTAGACAGTTGAAATTTTCACAGATGATGTATTTCTGTTGCCGCTATAACAACAAAAACTAAAACCGGCCAAGTGCGAGTCGGACCTGCGCACTCCCATACAACAGACATGATTTTTTTGCCGTTTTTAGGGTTCCGTAGTCCGACAAGGAACCCTTATTGTTTCGCCATGTCCGTCTGTCCGTCTATTCGCGGCTTAACGCAGAGACTTTTTTTCTCGTCTATCCCATAGTGTGGGGTATCGTTGGATAGGTCGTTCAAAAACATGTGTGGGTGTGTGAAAACCATTTTTCGATTTAGGGATCCGTTGGTGAAATATTAAGCTTTAAAGTGAAAATTTTAGTTAGAGTGGGGCGTCCCCCCCGCCCTGCTGGCTAAACGGTCGTTTATAGAAATGTGAAAAAATTCCCAGTATATATAATGAATTTAAAAGGAAAACTATCACAGCTAAGTAGGCTTTACAGGTTTACGAGTACAGGTCGCGCCAAACTTTTGGCCCCCTTAATGTATGGGACCAGAAGTTTGGCGCGGTCTGTATTAGTAGAAAAACTTATATGTACCGGGCAACTACGGAACCCTACATTGCGCGTGGCCCGACACGGACTTGGCCGGTTTTTTAATAGTTGATGTGTGAGAAGCACACTCACTGCTATTGTTATCTTTAGTTTTAGCAAGAGCCTTTCCTTAGTTCAAGAGCATGCGTGGTGTAACACCTGATCTGATGAATTAATAAATACGATTTTTTTGTAATATTTTATTTACTTGAGTGTGATGAAATGTAACTATGTATTTCAACATTGTTGTGATAAAAAAAAAACACTTGTACTTTTCCACAGATAATATTTAATTCTACACTACCCAACCGGTTTCACTATATAAGCATCATCAGGGGCTTTTTAATTACATAATTTTATATATAATTATTTATTTAAACAATCTTTCTGTTGCTAGATGTCCGTGCAACGTGCATTTGTTTAAATAAATAATTATATATAAAATTATGTAATTAAAAAGCCCCTGATGATGCTTATATAGTGAAACCGGTTGGGTAGTGTAGAATTAAATATTATCTGTGGAAAAGTACAAGTGTTTTTTTATCACAACAATGTTTGATAAATTCCACCAAGTGCCGACAATCTCAACTATCAACTTTCATGTATTTCAACTTCCAGGTTGCTGCAGACGAAGGTAAATACACATCCTGAAGGGTTTTAGTTCTCCGCAAATTAGTGTGACAAAACTGGCACAGCAATATAAACTTATTGTCACTACGCAACTTTTACTGCTACACTCGAGGCGGCCACATATCCCTTACAAAATTACCCAAGAGGATACAGTATTTATAAAAAAAATGTGATAAAAACTGTGAAAAACTAAAAAAAAATAAGTGAGTGACAGATCTCAGATGATGTGTAATATAAGTTTTATTTACTTTCCTAGGCTGACGAGAACTATAATAAAAAAAGTTTATTTTTATCAAATCATGTAATTTTAAGTTGAAATGTTTAATAGCAAAAATGGACAGTTTTTTTTATTAATAATAATTATCTATCATAAATAGTCAAAAAAATGTGTTCTTAACGCGAGGTGAAAGTTTCGAAACAATGGGCTAAACCGGCGATAGGTATGTTGTAAATATTTATAATTTGGATGACGAGTGACGTAAGAAATCGATGTATTTTTTCTAAAAGTTTGTGTATAAGTGTGTGTTAGCGATGAATGAATAACGAGAAAAGAATTTACAGTATGTTGTTAAAACTAGCACCAACTCATGATTATTTTCTTGATCCAAAAACATATTTAGGATTATAAACTAAAATACTGTGCATCACAATGTTTTATTTATTTGTAAAAATGGTTGTATGATTTGTTAAAGTGTGATACACTATTATTATTTAATTATATTTGTATGTAGATACATTATAAGCATAAAATATGTTTCATAAACATATATGTAAATTATGGGCATCAAATACTTTAGTAATATTTGTGCTATAACATACATTTCTGTATAAAATATTTAAATTTGACAAGTATACAGCTTCTGATGTGCTTAGATAGAGTATTATAATTTTATTTATCACAATTAATTACGGAAAATACAATTGGACATGTTCTTATTATAAAATATAGTTTTTTTATTGGCTCTAAATATCTAAAGCGGTGCAAAGAGTATTTTTTTTATTCAAAACAAATATCGACAAAATTTAACAGTACGAGCTTATAAGGTCATAGCATAGAATTAGAAGGTAGACTGGTTGTGATTTTTCTCAAAATTGTATCAAATTTCCGTAAAATCGATTTCTTTCGAATATGTTTTCTCTTTCACGCACATGGCTCTCTTTATGCGTGATCTGAGAAGACAGCATTATAATATATTATTTACTTAATCGTTATTAAATGTAATAGACTCATTGTAGATATTAATTTGTTTATTTATGCACAATTTAAGTGGTGTGATTATGGCTGTGGAGCCATGAAAAAAAATGAAAAAAAATGACAAATACAATAAAAAAGTATTAACTATAAGTGACAGGTCGTTCGTTATGTGACTGAAGCAATTTTTTATACACGACATAAATTATAATATTAATATAATTTTTATTTATTATGAACTCAGAAAAACAATTTCTGAACTGCTTGTTTGGCTTCATAAAAATGAATATATTTTTAATACACCTGCTCAAAATATGATAGATAACGTGCCTGTAAAATGACATATTTCGCACTCGTGCTTTTTTTTAACTACTAACGCCATCTAGGGGAAACCGGCCACATGATATTGTAAACCTTTGTTGACCGGATACACTAAAAACTGTTTAAGATGAGTATTGTCAAACGTTTATATATGTCAAATTGTAAAAGATGTTTTAAAAATTTAAAACGATTTTAGACGTCATAATTTATATTCTTATTTAACTATCTTAGACATTATTATTAAAAAGATTTTAAAAAGAGTCAGTGGTCTTTGTAGTACAGATTGGTGCTAACCAGACTGCGTGTTCTTCTGTCATCTTGTATCTGTTTTGATTTGCAACAAAATTGCTTTTATTTTATTATTTCATGTAATTTTTCGCAGGTGTATTAAAAAATGTGGTATACACGTGCGAAAATGTTGATATTTCTCGTCCCGACTGTTTTTTGCGTCGACTGGCGTCTCGTTAAAAAAGTCAATCGTGACTCTAAATATTAACCTTTTCGCACTTGCTTCAAAATGTATTATAATGTGTTTGATTAGCTAGCCAACAAATTCCATTTAATAATTTTACTAGATTCAATACATCACTTGCATCAAAATGTACTATTGTATTAAATATTATAGTACTGGGCCTGAATCGGTAACAAAATTTATTTTATTTATGTGGTTTCTGTTTATTTAACCAGCTGTTAAATATTAATGTTAATTAATATGTTAATAGCTAAACAGCTGATAAAAAAAGCCTATTTGATAATAAACCATTGTCACGTAGTACCATAAATCATAATAATTTTATACTTTTAAATATGAAAAACTGTTATAAAAGACTTTCTTTCTGGCGACTAATAACAAAAAAGAGAAGTAATTCTTTTAAAAAAAATTGAATTTGAAACGTTACTATAGGGAATTCGAAACCTTGTACTACCTACTGTTGTACGACATTTAATTTTTTTCCGTATAATACAATATGATTCTTATAATCCATTAAAAACATAAACTTGAGAATTGTTTCTATTTTCTGAGAAGTGTATTTGCGATTTTCGGCATTTGGTAAAACATTGCTTAGGCCTCTTACAGTTAATGATTCAGCTTCGAGATTGGCGAAGGTTTCTATGTGCAGACCAGCACCTCTAACACGGAGGACCATATCAAGCTCGATAACGCTCGATACAGTGCTCTCTCTCACTCTGTTGATCTACCTATACAGGCTGTAAATGCAAACTCAAGAATCCCTTTAGGGTATGAAAGTATACACGATTCTGATGTCATTTCGAGAAAAAAATATATACTTTGAATTTTCACCAAAAATTCCATAATTTTTCTAAGCTATGTCTACGCATTCTTATCGGCCTCCGAACACATCTAGTTGCACCCCGCACCCCCCTCATCCGTGACCGCCGCCGCCGCCGCCGGGGTATGCAGTGGCCGCCTGTTGCCAAATCGTGCAGCGCCTCAATCTGAGGCCGCGGCCGCACCGTTGCAAATTCTCTTTCATTCTCTCACTTGATCACGTTATCAGTGGCCAGTGACCAGCGAGAGCGTCCTCGCGATTAGTGTATTTTGAATAAACTAAATCGTCTTATTGTGAGATACAGGTATTTCATTTAGAGATCCCAAAATAAATCTTTGCCTATCATACTAACACACCCTTAAAGGATTTTTTCTTGCCTTTGCTTTTACAACATGTAGAGGGCTGCACTGAGCTGTCAGAGCTCGATATGGTCTACCATGTTGGAGGTGCTGCACATGCCCAATTTATCAAGTATCTATTGCTCATCTAGGATAAAAGTGGTTATGCTGGGCCTTAATTACAGCCTGTACTAAGTATTATAACATAATGATTTTCGATCGCGAAATTAGTGTAGTATGTACAAAAATAGACACAGGCAAATCATTTTCGTGTGTGTCTTACGAGACTTAAGGCGCATAGGCACGCCACCGTTTTTGTACAAATTTGATAATCCGTTTCTCTGTTGTTTTTCGTTATAGACTAAAGTTCAAGACATCTATAGTTTAATACAGGCATTTACAAAGACACTATCTGGATGAAATGTAAAATTTTGGTATAGGTACAATTTAAGGGGGTATCTTCTTACCTCGGTACAAAATGCACATCATAAAATTGTTTTCCTTACTTTTGAATAAAAAGTATGCAATAAATGTGTTTTAAGCAACTTGCGGAAATAGTTTATTAATAATAAAGTCTTTACAAAAAAATTACGTACTTTAATGTATTACATTTTGTTTGAATTACATTAATTAACTCAAAACCGTGTTTACAGTTGTAATGTAATGCAGCTAAAATGTAACGCATAAAATTGAATAATTTTCATGTGATCATCTTACTATTAACAAGCAGTTTGCGCTAATTGCTATAAAACGCATTTATTGCATACGTTTTATTTAAAAGTAAGGAAAACAATATTATGATGTGCATTTTGCACCGAGATCCTCCGTTACCACCTTAAGGCAAGAAAACAACTTTGTATGTAAATCTTTCTAACTTGATATAAATCAATATTCAACATTTTGACAAAATGGTGCCTTTTAAATAATCGGTACCAAATGAAAGAGCGCTTATACTTTGGTCTATAACGAAAAAACGACAGAGAAAAGGTTATCAAATTTTGTACTAACGGAACTATTTGTCGGAACGTTTCGAGCTCGGTGCAAAATGCACAACTTATGATTGTTTTTCTTATTATTGAATAAAAAGTACAAAACAAATGGGATTTATGGCATTTCGCAACCATAGTTTAATGTCAATTGGGCTTTTCTACCAAAATTTTGTAATTTTATGCATTGTAAATGAATGTCTACGCTAACTTAAAACACGCCTTTAAGTTTGTATGGACATTCACGCTAACTATAATCCATTAAATGACGCAATTCTGCTAAAAACCCATGATAATTATTAAACAATAGTCGCAAAATAAGATGAAACTATTTTATTTCATATTATATATTTTATTCAAAAATGAGATAAGCAATTATAAGTTATGCATTTTGCACTAGGCTCGAAACGTTCCCCCTTAAACACGAAACCAATGGCGCGCCTTATGGTCACATACCGAGCGACTACTTATTTTTTATATAAATAATTAGATTATGTTGGTCGCACTGTGACTTGTAATAGTCATAGCCTTTCATAGAGATGTAATTAATATACATTTTTACACTATTTCGATCGCTTTTCAACTTTGTCTCACAAAGATGAGGTTCGCTGAGTTCTTCCTCCAAGAGAAATGTTATATTAGTTAGATTTTAATGAAATAATTCACTTAATTCATAATGTTTTTTGTATGTATCGTAGATGTGTCAGCCTTTATGCAGAACGAGTACTTAAATTTTGCTTTAACTTTATATCGCAGCAAAAATGGATATCAATGCCTCTCGAGTTACGGCTATTGTGATATAACTCAAGTGAAAAATAAGGCACTCTGATATTGCCAATCCCTCCCAGCCCCATCCCTCACCTTAAGGACGGTCGTCAAGAGCGCAGCAACTCTGTGGCGAGCGTGACCAAATGTAATGCTATTTCATTTCGCTATTGCGATGAATCTTGCGAAGGCAATGCAATCGCACCGAAATTGTCGCGGGCACAATATTGAAAACGTGTGTCTGGAGAAACAAAAATTTGGCAATACTGTGAAGGTTTTCTAGCATAATTATTATTGGTTAAAATTAATCTAGATTACATTTTCGAATACAATTTAAACACATTCGACTACACGTTTTTAAGGGTTTATTAAGATATGATTCAAATTTCCAAATTTTTTGTTCCAATTTGGCAAAGATCTAGATAATGTCAATGAACTCAGCCTAAAATATTGTAAAAACATTCCATAGACACGTCACAATAGGCTTGTGAACAGGGTAAACAAAATATTATTCTATTTAGTCCGGCATTTAGATTATCAAAAAAAATTGGACACGTATTTTTTCTTTTGTCGATCAAACAAAATATGATAAATATAAAGCGCGTCAAAGTTTGGGAGTGGGGGAAAATGACGTCACTTCTAAGTAAAATTGTACCTAGATGTGACGTCACGCGGAACTACAGCGGGCTATATCTTCAGCATTTTTTGTTTAATTGAAAAAAGAAAAAATACGTGTCCAATATTTTCTGATAATCTAACCGACGGACTAATAATTTTTTTTTAGTCATCATGCCTATTATGTGTTTGCGTTTGTTTGGTGGTTTGCTCGTGGTGGCTGTCCTTAAGCTGACTAAATATCGCGGGCTAAGTATCGTGCTCTACTTGAAATATGCCTTTTTCATTTTAGCACCGTTTCCTTTAACATTTCCAATAATGTCAAATAATTAGTAAACGCAGTAAACTAGAAAACAATTACAAAAATAACCGGGGACCTTGTCTAACTCCAACATCTATCGCTATCAAGTGTATCGTGACTGGCTAGAAATGACGTGTGACGTCACGGTACCTTTGAAAGCGGTAGATGTTAGATAATGAGGCCCGGTATTGTTGATTGCTTTCATTTTAGTTTTAGTGCTGCCAAAACGTAAATTTTCCAAAGTAAATATAGCTTCTGTTTCAAACACTAAAGAACTATTTTGGAATTAAGAAAATTTAGTCTTGACAACACGAAAAGTAAAATTAAAGCCTTCAGAATCGGCTTTAATAATTTACTAGGCTGACACAGATAAAACGTGTATTCTGCGTGTAGTAGCGTTATATTATGAATTTAGACATACTTAACAACTATGTTATGATAAGTGATTAAAAGAGACCCGAATGACCATGTCGACGGTAAATCAATTGAATGCTTAAGGGTGTAACTTTTTACCTCGGTACAAATGCACATCATAATATTGTTTTCCTTACTTTTGAATAAAAATTGCCTTTTAAAGCAATTCGCAGATATTTAAATTGAGTTTTCACATTCAAATTATATCATTTTATGATTTATATTTTGATTGCATTCGATTAACAAGCGTATTTATCGTTGTAATCGAATGTAATCAAAATTTAAGGCATAAAATAACATAATTTTAATGCGAGAACCCTATTATTAATAATCATTTTTCGCTAATTGCTATAAAACGCAATTTTTGCATAGTTTTTATCCAAAAGTAAGGAAAACAATATTATGATGTGCATTTTGCACCGAAATTCGGTTTCACCACCTTAACTTTTTACCTCGGTACAAAATGGACATCATAATATTGTTTTCCTTACTTTTGGATAAAAAGTATGCAATAAATGTGTTCTAAGGCAACTTGCGGAAATAGTTTATTAATAATAAAGTCTTCACAAAAATTATGTACTTTAATGTATTACATTTTGTTTGTATCACATTAACAAACTTTAAAGCGTGTTTACAGTTGTAATGTAATGCAGGCAAAATGTAACGCATAAAATTAAATAGTTGTCATGTGATCACCTAACTATTACCAAGCAGTTTGCGAGAATTGCTATAAAACGCATTTATTGCATACGTTTTATTCAAAGGTAAGGAAAACAACATTATGATATGCATTTTGCACAGAGATCCCCTGTTACCACCTTAAGGTGGTTGGATATCGTTCCCAAACGCTATTTACTTATTATTCGTTTTTCTTATTTTTTTATAAAATGTATTAAACAAATGTACACGACGATAGCTCAATGTCAGTTAGGCTTCTCTAGCAAAGTTGTGTTAATTTATGCATTTGTAGATGATCCTGCACAACAACTTCAAAGCATGTTTATAGTTGTTGTGCATGATTGTTTAAAGTAAATCATAAAATAACAGAAGATTTCGTTGTGCCATGAATCACATTTGTTTAACACTTTTTATTCGAAAATAAGAAAAGCAATGCGTTTGGTAACGTCACCCGTTGCAACCACCTTAACTTAACAACAAAAAGAGACCGCTATCTTTAAATGGAACTACATACTCAACTGTTAATACTAAACAACTTCACCTGCACACATGGGGAAATTATTAGACTTTCATGTACAACATTTATAGTATTTTAAAAGTCAGTATCGAAATGAGTACTTTTTCTTTTCAATAGGAAAATTGTTCAGTGTTATCAGTAGATTATGTAGATTCATTAAAAGATGCTAGTACATTTACACCTGCATAGCTAACATGGACGAATATAATAGAGAAGTTTTGTATATCGAAGAAACGTTTGACCAATGGAAACGCAGGTAAGCTTTATCACGTGATCACCGCCTCGATAAAACGACTCGTCCCGCGTGTCCATTGGTCAAACGTTTCTTCGAGAGACTAAATTTATCTATTCGTGTCATTTACTTGTGTTTGTGTACGTAACCTAAGTCGCCACTAATGTGAATTATTTTGTAATTATAATAAAAGTTTTTCAGTTTTTCAAGTGACAGGTTTTATCGTAATTTTCAATGAGTACACTACAGTAAAAATAACTTTGTTAAGTATGAAAAATTTCAGTCGGCCAAAAAAACCCGTGAATATGGCAAAGAAATGTAAATAATATACAGTACTTGCTACAGTTCCTCAAATCTATGTATTACCTTTTAAAGGTTTGCGATTGGTTTCATCGTTTTAACGACATCTTCAGGCACCAATTACGATGTATTAAACATATAAAAAAAAACAACAGATATTCTATTACGACGAGTACTTTAAAGCAAACTTTGCTAGAAAGGCCTAACTGATATGAAACTATTGTATTTCATATGCAATTTAAACTATTATCTTTTATTCGAAAATAAGAAAAAGAATCATAGGTTATTTTTCGTTAGAGAACGAAACCCGTAGCATCCATACATCGATTTGTGGAACTGTGTACCAAGATTGATTTATATTCATGACGTTCCATCAAGAACTGGCAACATTCACCATCGAATATGGCAATTTCTAGACGTAGCCCGATTTGGTCTCAATGCATGTTATTATCCATTTCATACTTAAAGCTGTTTAATTGAAAACCTTACACTTACAGTTGCAATAACACCGCCTAACGGTAGAGTTTTGTGAAATAGTCATTATAACAATATTTTTAAGTAGACACAATTATAGCGAGGCATAATATAATTAATAAAATGGTTTTTCTTTTCCTAATTTAATGGTATGAATACAGATTCACAAGTTCTGAAGCCTTATATTGTTTATGTTCTCAGATAAGCTGTTTTCATACAGAGTGTAAATAGGCCGCAAGCATTTACTAAAACGTATAATTTTATTGTTCATACGAATGCTTTTTCTGAGTAATCATCCACAAGAAAATTATATATCTCTACGAAACAATAATAGAAATTTTCTATATTTTAAAACACTTGGCGATTTTTCCATCGCAAGGAGTTACAATAGTAGAAAAATACCTAGTTATGCATAGTTTCATATACTACTTTATCTAAACTCATGCCTAACAACCTGATTTCATAATCTTGATAAAATTTGTAGTTAGCCATTTTTGATTTTTCTTGTAAAAGCTCGTTCTAAAAGTATTCGTAATTTCCGTCGCTATTTCCAGAATGTCAAGTGGAGTCAAATTATCATCACCATCACTGCTGTTAGTAATTTTAGGGCAAAATAATACTTTTGATTTGACCCATAAAACCACAGTAAATAGTAATTTCCACGTAAGCTATGGCGCCAAAATCCAACAGTCCACCACGCATGCATGTGTACGCGTTGCGTGCGCCGGCAACCATAGACAATGCAAGCCGAAAATAAAATGAAATTGTGACCTTTTGTCACGCTGCAATATTATTTAGTACGTGTTAGAGAATATTATATAATAACCTCATTGGTATTTGATATTAAACCTCTGACATGGCTGGATGGGCTAAGTTCCCTTTGTCTTTCTAGTTACTATCACATGTGCTGTAATCTCAGAAAAAGTTTTTTTATAGCATTATGTTGTTCGCAGACCTGTACTATAATTTTTTTTTTTTAGAGACGTTCATGAAAAATATCTTTCATTATGCCAGTAGTTTTGAGTTCCTAATGAGGATTTTACGATATGAGGTTAGATAAATTAACATTATTTCATTGCGGTGTACGAAAGCAGAGGAAAAATCCCGGTTCAGTACTCCTCATATCCAGATTTACTTCCCTTCTGCTTTTTCGTATACCGCAATGATATAATGTTAATTTGTAGCTCCTTGCGATGGAAAAATCGCCAAGTGTTTTAAAATATAGCAAAATTTCATTATAGTTTCGTAGAGACTAAAAAAGAAAAAGAGTGCGTCCATTAAATGAAACCACATATTCTACCGACCCTACTGAACCACTTTTCCCAAGAGTCATAACCGCGGACACCCTTAGTTCAGAAAATAATTGAGTTCTAAACAAAATGCGTGAACCCTGACGCACCGACATACGGGCGAGTTTAGAGAGAGCGTCGTCCGTTTCACGACGATACTCTTGACGACGTATGACTCTTGGGAAAAGTGGTTCAGTAGGGTCGGTAGAATATGTGGTTTCATTTAATGGTCGCACTCTATTTACACCCGGTATAATATTATGTTAATGTATATACGTGGGACGCACTATAAGTTTCCGGAATGAATATGAAAAAATACTATTAAAGGTACAAAATTAATTTATTGTTTTTCAAAATAATCTCCCTTGGCGTCTATGCACTTTTTCATTCGATCAAACCAGTTTTGAAAACTTTTGTGCCACTCCCCTGTGGTGACCTCTGAAACGTGTTTTTCATACTCCTCGACAGCCTCTTCTGGTGATGAAAATCGTTGACCACGTAATTGGTTCTTAATTTTTGGGAACAGAAAAAAGTCACAAGGTGCCAGGTCGGGACTGTATGCAGGATGACTCATGAGTTCTACATTTTTCGTCTTCAAAAAGTCGTTTGTCTGTCTGGCCGTGTGAGAACTAGCATTGTCGTGGTGCAGGATGATACGGCGTTTACGGTTATTTTTACAGAGTTCGTCAATAACTTCCGGCAAACAAATGGCCGTGTACCAGTCACTATTCACGGTACGACGATTCTCTAAAGCAACAGTAGCCACGTGTCCAGTTTTATTAAAAAAAGAAGCAATCATCCGCTTAGATGCACTTTTCACGCGCGCCACTTTGGTTGGTTTCGGCTCATCTTGAAAGACCCATACGCTCGATTGCTGCTTTGTTTTGGGATCGTAGCAATAAATCCATGTTTCGTCACCTGTTACTATGTCCCACACCAAATTTGACGCACCTTCGCTGAATCTGGTAAGCATGGCACTGCACCAAGTGACGCGGTCCGTTTTTTGAGCCTCGGTCAAGTTGTGTGGGATCCACCGCGAGCACAGCTTTCTCACACCCAAATGTTTGTGTAGGATTGATTGTATTTGACTCATGCCTATTTCTAAGGATGCGCGAATTTCATGGTAGGTCACATGCCCGTCTGTTTCAATCATACGGCGCACAGCATCGATGTTTTTGTTGGTCACAGCGGTGGACGGCCGACCATCGCGAGATTCGTCACTGAGATTGATACGACCACGCTTGAATTCTGCAAACCAGCTATAAACAGTCGTCTTGCATGGTGCTTCATTGCCAAAAGCTGTTTCAAGCCGAGCGATGCTCTGTTGAGCTGTCAAATTACACTTAAAATCGTAGAAAATCATACTACGAAAATTTTCCCGAGTTAAATCCATGTTGATGCAGACACACAATTTTTTAAATGGCGCCACAAGGTAAAAACAAAAGACAGTCAGATGAAACAAACTGCATTCTACAGCCAAAGAGTTCTATTTTCAAATGTTGCAATAAATTTTTAAATATTGTTTATGTAAGTGGCCAGTTCCGGAAACTTTTAGTGTTACCTATGTATATTTGTGGAATTAGTAAATCAAAGTCGATCGTTTCAATTTGTGTCGGATATGGTTGTTGAAGTTTAGTGTGTTCTGTAGAATATGTGGTATGCTAGCAGTCCGTCTACACTCGGTAAAAGCCTTTACTAGTTATTGTCACTGACTTTGTGCAGGTTCCATGTTGCAAATTCGTTGTCAAACCAGTTGTTGAAATGTTGTTCTATTATACGTGGAAAATATTGTGCTCACATTGAATGTTTGTTTTAGGAGTACGCCACAATGTTCATCATCCACTGTCATAGTGTATAATAACATGTAGGTACATTATTATAAAGTGGGAATAAGATAGCAATACAATTAGATACAAATAAAATCACCTGAAACAAGGAGTACTTAAGGGGGTAACTTCTTGCCTCGGTACAAAATGCACATTTATTTATCACAATATTGTTTTCCTTACTTTTGAATAAAAAGTATGCAATAAATGTGTTTTAAAGCAACTTGCGGAAATAGTTTATTAATAATAAAGTCTTTACAAAAAAATATGTACCTACTTTAATGTATTACATTTTGTTTGCATTACATTAACAAAC
Source organism: Ypsolopha scabrella (assembly GCA_910592155.1). Lineage (NCBI taxonomy): Eukaryota > Metazoa > Arthropoda > Insecta > Lepidoptera > Ypsolophidae > Ypsolopha > Ypsolopha scabrella. Next base: position 10,665,318 of record OU342981.1, on the reverse strand, counting down.
TTAAAAGCGTGTTTACAGTTGTAATATAATGCAGCTAAAATGAAAATTGAATAATTTTCATGTGATCACCTAACTATTAACAAGCAGTTTGCGCGAATTGCTATGAAACTCATTTATTGTATACTTTTTATTCAAAAGCAAGGAAAACAATATTATGATGTGCATTTTGCACCGAGATCCTCCGTTACCACCTTATCCGCTGAATATGCTTTATTTTTGACTAAGTATTCAAATTATAACTAAATGTTCCATAGTTACATTAATAGTGGTAAAATACGCTTTACTCTTTTGTGTTTCGTGTTGCAATTTTTTTTTTATACATATATAATTATACTCACGCCTGTCCCATAGAGGGGTAGGCGGAGACTACAGATAATTATCTGCTACGATCCTGATTTTATAATACAACATATTAAAAATATTTTTAATTAAATGTCGATAATATAGGGTGAAATTTACTCAACCGACCAAATTTATACTGGAGACTCGGTTAATGATCAAGAACTAGGTTCAGTAATACTTTTGGCCAATTTCGAAAAATAATTTTATTGCTCCCTTATTGGTTGGATAAACTAGTACAATTCCTAGGGGAAATTTTTTTTTTTCGAATTTTGCCTGTAGTGTCGTTAAACATTGTTCCTGATGACTAACGGAGTCTCCAGTGTGAATTTGGTCGGTTGATTTAATTTCACCTAGTATATTTAATATTACCTTATATGGCAACATTTTAGAAACCAAATATTTAAAAGCTTCGCTCAATATGATTTTAAAATAAGGATTATTTTAATTTTAAAATTGTTACTTACATCAAAATTTTTGGAATTACTATAAAATGATTGTATTTATTGACATTTTGTACCAATTTTTTTTTTACGTTTTGCAACTTCCACAATCTGAAAAATCTATGTATTAGTATGACATACTCATAAACCGTTTTTTTATGTAGAGCAATCAAGGGCATTCACGTTACATTAAGAAAAAGGTTTCATGAAATACTGTTACTTATCCCTAATTTTTATATTCTGAAATGAAGTGGGTTCGAGAGGAATAATGTCTCAAAAATTACCAAAAAAGTAAATAAAAAGATTTCATACAAAAACAGCTTGTTATCACTTCGACCTTCTAGCACCTAAGTAAGTATAAATAATTTGGCCAAGTGCGAGTCGGACTTGCGCACAAATAGTTCCGTACCACCATACAATACGGGTTCTGTCCCTCACATTAAGTTGGATATTTTTCATCCCAGATTGAATCTAGTAAAATTAATGAATGAAATTTGTTGGCTAGCTAATCAAACACATTAAAAATATTATAGCTGCCCAAAGCAGTGACCATTAAAAAAAACTATAATTAAAGCAGAACATCTTAAAACACGCAACACAAGTTTTTCGCCTTATATCTTTTTCAATTCTAGCCCTTACAATTAGAAGATAAGATAAGATAAATTTATTCAGCTTTCCTTTTGTACAGAAAAGAGGATAGGTTCCGAAAAACCATAATTTATTCTTCCTTGTTTGAAGAATCTATCAATCAAAGCCGTTTTATCTGGCTTCCTATAATGTGTCTCCGCACTTGAAGAATCTAGCAATACGAGATATTTGAAAAAAATTTGGACTTCTGTCAAGAATATAATGTACACTCTTATCGAAACAGAATCTTCAGAAGTCATTCCAAAATTGAGCCATAAAAAATTAAAGATGACTCCAAAAAAAGGTTTCATGTCGAGTTTTAACATTATTTGAGCAAAATCATATTATATTATTTATTAATTAAAATCTGTATAAACTTTATTATACTGTTATCTGAACAGATATTTGATACAAACTTTAGTTTTTTTTATAAATAATAAAATTCGTGATAAAAGTCGTCATTTTGATAATTTTCCAGAATTCGTCCCTCTCGCACTGCAGGTTTTTCGGCATGGAGTAACAGCGATCAATGCAATCGGAACCTATTCTCTTAAGGTTAGACGGTAAATCTTTCGCGCGCGAGATTTGGATTTTCCCAATTGTTATAGCTGTTTCGGTCAATAAAAGTATCAAATAAGGACCCTGCAAGGGCGCTGCTGAATTAAGTATAGGTACAACATTAACACATATGTAACAACTTACAAGTCTTACAACAATTTGCTTATTTGTTAAGAGTAGACTGCTTGCAGAATTTGTGGTAAGTCTTAAAGCTATTGACTCTTCGAGATTAGACAATCGACATTGGAAAACAAAGGAGTTAGAAAAATTTTTTGGATAGCGATTTTACAAATTATTTTAAGGATTTATAGCTTACTAGCTTTTGCCCGCAGCTTCGCCCGCGTTCAGAGAATCTGTGCCCTTTTTCGGCTTGGACGTTATTTTATGAACACCCCTTGTAGCCTATGTGTTGAACACGGTTACTACGATGATAATAAAAAAACCGCATCCAAATCCGTTCTGTGGTTCTCGAGTTATAAAAGCGTTTATTCAATCTTTTCCCTGTTTTCGGCTTGGGCGTTATTTTATGAACACCCTTGTAGCCAATGTGTTGACCAGGGTCATTACGATTATAATAAAAAAACGCATCCAAATCCGTTGAGTGGTTCTCGAGTTAAAACTAAACAGACAGACAGACAAAAATTGTAAAAATTGTTGTTTCTGCCTCGGTACAGTACCAATAACCCATTTATGTACAGACACGACTTTTTTACTACTTTCTTATTAGTACCTAGATAATAATAAAAAAATCTACTATTATTGGCATTTAAATACAACATCTCAATGGAATTTTGTAGACCTAAAATCAAACCGTATTTTTACGGTTTCTGACCCACGGACCAACTAACCGACCACCTGGTTGCTCCGTGGGGAAATGTCAAAATATCTGAATTTCATGCCCCACCATGGTACAATCATTTTTTTGTATGACCCACGGTCCAACTCAGCTGATAATGAAGAAATAAAAATTCAAAAGCCAACGTGCTTTCCAAGACATTAAACACCCGCGAATAATCCTTTTTTTTCACAAAAAAAAGTTTCTTATATCTAATTTTGCTATTTAATACTATCCATACATTTTTTAAACAGCAAAATTTGATAGTAAAAACATTTTTTTGGTGAAAAAACTGATTATTCGTGGGTATGTAGAATTGATGGAACGTGTAGAAAAAAGTAACACAACGAAATTACTCTAATGCTTTTGTTGTCGTTGTTGGTTCCGATAAGTTTGTATGGAGAGCGGCTTTGGTTGGGCCATATTCAATGTATACCTTGAGATATGAAGAAAAAAACCGGCCAAGTGCGAGTCGGACTTGCGCACGAAGGGTTCCGTACCATTATCTATGAAAACGGCAAAAAAATCACGTTTGTTGTATGCGGAGCAACCTTTAATATTTATTTTATTCTGTGTTTTAGTATTTGTTGTTATAGTGGCAACAGATATACATCATCTGTGAAAATTTCTACTGTCTAACTATTCATGAGATACAGCCTGGTGACAGACGGACGGACGGACAGCGGAGTCTTAGTAATAGGGTCCCGTTGGTTAAGGAACCCTAAAAACGAGTGGTGTCAAGACCCGTGGGTGACTCATACCAAAACTATGGTGTGAATTTAAAACTCTAATCTAGCCATCTCAATTGATCCCATTTGACCATACAGACCTTAAGACCCTGGTATGATAATTTTAATCATCTTGAATCAGGACGATTGAAGTATTATGCACCCATGACTGCTTTTCTTCAATTAGAGTCCACTTTTCAAAAAAAAGTCAGAGAATGTAAAGTAACTTTACTAGGGAGTAACGTGAATATTGTTTTTCCAACGCAGCTTAGTGACAGATTAGTACAAAAATACGTTTTATTAAATATCAATAATTAACCAGCCCCCTGATTCTGTATCGTAAACTTAGTTGCCACACCAAGTGCCTATCGTCTAAAACATACATATCCGCTTATCTAAGGATAAGTTCGCACTTGAAATGACTTCAGAATTAGTAAATAGTTCAATACCCATCAATAGTTATTTTATAAGTTCATGTTTTATCTGTTTTTGGTGAATAGCAACTATAGCTAGCAACCGACACTGAGTTACATAATATCCCCGCTAGTATTACTTTATCGAAGAATGCATTGATAAATTATAGATGATATCATATTAATAATAAAGAATGCTACTTTATTACGTGTGAAGAAGTTAAAAAAATGTTTGTCAAGTGTGAGAACGACTCGTGCCCACAAACAAACGTATTCCACGAGCAGTTATAGGAGACCAAACTAACTTGACACTTACGATGATATTAAACTACATGTATTGTATTCAAAGGGTTTAATTGGGTCCTATAGTTATTTATTTATTTCTTCTCGAATAATTAAATATCGGTAATTTTTAGTATTTTTCCTAGACGTGTGTTATAAGAATTACTCGTAATTGTGAACGGAGTTCAGCAGGCACGTATCCAGACTTTTGTTTCGGGGGGGGACATTCATTGAAAAAACAATGTAAATTGTGAGAGAAACCTGTGTAATCACTGTACTATATCCATCCATCAGCCTGTTTCGTCCACTGCTGGACATAGGCCTTTCCAGGATTTCGCCACTCTTAGCGGTCCTTCTGGAAGAAATGCCCATACTCACACACGCTGGGCAGGCGAGTTGGTGAGCGCGGTGCCGAAACCCTTGCACCAGCGACGCCGCTACCCGCCACTAGTCTGTTTTATATAAGGCCCGGCAATTGGGGATGGATATACCGCCATCCATCGGTCCCAGGCAATGGTCGGCCGCCTGGTTTTGCCTGAGAGCTGTCCTCTTACTCTCCCCCGAATAACATCGGGAGGATTTGCGAGTAATATGGTGGTACCTCCACGGTCGAGCCCGGCATCAGCTCTACCACCTTCACTCTAGTTCTCAGTATTATAAATAATGTACTCTGTGCTAGGAACCCTGGTCAAAAATGGCCGCCACTCTTTAGACAATGGAGTCAAGTTACATAATTTATAATAATAATAAACATTTATTTCAGATAAAGTAATCCATGTGTTTAAAGTCGTAAGTTGAATTGAACATGAAAACAAAAGTCAATACAAAGTAAAAAAAATTTATTCCGCCCTTTAAGCAAAATCCTGCGTACGCCCAGCCCCCTGATTCTGTATCGTAAAATCAGTTGCCAAACCGAGTGCCTAGTGTCTAAAACATACATATCCGCTTATCTAGGGATACGTTCGCACTTGAAATGACGTCACAATTAGTAAATAGTTCAATATTCATTGAAGGTTATTTTGGAAGTTCATTTTCGCAGTACTTGGTAGTTGTTACTACGTGCTCGTACAACTGCTAACTTGGACAAACAATGATAGTGGTATCAAGGTGCTATCTCCTAATAACGATCGGTGTTTCCATTCTATTTACGTCACTGGTATAAATAGTACGTTGCACGAGAACTTTGATCAACTGCATGATGTGGCGCTTTTTTATATGTAATTATTATTTCCGTTCTATTGAAAGATCGTTCGCTCAAGGTTCTTGTCGGGGCCTCGAGGTAGTTGCATGATGCAAGGGCAGACGGACGGACGAACGGGTCTGGGAACTTTAACCATACTACAAACGTCTTATTTTGTTATATTAGCTAATGGGCGTATATTGGGGGGGTTGAGGGATCGGACACCCCCCCACCTTAGCATACGCGAAAAAAGAAATATTCCCGTAATATAAACATTTTGTATCCATTACGGGTTATCCGTGCCATAAAATACAAAGTACATTTTATACAGCAAAATTCATAGTGAAAGTAATTTTTTTTTTGGTGTTCCTTAGAAACGCTACCTCAGCCCCGAGGGGGTCAACATTTTATTTATCATTTTTGGATCCCCCCCCCCCCATCAGAAAGCTATAGGTACGCCCATAAAATATTTAATAATACGGGACATAAAATATACACCTGCATAAAATAGAGGAATCTAGGAATAAAAATATTATGTATACATAATGCAATGAACAAATAAGTTGATAAATAAATACGGGAAATACATACAAAAATATGAAGGTTGGGCTACTAAAATGTAATAAAGTTATACACCTGCATAAAATATAGGAATAAACATATTATATATACATAATGCAATGAACAAATAAGTTGATAAATAAATACGGGAAAAACATACAAAAAATATGAAGGTTGGGCTACTAAAATGAAATAAAGTTATACACCTGCATAAAATATAGAAATATTGGAATAAACATATTATATATACCTACATAATGCAATGAACAAATAAGTTGATAAATAAATACGGGAAATACATACAAAAAATATGAAGGTTGGGCTACTAAAATGTAATAAAGTTATACACCTGCATAAAATATAGAAATATTGGAATAAACATATTATATATACATAATGCAATGAACAAATAAGTTGATAAATAAATACGGGAAATACATACAAAAAATATGAAGGTTGGGCTACTAAAATGTAATAAAGTTATACACCTGCATAAAATATTGAAATATTGGAATAAACATATTATATATACATAATGCAATGAACAAATAAGTTGATAAATAAATACGGGAAACACATACAAAAAATATGAAGGTTGGGCTACTAAAATGTAATAAAGTTATACACCTGCATAAAATATAGAAATATTGGAATAAACATATTATATATACATGATGCAATTAACAAATAAGTTGATAAATAAATACGGGAAATACATACAATAAATATGAAGGTTCTGCAACAATGCAGAAAACTGCATCAAAATCCATCAAATGGTTTCGAAGACATACAGCTTCTTCGCTGCTAAGAAAATAATACGTATTTACTTAACAAATCCATGTAAATTCAGTCACGACCTTCTTACCACTTTCTTATTATAACCCGATATTTTTCAACATCGCAACATCTTTGTTTACTTACATAATGTTCTCGAATGAGAATCGTGCACTGCGTGTATATAGTGCAGTCGTTATGTGCGTGCACGTAAAGTAGAAACACGACCGACACGAAATTAGAAATGCATATATAAACAAATAGGTGACTTTTAGTTTTGTAGCCAAATTCGTACTTGAGTATGATCAGTAACACGGATCGATAACACTTCTTGCAAACTTGCAAATTCAGTAAATAAAATCTTGACGTCCTAATAGTAATTGACTCGGGGCTGGGCTTGCGTTTGTAAGGAACACGAAAAGAATAATTTACGAATTTCACAAAAAGGGTTACTGAATCTTGTTACTGAGATAAAGTATTCCAATTGACTTTTAGTTTTCATGAAAATAATTTTCTATGTCTGAATTTCTAATTTCTAACTCTAGGTGGTAGAGCTGATGCCGGGCTCGACTGTGGAGATACCACCATTTTACTCGAGAACAGCTCTCAGCAAAACCAGGCGGCCCACCATTGCCTGGGACCGATGGATGGCGGTTTATCCATCCCCAATTGCCAGGCCTTAAAACAGACTAGTGACGGGCAGCGACGTCACTGGTGCAACGGTTTTCGGCACCGCGCTCACCAACCCGCCTGCCCAGCGTGTGTGAGTATGGGCACTTCTTCCAGGAGGACTGCCAAGAGTGGTGAAATCCTGGAAAGGCCTATGTCCAGCAGTGGACGAAACAGGCTGATGGATGGATGGATGGATACTAGATAATGGTACGGAATCCTTCCTGCGCGAGTCCGACTCGCACTGGGCCGGTTTTTTGGAATCAGCGAGTTATATTCTCAGCTAGGATTTTTTTTAAATCTATTTTTGCAATTTTGCTTTTCATCAAAACGAGCCACATATATTTTTCCTAAACAGCACCCCATAAAAACTGAACACTGGAATGCGTATGTTTTACTGCAGAAGTGCAGAACCCTTATCCTGCCTATTCACAATTGTCATCTAGCTATTATCTACATCTATATCCTCTATATACTAATAATAAAGTAGTAAAAAAGTGTCTGATTTTCGCGAAATTTTAAATGATATTGTCATTTGTGTGGTACTGAAGGAAAAAGTAAACTTTTTTGAATTTTTGTCTATCTGTCTGTATGTTCGGTTTTACCTCGAGAACCACTCAACGGATTTGGATGCGGTTTTTTATTATTATCCTACGGACTCTCGTCAACATATAAGTAGGATATAAGAGGTGTTTATAAAATAACGCCCAAGCTAGAGCGGGACAAAGATTGCATATTCGCGGGCAAGCCGCGGGCAAAGGTTAGTAATAAAATAGCACAATAACTTGAGTTTTACATTGTATTACAAAAATAGCATTTCCTAAGTGCCTCTGAGATAGTCCAGGTGCTACAAGATATTCCAAGACTTACTGTCTTGTTATGCGTGCTTAGCATGTCATGCGTGCTTTGTTCTCTGCACCACAGATAATATAATCAAATCAAATCATTTTTATTGTCAGGCATCTGTGGCCCATACATAAATACCTTACAAACTAACATAAAAATAACTAACATATAAATATTTAAAAACGGATAGGATTCACTTGTTTAACTGTGCGAGGAGGCACCACAGGTCGAGCTTTCGATGTGAGATTATGACTCATCATCATCAGGACTCTTCGGGAGTACGGGCGCGCACGGCGGTCAGTTGAGTACTGACTCGATCGAAAGCTCGACCTGTGCCTCCTTGCACAGGTAAAAAACCGGCCAATTGCGTGTCGGGCCACGCGAAATGTAGGGTTCCGTAGTTGCCCGGTACATATAAGTTGGTCTACTAATACAGACCGCGCCAAACTTCTGGTCCCATACATTATATCCTGTACTCGTAAACCTGTAAAGCCTACTTAGCTGTGATAGTTTTCCTTTTAAATTCATTATATATTATATACTACTTCTGTGAATTTTTTCACATTCCTATAAACGACCGTTTAGCCAGCAGGAGGGGACGCTCCACTCTAACTAAAATTTTCACTTTAAAGCTTAATATTTCGCCAACGGATCTCTAAATCGAAAAATGGCTTTCACACACTTACAATGTTTTTAAACGGCCTATCCAACGATACCCCACACTATGGGATAGACGAGAAAAAAAATTCATCCCCAGTTTACGTGTATGAGAAAAAAAAAAATTTTTTTTTAAACGCTGTAGAGTGAAATTCGCATCACTTCGAGTGAAATTCACTCGTTTCCAAACGAAACCTAATTTTAATGATTCACTCTGCACTCTCAGACCAATGTCTGAGTCTGCTCTATGTCTTTGTTTGCGCCAAACTGGTCATGCATGTGTGTGTCAGACTCGCACCAGAGTTCCGTATTTCATCAGTTTGGGGGAAAGTCAGGAAAACGGTATTTAAACTCTTCCCCACCAATGTTTATGATGATTAAAAAAATAGAATTGATTGTACCAGATAATTACTAAAGCCCGCTTTAGATGATGATGGATTCAGCTTCAGCCGTCATAGGTAGCGATTTGAAATTTTCACAGTACACGTGTTAAATAGCCTCTTTAACAGCAAATAATCATCTACATATAATACATATACATATAATAAAACAGTAGAAACCGCTATGTCTGTAAATTGAAGAAGAATAATAGAACACAAATCATTGATTTTTAGAATTCTTTTGTCTGTCCGTCTGTTTGTTCACGCACATCTCTAAAACTTCTGAACGGATTTTCATGTAGTTTCCACAGCTGTACAGAGCTTAACTTGGAATAGAATATAGGCTTTATTTCATCAAATCGGATTTCGGAAAAAAAGTTATCGTCATTCAAAGGTTTTTGGAACTTACTTTTCTACTGGTAAGTAGTAATTTTTTTAGAAGTTATGTAGAAAATAATAATTCCCGAACGTTTGTAAAATTTGGTTAGAATGCAGACCCTTCTAGTTTGGGCTTATTTGATTGGTCTTTATTAGCACATTGGTAAAACATGGTGACCAGGGTCTGATGATGGGACTGGAAGGTGGGTACGGGATCTTCTCAACGGACAACAGTAGACCCTTCGAGTTTGGGCTTATTTGATTGGTCTTTATTAGCACTAGCTACAATATTTTGTGGCATTTCGAGTGCAAACATACAGGATTAGTTTTTCAAGCGGGCGTGGATTGCCAAATCCAAAAAAATTGGGGGAAGAGCGAAAAATGTTCAAATGAGTCTTTCTTTCTTGCATTAATTAAACCTTAACTAACCAATTATTTGTTCCAAATTATACCCATTATTCCAATACATAGCCAGCCAGATTTGGTGTCTCAAGGATTGTACTGTATTCAAGATTGTGGATGCGAAACATGTTCCAAACACATCGAGTATACCCTGTCTGTCCCTCTTTAGGTAGATCAACAGAGTGAGACAGAGCACTGTATCAAGCGCTATCGAGCTCGATATGGTCCTTCATGTTAGAGGTGCTAAAGTGTGTTAAAAAGTAAGCACCAAGAATAGTTTACGGAACGGGTAAATACCTGGTCCGCGACGACGACAATTTTGATGAAAAGCAATATGTTATATATTTTACTGGCCTTTATCGCGATGTTTTTGGAAAAACTAAGGACATACACCACTTCATATTGGCCGTCTAAATAAAGGCCTAGAATTTATTTTAGTTGAATTGTTTCTCTTTTGCGAGTTATTTTATTACTTACGAGCCCGCTCCGAATCGTTATTCATGATATCTAAGTATCAAAATAACGCACAAAGGAGAAACAATTGAATCAAATAAATTTTAGGTCTTCATTTAGATGTCCAATATGGACTGGTGTATGTCCCTGATTTTTACAAAAACATCGCGGCAATGACAAGAAAAATAATTATAATAATGCTTCGCATCAAAAAGACGAAAAATACGGAGCGGGTTCTTAAGGCTGCATATAAGGTCAGATTGAGCACCTCATTTTGCAGAACTGAACTCAACGACGTTTTCTTTTAGTTTAAAATAGCGCGCTCCAGCCTTGGCTGTTACGACCACTAAGAAAGACGCGCCCACAAAAATCTGCGTTCTTTTGCTCCTGATTAAATTTTTTTAAATATTCTAATTATAGACTTAGGAATATGATTCTAAGACGAGCTGACGATATCAATTGTTAACTTATTTCTAATACAAGTTTCAAGGCTGTACGAGTATGATTTAACATTAAATTTAAAGGTAACTTCGTAATTTTTTTTCTATCGAGCGAACTTAAAGATTTTGCTTTTTTTCCAAGATCTGCCTATTAGCCATAATCTACTGTCATCATAATCTACTATCTATATTATTTTTATTATACCGATTAACGAAGTCACACAATGTGCTATGGTCATTTGAAGTTGTGCATCGAGCCTTATACGGACTCTTAAAATAAAATTGAGCACTTTTATTTAATTTGTCGTGTCTCATTTCTTCCCAGTATTTGATCCGCAACCCTATTGGATGGTGCAGTGTCTTTTTAAATCAGCGGGTTTGATTCCCGGATAGGGAAATTATTTTTTCAAAAATGTAATTTTGCTGTTTTGTTCTTCATCAAAATCGGTCCCGAGACCTTTTTGAGCATTTTTCTCTATTCCTTTCTGATTTGGCAATCCAAGTCCACTTTAAAAACTAATCATGTATGGCTCAGTTATATATTTTTATAGTGAGCTCTTTAATACCTACTATTTGGTACTTATATTGTAATTTTACAAAATCCTCGTAATTTTCCCATAATCAAGATATTTATATTTTGGTCCACCGGTATCGGAGATAAGAAAACATACTCGTACCTTAGACCATTTAACACGGGACCTGGCAAAGCGCGCCGCGCGGCGAGGCGGGGGGAGGAAAAGAAAGAGTACAATGTAGCATGAGTTCACATCATTCAAGTTACTAAGTACGATAAATTAAAATTATACCTTTTTATATTTGATTTAGATGCTGATTTGAATTATATGTTTAGTTTTTTAATAAAACACGACATATTGAAATAAAAATTATAATTTTAATATAACGTACTTAGCTACTTATTTCACTTACCTTACAGTAGTATCATATTTATTAGTATCATAATGTATAAAGTTTATATCCTTAAAAATATTGTAATCCAATCTCGTAAAATCCGACAATATCGATCTCAGGTGAACTCATGCTAGTTCCTTTCCTCCCCCCGCCTCGCCGCGCATACCTCAGAGAGTGCACAGCAGTTATGGCCAAGGTATAGTACTGAAATTATTCTGCCGTTTTCGACGGGAGGGGAGGTAAACACGCACAGCACACATTTACTCATTCACGCACACTCCGGCGAAAAATTGATATGTCACACTAAATCAAAAGCTGCAACACAAACACAAGCAAACTTACATGAACAAATTGTTCATGTACTTCGGCAGAGGGGGATAAGTGCGCTTGCCTAGTCCCGTGTATAATATGGTCTATATGGTCGCCCTGACTTGTACCTACAACTTTTTGCGGTTTTTCAAATACTTTTCTAAAACTGTACACGTCGGTAATTATAGCATAATCTTTTTAAGCGACTTAACTTTATTATTCGTATAGAGGGCTTCCATTCCGCAATTACGTAATTGTATAAATAATAAATTAGTCATTAATTATAAAAATAAAAACATTTGTACGTGTGTACTTACGTGAAGGTCGAAAATTTCATTCATCTCTTGTTACGATTAGTTTGGTGAAGGTTGTTGTAATTTGTCACATCATTATGACGTGTTGATGATAATAAATAACGGAAGCCGTCACATGATTCGTGACTTGGTTACCAAATTCAGAATCTGTAAACCCGGAATGCCTAGGCATTTGATGCATGATAAGTAGCGTGGTTCAAATTCTAGGACATGTTTTTTTATTGGGGCCAATTGATATATATGGGTATATACTTATGAGCCGCCCGTCTTCGAGACCACAGTCACAGAGAGCTGACATTAAACCCTTAGTTTGAATTTAAATGAATAGGAGAACAGTCTCATTCTTGTGAGCAAGTCTCATTCTGATGACAAAACTTGTGATGATGTTGATGTTGAGGCGGGACGCCTGCTGGGCTCAGGCGGATGGTCGGCTCTCTAATTGGAGCTATTCCATCCAATTCCCATTGCTTGGAACTTTGGTATCCTAATGTCCCAGGGGCATTCCCTCCTCAAATCTTCCGCTTCTTTTAATAAATCTAAGTATGTCTGAGTGAGTACATAAGGTACTTTAAATCTTCTTCCTTGATGAAGACTTGTGACTCTCTTGTCAAAATTCCTAAAGAACCACGGACGGGAATCGATTTGAGGTTAGATTTGACAGTAACGATATACAAAAATTTTGTAAATAAATAATGTAAATTTTTAGGAGGTAGAGAAAGAAGGTCTTGGCTTGACTGAAGTTTAGATACAAGTTGTCGTCTCAGCAGGTATGCCCCACACTAATTGTACATATTATTTTTATTATTATTATTATATATAGATATACTTTTCAGTCACGGGCTCCTAAGTACCCGGTCATTTGAAAGGCACTCATAACCGAAGCCAACATTGATGTGAGATGGCCGCATCCATGGAGGCCTCTCCCTCAATGTACAATGGGATAAACTAACAGACAGTCCCCCATAGTTGCCAAACTATTGCCAGGAAGAAAGGAAGCCACTTGGAGTGGGCTATGAGATGCTAAATGAACGGAATAACAGGGGTATGGAGTGAAATAACGGATATCTGCCTCAAAAATCTCTCGCAAATTTAGGTCTGGCCAACGGTGACTTGCTGCTTGATGACTACCCAGAAGGATAGCCGTTGTGGGCCCCCTATCTAGCCACCATGGGGTGGCCAGGGGGCAACACTATGTAAGCAGCTAAGGTTGTCGAGAGGTGAATCTGCGGAGCGCAAGATCCTTATACAGTCAAGTGCCCCCGGCGCGGCGTTATGACATTTTACACTTCCAACCTGGAGCAGGTTCCGCTCTTGCGACTCCACTCTGGCCGCGGAGGTGTGTCGCTGTGTTTCTCCTGGAGGTGTCGGTGTCGCAACTCACCTGCGGAGACTGATTGCACTGGACGTACAGAGGGCGAAGGGGTCGACACATCCCTACGCCATTATTACTATTATTATAATTTTGGTGACATTTCTTTAATCTGCACAGAACAGGATTTCGAAATCTTTTTCTTTTTTCAATAAATTTATGAGTAGAATCATATTATACTAATAAATCTATTTAAGCTTTACATTATAGAGTAGCCAGACTTCGATATCGAAGTTACATCTAATTTCAGAAGATACTTTCAGTTGATAAAAGGTACAAACCACCATAATTGGTAAGTTTCTAGGTATTCTCATTAAAGGGCAAGGGTCTATTTTAGGGATTTTGAAAAAAAAACTTATCTTCCAACGATGACGATTATATAAAAAATATATTTGCACAAATTAAGACTCACCTTAGTAAAAAGTCGTAGAACGTTACCCCAGCGACATCTTGAATAACTAATATGAAACCTATAGACGCACAATTTTTTATTTTGGCAAAATTTGTTTCTACTTAGATCTATATAAGGCGACTTTAATTTATGCAGCCAAACTCATACGGGAGGCTTGGTAAGTGATCAGTAACACGGATCAAAAACACTTTTTGCTAATTTCGTAAAATAAAATCTTGACGTCCCATATAGTAATTGACTCGGGGCTGGGCTTGCGTTTGTAAGGAACACGAAAAGAATATTTTACGAATTTCACAAAAAGGGTCATCGAACCTTGTTTCTGAGCACTTATGAGTCTTCAGTAAGAATTTGGCTGCATAAATTAAATTCACCTTATATATGAAGCTAGTTTGTACTAAAACGACCACCTTTAAAAAAACATGCACCTGGGGTAACGTTACTCCAGCGGAATCTGTTTTTCGTGAATATCTTTGGATCGGCTGGAAGCACTAATTTTTTATTTCGGGCACAGTTACACGAGATGACGCTCTAATTATCTGACAAGCTGAAATCCTGCGTCATTCCTGTGATGACGTACGAGGCTGATCCACCGATTTAAGGTCGCTCAGCGAGCTATGGAGCGGGCTATGCTTGGGGTATATCTGATGGATAGAATCCGAAATGAGGAGATCCGTCGGAGATCGAAAGTAACCGACATAGCCTGCAGAATCAGTAAGTTGAAGTGGCAGTGGGTAGACCATATTTGTCGCCGACATGATGTGTAGGTAGTGTAGGCCGACCTCGTGCCCGCTGGACTGACGACCTGAAGGACATTGTGGGTTGTGGCTGGATGAGGAGAACGGAGGACCGATATGAGTGGTGAAATTTGGGAAAGGCCTATGTCCAGCAGTGGATCAACACAGGCTGATGGATGGATGGATGAAAGAACCAACATAACCGCTGCCGTAACACACACGTTTTTTTTTTTGTATTTTATGTGCAATACACTGTATTAAAACGACAAATACTAAAAAAGCCGATTCATAATGTTAATATTGCAGTTTTGTTTCATAAATTTCGTAAGTAGATAAGTTGTTAATTTTGTTCAAATAATTAATTAATTAATTGGATTAACTAACGGAACCCATAGGGCGCGAGTCCTACAAATCTCTCGCAAATTTAGGTCTGGCCAACGGTGACTTGCTGCTTGATGACTACCCAGAAGGATAGCCGTTGTGGGCCCCCTATCTAGCCACCACGGGGTGGCCAGGGGGCAACACTATGTAAGCAGCTAAGGTTGTCGAGAGGTGAATCTGCGGAGCGCAAGATCCTTATACAGTCAAGTGCCCCCGGCGCGGCGTTATGACATTTTACACTTCCAACCTGGAGCAGGTTCCGCTCTTGCGACTCCACTCTGGCCGCGGAGGTGTGTCGCTGTGTTTCTCCTGGAGGTGTCGGTGTCGCAACTCACCTGCGGAGATTAGGGTTCCATAGTCCGACAAGGAACCCTTATAGTTTCGCCATGTCCGCCTGTCCACGGCTTAGCTCAAAGACTATTAGTACTAGAAAGCTGTAATTTGGTAAGGGTTTTCTTTCCCGTGGTTCTCTCCCATACACGTAAATTGGGAATGATTTTTTTCTCTCGTCTATCCCATAGTATGGGTATCTTTGGATAGGTAGTTCAAAAACATTATGGGTGTGTGAAAACTATTTTTCGATTTAGGGATCCGTTGGCGAAATATTAAGCTTTTAAGTGCAAATTTTTGTGTCCCCTGCCGGCTAAACGGTTGTTTATGAATATGTGGAAAAATTCACAGAAGTAATATAATGAAGTTAAAAGGAAAACTATCACAGCTAAGTAGGCTTTACAGGTTTACGGGTACAGGTCACGCCAAACTTTTAGTCCCCTCTAAACACGACACAGGTAGGCCGTTCTTCGGAAGAGCAACCTCCGACCGGACTAGAAGCTTGGCGCGATCTGTATTAGTAGACCAACTTATAAAATGTACTGGGCAACTACGGAACCCTACACTGCGCGTGGCCCGACACGCACTTGGCCGGTTTTTTGTTTGTTCGTTTGTTTTGCAACAGCTTACAAACTACAATATGAATCGGTATATCCAGTACCTATTTGAAAATTATTTAGGACTAGCTTTTGCTTTTTTCCGGGATAAAAAGTAGTCTATGTGTTAAGTTAGGGTATAAGCTATACCCATTCTAAATTTCATCCAAATCCGTTCAGCCGTTACAGCGTGAAAGAGTAACAAACATACACACACACGCAAGCACGTATCCAGGGGGGTCGATAGGTGGGATTTATCCCCACCCCCCAAAATTTGGCGTGACATACACGGGACCGGAAATGTTTATTCATAAACACTGTAAAATACGTTAAAGTTATAATTAGATACTTAATAATATTATAGTACAGTAATAACACAGGTTTCTTTGATAATTCACATCGTTGTTTCAATGAAAGTCGCCCCCCGAAACAAAAGTCTGGATCCGTGCACACACAACACAACACAACACACACACACACACACACACAGACACACACACACAAACGTTCGCATTTCTAATATTAGTGTGATGTGATAAGTCTGCATCATGCTATGACTAAGAGCAACAGGAAATGGGCGATGACTGTTACAGTGAAACGACCTGCCTATCTAGATTATATTTGGGAAAATAATAAGTAAACGTAGGTGTGAACCGTGGCTGTTGCAAATACCTCTAATCGTAATCAGTATCTTAGATAAAATAAAAGGAAGATGCGATACAGTGCAGAAGGCAAGACTGTAGAATTGCGATTGTGTGCGTACACACCATTGACATTGTGGAAAACAACTCTTATAGCAGTGCAGGCAAGGTCTGTTTTAAAAAAAATCAAGGTTTGACTTTTATATTATTCTTCTTTGGTTACGATGTATACTTTATTAGAGATGCAACGAATATTCGGCAACTATTCGGTATTCGGCCTATTCGGCAATTTTTTTAATGTTCGGTATTCGGTCGAATACCGAATACCTAATAATGAAAATAAAACCACATTTTAATCAGAAAGTATATATTTGGTAGGATGGCAGAAAAACTTGTTTTTACTCGCTACAATCGGATATATAAATAAGTGAAAATAAAAACGCATTTTAATCAGAAAGTAGGTATATATTTGGTAAGTTGGCAGAAAAACTTGTAAGTAACTACGTAAGTATTATTAATATTTAAAATTATTCAGAGGCAGATTATTGAAGTTAAACATTTTCAATTGTATGTTGTAAAAAAACTTGTATTTAACAAAATCCGATACAAATTGCGATCACAAAAGTAAAAAACACAAACATAGCGCGCCCATGACACGCGCGATGTGCTCGAAAATGAGCTTTCTTCCGCCACCCCGACGCCCCCGCGTGCCCTCGCACCGGGACAGGTCGTAACATAACCTGTACGAGTGTACGCGCAAAATGCAGAGATCGTTCACTAAATATTCGGCCGCCGAACGGCGCCAAGTATTCGGTCCCCGAATATTTGGTGCTTCGGCCTAAAGCACCGCCGAATATTCGGTATTCGGCCAAATCACTATTCGTTGCATCTCTATACCTTATGTTTCCATGATTTTTCAAAAACAGACCTTGCCTGCACTGGCTATGGCTATAAGAGTTGTTTTCCACAATGTCAATGGTGTGCACTACACGCACACAATCGCAATTCTACAGTCTCGCCTTCTGCACTGTACCCCGTTTCTCGTGCGCGGCACTGGAAATATAGCCCCAATGGGCCTGTCTTGTGTAGCTTGTCTCGCTCGCGCCACTGTCGCAGCTTGTCGCTCTATCTCTGTCGTTCGGTGGCGCTAGTTTAAAAGAGAGGTCCATTTTTCAGTTGACGACTATATCGCTGTTGACGACATAAGAACGTATCATCAGTCTCACGTGTATGTAAATAGGTATTTGAATGATGCCCTTGTTCAATACTTATCTATCGTTATCGCAAAGTTTCAGATTGGAGGTGTACCCATGCTTTGAAAAATTGTTAACGAAAACTGGTGATAGTACTCGTCCATATGAACAACTTTTACTATGGAGCCAACCCTGAAATTGTGAAAAAAATATCAGCTGTCCCATAGAAAAGTTAAATACCTACTCGACCCAAATGTATGAAACAGCTGATTTTTTTTTCACGATTTCAGGGTTGGCTTCATTGTAAAAGTTGTTCATATGGACGAGTACTATCACCAAAATTCGTTCACAAAATGACTTAAATTTCACATTGTATAGGTAACTAGCCTTGGCCCACGGCTCCGCCCGCGTTTATTAAATCTCTGCCCCGTTTTCGGCTTGGGCGTAATTTTATAAACATCCCCTTATAGCCTATATGTTGACCAAGGTTAATTTAAAAATCTGCATCCAAATCCGTTGAGTAGTTCTCGAGTTAAAACAGAACATACATACAGACAGCCAGACAAAAAATTTAAAAAATATAGTTTTGGCTTCAGTAAAGCACATATATGCCATTACTTTTAAAAATTTTGAAAAAAATATTATCTATACTTTTAAACATTTTGAAAAAATATTCAGTGTAGGTATAGTATAGACATGACGTATTAATTAACTACTTTATTACTAGTATATAGATAATGTATGAATTTGGCTGCCCAATTTATATAAGGTCCTACAATTCAAAGTGAAAAAAATTTAATACATTTAGAGTATCCCTAATAGACCACATTCCACCGAAAACAAATATTTTTGCACGAACTTTTTTTTTACCTATTCATAGAAATTTAGTCAGCTGATTCAACCACTTTGTACTGGTAAGTGAAAAAATTATTTAGACAAAATATTTTTTTTTCTTCTCGAATGTGATCGATTACTTAACGATACACGATCTACCCTAGAATTATTTTCACTTATTATTGTAAGGCCTTTTAAACAAGGTGACTTTAATTTATGCAGCCAAATTCTTACTGAAGACTCGGTAAATGCTCAGTAACAAGGTTCGATGACCCTTTCTGTGAAATTCGTAAATTCTTTTTGTGTTCCTTACAAACGCAAGTCCAGCCCCGAGTCAATTACTATGGGACGTTTCGCGAAATTATCAAAAAGTGTTATCGATCCGTGTTACTGATCACTTACCAAGCCTCGAGTATGAGTCTGGCTGCATAAATTAAAGTCACATTGTTTAAAAGATCTTACAATAATAAGTGAAAATAATTCTAGGGTAGATCGTGTATCGTTAAGTAATCGATCACATTCGAGAAGAAAAAAAAAATTTTTTGTCTAAATAATTTTTTCACTTACCAGTACAAAGTGGTTGAATCAGCTGACTAAATTTCTATGAACAGGTAAAAAAAAAGTTCGTAAAAAAAAATTTTAGTGAGAATAATTCTAGGGTAGATTATTATATTAAGTACTTATATCGTTCACTGATCGTGGTGTTAATGATAATATTCCAGAAGAAAAAAACATTTTTTTGATCAAATAATTTTTTCTCTTCCCAATACAATACGTTCAGCAGTTTTTTTATGGAAAGTAGAAAGTATTTTTTTTCGTTAGACCTTGTACAATATGGATTTTTTGGTAGGTATGTTTATAAGGTGACTTTAGCCTAATTAATACAGGAGACTTGGTAAGTGGTCAGATACTTGTTCAAGAACAACCTCGACCAATTAGTATAGAAAGTTCACATTTTATTTCGAGTATTTTACAGCAAGGGTTATTGAACCTTTGTCCTGACCATTTACAGAGTCTCCAGTATGAATTTGGGTGTATAAACGCAAGTCACCTTAAATTATTTTGTATCTCCCATAAGCCATATGATAGTAAGACGTCAAGCAAGATGGTCCAAGAGGCACTGAACGAAAACAACACGTCATTTTGATATGAAAATGTTATTGCTTCTATCTACGTTTAGTTTCAGTTTCTTACGTCATTCTGACAACTTAGGTTCCGTTTCGAAACGAGCAAAAATCACTCGGAGTGATGCGAATTTCACTCTAGAGCGTTCAAAAATTGACACAAGTTAAACCGAGAGTAAACGAACTGTTACCTGACAGTAGCTCGAAAGTGTTTTGAAACGCTTCGGAGTAATGCGAAAATCACACTGGGCCGCCTGATTGGTGCAACCAGATTTTTCTTTCTCTTTCTCTTATATATTTCTGTCTCTTTCTAATATACGAGTGAAAGGGTATCCGCCAAAATTGCCCCAGTCCCGGCGCAAATAATTGTATCTCAGATTTTAGATAATTATTAGTAGAAACAATATCAGCGGGGCTATTATGTGACTCAGTGTCGGTTGCTAGCTATAGTTGCTATTCACCAAAAACAGATAAAATATGAACTTCCAAAACAACCTTTATTGGGAGTCATTTCAAGTGCAAACTTATCCTTAGATAAGCGGATACATATGTTTTAGACGATAGCCACTAGGTTTGGCAACTGAGTTTACGATACAGAATCAGGGGGCAGGTGTCGTTATCTCCTGATTCAGTGGCTAACATGTTTTTTTTGCCCAGAGAAGTTTCATAGGCGCTACATGCAAACATGACACTTTTTAGGAAAAACTTAATTTTACTGCTCTAATTGACATTAAATTGGCAAAAAATGAATAAAACACATGATATAAACACATTATCACATATGTACAATAATGTACCTATACATATGGGATTTTTTTGAAAAACTTCATTTTACTGTATTAATTCACTCAACCTACACGTTTGAGCAGTGGAACATGTCTCGATAACTTATTACACAATATGAGGGGATGTAAAAGTGAAGTAATAGAAATGGCACTTTCTGACCACACGGCCCAATTGTTGAGCTGTCCAGTAAAAAAGACATGTACCAGCTCTCATTGGTTTATTGAAAGAAATGATCTATCTAAAGAAAACTTAGAAAAGTTTAGACAATATTTAAGTAATTTAAAATTTCATACCACTTTTCTAAGCACAGACCCAAATGAAGCATATGACAATTTCATAGAATCCTTTAAACTTTTATATGACCTCTGCTTCCCTAAAGTAAAAGTTAAATTGAGTACAACTCAGAAACCTAAATGGATATCCAAAGGCATACGAAAGTGTAGTAAAACAAAGATAAAACTGTTATGGCACTACAGACACTTTCCCAGTAATGAGAACCGCCATAAATTTAAAGCCTATTCAAAGAGACTTAAACGAATAATTCACCTGACTCAGAAGTCACAGAATGATTATTATATTAAGACCGCTTCCAATAAAGCAAAGGCAACATGGAAAATAATAAATAACAATAAAACTAATCTTCCAAAGGAACACATTACACGGATAAAGACACATAAAAAAACAATTGATACACCACACGAGATTTCCGAATTATTTAATAGCCATTACATTGACATTATCAAATCTAGCAATGACATTACTACGAACACTTTGACATATAATAATTCCAGTTCATTATTTCTATATCCAACCACTCCTGATGAAATTGTACAAATTATTAAATCTTTAAGAAATACGCATATACTGGATATGACGGTATTAACACAATGGTAATAAAATACGTTGCAGACATAATTGCTCCAGTTATTTGCCATATTATTAATTTGTGCTTTGAACACGGTGTCTATCCTGAAAATCTCAAAGTGTCTATTATCAAGCCTTTATTTAAAAAAGATGATAAGGAAGATATTATCTTTTACAGACCCATTGCATTAATACCAATAATTTCAAAAATATTTGAAAAAGTAATTTACAAGCGATTGTATGGTTTTTTCGAGCACAATAAAATATTCGCACCTGAACAAAAAGGTTTTAGAAAGGACAAAACAATAAATATGGCGATATACGATTTTCTAAGTAAAATTTTAGTAAACATGAATAAAAGCATCCCTGTCACTGCTTTATACATGGACTTGACTAAAGCATTCGATTACGTGGACCACAATTTACTGATAAAAAAGATGGAGTGCTATGGCATCCGAGGAAATGCTAGCGGTTTAATTCGATCTTATCTGAGTAATCGTCGTCAAAGAACTGAAATAAATAGAATATGTCCTAAAACTAAAACTCAAGAAACATTTTCGTCAAGTACCAGATCCACAAGGCTTGGCGTGCCTCAGGGAAGTGTCCTCGGTCCTCTGCTGTTTAATGTGTATATTAACGACCTTCCTAAAGCAATCAACCATCCCATGGTCCTGTTCGCAGATGATAGCACTGTTATGTTCTCGGCAAATAAAGATAGCAACCATGAAAAGGAAATTAATGACTCGTTGAATTTAATAATTGATTGGTTAAATGCAAATAATTTACAAATTAATTTAAATAAAACAAAAATAATGAATTTTAGACAAAGAGTGGAACCAGCAAAAATTGACATTTCACATTCAAATGAAAAAATAAACGAAATTGACATAACGAAATTTTTAGGATTAACAATAGATAATAAATTGACTTGGCAATCACAAATAGAAGGGCTTTGTACAAAACTGAATAGGTACTCATATGCACTTTACATGCTTTCTAAAATAGTTAACACAAAAGCGGTTCTACATGCATACCATGGATATGTTGACTCCACTATACGGTACGGTATTATTTTTTGGGGCAACGCTAAAGACAAAGAAAAGGCTTTCAAAGCACAAAAAAAGTGCATTAGAGCGATTGCTAAAATCAAATCCAGAGATACCTGTCGTCCTCACTTTAGGAAGCTTAAAATATTGACTTTGCCCTGTGTATATATATTGGAGGTAGCTTGTTTCGTCATAATGAACAGGCACCTATTTGGTACATTTAGAAGTAAGCGCCACGAAAACATGATCCCTGCATATTCTTCAAAAAAAGCACTGCTCAGTAAAAGTATATTAGGAATGGCACCAAAAATATTTAATAAATTGCCTGCGGATTTAAGATGTTCTAAAAATATTTCAACGTTTAAACTTAAATTAAAAACTTTATTAATAGAAAAGTCTTACTATAGCACGACCGATTATTTAGAAGATAATAGACTAAATGAATGTTTTGAACGTTGCGAACTCGGAAACGCGACCGATTTTTAGATGATCCATGACAAAGATCTAGGTACCATTAAATATCTTTGATCCATGATAGTACATAAATGACATTATTATTTAACCATAATTAATGACATTGTTTTTATTATTTGTGTTTCTTTTATATTGGAACCTTGTCGTGAAATGTGTTGTTTAGTTATTTTTTTGGTGTGTTTTCTGCCTTTTTGTGTACCTACCTAATTTATATACCTACCAAATTGAATTATTTTTTCTTTCATGCATGACACTAATTGTTGAATTTATTATTTTGGTAGCGTACCTAATTTAATGTAATCCTTTTTTATTTTTTAAGTTTTAAATATTTGTATGCCTTTACGGCGGAACATAGCGCACTACAAATTATGTAACTCCATCTTTTAACATACCTATGTTGGACAAATAAATTATATTGATTGATTGATTGATTAACAACGCAAACGTGTGGGTAATTGCAAAAAATTGAATATAATAGGCACATATGCGTACACACTGATATGTATAGCCTGCATCATAATTATATACATTTTGCAGTTATCTTTATTTTATAAGGAAAAGAATATGCGCATACCTGCCACCTTTAGTAACCAGTGTTTAACCTTTCTCTATTATACTATCACAATAGGTCTTCATTATCGTTTCTCAGTATTCAATAAGGGCTTTTCCTAAAAACTGTCATGTTTGCATGTAGCGCCTATGAAACTTCTCTGGGCAAAATAACCATGTTAGCCACCGAATCAGGAAATAGTGACACTTGATATTGTTTGTACTAATAATTATCTAAAATCTGAGATACAATTCTTTTGCGCCGGGACTGGGGTTTTTTTCTATGGGATTTGGCGGAAACCCCGCACTATGATCGCACGTTTTGAAACGCTTGCTAAGTCACAACTGTCAGCAACGTGTTAATGGTCTGTAATTTCAAATGCAGTATATTTGGTGAGTAACAGCAACATATAAAAGAATTCTCGTCATAATCACGTGAATGAGGTCCCCTTTATTGCAACTTTACGTAATAACATTACCTCAAGTTTACTAACAAAAACTATGAACTAACACAACAGAGTACCTTTGTCATTATCACGTATTTACCGGCCTTGCTTTTTAAATATTTACTTGACCCGTTCTAGGTAAAGGCAACAACTGCAGTCTGCAGCTAGCCAGACCATAGTTTAAAAATGGCCAGACGTTGATGTTAGTAGATAACTGAAACTATATTTAAATAACGGATAAGCACAATTTTTTCCTTATTAAATAACGTGCTTTTTGGGGTTGGGGTACATTCGTCCTCTTGAAATTCGTACCGCGTAAAGTCCCCAAAAGTATTTATTTTTGTTGTAAATTCGTCCTGTTTCAAAAAATATATTTATTATGTGAAAATTCGTCCTCTTTTTGCGTGTCGATTCGACCCCTTTGTCTTGACAATGGAGTTTATACCTAGGTTTATATTTATTTCATATAAGAGTACTATTACTCACAAAAGTTAAAAGGAATATATTCGCTATACAAAAAAATACTTTTTTTCTCTTTGCTTTGAAAATATGTGTGAGTATTTGAAGTTATATAAATCGTTGATTTTTAATACATAGAATGTCGATTGCAAATGTTCTTTTATTTTGTTCTGACTTCACTTTTCATTCTCATTATACTATAGAAAAGAAATACAATTTTTAAGTACTTAACGGTTATGTACCTATATGTTACGAGTTGAGGGAAGCATTTACTGTGCTTGAGTAAAGAGGGGCGAATTTTACCAAAAATATAAAAGAAGACGAATCCTTGAGGACGAATATTCCACAACCCCTTTTTTGTTCATTGCCTCCCAGACCACGACAGTATCTCTCCAGCCACGCAATATTTGTCGGTTTTACGAGACATTTTACGTTTCTTTACTTTTAGTTTGGCATTCGTTTTTATTTTGTTTTTCAGAGATAATAATGGCAAGCGATAGTTAAAATCCGGGATGTTTATACAAAACGTTAACGAGAGGCTGTTTTACTGATAAATGGTTTTAACTAAGTGTTCACTAAGTAGCCAAATTGTTTTTTTTCAATTGCATCACTTGTACTTTTTCGTTATTTTATTTACCCAACCGGTTTTGCTGTTTTAATTTACATGCCTTTCTGCGCCTTTATACTTCTATGCTGAAAATCAGCGCTGTTCGCTGTCTATAGATCGCAGCTTTGGTGAGCATACTGCCAAACTGCCACTGGCCAGAAATGCTAAAAACTTTTTTTTGTTCTACGTTGTAAGGCTGCAGTTTGTTTATGTTCATTTTATTATATTTTTTTGTCAATAAACCTTTTTTATTCATATTCTTTTATTCTTATTTATGTCTATAACAGCATTTTCAGAGGGTTATATGAGTATAAACAAGTGTTGCTGCTACAAGAGTTTCTTTACGTGCTATATATTGAGGTAAAATTAATTTAATATGATTATAATAGGTTGGGGAAAACCTCTTTTCGCAAATAGTATGCATGAACTTCTGATAAAATCTCTTTGGCTATACCATTTGTATCTGGCTGGTTTCTGTATTATTATAAAGTTTAAATTTAAAAAAAGATAATTCTTAATTCAAATTAGGTAAAATGTGTGATTTTCATTTGTTTTTCTTACTGTTAAGATGAGTGAATGTAATGAAGAAATTCGATACATTCTAAAATTTTACTACAAAAAAGGTAAAAATGCAAAGGAAGCCGCGATTTGTGACATTTATGGACCTAGTGCAGTTGTCTGTGAGAGTAGGACAAATTAGGTTTAAGCGTTTTCAATCCGTAAATTTTGATGTCAAAGATGCACCTCGCTCTGGGCGCCCTGTTACGGATAAAATGGATGCCATTTTTGAAAAAGTGGAGCAAGATCGGCGTATCAGTAGTTGCGATGTAGCTGAAGAACTGGGGATTGACCACAAAACAGTTTTGGCGCATTTGAATAAAGCTGGGTACACAAAAAGCTCGATATTTGGGTGCCTCATCAGCTCACTGAAAGAAACTTAATGAACCGTATACTCATTTGTGACTCTCAGGGCCGGATTTAGGGGAGGGCAACCGGGGCTGAAGCCCAGGGGCCTCCACACAAGAGGGGCCTCCACAAGTTTTTATTTAATGTTGTACACTAATTATTTTTTCGAATAAATAACTCACCGTGTACATATTTTTAACTAACAATACATAAAAATACAGTAAGTACAAATTGCATTAAGATGTGTAAGGGCTCATGATGTTTTTTTTTCTATTTGTATGGGCTTTATCCATGAGAACTATATTTTTCGTTTTACCTTACTTTTTTAAGAAATGTAACTATACTTATACAAAGAGCAATGTTGTAACACGAAATTTTTACCACCCACCTTACTTCGTTCTTGCCCAGGGGCTTCCACACCTTAAAATACGGCCCTGGACTCTTTATTACGACGTAATGAAACCAAACCATTTTTGAAAAACCTGATAACTGGTGATGAAAAGTGGATCACGTACGACAAGAACGTGCGAAAAAGGTCGTGGTCAAAGGCTGGTCAGGCTTCACAGACTCTGGCGAAACCCGGGTTATCTCGCAACAAGGTAATGCTGTGTGTATGGTGGGATTGGAAGGGCATTATTCATTATGAGCTGTTACCGCCAGGCAGGACCATCGATTCTGAACTCTACTGCGAACAACTGATGAGATTAAAGCAAGAAGTTGAGAGAAAGTGTCCGGAATTAGTCAACGGAAGGGGTGTGGTTTTTCATCATGATAACCTCACACATATTTAGCCACTCAGCAAAAAATAGGAGAGTTTGGCTGGGACGTATTAATGCTTCCGCCATATAGTCCTGACCTTCAGATTTCCACTTGTTTCGGTCTCTTCAGAATTCTTTGGGCAGTGTCCGGTTAACATCACGAGAGGACTGACAAAACCACTTGTCGCGGTTTTTTGATCAGAAGCCCCAGAATTTCTATAGCAATGGGATCATGTCCCTACCTACAAGATGGCAGAAAGTTATCGAACAAAATGGCACCTACATACTTTAGTTAAATGTAAATAAACTTTATTAAAAAATATTTTGAACTTTCATATAAAATGCAAAGAAACTTTTTCCCCACAATATTTATTATTTAATATATAACCCTTTGAAAATACTATCATAGCGAAACCGGTTCAGTAAATAAAACAATACAATGGACAAGTACACGTGCATTTCAATCAAAATGCATAGAAAAATCCACAAGTTTCAACAATCACAATCGTCAACTTCAGTCAAATTGTTACTTCTGGGTTTTTCTCTTTCCATAAGAGGCCTTCCATAAATGGCTAAGGCGTCATCTCGGCCACATAAAACTCGGCCGCGCGGCCGAGTTGACTCTTTTCGATTAAATCAATTTTATTGGGGGTCAAATCGGCCAACAGTGAAAATTTGAGGTAGTTGTGTACAGTCAACACAAGAAGTATAACAAAGTTTCATGCTGCAAGTAAAAAAAAAAATAATTGAATATATTTAAAGAGAACAAATTAGACAAAAATAAATACTATATGGAAAAGAAGAGACAGGTAAGACTTATCATGATTTCAACAACGCATGTTCTTTTCTGGTTACGAGATTGTTTTTAATTTTTTTTAATAGTTATATTCTAAGTTTTATAGTAGGTATTTGGATCCAATCCTTTCTTAGATTGACTGTACTTTGTATGTGAGGCCGAGTTGACCCCCAATAAAATTTATTTCATCAAAAGGTGTCAACTCAGCCGCGCGGCCGAGTTTTACGTGGCCGAGATGACGCTTTAGCCCCATAAATTACTAAGGAGTCATCTCAGCCACATAAAACTCGGCCGCGTGGCCGAGTGGACATCTCTCAATTTTATTGGAGGTCAACTCGGCCTCCCATACAAATTAAAGTCAATCTAAGAAAGGATTGGATCCAAACACCTAAAGTAATAAAGTAATTTAGGTGGTAGAGCTGATGCCGGGCTCGACTGTGGAGGTACCACCATCTTACTCGCAAATCCTCCCGAAGTTATTCGGGGGAGAGTAAGAGAACAACTCTGAGGCAAAACCAGGCGGCCCACCATTGCATGGGGCCAATGGATAGCGGTATATCCATCCCCAATTGCCGGGCCTTACCTAAAACAGACTAGTGACGGGCAGCGGCGTCACTGGTGCAAGGGTTTTGGCACCGCGCTCACCAACCCGCCTGCCCAGCGTGTGTGAGTATGGGCATTTCTTCCAGGAGGACCGCCAAGAGTGACGAAATCCTGGAAAGGCCTATGTCCAGCAGTGGACGAAACAGGCTGATGGATGAACCTAAAGTAAGGCCAACGAGATTTAAAAAAGGTACACAAACGGACCTTTCCTGAGTTATCTCCATTCTTATCTCTCGTACGCAATAATGGCATCAATTGGTCGACATAATGGCGTCAGTCGGTCGACGACAGCTGGCGTTGCACAGTGGCAGGTAATTTACGTTTCATATACATAGAATAAAAATCACGGTTTTTGAACAAAAAAAATGCAAGGTTGTTACAACCAACTTGTTGTTCAAAAAACATGGGGAACTTTTTCTCCTCACGCACAGTGATTCGAAATTAAAAATTAAATAGTTTTTTTTTTGTATGGAACAAATCACGTTATGCCATTTTTTTCACGATTAGTTCAAACTGTCAAACTTCCATTGATTACTAGGTATAGCAGGATCCAAGGTGAGCAAGATGAACTACAGCACGCGCGCATCGACTTGCACGTTTGGCCGCTACATATATTTAAACTTTCCAAATTTGCACTGCATTTTTAACTGAAAATGTATATATTTTTAGATGAATTGGGGTGGAGTTGCAACAAGTAAATGTTAATTTGTAACTTTATGATGAAACCATCCTTCCCAAGCACTTTTATTCGAAATTACGAAAAAAAAAATGTTTTTGTTTTCAAAGAACAAATCACGTTATGTCATTTTTTTCACGACCAGTTCAAACTGGTTAAGTGGATGGTTCAAAGCAATTTTCATACAAACTTATAGGAACCAATAACGATGACACAGAAGTATTATAATTACGTTTTGTTACTATTTTATACAAGTTTCATTAAATTTAAACCGCAAATAATCAGTTTTTCTACAAACAAAATGTTTTAGAATCTAATTTTGCTATTTCAAAATTTTGTTATCCATTGTATGAGAGTTTTAGTATAAATTTTAATGTAAATCTATATCATTTCCAGAAGCCTTCTGCTCGGTGCCTGGATAACTTTGGGGTTCCTAATATTCCATATTGTGATAGTTCCTCTGATCTTCAAGAATTCCAAGACATTCTGTCTTTTTCCTTCTGTATTGAAATGACAAGGATAGGGCCTTTAAAATAAGGTAAGTCCTGTCAAATAAGTCATGTTACACCAAATAGACACTATTATGTCTTTCAAGGGAGGCCCGGTCGAGCTTTACCTTCCATTACCATATTATTTTAGCCAGGGTTTGAAATTATCAAGATAAATATGCCCCTTGATAGTTGTTGCGATAATTATCATGATATCCATCAGCCTGTTTCGTCCACTGCTGGACATAGGCCTTTCCAGGATTTCGCCACTCTTGGCGGTCCTCCTGGAAGAAATGCCCATACTCACACACGCTGGGCAGGCGGGTTGGTGAGTGCGGTGCCGAAACCCTTGCACCAGTGACGCCGCTGCCTATCACCAGTCTGATTTATATAAGTCCCGGCAATTGGGGATGGATATACCGCCATCCATCGGTCCCAGGCAATGGTGGGCCGCCTGGCCTTTTGCCTGAGAGCTGGCCTCTTACTCTCCCCCGAATAACTTCGGGAGGATTTCCGAGTAAGATGGTGGTACCTCCACAGTCGAGAGCGGTATTAGCTCTACCACTTATTGTGTGATAATTATCACATAATTATCAAACAGATGTAAGCCTAGCAATATTTTTTTAACTGGTATTACATTGCTCGTTGGGTATTATGTATATATCTAACATATACGTTAAAAGCAAGTACTTTAGTAAATAAATTATACACATTTTACAATCAAGGTAATCTGCGATAAATTAAGCAGTGGCAAATATTTTCGATCAACCTATATTTATCTTGATAATTATCTTAATTATTATCATTAATTATTACTTCGAACCCTGATTTTAGCCCTATAAAATACAGTTTTAGCCAACCAAAGATGTTCCAAGGATGTGCAACTACAACATTATTTGTAACTTGACCCACTCAAACTCTCATACATTGGATAAAAAAATTTTGAAATAGCAAAATTACATTGTAAAACATTTTGTTTAAAATAGTAACAAAACGTAATTATAATACTTCTGTGTAATCGTTATTGGTTCCCACAAGTTTTTATGAAAATTGCTTTGAACCATCCACTTTACCAGTTTGAACTGGTCGTGAAAAAAATGACATAACGTGATTTGTTATTTGAAAACAAAAACTTTTTTTTTTTCGTAATTTTGAACCACAGTGTTTGGAAAGGACGGTTTCATCATAAAGTTACAAGTTAACACTTATTTTATGCAACCCCACCCTAATTTACCTAGAAATATACATATACATTTCCAGTAACATATTGCAGTTCAAATTTCGAAAGTTTAAATATATGTAGCGGCCAAACGTGCAAGTCGATGCGCGCGTGCAATAGTTCATATTGCTCACCTTGGGTCCCACTATACATAGAAATCAATGGAAGCTTGACAGTTTGAACGAGTCGTAAAAAAATGAGATAACGTGATTGTTCTTTAAAAACAAAAACTTTTTTTTTCGTAATTTTGAATCAAAGTGCTTGGGAAGGATGGTTTCATCATAAAGTTACAAGTTAACACTTACTTGTTGCAACTCCACCCCAATTCATCTAGAAATATATACATTTTCAGTTAAAAATGCAGTGCAAATTTGGAAAGTTTAAATATATGTAGCGGCCAAACGTGCAAGTCGATGCGCGCGTGCTGTAGTTCATCTTGCTCACCTTGGATCCTGCTATACCTAGAAATCAATGGAAGTTTGACAGTTTGAACTAATCGTGAAAAAAATGGCATAACGTGATTTGTTCCATACAAAAAAAAACTATTTAATTTTTAATTTCGTATCACTGTGCGTGAGGAGAAAAAGTTCCCCATGTTTTTTGAACAACAAGTTGGTTGTAACAACCTTGCATTTTTTTTTTGTTCAAAAACCGTAATTTGTATTCTATGTATATGAAACGTAAATTACCTGCCACTGTGCGTTGCGTGGATCGTGGTACAGGTGAGCAGTCAGTACCACAGCTACCAACATTATGAACAAGTTCTTTCCTGTTTGGATTGCGTTCGAAGTGATACGTATTCTTTCGTTTATGTATTTGTTTAGTTTTTTGTTATTATTAAACCGTTACTGTTCGTTTTTCTTGTTGATTTTACCGATAAATTGTAAATGGTTTTTGATTTTATTTATGGAATCACAGCCTGGCAGACAACCTTTGAAAGAGATCAACTCAATAAGCAAAAAACGTCAAAAGGTAAATAAGTCAACTTAATAATTCATTTTTCCGGACTTGAACCACTAATATAAATTCGATTTTTAGAGTTCCGTACCAGAGAGGATTTTTTTTTAGGGTTCCGTACCCAAAAGGCAAACGGAGCCCTATTGCTGTCACTCTGTTGTCTGTCTGTCTGTTTGTCCGAATATTTTACGGCTCTCTAGCTCTAAAATGGAATGATTTACAGACAATCTGCAGATTATGTACGGAATCCTGAGAGAGGACTTGCACTTGTCTGTTTTTTTATAATAACAAGTTAAATTTTCTATTCTTTACTATTTTTTATTTACAGCGGAGGTATTTTAAAAATGTTTTGAACCCCTGAAAGTGTGTGTTACCTCTTTTAAATCATCCCGTTGGCCTCACTTTACTATAAAACTTCGAATAAAACTATAAAAAAGCAATCTCGTTACCAGAAAAGAACATGCTTTGTTGAAATCATGATATGTTCTTACCTGTCTCTTTCTTTCCATGTAGTATTTGTTTTTGTCAAACGTGTTTTATTTAAATATATTCAAATAAGGCCTTTTAAAAAAACTTGTAACATCAAGTGATGGTACTTTTAAGGTTTAAATGCATACCAAGATACCAAGCTTCGTTATTACTCACACATATGTAGGTACAAAACGTTTATTTTTTGATTTGTTTGGTCATAGAGATAATAAGTGCCGTATGCTTGAAACTTATAACGAAGTTATTGGTGATTAGACTAATTACGGTTAGGTAGAGTATTAGCTCATATTTTTGTGATGTTGATTTTTAGAATAGGTATTAATAGACTTCTTGTGTTGACTGTACATAACTAACTAGGTACCTCAAATTATCATTGTCGGCCGAGTTGACCCCCAATAAAATTGATTTAAGGCGCATAGCCACGTCACCGTTTTAGTAAAAAATTTGATAACCCGTTTCTCTGTTGTTTTTCGTTAAAGACTAAAGTTTGAGACCCCTATAGTTTAATACAGGCATTTAAAAAGTCACTATTTGGCTGAAATGTAAAATTTTGGTATAGGTACAATGTAAGGTACGAAAACAACTTTGTATGTAAATCTGTCCAGCTTGATATATTTAAAACAGAATCAATATTCAAAATTTTGGCAAAATGGTGCCTTTTAAAATATCGGTACCAGATGATAGAGGCCTTATACTTTGGTCTATAACAAAAAACGACAGAGAAATGGATGATCAAATTTTGTACTAAAACGTTGGCGTGGCTATGCGCCATAATCGAAAGGTGTCAACTCGGCCACGCCGCCCCGCCGAGTTTTATGTGGACGAGCGAGCTGACCCCTGAGCCCCATAAATAACGTTACATGAATTTCATCATTTTTGGAGCTCCCCACTCGTCCTCCCTCGTCCTTGTCACTAGTGATCACATTTGTGTGACTCCCCTCCCCTGGTTGTCGTCACATATTTTGCAATTTCAAATTTAGAAATTATTAAACTAGAGCAGCAATTATCAAATTAAAATTTCTATATAATATATTTTTTCATAAAATCAACTATAAATCAAACATTTTAGAAAATTTAAAAATAATATCGTTGGAGTGAAGTTTAGACTTAAAATGGTTTTAGTTTTATGCATGTGATGACGTCACGAAGCTATGACTCGTCCCGCCACGCCACAAAGACATGTATGGGACCCCCTCCCTCCCCCTTCCCGTGTGACGTAATTGATAGAGGAAAGTTTTCTCTAACCTTTAAAGACAAACAGATATTTCGTATACCTATAAGAGAAGAGATACAGTCTTGAGTATATGTCTAAAACTTGGGAATCACGTATCGATAATATTATATGATAAGATTGGGCCGTCGAACAGTTAATTAAACAGATAAAGCTGGATAAAGGTGATGATTTTATCAGTTGTTGAAATCAAAGATAAACTGAAAATATCAGTATTAGTACCTACTTTATATTCTCTGGTATGGGAGGTCAGGATAACGAAATATTTTACGAAAAAAATTCAAATCTAATTTAATTTTCCTGGGTACCTAGCAAAGTAGACCTAGCATAGTAGTCAGCTTTGACAGCTCGATATACATTGTATGTAACTCTTTAGGTAGATCAACAGAGTGAGACAGAGCACTGTATCAAGCGCTATCGAGCTCGATATGGTTTGCTATGCTAGACTAGCTGAAGACGGGATAAAAACTACAAAAAAAAAAGTTGAGAATCCTTAGAGGTACATAATTCAAATGATACCACACACGATAATAATAATTAAAACATTTTTCTTGGAACAATTTAACCAAAATAAAACCTCATTGATATTGGTACTAGCTTTTACGTTTTAAATTTTCATAAATTTTATGAAAATTCAAAACA
Source organism: Ypsolopha scabrella (assembly GCA_910592155.1). Lineage (NCBI taxonomy): Eukaryota > Metazoa > Arthropoda > Insecta > Lepidoptera > Ypsolophidae > Ypsolopha > Ypsolopha scabrella. The sequence goes on along the minus strand of OU342981.1, from coordinate 10,631,211 downwards.
TTTTTTAATAAAGATTATTTACATTTAACTAAAGTATATAGGTGCCATTTTGTTCGATAACTTTCTGCCATCTTGTAGGTAGGGACATGATCCCATTGCTATAGAAATTCTGGGGCTTCTGATCAAAAAACCGCGACAAGTGGTTTTGGCAGTCCTCTCGTGATGTTAACCTGACACTGCCTAAAGAGTTCTGAAGAGACCGAAACAAGTGGAAATCTGAAGGTCAGGACTATATGGCGGAAGTATTAATACGTCCCAGCCAAACTCTTAATTTTTGCTAAGTGGCTAAAGATGTGTGAGGTCTAGCGTTATCAAGATGAAAAACCACACCCTTTCTGTTGACTAATTCCGGCTGCTTTCTCTCAACTTCTTGCTTAAATCTCATCAGTTGTTCGCAGTAGAGTTCAGAATCGATGGTCCTGCCTGGCGGTAACAGCTCATAATAAATAATGCCCTTCCAATCCCACCATAGACACAGCATTACCTTGTTACGATCTCGGGTTTCGCCAGAGTCTGTGAAGCCTGACCAGCCTTTGACCACGACCTTTTTCGAACATTCTTGTCGTACGTGATCCACTTTTCATCACCAGTTATCAGGTTTTTCAAAAATGGTTCGGTTTCATTACGTCGTAATAAAGAATCACAAATGAGTACACGGTTCATTAAGTTTCTTTCAGTGAGCTTATGAGGCACCGAAATATAGAGTTTTTTTGTGTACCCAGCTTTTTTCAAATGCGCCAAAACTGTTTTGTGGTCAATCCCCAGTTCTTCAGCTACATCGTAACTACTGATATGCCAATCTTGCTCCACTTTTTCAAAAATGACATCCATTTTATCCATAACAGGGCGCCCAGAGCGAGGTGCATCTTTGACATCAAAATTTCCGGATTGAAAACGCTTAAACCAAATTTGTGCTACTCTCACAGACACTGCACTACGAGGCATGCCTTTTAAGTTTTGTCGTTTGAAGAAACAAAAACAACTGGAACCTAATGTACTTTTTATTGTTTTTCAAAGTATTCTCCACGTAGTTTACAACACTTTTCCATTCGCTCGAACCAGTTATTAAAACATTTATTCCACTCCAAAGTGGGGGTGTTCAATATGGCTGATTAGAAAGCGTCGACTGCTTCTTCACCGGACTGGAACCTTTGACCACGAAGAGTTTTCTTAATTTTAGGGAATGTAAAGAAATCGTTAGGGCTTAGGTCAGGACTATATGGAGGATGGTCAAGAATTTCTACGTTTTCCTGCTTCAAATACTCAATCGTTTGATGAGCGCTGTGTGAGCTTGCGTTGTCATGATGTAGGATGATGCGTCGCTTTGGGTTAGATTTCCGAAGTTCGGCGATGACTTGTGGTAAACAAACTGTGGTATACCACTCTGCATTAACCGTTCTACGATCTTCAAGTGCAACTGTCACAACATGCCCGGTTTTCGCCACGAACGTAGCCACCATCTTCTTTGAAGTGCTTCGAGAGCGAACAACTTTAGTCGGCTTTGGTTCGTCTTTGAAGACCCAGATTGTGAATTGCTGTTTGGAATCAGGATCGTAGGCATAGATCCAAGATTCGTCACCACTGATTATGTCGTAGACGTGATTTGACTCTCCTCGGTTGAACCTTTGAAGAGTTTTCTACACCATCTGACGCGGGCCCTCTTATGATCGTCGGAAAGCAAATGCGGGATCCAACGGGAAACTAGCTTTCTCACACCAAGCGCCTCATGCAAGATCATCTGAATGGTTGTCCCTGAGATGCCTAATAACGCCTCTATCTCCTGATATGTCACATGACGATCTTCGAGGATTAGATCTCTCACAGCGACAATGTTATCTTCAGTGAAGGCGGATTTTGGACGTCCTTCACGAGATTTATCACTAAGACTGTTATATCCACGTTGGAATTCTAAATACCAGCGTTCGACAGTCCGCAGACATGGGGCTTCATCATGGAACACAGATGTTAGCTCTTCGGAACACTGAATCCGTGTTAGGCCTCTTCGGAAATTATAGAAAATGATTGCACGGACATTTTCCTTAGTAAGATTCATTTTTGTACGTGACCTGACAGATTCAAAACAACGCTGTGACAAAACAATTGCATTAATCCTAATTCTTTCAATTGTTTTGAAATTCTAAATTCACCAAATTTGAATATTGAGCAGTTCTAAATCCAAAATTGGCGGCAAATATGTAAACGACAGAACTTAAAAGGCATGCCTGGTAGGTCCATAAACATCACGATTTTTTTTCGCGGTTTGCTTTGCATTTTTACCTTATTTGTAGTAAAATTTTAAAATGTATCGAATTTCTTCATTAGATTCACTCATCTTAACAGTAAGAAAAACAAATGAAAATCACACATTTTACCTAATTTGAATTTAGAATAATTTTTTTTTAAATTTAAACTTTTTATTAATACCTGTTATTTATGGTCTTAACACATTAACAAAATTATAGTAGATGATATGATATGTTATAGGTAATTCTGGCAACATAATGTATATGATGAGTTTATGTCAAAACCAGCTAAGTAGATACAAATGGTATAGCCAAAGAGATTTTATTATAAGTTCATACATACTATTTGCGAAAGGAGTTTTTCCCCGACCTATTATATTATTATCTTCGGTGACAGCTGCTGATTACATCTGGGGGATGGGAGGGGGCGGCTCTATCGGCACTAACTCATGAAACCAACAACCAGTATATTTTCTCGATTGTGTGATTGTAATAACGGAAATAGAGATAACCCTTAATACAATGAGATCATATTTGATAATGATCACATACAAACAAAAAAAAAGTGCCTTAATAAAATGGATAAAGTACCTATTTAGATGGCGTGACAAGATCGAATGATGATTGCGCACAACTGACATTGGTGTCGATTCGGTGTAACACGACTTAACTTATTTGACAGGACGTACCTAACTTAATTTAAGCATTCTGTCTTTTTCTTTCTGTATCGAAAAGACAATGACAGGATGCTTAAAATAAGGTTAGTCCTCTCAAATAAGTTAATGTCTTAATTTGGTTGAAGCATTTTTGCTATTTAGTGTTGCATGACTATCGATAGTCGATGTATCAATAGTTGGCCTTGGAAAAAAGTAACAATATCGATTGTGCTATCCATTATACCATCGATAGCCTATCGATAGACCATCGATTTTCATGCATCACTATTGCTATTATGCACGTTCGGACGTTTCTGACGAACTTTTCTTAGAGACTGTGTGTCTTGTTGTTTATATGTGATGATGAATGACTCATTAGGTAAACGTACGACGAGGAAGGTTTTCGTATTTACAAATGATTCATTAATAGCTTCATAGTTAAAAGACAGTACCTATTGTGTTTAGTTTAAACAATAAGTAAGTATTTATTTTAGCTGGTTTGCAGCCTAACGCCATGTATAACACCTGTGTATCTTTTGAATTTTAGGTGCATTTACTTGGTTGTTTAAACCTTAATGTTGCAAGCTTAAAGTATATACTCGTAATGGAAGGTTGCAAGTTTAGAATGTCGTGAAATGCAAAATAACATACTTACATCTACCATACAGTCAGCGAGTACCTAGTCAAAGCTCAATGAGAACTAAAGACCTTTCTGTGAAATTTATTTTACCTTTCCTTCAAGAGTTATCACGAATCGTCTCGCCCAACGATTCGACGACTTCCAACCTCCGGAGCAGGCTGGGTTTCGAAAAGGCTACAGCACCGTGGACCACATTCACACGCTAAGGCAGGTTATACAGAAAACTCAAGAGTATAATATATCCCTTATGTTTGTGGACTACGAGAAAGCCTTCGACTCCATCGAAACTTGGTCTGTTCTGCAGTCCTTGCAGCGATGCCAAGTTGACTGGCGTTACGTGGAGATGTTGAAATGTCTGTATGACTCCGCTACGATGTCCGTCTTCAGCACGGCGTGAGACAGGGAGATGTTATTTCTCCAAAACGGTTTACCGCCGCGCTGGAGGACGTCTTTAAAACACTAGACCGGAATGGACGAGGCATAAACGTAAACGGAGAGTACATTTCACATCTTCGCTTTGCCGATGACATCGTGATAATGGCGGAATCGCTGCAGGAACTGGAGGTAATGGTGCGCGGCCTTAGCGATTCTTCGAGACGAGTGGGCCTGCGGATGAATTTGAATAAGACTAAGGTCATGTCCAACTGTCACGTCATCCAAGGGCCACTAACCGTCGACAATGTCAGCATCGAAGTTGTTCAGAAATATATTTATCTGGGTTAAGTCATACAGCTGGATAAAAACAACTTCGACGCCGAGGCTAACAGAATAATATGCTTGGGTTGGGCAGCATGCAGCATTCGGAAAGTTGCGTCACATATTTACGTCGTCAATACCGCAGTGCTTAAAGGCAACCAATGCGTCCTTCCCGTGATGACGTATGGCGCTGAGACGTGGTCTCTTACAAAGGGCCTGATCCACCGCTTTAAGGTCGCTCAGCGAACTATGGAGCGGGCTATGCTTGGGGTATCTCTGATGGATAGAATCCAAAATGAGGAGATCGAAAGTAACTGACGTAGCATGCAGAATCGGTAAGTTGAAGTGGCAGTGGGCAGGCCATATTTGTCGCCGACATGATGGCCGTTGGGGCCAAAAGGCTCTAGAATGGAGACCACGTATAGCAAAGCGTAGTGTAGGCCGACCTCGTGCCCGCTAGACCGACGTCCTGAAGGACGTTGTAGGGGGCGGTTGGATGAGGAGGACGGAGGACCGACATGAGTGGCAAAATTTGGGAAAGGCCTATGTCCAGCAGTGGACGAACACGGGCTGATGGATGGATGGATGGATGGACCCTTCGTTAGTGCAGTTCAAGTCAAAATTTTCATTCAGTATGTAATTAATAAATCGTTCGAATTTTTCAAAAAACGTACCCTTTTTATTTACATAGATGCCTATTTAGTTGAACCTGGGTATTGATTACCTACTTTGTATTGATCACTAGTCTCCCTATACGAGATTATGCCACTTTGTCTCCTACTTACATTCATAATTAAATTACCTACCTAAAATAAATAGATAAGTATATTACGAGACATAAGTCAACAAATTACCTAGCTAAAATACGAATGTTAGGTCTTTACCAATGTAACTTTAGTTTTTCTTTATAATAAAGCCCCAAGTTTTAAATAATAAAAAACCGGACAAGTGCGAGTCGGACTTGCTCACCGAGGGTTCCGTTAAAGACTATATTTTTTTATGATTTAATTACAAATGTGTAGTTTTCTGATTTTACTTCATACTTGTATTCCTTGCTAAATTTCATATTTCTAGGTCAACGGAAAATACCCTATAAATTTTGATTGACTTGAGAGTGTCAAAATAGACGTTTTTTGCGGCATAAACGGCCGTATAGTTTTTTTTCCGTTGACTTAGAAGTTGGATTTTTTCACAGCTTCAAGGGACTGGTATATGGTTTTAATTTCAACTCGATACCTTCACGCGTTCCCGATATAAAGGCTCTTGACATACAGACGGGCAACAAAGTAATCCTTGAAGGGCTCCGTTTTTTCCTCTTGAGGTACGGAACCCCAAAAACAATGAGACAAACGTATTTTTTTTAATATAGAAAATGGTCTGTTATCCCTTCAAAGTGTTCAATTTTATAAGGGCTTACCTATTTAACTATCAAATTTTAATAAAACCCGATACCGAGTGTTTTTAAATAGGTAGTCTTTACTAGGAACTTGTTAATAAAATTAACATTTGTGTGCTTATTCTAGAATTTCAATGAAACAAAGTTTCGAAGTTATCCATGCTTATTTATTGCGTAGGTACTTTGTATTTAAAAGTAAGGAAAACGAGAAAGTCGATTCTGAAGGCTTTAGTTTTAGTGCTGTCAAAACTCGTTTTTTTCCAAATACAGCTTCTGTTATTAACACTAAAGAACTATTTTAGAATGAAGAAAATTTAGTTTTGTTAGCACTAAAACTAAAATCAAAGTCTTCGGAATCGGCTTTAAATTATGATGTGCATCGAGCATTGACCTCTCATAAACAACAAGACTCACAGTCTCTAAGAAAAGTTCGTCAGAAAGTGTCCGAACGTGCGACGTGCATAGTAGCAAAAATGCTTCAACCAAATTAAGACGTTTTGTCGTTAACATAAGATGCAATGTCAGTTGTACTGAATCGTCATTCGAACTTGTCACGCCATAGCGGTGACAAAATGCATCGCGGACACTTTTTGAGCGAGATTGTGAGTCTAGTTGTTTATGAGAGGTCAATGGCATAGAGATAAGTTTTTTTCGCGTCATCGGAGTTGAAACTGTTTTGAATGTGCGAGTAGGACGCGTGTCCCGAGAGTTCCCTACATACCGTTTAATACACAAACTTATTCCACGTACAGTTATGGTTACCATCTGAACTTGGCACTTGAGCTTAAACGGGGCTAGAGAAAAAGGGTCTCGACAGATTGATAGACAGACACATACGGACAACAAAGTAATCCTTTACGGGTTCCGTTTTTTTTCATTTTTAAGGTACGGAACCCTTAAAACAGCAATTTAATAAATAGGTAAGGATAACATATGTCTTGTCATCAATTTCAGCAATGGAAAAAAATCATATACATTTTCGGTTCAGAAGTTATCTGTAAATGAACTCGGAAAAGACATGATGTTGCTAAGTTTCTTGCCCTTCTTCCTAACAAGACTAATCGAATGGGCGGATAGTTAGGCATTATATTTATTTATCAACTTATTTATTCATTTCGTTATGTTTATATAGGTGAAATTAAATCAACCGACCAAATTCATACTAGAGACTCGGTTAGTGATCAAGAACTAGGTTCAGTAATCCTTTTGGCCAATTTCGAAAAATATTTTTTTTTGCTCCCGTACTGGTTGGACTAGTTTAAGTAGAATTCCTAGTGCAGGTTCTACGGGAAAAAAATATTTTTTTTCGAATTTCACCTGGAGGGTCGTTAAACCTTGTTCCTGATGACTAACCGAGTCTCCAGTATGAATTTGGTCGGTTGTTTTAATTTCACCTAGTATAATATTTCGTCCTATATTTATTTTATTTGAACTATGTAGGAAACTTATTTTTTTCATTGTATTACTTTTTAAATCATACTCAATTTTTTCAAGATGATTATATTTATTATGAACTTGGTAAATGTTTACTTCATGTACCTATTTATTTAAAAAATATGTAAACAATTTGAATTAAATTAAAATGTATCAAAAGGGCACGTGCAAAGGATTAACCAATAATTATGTTGCTGATGTTCTACCTCAATATTAACCCTTTCAGGTGGGAACGGAGGATCTCGGTGCAAAATGCACATCATAATATTGTTTTCCTTGCTTTTGAATAAAAAGTATACAATAAATGCGTTTTATAGCAATTCGCGCAAACTGCTTGTTAATAGTTAGGTGATCACATGAAAATTATTTAATTTTATGCGTTACATTTTAGCTACATTACATTACAACTGTTTTAAGTTTGTTAATGTAATGCAAACAAAATGTAATACATTAAAGTACGTAATTTTTTTGTGAAGACTTTATAATTAATAAACTATTGCCGCAAGTGGCTTTAAAACACGCTTATTGCATACTTTTTATTCAAAAGTAAAGAAAACAATATTACGATGTGCATTTTGTACCGAGGTAAAAATTTACCCCCTTAAAGAGCTTGATGAATGGGGTTTATCCTAAGAACGCTTTGCAATATTAGCACGGTGAAACCAAGGTTACGTCAAGAGAATCCAACAAGCATAAGGAAACCTATTTTTTTTTTAATAGAGGTCCATTGACCTTCAAGAACAAGACAGACTTTGTACTAATTTATTTTCGTAATAAAGAAATGTCACGCACGACACGCACCCTCAAATAGAGGTCGACAATGTTCAAGGTAGGTATCGATATCATACTGACGACGACGGACGACGGCACAGTATAGGTATAGTGCAGCAAACTTATCTGACCCGGTGACGAGGACTGTCGCTTCTTGAATATAGAGGTCATTTTAGTTTGGCTTATAGGGTCAGACAAGCTCGTGGCGCTGTAACAATTTATACTATGACTTTCCGTGTATGTGTATTCTATGATGACGACGACGGTCAGACCTACTCCGGGTGTTAAATGTATTCATAATTCGGACAAGTACCAGTCGGACTCGAGCACGAAGGGTTCCGTCTTGTATTGTGGTGCTAAAATAGTAAATATATAACAAAAATACTAGGTGAAATTAAATCAACCGACCAAATTCATACTGGAGACTCGGTTAGTCATCAGGAACAAGGTTTAATGACACTCCAGGTGAAATACAAAAAAAAAAATTTTTTTTGCCCTATGTTGCCTGCATTAGGAATGTACTTGAACTAGTCAAACCAGCAACGAAGCTAAAAAAATATTTTTCGAAATTGGCCAAAAGGATTACTGAACCTAGTTCTTGAATACTAACCGAGTCTCCAGTATGAATTTGGTCGGTTGATTTAATTTCACCCTATATAGATCAAGGCGACAAAAAGCAAGGTTACGGTTAAAGTACGCAACCCCAATTTTTATTATTATAGGTACCGGTTGTAAATAGAGGGCGACTATTAAATGAAACCACATATTCTACCGACCCTACTGAACCACTTTTCCCAAGAATCAGACTCGCGGACACCCTTAGTTTAGTCCTTAGTTTTTTTTTGTCCGCGGGTATGACTTTTGGGAAAAGTGGTTCAGTAGGGTCGGTAGAATATGTGGTTTCATTTAATGGTCGCACTCTATTTACACCCGGTATATTTTACTTTAGAGTACTTACATTACAACAATATGATCAAATCTGAAACTTTCTTTTTATTAACGTGGTTAAGATAGAGTTGAAAGAAATTACGTTAAAAAACGACTTTTTCTAGGTTTTTTCGCATGAGAACTCCCCTTGAATTAAATATTTTTTAATATTAGTTGCCGTGATAGAGGCCATATTGGTAACACATATTGTGTGAACATTTCAACTGGCTTCCTATTACGGCTGAAGCTTTAGCTTTGTGACAGACGGACGGACAGTAGTCCCGTTTGGCACCCTTCGGGTACGGAACCCTAAAAAGCACTCCAAACAAAAGCATTAAAATGTATCAAGGTAAACAATAAAGTTATGACAAGTTAGCCTTTATTTCTATTGTCTTAAGGACCGACACTTTCATTCGACAGTGGATTTTCCTGCTCGAGTTCTAGACTTTAGACGTGTCTGCTGTCTGAGTCATTTTTTATTGCCGTCAAGGTGACGTTAGTAGGAAACAAATTTGTAATATACACTACAGATAAAACTCAGATAAACGCAAATGCAATGGTATCAGAGAGACGGCCACCATTACGTAATACTATTTCTGCGGTGCTATCTCTCATTGACTAAACTGTTTGGTCCAACTTCATCTTATATCAATTCGTAAAATGTGTTTGACAGATAAAATGAGATATCTCGATTGATCAGGCAATTTAACTGGGAATCGGAGGGGAATCAGGTATGACTTCCGACATCTCTCAAATCTCAAGGATACGAAAAAAATAAAAAAAAAATAAAAAGGATTTTTCTTTCAAACCAGAGATAATTTTTATTTTATTTACAATGCCAGCTGTATTTTCAAATAATCTGCTTTCTAAGAATAAATTATGTCGGGCCATACTGCGTAAAAAAACGTTACACTTAGGATAGTTTGCACAAAAATCTAAAATCTAGATTTTATCGCAAAATCCGATTTAAATTAAACTCAGTTTACGTGCTAAATCTAAATTTAAGTATTGTTGCAAGTTGGCCTTATCAATTTACATGTACGCAATATTTTATTGTACTTTTGGATTTGTTTTCTTTGAATAAACATAAGTAATGTCACTGTAGACAATCAAAGAAATGTATGAGTAAATAAAATCTTTAAAAACATTTTGTGCTTATGCTATATGTATTTTAATCATCAATCATCCTACTTACGTGGAAGGACTTACAAAATAATTAAGCTTGGAAATTTTAATTTATCTGGGTATTTCACACGTTTATACGTTACCGACCAAACTCATTTTGAGCACAAACTAGTTGCCTAGATTTTACGGAATTTCAGCGCAGAGAAACCGGTAGGTTAGGGTAGGTGAGTACAGGCGCGGTCGCAGTTCAAGATTTGGGGGGGGGGGGGGTCATCTTGGCTCTAATACTGTTCAAGAAGCCAACTTTAACAGTAAAAGAGGTTAAGCAAATATATAAGTATTTTTTTATAAAATGAAAAATCTCAATATTAAAACAAATTGAAGGCTTATATGAATTTTATGGGGTATGCGGCCACCAACACCAACGTCCGCGTTGGCACGTATGTTTCGCGGGCTTTTCAAAATTGGTTTGCACCGTTTGAGTTATTTTTGACTTAGACGTTAGTAGGCAGATAATAAATTGAAATATTTGCTATTCGTAAACCATCAAGTTATAGGGGATTTTTCAAGTTGACGTGATGATTTTGGGGGGTGTCATGGCCCCTGTGACCCCCACCCTCCTCGGACCGCCACTGGGTGAGTCACGCCCTCGCCATACATTACCTTCCTGGTTATTTTTTAATGACAACCCAAAACCACTTTGGCCTGCTAGTTTATCCTAAAATTGAGTTTGAACGGTAACATTATATACATGAGTACATTATACATATATCTTTGCATGAGTATTGCAGATTTGTTTAAACATGCGTTTATCATGTAAAGTGACTAAAATGGCAAGACAACCTAGCAAAATTATTTTGCTATTATGGTTTAAGAACAGGTAGGACCTTTGGACAAATATCTACCATAGAAACCAGTCTTTAATCTCAAAACTCTTTGGTACTTAAAATTATGTCAAAAACGAAGCCAGAAAATAAGGTTTAGGCTTTACAAAAAAATACAAATTCTGGTTTGGTCCCACATAAGACCTCTAAAGTTGTCTTAGAAGCATCTCATCCAAATTAATTTGTCCAAAGGCATATATCGAACCACTTGAAAGTTGTCCACATTTATATTTTAGCTGTTTAACACCCTGTTTATTTAGAATTTGTAGGTATACTTTTTGAATTAGTCGAGAACAATTTTATACCAAAGCAAAAGTGAGACAAACCACAAAACTTAAACCATATACAAATAACTCTTTCCTAAGTTCTTCTATGGGCGTATAATTTTAATCCAGAGAGAGAACAAAAGATGTTTAGCGTGAATCAATCAGTGAAGCATAAGTTTTGTGGCATGTCATTGAGACAACTGCACTTCTGATATGACACAAATGTTATATATAGAAACTGAATATCACTGGTAGTAGATTGTGTTTCATTGAGGAAAATAAATACAGCAGTGGGTTGCGTTAGACCACAGGAATTTCTGAGTAAACGATAATCATTTTGTATGAATAAGTATTGCTCACAATTCTGCCTGCCCTGAATAGAATTCGCCTGAAGCCAATTTTTCTTTAATTTTTTTTTATTAAAATGGCCAGTGTTAAGCCCCCTTTGATCACAGCTCTATGATACATCACTTAAAACTTTCCTCAAGAGACAGTAAGTATAAACTCTATAAACCACTTAAAATCCATTTTGTGTTGCTCAAGTTAAAAGAATCTGGACAGACACAGACAATGTTACACAGACAGTATAGAAATCGCAAAAGGTTGAGTAATGCCAGTGTAAACTCTGTAGAATTAAACTTGAGATGTAGAGACACATGTAAGTCTCAAGTTAATTTCTGCAGGAAAAAATGATTTTAAACATTCATAAACTGTTTACAAGACAATATTGTACCTGTTTAAATGGCACATAATAAAATAACCAATATTGGCTAGAAATGCTTTAAAAAATTGTGCTTATAGTTAAATTTGTGGATGTAGGTAGATAGGTTAAGCAACAGAAGCCATATTGCAAGAGCTGACAAAAAAACTCCAGGCAAAGCAACAAACTATTGTTAATTGACTAGGTACTTTGTCCTTCATAAAATATTAAAAGTCCACATAGATACTATACTGAAGGTTGTATAGAGTTCAACCCCAATAGGAATCTAGAGCAATAATGAAAAATTAATTAAATTACTCAACATGAATTGTGTACCTGTGTACAGACATGTAAGTATGCTCAAGGACTTATTAAATTTGATAAGTGAATGATTCATTATTATAATAGAGATAATTTTTATACAAGTATCAGGAATTTTTTGATAAACATTTAAGCTATCAGCTTTTGCCTTTTCAGTATTGCCTTTGAGATTATTCAGTTACACAGTAACAAAGTGATGTATATTGCAAAGAAGAAACATTTAAAATGGTGTATAACAAATTATACAAATTCTTCAAATAAACAATAGGCACCAACCTTTAAAATTATAAAACAATTAAATTAAATTATTTCTAATAATCACAAACATACATCCAAATTCAATTACAAATTGAAATCCTCACACATACATATCAATGTAACACAAATTACATTTATCAAATTAAAGCTTTGTAGTGAAAATGGGGTACAGTTCAGAATTTGAGCTTTGGTTTAAGTTCATGAGCTCTGCCACCCCAATCGAGTCGATAACTACGTGTCCGCCACGATATATCTGGCCGTAGCATCGCCACGGCCAGCACCACTGGTAAACAGCACTCATTCCACACCCAACCAAACATGAACTCCACTTTAGTGAACGGTGGTGAGCCATTCTGCACTGAACAAAGCAACAGCCAGTCTGATAGGAACCACATCAACACATGCACCAAGAAAAATGGTAAAGGTTCTGCACCAAATAGTTGTCCAGCAGCCCAGGCTGCACCCGCTCCGAGCGGGATACACTCACTTAAAGGCTCTAAGAGAGTTGTCACAGGTATCATTGATAACCGCAGCCTCGCCCAGCGTGTCAGCCGTGCCTGCAATGCGCGAACTGACCGTGCACCTGAATTCTGGAGAGCCGGAAGTGATGCAACACGCATCTTCCATCCTCTAGACACTATTTCCTTGGCTATAAAAAAATCCTCAGCCAGGTAGTCTCCAAAAGCAGCCAGTCCACCAGCCTCTTCTAAAGCACAACGCCTGACCAGTGAGGACATGCCCACATGACCATTTATGCCAAGTAGATCTGCACCTAGAAGCATTCTAGCTTGTGATGTTCCGAAAAACACTTTTTCATAGACCGCCGCAAAGCCCTCTGCATCATACGTAAAAGGCATCTGGTAGACAAGAGCAGTTTTATCATCCATGTGGTGAATCATGTCCAACAATGTGTCGTCACGCATTCGGATGCCGGCGTCGCTTACCAGCACTAGAGGGTACTGCGCTGCAAGGTAAGCAGGCTGCATATTGTTGATCTTGGGGTTGACGCCTACGCGAGTGCCGCCCACGAACAGCTGCGCCTTAACATGCGGATACTTGGACATAAGACTGTTGGCGAGCATCACGGCGGGATCGTTGTCGTCTTCCACACAGAACAGCAGTTCGTACGTTGGGTAGTCCATGGAGAAGAACGTCTCAAGATTGGAGAAGAGGTTGGGGTCGACACCCGTAAGCGGCTTCAGGATCGAGACCCCCGGCAGAGGCGTTTCCGGCGGCGACCGATCCACAGGCCGGTGTAGTTTCCACTTTGAATATGAGTAGGACATTATGTGAATACACCACAACACCAACCATGCGAGCATGAAGAATATCGCGAATCCGTACACCGTATACACTACGGGCATCATAATTGTGAATTAATTTCTCTATCTTGTAGGAGCCGCATAATATCGACTGGTTTCGACAGTCGAAAACCTTGCGCTGCTAAGCGGTCTCCATAACTCATAACACTAGACTGATAGAGATAAGACAAAACATACAAATCACTTGATGATTCACTATCATACTATGTTATCTCCACATATTTTATGTCGTCATGTAGTATTTTATCGCTAAATTTCTGTCGAAACACAATATGAAACTGAACTTCTCGTTATCCCAGAACCCTTTTTTCCGACTGTGGTCTTCTGACTGAAACTGACTGACTGACAGACACATCGTTAACACCAACATGAAAAACAAAAAGTAATCGTTAAAGCGTTTCGATTCTGCAATATTAAAAATGAAGTGTGTACGTTTTCGTCATAGACATAGATTTTCGCTAACGGTACTGATAGTCTTTCAAAAACTCACACTGGGTCGGGTTTCGTACCCGGGTTGCTACACTAGGGTTGCAAAGTGACGTAGTTTTACCAAAAATGCTCGTAAAATACGGGAATTTTACGGTCATATTTATATATTACCGTTAACTTACCGTTGAGTTATGACATTTTAAATTTTGATTTCTTTTAAATCCCGTGCGCGTATAGTTGCAAAATAATCACGCGACGTTGCCGATTAGTGTAAGTAATACTCGTAGTCGATTTTGCGCCGATGCTGTCGCAACGGCCAGCGTTGCCGTTTTAGCCACTTTGTGGATGATCTAACGGATTTTCATCGGTTTAAGCCAAAAGATAATAAATTTCAAACACCAAAACGAATCCAAATACTTCTAGCTACCTACTTTTGGTATTTTTTTTCAAAGAAATAATTATTTTACAGAAATTTGTTGTTAAAGCCTTTTACTGAGTACTTTTACGCCGCAGTTGTAATATATAATCGCGGTTTCCACAATTAATGTTTATATTTTTTAATTTGACCTGTACAAACATGACATAAATAAAATGCAAGTTAAATAAAAGATTGTAAAAACCACTAAAGCTATATAATCATATCATACTACCCTCATGAGGCCACATTATGTGGTACGATACGAGTTTATAACTTTCGTAAAATATCGTTTTTTACTATTTATTTATTTATTTATTTATTTTTAATCAAACATAACATGACATGCAATTTTACACGAAGGTGTATCAGAAACTTACCGTATCTTAACGGCGTATGCTATACTATGCTACACTAACCCGTTCCAAAATCAACACGGGTCGCAACACTGACCGTTGAAAAATAGCAGTGTCGCTACACCACCGGTGTCAAAATTTTCAACATCTACTCTGAGCAGGGTTCGCAAGGTTCTTATAGAGACGTTAAAATGACAATTATAAATCAATACGAAATCCATTGGAAATATGTGAAATGATGTTTGGAGTGTAGCAACTCAGCCAAACCCGCTCAAAAACTTAGTGTAAAACGAACACCCCGGTGTTCCTACTGTCTGTGGTTCCTACCCATCCTAGGGTTCTTTAATGAACGCACTTCTGAGAGTGGCGGGGCGGCATGAAAGTCTAGCAGTGAATGAAAATAGCTGCGTATCGGTACAGTCGGGGAGCCAATCATCGCTTACGCTTAAGTACGTGCGCTCGCCCTGCGCGCCGCTTCATCCGCCACCCACGTCACCGCTAGACTTTCGGGCCGCTACTTGTACTACATACTACTTCCATGGTTAAAAATCAATACAAAATCTTTTGTAAATATGTCAATGACGTTTTGAGTGTAGCAACTCGGCCAAACCCGTTCAAAAACTCAGCGTTGCAACCCCAGTGTTCCTACCCAGCCTAGGGTTTATTAATGAACGCACTTCT
Organism: Ypsolopha scabrella; assembly: GCA_910592155.1. NCBI lineage: Eukaryota > Metazoa > Arthropoda > Insecta > Lepidoptera > Ypsolophidae > Ypsolopha > Ypsolopha scabrella. The sequence continues at coordinate 10,615,691 of OU342981.1, read as the reverse complement.
GGTAGTCGTTCAAAAACTCAGACTGGGTTGGGTTTCCTACCTTGGTTGCTACATTAACCCGATCAAAAACCAACAAGGGTCGCAAAACCGACCGTTCAAAAATAGCCAATTTTTCCCAACGATTTTTACATTTGATGAGTCTCGTGACCGAATCGTGGGTGTCTATTATAGAAAATTGTAGTTTATTGTGGACTCATAACCGCACTCTATTGTCGACTCATATGAAACCACACTCATGGGATGCCACAGACTTACAGCTTGTCAATTAAATCTAGAAATTAAATTAAGCGGAACTATTATTTTCTCTTCATATCTAAAACTCTAAAAATCTTCAACACTAAAACTCTCACTGACAGTTTCAAATCACAGAGAAAATTTCTTTCTATAGAGTGTTACCAATATTAAAGCATTTCCTTGTCATGATACCTTGAGGGATAATAAGGCTGAGCAGGTACCATTATATATCTTTGAGGCTGAGATTCAGTGTGCATTTGGGCTGAGATTCAGAGTGCATTTTGAGTCCGAACTCAATCTTACAAACGTCAAAAAGTGACGTGATCTCATACTAGAGTGACGTCTGTAAGATTGAGTTCCTCTTGAGTTCGGACTCAAAATGCACTCTGAGGCTGAGATTCAGAGTGCATTTTGAGTCCGAACTCTGAGGCTGAGATTCAGAGTGCATTTTGAGTCCGAACTCAAGAGGAACTCAATCTTACAGACGTCACTCTAGTATGAGATCACGTCACTTTTTGACGTTTGTAAGATTGAGTTCGGACTCAAAATGCACTCTGCATCTCAGCCTCAATCTCAGCCTTGGAGTCCGAACTCAATCTTACAAACGTCAAAAAGTGACGTGATCCCATACTAGAGTGACGTTTGTAAGATCGAGTTCCTCTTGAGTTCGGACTCAAAATGCAATCTGAATGTCAGCCTAAAGGCCACTTTCTGAATTAAGAAAGTCTCGCTAAGTGGATACATAAGTGATGAATTGGCCAATCACAGCGCTGCATTTGAAAGTTAAGCACTACTTATCTAGAAATTCTCAATTGTGAAATCGGGGGTAAGACGCTTAATTGTTTTGTTTATAACTCAGACGAGTACAATACTGATTAGTTATTGAGCGTAGTATTTGTCTTGCTCGTTTATTTATTACTTGTTAATTTAATAATTCAATATCATGTAAATAGTCATAGTTTGATCTATGGTATTATGTAGGTAAGGCATATTCATACCAGATGTATAAAAGAAGTGGTGTTACGAATGTTGAGGCATTCGAGTATTGCTTTCTGACTATGTTGTGACGCTGCCGTGTTTTAAGCAATAAAGTTATCCATTTGTGTAACAGTTGAAGTTATTTCAATAAATAGTGTTTGGAAAACATATATTTAGAAGTGTTTTAAATATCCGTGAATCCCTGTTGGCTGGAGAACCCGAGCGTATCAAGAGGTTCTTCGTGATTTTCGTATTGAATCTTTCCTACTTAAATGTGAACGCTACAAAGTGACTGAGCAAGTATCAAGTTTTTGCGGTCGCATTATAGTATTGCTACACAAGCGATTGAAGCGCCATCATTTTTTTTTCAAGACTTAATTGACAATTTGTACAGTGGTGGGGGACTAGCGCATGTGTTCACTCGCGCTCTTAAATATTAATAAAATGGGCGGGCTCTTAAATATTAATAAAATCTGTATTAAATTACCCATTCATGTCGTTAACTCCTTTTCAATTTATCAAAATATATATTTAGCAATTCTGACTTGAAAACGGGAATATTGGATTATTTTACCAATTTAGTTCTAGTTTTTTGTGCCATTAAAAATACATATAATTAATTTACTATTTTATGGAAGTTGATAATTGAGATAGTCGGCACTTGGTGGAATTAATCAAACATTGTTGTGATGAAAACACTTGTACTTTTCCACAGATAATATTTAATACTACACTACTCCACCGGTTTCACTATACCTATATAAGCATCATCAGGGGCTTTTTTAATTAACTTATATACATAATTATGTTTAACTATTTATACTATTTTATTTTGATACTTTTTCCACTATCATATATTTCGTTGTATGATGCGGTTTTTCATTAAAAAAAAAACCGGTCAAGTGCTTGTCAGACTCGCATAGCTAGGATTCCGTAATTCGACTGTTTTGGGAACAGTCAGGAAGAAGGAATTTAAATCTAGCCCATAACTGTTTATGATAACTAAAAAAAGAATCGATTGTACCACAAAAGAGAGACACAAATATTTTGATACCGTACTCGAAATAAAACTCGTGGATGAAAAATTTAATTTTGTCATTTTATCATCATGAATTTGTCGACCGCTATATTTTTCCGATAATCTTTACGTAATCCTAAATTACTACGATTTTTTAAATTTTTTTCAGTTAACCAGTTTCGGAAATAAGGGGGAAAAAGGAAAAGGAAAAGGACATGCACTTTTTGTGGTCATTTTCAAAGATTTCTAGAAATCGCTGCCAGTAATTGTAGTAAAGTATATGACTACCTATTTTAAAATCAGCTCTATAATATCTTAAATTTGACACCCATTTTGTTATTTCATAAAATATTTTTATTTATTTATTTAACATTTTTTTATTTATCATTTGTTGTAAACTTTTTTTTATTCGCTATAGTTTTCCTGTAATTGACCAGTTATGGTCTATATACGTCATTTTTTTTATTTTTCCGGTGTATCAGTTTCGGAAATAAGGGTATATGCATTTTTTTTGTTTTTTCAAAGATTTATCGAAACTGGCACCAGTAATTACAGTAAAAATATATATTTTTGTAATCAACACTCTAACATCTACAATTTGATACCCATATTGTGTTTTTAGTATATATCTTTTACTTTTCTCACTTTTGTATTGGAAATATTTTCAACAAGTAAGTGTTTCAAATTATTTTATATGTCATATTGTGTGAGCAAGACAGTGCTATTTTTGTAGCAAATTTCAAGTCATTGTCTTTAACGGTGCTAAAGTTATGAAATGAATTATTCAGACATAAAAATATTTAGACGTGTAAGATAAATTTCATGACCTTTACATTGATTTATGTACAATCAGAGAGACAAAACACTTTACGATGTTTTAACGTCATAAAGCAAAGTCCTATAAAAATATTTTAAAAATAACAGTTAATTTCGTTATTTTCACTATTAGTTACTACTCCATCCCTAATCTACAGGCACACATTGACAATTTGGTCTGTATTCAGACATGAAAATATTTATGTGTGAGATAAATTGTGGATGTATGTACTTTTGTTTCAGTGTGCGTGTGTAATTACACCTTTTTTTCTTTTGTAGGCGTGCGGTTTAGTGTAAGTGTGTGCTATACGTATTTTACCTCGTCCCCTCTGCGTCTCCTGCAAAAATTGGGAGAAAATTTTGTTTGGCGGACGCAAGTGATGAGTACTCCACTGCTATCTCCCCTATGTCCACAGCTATCAGGTCTGAGTTCAGTTTGATCGCCCGGCGATCATGACATCTCTTTTGCACGCGTTGAATATGAGTATGCTATCCTGCTGTCAGTGATGGATGAGTGTGCAATGGAACTGAACGCAGCCCAGGCCTGAGGCCATCGTGGGGAAAATCCCCGATTTGTAGAGAATTGATCGTTAGCGCAGGGAATGACGAAAATCGGGGAATTTCGGGGAATCCAGACCAATTTTTTCGAAGCTCTAAAACTATTTTATGTCGGGTAATACCACAAACATACAGACCAATCATTAATAATTAACGCATAGAGTCGACTTGAAGCAACTTTAGCTCATTAAGTTACGGGCTCTTTTAGATATAAATACTGCTTGTTTCCAAACAAATTATATACGAGAGATTAGTTTAGGTATTAACAAATATGTTTCAAGCATAAACCAGCCAAAACAACCCATTTTTTTACGTTTCTTCGTACCATCCATCCATCCATCAGCCTGTTTCATCCACTGCTGGACATAGGCCTTTCCAGGATTTCGCCACTCTTGGGTCTTCGTACCATTTAGCTTAAATTAATGTCTGTTGGTTTCAGTATGGAAACTTGCCAACGCTATTTAATCCTTAGGTTTAGTCTGTATGTCTGTGGGTAAGACTTACAATTTAAAAAATCACGTTCTGACTTGGCAGATACAGCTCGACACTACTAACATAATTTTGAATGTTATTCTAATGAAGGCAACACGACTCATATGCCTACTCAACTCATTTGATTTGAACACAATTTTGTATTTTTGAACGCATCCATTTTGACATCAAGTTCATTGTTTATGGTTGTCGATTTTTTTAAATAAAAAAAAGAAAAGTGGCCATAAAGTGCAGCTAATAAAGCCGATTTTGAAGGCTTTAGTTTTAGTTTGACGTACATAAAAGTACGAAGAGCCATTTTTAAGTCACCATTTTGTAAACGTCAAACTAAAATTTTAGTTTGACAGCCATAATTTACTCAACTTAGTGATTTTAACTTGTTTTGGTAATTTCAAGGCACATTTTAGAGCTGTCATTTGATTGAATTTTAAAAAATTAGTTTGATTTATGAGCATCTAAAAGACTTGCTAATTTGAGTTGGTGTGTCCTTCAGAATAGCAAAATACAATGCTGTCACTTAAAATTACGTTTTTTAGTAAGTCTCTTAGATTAAAATGAAAATTTAAAAATCGGCTTTACTGCTAAAAAAAAATGTATAAAACCTCAGTTAAAGGACCAGTTAAAGGTAATTTGCGGGGAATTAATCAATAGAAGCGGGAAATTTCGGGGAATTGAAAACACTGATGCGGGGAATCGAATTTTTTTTACTGGCAGCACTGTTTTAGAATGAAATGAAAATTTGGCCTAAAGGTCGCCGTAACCGGGCCATAAAAAAAAAAATGAAAACTCTTTAATTTTACGATTTTCTTCTTTTTTTTCGCGTCCGCGCGGGAAATCTAGCGTCCTGAAGGATTTTGAATTTAATTTTCCATATCAATGAAATTATCAAAATGGATTTCTTAAAAATAATTAACGGGGTAAAGAATATAAATGATTACATTACTTTTACTCAAGATTTTGTAGAAAAATATAAATCCCCACCAATAATGTTGAATAAGACAAATGTCCTCGCTCTAAAGAAAATAGCTTCGTTTGAAGTTGAGGTAAGTTGTTTCGCTTTCTATTGAATTGTTTCAAATAAATTATCCTATGTGTTTTACATAACCTTTTTTTCTTATAGTACTTCGCTAAATGCTACAAAAGGGGGGCGGCGTTTCTCATATTTGATCAAATGCTGCGAAATCCGCCATCTAAAACTTGGTCATTGCTTGGCAAGGAACTAGTATCATTGCTGCAATATTGGGGCCAACGCTTATTGAAACACATTATCACTCATTGCCTTCACTATCAGACCTTTTTAAAGTGCCTCTTGAAATTCATAAATGTGAGTAAAATTTTAATAAGTATTTAAAAAATTCTAGGACTTGGAATGGACCGTTTGCTTCCTCTGACTTATTTATTACCTACTCAGTTCTCATTAGTTACAACAGCCCATTCAATCTTCATCAAGGAACCTTAAGCAGTGAAAGAAAACTGCCAAAGGCTGATTATATCATTGTATATTTCTATGTCTGCATGAAAACCATTTTTTTATTTTCTAATTAGAGTAAGTTCTCTTGAGTCTGTTTGTTACAGTTAGCCACTTTGTTCACTTAGAAATTTTGAGTTGGGTGAGATGCAATGGAACAACGCAGCATGGAGTGACAAGATGAAGTTTATTTGAATTTGTTTTATGATACCGCACTAGCGGCACATAGCTGAAGCGACAGTTATACTGCCGTCATTTTTAAATCTATTTAACTATATTTTGTAACATTGCTCCATTGCATCTTAGTTCCCCCTAGCTTTAAGTAACTTGTCCACACATATTTCAGAAATAAAAAGTTCTCTATTGGAATTGTAGCCAAAGGCTGTTGTGAAGCTGCAAAATTTAAATTTGACCACATCAAGTGGCAGGCATGTCATTTAATAAAAATTGCACTTTTTGAAGTTGCTGCTTTTCAGATGAAGCCACTAATTTGATAAATCAGTATATAAATTTCGGAACCTTTTTCTAGTTTTGTTCTGTACAAAAACGCGATTGCGTAACTTTCGCTCGATATAAATAATTATTGAAGTGAAGTCTTCTTCTACACTTTTTTTCATAGTATGACTAATCGGAATGACATACAGACCTGAACGATATTTTATTAGATAGATTTTAGCGATATCTAAATTTCCTCAATTGAAAATTTTGATAGCTATTTTAGTTCATTTTATATTAATTTAAAACCAACATTTTGCTATTTTTCCGGAATTCGTCCCTCTCGCACTGCGAGGCGTTCCACATAGAGTAACAGTGACCTTTGCAAGCACGACATATCCTCTTAAGTATTTCTTGCGTATTTTATATTTTGATTCAGATTTTTTTCACATTTTACTACTTTTTAGGGTGCCATACCTGAAGAGTGCTAAATGGGGGTCCCATTTTTTGTCGCCATAATGTTATGTATGGCATCTATATTGTTGATATGTATGTTCTTAGGGTGCCCTTACCATATTGTGTGGTGGTACGAAATCCTATATGCGCGAGTCCGACTCGCACTTGCCTTTCTTGTATTGGGATGCGCCTTAAATTTAAATTTATTGAATATTTTATTATTTGTCGTGGTAGAGGCCATAGTAACACGTAGTTTGTGAAAATTTCGACTCTTTACCTATTTATAGTTGAGGCTGTAGACCCCTGTGATAGGTGGACAGAGAGACAGCGGGCGGAGGCTTAGTAACGGAATTCTAAAAAGTTGCATTATTTAAACATTATTGGTTTTGGTTCTTACTTAAAGACTGTAAAACATACAAGTTTTATTTTGAAAGTGGTCTGTGGCTACATATAGTTAAGAAACCACTGCTCTAAAACAAAACAAAAAATAGGGTTCTGTATGCAGATGGTGCCAAATTTTTAGTCGGGGCTACCATTTTAGCAACTTGTTTTTTGTAGTCTTGATATTGCTTTGGCATATATATTGTTGTTATTTACCATAATGTTTTAGCTCATTAATGTTCCACATCAGGTGGTTCGAAACCCTTTGTAATTCGACTCAGACTTGCACTAGGCCAAAGTATTATATCCATGAAGTTTTTTTATTATTTTGTTTAATTTTATGTACTACTAGCTGTTGCCCGCGACTTCGTACGCGTTGATTACGAATAAAATGCATTTGTTTTAACAACCTATTACTTAGCCTCCGCTGTCTGTCTGTCTGTCCATCTGTCACAGTGGTCTACAGCTTTAACCGTATGAGGTAGAAAGTTGAAATGTTCACAAAATACGTGTTCCTATGGCTTCTACCACGACAAATACTAAAATTCTAGTTTTGGATCTAACTTAAAGACGATAATACACACAAGTTTTAGTCATATTGTTGAACATATTCTTAAGTAAAATAAAAAATAATAAAAAGTGGCGTTCCGTACGCAGACGCCGCCAAAATTTTCGTGAGGTGCTTGTTTTTTGTTAATATCACATCTATATTGTTGTTATTTACCATAATATTCTTTCACTTGGCCAAATTATTTAATATATTTTATTATTATTATTAATTAATAATTAATTAAGTAGCAGAGACCAAACATAAGGATTAAATAGCGTGGCAATTTTCCATACAAAAAATAAGCTACATTTAAGCTTCATGGTACGAACAAACGTAGGTATAAAAATGGGTTGTTTTGGCTGGCTTATGCTTGGAACATATTTATTTGTTAATTCCTAAACTATTCTCTATTATATATTTTGTTTGGAAACAAGCAATATTCATATTTAAAAGAGCACGTAGTTCACTGAGCTAAAATTGCCTCGCGTCGACTCTACGCGTTTATTATTCATGTTAGGTCTGCTACTATATTACACGTCTGTGGTGCCTACTTGCGTGAGGAAATTTCATTCTATAACTGGTAAAACATTTCTTGGTGAACTTTAAAAGAAATGAAACAAGATTTTAATTAATTGTTGTATTATCATCTCTCACAATTAGAAAAATTCAATATAAGGTGACAAATTTATGCAGCCGAATTCATACTGGAGGCTTGGTAAGTAATCATATCACGGATCGATAACACTTTTCGCTAAATAAAATGCTGGCCTCCCATTACGCCCATCAGGGGCCTGATTTAGAGTTCTGGCAGCCCAACAATGAGTAGGCGCCCCCGTCCTGTCCTGCCTGTGCGTGCTCAGCTCACGAAAATACTTAGTAGATTTTGTATTTTACTAGCTTTTCACCCACGTTAAATCAAATTTTCCTATGACAATAAGATATTTTTTGCGGTAAAAAGTCACCCATGTCCTTCCTCAAAGATTCAAATTGTTTATTTGTAAAATAGATACATAAAGTATACGTTTTACATGTCAAATCTAATCCTTAGGCGCAATGTATATCCTCATCTTATTAAAAAGGTAAAATTTATAATATTACTACGGATATTATGGATATGTATTTTTTTTATTTCTAATTATTTGTGAATTTATTATTATTATCAAGAATTTTAGCTATGGTCAAAAGTAAGTAATTAAAAGAGAGCTTAAGTAATTTAAATTTTTTGAATCATAGCCATCCGGTCAACGAAAGACGAAACAGACCAAATTATATTTAAAGCTCTTATTTTTACAATACAAATCAGTTAGGTTTATGATTTTATAGTTAAATCCATCACGTTTGATTACTTTAAATATTAATAAAATGCATTGCAAACTAGAAAAGACCAATAAGAAACAAATTTCAAGAATTACAAGACAAGAATTTAAAAAAACCACGGACCATTTTTCGAACCTTTCTTGTTAACTTTTGTTATAAAGACAATCACGCTGCCGACTACGCCACCGATGCAACAAAAAGTAGACCGATGTGGTTCTCCTAGACCGTTGAATTTCTAACAGTATAATTGTACACCGATTTTTTTTGTAACTATTTGATCTACTAGCTCGTAAGGCACATACTGAACGCTCACGAAGGCGTTATGTAATTTCACGCCAATTTACTTACTTTTTTTCAAAAAGAATATAAACTTTCTTTTTCGCTAGCAAACCTCTCGACAACACAAAAAAAATCACGTTTTACAAAAAAAAAAAAATTTTTCAATTTGAGCAAGTGCTACAAGTTTGCCAGAGTCAAGAGCAAGTTATTTTTGACACGAGTTAATGCAGAAAGAACTTTCATCGCTTCTTTTTGTAACGCTCAATGTTAAAAAAAATCTTGTTAATATTTCCATATTCGGAAAAATAGATCCAATGCTCAGGCTTTTTAATAACTGTAGCATAATTACTCCTTGGGGTTAATTTTTGTCAATCAAAAAACCCTTTATCTTTTAAAAACTGTGCCAAATGGACACACTTGTAAGAAAACACGTCATATTTTATCCAAGTCATATAGTTGTTGCAACTCTTTAGCCTTGGTTCTTACAATGATATTGTCATTAATTTCAGGTAGGTAATATCAATAAGAAACCAAATTTTATATTTACTTCGGTATGTACAAATAATTTATCGGATATTAACTGAACTTTGAGACAGTCAATTTCGCCAGTAAAAACCTCTTCATTATATTGTTTGACTATTTGGGTATACAATCTTCGTAAGACTTTTCTTCTAGTTGCACCAAAAATTTACGGTGATTGGGAGAAATGTCATGATAAAACAATGCGTCACTATACTTCCAGTCATTAGATCCACTTTTAGCTAACACCGCTGTTCCTACATATAATTTTTACTCGCATATTTTTTAATTACTAAATTTTATTCTATAAATAAATGGTGCTTGTAAAGGTAAGCTCAGTGCCCCCTCGGTCCTTGCGCCCTAGGCTGTAGCCTAATTAGCCTATGGGTAAATCAGGCCCTGACTCCCATAGCAACTGACTCGGGGCTGGGTTTGCAAATTTCACAATAAGGATAACCGAACCTTGATACTGAGCACTTTACGAGTCTTTAGCATGAATTTGGTTGCAAAAATTAGTGTCACCTTGTAATCATTAGCCTGTTTCGTCTACTGCTGGACATAGGCCTTTCCATGATTTCGCCACTCTTGGCGGTCCTTCTGGAAGAAATGCCCATACACACACACCAGGCAGGCGGGTTGCTGAGCGCGGTACCGAAACCCTCGCACCAGTGACGCCGCTGCCCGTCACCATTCTGTTTTCTATAAGGCCCAGCAATTTAGGATGGCTATACTCCTATCAATCGGTCCCAGGCAATGGTGAGCCACTGGTTATGCCTGTTTGAGAACTGTCCTTTTACTCTCCCCCGAATAACTTCGTGAGGGTTCGTGAGTAAGATGGGGTGCCTCCCCCCACAGTCGAGCCCGGTACCAGCTCTACCACCAGTGTCACATACACAACAAATTATGGTCAAATCCATTAGCGGCTAGGATTTGTACCTGAAGGCGGCCGGCCCCTGGCTTCAACTCACAAGTATATCTATTCTCGATCATATGATCGTAATGTGATATGTAGAGATAATGCTCCATACACCGACATGGGCGTAGCGAGTTATGTTAAGAAGCGGTCGTTCGCCGGTAAATTGTAATTTTGACGAGCTTCATAGCTTGCGAGTCTTGCGGCGTTTCTTATAAGGTTCGATAATATGTAATTAAGAATTCCACTGCTCATGTGAAACTCATATTATGTTAAAAACAACGATCAAAACAATATAATTTAAGATTTTATTTATCTGCCCCCCCCCCCCCCCCTTATATACAATCCTGGCTACGCCCTTGTACACCGACATCACATACAAACCAAAATACTAAACAAATTACGCCTTAAATTGGCTAAAGCATATTTTTATATCAAAGAGACGCGTATTGCAGAGAAGGGGTGGGGGGGTGGCAGACAGTACTCTGGGGAGAGCCCGTGCCCCTGGTCCCTACCTAGATACGCCTACAGGCCTACTGTGGTTGCCATTTTAACACCATTTGACAGTAAATATCAAATGGTGTTTAAAATGGTTAGTTCTGCTATGGTCAAATATTAATGCGTGTTAACGTTCCATGCGCCGTCTTTATTCCAGGACATAATACTGAAGGACTCGTCAATGACCACAATGCTCGTGGAGCAGATAGCGGAGTGTCTCCTGGAGCTAGCCACTGACGACCGGCTGGACCTGATGCACAAACTTGACGTCATCCAGTGTCTGAACTCATGCTGTAGCCCCTGCAGCAAGGCTGTTCGGTCTGCTTTGTTCCATAACTTCAATGCCTATTTGTAAGTAACTGTATGCTGGTATACTTACGCACCTGTAGCTTTCCTTTGGGGGTTTTATCATGGAACTTTATATAGCCAAATTCATACTGGAGACTCGTCAGTGACGGACAGGAATCCTTATCGACACTCTGGCCAATATTTTTCATATTCCGCAAACATGGTTATTAAACCCGGACTACTTACCGAGTCTCCAGGATGAATTTGGCTATATAAATGAAAGTCACCTTAATTAGGGAAGCAGATGGACTTGGATGTTTTGAGAACCATTTTGTAAACCGTTTAAAAATTTGTGGAGTTTATTTACACTCACTCTCTTACTTATGCTAAACTTCAGTCCTGCTGTAGCTCTGGCGGTAGAAGAGACCCAGTTCGATCCTTGGTCGGGAATGCACCAACAAGTTAAGCCGCGATTACACCATTCGATTTATCGGCATCCTAACTAGGAGTCTAGGATAGCATTGGACTTAGGACAGTGTAATCGCGCTTAGGACGGTCTGTTTCTTCGTCCCTCCTAATTAGGATCCCGATAAATCGGATGGTGTAATTGCGGCTTTCCTCGGAATTTTTTGTTTCGGTATTTGTGTTCTTACCTTGCTGAACGTTGAAGGAAAACAGTGAGGATACCTGCATGCACTAAAAAGCGTGTAATTATGCCTGAAGTACGCCGATAGGAGCATAGGGCTCACCGATGGATGGGACTGGTGATTGGGACGTAATAATCGTCGGTGAAACGCGGGTGTACCGGGTGTGACTTGCATTTCACAGTCCACCCGATACCCCCTCTAGGACTCATGTCGTGACTATACAGGCTGTAAATAGAGTGCGACCATTAAATAGAACCACATACTCTACTGATCAAACTGAACAACTATTCGAAAAAAAATCCCACGCAAATCTTCAGAGACAAAGATATTCAACTGTAACTCAAAGACTTTATCTCATAGGAGGAAAGTCTATTTTAGGACGCTGCACCGGTACAGCTGTTTCATGGACGACGCTCTTTCGATACTCGCCGTATGTCGGTGCGTTAGGGTTCACGCATTTTCGTTTGGAACTCAATTATTTCCCAAACTAAGGGTATCCGCGGGTATGATTCTTGGGAAAAGTGGTTCAGTAGGGTCGGTAGAAAATGTGGTTTCATTTAATGGTAGCAGTCTATTTACACCCGGTATGTATGTTTTCAATCCTGCCCTAACCAACTGCCGCGCACGGGAAACTTCAGTTATTTTGAAATTGCGGCTACATTAGGACATTAACTATAAAACATATATGTACATATAATGTATTTTTTGTAAGAATTGTTAGTTTCGTTTTAATCTGTGGAGCTGAATCGCTTTTTATGTGAAGTTTATACTTTATGAAAAGTAATTTTGCTGTCAGAAGATTAAAATTATGTATAAGTATTTATGAAGTGTAATAAAATGAATAATGATCTTGACATAAAAACACAATTTTTTTGTCGCAATTTCTATCATCTAAACTGAAGTTTAGCATTAAGGTGGTATCTTTTCATACAAACTTTCTGAGTAATATGTGTGAAGACGCAACAAATTCATAACTTAAATTGAGGCAAAACACAATGCACATATAACATATATTGCGCAAAGTTGTTAAAATTATAAGATTATTGCTTGGATAGTCTAATACCTAGTCGGTTCTTAAATACAGTCACTGGCCATTTATTTTAAAAATAGAACACCTAGAAAAAAAAATGAAATGGTGTTCGATTTTCAAATATTTTTTGATTAATAATCTGCCAAATCACAATTACATATTCATTTTTTACGATGGAGTGGACTCGCAAAGTTAAATACACTTAAATGTCTAAAAATGACAAATGTCAGACTTTTTCCCCAGTCAGAACGACATGCCCACAACCCCCCCCCCCCCTACATCATTTTAATGGTGCTCCTTCAAACTAAACAATCATGTCAATGAGTGAGTCAGTCAGTGACCGTATTGCAGCTTTATATACAACGTGACGTGATGATGATGATGATGATGATGATGATGATGATGATGATGATGATGGTGATGATGATGATGATGATGATGATGATGACAACGAAATGATGAAAATTTAAGTCATTTTGGTAACGAAAACTGGTGATATTTATTATTGGTTTATTTAGTTTATTTATCAACTTATTTGTTCATTGCATTATGTATATATATTTTCATATTTATTCCTATATTTCACGCACACATTCACATCATAGAAGCCTAATTCCAGCCACACACACACTCGTAAACCGCTATGCTTCAGTTGTTGCTTAGCGGCGACTTCGTCCCCTTTTTATTCGTGTATGAAGCTAACAGTTGGCAAGCAACTTTCACCTCTAATGTCCACAGCATAAAGCTGTCCCACTACATGAGCACCTGCGCCCACTTCCCAAGCCAGCTCGCGATCTTGGAGCTGCTACTGCGCTGGTTGCTGCAGCGTCATGTCGCCGGGGTGCGACGGAATGCAGCGCGATTCTGGTTCGCGTACATGTGTGCTGATGCTCTGTCAATTTTTGTGGAGAGCCCTTTCGTGAACTTTCTCAAGGTTTGTTAGTTGGAAGTCGCTAAACCTCAGTTGCTAGTGGTGCACCCTGCCGACTAGAGGTTGATAGACGACTTGGCGGCAGGGTTGCCAACTCCTAACTGTTTTTCCCCCGAAGCAAAACCAAAATACCCCTAAAATGCCCAAAATCAATTGTCAAAACCCCCAAAAAAAGAAAACCTTAAGCTTTCAAACAGACTCTATCTACATAATATTCAGTAAGTCGAAAATAAATCTGTTATATCCGAAGCACTTTTTATGTCATACATTTGTTTTCGATGGTACCTATAATTGACGCAAAATCCGCAATTCCTTTGCAGAGAGAATCGGACCATCATAATAAAGTGAAAACAATTAAGAAATTTGAAAAGCACTTTCCGGCTGTCCCAGTCAAACTTAAAGTAACGAGATATTTCATTAGATGTAACTTTTTTCAACTCATCAATAAAGTAACTGATAAGAAAAAAAAACATAACCCGCCTAAAAATATTAGGCCCTAAAATAATCCCGTTCCACATCTTTTTCCCCTAAATTTAGGGGGAGAACCCCTGAGGCCATGGGCGTAGCCAGGGGGGGGTTTGGGGGTTCAAACACCCTGAAATGTTCCGAAAAAAATATTTTATATAATATATAATAAACTACAGAATATCTGGAAGGACGGTCGAATTTTTTTTTTTTATTTGTATCCAGAACTTTAACTAGAGACAAGTTGATACTTAGTAAAATTAATAACAAATGTGTTCCCCGTATTATTTTGAAATAAGTTTAGCTACTATAATTGTAAATATTTATTTGTCATACCTGTGTCCACTATCCACTGCTACCCCAAAATGGACTTTCTCGAACTTATGGGACTGAAAATCTACTTGCGCAACACAACGAGTGAAAACCAGGGTTGGAAAAAAAACAGTTTTTTTAAAAAAGATCAAAACATCCTGTTTATAACAAAATTAAAAAAAAACATGTTTAAAACAAATATTTACCGATGTTTTTTTGCGGCTGTTTTAAACATGCTTAAAACATTTTTTGGGTATCGTATTGTAAACTTATGTACTTAAATGTAAAATTAATTAAAAAGCGTTTTTTAAATGTTATCAATTATCATAATCTAATCATGTATCGAGTGAAAAATAATAAGTGCTTTCCAAATAAACACGAAACGTAGAAATGCTTGAAAATACAAGTACTCACCGACACCGCCCGTTCTCGTCTTTATGTTTGGGGAAACCCCGCCAGTAAAATTAGTAGAATTTTAACTGCGCCGATTAATAGATATGGATGCGTTAAAAAAAGAGTAATAACAACGACACGTTCGATATACGGAAAAAATAATAATGAAAATGCTAAAAAACAGTGTTTTATATACGAGTGTTTTAAACACGTTTAAAACACCCGTATATAAAACATATAGTTATACCAAATTCTTCTAGAAGGAAAACCATGAAATTTCACATTTTAATAACAAAACTTTTAAAGATATCCCAAAATTCAATACTTACTGTTAGAAGTAAAAAAAAAATTTTTTTTTAATTCTTTGAATGCAGTTTTCCTTAACTTTAAAAATAAAATATAGGTTCCTTTGAGTAAAATTTGCTATCTTTAATATTTTAAGGTACTTTCCCTCCAGGGGGCATTCATTTGGTTGAACCTGAATACCTATAAGTACATTATTATTCTTGCAGGATGGCAGAGAGTTCCTGAACGCGCACAACGCACGTAATAACGACATTACTTCAGTTGTCTGCCGCAAGTTGACTATCGGTGGAGTGCCCATTATTGCTGTAAGTATCATTTTTGTTATTTGCAGTGGTGAGTATGAGTAATGGTAAGACAAGGTTCATGATAAGGTTCGAGTTCAATTTCCACCGTGCACCAATTACCTAGTTATTGCTGAAGGACCTACGAGCGTGTATTTGTGCCCGAAATGCAGGAATTGGCCCAACCCACAGACATGTGGCCCTTTGCTGTTAGTTTGGAATAATCGGCGTAAATGTTATGAATATTTCTGATACATAAAATTCCGTGTGCCTACACTCAGCAGGACCCCATGCCCTATGGGGTGGTTTCCTCAGTTTCCAAAAATAACCTTTTTGGAGTTCTCATTTGTTTCCAAAATTTTATTTAATAAACAAATTCGTTCTCAGTTGTTTTCAAAAAGCTAAGAGGTACAGTCAGCTTATGTAGTAAGTAATAAATAATGTATTATAAAATATATTTTAACTACGACCCACCCATACTTAGTTTAATACTATATATAGCTCTTATTTTACATTATCGGGATGGATTGCATGATAAGAAGTTTTTCTAAGAAATAAGTTAAGTAATTTCTCGGAATAATATAGGGCATTATTTAGAACAATATATTTGACGAATTCTTGCGTAAGGGCAGGCACGTGACACATTTTTAAACAAATTAGTTGTTTTCGCAGCCTCGTGGCTATAACATCAAACGCGTTCCTGTTACTGTTTATACACTATGAGTGCTAGTGAAGACAGCGGTGGACCCAATAGAAATATAGGTATATACCGTGAAAGTTCAAGAAAGTATTTCTTTGTTTTTTCAACTAAGATAAGGTATACTTACAGAGTTAACTAAACATAGTTTGTTACTTAGTATAATCACGAAAACTAAGTATTTGTTGGATCGATAAGAAACATTTTCCATTAATAAGTACGTACTTTTTATTCAGTAAATCAGCTATTTTCTGGAGCAAAATTTATATAAACCGTTTGTAATCTACGCATTGAGTCACGTGATTATAAAGCTGGTGTACGAGCTTTTTTGCTGATATCGGATCCATAATGTCCACTTTCTATCCCAGCAACATAAAAAGAATATAAATAAACACTCAAGTGATTATGCTATTAAGACTGATTGCACTTTATTTTTCTAGTAATATTATGCCTGTTACTCAAACACCAAATTTACGTTTACCTATCGAAAATATATTTATTATTTATTTATTTATTATAATTACTACGGGCGAACCCAATTACAGCAATTATTTAATACTTATTATTAAATAAAAGTATTGTTTACATAATTAAACTTAACTTATGGCCATGCAATAACTAATAAACTTACAAACTAATTGACATTTGCTATCAAAGAACACGTCAGCAGACGATGATTTATATGATTATACAATGTGCAATTATGCGTTTTAATTTTACGGGACATCCTCTTGAAGCTTCACTATTAATTATACTACTTTTTTGGTGCTGACTGTACCCTTGGAATTTTTAGAAACAAACGGGAAATGATTTCTCTAATAAAAAATATTTTGGAAACAAATGAGAATCAATGTATGGATTTTAAAATTTCAAGAGAACAATAGAAATGGAAACTGTGGGAATCACCCGTCCTATGACGTTGTCAGTAGTTAAGGGAGTCAGTGTTCTATCGAATCCAATCAATTTTTTAATTTGTTTCGTCAAAATAGATGAGGGACACGATTTTACAGGTGACCTCCAGCCAGCGGGACACTTTCTATTTATAAGCCTCAGGATCTCTAAATAGGTGTCAAAAGTTAGTTCTACTTCCCTGTATTATGTTCTAAGTAAAAACAAGTTTCCCCCCCTCTTATTTCCGAAACAAATGGACCGAAAAATATGAAAAAAATGACGATTATAAGCCATAACTGGCCAATTACAGGAAAACAATAGCAATAAAAAAAAAGTTGATAACAAATGAGAAATATAAAAAAAAGTTAAATAAATAATTCAAACATTTTATAACAATACAATATTATCAAATTGTTGATATTACATATTTACAGAAAATCAAGGTATCAAAGTAGAAAATTGTTTAAGAAAATCAGGAAGCAGAACAAGAGAACCAGATTACTGAACAAACAATGTGCCAAAATTTCTAGAGAAAACATGAAACTAAAACACAAAATCCAGGAAACTGTAAAAAGACAAGAAATTTTTGTAAAACGCTCAGACCAAACAAAAACTAACGAACACACAATAACAGAACATGAAAATATTTTAAATAAAAGTAAAATAGATATCAAAACAAACGAACAAAAAAATGAAACAAGACAAAATATTTATATATTCTCCGATGATTTTGGAGCAGGATTAGCTAAATTAATAATAAACAAATCAGACACAGATCACAGAATAATAAACCAATGTAAACCGGGAGCAAATAGTGAGATAATACTGCAAAGTTTCGAAAATACAGCTATTACACTCAAAGAAAAAGATGTAGCAGCAATCCTCATCACCAAGATAGACGCCAAGAACATCGCAAAATATCCAAAACAAATAAAAAAAGTGATAAATCAAAAAAATAGGACCTATGACGTAATAATATTCAGTCTACTATACAACGGGTATGAAGATAAGACAATTTATTCAATCAACAAAGAAGTAGAGCAAATTGCTAGCATGAATGAAAATATAAAATTTATAGACCTCAACTCTGATTACTTTACTATAGATAAAGGTAAACGTGTAACTAAAAAAATGCATGCTGCATTGGAAATATTAAGACTGACACGTAATTTCATAGGTTCATCATCTCTGAATTTCATTAAGTGCAGCCAGGAAATCTTGACAAACAATGACTTAAGTAAGGAAAACATAATGCCAGAGATACTTGAGGAACATGGAAAAGAGAGCCTAGAAAATAAAGAATCTAAAAACAAAGAAGACAGTTATTCTGAAATGAAAACCAAGAACAGTATGTTACACAAAAACTCTAGATTGCCAAGAAAAAACGGCGAAAATTTTCACATAACATCGAACAAAAAACCAAAGGACTAATTATAGTGCATACAAACATCCAATCTATTAGCAATAAACTTCTAGATCTCGAAATGTTAACTAACAACACAAACTGTGATGTGCTTTGTGTAACCGAAACATGGATGTCAGATGATCAGGAACACACAATGAAGATAGATAATTACGAACTGGCTACATGCTATAATAGGAAAATGTTCAGACATGGCGGCACAGCCATTTTTATTAGGGATAATTTAAAGTACCGAATTAGAAAAGATCTCAATAAATTAAGTTTTGAGATGAACTGCGAACTAGTAGCAATAGAAATTAAATCACCTAAACTTGTTATTGTATCCTTATATAGACCTGATTATGATTTTACAATATTTGAAGATACCATGACTAAAATTTTACACAGATTGAGTAGAGAAGGAAAGAGATTAATCATAGCAGGAGATTTTAATATTGATATTTTAACACGGAACAAAAAGAACAATAAATTTATAAATCTAGTTGAAAGTTTTAATTGTAAAATCATAATCAATGAGCCAACAAGAATGTTTAATACAAGTGCAACATGTTTGGATAATTTTATAATAAATAAGGACGACTGCAAATCAGTGGGAAGAGTAATAGATAAACTTTCTGACCATAACGCAATTTTATTAGAGTATAATTATGAATTTGACCTTAAGTGTAAAAATACAATTGAATTTCAATACTGTAGAGTTATGTCAGAAAATAATTATAATTACTTTCATTATTTATTTAATAAGGAAGCCGAAAAAATTAAACATGACTTATTATACACGGCTGATCCTAATGAGAAAATGAACATTCTTCTTAATACTATTAAACATTGTTTTAACATAGCATTCCCTAAAAGAAAAATTAAGCTCACCAAAAAAGCAAACACATGGATCACAGAAGGAATAACGGTGTCAAAAAACAATTTAGAAAATTTACAAATGTTACAAGAAATTAAACCTAGTGATAACCTAAAACATAAAATCAAAATATATAAAAAAACATTACGAAAAGTCATGCTTAAAGCAAAACAAATTGAGTACGCAAACAGAATCAATAAATCTAAAAACAAAATAGCTGAAACATGGAAAGTTATAAACGAACAAACAAATAAAAAACGGAAATCTCCAAACGATGTTGATACTCTTAAAGATGAATGCGGTGATACGACTAAAGACGCTAAAAAAATTGCAAATATATTTAACAACTTTTACAGAAATATAGCTAAAAAAATGACAAACGGTCTAAAAACGGACATAAATAAGTGTGACGACTTCTTAAAGAAGTCAAATAGTAGTATAAATGTCAAAATAAAGTTTTCACCATTGACTAAAAAAGAATTGCTTGATATAATTTCAGAAGTTAAAAGTAAAAAATCATTAGACGTTTATGAAATGGACTGTAAAACGATCAAAGAGCTTATTTTGAAAAATGATACTTTGATGCTGATTGTGATTAATGATTGCATAGAAAAAGGTGTTTTTCCAGACGCTCTTAAGGCTGGTAAAGTAGTTCCTCTTTATAAAAAGGGAGAATGTATAGATCCTAGTAATTACAGGCCCGTATGCGTGCTACCGGTCATTTCTAAAATCTTAGAGAAAGCAATTAAAAGAAGAATAGTGCAGCACTTTGAAGATAACAATCTATTTGTTTCTACACAATTTGGTTTTCGTAAGGACAAATCAACCGAAATGGCCATTAGAAATGTGGTATATTTTGTATTGGAGGCATTGGATGGATCACAGAAATGCTCTAGTGTGTTCTGTGATCTCTCTAAGGCATTCGATTGCTTGAGGCACGACATCCTCCTGCATAAGTTAAAGCACTACGGATTTTCAGACGTAGAGCTAAACCTTTTGGAGTCATACCTACGTAATAGGAAGCAAGCAGTCTTCATTAATGGTCAGTTCTCATCTTACGAAATAAATGACATAGGAGTTCCACAAGGATCAGTTCTGGGACCGGTATTATTTCTTATCTATATAAATGACTTGGCTAGCTCTCTACCAGAATGGGCTTTCGTTTCCTTATTTGCTGACGATACTCATGTGGGTATAAAGGATAGTAGTTTATTAGGTATCGAACAAAAAACCAAATTAATCTTGGATAAACTGAAAGAATGGTTTGAAGCTAATGGTATTATTTTAAATAATGACAAAAGTATTATTATGTCCTATAAAACTAGAAAAAATAAAAATGACTTTATTCATGCTAAGGAGACTACTTTCTTAGGTTATATCATAGATTACACTCTGACTCACTCGGCCCACATTAATAAAGTCTGCAAAAAACTAGCAAGCGCAAACTACGCTTTACTAAAATTAAAGTCTCTTGTTAACAGAAAAACCCTCATTGCTGTTTATTATGCCTACATTCAATCTATTATAAATTACGCTATCACAGTATGGGGAAATGGAGCTGATATGAAACGAGTCCTAATTTCTCAAAAAAGGGCAATAAGAATTATAAACGGGCTACACAAACGTACGTCTGTACGAAGTTATTTTAAAAGAGACAAAATTATGACCGTAATTTCATTATTTATTTACAACTCTTTGATCGAAACTTATTTACAAAAAGACAATTTACCTAAAAAAATGGACATTCACAGATATAATACAAGAAATAAAGAGAAATTCATAACACCAAAAACTAGACTAAAAAAGACGCAAAAACAAGGAAAATATATTAAATTAATTATGTTTAATAAAATACCTACAGCTATTTCAAAGTTGCCGCTCTTGGAGTTTAAAACGAGGGTGAAACGTTTTTTGGAAAATAAACCGTTTTACTCAATTAATGAGTTCTTGAATTTAAAGCTAAAGACATGTTCATTTTCTGATTATACAGTTAAAATATAAATTTATTTTTAATGATGACATTTTTAATTTATTTTTAATTTAAACCATTATTTTATGTAAATTTTTATAAATTACATTGTGTATGTACATTGTACATATTTTGTATTCCGTGTAAATTTCTTATGTATTGACAAACCTTTTATAACGGACATTGTTATATGGTGAATAAATATCTTATCTTATATCTTATCTTATTACAGGAAAAATATAGTGGGTGAGAAACTCACGATAACAAAATGACAAAATAAAACTTTTCATCCACGACTTTTATTTCGAGTACGGTATAAAAATATTTGAGTCTCTCTTTTGTGGTAAAATCAATTCTATTTTTAGTTATCATAAACAGTTATAGGCAAGATTTTAAATACCTTCTTCCCGACTGTTCCCAAAACTGTCGAATTACGGAACCGTAGGTATGCGAGTCTGACTCGCACTTGACCGGTTTTTATGATAGCGGCGTTAGTTCCGATTTTGAACACGACCTGTCCACGCGCCTAAGAGCCTTCTCGCAGTGTATGGACACCTCCAAACATTTTTTTTTCATCATTATTACTCGGGATGTATAGGTATATGAATTGAGGAAAACAGGTCAAATGCTAGTGGAACTAGCGCAGAGTGTAATGTTCCACACTAGACTTAAAAATTGTATATCCATCGACGTACAGCTAGCACCATCTCCGCGCTGCCATATTTTTATTTTTTTTATTTCAACATCCATCAATCCATCAAGCTATCATCGTCCACTGCTGGACATAGGCCTTCCCAATATTACGCCACTCTTAGCGGTCCTCCGTCCTTCTCATCCAGCCGCCACCCGCAATCTCCTTCAGATCGTCGGTCCAGCATACTTTATGAAAACTATCTCGTCCGTAATATTTTTCCTGATACTCTTTATTGACTAATATTTAATATTATATACCTACTTTCAATGTTTTTCTTGTTTGTAATTTTATTTTTTGTAGAGTAATCTCAAAATCAAGGGAAATTGATTTAGCATAATGATATATTTTTATAATCGGCTTCAAAATAACTATAATTTACTACCCAATTTTGGGCAAATTTCAAGTCTTAAAAGGAACGTAAGTTATGAGACTGGGACAGACAATATGCGGATGGATGGACGGACTCTCACCATATTGAGTCCTTTTTTACCCTTGTGTATTTGAAACTAAAAAATATGTTTTTCACTAAAATCCCAAAATAGTGTACTCAGATAAGCAAGCTTTATGATTTCCACAGGGCAC
Organism: Ypsolopha scabrella; assembly: GCA_910592155.1. Lineage (NCBI taxonomy): Eukaryota > Metazoa > Arthropoda > Insecta > Lepidoptera > Ypsolophidae > Ypsolopha > Ypsolopha scabrella. The sequence goes on along the minus strand of OU342981.1, from coordinate 10,593,014 downwards.
AGAGAGATTAGAAAGCTGGATGGACGTGAATTCCACACAAGGGAGTGCGACCATTGTGATAGACCCACGTATCCTGCGAGCGTTGGGTATGGAAGATATGTTCAATTACGAGGTCATAAACATATCTGCCGATAACACTGACGCTGCTTCCCTTCACAGGTAACGGTTTTCACCTCTGAGTCATTATACCTTTTCTACCTTATCACTAAGAGTAGGACTTTTGGTAGCATCTAATGGATAGATTACAGTGGAGGCACTGTTTGGTGTTATTGTTATAATTGTTAGTTTCAAACATAAACTAAACAAAAATCTTTTCATTAATATCAATTTGTTAATTATGAATCTGGAAAGCAGCTTAGGTACTGCAGGAATTAGAACATTGAAGTCATCAATCGATATCATCGTTTCATCATTGAAATGATAATTAGTGATTGTGATGACCTTTTGTAAGTAATTTGGAGTAAAACTGATCCCGAATCTATTAAATCCTTTTATGTATTGAAAACGAACGCTCTACGGTCCCTGAAATTAATGTATATACATTAAATATAAAGGTTTTAATATATAAGGTGAAAAAAATTCAAGAGATGACAGAGAATCGCTATACTACATTCCACCTTTTTGTTTTTCCGCTTACTTTAAATTTTTTCTATAGAAGTTTAGTCAGTTGATTGAACCACTTTGTACAGGAAAAAAAATTATATTCGATCGGGGAGTTACCGATACGCATACACAATCTACCCTAGAATTATTTTCACCAATTGTCATAATAAATAAACTCCAATAATATGGAGTTCAAATTGACATTACACAAAATTCACTTTGTACACAACAGACGTCCACCCGCTATACAGTCTTAATATTTTTGTGTGATTAACATATTTATAATGAACTGCCCGTGTACCGTGACTTATAATTATAAGAGACAAATGGATAGGCTTCGCTCATTTTTTTTTTTTTTCAGAAATCCCACTTTGGCGAAAGTTTTGAATAGTCCTAACGTTTTCTGGTTTAAAAGCAAAGCTTCAACAGTAAAGTAAAAATGTATACACAGCCACAGCGAAAGCTCAAGAAGTTAGATTTCGCCGTGGCTGTGCATAAACAAAATGTTTTTTCTAAGAACCCTCAATGTATTTTCAGACAATCCAACCAAATTGTCCTTTCAATAAAGACGATAGAACCTACAGAATTCATCGACAAGTGTGCGTTAGTCTTGACCGGAAACTCAAAAAGCTTAATGATATATATCAGCTCGAAAAGTGATATGGATAAGCTGGATAAAGCTTTGAGACGGGCTTTTGGTGATAGATTTGAGGTTCGTATCTATTCTATCTACACCTACTACTATACCTCGACCCGGCCGCCCTAGAAGGACGTATGCCGTAGTAAACTTTAAAGTTTCGTGATTTTAACTTTTTATTGGGGTCTTACTCGCGATAACTAACAACATATCTATCTATTAAGGTATGGGGACTATATTTTCTATCACCAAAATTTATATTTGTCATCAAGTTGTATCACCTAATAAATAGATCTATCGCCACGAAATATTTTCGTTCTCAGATAAACAAAAATTGTTCCCAGGTATGAATTATCAAATTAATGTTAATATATGTGTAAAATAAAAGATCGATAACCAATAAAATTATATTGCATTACATGAATATAAACTTCGTTCTTATAATAACAGTTTTGTTACTTAAATAATAGCTCTGTGCTCAGAATGGTAGATCTGTCACTAAATAAATCGATTATCGATCCCTGACTGCGACTCCTTTTTATTTGATATTTTGTCACCAATACAGTAGTAACATTTTATTTCGTTCAGATATTAAATTAATAGTATTCGTTACCAATTTAATACATCAATTTATAATTTTAATGAAAAAATGATCAAAGGGGCGGAGACAAATTGGCGCGCTTTAAAAATTGACCAATCCGGCCTCAACGATGGGTAGTAGGTAACTAGGTTCGATCACACGATGCGCGACGCAGGCGGCGTGCGAGAGAGATGCAAGTTTACTTCATTCGCGATTTCACGTTCATTGTTGTAGGTGCATTTTATTATCGTTGTGGATAATTTGTTGTTTTAGTTAATTTCTTAAATGTTTATTTTTGATTATGGCATCAAGTAGTGGTGAAGGTAATGCAAGTCATTCAAAAAGTTTATCGTCGTTTGTCGAGCAATCATTCGTGGAGAAAGTGCCGATATTGGAGTCTGATGAGGAAAATGAGCAAGGTACTGACACTGATGAAGGCACCATACCAAAGAAGAAACGGTCGCAAAGCAAGGATTGGATTTTCGTTAAAAAATTTGAAGACAAACACAGTGCTGAGGAGTATATAAAGGCTGAAAAAATTTGGTCTTTTCTGCGAACGCATGATGTAGAGGAAGGGAGAAAAAAGTACTTTAGATGTAATAAAGTGGTGCGGAAGGGACCACAGTGTTCAGCTCAGTTGTATTTACTCATGTACTCATTCTCGGATGAAGTATTGTTGTTTCGGACAGATTCTGATCATGACCACGATTCAAAAACGCTCGCTTGTTATGGGCTTAGTGACAGAGTAAAGGAAGAAATAAACAAATTATACGACTTACATCTCAAACCAAAAGCCATACTTGCAAATTTGACTAAAATTGATGGTATTAAAGTGCCAAAATTGTCCCAATGTAAGTACGTATTTAATTGACAGACGCCGTTGTAAATACGGACAGCCCACGATCAGCCTAGGCGAATTGGAAGCTTGGCTAAGGTCTCATTCACCAATTCCTGACAACGAACATGAAGTTTATGTTATTGGGTATGAAGTGATTGAAGAAACTAGTTCACCACGCTTTAGATTTGTACTATCAACAAAATATTTGCTGCAAAAAGCACGTGACGTAAAAGTTATTCATGCTGATGCTACATACAAGTTGGTGTGGCAAGGATTCCCCGTTCTTGTCGTTGGAAGTACAGACAAAAATAAACGATTTCATCCATTCGGGCTTGGGGTTGCCACTAATGAGGCAAAAGAAGACTTTAAGTTGTTTTTCGATGCCATCAAGACTAATATCTTTAACTTGTACTCACAAACCTTCAAACCAGAAGTTCTAGTATGTGACGCAGCGAAAGCAATACAAAATGCATTTATAGAGGTATTTGGTGAAGATGTCACAATTCGAATGTGTTGGGCACATGCTAAAAAAAAAATTCAAGCTCATGTAGAGAAAGATACGCGAAAAAATGTTCACAAAGATTTGTTGACAGATGTGGATTCTCTCCAAGCAGTGACTGATTCAGAAACGTTCGAGTTAGCTTCACAAGCATTCTTGAAGAAATGGGAGGATGAGACAACTTTCATCCAGTATTTTAAGGAGCAATGGCTCATACAAAACCGTAACTGGTATTTGGGGGCTCACATGGGTTCACCAGCGACTAATAATGCACTAGAATCACATAACCGAGTAATCAAAGATGAATACACGCTCCGTGAACGTTTGCCACTGTCTCGTTTTTTGACAGTTGCTTCAGAGTTTGTAAATGGATGGTCGTTAGCTGTCGATGAAGTATTTGCGACATTACCAACTATGACTCTGAAAGACTGGACAGAAGCCTACCAATGGGCTAAGTTGCCTAAAGAAGTAATACTGACGTATAGTGACGATGCTTTTAAACACTACGAAGTACCGGCTGGTAAGGCAAACAAAATACAAAACTTTGAAAATACATGGACTGATTTTGATGAATACAAAGTCCAATGGTTCAGCAAATATTGATTGGATGCATGGGAAATGCAACTGCCCTGCGTTTTACAAGAAATATATGTGCAAACATATTATCGGATTAGCCATACGCTTAAAGCTGGCCAACCCCCCACCAGAAGCAAAAAATGTGCTTATCGGCTAGAAAAGAAAAAGGGGGCGCCCTTCTAAATCCAAACCAGCGCTGATTATTCAGTGATTATTGTTTTTTAAGAATAAATATTGATTATTTTAACTTTAATTAAGTGTTTTATCTACTATTCTGCTAGCCATAAGCCAGCTATTTTAAACCAGCGCTGATTGTTCAGTGGTAATTATTTTAAACAATAAATATTGATTATTTTGACTTTAATTGTTTTATTTACTACTCTGCTAAAAATTTCATTTAAATATAATTTGTACTACCAGTGGAAATTTAGAACCTTGGGAGTCTAGTTAAGTAGCAGAATCTTTTGGTTGAAACGATGATGACAACCCTAATTTTTTATTTGAACTTAATGCAATTTTCTAGTAACATAATATGATTTATTGGTGATCTCTTTAAATTAGTTTGTTTAAATACTTATTAGGACACACCTATTATAATACATACAAAAACATTTATTTGGTACTAGACCTTATATCTCAGGATTTTAGGTGATTTATTGTGGAACTGATTTTGCATTGTTTGGTGACCACATTTTGGTGATATATCTACTATTTTGAGGACAAACCCTATTATTTAAGAAACACAAAACTAATTAAATTGGTGATAGCTTAAATGATACCCTTAAGGTATGTTGTTAGTTATCGCGAGTAAGACCCCAATAAAAAGTTAATAAGGACGTATGCCGACCAAATAGGCGACTGAAGAAAAAAGTACACAGAATAGAAGAGCTTGTATGACAGATTGATGTATATGGAAGCAAAAGAGGTGTGTCAGGATCGTAGCAGATGTATATCTGTAGTTTCTGCCTACCCTCCTGGGAGACAGGCGTGAGTATATGTATGTTTGTATCTATACAAATAAAAAAGTAGTAAAAAGTCCAAAGGCACGGTCGCCATGTAATATAAATGGATAAAGAAACAATCGTTTCGTTCGAAGGTGGTTTATTGACTGAGCACAAATTCAGAATGACGGTAAATTTAACGGTGTAACACTACAGTATCTTTGACGCGTGCTTGTCACACCGAAATAGTTTATCAAATGTTCATATTATTTATCATATTCATAGGGCCCTCCAGCACGCGGTCCCTCCAATTATGCATTTAGTTAAGAAAATTGTTTATTGTTGAATACACCCTTTTTAAAAGTATGTGAATTCTTTGTTTACCTCTCTTAAAATGGTTTTTAAAAGACAATTTGAAGAAAGATTAAAAGAGGATTCCACTCAAAAGATTTAACTGTTCCTTTTAGAATAAGTTGGAAGATCTGAATGCAGATGTGAGCTCGTCGCACTCATCTCGAGACATTCCTGAAACTGCTAAAAGATTCAGCGAAACTGTAAGTCATTTCTATATCAGTGTTGGAAATTTACAAATATGCATTGTGCCGAAATGTTGATGTTCCTGCCGATAATCCGTTCAGGTGGCGCTGCTGCTAGGTACTATCTTAAGAGAGCTTTAACTGCTAATGACCTTGAAAGTCACGATTAGGGGCCGGTTCAAATCAAATGTTATTAAGTAAAAAATATCAGTAACATACGGACATTTATTTATATATTATTAACTTTGTATTGGGGTCTTACTCGCGATAACTAACAACATACCTTAATATATATGTGCTTGACGTTTCGACGCCTCTGTAGGCTGTCGTGGTCACAAGCTAACTGACGAGAGTAGGAAAAAGAAAAATAATGTGCTACCTACCGCCGGCTCGCCAAGGACATTTTTGCTGCTACTCTCGTCAGTTAGCTTGTGACCACGACAGCCTACACAGGCGTCGAAACGTCAAGCACATATCTATTAAGGTATGCTGTTAGTTATCGCGAGTAAGACCCCAATACAAAGTTAATAATGTGTGAAAATCCCGAAAGTTTATTAAAGTTTACTATTTATTTATACAGCCAAACTAATACTAGCTAGAGGCTTTGTAAGTGATCAGTAACTTTTTGCTAATTTCGCAAAATAAAATCTCGACGTCCTATAGTAATTGACTCGGGGCTGGGCTTGCGTTTGTAATGAACACAAAAAGAATAATTTTCTAATTTCACAAAAAGGGTCATCGAACCTTGTTACTGAGCACTTACCGAGTCTTCAGTAAGAATTTGGCTGCATAAATTAAAGTCACCTTATACGGGGTGTAACCATGACGTGCTCATTAAATTGAATAAAACACTTGCTCTACTGATCGTCCCGAACCACTTCCATAGAAAAACTTAAAGAAAAAACGCGAATTCACTTCCCCATACAATTTTTTAATACCTCCTGGTAATTTTCTTTGGGAATTTGTTTTTGTTTTTCGCGTTTTATCAAAAGTTTTTCTATGGAAGTGGTTCATGGTGATTGATCAGCAGAGCATGTGGTTTAATTTCCTGAACAAGTCATGATTACATCCTGTATATATGATAAAATAACATAGTAAAAATTCAAGAAAACATACGAGTATATGATGATAAGCTACAGAATATCTGTAATGATGTGCTTTAATTAATATTTTAAATTTTTATCAAGACCTAACTAAATAAATATCAAAACAAGTTAATTAAGGCAATTTGAGACCAAGATCCGATTTAATTACTTAAGTATGCAAGGAAACACATTGAAACTCAATCAAATTGAAGATAATTATAACTACAAATGAGTTCCCTTGATATATATTTTTTAATTTCAGTTATAATATTTGTTATTATAAAGTAAATTTGGGCGCATTCGCAGCTTGAAACCCCGAAATTTAAACGACAAAGAGATCAATATGGGACAAGTCATGTGAGAGAGTGATACGCACGCAACAAGGTCACCAGCAGTATTTAGATATCGCTTTATACCTGCCTGTCCTTATTTACGTATAATGCAGAAATTTCCATAGATACTTTTCAAATCTTAAAATTGACATTTAGAAAGCCAGCTTTGTATGAAATATAATATAGATAATAGAGCTGATTTTGAAGGCTCTAATTTTAATTTTAGTGCTGTCAAAACTAAATTTGCTTCATTGCAAAATAGTCGTTAAATGTTAGGAATAAAAGCTAAATTACTTTGGAAAAGTGTGGAAAAATCGAAGTTTTGAAAGCACTAAAATTAAAGCATTCAGACATTATGGGTCTCGACTCGACACGGGTTCTAATGCCATCTCTGTCGCACGCTTTGAAAATTGTATACGCTATCCTGCTGTCAGTGGCGGAACCTAGCGAAATTGTTAATCTATAAACGGCTATCAGAATCGGCTTTATTGGTGTCGATTCGGTGTACGACTTAACTTATTTGACAGGACTTAACTTAATTTAAGCATTTTGTCTTTTTATTTCTGTATTGAAGAGACAAGGACAGGACGCTCAAAATAAGCAATGCGTTCCGAGTCACAACATAATCGATTATACAATAACGTCTATCGTCATTCCGAGTCACTGATGGCCGTGCGGCTTAAGTAGTTTGATGGTAGGTACTTTTAGTACTGTTAGCGCCATTCGAAACACGCAGAAAGATAGTCTGCCTGTTAATTAAGTTACACTCGACACCATTTTGATGAAACCGTAGTAGGCGTAACTACATAAGGGCCAGGGGAGTACGAACCCCCTACAGTATCGTCTGGCCCCCTCCAAGAAATACTAATTTAAAAAATATACTTTATCAAAAAGGCGTCAGTTGTTTTGAATGTCATCTGTATGGAGGGTTATCTCTATTTATCTTATTACGACAACATAATGGAGAACAGATGCTTGCTTCATGAGTTGGAGCCAGCCCCCCCTTCTGGCTACTAATCCTACACCGTGTTCCAGATGGCGCTAACAGTACTAAAACTGCCATCAAACTGCTCACGCCCATCAAGTAATGTTAACTCGGAATGACGATAGAATAGACGCGATGTAATCGATTATGTTGTAGCTCGGAACGCACTGTTAGTTACGCCAATGGCAGCGCCCCTGTAGAAGATTTTGTTTGTGTGGGTAGAAGATGAAAAGTTTGTCATTTTTCTTAACTTTTCTAGTAGGTAGATCAAAAATTACTTTAATGTCATCGCAAAATTGTAATGTTCCTTTTATACAAGATTAGCAGTGATTTCTGTTTATTTCAACGAGTTTTTTGTAGGAAGAAGACGTGAGATTCTCTGTTCCCCTCGCTATAACGAAACCGGTCTTCGCTCACAATCCTATAATACCATCTCAGAAAAGGCTAAAACGACCAGGTATATGTTTGTTTTTTTTTGTATTTTTTTTGTGTTTGTTTTTTTTGTAATTAAATTTAGATTTTTGCCGGCTCTATAAACTTTATCAGCGTTCGGATTGTGGCTATATTATGTAATATAGATGTCAGCAAAATTGTAAAATCCGATAGTTTATCAATTCACTAGGTTAGGTTAGTTTAGAAAAGTACCTAACAAAACTCACTAGTTAAATTAGGTACCAACTATCGGATCGTACAATCTTACGGTGACATAAATAAAATGTAAACAAATTCAAAGGGTTTTTAAGCATTGCAAAGCCTGCAAGTTCTCAAAGTATTTTGTAGTCACTCGGTTTATCAATTGGGCGTCGGAAGACGAAAGTCTGGGGTGGGGCGACTTCTTTCAAATATCAACGGGATTTATAGTTGAAAAATAAAAAAACGTATTTTCGTGCAAACAAAACCTGATCGGTCTTGTCTCTCGTTATGTCCGCTGTATGTGTACTTTTGTACTATTTTTTACTGTTTCACCTGCCCCACCCTTCCGACGCCCATGATCAATAGTGCTATAGGTATTATCAACAACTGCCCTTTAGATAGTCATACAAACTTATTTCGGCACCTCTCGTCTCCTAATTAATGATTTGAAAATTTCACCCCCAATTTTAACTCCAGAGTTACGAAATTCCAGTACTCCCATTCACAATAAATTTACAAAATATGCTGTAAAAGCCCTCAATTTCTTAACGATGTTAAGATTTGTAAAGATATGTGAAAATGTAAAGATTTTTAAAGAAAGTACCTATGTATATGTCTTTATGAAAAAATATTTACTGATAATAGTACATTATGATACAAGTGAGCAGGGAGTGTATTTTTGAATCATTCGAATTCAATTCGCATATGGATCCGCATGATTCGCATACGAAAACTTAAAATTAGTATTGTATTCGTATGCGAATCATGCGGATTCGTATGCGAATTGAAATTCGAATGATTCAAAAATACACTCCCTGCTCGCCTTTGGCTCGGCCTGCAATCCCGCCTCGACTGTAATGTCTAATGCTCACGCGTTTCATACGACGTTTTTCAACACACTTGCGAGGAAAAATTATGAAAAATTTCACTGTCTTTTTTTCCACATAATCAAAACCACGGCTACGAACTGACAATTTTCTTTTGAAAAATGGCGGCGGAGATTTTGTTTTTTGCGCAGATGGAAATAGAGGCACTGACGCAAAAAGCCAAACAGCCAAATATTAAATATTAACAAACTGAACATATTTGTATTTACAACAAAAATTTGAGTTAATTTGTTGATAAAAATAAATAATTTGATGAAATTAAATGATTTTTTATTATATTTTAACTGAGACAGTCTATTTATTTGCAAAAACTTTACTATTTCTCAAGACATCAAACTCTTTGCTTAGATTTAAAAAACTGTAATGTACACTTAGTGCGATAATGTAAAGTAAAAAGCACGCGTGTTTAATATGCTGCATTAGCTGCAAAAAGGGACACTTTATAAGCAAGTGTGTTGAAAAATGTTTTTTATGTGATTATTTTTTCATACTGAACTGATGCCGGGCCCAGGTAGGGCCCGAAATATATCTTGAGAAGTTTTAATTATGTACATATTTATAATTTCACTTTATATTTATCTTTAATACAAAACTAATTCACAAAAAATAAGAAAATTTTAAATAAGCCTAGATAACTTTTTCATTGTGTTTTTCACTACAAATGATAAAAATATAACGAATTTCCCATACAAACTTTTGCACTTCAGTGATAATTTTCAAAAAACCCTTAATCATCATTCTTTGATTCGATCAGTCAGTCAGGTAATTCTTTTATTTATTTATATTGGCAATAAATCACTATCTAACCACCTGACTGCTCGTACGAGATAGTCCGGGAGGTACCGTTGCTAATACAAAAGTCATAGTAAGCCGGCTGATGTTCACATCGATCGTAGATCTCACATGACTAATATTCGAATCGACCGTCAGCTGCTCAAGTAGTGGTGGGTTTGAGTGTGGGAGAGGTTGTGAAAGTGGTAAAAAAAAAGTAATAGTACGCCGGCTGAAACTTTTCGCACAGATAGTTGACGCCATAGTAAGTTAAAAAAAAATCGTCAGCTGCATTATGAATGATGCGTCAGCTGCTCGCATGAACTTGTGTAAAAAACAAGTAATAGTAGTTTATGAAACTGGTACATAAAAAGGTTAGATTATTAAAAACGATGCGCAGGCGGTTTTAATACCTAGTTATGTATAGTTTAATTTATCTAAACTTATGCCTACTAACCTGTTTTCATATTTTTTGTGATTTTGTCGTTAGCCATTTTTGATTATTCTTGTAAAAGCTTGTTCTAAAAGAGTTCGTAATTTCCGTTGTTATTTCCAGAATTTCAGGTGAAGTCAAATATCATCACCATCCCTGCTGTCAGTAATTTTAGGGCAAAATAATTATTTTGATCCATAAGACCACCGTAAGTAATAAATAAATTTCCTCGAAAACTATGACGCAACAAACAGTTCATCCATTGACAGACCGAATCCAACGCGCCGTAAGCCATAGACAATCCCTGGTCGAAAATAAAGTTGGAACTGTAACCTCGTTACTGTTTTGTAGTTTTGTACGTATTGAAGAACATTATAAAAACTTCTTTGGTATTTGATATTAAACCTCAGACATGACTGTATGGGCTAAGTTCCCTTTGCCTTCTTAGTTAGTATCACATGTACTGTAATCTCAGAAAAAGTTATTTTATAGCATTTTGTTGTTCGGAGACCCATACTATAATTATTTTTGAATTACGTTCATGAAAAATATTTTTCATTATGCCAGTAGTTATGAGGAATTTACGATATGAGGTTAGATAAAATAAAGTTATAGGTAGTACACCGCATAAAAGAAAAAAAAAATATTTGCTTAAATATGAGTGCTAGATACAGTCCTATTATATTTATACATCTCAATTTAATGACCTCATATTTTACTGTAGTATACAGTAAACAAATATTGTTAGGAACACATGCAATTACAAATTAGGTCATTATGTACATTATTTTATATTATTATTAAACAATAGGTTTATCATTAATAAGACACAGTAAAATTTATTAAATTATAAACATTGAATTGAAATGTCACTGGTTACGACTTACATATAATAGGTACAGTAATATCAATTAAATTATAAAAATTAAATTGAGATGTCAGTGTCCTATGCAGTGGTTTATGTTAAAAATATAGGATTCATATTGTGTGTCAAATTCTAAATATTCCTTAACATTATAAAAACAGACAGACCGACAGCTTTGCTTAATACTGGTTCTATAGTTCCCACATATGCTAGAGATTTCTGTGCATTGAATGAATGAATGAATATATTTATTTCGGACCGAAATCCATATCTTAGTTAGTAACAATTGTATGCATAAAAACTATGTTAGTATCTTAATCTAAACACAAACACAAGAATATAATACAAAAAAGACCTAGCAGAAGTCCTAGCAGAAGTCGCTGTTGCAGACATCACACAATAAAAATTACGTGATGCCTACAACAACACCTTCCTGGTAAAATATTTTGACTCCACGTGAACCCTATTTCAGAAACCCAGAACAGGGCTGTCCCATCGATCAACAATGCCTTGAAATCTGTTGCAAAGGTAACTACTTAGCCATGGCTTAACGACTGCAATCGTGAGCCAAACCCCGTATGCCATATTTGAGCAGCTTTGATAGCAGTATTGAGTGATCGACATAATCAAATGCCTTACTCATGTCTAAGAAGATTGTAGTTGTAGGATTACCCTTATTAAATTTTTCTGTAACAGTTTTCACAAGGTTAAAACAAGCCAGTAAGGTAGAGCTGTTTTTCCTGAAACCATATTGTTTTTGTACCAAAATGATATGTTTATTTATAAATCCAGACAATCTTTTGTGCATAATGTTTTCAAAAACTTTAGATACTACGGAAATCAAAGTAACTGGTCTATAGTGATTAAGCTCTGTTTTGTCACCTTTCTTATACATATAGAGGTTTAACGATACAAAATGTTGACTAAGTGATTCTTTAAATAATTAAAAGTACGAAAACAACAATCAGCTGGGAAGACCGTCAGCTGACGCAGTAACGATACAGATTAAATATAATAATCCCGTTTAATAAAAAGATGGCAATCTATTGGCGTAAAACACTACCTAAAATGCAAACAAGTTCATGCGAGCAGCTGACGCATCATCCCCCCTCCCTCCACCATGCAGCTGACAATTGTTTTTAGCTTACTATGGCGTCAAATATCTGTGAGAAAAGTTTCAGCTGGCGTACTATTACTTCATTTTTTTACCACTTCCTCTACCTCCCACACCCACACCCACCGCGTGTGCGTGAGCGGACGCTTGGTTGTCTTATTAGCCATTCCAGATCTATTGAAAAAGATGGTTATCTTTCGGCGTAAAAACACTACCTAAAAGGCAACGCTACCTCCCGGGCTAAGAGTTCAAAAAGTAGTAAGAATAAAATGACTATTGATAACTTAATAATTTACTTTTCTAAATAGTCTCCGAGTCTCTCTACACACCGAGTACAGCGCTTTTACAAGGCTTCCCTTTTTTAAAAAAAGTTTTGTATTGGTCCCGCAAAAACCTCTCCACGGCATTCATCACCTCGTTATCGTCTTCGTACCTGTTTCCCCTCAGGTATCCTTTCATTTTAGGGAACAGATGAAAATCGCTAAGCGCCAGATCTGGTGAATAAGGGGGGTGGTCAACCAATTCGAAGCCAGCTTGCTAAATGGCAGCCATCGGAACCGCCGAGCTGTGCGCGGGTGCGTTTTCGTGATGAAACAGCACGCCCCTTCGAAGTTTCCCTCTCCTTTTCTCTTTGATGGCATTCCCCAATGGGAATTAAAGCTGCATAATATTGGCCAGTAATAGTGGTTCCACGCTCCAGTAATCAAACAACAATATCCCTTCTGAGTCCCAAAATATTGAGGCCATAACCTTGCCAGCCAATGCCATGGCACGAAACTTCTTCGGGGTCGGTGATGATGGCCGTTTCTATTGCGAAGATTGCTGTTTTGTCTTGGAATCAAAATGATGGACCCATGTTTGGTCCATTGTTACGAAACGAGACAAAAAGTTTTCAGAGTCTTCTTAAAACTTGCCCAACAATGTCTTCGAAATGTCAAGTCGATTTTGTTTTTGACTGTCGGTTAACATTCTCGGCACCCATCTTGCGGAGACTTTTATCATATTCAAAGAGTGTTCTAATATGGATTAAAATACTTCCATATGAAATGCCCGTTTCTTGAACTAAGTAACGGATGGTAACTCTTTGATGGCTCAACACAATTTTCTCGGCTTTCACAACATTTTCTTGCGTGACTGACGTCGATGGACGGCCGCAACGATGTTCGTCTTCCGTGATCGTTCTCCCTACTCGAAATTGAGAAGCCCACCTTGCGACAGTGGAATACGGCGGAGAAGAATCTCCTAATGTTGCCTCCAAATCACAGTGAATCTATTGCGTCGTTAACTTTTTTAAACAGAGGTATTTAATAACGGCTTGCCCTTCGTTTTTCTCCATTTTCGAGAACACGTTCCGACACGAAGCAAACAAATGACTACATTTAGAAAAAAACAAAAGGGAATCGTTTTTTTTTCTTTATTAATATTACAAATATCTGAGCTATGCCTGCCAGTATTTTTTTTTCTTACCAAGGAGTATACCTATATATAATATGTCGTTCTCACTACTTTTTGATCCTCCCTAGTATGCATTAAGAGATTCCCATACTTTTTTGTCCCGTGGACCTATTTTCCGGAGACCCCTTCTAATGTTGAATTTTCACAAATTTATAAACTTATGTAACTAGTAGTTCGCCGCAAACTTTGAACTCGCGCTCGCCCGATTCGCGCTTGACCGATTTGGCTCATGTTCGAACTTAAAAATTATATTTGCCTTGTTTACTCGCCTGCCTTTCATGACATTCCGATCAACGATACCTACTCGAGTTATCGTCGAACAAACATTCATACATACATACATACAAACGCCGGATTGTTCTAGTAGACTCGGAGAACTCGCTTGCTTCGCTCGCTCGTTCAATTTAAACGTGTTTTTGATTGCTGACACAGAGCTATTCACTTTAATAGAGAGTATACTGTAGAGTGCAATATAAAAAAAACTGTATTGTGTCCTTAATAAGTGATATAATTAACCAAGTCCGTGCAAGTATGTACCAGAGCGGTACAAATCTGCGGCATTTACTGCGACCACTAAGCGAATAGGTACATACTTACACAATTTCATTAAATATACTCAATTATTAAATAATTAGGTAAGTCAATGTGTATTTACATGCGAGTGGGTACAATCTGTGCTAGGTGCATTATAACATAGCATTTACGGAACGCCTACATTTTGCTGATGTCCTGGCTAAATTAGATCCAGTTTCGTGGGGGTCTACATCTCCATTTACATTTCATGGGCCCCCAATTTCTTTGCCCTTTCATTTGCTGATTGGAGTCGACCTGTGGGGGTCGATATATAAGGTCCTGCAATTCAAAGTAATTGAATATTTCAATAGAAATTTAGTCAGCTGATTGAACAACTTTGTACTGGGAAGTGAAAAAATTATTTGGGCATAAAAATTTTCTTTTTCTGGAATTTGATCAGTGAACGATACATGATCTACCCTAGAATTATTTTCACTTATTATTGTAGGACCTTATAGAACACTCATCGGTTAAAGGAAGAAAATGAAATAAACGGACATATTTTGGCATTGCATTTCCCCCGCGCTTTCCCTTCGGTGACAATTTTTCCAAACCAAGTAAAGAAACTAAAATATTTCAACACGTTTCAGGCTTTCGTAACCAAAAGGTGGGGTGCAACTCTCCTTCGAGCACTTCGACCACTTCCCTGGCTCAGGTATGTAACGGCTACAGACTAGGCTAGATGCACAACTTCAAATGAGCATATCACATTATATAACTTGGTTAATGGGTATAATAAAAATAATACAGACAGTAGACTATAGTGCTGATAGAACCATCTTTAAAAAAACACAACATAGAAAAAAATACGAAGTTACCTCTAAATTTCATGTTTTTCCAGTGTTAAGAGGCCTTCCTTAAATTATGTAGCCATGAAATTTGTAATAAAAACAAGTTAACGAATATAACATCGTCAGTACGTTTTAGAATATTTGAAAAATTTCACCTAGTAGCACAGTCATTACCTAAATAAAAACGCAGGTTTTAGTGGGCGCGTGTTTCTTGGTGGTCGTAACAGCCTCGGCTGAGAGCGCGCTATTTTAAAATAAAAGAAAACCTTGCGTCGTCGTAGAGTTCAGTTCTGGTTGATGCAAAATGAGGTGCTCAATCTGACCTTATATGCAGCCTTAAATGTGGCTATTATTTATTTGACTTTTCTATTTATGTGAACTTTGATTAATATATTAACATACTGTAAACTCGTTACGTGCAGAGGCGTAACTAGGTAGGTTGGGCCCAGGGGGGCATGGCCCTCTACACAGTGCCATCTGGCCCCCTAGAACTACGAGTGTCTTTTATGTAAAAAGATACTACTTATATCCAATTTAAAGCGTTACTTTTTTGTTTTTTGGGTCTTTAGGTCAAAAATTTCATTGTATGAAGGATTATCTCTATAATGTATATTATTACCATCACATAATAGTAGAACAGAGGTGCAATTGTGTAAGCCAATCGTATTCAAATTCGATTTTCATATGGCTATTCGGCTAAGCAAATTATCGCGTTTGACAATTGAAATCCCTAGTAGCATTTATTGTTGGCGCACGGTTGGCTCACATAGCTATCGTTAGTTGGCCAACAGTTAGGTTTGGCGAATATTTTTTAGTTGGGCCTACGTATATTTGCCTACAGTGGCCCTACGTATGTTACTGACAGTTACCCAACAATGGGTTCATTTGATTTTTAATTGTGTTTGTGTTTGGAAATGTTGGCCTTCGGGGTTATTCCTAGCTCTCAGGTAATTATAACGCACATTGTAATTTTAATACAATAGTCACATACCTATGATTTAACGCCTACTGTATAGCGTTCCTCAACCTTGGTCGGAAGTAGGTAGGTTAGAACTGAAGCTGCATGTGTGTACAGCGAGATCTATATTGCCGTGACTATTCACGATATCGCGATGTAACTACCATCAGCGCCATCTAGTTGTGACATGAACAACATGTAAAAGTTTTAACAAAAAAATTGTATTTGTGTGTAATTACATAATTTGTATAATTGTATTTCAGTAATTATATAAATACAATAAAATTTATTGTAATTACTTAGAACTAACCCAGGGTTAGAATAGCACCGAATGACTCAATAAATGGGTACCTACATCCATAAAGGACATAGACCTTTCCAGGATTTTGCCACTCTTGGCGGTCCTCCTGGAAGAAATGCCCATTCTTACACACGCTGGGCAGGCGGGTTGGATGGTAATAGAAAGAACGTGACGCTGTGACGCTTGTTTGAGCACCCGCGCGCGCGCTGCCTATCCCCTCTACCCCCGCATTTGTCCTGCAAAATATTGTACATTCTGTGACCGTAGGGCCTACATAGTGTTGCTAGCCATTTTTTTCGTATTGAATTTAATTATTTGAAATTTCGTATTTCTATTGTTAGTTATCGGGTGGCTATATTGCTAATATTAGCATCATTGGGCCAATGTTGGCTCTTTGATGGCCAACTAACTAACTATAACCCAACGGTTTGCCGATCGTTGGCGAATGAACGCCAACGGAAAATGCTACTAGGGATCGTACGTTTTTGGCTGTCAACAACAAAATAAGACAATTCGACAGCCAAAAATTTACGATTTCAATTATCAAACGAGCTACTTTGCTTAGCCGAATAGCCATATGACAATTAATTTGAATACGATTGGCTTACACAATTGCACCTCTGATACTTGATGGCTTCACGAGTAAGAGTCGGGGGCTGGGCCCCTCCCAGCTACAAATCCAGTTACGCCAATGGTTACGTGGTAAGAAATGCCCACTAAATCAAATAAAACTGAGAAAAAAATGCGTTATATCATACAATTTTGGAATGTGAAGGTTGGTGTTGCTTTTTCAACTAAATCAATTATGTTCGGGTTGATATGTTACTGTAAAGTTGTTTTTTTTAAACCTCGTTCCACTGGTTATTTGTTTTTGTATTTGTTTATATTCTATCTGGAGTAGAGAATCCCTTTTCACAGAGGTAAGTGGTTGAAAAAAGGAGTAAAAAGGGTCTGATATACTATTTTTAGGGTTCCGTAGTACCTGAAAGGTAAAAGGAACCTTTATGGTGAGACTTCGTTGTCCGTCCGTCCGTCCGTCCGTATGTCACAGCCTCATAACTTGAAATTTGCCACAAAAATAGCATTCACTTGCACACATGTAAATTTTTTAATTGTGTAAATACTAAATAGAGAATAATAAAAAAATCAATCCAAAAAATACAATATGGGTATCAAATTGTACATATTAAAAAGCTGATTTTAAAAACATATACTTCTACTATATTTAAATATAGTGGGTGAGAAATTCACGACACCAAAATGACAAAATTAAATTTTTCATCCACTAGTTTTATTTCGAGTACGGTATAAAAATATTTGAGTCTCTCTTTAGTAATACAATCAATTCTTTTTTTAGTTATTATAAACAGTTATGGGCAACATTTTGAATACCTTCTTCCTGACTGTTCCCAAAACGGTCGAATTACGGAACCGTAGGTATGCGAGTCTGACTCGCACTTGACCGTTTTTTTTTATTTCTTACGAGACTGCTGTGTTTATCTATTACTTTTATATAGCCCAAAGATATGGACCTACAAACCCTCGGGTATATTCGTGGACCCCCAGGGATCCGCGGACAACAGGTTTGGAAACGCTACTCTATGGATTCAAGTTGTAAATCAGACGCGATTATTTGAAAAGCCAGAAATATGTTGTTTATGTTGTAACAAATAACTATTTAATAATTATTATTATCTATACATCCATCAGCCCGTGTTCGTCGACTGCTGGACATAGGCCTTTTCCTGAGTTCTATACATGCATGATCAGAATTTCTATTTTATTACAGCTGCACGTAAAGTTGGCAAACTTACCGAAAATTCACTATGATAAGGAATCACTTCCTGTCTGCTTGGCTCCAGAGCTTTCTGTCGTCACAGAACGTAGCGAGCCTGAAGACTCTTCTTTTTTGAACGATACACCTTCCACATATAAACTCACAAGTTATGAATTAAAACTAAGTGATCAAGAATACTACATCGAAAAAGTGAAAACGAGTCCAAGTGATAACAAAGGAGTCATTTCGGCTTCAAAAAGCGACAAAGGAGAGGATAATACTACTTTACTCCATTACACGGACTCGAATGATGCATCTGTAATAAATTACACTTTACAATGCCTAAAAAATAACGAAAATATCGTTGATTTGTTGGCTCAGGAAGCGTTACATCCTAAGAGTTATATAAAAGAAAAGGATTTGCTGCAAGATAGTGGTATAAATACCGGAAACAATAAGGAAGCTGAAGAAGTTAATAGTGAAGCAATAGACAACACACAGCTATTTTCTGCAGTTGGAAAGCGACAAACCCCCTCAAATATAAAAACCAAAAAGACCAGCACATGTACTGTTGTCAGTAAATCTACTTCAGATGAATCTAATACAGAGCCTTGTTGCCCTGTAACCGAAACCAAACTTTTTGCAACAGTTAATCAAGTTAAAGATAGTAAAGATAAAGTCGCTTCAACATCTGATGAGTCAGTAACTGATACTAATGTTAAAACTACGATAAATAATGTGACCCACCGAAAGAAAACAAAAATATCAAACGATGATAACGCCGAACTAAATACAATCTATGGTGTGAAAGAGCAATTTATGTTTAATATCGAAGATAACTTTGCTCAACAAAATAATCAGAATGAAATAAATACTAGTCCAACTTTAGCAAAAGCAGACAACCAGTCTAGTGAAAGCAGCAACAGTTTTGATGAATGCCTTGCGAGTGCTGATCAGTGCACTGGTGCCAAAATTTGCTTAGAACAGTTCAAAATCGATCCACAAATTGTAGAGTGTTTAAATATTATAGTTGACAAAGTATGCAACGATTTCAAAGAGTGTAGAGAATATTTAGATAAACAAAACCGTCAAAACTTAATACAAGAGTTGAATTACATCAATGAACAAGGTGACCTTGAAAAATTAATGGACGTTAATAAAAAAAACGATACTTCTGCAACGGCTGCTAAACAACCAGAAAAAATAAAATTAATAAAGAATAAAACTCCTAAAAAAGATATAACAGGAAAGAAAAAAATCAACAAAAAGGCTAAAAACAAATTACAACCCAAATCTTCGGACAAGAAAGATACAAAAATTGTCCAAGAAGTTATACCGGAAAAAAAGGACAAATCATCAATATGCAAACAAAATTCTTCAAAAGAAATTGAACAAGACGAACCTTTGATACAAGAAAATCATTCAAATTTGGTCAAAAGTTATAGATATAAGCAAGTTAAAGTAACAGACTTTGATGTAAATAAACAATATAATGAAATTGTAGAACCGTCATGTACGATCCCTTTTCAACAACCTAAGGAATTAAAACTAACCTTCAAAGAAACTAAAAAAACAGTAATAATAGGCGAAAGCAGTAAAAGCAAAATCACGAAGGAAATATCACAACTAGAGACCCCGAAAAACAATAAAATTCAAAATACGGAAAATATAAAAGAAAATGTAAAATCCAAAAATGAAATCAAATCACCAAAAAACTCTATTAATAAAAATACTTCCGATGAATGTAAAGCTTCCATCAGTCCATTAAAAAAAAAGGGAAAACGAAAGCTATACTCTCCGAAAGATACTGATGAAATTATAACCAACAAACATGTAACTGAAACATTAGATGAGAGAGATGAGTTTATACCGCTTTCAAAATACAAGAATAAATCCAAATTGAACACACCTCGTATTGTATTGAACATTCGAGATATACCTACACCTGAACCCGAAGCAGTATGCTATAAAGAACTCGAAAAAGTACGTAAGAAGCATATTCGCCAATCGAAAAGAAGTAAATCCAAAATAAAATCATCTCCATTAGTTTCACCGAGGACTTTAAGAAACGACCAACTTTTTGAAAAACTCAAAGAAGGAATCAATAACAATGGTGTAAAATTAGTCGATACAAATTCTAGTGAATGCAATTTGGCCATTTACAACTTCACAAGTGAGAGTGAAGACGAAGATTTCAAAAAAAAAAAGATTACAGTTACGGCTTGTGTCGATCCTTTATCAACAAAGAAAAGAAGAGTTGGAAGACGTAAAATAAAGCCTGTAAGTAAAACAAATAGCTCTACTGAGGAAGGAACAAATCACATCATAAAAAAGCGCAAAATACTTGTAAAACGACAGAATACCAAAGCGAAAGAAGTAAACATCAGTAATATCACAATGAAAGATTTGGAAGATGAAAAAATGAGAGTTGCAGAGCATGAAGATTTAAGTTCTTCTTTCATTGCTGTAATGAACCAAAATGATGCCCAAGGAGAAGTAGAACCGAAATTGAATAATCTTTCAGACTTGGAAATAATTCCTGACATTGATTATGAAAAAGAAGAAATTCCAAATTCTGAAATAAAACCAAGAGAAAAGAAAAAGAATGAAAAGCTAGCCAAGGCTAAATTACTACAAAAACTTCAAATCATTGAAGAAAAAAATAAAAGAGAAAGTCCATTACCAGCTTTGCTTATAGAAACTGCGTCAAAGGCTACTGAAGATGATCAAGGTTCATTGGTATCTAGTAAAATGGTGAAAATTTGCAACAAACTTATTCAAGATGGTGATTACTTAAACGACACTTCGCGAAATCTGACAATCGATGCAGAGAATATAAATTGTAGTCTCGAACAGCCTGATATTCCTCTCGAAATCGACATTTATGAGAAACTGGAAGTAAATAATAATAATTATCAAAGGAGTGCTTTAGTGAAACCAGGAAAATTAGTACCAAATAAAAAGCTTGAGAAGATAAAAGGAACGTGTGATTTGACTAACATAGACGTAAATGAGAAAGGAAATCTTAGAAATGATGATGCTCTATATTTTTCAAAATCAGGGATTACAGAAAAACCAATAATGATTAAAGAAGACAAGAAATATCAAAAAGAAATGCAACCTAAACGAAAACCAAAACAAGATAAAATAGAAATTGAAGACGATCTAAATCAAAAAGTCTCAGAAAAGTCCATTGAAACAGCTGATGTGGAAGCCGAGTCACTGAGTCAGCAAACTTTAAGTCAGCATATATCATCATTTCGAGATCAGGAACTGCAATATTTGAATTCCTCAAACAGAGAATATTTCTTGCAACTTAGAGCTGCAATTGGGAAAATCTCCAGTCAAAATGATGCTAGTAAGGAAACCTCATCTGATTTTGAAATTCAGAAAGGGGATAAATTCCGTCATACACCTGTCGTATCTATAACCAGGTTATCAAATGATGCATATAAGAAATGGCTCCCGTCTTCTAGAAGTTCAATAAGTGAAGTTAACAGTCAAAAAATTAAACTTGCTGACATTGGAGAGAATTCTAGCAAAAAATATAACAGTAAGGAACCTACATGTTCTGTTGAAACACAAGCAAAAGTATCTAATTCAAAATTCACTATGGCACCTGTTGTGTCTATTACAAGACTATCAGATGATGATTTCAGGAAATTGCTTCCATCACCTGGAAGCTCTGCAAGTGAGGTTACCTACCAAAAATCTATACACAAATCAAACAAAGTAGCAGAAATCAAACCTGTAACGAAACCTACTCAAAACTCTGATATTGACTCCAATAAATCCGAAGACAGCCAAATTGTTAAAAGAGCAGACGATAAGGTAGTATCAAACACTAAAAGGAATTTAGACATTTCTAAAGAAGCTGCTAAAAGGACACCAAAAAGAAGACTTGATTATGAAAATCTAGAAATCAAGAAATTAGTTGCAGGAGACAAGAACGACCAACCAAGGAAAATACTTTCGGTTATATCCCCGATAAACTTTGACACATTTGAAGAAGCGGAAGAGATAAATGTCACAAAAAAAACTCTTGGAAAGACAGACTATTTACTAAAGAACGGGCAATTGTTCTCACAACCTTTTAGTAAATCTAAAACATCAAAAAAAAATAATCCTGTCGAAAGTGTTAGCCATGAATCGATCTCACAGGAAGCAAATTCTTCAATAGAAAATAAAGAAGTGAATAGCACAAAAAGAAGGCCATACATACGAGAAACTTCCAGTAAAAGACGTAAAGTTGAAATTAATAGTAAAATAGAAATGTTATCTGCGAGCGGATCAAGTGTTAACAGTGTACACGAATGGTTTATGAAGGAGCTGCCCAAAAGTGTATCAGGTAATTTGGAACATTATCAAATAAAATTTTGTTTTTAGTTGAGGACGAAAGAGAGTGCAGCATTTTCCTCTATGGTAAATTCTGGCTTGGCCCTCAGAAACAAAAGCTAAGCTCTTAAATAAAATTGATGGTATAGTCTGTCAAAAAAGTGTTGAAATGAAAATTAAACTTTATTGGACTTTAAACGTTCTAGTAGTATAATTTAGGTAATATATAGGTATTTATGAAATAACAACGCGGTTAACTCGATTTAACAGATTTTGTACTTATTTGTTTGGTGTAAGCAGGCGAAAGAAAAATAGTTTCTTCAATATTCATTTCAACACTTTTTTGACAGACTATACATTCTGATCAAATGTAATAGAATCAACAAGATCACGTTTTGTATTATTTATACTGTATGTTTTCCACGTGCTTTATCTTTAAGGGCAAGCCTTTGGTCTTTTAACGGTTTTTGTTTTAATATGCTGAGTCACCCAATTATCTGATCAATGTAAAACTTGGACGCGTGTTTTTTCAGACCTTTGTCTTTCCGTTGTCAGGTCGGTTACCTAATTGGACACATTTCACTCGATAGATTTTATTTTTGAAAATGATGCCTTTTATGGCCTTAGCCCTGGTACACTATAATCTTACTGAGCGAGTTTTGAACTTCAGTTAAAAGTTTAGTTTAACCTAAACGGCTTGAGTTTTATGTCTGAAATTACTGCTATATCAAGAAAACATGGTATATTTTCCGATGTCAGGTGAAAAAACTCCTATATAAAATACTTTTTTTAAAATCCAGAAAAACCTCGAAGATTCACTTATTTCGCGTGCCGACAGCGCGCGATGCGAGCGTTCTAATGTAGACTCTGACAACATACTGAAGTTGAAAATCACTCAGTAAGATTATCATGTACCATGGGCAAGGCCTTAAGCACTTCCAAACTCTAACTCTTAAAAGTATGGCATACCCTAGGAATAAATGTTATTACCCGTCGAACACAAAAAGGTCAATGTCAAACACTTTATTAGCTTTTGATAGAGGCGATTATTGGTTAGCTAATCTATTTGTCACGGACGCGTAATACTAATAATTACGCGCGAAACAGCAGATCGGAGGGTTTTTAGCTAATACTGAAATATTTTGTAGGGAAAAAAATACTGGATTTAAGTAGAAAACCTTTCTATTTCTACTAGCTTTTGCCCGCGGCTCCGCCCGCGTCGAAAAGATTTTCGTGGAAATAAGGAAAACAAAAGAATATGATTTTTTGAACGACTATAGGTATATGCAACGGACACCATGTTTAACCAAAGCACTAATAAATACCAATCAAATAAGCCCAAACTCGAAGGGTCTGCTATTGTCCGTTGATGAAATCCCGCACCCACTTTCCAGCGCCATCAACAGACCCTGGTCACCATATTTTACCAAAGTGCTAATAAATACCAATCAAATAAGCCCAAACTCGAAGGTTCTGCTGTTGTCCGTTGAGGGAATCCCGTACCCATCTTCTAGTCCCATCATCAGACCCTGGTCACCATGTTTTACCAAAGTGCTAATAAATACCAATCAAATAAGCCCAAACTCAAGGTTATGCTGTTGTCCGTTGAGGAGATCCCGTACCCATCTTTCAGTTCCATCATCAGACCCTGGTCACCATGTTTTACCAAAGTGCCAAGAAGTGTGTCAGGATCGTTGTAGATGGAAATCTGTAGTCAGATTAAACTCATACAGTTTTCTCGTATTGGAAAAAATCAATACATAAACCTGGCTGTAATCACTTTTTCAAGCTAAATATTAGCAAGAGGTGTGTCCGGATCGTTGTAGATGTAAATCTTTAGTCAGAATAAACTGATACAGTTTCCTCGTATGGAAAAAAAACCGGTTTTATCACGTATAACTAACCGTTTGGTCAAGGCACGCCGATAAAGCAGCTAAGCAACGTTTTTGCTCCCGAAACGGTTCACAAATATTGAATTTTCATATTGAAAACTTAATTTTACTAAAATAACATATAGCCTATGTTACTCAGCAATAGTGTAGCTTTATACAAAAGAAAGAAAGAAATTTTAGAAACGGTTCAGTAGTTCCAAAGTTTATCTCAAACATACAAATGAACAAACAAATCTTTCCTCTTTATATAACAGTGTAGATTACCTATTTTATTTTAAAAAATGAAGTTAATCTCTTAAACGCGTTCCTGAAACGAACGTTTGAAAACAAAAAAAAAGAGGGTGGCAAACATTTTTTTTTTGACAAAAGTTTAAATCTTAGTATATTGTTTATAAGTAGATCCCCTAGATAAAAGATGAATAAATCAATATTTTTTTCCAATATTAAGATAGTCCTACTTTCGTCAAAAGAACCCTCGAAAATGTGGCTTTTTTCATATTCTAGGGCCAGGTACAGACTTAATACGTATTGGTTGATTTGGCACACTTTCATTACTTCGGTACCAGGATTGACCATACATAGATGCCCATGTATTTTATTTAAAACTAGCCTTCGCCTGCGACTTCCCATCGACAGTTTTCGGCTTGGCTGTTATTTTATCAAAACTTCTATAAATTACAGCCTATATGTTGACCAGGGTCACTACGATGATAAGAAAACCGCATTCAAATCTGTTGAGTAGTAAGTACTCGAGTGAAAACGGAACATACATACAGTCACAGACAAAAATTCTAAAAAAAAACATTTTCCCTCAGTACAATATTCGTCCAAGGTATATATAGGGTGAAATTTAATCAACCGACCAAATTCATACTAGAGACTCGGTTAGTGATCAAGAACTAGGTTCAGTAATCCTTTTGGCCAATTTCGAAAAATATTTTTTTTTGCTCCCGTACTGGTTGGACTAGTTTAAGTACAATTCTTAGTGCAGGTTCTACGGGTAAAAAAAAAATTTTTTTCGAATTTCACCTAGAGGGTCATTAAACCTTGTTCCTGATGACTAACCGAGTCTCCAGTATGAATTTGGTGGGTTGATTTAATTTCATCTAGTATATAATGTACATATACGACTTTTTTATTACTTTATTATAAGTATAGATAACTAACTTCTGCCCGCGGCTCCGCCCACGTGTTATTCGGTTTAACGACATGCTTTTTTCGGGATAAAAGTAGCCTATGTGTTAAGATAGGGTATAAGCTATATCCATTTTAAATTTCATCCAAATCCGTTCAGCCGTTTCAGCGCGAAAGAGTAACAAACATACACACACACACACACACACAAACTTTCGCATTTATAATATTAGTGTGACAGTGTGATTACAAATGTTTTTGTACATTTCAGCAAGAGAAGGCCATTGTGATTGCAAGGACATCATGCAAAGTATTTTGGAAAAGCTCGATACAACACTGATGGAAATTAATCAGAACACCAGTAGGAAGTAAGTGGATTTTTGCGTAGGGCGTCAGTAATAATAATATTTTATTCACACCACCTGTGCCCTGTTTATGAAAACCACAAGATCACAAGCTACACGTTACAGGGACATTTTGACAAGTCCTTGTAAACCGCGTTTATGAGTTGAATGTACAAGACGCATTCAGTCGGTTACGTCCTTTTCCCCGAATGTCCAGTTTAGTCCTAAACATCTATTTCCCAAAACGCCCATTTTCCGAATGTCCATTTCCTTAAACGTCCATTCTAAACGTGAACATAGAAAAAGTAAAATAATTATGTTGCCACAGTTGGATTACCTCTATTGCACCTCCTTAGAGATATGTTGTTTAGATTCTCGTTTTAGATTTTTAGATAAATTAATTGTCTTGTTTGTCATAATATTTTATCAACTCTTGTGACATTTTTGATTGTGAAGTTCTACTTGCAGTTTTTTTTTCGAGAAGGCTGGTAGACCGTAGTTGACCGTACGTTGTATATAGTAGGAATTTTTTTAAATGTTGGGATCGGCTTAAAAATTATGTAAAAATCATAAATCGCTTCACCCTGTATCACAACTGTACCTTGCTGCCGCTTTCAATTTCAAAAAGTACCATCTGGAATGCGTTGCCGTTCAAACTTGAGCCTTTTTGTTCAGGCGTTAAAGTTGCTATTAACATAAAATATTTTGTTGTTTATGCGTTTCGTTTTGCACTGCTCATTTAACGGTCGAACATAACAATAGATGACAATGCCATTCATTGGAAGATAAGACCTTAAGTGGATTCCGACATTTAAAAAAATTCCTACTATACCTCACAAATATTCCTCGTCCTTTTTTTTCATGCGGTATGGTATAACTTTAAAATATTGCGTGCCATTTCTGCATTTTAGTTTTATGTCTTTAAAACACTAGACTTGAATGGACGAGGCATAACCGTAAACGGAGAGTACATTTCACATCTTCGCTTTGCCGATGCGATGACATCGTGATAATGGCGGAATTGCTGCAGGAACTGGAGGAAATGAATGAATGAATGAATGAATATATTTATTTATTTCAAGAATAACTTAAATCTAAATACATTCCACAAAACCAAGTAGGAATTTGGTTTGTCTGTGGGGAGGGAGTCGCACTTCTTTTTCTATAATTAGTTACTTACTAAGTTATAAGTAGGTAGGTACATTAACATTAAATAATAACATTGTTATTTTAATCTATGTTTACATGTTTTGTAGAAGGTAAGTTTTATATAATTTTGCAAATTTATTTTTATTTTGTTCAGATCTTATACGAACAGGCATTTCATTATATAACATTGGAATTTTGCGTTTAAGCAATCTGCCGCCAAAGTAGTTATTCACTTTTACTGTTTCATATTTGCCCTGAGCAGTTGCTCTCGTGTTGAGCCCATGCTGTTTAGGTATCTTATGATCTGGGGTGCCATGGCCATTTACTGCAATTATGTATTTATATTTTAATGAAGCCGGTAGTATTTTACATAATGAGTACAATATTTTGATATTATTTTTGTGTTTTTTCCTAACATTTTTACTGACTAGGAATTTTAAGAATTTTATTTGTATATTTTCAATCTTATCCATGTATGTTTTAAATATAGATCCATAGCAGTCCACACCATAAGATATAATTGAGTCAACCAACGACATATATATAGTTTTTAGCACAGAAATTGGTACTTTGTAACTAAGATGTTTGAATTTAAATAACAATATGCGTAGCTTATTTAATATCCTTTCTATGTGTTTAGTCCAGCCCATATTTTCATCGATGCACATTCCTAGGTATGTAACACATGGAACTTGCTTTATTGTTTTACATTTACAATTAGATAAGTTATTATGGAAACAGTTAAAGTCGTGGGCAACCAGTTGACATGAAGTGTCCGGGGTACAAGAGTACGGAGACCGGATAACAAGGAGGTTAGTTTTTTCGGCATGGTGCGCGGCCTCAGCGATTCTTCGAGACGAGTGGGCCTGCAGATGAATTTGGATAAGACTAAAGTCAAGTCCAACTGTTACGTCATCTAAGGGCCACTAACCGTCGACAATGTCAGCATCGAAGTTGTTAAAAAATATGTTTATCTGGGAAAAGTTACACAGCTGGATAAAAACAACTTCAACGCCGAGGCTGACAGAAGAATATGCTTGGGTTGGGCTGCCTTCGGAAAGTTGCGTCACATATTTACGTCGTCAATACCGCAGTGCTTAAGGGCTAAGATGTACAACCTTCCTGTGATGACGTATGGCGCTGAGACATGGTCTCTTACAAAGGGCCTGATCCACCGATTTAAGGTCGCTCAGCGAGCTATGGAGCGGGCTATGCTTGGGGTATATCTGATGGATAGAATCCGAAATGAGGAGATCCGTCGGAGATCGAAAGTAACCGACATAGCCTGCAGAATCAGTAAGTTGAAGTGGCAGTGGGTAGACCATATTTGTCGCCGACATGATGTGTAGGTAGTGTAGGCCGACCTCGTGCCCGCTGGACCGACGACCTGAAGGACATTGTGGGTTGTGGCTGGATGAGGAGAACGGAGGACCGATATGAGTGGTGAAATTTGGGAAAGGCCTATGTCCAGCAGTGGATCAACACAGGCTGATGGATGGATGGATGGAGTTTTATGTTATTTCAAAGTACCGTAAGTGTTTAAATACATTATAACTGCTATCGTTAATATGTCTATAACGTCTAATGCCTTCCCGAATACCTGGAAACAGGCTAAGGTAAAACCTCTGCCCAAGGGTACCAGTATAGAGGACTACCAAGATCTACGCCCTATCAGCGTTCTACCAGTTTTATCAAAGATTGTAGAGCGAATTGTACATACTCAGTTAATGAAATACGTGGAATCTGAAAATATTGTACCTTTGTTGCAATCTGGTTTCCGTAGTGGCCACGGAACAGAAACAGCTCTAGCACACGTCACAGATGAAATTATCACTGCGTCTGACACGGGTCAGGGTACTATACTAGTGCTCCTAGACTTCTCGCGTGCGTTTGACTGTCTGAATCAAGAGCTGCTTCTAGCAAAACTAAGCCACTACGGAGTATCGGAGTCAGCTTGTGACTGGTTCCGCTCATACCTACATAACCGGATGCAATACGTTGAGGTCGATAATGACGACGGGAGCACCGCTAGCTCGGAACTGAAGGTCGTCAAGCGTGGCTGCCCTCAAGGTTCTATCCTCAGTCCGCTGCTATTTGTGTTATACACTGCGGATCTTCTTAATAAGATCAATCACTGCCAAGTTCACCTATATGCAGATGATACGCAGCTGTACTTTTCCTTCAAACCTAATGATACACAAATAGCAGTGGCTAAAATCAATGAGGATCTGAATAAATTATACACAAATTCTTACAACAGTAATACAGTGTTTACCCGTGGTCCCGGTGGGTGGACCCATCACCGGGTCCACGGGTAATTTTAATTACCCATGGTTCCATGGCATTAGGGATTGTTCCCTGGACATCTGACTATATCGATAGAAAATGAAAACCACAGTTACATCCAATAAAGTTTACTCAATCATAAGCAAACAAAATAATTCCATCACTAGGCACAAAACATACTCATACCAGACCCAATATTGAAAATGATGAATTCATAAGGCAAACAAAATAATTCCATCCTTGGGCACAAAAACATACTCATACCAGAACCAATATTGAAAATGATGAATTTATAACCGATTGATACAGTACACTAATGACTTATGACTCATAACTATCTTAATATTTCTAGTGCGTATCCAACTGATATTTCGCCAGTAATTAATTCCATTAGTGTATCGGTTATGAATTCATCATTTTCAATTGCTATTTTTGTTCTGGTTCTAACTGGACTATTTTTTTTAGTTTTCGATAATTTAACCAAAACGTTCAGGAGATGCATTATGTTTGTGCAATTTTTTTTAAATTTAATTTTGCTATGCCAAGACTCCGACACGTTATTGGTTCGGTGCCTTTCTCCAAAGACACTGAGAGTTTTAACAATATCATTCTTTAGCCAAAAACGTTGCAAGTATTTTAAAAATTTCAGGCTTTTTATATTTTTAGTGTTGCACCGGAATTTCACATATTCCCACCCTTCCAAAAGTTGTTCACTTGGTAACAATGGCAATACTGAACACAGCGACACAACTCTGGCTTGAGGTTTACTTTTTGTTTTGCCGAATATCTTTTTGCCCATCCTCCAGAGAGCTTGCTGCCAGTGATAATAGCACCCTTTAATCTAAAAAGGTTACTAACTCTCTTTGTAATATGTGATCTCTTTTGACGTATTTAATATGCTGTTATTATGGATTTGTATTAAATCCTAAGTAGGTTGTAATTAGTTTTATATCGATATCATCAAAAGTCGAAATATTCATCAAATTGTAAT
This sequence comes from Ypsolopha scabrella, assembly GCA_910592155.1. Lineage (NCBI taxonomy): Eukaryota > Metazoa > Arthropoda > Insecta > Lepidoptera > Ypsolophidae > Ypsolopha > Ypsolopha scabrella. Next base: position 10,562,713 of record OU342981.1, on the reverse strand, counting down.
GCCTAGTGCAATGGGACCACGGGTAATTAAAATTACCAAAAAATACATTTAAATTTATAACTTAAACATCTGACTATATTGAAACTAAAGTCGAACTAAAGGTGAACAGCATTACACACACTGTCTTTAGTTCCAGCGTGCATATCAGCAACTGCATGGTATTACACCTACACTCCTGTGCCCATCCAGTGCAAAGCAATTTGAAACTGTATTTTGTCGACAGAGCTTGATTTCTTAAAGTGGTACTTCTGTGCAAACCTTCCCCCAAAAGATTCAATAAATTTTGCTCTTGCTCTTTTTCTGATTCTTTCATTATATTCATACGTCCGTCGTTTCCATGTGACGATAATGTATTCTTCTTTTGTTTGTTCTTTGTTGCGTCATTCTTTACTCGCTCGAATCACTGGACCACATTTTTGTATTTCTTTTTCAAACAAAACTATTGCCGCACAATTTTTCCACTTGTATTTACGGAATGGAGGGAAACTGAAAGCTCTCGGTTTTATCATGCATTTTCACAAGTCACAAGTAACAGATGGGTTTTTGATAAACACAAATACAAATCTGTACTTCAGAGGTAAAGTATGCTAGGTCCATAGGTAAAGTATGCTAGGTCCATATGTCTGTCAAATAGCAAAATATAACGTATGTAGTCTGGCATATATTACAATTTTGCTATATAATAGATGCGTGACATAACATACTTTACCTCTGAGGTAGGTAGGTAGGCCTGATTCGTAACGGATTTGCCAAATTCAAAATGCTGGCATTTATTTGTTTCCCACAATATTTTGTTGTAAGTTTCGGCATTGACAGCGCTGATGTCACTGCATTGTATTGGCATAACTTTATTTTGCCTAATTGCTGATAAAACTCCACAAAAATGAATCAAATTGAATGCCGTGAGCAGATTATCGCCAAAGTGTTGATGTGGTTTTAAAACGCTACTGAGACCCTGTCCACCGCTCAGAAGCATCGAACCAAAAAACACGTGTGGTGGTGCTCGTGACCCTGGCTTGACAAGAAAATCATTAAGACGATTTGTAAAACCGCAGTATTTCTGAACGCGATATTGCTAAAAACCACACTGGCTACTAGCCAGTCCATGGTAAGACGTGCAAAGGAACGTGCTTCTATGAAGACCAATAAGACGCGAAAAGTGCCAAAAACCTCGGAAAAACAAGGAAAAACTATCAAAATCAGGTCTAGAAAGCTGTATGACTTTTTGGGATCTGAAAATTTTCGCTTGATTCTCGATGACGAAACCTATGTCAAAGCAGACTTTTCAATACTTTCTGGTGATCAATATTATACCGTTGCTGATGGAGAAAGTCTTCCAGATTCAGAAACCACCATTGGAATGGAGATGTTTGGAACTAAATATCTGGTTTGGCAGGCAATTTGCCCATGCGGTGGTCGTAGTAGTGCTTATGTTACAACTGACACAACCAATTAAAAAAATTATATCAATGAATGTTTAAAGAAACGGCTACTACCCCTTTTTCGAAAACACAATTCTTCGGCTTTATTTTGGCCAGACCTACAGCCCACTATGCCACAGATACCTTAAACTTCCTCGAACAAAATGATATCCAGATCGTACCCAAATCACTGAACCTGCCGAATATTCCACAGTGCCGCCCTATCGAAAGATACTGGGCTCTGGTCAAGGGAATTTTATGTAAGACAGGTAAGACTGCAAGCAACCTTAAGGACTTACTGAAACAGTGGAATTCTGCAAGCAAGAAAGTGAGTAATGACACTCTCGCACGTTTGATGGAGGGCATTCGACCAAAATTGCGGCGAGAGTGGGAAAAAAGTAGGACTATAGAAATAACCAATAAATATGATAATTTTTAATTGTTTCCTTTTATTAAATAATACACTTAGGCAATATAACTACTTGACTCACAGATATAGCTTTTTGAATTTGACAAATCCGTTACGAATCAGGCCTTAATTGCGAAATTATACACTTGTGAAATTAATAAGAAATGTCACTTGTGGCTTTTATCTTACACGTGTAGTTTTCATAAACACAATCTTGTAAAATTTCAGTATTTTACAAGGAAAGTGCTTGTAATACAAGACTCATAAACTTTGATAAACAGGGCACTGCTCGATTACATATCATGTAATTTCAAAGTAAAGTAAAGCATTATCTCATAAATGGGATATAAAGTTGTATGAAACTCCCTAGGGAATAAAGTGATTTGAATTTGGAACGTCAAATTCGTGTGGAAACTCGTGGAAACTCTAAGTAAAATAATGCTTAAATGGCATTGTAAAGAGGTTTTCGAACTGGCCACCATAAGCAGAACTAAAAAAGAAAAGGGTGCGTTTGCAAAGAATGTGAAACAAATCCGTTCGTCATCCGTCCGTAGTCCACCCGCCCTTCCTTCCGTCCGTTCGTTAATTCGTCCGTCCTTCTGTCTATTGTATGTCTGTTCGTCCGTTGTCAAAGGGATCTCCCTACAGCTTAAACCGTAATGGGTAGACATTTGAAATTTTCACAAAATAAGTGTTACTCGGGCCTCTATTACGGCAAATAATAAAAATTTAAACCCTAAAAATTGTACATTTTCAAAATTATTTGTTTCAGGTCTATATTAAGGACGCTAATACATAAAAGTTTGAAATTTTTTCAGATTATTATACATACTATAAAGTAAAACACAAATAATAATACTTTGGCCAAGTGCGAGTCAGACTCGCACCAAGGGGTTCCGTAGGTACCATCCCCACAATACAGGTGCGGAACCCTACAAACATTATGGTCAACCCTGTGCGCGAGTCCAACTAGCACTGGGCCAAATTTTCAAGATTATAGCTGAGACTCCTTCTTCTTTGTCCTCGCCTCTTACCATTACGCGGGGTCGGCTTGCTTAATCTTGAGGCGCCATTCATTTCTGTTGAACACTTGGTGTTCGCTAAGATTCATATTTTTCATATCATTTTGGATAGTCGTTAACCAGGCAGCTTTTGGTCTACCGGGTCCCCTTTTTTCAGTAGCCATGGAAAGGCATTTTTTCACGTTTTTCTATCTTCTAGCCTTCGCATGACGTGGCCATACCGCCTTACCTACCATCTTAACCGCGACTCTATCAATTTGTCCTGAACTGGCCTCACTTTGAAACTGCCTCTCACATGCACGTTGCGTATACTTTGTCTTTTAGCGTGACTCCTCCAGACCAGCGTAACATTTCTGCTGTGTGAATCTTCTGCACATGTGTCTTTAAAGGTGCCCACGCTTCACTACCATACAGCATTGCTGGTCTCATGGCTGTTTTGTATACTTTGCCTTTAGTTCGTACTGGCATCTTGCTGTCGCAAAGTACAACAGTGAGGGTGCGCCATTTGTGCCATCCAATCTGTACCCTGTGAGCTACGTCTGCATCCATTGAGCCATCATCCGAGATAACCGAACCCGGATACTTATATTTATGAACTCGCGGTATGCTCATTTCTTCTAGGGTGATATCTGGTCCCTTAAAAAGGCCACTTTGGATGAATCATATTATGATTATGTTCTATTGCCGTCTCTTTTGCATGGGTGAATAAATTCTATCTCTATCCTACTTTCAAATCATTTTATGATTCAGCCAAGTCGGCCTTTTTAGAGGTGCTGGTGGTGCTCCGAGTTCAGATGTATTGAACGTGCAAAGCATGCACTCCGTCTTAGTCCGGCTAATTCGTAGGCCGTTTCCTTCTAGCGATTGTCTCCACTGTTCGAGATTTTGTTTTATTTCTTCCCTATTTTCTGAAAATAAGTACGACATCATCAGCGTTCAAAAGGTTCCATGTAGTTGGTTTCTGTATATTTGCAGTAAGATGGTTCATCACAAGATTGAAAAGTAATGGGCTCAATGCGCTGACCTGGTGTACGCCAACTTCTACACCAAAACTGTCCGAAGTTCCAGCTGAACTTCTCACGCTTGTTTGGACTTGGTGTCCATGACGATTCCTATATAGTATTCCGGTACATTATTTGCTCTTAAGGCCTGCCATATTAACGTCCTGGGTACCCGATCGAATGCCTTTTCAAGATCGGTAAATATAAGCCACAGGTCACGTTTTTTCGTGCGAGCTTTTTCTATTACCGTTCTATTGCATGAATCGCATCAGTAGTGCCTTTTCCGGACGTGAATCCAAATTGATTTTCAGTCAGCATTACCAGTTGCAAAAGTCTGTGATTTATGATTCGCTCCCAGATCTTCAAAGTGAGTTTTATGCCTCGGAAGTTGCCGCAGTCTCGGACATCGCCTTTGTTTTTATAAAACGGCACCAGAACGCTGTTCCTCCATGAGTCAGGCATAGTTCTCGTGTGGAATATTTTTTTAAAGAGCTGGGTAAGCCACACTATCCCATCTATGTTAAGGAACTTCCATATTTCAGCAGGTATTTGATCTGGTCCTGTGGCTTTATAGTTCTTCATTTTTGATACGGCTATCTTTACTTCCTCCTCAGATATTGAGTTAATGGGGCCCTGAACTCTGAAGCCCTGAGCTCTTCATTTTCCTCTGTCTTGGAAACTCTTCATTTAAAAGTTCATTGTAGTAACGGTACCATCGCTTACATATGTCCTTATCTGAAGTCAGCAAGATACCGTTTTCGTCTTTTACATATTTGGTGGTTTGAAAATCCTTTGTGTTATTATGTCTTTACTTTGCAATGTTGTAAATATCCTTGTCATCGGCCTGTTCAAAGTGTGGATTCAGAGAGCTCCTTTTCCTTTGCTACAGATCTCCTGGCGTCTTTCTTAGGGTCTTTATATTTCTCTCTATCTTCGTCAGACTTTGTTTCTTGCCAAATTTTACAGAGTTGTTCCACCAACTAGGGTCTTTATCATTATATAACTTATGCTTGCGATTGTCGGCACTTGGTGAAACATGGAAAGCATCTTGATGAAACCCACTTGTACACTGTACAACAATTAGATATAAATAATTCACCTCTTTTATCATACTTTAAATAATGTTATTAACAGGTATTTGCGTGACTAATGGTATTTAACTTTTTACTTGATAAATTTTTATTTTACTTCAATTCATACTGATTTACTATTTGACATTAAATTCTACGACATGGGAGTATTTCTTTTCTGACATTTAATTACACTTTTTAATTTTGTTGTCTCCAGAGTTATATTGAAATTTATTTTATATTGTATTCCATCCATCCATCAGCCCGTTTCGTCCACTGCTGGACATAGGCCTTTCCAAGATTTCGCCAGTTGGCGGTCCTCCTAGAAGAAATGCCCATACTCACACACGCTGGGCAGGCGGGTTGGTGAGTGCGGTGCCGGAACCCTCGCACCAGTGACGCCGCTGCCCGTCACCAGTCTATTTTATATAAGGCCCGGCAATTTGGGATGGAAATACCGCCATCCATCGGTCCCAGGCAATGGTGGGCCGCCTGGTTTTGCCTGAGAGCTGTCCTCTTACTCTCCCCCGAATAACTTCGGGAGAATTTGCGAGTAAGATGGTGGTACCTCCACAGTCGAGCCCGACATTAGCTCTACCACCTTCATTGTATTTCATTATATTGTATTAACTTTGTTTTATTAATTGAATGACTTGCAACGACATGAAATATCTACTTTATTGGTAATTTTTGGATGGCACTGGTATCCCTGACAAACCAAGGTTCTGCTAACTTATCCACATAATTTCATCTTGAAAAATAATCAAATTTTATTTACAGCACGTAGGTTATGCCTTAAAATATTAAAATGATTTGTTAAGCCCTTGAAAATAAATTAAATTTCGAAACCGGTTGGGTTAAAAGTACCTATAGTTATAGTAAAGTTGTGTAAACAGTGTACAAGTGGTTTTCATCAAGATGTTTATCATTATGAAGACAGCCTTTGCTGACTCCCAGTTCTTGTTTTGCACTTTCAACGCAAACCTTCTCGAATTTAGACCATGCCAAAGTAGGAGAGTCTTTTACAGGGTTGTTATTGGAACGATGTCCCACCAATATAGATCTTAAGGCTTGGCCTTTACTGTTTTGTAGAGTATGCCATTTTATTTTTTCCATTTGGACCCGTTTTATTTTAAGTTAAGCTCTCAATTTGAGAATTGCAAGAAGCAACCTGTGTTTTGGGGCGAGTGGTTCACCAGGTATGACTTTACAATCCTTAATCTGCCGTATCATCGAACGGTCAATAAGAATATAATCTATTTGAGTTTTCGATTGACTGCTCTTATAAGTTATTAAATGTTCGTCTTTCTTTTGGAAAAATGTGTTTGTGATTGAAAAATTGTGTGGTGCCGCAAAATCCAGAATTGATTCGCCTTGACTATTTTGTTTTCCGTATCTGAAGCCTCCATGAACGCCCCCATAGTGGCCCTTTTCTCTGCCAACGTGTCCGTTCAAGTCTCCGCACACTAGTCTTAGTTCATTTTTAGGCAGTGCACCCACAAGGCCGTGAAGTTCTTCCAAAAATTCTTCTTTCTCTGTCTTATAGCTGTTTATTTGGGGTGCATAGGCGCATACTGGCATGGTTGATGGTCTAACGCTAACTTAATCGACATGACACGGTCATTTAGTCTATTGATTTCTACTACTTTTTCACTGAGATGTTGGTCAACAATTATTCCTACTGCATTCTTGGTGTTTTCGGTTCCATTGTATATGAGTTTGAATCCATTTCCGATAAGTCGTGATTTAGTTCCTCTCCACTTTGTCTCTTGCACACAGCACCAGTTTACCTTTTCAGTACTGTGCTCAATTTAGCACTTCATCCTGTCATAATGCCAATATTCCAGGTCATTACGCATAATTCCGATATTGACACCAAAAATTCAACGGTCTACCTACCTACGCAAATTCTAATATTGTTTTCCTTACATTTGAATAAAAAGTATGCAATAATGCAACAATAGTATGTAGTAAATGTTGTGCATAAAATGATATAATTTTCTAGTGAAAACCTAATTTTTATCAGCAACTCGCACGAATGATCATAAAACGCATTTATTGCATCCTTTTTATTCAAATGTAAGGAAAAAAATGTTGTACATTTAGTATCGAGATCCAGCCTCGGATATATGGAGGGGCAAACCGGGGCTGTTTCAGAAGGCGCCAAAATCATAATATAATATGGTTAAACATAAGAAAGGTGCTCCATAAAGCGCCTAGCATGCAGCGCACGTTGTTCTATAAATTTTTAATTTGATTTTAAAACCGGTTGGTTTTTGAACACATTCATTCTGAAATTATTACTAGCGCCAATGCTTTGTCTTGTCTTTCCTGGTTATATGTACGTTTCCTATGTATAATTTTATGTCACACAGAGGAAAAAGTTATTTATTAGTTAAGAGTGCAAATTTATTAAAGGATTCTCACTGTCCCCTTCACGAAAAATGCCAATCATTATATATATTTTGTGAGTTTTTTAAGCAATTTATAGCAAACGCTGGAGAGAGGGGGCGCTACAATCAAGTTTCTGTCCCTGTTAGAAAAAATCGTAGATCCGCGGCAGTCGAGATCCTCTGTTACCCCCTTAACACCTGCTTTGTTGCTTGTTCAGGTTCGTCAACTTGTTCGTTGAAACGAAACAACATTTTGACACAATTGAGGAGAGAAGAAGACAGTTAAGCGCTGACATCAGCAACCAGATCAATCGCCTCTTTGCGGAATTAAATGAACGGTAAGAGAGAACAACATAATCTTAAGGAACATAAAAAAGAGAATTGTTCTTACGATCATTCATAGCTTAGTTAGTAGGTCATTATCCTAACCCAAACCAACTTCAATTCCACTTTGATTTACCATTTATGGGGCCAGGCGGTAATACAAAGGGGAGGGGGGGGCAATGGTTGCAAGGGAAATTCAGGTCACAACAGCGCTGCGTGGCTAAAGTTTTATTCACGTACGAGGCGCCTCTCTTTCTGTCGAGTAACTCTATCCCTTTTTAACTCACTGAATTACCGGACGGGTCGCCGATGTACTTATTTATAGCTTCTTGTAGGGCTTCGCAGAGTGGAACAGGAGCCCTAGGGCGTTTCCCAACGAGCCACTGCATCACACGATTTAGGAAACGCACGACGCACGGCACACGACCTGTCTTTTCGATGTTTTCCCCCGAGCGACGATTTGGGCAGCGGCACAGTCCGTTACTTAGTAGTTTATCATGTACATACGCTTTCAGTCGTCGGCAACTTCTTGTAATCCTGCTGTACATAAGAAGAAGAAGGACAGAGAACATTGGGTTCACCCGCTTGGTTCTGAGTGAAAGATATGTTGATGGAGCGATTAACACGCTTTACAACAAACTGCAGAGCCATGAAAATAAATTCTTCATAAAATTGTTATAACTGTTTAAACATTTCCGTTTTTGTTAAAAATCGCGCTCCACTTTTCAATCGAAACAATCTAATTGAACTGCAAAGACATTGAGAACATTATAGAGAACTAGACTGTGTACTACGATACGAAAAACGAGCCGAGCGAGATGGGTGTTGGCACTCGTTGGTCCCTTTCTAGCACGTTTGAAACTCAACATCACTATACAGGATGTCTCATTTAAATCGGTCAGTATGGGAAAGTCTGAAACTATAAGACATACGAAGATCTGTTCTTAGGAACCATGTCATCGATTTTAATAACAAGTAAAACCGCATTCATACATTTTTAAAAAACCTGTACTCAGCTCGGGAATCGAACCCGGTTGTTTTGAAAAAAATAAACTTATACTATTTCCATTTAGATATCGATTCTGTAGGTCTGGCTCTATGAAACATGATGTCTCAAATGAATAAAATGCACTGGTTCCTAAGAACAGATCTTTGTATGCTTATAGTTTCGGACTTTCCCATACTGACCGATTTAAATGAGACACCTGTATAAGTATATTGTATATATTATATACACTGCCAACTTGCTAGACAAGGATACACGAGTGCGACAGCTATCTCGCTCGGATCGTTTTTTGCTTGAAAATGGTATCATAATAACTACAACCTTAGTTCTAAGGAAAAAAAAACCAGTTTGGTTGAGAAAAAATTGGACAGTGCACAGTCTTTTTCTTATAATGTCTTTGTTGAACTGTCGTGTCGTGCGGTCCGTCGCGCCCATCTATCGCAATGGCCTTCAAACACGCCGTGATTGGCTAGAACTGACATCGCACATCATTGTTGGCTATCAGGACGCTTTTGAAGGCTATAGCAATGTATATTGAAGTTAGACAAGAGGGCAGGCCTGCCAACAGCCTAGTTACGATAAATGCAGATAAATAGCCTGTTTTCGTTCCAGATCTGCTGACATGCAGGAAGAATTGAGCTGCGAGTTAAAACGTCGCGCGGCTGAACTGATCCGCGAGGACAATCAACAAAAACGTGATATGGTTATCATGCTAAGAGAAGATGTCTTAAGTGAAATGGCAAATTTAGAGGGTAGACGGGCACAATAATTGGCTGTCTACCTTCATTAAGTTTTCTTTTTAGTTTAAGTATGTTTATTTATTTTTAATGTTATAAGTAATTTTATGTTGATGTTATGTTTTTAGTTTTCACATAATTTTAATTTAATTTAAATAAGCTATTTCAAATTGTACTTACTTGAATTTTATGTTACCCCTAAGTTAAATAATCGGGAAATATCATTATAAGTACTCGATTCACGATTCTCAATAAATATTATAACGATTAATACTAATACTAAAGTGGTTAATTGAAATTTTACCCTAGCTAGACTAAAAGCCTGGGTGCTTGCTTGCTACGTTCAGTACCTACCGAGTATAAGATACGGGCACAATAATTGGCTGTCTACCTTCATTAAGTTTTCTTTTTAGTTTAAGTATGTTTATTTATTTTTAATGTTATAAGTAATTTTATGTTGATGTTATGTTTTTAGTTTTCACATAATTTTAATTTAATTTAAATAAGCTATTTCAAATTGTACTTACTTGAATTTTATGTTACCCCTAAGTTAAATAATCGGGAAATATCATTATAAGTACTCGATTCACGATTCTCAATAAATATTATAACGATTAATACTAATACTAAAGTGGTTAATTGAAATTTTACCCTAGCTAGACTAAAAGCCTGGGTGCTTGCTTGCTACGTTCAGTACCTACCGAGTATAAGATCGTTGATCCAGAACTTCTGGTGTCATACTTGGGCCGCAAGCGCTGTGTGGCGACTGGGGACAGACGACAGACGTGGCGGGCGGAACGTTGCCGAACGAAATGACAGCTGTTCGACCCCCCTCCCCTACTACTACCTAAGGCGCGGTATGGCGCTTGCGGTCAAGGTATAATAAACACGGTGCATAGTATAACAAGCTATCGCCTCTGTACCAGGGGCTAGGAGATTATAACTCGTTACTGAATTATAAAATGAGCAGATCAAGTCAATAAGCTTATCCTAAATTCCTTTCACGAAGGAACTCGTCTGTCATTTTCCCCACGGATCAACCAGTTGGTCCGCGGATCAGAAACGCCCCTGTCAAAATACTTTTATGGTCAAGTGCTAAATACGAAAATGCCTTGATCTGCGGGAGGTTTTTCATTAAGTTTGTTCGTAGTATTATTTATTATTATAAATAATTATTATTTTTTCATTAAGTTTGAACGTAGTGTTTCATAAGTGAATGATCGATCACAGAATTTCCTGGACATTCTTTCGAAAAATTGTTAGCATAGCACTCCTGTGATAGAAGTTGTGGAACTTGTATAAAATGTATTTTCGAGTTCATTACATTGTGATTTGCAATAAAAAGGTCTCTTTGTTCTTCTTTATTTTGTAAAAACAGCTAGTAATTTTTATTGAACCCGCCACATGTTTTGAAATGAAAAATCAGTTTACTTAAAACATAATATAATTTAGAAAATAACATATGTACATATTACCAATTATTCTCTTTACACAAATACACATATCTTTTGCGGTCCGATTCACGAATATAATCGCTCACAACTCAATTAATGAGAAATAGCATATCATTTTTTTTAATTTAAGCGATTGTTTTGACCGCAAGGATTTTATTTTATAATTTAAACTTCCGTCCATCATGCAACCACATAACATCAGTTCATTTTTCACAAAGTCACGACATTATGCCTATTTGTCTAAAGTAATTTTGTTTTCACAATCTACGGTACGGTCCACTCAACTCAAAGGGGTTTGAAGATTTTAGTATGGACCCTGGCCTCCCACAACGATCGCCAATAATATTTTTTCGAAATGGCTGCCTCGTTTAAAAATCGATAGTTGACTTAAATACAAAAAAAAATTCTTTGACAAAAGCTCGTAAAATGTGTTCGAAGATATAAGCAACCAAAGTTATAACGGGAAAGTTTTAGTGGAGCGAAATTCTGCGCTCTAAAGCACCGTACGTGATGCTAGTAGAGGTGCGCCGCTCTAGAAGTCTAGAGCTACCAGTACAACTTCAGCTGCTTTTATCTTTGAAACCTGACAGTTTACTGGGTAATGTTGAAGAGATTGTGTTTTGTATTGATGTCAGCAATCGATGTTTATAAAAATTATTCGTGGCCGAAATTTCGAAAAAAAAAAATGTGGAAAGTCGTTAGAGGACACAAACTTTAAACCCCTTTACATGTTTCTAATTTCAATTAATTTTCATCACGATTCCAGTCTTCAATGGCGTAAATAATTTATTTAATTACATCTATCAACAATTTCTAGACAAGTGGTGTTTATATCACCCTACATAGAGCTAAGGTCACATCACTCGCACAATGAAAGTCAACTTATTCCCTGCAGTATTAAGCGGGTTCTTGTTTGGCCGTGTCCTATGAGTCGTCTTGCGTCGATGCGACTTGTAGGTACACTTGCTGCGCCTGCGGCTGTTGCCCTTGTGACGTGACCTGCAAAACAGTAAAAAATATATACAGGCTGTAATCGTTAAGTGTGACCAGGCGATTATTCCGTAACTATTACAGATATCAAAAAATTTTAAACTGATATCGAAAGTACGTTACCTAATCAGTAAAATGACATCAATAACTTTTTGAAAATCAAACGAAAAGTATTCAAAATTTTTACATTAAACACTCCCATACATTTAGTATGAGATTAGTAGAAAGGTTTTAGTTTCCTTATTTTAAAAGTTTATTTTAGCTCAGTACTGATATTAAAGGAAACTGTTTATTAACCAAACAAAGTAATAAAACTATCTTGAACAATGTTTATTTCTTAGTAAGTGCAAAATTTTGTATTCAGAGCAGATGTTCGAAGTGATTAAATGTATGGGAGTGTTTAAAGTCAAAATTTTGAATACTTCTCGTTTGATTTTCATAAAGTTATTGATGTAATTTTACTGATTAAGTAACGTACTTTCGCAAAATTTTGAATACTTCTCGTTTGATTTTCATAAAGTTATTGATGTAATTTTACTGATTAAGTAACGTACTTTCGATATCAGTTTAAACATTTTTGATATCTTTAATAGTTACGGAATAATCGGCTGGTCACACTTAACGATTACACCCGGTATACAGGTTGAAAATGAACCCTCTAGCTATATCAAAGGAAACTATTCTATTTTCGAAAAAAAAAATACATTGTGTTGTACCTTTTGTCATGACATGAATCATGATTCATAATTTTTAAAAAGATCGACCGTCAAAAGAAGCACTAATACTCCGGTGACAGAGACTAAACCTATGTGTACATAGCCTATGTGCATTATTTACCGCCGGGAATATGTACGGTCTGTTGTCACTCACATGTCGTGTTAATTTTCAACCTGTATAGAAGTAATGATCTAAGTGACGGTTTCCGTCTGGGAGTAGTTAGTCGATAAATTACTCTCTGATATTATATCTCAGAATTTTTAAATAAATCATATCAATTAAGACATATGAATTCCACGCAACTTGCAATAAAGCTCAACAGAATTAATCTAAAACCTAAAAAAAATTATAGTAAAGTGGCCCGTTCGGAACACGAGTAGTAACCTGTATGAGCTGCGGCGAGTGGTGTGGGTGCTGCGTCTGCGCAGCTTGTATCAGTATCGGCTGGTTCGGGTTGTTCTGCATCTGCATGCGGATCATATTCAGCTGGGCTTGCGTCAGCTGGATCTGGAACACGGGAATGTCGCTCTTAGCTCCGGGGCGGAAGTCTCTATTTACGGAAGCTCCTTACAAAGAAGTTCGGGATAATAGAGAAGGCGGGCACGAAGCGAAAGATAAGACTAGTCTTTTTTTACCAACTGGCAACCCCAAAAATAATGGCACTGCCAAGATGTTTATAACCAGACTTTATTGAAAGCCGTAAAATAAATGACTTTTGAAACTTTTTTCTTTTCAATGGAATCACTGTCTCACTGTTTGCAGGTCAAATTTTGTGGCATGACTTGGTTTTGGAGGTAGCGCCTTAAAACGATTATAATCTTCCCGAACTGTTGTATTACAGACGACTGCTATTCAAACTTATTTGTAAACAATTTATCAGTTACGGCGCCGCAATAAGAACTGCCAATAAGTAGCCCGTCATGCTGGCGTACGTACTTCGAAGCATGGGCGGATCCAGGATTTATATTTGGATGGGGCACAAAAGCCAAATAGGTATAGATATAGTGTCCCGTATAGTACCTATATAGTCCTACCGGTAGGCCAAAAAATGCTGAAAATGTTGTTAAAAGCATGACACAAAAAAGTAACTAATATTAAAGCGTTATAGTGTTAATCTCCCAGCTCTTTGATTTATTTGAACCGTCTGGGGGGAGGGGCACGTGCCCCTGTGCCCCCCCTCTGCATCCGCCCTTGTTCCGAAGTCGCATTGTGTCGAAAAATCACCAATACCGTTCGCTGCTCAACCGTCACGTCTTCGACAAAAAGGATCAACCTTTACAGATGTTTTATCTCATGACTTTGGTTGGACCAAGCCATAGTATAAATAACAAATAGTATTCTATCTCCATACAAACGGGCCGAAATGAACCCCCCCCCAAAACTCGGTTCACGGCAGTCGCGGTCGCACTGCAGTTACGTACGCACGTTGTCACTGTGACGCTCCCGCGCATTTTCGTAAATTATGGTACGAAATTACAGTGTGCATTCTATGGTTGCTTAAATACAACTTTCATAATAATAATATAGCGTTATCAAATACGTAAACAGTCAGTTGGCAGCCCTAGCGCGTGTTTAGGCACCGAGCGGCCGTAGGTATTGATTTCAAGGACACCGCCTAGTTAAACTACTGTTGTTACCTATACTGTGACCAAGCTTCGTTGTAGTAGTGCGTCACTTGTAAGGCTCACGCACACTTCTATAAGTGACACACCAATACATACAACAAAGTCTGACTCACCGTAGCGTCGTCGAAACACTTCGTCTTTTCAAAAGAATTGATAAGTTTACAGATACCGATTTGTTTAGTTGTTCTTTGACGGAGTTCACAAAAACTGCTTTAAATATAATTTGTTACCAATCGCATTAGGTGTAAGCCTGTAAAGATTGTATAGTATAAAATGTATATAAATAAATAAATAAAAAATAAAATAATACATCTGTACCAGTAACCGAGGTATGTTGTAATCCAATTTTCCTGCTAGCAGGTTTGTCTCTTCTCGAAGACCTGACAAATATATAAAACCTCAAGTAGTTCTGCTTCTAGACACCTTAGACATGACTCAATATGGAACCATGCTTCCACATGCCATTTATTTAAATGAGTCGGTTTAGACTAGAGCAGCTCCTAGATTATGTATCGTTGAGTCGGTTGCCAAACGCTAAAAACATGGATATACTATCGAATTCCGATTACCTAAGGATACGTTTGTACTTAAAGTGACGTCACAGTTCGTGAACAGTTCATTAAACACTGAAGGCAATATTAAAAGTACAGTTTTTATCTATGTTTTAAGTGTTTAGCAACCGACACTAAGTTACAAATAGGCCCGCTGGTTAGGCTTAATTAAGGGGCTAACTTTTTACCTCGGTACAAAATGCACATCATAATATTGTTTATAGCACACCGTGCGTAAAATACCGCTTTACGCACGCTGCGCTTGTATTAGTATTGTAGTAGTATTCACAATAAAATACGTATTTTATTACATATTTACATTACATTAACAAACTTAAAAGCGTGTTTACAGTTGTAATGTAATGCAGCTAAAATGTAACGCATAAAATTGAATAATTTTCATGTTATCACCTAACTATTAACAAGCAGTTTGCGCGAATTGCTATAAAACGCATTTCTTGAATACTTTTTATTCAAAAGTAAGGAAAACAATATTATGATGTGCATTTTGCACCGAGATCCTCCGTTACCATCTTAAGTAGTGCTCACGCTTGGCCACTACCCCGTCTGGCAGTAAGAGTAGTTACAACCCGGTCACAATATCTGTGCACCTGACCTCGTGACGTCGGTGTGAAAAAAAGTTTTTTCGAGAAATGTGGAGGTAAAAAAAATTTACTAACCTTTTCAAATCAATTTATTATTGATGAAGGGTTTGTTATTAAAAAACAATAATTTTGATTACAAAAACATTTATTATTAAACTCAGTCACTATAAATTATTGACTCTATGCCTGACATTGTATCTTCCTCACTCTCACTTTCTGAACTCGCCGAACTGTCTTCCCCTAGTGATATTAAAAGTTGTGTGATGTTGTCATCTGCTAGATGATCCTTTTCCCAGTATTCTCGCTGTAGTCTCTCCACGTGATTCACTTCTTTTTTGCGTTTTTTGTACTGTTTACGCTTCTTACCCGGTGTCGATAATTTTGGTTCTGGGTGGGTTTCTAAATTATTACTAGTACTTGGAGTCGGACTAGCGCCCGGCGAAGTAGGTGGTTGTACTTTGGCTTCATTTTTAATTTTCATTAGAGTCCTCTTTGATATCCCAGTTGCAGCACAGGTTCGTTTCACCACTTGGTCTACAGGTATGGTGTACTGTTTGTTTGCTTTCTCCGATTCAAAAAACTTGAGCACTTTCAAGATTAAATTTCTTGAGCGCGCTGTGTATTGTTTTTCCCATGACTTCAGTTTAACAGCTACAACAATTTTAATAACAACCAAACCAGTCCAAACTTAACAGTAAACAGTCTAAACTTAACAATAAACATTAAAAAACAAAACAACAATAAAGCGAAAATATCAAAATTATCGGGACGTGTAGCGGCAACGAAGATGCTAACCGTACTGTCGCACCGGGGAGTGCGCGGAGAGGTGACAGGGGAAGCGGGAGAGGCGCCACATTCCAGCGAGGTGCACAGATATTGGGACCGGGTTATAAAGCTTGTATCGTACCGGCATCTGCTGCACCTCCCCGCTAGGCGTCACAATTTGTTGCACGAGCGTGACCGGCTGTTGCACGACGCCGCTCGACGTGGTCGCCGTCGCTGGCGCCGACGCTCCCGAGTTCTGCTGTACAAATACGACTTGGGAATTAATAGGCATTAAGAAAAACTGCATACCCCTTAGCTATCCCATATGACATTGTCTAGTATTTTAATGACGGCAGTGATTTGAGAAATTTACACAAAGGGTTCCGTACCACGACACAATACGGGTAAGGAACAGTAAAACAAAAACTGGTAAAAAACAACAATATACCTACATGTCAAGCAACATTGAGGCTACAAAAACAAGCCGCTAAAACGGTAGCGTCGACAAAAGTTTTGCACCCTAGTTTTACTTCTGAGTATGCACTATAATCTGACTAAATTTAAAACTTATGTATAACCGTCTTATAAAATAAATGCGTTAAAAAAAATTACCCTTTGAGTTTTCTCGTATGGGGTCCCTTAAATTTCAATTTATTATTTGTCGTGGTAGAGACCACACTAACACGTATTCTGCGAAAATTTCAAGTTCCAACTACATAGATGGCGCTGTACAAAGGATCAATGCAGATGAAGTCGTGAATTGGGTATTGTCTTTACAAGGGGAAAACTGACTGGTCATCACTGACCAAAACTCCAGTTTAGATTTCGTTGTATCAGTGACCTCATGAATCATAAAGCAGCTCACCTGAACGACCTGCGCGCACGGTTGCAATACAATCTGCGGCTGCGCATTGCCTCCCTGCAGCGACGACTGGTGCGATACATGCTGCAATAATTCAAATTCAAATAATTTATTCTGTAAAATAGATACAATAAAGTACACTTTCTACAAGCAAATATTAATCTTTAAAAAAAACAATAGAATATGTAAAAAATAAATAATAAATAAATATGTATAAGGTGACTCTCGTCTACACAGCCAAACCTATTGGCAAGTGGCAGGACCAAGGCTCAACGATCCTTTCCGCAACATTAATTAATTTATTGTGTATTAATGTGCCCGAAGTAAGGGCTGACCATAACGACGTAATAATCGGTGAAAAGCGGGTGTAGTAAGTGTGGACTGTGACTTGCATTCCACAGTTCACACTTGGGAACACCTCTGACACTCCCTCGGGGATTCATGTCGTGACGATATATTTTTTATGTACAGTAAAGCCCACATCAAGCTTTAGGTACACATTGAGTATAAGCTGACCTCTCATTGTACGGGAAGCCTATACAATGAGAGGTCAGCTTATACTGAAAGTGTTTAGCTTGATGTGGGCTCCACTGTACCTATACGTTTTTAATTAAACATACTCAATTTTATACATTATTGTAATAACCTATAGTCTGTCAAAAGATTGTTGAAATGAAAATGAAACTTTAATGAACTTTAAACGTTTAAGTAGTATAATTTAGGTAATATATTTATAAAATAACAAAAAAAAAAAAAAAAACAAAACAAAATTTTTCTTTATTTCCTTACATTTTCGTTATTATTAAGTTGTGGGTCACTCCTAGTAAGTTTTGCAAAACCTGTATTAGAAGAGGCCCTCTTTCTTATAAGTGCCATCAAATGGTGCAAGGATAATATCTAATACATTTTACATAACAACGCGGTTAACTCGATTTAACAGATTTTGTACTTGTTTGTTTGGTGTAACCAGGCGAAAGAAAAATAATTCCTTCAATATTCATTTCAATAAATTTTTGACAGACTGTAATTGAATTAAAAGGCTTAGGTCCATAACAAATAAAAAAATAAATCGTGTCAGACACAGAAACATCGAGTGAGTTGGTGTACACCGCCTTTCGGCCCGAATCAACGGCCCCTTTGTGTCATCGTATCAATACGTGCGTCCCCCGCGCGCCTCTCCGCCCGCAGGCGTTACCTGTTCAACATTAGGCGTGTTCCTGACGCAAGTGGGGGGAACATCCCGCTTGGGCGGGCTCGGCTTGACCTCGTGACGCGGGACTATGTCGATCAGGAAGTCGAACTGGTCCGACTTGGAAATCGCCATCGCTATGTCGTTTCTCTGAAAATTTTACATTTATTTATACACTTCATGAAATAACATTTAGATCAATAAAAGATATATCTCGGAACCTATCCCGGGTCCAGCATCAGTCACAATAAAATGTATTTTAGGGGCCTTGTGGAAAGGCATGTGCACTCGTAGCCCCAACGTAGCGCACGAGTCTCTCCGCTCATAGACATAAACTTTATGTCTATGCTAGCGCTCCAATGATTTATGGCCTCGCGGGCAGCGAGTCTTCAACATTAGTTTAGTGTGCATTTTCTGAGCGTTCAGTATTCAATTTACACTAGCATGGTACATGCAGGATTTGAGCTTCAGTATGTTGTCAGAAAGGCTACATTAGAACGCTCACTTCGCGCGCTGCCGATGCGCAAAATCAGTGAACTTTCGAGGTTTTTCTGTATTTTACGAAAAAGATTTGATGTAAGAGTTTTTTAACCTGGCATCGGAAAATAAACCATGTTTTCTTGTTATAGCAGTAATTTCAGACATAAAACTTAAGCCGTTTAGACATAAAACGAAATAATAACTTAAAACGTAAAGTACAACGTACGTAACTCAGGGTATTAAAACAAAAACCGTTGAAGGACCCAATACAAGCCCTTAAGACATCACAACCTACTCTATAATCGTCATGTTAAAAAATAAAATAATAAATAAATAAAATTTTAAAAATTATAGTCATACATAACGTAACCTGTAATACAGTTTTTGCAAGCAGGCACTTTCAAATCTTCTTCCTGTTTATACAATAACATAAATGAAATTTTAAATATTTATCCCATTGCACTCCATGAGTGTGAAACTTAAATTAAATTCTGACTTAAAACTTCACATTACGAAATGACCTAATCATTATTAATCAATAATCACACAAGCTTGAGTTTAACACAAGCACCCTACTTCCATACACCCTCACACACACAAACTCTTTCACTACACACCCTCCCTAGTAGTAAACTGATCCCAAGACCTTGGTCGTAGGGCTAGGGATACAAACTTATAAGCACACCCTCTCATACACACACACTCACACACCTTATTAAACCCTTACAATTGTAATAATAGTATAGTTAAATCAAATTGTAATATTGTATTCTAAATTCATACAAAATTAACTTATTTCCAAATATCTAAATAGGCACCTACCACAGTCTCTTTAAATATCAATTGTAATTCTTTTTTCTATTACTTAATACTAAATTTACTAGTTATTGAAATATTTAATGTTTTTTATCATTAAGAAGTTGTTAAATGCAATTCCAGGAGGAAGTGCAGGGTTCCTGTACTTCAGTTCTTGTTTATGTATAACCTTTTTTTATATTATTTTATTTAGCTTTATTTGTGTTTCTCGTATTAATGGAACACTTTCTAAAAGCACAAGAAGGCATTTTCAGGCCTTTGTGGCAAAATGACCAAAAACAACAGACCCATAGTAACGCGGATCACTCACTTCATTCCATAAGCAACTAAACGTTGAAGAGTGAGTCCACCCACATTGACATTAACAAATTTTTGCAAGGCCTAAGTATGGTAAGGGCACATTGGTATTTATTTACATCTCTGGGCCATACCTGCAAAGTCCTCCTCTTGTTATCCTCAGTATGCGCCCAAGCTCTCAAAGTAAGCTCATGTATAAAGATCTCTGCTGCCTTCGCAAACAACACCGGGGCCTCAGCTGATATCATTTTGACTTCCTCATCCAATTTCATGATCTTCTTGATACGTGCAAGCGGGAGAACTTGGTTCTTGAAGTGGTCCTGTAGGAAAAACCATGTTTTATTTTATTGAAATAACAGAAGATCCACTCTTCAAAGATACATAAATAAAAAGGTACTCTTGCCATGCGACAATAAAGTGCAATTAAGCTTGCACAGCACTGCATGGCTAAAGGTCCCTCCGGGTGGGCCACTGTTGTATTTGTAGCTTCTTGTAGCCTTCGCAAAGTGGAACAGGCCTGAAATAGTCTGGATTTGCCTTATAGCAAATAATATGGCAAAAGGTAGGCAAAATAATGTAATATTATAGCCTACTAGTCTTTGCCTGCGGCTCCGCCCACATTTGTAATTATATATTAATTATTATAATTTACCCCATTTTCGGCTTGGGCATTATTTTATGAACACCCCTTTTAGCCTTTTGTCCCAACCAGTTCTCTAAATAAAGCAGTTTCAAACATGGGAACCGATAAAACGCCCTGCATTTTTTAAAATTACGTTATTAATCGAATCCAACTGAGATATCTAAATAAGATCATTGTAGTATAAACTAAGCCTAGAAAAAAAATTACACTTTTATCACTCTGCGCACAATAATGTGGACTTTCCATTCTACTATATCAGTGGTTCCTACTATTGCAAACTCTTCTTCTATGGGTGTTTGATATGGTTTACTTTGAATAAATTTTATTCATAAAATAAAATTGTGTAACTAAAATTAAACGATTTAATGGTAAGTATAAAATGAATGTTTGATAAAACACTTAATTTATAATTGTTTACCCGCTGTCCGTTCTTATCTGGAATGAACAATATTTCTGTTCTTACCGGGTGGACTTTCCTGATATCTTCAGACACCTTACTCCAGAATTGGGCCAGTTGTTGCTGAGCTGTGTCGGCACTGCATTGCTGATCCTCAACTGTTACTGACATCCCAGCTTCTGAATCAACAATCTCTTGAGTGGCCGCTGAGGTTGAAGCGCCATCGCTGCAGAAAATCAGAAAACAGACTTAGTAAGAATTTTAATTTTTTGTTTTGTAGACTAATTGACTTACAGTTAGTTGCTTATTTTACAAACGTGTAAAAGTTTGAAAAATATTAATAAAGAAAATAATTTTGAATGAGAGAGGACTTTTATTACAAAGTGCTAAAATATACTTTCACGCGATAATATACTGAGGCCAACAGTTCAGAAGAACTACTTTTATTTTAATTTTGAATAAGAGAGAAGACTCATAATCTAAGTGCATAAGTATCGCGCGATTATATAGTGAGGCAACAGTTCAGTAGAACTACATACTTTTAATTTTGAATAATACTTTATACTGACAACTAAAAATTTTAAATATTGAGCTAAATAATTTAATGCAACTTACGCAGTAGGCACAAAGAAACACATGGACATCTTGATTTAGGGCACGAAGGTCGCTTTCCAAAACGATGTGAAAACTATAAACTCCTTTTTGGGAAAATTGTTGTAGAAAATAGATTTCGAAAATTAGCCGAGGCGGCTAAAGTAATATACAACAAGGGAACCAATAATCAGTAAAATATTTGAAGATCTCCAATCACCAATTACAGGAAAAGCGCCGATCACACGATTCGTCCACCGATGACCAGTCACAAGCTTGACGTTTATTTTATTTAGGGATCTCATGTGAAAAAAAAGAGACGGACAATGACAATACTTACATTGGGGTCGGTTATAAAATCACCAAATACACCAACGATGAGGGATATGGTCCTTAACATTCAATACGTGACGGTCACACACACACACACACATACCCACGCGCACACACACACACGCACGCGCACACACACACACACACACATCACATCACACCACGCTCAGCTCAGGGCTTAGTTCAGTTTGATCGCCCGCTCCTGCTGTCAGTGATGAGCGGGCGATCAAACTGAGCTCAGTCCAGGTATTATGGTTCCATGATAGGATTGGGAATGAGGTGCTAACGTCAACTTTACGTGAATGTAAGAAATGACAGTTATCAAGGGTAGGATGTGCAAAATACGTAAAAACTTTTTCAGACTGCGAAATTATACGGTGGAGAAAATGTAACATTTAACCAAAATAATATTCCAATAAAATGATATTCTTGTAAAAAATGTAAGCTCGCCATTTATTTTGATGATCAATCACTCAAATCAACTTCATCATCAATGCCAAATAGTGAAAAATTTGTTAAATAAAATTTTAAGATTTCATTTATGACATGAAAATAGATTCAGTAGAACAGTTCAGACAACTAAATCAGCGATCATTTCATATTTAGATGATATCGGATTGACAAATAAATAAAAATAAAATGAAAATTTGGAGAAGTAAACTTTCAAAAACATCAGTAAGTACCTACATATAACGCAAAAATTTCATTATTATTTTACTTAATCGGCTTACGTACTTATGTAATCAATTCATTTGTACTATTATGCAAACGGTACTTTTGAATCCCAATGAAATCGTGGAGCAATAATACCTACCTATTGTTGTAAGGTATAGTATTTTTTTTTAATGTTGGAATCCACCTAAGATCTTATCTTCCAATGAATGGTATTGTCATCTATTGTTAAGTTCGACCGCTAAATGAGCAGTGCACAACGAAAAGCATAAACAACAAAATATTACGGCTGAACGAAAAGGCTCAAATTTGAACGGCAACGCATTCCAGATAGTACTTTTTGAAATTGAAAGCGGCAGCAAGGTACAGGTGTGATACAGAGTGAAACGATTTAAAATTTTTACATAATTTTATATGCATGTTATTAAGAAAAACAGAATTAAAGTTTAAAAAGGTTCATTTGTCTCTTTTTTGTTCAGGCGATAATATTTTGTTGTTTATGCTTTTCGTTGTGCACTGCTAATTAGTGGTGGAACTTAACAATAGAACAATGCCATTCATTGGAAGATAAGCTCTTAAGCCGAACCCGACATTTAAAAAAATCCTACTTTAACTAAAATTATTGTTACATTCGCGCCAGCTTTAGTTAGTCGACCTGTAGCCTACACGCGGGTTTATTTGGTTGGGTTTGTTTATTACGTAACCTATAGGCTGCAGGTTACGTAATAAACAAAGCCAACCAAATAAACGAGTGCGGCGCGGCGTGTAACCAAATAAACCATGAGGCGTTTTTTAGTTCGTGGTATGGTATGGAATGGAAAATAAATGGTGGTTTCGTTTCGTTGTGGTTTTTTGTCATCTGTCGAAAAGCGCGCGAAAAGAGAAAAGGCTTACAGTTACCACAATAGAGGCCCGTTTTGACCTTTCGAAACGACCATAGAATGTAACTTTAAATGAAATAAACTAAACCGTAAACAAATAATTATTACCCTATTGTATTAAAATAAAACTGTAAATTTTTATTATCACGTTATATAACATGTTTATATGTTATATATTTCAAGTATTATTTTTACTTGAATTCCAAAACAAAAGGCAAATTTTAATTACCACGAAACGTCTCAAAAACAGTTACGCACTTAGTCGATTATCTTTAATTATAGTGTTGTTATTCACTGAATTAATTCGATTCCACATGAAAATATTAATTAGATAAATATAAGATGACTTTGGTTTTCAAAGCCAAATTCATACTGGAGACTTGGTTAGTGGTCAGGGTCAAGGTTCAATGTCACTTTCCGTGAAATACTCAAACTAAAATTTTGACTTCCTATTCTAATAAAGTCGAGGTTGTTCTTGAACAAGTATAAAGGCCCAAAATTTTTTTTTCGTATATCGCAAATCTCACTTATCGAGTCTCCAGTATGAATTTGGCTGTACGAATATAAACGAAAGTTACCATATACTCATAAAATAATTGTGATGATCTGTAATTAGCTTAAATAGGCTCAGTACTCAGAGCCACAAAGCCAGCAGGTGTAAACCTTTATATGCTTTTTGTTGCAACCAGGTACTTTTTAGTTCTTAACTTTTATATGCATTTATAACGGTGTCGCGTAATTTCACTGGAAAATATAATCAAATTAATTTGTCAAATACATTATATACCACTTTCGTAACTTCTAAACTAAACGTATAATAAAAACAGCATTGCTTCCTGTTTTTAGGGTTAACCTTAAGAGAAAAAACCTAGCCCTTATAGAATCACTTTGTTGTCCGGCCGTCTGTCTGTCTCTCTGTTGTCAAGACCCCTTTTTCTCGGGAACTCGTGGAGGTATCGAGTTGAAATTAAAACCATATACGAGTATGTACTCAGATCTACAGTCCTATAAAGTTGTGGAATAATCAAACTTCTAAGTTAACGTAAGAAAAGATACGCCGTTTAAGCCGCAAAAAACGTATTTTTCGACACTCTCAAGTAAATCAAAATTTATAGGATATTTTCCGTTGTCCTTGAACTATGAAATTTGGGAATTAATACCGTCTTATACAACAAGTATAGAGAAAAATCTGGAAACTGCATTTGTAATTAAATCACAAAAAATAAAGTGTTTAACGGAATGTAAAATCATAAAACATTCTATTAATAAGTACGGCAGCTTTTAGGAAATTTTAAATTGCGATTTAGAGAAGTAAATGGTTTCACCGTGAAGCATATTTTATTACTGGCCAGTATTTTACATCAATCACCGCTTTTTTCAAGTACAGCTTATACCTCTATTGAGGTCATGAATTACAACATTACAAAATATCACTGGCACATAAGAATATCCATTTCCAATCATTTTCATGAAGAAAAAATATAAAACATCTGAAGTGTACGTGTGCATTAAAAAATATAGATATTTATTTTTGTGAATAATAACGCTCATATTATAATAAATTATACTATTATTGCAATAAAAAATACACTATAAATTACTGAGCAAACGGGATATAGCTATAATTCAGTGGAAAGAATAAGGTTAGTCAATACAAGTTCTAACTAGAACGTATAATATAAGCAATGAACATCAAAATAATCCAAACGATCACAAACTAATACAATTTTAAATCGATTTCTCATGAGAATCAGTTATTCTAGTTACCGATTTGTTTGATTACCACTCCAAAGTACGTTGCGATGACAGATGCCAAAACGGGCCTCTGAGTTTATGGCCGGGTTCCCAATGGGACTGACAGTACTAAAAGTACCATCCAAAGAGTATAGTAAGTACCATCAAGCTACTCACGTCGTCGCACGGCCATCAATGATTCAGATTGATGATAGACGCGATGTAATCGATTATGTCTTGACTCGGAACGCGCTATAAGTCAACGCAGGTAAAAAGAGCTCTGATAGCCGTTCTAAACTCATAAATTAAGACTTTCGTCAGGTCCCGACACTGACAGCAGGATAGCTTGTTCAATTTACAAAGCGTGCAACAAAGATGGCATTAGAACCCGTGTCGAGACCCCTAATTTATGAACGCAGCTCTGGGGCAGAGAATATATACTTTTACTTCGTAAAGAAGCGACACTCACCTCCCCGCGCGAGTTTATCGTACTCCACTTTACCCCGCAAGTTAGGGTAAATATGCCCCCTGATTCTGTATCGTAAACTTAGTTGCCAAACCAAGTGCCTATCGTCTAAAACATACATATCCGCTTATCTAAGGATAAGTTCACGCTTGCAATGACTTTACAATTCGTAAATAGTTCAATACCCATTATAGGTTATTTTGGAAGTTCATTTTTTATCTGTTTTTGGTGAATAGCAACTATAGCTAGCAACTGACACTGAGTTACATAATAGCCCCCCTGGACTAGATCCCAGCCAGCAGAGCTCAGCTACCACTCGTTCGCTGCGCGCGATTTTATAAATATCCATTCTAAATTTCATCCAAATTTGTCCAGCCGTTTCAGCGTGAAAGAGTAACAAACATACACACACATACACACACAAACTTTCGCATTTATAATATTAGTCTGAAGTGTGATGAGATAACATAGCCTTGTCTTATTTCAACACAAACGATTAAAGACCGCGCTAATTAGACACCTGATGTATGAAATATCAAAGCCTTGTCTTAATTCACCACACATTATTAGGACCGCGTAATTAAACACCTGATTTTTCAATGATACTGATCTATCCTACTGGAACCATGCATTTTTTCGGGATAGAAAGTAGCCTATGTGTTAAGTTAGGGTATAAGCTATATCCATTCTAAATTTCATCCAAATCCGTTCAGCTGTTTCAGTGTGAAAGAGTAACAAACATACACACACGCACACGCACAAAATTTCGCATTTATGATATTAGTAGGAAGTAGGATAGTAGGATTCAACGATGTAACCATAGAAGTTGCTGACTTATATGTGGTCCCTTTCGGTCGACGCTCACACGCTTGCTGCCAGCCCTAGACTAGCTCACGCACACACAAGCGTGCACGGACACGCTTATGCGCGTGTGGAGTTATCTGGGCCCTCAGACTAAGGAACCTCTGGGCCAGATTGGTTGGTGTGTCGGGGGTGTGCCTGGGGCGTCAGTGAACGTGATATGTTTGCGCATGCATTTAGCCGCGCACAAAAAGGCTTAAGTGAAATATTGTTCGATTATGTAAGTAAAATATTTATTGTAGAATAACATCGGTATAGCAGCTATTTTTTAACAGGTTAGAAATAAAATATACTGTGGGTGTTGATTTGGTCCACAACTTGCGTCACATGAATGTTAATATCAATGATGCTTATTCCAAAAAAAATGCTTAAAAAAACAAAATACTTCTATCAGCTTCGTTCCTCATGCAACAGTAAACATTGTAAATAATTTTTCTTTCTTTTCTCTGCAAACCCATCGTAACAAAAGTACATTTTTGCGCATGACTGTATTTTGAGATCGACCGAACGTGGACACTGCGCCGCCGGCCGCCCGCGCCGCCGCCGCACCTCATGCTCAATGCGCAGTGCGCGTCGCTCGGAGCTCTTTTTACATACTTAAAACATAGACGCGTGTTTGGGCACGCGCAGTATAGGGTTCCGTAGCTGCCCAGTACATTTTGGTCTGCTAATACGGATCGTGCCAAACTTCTAGTTTTATTAGGAAAATTTTTAGCAGGAAAATATATTTTTTTTACAATAAAACGTAGCTTAGCAACGATTAGTTCTGAGTTCTGACAAACTTTTTTCCCAGGCCTATTTCTGTGGGGTGTCAAATGACGCGTGTTTTTAATCAGACTAATCTTTATCGACGGAATATCGATAATATCGAATTGGGAGACATCTTAATTGGCCTATTCTTGTTTTCATCAATATTTATGATTCGAAAACCATTTCGAGGAATAGCTTTCTTGAACTGTTTTTAGTAGACAGATTTTAAAATAAGCGTTCATAACATTTACTAAATGAAAAAAAAAAAGCTTTGACATTAACTTGATCTTCAGTGACGTCATCATCACACATTTCCGTTTTCATTGAACCCCTCCTAAGATGTATTTTTTCTTTGAAAGCTTTCGAAAGACTGCAAATTGTAAATGTTGCCAACTTTATCAAAAAGCCCTGTTTTACCAATAATTATCAGAATTCGAGAACTAACAACAAATAATAATAATAATCACTATCAAAAAATAATAAGAGTTTAGGGTCAACTTTGAAGCCTATTTATATAAGAATTACTCATTAAATTATTATTAATTACTAATAATTATTTATATTAGACGGAGGTCATTGCACGAATAGGTATTTAGAGCTAGTTTATTTTAACAGAAATGTATTGGCTGTCGGATCGTGAACCTGATTTAGGTGTTAAATGTAGATTTATGATTTTGTTCGAACTCACCCTAGCTGGGTAGGTACCTATATTCTCTAGTTCTATCAGACAGAATCGAAGTTTTGAAAAAAGAAATACTGAGGTCAAAATTTTAAAATGATTGTTGCTGTTGGAAACACTGATACTGATGTGTCTGTCACTTTGACTGATTGGGTTCCGTTTCAAAACGAGTGGGTTTCTATGGGAGTGATGCGAATATTGATCCAACCTAATGTGATGACGTCATTTCCTGTAAATACTAAAATACTATACAAAATCGGTTTTAAAGCACAAAAATATATATTATTCAAATTAAATTCCTCAAGTGGTCTATTTATTCCAAAAAGCAGACAAAAACAGCACATTCTTTTTTAAAAAATTGGCGAATTCCTTTCTTTATTGGGACACATGGTCAAATTTACGCAGTTCAAAAATTACGACTGAAACGTCGAGATTTTCTCTTAAAAATCGAAGAGATTCTTGGCTATAATATTTATTTGGTTATAATGAATAATCATGCTTATTTAAGAAAAAAAATGTATTATGCATAATAAATAGCAATGAATGGATCTTAAGATATCTCAGGCTTATGCAATAAGGCACGGCAATGCCGTGTGTATTCGTGCGCACGTCCGTGACTTAGCACGCACGATGCTTCCACTTTCGACCCAAAATGTTCAACGCACAACTCGTTTTCGAACTTTGACAAAAAAATAAACAGATTTCTACCCGCAACTCAGTTGAGATAGTAATCATAGCAAAAAATATTTCTGAGTTACTCATTTTTATTATTATGTTTTCTTAGTGAAACTTAGTACAGAAATTATAAAATAATTAAAAGGTGCATTTTACTGACATTGCACTGTGGATTAATTACCTAATAACGTTAGACAATAAAATGAATAAAAAAAAACTTTTTTACTCTCCAAAAACCTTTACTATTTACTGTATCATATATTAATTGTAATCATATATTGTAAATGCATGTATTTTCTCGCGGGTTCTTAACCCTTACATTTTCTTGAGAAAATATAAAATTTCCAGCGTCTAATTTACCATCTTAAGAAAGATTTTTATTCTGTGGAAGACGTGTTAAACCTAGACAAATTTTTCGCAATGAATTGTGTGTATTACATTTTTTGCAAATTATACTTTACATTTTTTTGTAGTGATTTATCATTAACATCTACACCTACACCTCGCTTACAGAAAAAAAAAACAAATTAAATATTTTATTCAAGTTCAACAACTTTATCAACCTCATAATTAATGAACATATACTTATTTTCATTCATCCATCCATCAGCCTGTTTCGTCCACTGCTGGACATAGGCCTTTCCATGATTACGCCACTCTTGGTGGTCCCCCTGAAAGAAATGCCCATACTCACACACGCTGGGCAGGCGGGTTGGTGAGCGCGGTGCCGAAACCCTTGCACCAGTGACGCCGCTGCCCGTCACCAGTCTGTTTTATATAAGGCTCGGCAATTGGGGATGGATAAACCGCCATCCATCGGTCCCAGGCAATGGTGGGCCGCCTGGTTTTGCCTGAGAGCTGTTCTCTTACTCTCCCCCAAATAACTTCGGGAGCATTTGCGAGTAAGATGGTGGTACCTCCACAGTCGAGCTCGGCATCAGCTCTACCACCTACTTATTATTTTCATATTATTATATTTCTCATCTTAAACAAAAGTGCAGTATGTGTTACAATGTATAAGTTTATTACCTAACTCAAACTCAAACTCAAAATATTTATTGCACTCATATATTATACTCATTATACCTAACACTCATGCATATAATCACATTTCTTATATTGATCTTTAGACATCTCAGGACTACGCAATACCATGTATATCCTGGCGCACCCGCCCCCACGCGTCCCGCCCCGCGCTAGACTCACTCACCCTTACAGCGGTCGGTGTATAGGAAGTATTTTGTAATGTTTGGATAAAATATAATAATACATTTGTTTTCTCCAGGGTTGGTCGGGTCTCCAACAGCAATTACCAAATTACAATTGATGCCAAAGCACGTGAAAATCATTAAATTCATTTTGATTAAATAATTCCCTATAATTGTAGCTTAAATGTTTTCAAGCCAAACTATCAAAAACTAAAATCAAATAATTTCCTTAGCGGTCTTGATTAATATTTGTAAGTCCTGAAAATATATCTGTTTTTGACCAGTTTGTATGTGTGTCGACCAATAGTTTACTCCAAGGTGTCGAATCTTTAATTTTGAAAAAAAAATGGTGATGAGATTAATTTCCATTTTTTTAGTAAAATTCTTACTTGCTCTCTTAACAAATTTTTACGTATTACCATACTAGTTGATATAATAATTATATAAATTTAATAATTTTAAAATTATTTGATGTTCTTAAATATTTTTTTATATTAATGTAAATGGAATATTTTTTCTTATTACAAAATAAATCAATATGTTTACTAAAAATTATCTTTTAATTGGCAAACAGCAATAACTTTCTTCTTAGAGACATAACGAAACGTTACTTTCATTTACATAAAGCCAGTCTTTAGTAGAAATGTGTATTTTGATCAATGAAATATGTTTTCAAAATTACTCATTTTTTTATGATTTGCTTTAAGTAAATGAAGGTATGTTTTTTCGAGTACAATATTTGCTTTTGGATTAAAATTTTCCCGCCACGCTCATTCGTAAGTCACGTGATTTTGGAGATAATATCAAATAATTTATGATTGGCTACCGCTGTGTACTTTGTCTTGTCACTGCTGTGTCGTAATACACTTGTACTACGTTACCGTTCTTCTCTCGGTAGAAGGGTACTATATTCTTTGAAATAAAAGCACTTGGTCCTCACCACAGACATACCCTCAACTGAGATGTAAAATGAAAAAAAAACGAAAAATTCTTTTTCACTTTTTGAAAAAAAAACATGGAAAAACACTTAGCACCATCGTTTTTTTTCTAAATATGGTTTTTTTCAAGAAATGAGAAATATTAAAACTGTAATGAAATAAAACACTAAATCTGACTGTTTTATTTTGACTTAAATCTAAATAATTTTAAATCAATGATATGATAATAAAACTTAAAATTATGTTAAAAAAAAAATCTTCTGTTTCCGAATCATCTGTATCAATATCAGTAGTGGTAACACTTGTTCTATCGACATCGGAATAATTTGTTTCGACCAAAACATTAAGGAGGGGTTATCCCGACTTTGTCCCTTTTAAAATTAATTTTAAACCAATGAAAAGCGACGATTAAATTTTGCAAAAAATCTTTGATCTTAATATTTCGGCTGTTCGATACTCGATTGCTTACACTTTCCTCGATCGGATTAAATCGCAAAGATACGTCCAAACTACGATCTAAATATCATTTCATTTGAGCTATATTAAGTTTTGGATTAAGTATAAAAATTATACTAAAATAAACGTGAAAAATGTGATGTAAAACGGCCATCATATTAAAAACCCATCCCTCTAATTCCAAAATAATAAATAAAAACACCTCAAAACCGCGAGTTTCCTGAGCAGTCCGCTTGCGCTGAGCAGGATAAACATGTGAAAAATGAAAGCGTTGGAGCAGGACAGATTTCTCTGGATAACCAACCAAACAACTATATTGAGGAAATCCAAGTCCAAAAAGGAAGTGTCTACCTACCATCACTAACATGCCGATGTAAAACGTTCGATTTGCTATTTTGCCGACAGGTAAAAGAAAAGATGGAAAAGAAACTTTAATTATTTTGAGTCATTTATGGATAGGAAAAACCATTTTTCGTTTCAGGGATCACTTTGCAAAATATTAAGCTTTAAAGTGTTATTTTTTGTTAGAGCCGATATAATTTCGTACCCTTGAAAAAAAACCCACTGGGGCCGTCCATAAATTACGTCATCGATTTTTTCAGATTTTAGACCCCCCCCCTATAATCATCCTATCGTCATTTCTTAATGACCCCCCCCCCCCCTTCTCCCAAAATTGACGTCATTACTAGTTTGACAAAATAAAACATTGCAGATTTGAGAAAAATAGGGTATTATATGATTAAAACACTTGGTTATAGAATCACCTTTTATTATTTTTACTTTGGCAATAATCATTGATATAATATAACTACTTATTTTTTACTTTTCTTTGGATAACTCCCACGGAGTTTTCACCCATTCTTTTAAATTCTGGATCACGGGTAATATCTCCGTGTCCTCCCGATATTCGTTTTGGCTCGATTCATCCATGACGTCAATTTCGAAACACCCCCCCCCCATCTATCATTTACCGTTATCCGCAGACCAACCCTCCCCCCCCATTTAGAATGACGTAATATATGGACGGCCCCACTTCAGTAAAAAAAAATTTTTTTTCATATTCTTTTTCATCGTATTTTTTCATCCCTGAAAAAAAAACGTTTTTTTACATCTCTCACACTTCACACAATACACCTTAGTTTATTATATGCTCCCTATCTGGAAGCTGCATGCTTTGTAATCAAATATTGATTTTGTAAATTTTTAGTAATAGTAATATATATGCATTTATTTTGTTTTTTTTATGTATTCATGTAATCATAAATAATAAATATTTTAGCTTTATAAAATATTAATAAAAATCAATGTAATCATAAATATTGTAAGGGAAGAGCTTGCCGCCTATAGCACCGGTACATACACCCTTGTAGGCGTCAAGGCAATCCTAACCTTTTTATGTACATTTTACTATGAATAAACCATATTCTATTCTATTCTAAACATTAATAATAAACGCATAGAGTTGATTTGAAGCAATTTTAGCTCAGTGAGATTCGGAGTCATTTAGATATCCTAAATATTGCTTGTTTCCAAACAAAATGTATAGGTACGACAGATTAGTTAAGATATTAACAAATGTGTTTCAAACATAAGCCAGCCGCAACTACCCATTTTTATACGTCTTTTCATACCATGTAGCTTAAATTTCACTTGGTTTTTGTATGGAAACATGCCACCGCTATTTAATCCTTAGGTTTAATCTGTATGTCTGTGGTCCTAACAAAGACGTGGCTTATAGGTCTTTGATAAATGACCATAAAATCCAAAAAAAAAAAAACAGCGCAGCGTTTGCTAAAATGGCGGCCGCCGAAATTGAGATCGTAAATCCTTCTAATTTAGCTAAAATCGAAAGGTAATTTGACTCATTATGCCTAGAATGACTGTAATAAATGTACCTAAGAATTAAGTGACACAAAATTTTCCATATTTTGGGTATTCCTCTAAATTCTGATTCCCTGTATTACGCTAGTATTTTACGTTTGTTTTTTATAGTTTTCTCAACGATCCAAGCTACAAAGAAGTTATTGAAAACTCTTCAACGTTCAATTCGCGATTATGTGCCGAAAGAAGGATGCGGATACCCTTTATCGACACACAAACCGGTAAGTTATTTAGTATCGATTTTCGTAGAACTTCCAGCCACTTATCGTCTTTTATCTCACTGATAACTTCTTCAATTATTGAGTGCAAAAGAGATGCAATATTCAGTTTGTTCACTTTTTATATCCGTGGAATAAAGTAGAATTTAATGTCACGATCCTATAGGTAATTTTTTAATAATTCGCCCAATATATTATATATGTTTTGGCCAGATCTTTTCTTGGTGTGCTCAAATATTATGAAATCTGTAAAAACTATATCGCCTCATTCTGCTCCACACCCAAATTTATGATCACATTGAATTGACCTATTTTTTACTTTTAGCTGAAAGTCTATTGTTAATTTCTTATTTCATATACTTAAAGATATTGTCATTCAGGTTATGGAATGATCAATTCTACGATATGGCCACCACATACTATTATATACTTAACCCGTAGAGTCACAGTCGTGACGATCGTCACGCCTAGGCCATTCTTAAATCTCCGATAAAAAAAAAATATTATTGTTAGTTAATATATTATAAACCTAGTGATATGGGTATTTTTCGAAAGCCATTAAGATGAGCAACAAAAAAAAATATAAAAAAAATATTATAAAAATATAAAAAAAAGTAGTTTTTTTTTAAATTATATGTATAGAGTTATATTTTTTTTTATTATTTATATTTTTTTACAATATTATAAAATTTGAATATACATATATATATAGTATACATACATATATTTATATACAGTTGTGGTCATATAATTAGGAATGACTGGTAAGAAAGTCGACTTTTGACAAACAAGTAGCTGTTACTTTTGTATTAACTTACTGATAACAAATTTAAACCACACAAAATAACAGTTATATTAGTAGGCTTTAATAATTTATACCCAATATGCAAAACAATTGCACTGCTATCAAAAGTTCAATTCATCTTCAATTGCTATTATATTTTAAATGTACTAGCGCTTGACAAATAATTAGGAATGGAAAAAAATAATTGTTCATTTTGAATTTCGAAAACGAATAACGCGTTTTTTTGTTTCCCGCGTATTCTATGGTTATATTGCTTTATATTGACTAAGTTGAAAGTGCATAATTATTCCGAAATCATGGGCAAAAAGGAGAGTTGTGATCCATCGACCCAGAAAATTATTATGGCTCTATATGAATGTAATTGGTAGCATAAAAAGATTGCTGATCATTTGAAGTGCTCTAAATCTAAGGTGTTTAATGCTGTAAATCACGTCAAACAGTTTAATACTACGAATATTGTACCTCGAAAGCCTAAATCTAGAAAAACAACATCATGTGAAGATGCTTTGATTCTTCGTGTCGCAAAGGCTGATCCTTTCAAGAGTTCTGAAAATATAAAGAGGGAAGTTTTTGGCGACGGAGGAGTATCTACATGTACAGTATGAAGACGCTTAACTGATGCAAAGTTATTTGGAAGAATCGCCCGGAGTGTACCTCTTCTCATGAAGGTGCACCGAAAAGCTAGGTTAGAGTTCGCAAAAAAATATGGCAACTGGACAGCCAGTCAATGGAAAAAACGTGTTATTAGACCGCCTAAGCAAGCGTTGAATCCTAAGTTCACGAGGAAAGTGGTAAAGCATGGGGGAGGAAACATAAAAGTTTGGGGATGTTTCTCAGGTCATGGTGTTGGGCCAGTTAAAACGATTGAAGGCATGCTAGACCAATTTAAATACAAGCAAATATTGGAGGAGACTATGCTTCCTTATGCTGAGGAGAGGTTGCCTGTAGTCTGGATATTTCAGCAAGATAATGACCCCAAACACACTGCTTATTCAGTTAAAAGGTTTCTTAGTGATCAAAAATTTACTGTGTTGGATTGGCCTGCAAATAGTCCACATCTTAATCCGATCGAAAATCTTTGGAGAGAAGTAAAGAAGAGTGTGGCTGCGAAAAGGACAAGCAATTTGAACAATCTATATGATGCCTTTGTCGAATCGTGGAACAATATGTCAGATGATACCTGTAAAAACTTAATCGATTCCATGCCCCATCGCTGCAGAGCAGTTATTGTAAGCAAGGGCTACTTTACAAAATACTAATACTGCTTTTTGTAAGCTGTGTTAAAAGTTTTGTAATAAGTATTGTTTATTTCATTAAAATGGTTTCTGATACAGTTCAATAAATTAGGTTATTTTACCTGTTCCTAATTATTTGTCCATAGCTAGAAAGTTTCAAATAAATAGTTCAAATGGAACTTTAATTAAATTATCATTTGAAGTTCAACAATTTTACATATTATATATGTAGTATAAAAGCCTGCTTACATAGCTATATTATCATGTCGTTTGAAGGTAGTAACAGCAATATAAATTAAAGTTACAGCAACTTGTTTTTCTGAAAGTTACTTTGGTATTAGTCGTTCCTAATTATATGGCCACAAAAAAGAAAATGTTTTTTTGTAGGAAATTTTATCTTATTTTAGAAAAAAAAACGCATTAGAATTGGACAACTAGTTCGGGAGATATAGCCAAAAACAAAATTGGCAGGAAAATTTGCAAAAATGCGCGTATTCCAACGGGTTAAGTAAAAAGTGCAAGTTTAAATTAACAATTATTTTGTTTACAGGTGTGGCACAAAGTCATTGTAATTTATTTATGACCAAAAAGCAACGCATGCCCGGACTGAAAGAAGGCCAAGTTTATTCTTACCCAGCACAAAGGTAAGATGGTAATTTTTGAAAAATCCCATCCTTTTAATTATTTAGGGTAGATGCCATGAGTCTCATTTACAAATTATGATTGGTATTCTTAATAAAATAAATGTGATTAAAGGCATTAGGCGCCCATAGTTTTATATTCATTACTTTTGGCAAAGTTGTGTTATTTCATATATTACCTTGTAAATGTTCCTGCACAACTATAAAGACACTAAAGTTGGGCATGATCAATACATTAAAATACAAGTTTGCCACCATAATCTTGTTTTTTGATATTGTCAATTTTTTTTATGGTTGTTTAGTTTGAATGGCAAAACATTCATAAAATTGCTTACGTTCTAGGGACAAAACATCAGTTTAAAGAAAGATCTGTGCCACTTAATTTATTTTCTTAATTGTGAAATAAAAACAGTTTTATAACTTGCTTATCGCTCATGCTTCAAATCGTTCCTCTAAGCTATTGCCTCCTTACCGCACCTATAGCATAAACTACAATTACATACTTTGAAAGAATATTATACTTAGCTAATACTTTAACTAAAAAATATTTCTGCTTAACAATTTGAAAACAAATAAATTAATATATGATAAAGAAATACACAGCCTGCAAAACTGAAAATAACAGCTCTAATACTTTACTAACTCACCATTATTTTAGATGGCGTAAAGCTCGGAGACAGTATCTCACAGCATCCTCCCGAGGTTGGGGCTGGAGCGGGGCGGCAGACTTTGCAGATAATGTGGGGGAAGGGGAGAACAGCTCAGGGATCCCAGGGGAAGTTCTGGCTGGTGATGACAGCAGGGACGGCTCTCAGACTGCTGCTACTAAGGACGACCCGAAGGTACTGTGTGTTTTTATGCATGTTCATATTGTTTTCACATGGAAGTATTTTTCAGAGGCACTTTAGTTTCAGCTCAATATTTTGGCAGCAGAAGTACTTACATGAGCAGGGGAGCCATTGGTGTTGATTTGGTGTAATACAACTTAACTTAAGATAATTGAAATAGGCGTTACCTTGTGGAAGTCCATCACTAAGTTATGGATATATGAATATAATTTGCAATATTCCGCTAAACAAGTTATTTGACAGGACCAAACTTAAATTCAGCTTTCTGTTTTTTTTCTTTCTGTATTTAAAAGACAATTACAGAACGCTTAAGAGTGTATAGTATACCTCACTTCGCTTGATCCTGCTTTATACCAACAAATACTGCAACAATCACTTTTGATATGTAACATGCCCTTTGGATTTGTAACATGCCCTAGATTATCTTTTACTGTAAAAAGATATTTATCTACAGATGACGACAGGTCGATATGGTGAGTCGTGGAGGGGGTGACGCCCCGCACACCCGCTCCATCTTTGTCGTAGCGCTGCACGAGTCGGCATCGACCGCGCTTATCGATTTAGATCTCGCCGACGACGTTGTTGCTTTTAGTTTTGTATTGAAAATGACTTTGGTTGCCTCCTTATAAAATATAAAAAAAACAATAATGCATTCTCACTCAAGCAAGAGAACTAGCCAGAAAAGTATTGGAAAATTGTGACATTGAACGGAAAAATTATTGTTATAAATATCCTGTCAATCAGACACTGGAGGGGGCTGTGTTTTACACCGGCATATCGAAAAGAACTGTCCAGAATAAAATCAAAATCAGTAGAGCCAGATGAACAATTCCTTTTCAGTACAGATTCTTTAAGTGTTTGTAGTAATGTTATATAAGTTCATTTGATTTTGACTGTGA
Organism: Ypsolopha scabrella; assembly: GCA_910592155.1. Classification (NCBI taxonomy): domain Eukaryota; kingdom Metazoa; phylum Arthropoda; class Insecta; order Lepidoptera; family Ypsolophidae; genus Ypsolopha; species Ypsolopha scabrella. The sequence continues at coordinate 10,525,168 of OU342981.1, read as the reverse complement.
TGAATAAAATGATAATTTAAATAAAAAGGTAATAATAATTTAACTCTCATTTTGTTGCATACCAAAAAAAATATCGATATACCAGGATTACCAGATTCCTAGATTGCTCTATTTTATGCAGGTGTATAGTTACATTTTAGTAGCCCAACCTAAATATTTTTTTGTATGTATTTCCCTTATTAGTATACATATATATAAGGTTCTACAATTCAAAGTGAAAAAAATTAATAGATGATAGAGTATCCCTAATAGACCACAATCCAACGAAAACAAAAATTTTTACACGAACTTTTTTTTACCATTCCACAGAAATTTAGTCAGCTGATTGAACCACTTTGTACTGGGAGGTGAAAAATTTATTTGAGCAAAAAATTTTTTTTCCTTCTGGAATTTGATTTGTTAACGATACATGATCTACCCTAGAGTTATTTTCACTTATTATTGTAGGATTATATATTATTTTCTTATTCTAAAGATATATATTGTAAAAATTAACTTTGACTTTGGGGCCGTTCAAGTATTACGTAAGCACTATGGGGGGGTCTTTGTTTTGCTTATTTTCGATGACATGGGGGGTAGGGGGGTCTAGATGATGATTACGTCATTGGTATATTTTTGCCCCTTACTCTATGTTGAATACTGTATCAGTAAAATCTAATCTCTATCCTAAATCTATTTTCTTATTTTTAAAATTATAATAATAACATTATAATATAAAAAAAAATATATTTATAATTGAAAAATGTTTACGTAAGCATGGGGGGAGGGGGTAAGAGCTTTGTTTACTTTTGCTGACAAGGGGGGGGGGGTAAATAATTGTAATAAATCTGCTTACGTAATACTTGAACGGCCCCTTTATGTATCTATTTTACAAAATAAATATTTTGATTTTGAGGTATAGTATGATGTCACGTCTCTAAAATCGCCATGTCGACCTGTCGTCATCTATACAATCATGTATATGTATTCCAATTTAAATATAATTTGTTTCTGTCAACCCTAAATCTCTACGAATTTAATATAACTTTAAAAGAATTTAATATTTAAAATCATTGTTATATTTTAATAAAGTATCTACAGGTTGACTTTTAACTTAACCTCGATAATTTAATATTTTGTAGAAGAATAAAAACTGGTTGTACGAAAACTATTGAAAATTAAATTCTTGTATTTTTTTTAAGTTAAGGCCTTTTGAATTCAAATTTTGAAAATCCAAAGAAATCATGGTCACCTGAAAAGATAAGATAATAAGACCGCGCGAAGTTATTTATAGACTATTTTAATATTGTTCTGTATGGGAACTGCTAGGATAACCATACATTTTATTTTTACGTAAAATTTTTAATAATATTTTTACTTTAAATTTTAATTGTTTTTACATTTAAAATGTGTTCTACCAAAGTTTCTTATTAATAACCTCTCGAATTATCGGGGTTTGTTTAAAAGTCACCTGTATATTACCTTTGTCAACGTAAATGAACCCCCACAGGAATGGTTCTACGACGACTTGGCAATAGAAGAGATGGAAACCGGTGAGGATCGTGATCCAGAGTCGGACGAGGATTACTATGACGACACATACGCGAACAGGCGCAAGCGACGTGGGGGCTCCACGCCCACCGGGCCGGGGTCGCGGGGGGGACGCACTAGGAAGTCGCAGCCTGAAGATACTCCGGCCAAGAGGGGCCGCGCGGTAAGTTCATTATCAGTAATCAGAATCTGTCGGGACACGGTTTGTTTTTTTCATATTTTCCTTTTTTATTTTTGTTGGTTAATGCTTTATGTAATCCATCCATCCATCAGCCTGTTTCGTCCACTGCTGGACATAGGCCTTTCCAGGATTTCGCCACTCTTGGCGTTCCTCCTGGAAGAAATGCCCATACTCACACACGCTGGGCAGGCGGGTTGGTGAGCGCGGTGCCGAAACCCTTGCACCAGTGACGCCGCTGCCCGTCACCAGTCTGTTTTATATAAGGCTCGGCAATTGGGGATGGATAAACCGCCATCCATCGGTCCCAGGCAATGGTGGGCCGCCTGGTTTTGCCTGAGAGCTGTTCTCTTACTCTCCCCCGAATAACTTCGGGAGGTTTTGCGAGTAAGATGGTGGTACCTCCATAGTCGAGCCCGGCATCAGCTCTACCACCTATTAATGTAATTATAAAATGAAAATATATTTGATATACTCGATATATTTCGGCCCACGGTATGGGGTTGTCATTGGTCAAATGGAACATCAAGACAAGTTGACAAGTAAATAAGTAAGAAGGCTCAAGAAGAGTTTAATATATAATATAAAAATAAATATAAGTATTAAAATGTGCGTCACTTAACATCTCTAGAATTTAATAAAACCTGTTAGCCCGGGCGGTAGCGTTGCATTTTAGGTAGTGATTTTAAGCCAATTGATTTCCATCTTTTCCAATAAATCTGGAATGTCTAATAACAGAACCAAGCGTCAGCTGACGCACCCGCGGTGGGTGTGGGTGTAGGAGACAGAGGAAGGGGTAAAAAAAAAGTAATACGCCGGCTGAAACTTTTCTCACAGATAGCGGAGGCCATAATAAGCTAAAAAAAAAAAACGTCAGCTGTATAGTGGAGGGGGAAGATGCGTCTGCTGCTCGCATGAACTTGATATCATTTTAGGAAGTGATTTTACGCCGATTGATTTCAATCTTTTTCAATAGATCTGGAATGGCTAATTACAGATCCAAGCGTCAGCTGACCCACCCGCGGTGGGCGTGGATGTGAGGGGCTGCGAAAGTGGTAAAAAAAAGTAATTGTACGCCGGCTGAAACTTTTTTTACAGATAGTTGACATCATACTGAGCTGAAAAAAAATCGTCAGCTGCATCGTGGATTCGTTCGTTTTTTTTACCACTTTTGCAACCCCTCACATCCAGACCCACCGCGGTTGCGTCAGCTGACGATTTTTTTTCAGCTCAGTATGATGTCAACTATCTGTGAGAAAAGTTTCAGCCGGCGTACTCAATTTTTTTTATCACTTTCGCAACCTCTTACTCCCAAACCCACCGCTACTTGAGCAGCTGACGGTCGATTCACATATCAGTCATGTGAGATCTACGATCGATGTCAATATCAGCCGGCTTACTATGACTTTTGTGTTTGCAACGGTACCTCCCGGACTGTGTGTTAATTCACAGAATATCTCAATTTAAGGCATTACATTCGTACGAACTTAGAACACAACAGAATTTTATGACCCTAGTTTAGTTAAATCGCTTGCTTAATAAAGACTACCAATAAAAAATGAAAATTGAAATTTTAGAAAAAAAGTGGTTTTTCCTTTCATACATTTTGTAAAACTTTGAATCAAATGCGCGGGCAGAAGATTAGTCCAATATTTTTTTAAATATTTTATTTGAGCTTCTTGGAGATCGCTTCAAAGTAATTCTATTATTACAATACGAAATTCGAAAAAAGTGAAATTTCGCTCCACCTTAGGAGACACTAGGAGACCGCAAAGATTAGCCGCGTACCTTATGTTATTATGACTTAATGCCTCTGTAAATAAGGAAGGTCGGATAGCGGTGTATAGGTAGGGATCAAGCAAATATTGGAATAGCGACGAACCACTCTGTGTCTGTGTGTCTATCCGCAGCGCAATTCAAGAATAGTTGGGTCAATGAATCAGACTGGGTCAATATTAAGAAAAATCTTTCGTGTCGATTAAATTAACTGTAAAACGTGATATTTAAGTAATTTCGATAACGAACACTGGTGATAGTACTCGTCCATATAAACAACTTTTACCATGGAGCCAACCCTAAAATCGTGAAAAAAATATCAGCTTTCCATAGAAAAGTTAAATACCTGCTCGACCCAAATGTATGAAACAGCTGATTTTTTTTTCACGATTTCAGGGTTGGCTCCATAGTAAAAGTTGTTCATATGGACGAGTACTATCACCAGTTTCCGTTAGCAAAATGACTTGAATTTTAGTATCGGGCCAATCTGAGAAGTTAGCTGTAAGCTTTGCAGTATTCCCCGTTGACGCTGTCCGTTACTAAGTCCTCACCCTTTGTGGGGTCACAAATGAAGGGTCTTCAAGCAGATCTATATTGTCCTGTCCAGTGGCGGCTGCACCTTAAGTGCGCCCGTGCGCCGCACTACCATTTAAATTAAACTTACACAATAATGTCCTATACCTATCATTACCCATCCATCCATACTGCCATATACGGAAATTAAATATCTGATTATAGTACATATATATACATGTTTTGTTATTACGAGTTAAATAAAAATGTATAGATTTCTACTGCAAAGGAAATAAATCTTATTTTTGCTTGAACAAAATCGGCCCGTACCCCGTGCGCTCGGGAAAGCGCACGCAGCGAGCTCATACAACTTCTATGAAACACGGTGTAAACAGCCCGGCGCGTGAGACAGAAGATGCGTAGTACAAAATGTATGGCAGTTTTAGGTTAGATTCGTGCGCCGCACGCGACCGGAAATTGCCGAAAGAATACGAAGCGAAACGAGTAGTTCACTCGCGTTACCCCGAGGCCTTGACCTACGCACGATGCTTTTGTCGTCAGTTTGTCACTTTTTGCGCGCGCTTGCGGAGGAGTAATTGTTTATTTAATTACTATAATTATGTAAAAAGTAAACTAAAGATTAGAAAGAGTGATAATAATGAGTGTAAATTACAATATTGACTTTATTAAAACCAACAGGACTTATAAAAACCCGGTCTATTCATAATATAAAACAGGAATGCAAAACAAAAAATAAATCGTTCACGATAACGTTCAAAAGTGAAATGTATGTTAAAAAGAAATGATTATATGGATGTGAGAGACTAAATGCCTTTTTTTTGCTTCCCCTGTGTTATTTTCGGCGGAGAAGCGATTTGGACGGAATATAAATAAAATTTGTTTCCTTAAATTGCGGCATTTTATTTGATCTTTTTAATAAAACCATGCAGTGCACCACCGGTTCTCTGAGGCACCAGCCGCCACTGGTCCTGTCCTGTCCATTTTGTATGCTTGCTCTCTCAACCTGTCTTCTTACAATGAACGATGTGATTGGTTCCAGGGCCGCGGGCGCGGCAAGCGCGCGGGGCAGGGAACCTTGCCGTACGAAGTGCCCGGCGACGCAGAGAAGCCGTACGGGTGTGAACGTAAGTCCACGCGCAGGAGGCACTAGCCCCCACGCCTTGTACCATTAGCTGATCACGTGTTCACAGCTGCGGGTGAAAGGGACAGACCTGCAAGAGTGAGCGGGACGAGCTGAACAACATCGTTCCGACGCAAACGTTTCATGCGTTATACTCACGAAGCCACCTATCGAAATCCTTATTGCAACTTATTAAGAGCTTAATTTGCGTGTCATCGTTAGAAACACAACCTATAATCTGGGCGCATTATTACCCTAATATTTTGTATGGACGCGTGTGCCTTGCGGCTACTCTAGAAAGACGTGGCGCATCTCTAATGGCGGCAAACTCTCGAGAGACTATGAAGAGGCAGCAAATTGCATTAGAGTTTTCTTTACTCGTATAGCTTAGTCCCCTTCGCATTGGCGTAACCAGGGCGGCCCCTGCCTGGCTGTAATTTATGAAGCCATCAATAAGTATCTATTCTTAATTATATGATCGTAAAAAGATAAATATAGATAACACTTCATATAACGAGATCACACACACACAACAAGACTTAAACTGGACAAAACATATTTTTACACCAGCAGACAGAGCAGCAGAGCAGACGGTACTCTAGTGGTGCCGTACCTGGTTACGCCTATGCCCCTTCGTGGCAAGGGTTTCACAAGAGTTTACAGCTGCCATGACGTTCGATTATTACTTTCTGGCGTAAGCGTCGTCGAGGCAATGTAGTTTTGCCTTTAGGTTTTTGAATATTTGCAAAGTATAGGTCTAAAATCTGTTGAAAATTATGTGAAATGGTTAAATATCTAATTGTATTTTAGGTCCTCCGATGCTCCAAATGCTTAAAGTTATGGACTTTTAGCCTTTTTTAGTAAGAAACGGGACGAGCTGTGCGTTTTAAAACTATCATGTCGAAAATTATACTGGTACACGATTGTTGCTACTAGGTATTTCATACCCTACTACTTAGGTAGTAGATAAGATATTTGATATACGGATAAATTATATACGCAAAGCGACAATCTGTACACGGAAAGCCTTACCTTACACGCACGATACAAGATTGAAGAGATTGATTTGATATCTGATTTTAGAGTTTACCATTTTACTTCTCTTGCCCTATTTGAAGAAGATACTAAGACTTAGCTCAGGTCCTTAAGACCTTATAGCAAACTAGTATAAGATAAATCTGCAATAATAATAACTTAGATTACCATGCCTTATAGTTCATTTCTAAACAAAAATGTAATTTGTTTGAGTTGGGCATTGAATAAGCCAGTTTTGTGGAATTTTTCCATTAGACAGTACAATTATTATTTAATTTGGTTTTTGGTCAAGGGGGTAACATTTTACCTCGATGCATGCACATCATGAAATTGTTTTCTCTTGTTTTAAAAGTATACAATAAATGCGTTTTAGGGCTATTCGTGGAAATTTGGTTTTTACACAAAAAAAAAGTATTTTTATGCATTACGATTTGGTTGCGTTAAATTAACAAACTTTAGAGCACAGTTTAAAAATTCATACAGTAGTCCAACGAAGTCGTTTGAATAGAGCGGTTGTGCGGGACTAGGCTCCGAAAGCTCGGTGACTTACCTCCCGCGTCCCGCCCCGCAGGCCCCGCGCAATTGCTGTCTGAGCGCTTTCGTTGGGACAACTGTATGGGTTTTTAAACTGTGTTTAAAGCGTGTTTACGGTTGTAATGTAATACAATCCAAATGTTATCCATAATTACATGATTTTCTAGTTAAACCAAAACCTAATTAGTACTGGGCATTAATTTTATTACTATTATTTACGCAAACTAAAAACGTAATTATTACTGGGCATTAATTATTACTATTATTTACGTAAACGCATATATTGCATACTTCTTTTTCAATAGTAAGGAAAACAATGTTATTATGTGCATTTTACTCCGACATAAAAAGTTACCTACCTTAATAATTCGATTGGTACATAAACAAAATTCACGAGTCTTTGTACGGTTGTTTTGTGGTTCCATCATAGATCGAAAACCGCTACAATGGCAACTAGGAAAATAAGGTTTTAGAGACCAATTTAGAATGAGCTTATAATCTCCTATAAATACTCCATGATACCCACCCACTTGTAGTTAATGTTGTATTTTTTTGACAATCATTCCCCATTAAAGTGCAATAAATATACATAGAAGTTCTGTTTCAAATGGTTGCGGAAAATTCCGAGGTAAATTCGCAAATTGAAGAAGGCAGTCATTTCTGCAGAAACGTCGGTCGGCTATTTCGATCATTATGACTTAGGCGGGCCGTGTGTGTGTCTGTGTACATTATAAAATTTATAAATATGTGCACTGTCATTTACTGCAACCATATCATATTTTATTTACTTAGCATACTAAACAATTTTTCCAAAGAAATAAAGCTACAAAGGTGAAAAAATACACATAAAACTAAGCAAATAGAAAAGCGAAAATACTGCCTTAGTGGAAATTGGGCCCATTCCCTCTAACCCTACAATGAGCAATAATTGAAAGCAATATTGCCTTATGCAAAAATTAACCATTTTTGAAATATTTCTGTCTTTTCTCCAAAGTAATCCGAGATTCGCATAATGAATTAATTAATTCGGAACTAGGTGAGATTACCAGTATATCGCAGGTTTGTGCCTTAAGAAAAGTAATTCAGTATGATCAGGTTTGTTCCACTCTGCGAACTCTATCCCTCACTGATTTACAAGCTGGGTGGGTCACCGACGTACCATCGAAGAAATGGTCGCAGACATACTTTTCGTCCGTATTTTAATGGTAATAAGAACGAAAAGTAGGTCTGCGGCCATTTCTTCGATGGTAAATCGGTGACCAACGGCTTGTAATTCAGAGAGGGATAGAGTTACGCGATAGAAAGAGAGGTGAAGAGAGTTGCCTCGTAGGTAAATAAATTTTAGCTACGCAGCCTGTGCGAGCTGAATTGCACTCTATTGCCGCGTGGCAAGAGTAGCTTTTTATTCATGTGTCTTTGAAGGGTGGATCTTCTGTAGTACTATTATTTTTTCTGTAATCAAAAGAATAATGTTTTAGTAAATGTAATAATGTATGATACTTACAAATGATCACTAATTCAATAGATTAGGACTTGAGCTTGAATAGTAAATAGTAGTTAGGTTTATATTTAAAATATCATATATCAGTTAGTGAAACAAGTATCACATAGTTTTTAAATTATTGAAAGACAATCGAGTAGTTAATTTATTTAGTTTAGGAATACATTAGTAGTAATACAAAACTCGGTTGGGAAAAAATATGCTTGAATATTTTCTACTTGTCACTTTGTGTTTGTCTACCCCTAATATGAAATGAATTGAATAAATCCAGATTCACAGATTGGAAACAATGTAAATCTCTGCATTTTTGATTAACAAAATAAATCATATATATAAATATATACAGAAAGCCAGCTCTATACACCCAGCGATTCTGGGCGCACGCACATTTAGACGCGTACGCACGACAATCTCGGTCGAAGTCGGTCGAATGCCAGTACGCGTCTATGTGTGCGTGCGCCCGGAGTCGCTGGTTGTATGGAGCTGGCCTTCTGTATGTATTTGTGATTCTGCCTTCCTTTTAGAACAACACAAAATGACAAGTGATCTATTTGGAATAGTTAATTCGACTCGCAATATGCCTTTTAATCGTTATTTATGTGGTGTACGTATTCATATTTTAGGTTAAGGGGAGGAGCGAAAGATGGATCTTAGATAATTTTAATGAAATAGCACTTAAGTTTCACTTGAAAATATTATTACTTTGATTATTATTGCATGTAAAAAAACGAATTCAAAATGAAATGCATTTATGTAGATTACTTACAATTCAGGAAAATATTTATTCAATCTGAAACCTTTTGTTAGTTATAATAAGATCTATTCAAACATTGGTTAGCCTCGTGTAAATCAAATTCTAATCAATGGAAAGCAATGGTTTGATAAAACACCAATTAAAATTTTAAAAAATTATATTTAAAATACACTGCCACAGTACATTTGTACCGATTATTTAAAGTGTGAACTTGTTAAAATATTGTGTAGGAATAATGTTTAAGTAGAATAATACTTCCATTTACTTGCGTGAAGTTGTATATGACTTGTGCTTAATAACTTGGTTCCTAGCCTGCAATGTTAACCTTACGTGAGATTTATAAGAACTTGAATCGGCTCACGTCTCATCGACTAAGCTTCAAACATTAACCAAGCAGCCAACGAAGTCTGTTAATCTGAAATCTGCAATCAGAGGGACTTTGGGAGGCTAAACGAGATGAAATCCTCAAAAAATAAATCTCCAGCAATGGGTACAGAACGGAAAGGAAGACTTAAGGTGGATGCGACGGGTGTCGTTTCTAAACTCGCATTTTATTATTGTTTCTCTTATTTTTTAATAACAAGTGATTTGTTGTTAATGTGATTCTGATTTGTGGCATTAGACGAACATAGTTTTATGGCATTTAGGCTTTTCTAGCGAAGTTGTGTTATTTTATGCAATACTTTGTGAATGATCCTGTATAACCCGTGCGGTTAAAGAAACAATCCATATACGGCGACTGGTACTTAGAGTAGCGTCAGCAAAAGAAGTCAAGCGGCAGCCAAACAATATTTCATTCATTAATATTGAATATACTTTAGGAAGTAAATACAGTGCTGCTAGCAGTGGCGTGCACAGAGTTAGTAGACAGGGTAGGCATAAAAATATAAAAGCCCACAACTTCGTTTTAATTATTTGTTTTATACCAACCATCAGAAACAGTTTGGAAAACGCACAATTTCTCAACTTTTGCACCTACGCTACGCACTCTTTGCCGGAGCAACCTTCACAGTAAATACTAGCCATTTTATTTTAACAATACACCATTTATTATGATAAACAAACATAAACATTACATTAAAATCTATAGGGCAAGAGATAATGATAATACAAACTACGTAAATTACGTCGTTTGATAATACACGATAAATAATAAAGCACGAAATCAAAGAAACACTGCGTATCTTTAAAACGGTCGCGTAATAAAATTAGCTTCGTAATGAAGTCGCATGACAATAGAGATGGAACGACCACCAGCTGACGTGACGTCACGAGCCAATGGCTATGTTTCACGTACTCAAGCACACCTTTGGCATTGTGTGCCATGTTTTTTAGTATAACGCACACTACGCTACACTCGCGTCGATATGAAACACAAATACAAAATATCAGACAGCGCCCGGCGATCTCTACGAACCAGAATGACACATTCATAAATACATCGTCGCAGTTCCCGCTATTGACGAAAGATGGCGCTTGGCGGCGTTATTATCTACCTGTGTTATTACGCAGAAAATTGATAACAGATTATAAATAAAATTGCATATGTGATGCGTATTTGTCATGGTAGGCAGTGTCTTTTTGTCTATATGGAGTGGACGCCACTGGCTGCTAGCAACTGTTTATTTTATTAAATAAACTTTTAAATAGTTAACATTATGCCGAGAACATTTATTTATTATACTTTATTCTGTACTTCTTTTTCTGTATGCAATAAAGAATTAAAAAAACATATCTCGGCGTTTTGCCTACAGGCAAAGACAGTGTGAATGCTAATCCAAAGTAATTATTTTTTTGTACGTAGTACCATGCTGTGCGAGTATAGACGGAGCGACGATGTGAGCGAAATAGAATCAGACCGGTTGCCATTTATAGATGGTTTCTTTATCCGCACGGGTTATACAACAACATAAAAAACACAACTTTGCTAAAAAAGCCTAACTGACATTAAAGTATGCCATATATCACATTTATTTAATACCTTTTATTCAAAAATAAGAAATACAATCATAACTTGTGCGTTTGGTAACGAGTCCCGTTGTATATACCTTAAGAAACTGATGGTTTGTAAACAGTATAAATTTATTTTACAATAAAAATTTGGCTGCCTTTTTGAGACGTGGTTTTGCGCGCAGTGCACTTCAAAACAATGAAGCTGTATTCTTCATTTTAGACATTTTGCAGCTACAGTTGCCGCCAGACTGCGTCGCTTTTTGAAATGAAAACTATGTATTGCAACAATAAACGTTTTAGACAAATGGAGGCAAGGGCTTCGGAACTCCGAATTTAACAGAAAAGTTTTACCGCTAGCGTTTGGGCCGAATAATCCACACTATGTTTTGTGATCACTTGAAAGAGTTTGGCTATAGCTTAACTTAAGGGCCCATAATACCTCAATTCGCAGTCCTGCTCTAACGCTTCTGCTTCTTAACTGTCTATCCTACTCTAATCAGATGCCGCGCACGCAAAAACATCCGTTATTTTGAAATCGCGGCTACACTGATGGTTTTTTCATTTTTATGTAACAGTCTGCAGCTGATTTATACTAATATCAGTTATATTATGCAAAGTTTCAGATCTAATTTCAAGTATTCATTGAATGCTATCGGTTTATTGTACGGTTTGGAAGTAACTTTGTAATTTTTTTCTATCGAGAAAATTTAATGGAATCAAAGTTTTCACAACAGCATGGACATAGCATTAGTTCTCAACTTTATCATATATCAATTTCAGAGTGATTGTTGCAGTGTTTGTTGGTGTAAAGCACGATCATGCGAAGCGAAGTGAGGTATTATACACCCTTAAGAGTCACATTGGATGCAAGCTGGCTCGCGATTATCCCATACTTCGGGCCCAGTACTAGCACAGTTGTGCACAGAATAACTAAATGGTAAATGATTTTTATCTAACCTCATATCGTAAAATCCTCATTACGAACTCAAAACTACTGGCATAGTGAAAAAAAATTTTAATGAAGGTCTGTCAAAAAATTAAATTATAGTATAGGTTTCCGAACAACATAATGCTATAAAAAAACTTTTTCTGAGATTACAGTACATGTGATACCTACTAACTAGGAAGGCAAAGGGAACTTAGCCCAAACAGCCATGTCTGAGGTAACTACTATTTTTTACCGTATTATTATTATAACGGTGTATAAATTCATTCTGGATTATTATCCACGAGCGAGGACGATGGTGCATGTCATTTACAACTTCACGGGCCACTTATATTCTAAACGGAATCTTATGAAATCATCACAATTTGTCACATCATCACTTAAAGATTGTATGATATTTATTGTATTATTGGTTTATGGTTTTATTTGGCGTGTTTGTTTAATGTGTCTATGATAGTTTAATTTATTTTGTCTCTTGGTTTTACATATCCATTGTTTGTTTGTGAGTTAACAGTGTTACTATAACTTTGATCCAATTTTCTTTCAAATTATAATTGCGGTAAAAGTAACTCTGGATTTCTCAATGTACCCTAGACTGATATAAAATGTTAAATTTTACATTAGTAATGAATTGAATCTTAGTATTACAGCTAAAATATTAGAAAATTGTATTTAAAAAGGGGAGACTGTTTCCTTGACAAATGATTTAATAAAACGTCAACAACAGAGTTTTTTAAATAGATCGTATCTCCTTTGAAATAAAGCGTATTATTAGTAATTTGTCATCGGATCAGTTTATGGCGAGATTGTAGCTATTATTTATATTATTGTATAGTTACGTAATTTATGTTTTCATCACAGAAACCTATTGGGTTTCAATAACATGCAGTGAAAAGTATTAATCATTTTAGATCATATTTAGAAATAGTTTTTTCTTAGATCCAAACTATTATTAGCACCCAAAGATTGTTATGAATTTATACAAAAATAAAATAAAAATATTTATGTTGAATAACAAATAAACCCACAATTGTATTTTGTTATTTCTGAAATGTTTATTTTTTGATTGGACTCAAAGTTTGGATCTCTAAGATATGATACACTGTGTATTTATTCCTATATTAGATTTCTAAACATAAGAAATACATTTTAAATCAATGTTACAAAAATCTTTAATGCAAGTTTCAAGCAAAATTTAATTAAGGCGAGGCATTGGTAAACTTTTAATTTCAAATCGGCGTCTTAGGGGAGTGGAGTGAGGGGGACTTACTCCATACAAATATGCGTTCACGAACTAGCTTATGCCGTAAGGTCGTATGCGGCAAAACAGTATTTTTCATTTAAATTGACAACTATAAGTAATTTAATCAATCCAATCGGCCATATTGAAGTGTATTTGTAGACTAATTTAAATAAAAAACTTGGAGGCTTTATTCACTCCCGTTTGTCAGTAAAATGGAAATCTCTGTTTTAAAAGAGGTTTTCTAAATATTTTTTTCTCTGCTATGAAAATTAATCAATCAACTAAATCTTCGGGCAAAATGATGTCAATGAAATGCTTAATCTATTATATAAATTGGTAATCACATATGTTTTTTTATTGCTGAGAAAAATGGAGATCCATGTTGCCAAAATTTCCAATGCGTCGCCTTAATATAAGATTTCACACTAACTTGAGAGATCTAATCAATAATAAAATGGCAGTGTGCTATGTCCTCTAATTTTCTACTGAAACTTGTTTTTTTATAGCATCAATGTAAAAGGCAGATCCATTGATTTGAAGTCATCAATCAAATAAACGGCATCGTCGGAACTGCGTCCTTCAGAACCGATCATAGACCTCACACCACGGGCCGGCTTAGCGGAGCGAGCGATGAGAACACTTATATACACAAATGTCATTTAACATACATTATCAAAATAGTTTATCGACATGGATCGAAAATGCATTTAAGGTGGTAGGATCTCTGCGCAAAATCCGCAACATAACATTGTCTTGCGTATTTTTGAATAAAAAGTACGTAACAAATATGTTTTAAAGAAATCCGCGCAAATTGTTTTTTATTAATTAAGTTTTTAATGGAAAATTATGTCATTTTATGCTTTACATTTTGATTGCATTACATTACAACTGAATGCGCTTTCAAGTTTGTTAATGTAATGCAATCAAAAATTAATGATTACATTATTTTCTAATGAAAATATAATAATTATTAAGCAATTTTCGCATTAATTACATATTTTTATATTCAAAAGTAAGAAAAACAATATTAATATGTTAAGTGCATTTTGCACTAGGATCCTCTATTACCCCCTTAAACATAAATTAAAAAAAAAAGGTTTTGAATTGTTTTCATAATAGCTGCGAAACAATAAATAAATTCTTAGTGTTCTTGTGTTTTGCTCCGCATTCTTTTGATTGATGACCGAAAATGAACGGACTGTTTTGTCTCAAAGTTTGTATTTCTGTTGTAAAATTGCCGATTGCCGTCGTGGTGCCTCCCTATGCTCTGTTCTGATGACGAAATAACACCCTAGCCCCTAAAATATACAAATTTAACAGCCTCTTCCGGGTTAAACAGTAAAATGAAATCCAAAAATGTCTAAAGTGATTAAATAAAAGCTGTTGGAGGCACCATTGGCGGTAAGTATGAATTTTAAACTCATTCTATCTCTGAGTTTTCAACTGTTTTTATAATATTCCTTCAAATATTTCAACGCTGTTTTCTATTGCCTCTTCAGCAAAAACTTCCTTATCTATGAAAGTCCAATTAAATTGAATTCCTGTTTACAAATGTCTTGATATTTTCTATTAACAGTATGCGGCGCGAAGTACAAGACGCGTCCGGGCCTAACGTACCACTACACGCACACACACAAGGAGGCTGGGGGCACCAGCGACGGGGACTCGCGGGACTCGCGCGGGGGGGCGCACACCCCCACCCCCCCCACAGGGGGCGCCGCGGCCGCGGGGGGGGGCCCAGGTAACCCCACCACCGACTACCAGGATAGCTACATGACGTTTCTGAACAAGCCCACGCTTACGCCTGGTAAGACTTTACGCTTTAGAAATTTTATGTTTTGACGAACATGAAAGCATCAGAAAAGCATACCAGTTCTATGAAATAACATGTTTTAATCCGATAGCCGAATAAGTGTAATTCTGATGTTGCAGATTGCAGTTCACTTTTAATATTTCTGCATATATTTTCCAAAAACAAACCTATTGAATATGAATCTCTAACCTCTGTTAATGTCCGCAGCGGCGGCGGCGACAGCGGCAGTCCCCCCCACGACGCCGGCGCGCCGCCCCTCCCCCCCGCCGCGGCCCGCCTCCGCGGACACGTCGTCGTCGGACTCTGCGCACGCGCCGCTGGTCCCGCCGGGCACGGCCGCTGCCGCCGCCGCTACTACCGCTAGCGTCGTCGCTGCAAGTGTCCCACCTGCCGCCGCTACCGCCGCCGCCGCTACACCTGTCACTGCACCTCCTGCCGAGGAGAAGACAGAGGGGGGCGCCAAGGTAATGATAATGACCACCAACGTCCAAAGGTGTTATTATACTTACCACTTGCTGAACTGTAAAGGAAAACATCCTGAAGAAACCTGCATGCCCCAAAAAGTGTGTATTTGTGCCCGAAAAACGGTGATAGGGCTCACCACCCATCACGTTGGGACGTAATAATCGTCGGTGAACAGCGGGTGTGCCGAGTGTGGACTGTGACTCGGAACCCCTTGGGGGTTGATGTCGTGACGACATACTTTATGCCGTAATGGACACGGGTATTTATAGGCCTACGCACATGAAGAACGAACGTTTCACCCAAGCGATTTGCATTTTTGAAGCAGGGACTGATTTGGAAAGTGACCTCAAAAACGACTTTCATAGTTCCTAATCACCACAACGCCCAATATAACTCAGCATGGTGGTTATTTTTTAGCATCTAAATTTGTAACATGCATTCAAGCAGTTAACTTCTAAAATATTGATATATGGCACCCAAATATTAATTCTACCAGCTTGTATTTTTACAACTTATACAACTTAGTACGTTTAAAATATAACTCCTCTTACATTAATTGACCGTCAAATTTATCTAAAATTATCATCAAATAGTATATTAAAGCATACAATTTTGTGGTTATTTATAACATTTATTTCCAAAAATTACGAACCTAGTAAATTATGGTAATTTTGGTATTTTAATTTATCTATCCAACTAAAATTTATATTTGCATTAGCTCCGGCGCTCGAAGCGCGACACCTAACACCGTGCAATTCGTCGCAGACGTCCTCACCACACGCTGGTGCGCGCTCCTTCGACGCTTCCGATTTTTTATAAACACTATGGACTAGCTAGAAGGCTGGCTTCGCTAGCCTAATCAGCGCTACAGTACCGTGTCGGACTTCTACACTCTCACCGATTTCGCGAAGGAATTCTGAATTACAAAATGGCCAATTCTGTGTAAAACACGGTCAATTTTAGTGTTTGCAGTTGCTATTTTCACGATAAAAGAATATATTTTTCATGCTAAATTATAATACGTGGGACGCACTATAAGTTTCCGGAATGAATATGAAAAAATACTATTAAAGGTACAAAATAAATTTATTGTTTTTCAAAATAATCTCCCTTGGCGTCTATGCACTTTTTCATTCGATCAAACCAGTTTTGAAAACTTTTGTGCCACTCCCCTGTGGTGACCTCTGAAACGTGTTTTTCATACTCCTCGACAGCCTCTTCTGGTGATGAAAATCGTTGACCGCGTAATTGGTTCTTAATTTTTGGGAACAGAAAAAAGTCACAAGGTGCCAGGTCGGGACTGTATGCAGGATGACTCATGAGTTCTACATTTTTCGTCTTCAAAAAGTCGTTTGTCTGTCTGGCCGTGTGAGAACTAGCATTGTCGTGGTGCAGGATGATACGGCGTTTACGGTTATTTTTACGGAGTTCGTCAATAACTTCCGGCAAACAAATGGTCGTGTACCAGTCACTATTCACGGTACAACGATTCTCTAAAGCAACAGTAGCCACGTGTCCAGTTTTATTAAAAAAAGAAGCAATCATCCGCTTAGATGCACTTTTCACGCGCGCCACTTTGGTTGGTTTCGGCTCATCTTGAAAGACCCATACGCTCGATTGCTGCTTTGTTTTGGGATCGTAGCAATAAATCCATGTTTAGTCACCTGTTACTATGTCCCACACCAAATTTGACGCACCTTCGTTGAATCTGGTAAGCATGGCACTGTACCAAGTGACGCGGTCCGTTTTTTGAGCCTCGGTCAAGTTGTGTGGGATCCACCGCGAGCACAGCTTTCTCACACCCAAATGTTTGTGTAGGATTGATTGTATTTGACTCATGCCTATTTCTAAGGATGCGCGAATTTCATGGTAGGTCACATGCCTGTCTGTTTCAATCATACGGCGCACAGCATCGATGTTTTTGTTGGTCACAGCGGTGGACGGCCGACCATCGCGAGATTCGTCACTGAGATTGATACGACCACGCTTGAATTCTGCAAACCAGCTATAAACAGTCGTCTTGCATGGTGCTTCATTGCCAAAAGCTGTTTCAAGCCGAGCGATACTCTGTTGAGCTGTCAAATTACAATTAAAATCGTAGAAAATCATACTACGAAAATTTTCCCGAGTTAAATCCATGTTGATGCAGACACACAATTTTTTAAATGGCGCCACAAGGTAAAAACAAAAGACAGTCAGATGAAACAAACTGCATTCTACAGCCAAAGAGTTCTATTTTCAAATGTTGCAATAAATGTTTAAATATTGTTTATGTAAGTGGCCAGTTCCGGAAACTTTTAGTGTTACCTATGTATACGATGTTGTCTATTGAAGCTTGAATGATATTTTTTTGAGGAGCTTGTGTTGAAGCTGAAAGCGAAAAATGGCGATAAGTTGTAAAATCCGTGGCTGAGTCAGTAAATTAGGTGGCAATGTAAAAATTAGAAGGACAAGTAAAAATAATTGTTGATCATTACTCGACGCTTTCTATAAAAGATTTAGTTGGCGTTGTAAAAAAGACGAATAAGTTTTTTAGAGGCTAACTTATTTTCCCGTTGCTTAGTTATAAAAAGAGAAGTTTGATCACGTGGCCAAAAAAAATCTGTGGCTAGACTTATAATTTCCCATTATTTAATTTACTAATCAGATTTTATAAATAGATTATCTGGGGATCATTTACAGCAGCTGTGTTTCCTAAACAAAAATTTAATGAGCGTCAATTTTGATTATTGAGAAGATTTACAAAAGAAAGAATTGTGTGATTTAAATTTAATGTAATACTAAAAAGTTACATTAATACCTAAAAATATGTGTGTACATATTATGTGAGATTAGGTTTTTTTTTTTTTTTTTTCGTTTAGTTATTTTTTTGGAATGGACATGCTATAAAAACACATTCTGAAGATTATCTGACACGTTTTTTAAGGTTCCGTACCTCAAGAGGAAAAAACGGAGCCCTTAAAGGATCACTTTGTTGTCCGTCTGTCTGTCAAGACCCTTTATCTCGGGAACGCGTGAAGATATCGAGTTGAAATTAAAACTATATACTCAAATCTACAGTTCCTTGAAGCTGTAAAAAAAACAAAGTTCTAAGTTAACGTAAAAAAAAGATATGGCCGTTTCTGCCGTAAAAAACGTATATTTCGACACTCTCAAGGGAATCAAAATTTATAGGGTATTTCCCGTCGACTTATAACTATGAAATTTGGCAAGTAATACCGTCTAATTGTAGTATTAGACAGGAAAAAATCTTAAAACTTTACATTTGTAATTAAATCATAAAAAAATCATCGATGTTAAGCAAATTCCAAAAATAAAATATATTGTTCCAATATCTTAACCAAATCTTTTTGTAGATTTTCTTGAACTTTTACTAATTTGTACGGAACCCTCGGCGGGCGAGTCCGACTCGCACTTGTCCGGTTTTTATTTAATAATCGTAATGCATCTGAGGTGTAATTGTGTAAGCCAATGGTATTCAAATTGATTGTCATATGGCTATTCGGTTAAGCAAATTAGCCCGTTTGACAGTTGAAATCGTACATTTTTGGCTGTCAAATGAATACAATTGTCTTATTTTGTTGTTGACAACCAAAAACGTACGATTTTATTTGTCAAACGGGCTTATTTGCTTAGCCTAATAGCCATATGACAATCGAATTTGAATACCATTGGCTTACACAATTGCACCTCTGTTATCGTAATGAATAACGATTATTATCGTAATCGTAATAGCCGAATCGTTGCATCCCTAATTAAAATATATATATATTGATCTAAACATAAGTTATTAAATTACTTACAATAAATGTTCCTAGGAGCAAAGTTAGCTAAACAATTCAAATCAAATATACACTTTTCTTCGCCTTTTTTTTCGGAAAAAGTATTTATTAAATCATCCATAGCTGAATATGATGTCAGTTTTTCTAGATTTTCTGCCTCTACATGGCTTGAGAGCTTAAGTAAGGTTGTGATTAGTGGATGACATTTTATTAATTTTTGCTTACACAGGTTCGGGGCCAGCCCCGGGGCTCCGTATCGTTGATACAGAAGTAGCTACTAGCTATGCCCCTGGTACAACGGTATTAATTACAATGTCTGTATGAGTGTTTGTTGTATCCCCCAACAGGTGTCCCCTTCCCCATACTGCGACTTCTGCCTCGGCGACGACCGCGAGAACAAAAAGACCGGCACTCCCGAGGAACTAGTGTCCTGCTCCGACTGCGGCCGCTCAGGTAAGAGACGCTGCACACACAGACAACGACGCATCTGTGAACGACACACACTGCTACACAACTCCATCAATATCAAAGTCAACGGCCTAGTAGAGATACTGTCCTCTATGTCGTATCCGGCCGACGACTTCGATACATTCGCCTCCAAGAAGTTGCTCGAGCACGATGAGTTGTATGGGGAGTGTCCCGTTTCTCCGCCCTCGAGGCAGAGTCCGGTGGGAAGGGGGGTTTTTAATGGGGACGATAAGTAATGGTCTGATTTAGACGCCAAATAGATACTTATACAGGTAATTGGATTGTTATGTACGAAACATATTGTACACTTCATACTGAGCAAATTTTATGATTCGTTTATTAATTCACAAACAATATACATTGTATTTTAATGGAATCACTAAAACTACAACCATAAAGCTAGCTTAAATTAAAAAGAAAAAAGGTAAATTAATATCATTACGCAAAACAGTAAAGTTAAATGTCATTGCTATTTTTACTAATTTAAAATATTAGTCAAAGAAACAACAAAAAAACACGTATAATCGAAAAACATATTTGTTTGGAAGTGACTACTACGGTACCGCTAGCGGTTCTTTGATTTTTAAAACTATTGAACCGTAAGGCATATTTAGCTGTTGGAATATCTTCCTTAGTATGAACTAATCAAGTTCAATTTGCAATGTACCGTTCGGAAAGGGAAGCGGTCCATTAATTTTATAAATTATTGAACCGTAAGTCGTCGGAAAGTGTTCGGAAAATGATTTTTTCTGCATATCGTGAATTCTGTTAAAACTACGGGGGTGGCCTCGCGCCGCTCCGCTTCGCTCGGCTCCTAATTATGTACTTAGATGTCAACCTAACCGCTCCTCCTCACTTCGCTCGTCGTCGCGACCTATCCCTAGGTAGCCGCTAACGGTTTCGTAGTCACTTTCTAATTGTATATTAGTAAACGTACCAAATTTGAACCGTACATTACCAAGTTAGTACCTTGGCCGTTGATTTTTCCAAGTTGTTCATTTGTTCTGTCTATATTGTTAAACGCTAGCAATCCATTTACACGAATGGATAGATTCATGTATATTAACATATTAGTTTAGTGTTTTGTTTGGTCACAAATGTTTGTTTCATCACAATCGTTGGGATTGTACTTTTTGTCAGCCAAAGAAGTTTATGTTCTGTTTTGTTGGAAATATGTAATGTTTTTTTACTATACATTCCAGATGTTATACTATAAAATTGAGATATACGATTTATTTAAAGATATATTTTTTGTCGAAATATAGACTTAATTTTACGTATATTTAATTATTCTCTAGCTTGTCCCGTTATGGGTTTTTATTTAGGGCAGTGATCTTGTAGTTGCCATGTTATTTCGATTTGTGAGAATGATTGCCAAATAACTTATTTTTTTGCGTGTAATCATTAATTGGAGCTTTCTGTATTTAATATATTATATCGCTTGCTTGATGCATTGAAATCGTGCCAAAAAATGATGCTAAATAAGAACATAAGGTTTATTTATGCAACCATATTCATGCTGGAAACTCGGTAAGTAATCAGAAACAAGTTCCCAGGACACCGTGAAATTCTAAAAATCTTTCCCTGTACTTAAGAATTGTAGTTCATGTTTGATCAAGTATGGGAGCACAAAACTGGTGTTTTCTCTTACCATTACTGGCCGTTTGCCCAATATGAATTTGGCTGTACCTACCTAAGGTTCAAGCCACACAGAAGCGGCGCGATGCGCATCGAGCGCGCGGGCGTCATTCAAATTTCGTACAAAACCCATGGAAATAAAGTCGCAATTTGAACACACAGAAAGGTATGTTTCTGGCGGTATCGGGCGTGGAACAGGCGTCCGTTCCATACCTCAAATTGCGACTTTATTTCCATGCGCTTTGTACGAAATTTTAATGACGCCCGCGCGCTCGATGCGCGCCGCGCCGTTTCTATGTGGCTTGCACCTAAGTCAGCCTGTATTTGGGCTTCAATTCCAGCTAGGTAGTGTTGTGCGTGCCTTTATTGTCCGTTTTGCAGTCTCGTGGGTTATTTTTCAATAATTTGCCCATATGCCGTGGACATATCGTAGAAGTGATAATTTCATGATCTGCTCAAATATCGTGACATCTCTAAAAACTGAAGGGGTCCACTTCGCTCGGCTCCCAAATCTAATCGCTCCTCGTCGCACTTATTTTTGACTTTTTTTGGAAGTCTATTGTACATTTCTTATTTCATACTTTATGATATTGTCGATCAGTTGTGGAATTGTGTAAGACAATCGTATTCATTTGAGAGCCCAAAACATACGGTTACAATCGTCAAACTAATTTGCTTAGCCGAATAGCCGTTTGACAATCGAAATCGTACGTTTTAAGTTGTCAGTTGAATACGATTCTCTTACACAATTGCACCCCAGGACGGCGATTTATGACGCGATAAACAGAGGTGTATGAAAAGCTAAGCGTGTGAAAATTTTGCGAGAATCGCCGTCGAGAATTGCGTTCATTAAGGAACCCTAGGTTAGGTAGGAACACCGGGGTTGCAACACTTGAGTTTTTGAACGGGTTTGGCCGAGTTGCCGTCATTTCCGGTGTGGCGACACTGCTATTTTTGAACGCTCGGTGTTGCGACCCGTGTAGAAAACCCAACGGGCAATTCCACGGTAACTCATGTTACTTTTTACTCCAGTTTACGATATACTTATAATAATATGTCAGTAATTTGATTATATAACTTATCCCCCTAATGTAAATATTAACTCCTCAATAAACAAAAAATGTATTGGAGGAATTTTCTTTAAACTTGACATATTTTCTTGGGTTCTATATTGATAAAACTTTTGATAACTCACGTTACACTCGGCAACATAGCTTTTGAGACTAGAATGAATTGAAGCAAAACTCTGTTCGGTTTGAAGTAAAACAAAATGCCTTAATTAAATACTTTTGTATTAATGTCTATCAAGTTTATTCATTATCAATTTCTTGCCCTCCATGCAGTTTTAATTTTTTTGCATAAATTTCTGGTCACTCACGTTAAATAGATCTTAGAACAAATTTTACTCTCACGACTTTTATAGCAATTTTCGAACATCAAATCTCCCGCTCTGACAGGTCGAAAAAGAAACGTTTCTTTTTGTGTATGTTGCCACACTTATATTAAAAAAAACTATGTTTGCAGACCGAATCGTGCCCATGTAGATAATTTCATTTTTAGCTCTTTATGTCGCATTTCAATGGAATTGCCCCAACCCAGTGTGAGTTTTTGAACGACTACCAGGGTGGCTATTCCGGCATTATTGCGCATTCGTAATATCAGTCATTAGATATTTGTTTAAAGTTTGATATATGCCATGCGATGGAAATTAGAGTGGCTAAACCACATCAAATAGAAGCTATAGGATATAAGGAATGCTTACTATAAGTTTTCAATCAAAAAAGTCAATACATTTCTGTACAAAATCCGTTTTAAAATCACCCGCTATCTGCCTTCGCAATTTTTACACACGTGCCAGAATTGAGGGCCAGATCACTTCTACTATATGGCCACCACATATACATACGTAGTGAATTTGTGACTGCGAAACGGTTTTTCTTGTTCATATTATCTAAGACGATACAGAATAGAACTGCGTTGCCAAATACCGTCATTTTATTCAGTTGTTAGCTTTCTAGTCACGCATCGCCAAATACATACTGTTATGGAGTTTCTGTCGTATTACTTTAAGCCACAAAGTGTATAGCTGTTTGTATTTTTACCCGAGGAGGGTGACGTTTTGTTAAGTGTTTGCTTTGATCTAAACCTTCGCCGATACTAGTTATTTTTCTATTCGATTTAGTTACGAGTTTTTCGAAAGTTTTTAAATACACTTTCGTTACAAGAATTATGTTGAAAAATTTAAGTTTTTGAATAATGTTGATTTGAAGCTTCTGCTTTCTGCTTGAAAATACGAATTGATTACCTGTATTTATAATATGTAGAGCTTAAAATAAGTGCCTCAATGATTTTTTTATCAACTTTGCAATAAACATTGTGTTCGACCAAAATTTCGAAAAATATTCCAAAGAAAATTTCATGTTGACATTATTTTACATAGAAAATTATTTTCAATGTTAACATTACTTAGATATTTATATAAATTAATCATTCCTGTAGGTAAAAAAATGTTATTGCTACTATTTTTATTTGTGCGTAGATACGATTAGATTTAGTTGTAGGTTAATTTAGGATTTGTTTGGAACATGCATTGTGGTGTCGTGATTGTGAATTATTAAACTTTATTTCTCGTTTTACTTATTAATTCTATGACCAAACTATATCTCCATGATTTTAAGTAAATTTACATTTATGTATCAGTATATATCGTAATTTATCTTACAAAAGATAAAATTAAAGATGTTATTAAAAGTTCTATATTTGAAAAGATCTTATATGATGTATATTTTGTTGATCGTGCCTTAATATAAAGTGCAATGTGTATCAAAATAATATAATAATGCAATTAAATATATAATATCATAGACTGTTTCATAAATATATAGTTTTTGTTTTGTGTTTGAAATGGTAGTAAGGAAGTGCAAATTCGCGATTCCCAAAATACTTTGTAGCGAATAAATATTATATAAACATTGTTATAGTAGAAGTAAGCACGTTTTGATTTTTCAATAGTGTTTTTATTTACATTTTGTATATCGTGGACATTTTATTGAAATTAAAATGCATGATTTTATTCAGTCAAAATGATCTTTTTATTATTTACTGTGCTGAAGAATAGTGACTGTAATGCACTTCCATACATCATTTTACATACAACATGTTAACATAGTGTTAGTTATGTGTCTACAGAAGTTTCCTTATTTTAAGTTTTATTACTCTCACTATTGTTCGGCACATCACTATCTCCCTTGAAAATTGTTCGATTAAAAGAAATGTTATTTATTTGATTCATGTTTTACGAAGATTCAGGAAGGAAACCGCTTTGAGGTAAGAGAATCATGTGCCTTACAATATGTGAAATTATCAACATATTCGTTTTAAATGTCTTGATGCTTCAACTATAAAACTGTTCTTGTTTGAATGTCTCATTTCATCCTGAAATAAAGTAATTTTGTTATCCCTCATCAATTTTATTAACTGGGCATCCATAACATACCGGGTTAAAATGGACAGCGATCTTTAAATGTAACCACATACTCAACTGATCATACTGACCATACCCGCGCTAATCTTTTATTCTATCTCGCAGGAGGAAGGGCTATTTTAGAACGCTGCGCGTGAACAGCTGTCTCACGGAAGACGCTTCTCTCAAAACACGCCTGTATATCGGTGCGTTAAGATTGACGCATATTTGCTTAAAATTCAAATAGTGCACAAACCAATGATTTGCGCGAGTACGTTTCTTTGGAAAAGTTGTTAATACCCGACTTCGCTTCGCATGATCCTTTTTTATACCAACAAATACTGCAACAATCACTCTGAAATTGATATATTATTAAGTTGAGAACTAATGCTAAGTCTGTATTGTTGTGAAAACTTGATTCCATGAAATTTTCTTGATAGAAAAAAAATACAAAGTTACCTCCCAAACCGTACAATAAACCGATAGCATTCAATGAATACTTCAAATTAGATCTGAAACTTTGCATAATATAACTGATATTAGTATAAAGCAGATTCAGACAATAACATAAAAATTAAAAAACCATCAGTGCAACCGCGATTTCAAAATAACTGATGTTTTGCGTGCGCGGCATCTGATTAGAGTAGCATAGACAGTTAAAAAGCAGAAGCGTTAGAGCAGAACTGCGAATTGAGGTATTATGGGCCCTTAAGGGGCTATTTCGATAAAAATGGCACTTTTTGAAGTTGTAAACCTGCTATTCAGATGAAGCCACTAATTTGATAAATCAGTATAAAAATTTCGGAACCTTTTCCTAGTTTTGTTCAGTACAGAAACGCGATTGCGTAACTTTCGCTCGATAGAAATAATTATTGAGATGAGGTCTTCTTCTACGCTTTTTTTTATAGTATGACAAACAGGAATGACATACAGACCTGAAAAATATTTTATTAGATAGATTTTAACGATATCTAAATTTTCTCAGTTGGAAATTTTGATAGCTATTTTAGTACATTTTATATTAATTTAAAACCGTCATTTTGCTATTTTTTCCGGAATGCGTCCCTCTCGCACTGGCATTCCGCATGGAGTAACAGTGACCTTTGCAAGCGCAACATATCCTCTTAATAACGATCAGTAGAATATGTGGGTTCCGTAAAGGTAGCCGTCTAAATAGACCCGGTATATTAAATACGCTACTGGAATTATCCACGTCCGTCTGCACGTTAAAGTTTTGTCAGTTCCACGTTAAACTTATTTATTTAACTTTGTATTCGCGAATAGCATCAAGATATTTAGACCGTAATGTTGCCAATGCATTGTGAGCCGTCCCCCATGACAACAAAGTACAATTCGGCAGGGCACCCGACCTGTCTGCAGTTCACGGCCAACATGATCGTCTCGGTGCGCAAGTACCGCTGGCAGTGCATCGAGTGCAAGTGCTGCTCCTTCTGCGGCACCAGTGATAACGATGTGAGTTGCACCTTTGTCACTGAGACCACATATTATACAGAGTGTCCCAAAATTAGCACGTCACACTGACACCGGAGGTAGATGGACCCAAGACGCATTGAACAAGCCTAACATGCCCATAAAAAAGTTTCGTGGGTTTTGAGTTATGACCAGTTTTAGTAATTTTTTTAAATTCACCATTTTTTTATAATGTTTGTATTAGAGATTTTTTTAAATGCACTTTATTTTACTTTTTTATGTGCACTCCCTCAACAATAGTTACTTATTATGAAACAAACAATACTTAGTCGATAAGTAATGTGAAATAACGACAGTTGATAGTCAATCTCAATTTTATTCTCAAATAAAAATAATAGTTTCGACTTTGAGCAGCCACCGTGAAAAAAAATTCGAACTTATTGAACAAATACCTTTAAAAACTTCCCTATGCCATGCCGATTCCAAAACGGTGTAACACTTGTATTGTATCTTATTGATAATTTATCAAATTTTAGTTGTTTCTCATCAATGCCCTACGTAAGTGGAATTAATAAAAATAAACCAGTAAGTTCTGCAGTTGCCACGATCAAGTTGGTCTAGTAGGGTGTCTTTTTTTACCTGGCTTAGTAATTGGGACTGAAAGAGATAAAAAATAAGACGCTGTTAACACCGAAATGCTATCTGTTGTGGACGTGGACAGTATTTGAATAGTGCCAGAGCAGACAACAGTTTGTGAATAACACAATATCTCTGCACCTCGCTCGCTGGAATGAAGTTTATAATCTCACTTCTTCCTTCATCTCCCCGCGTTCTCCCTGACACTGGAGCGCCAAATGACGTCATCAAGCCAGGTGCAGAGATTTGTGGGCGGGGGGTGTAGGTGTTGAAAGAAAATAAAAAAAGTTTCGTATGAATTTTGCATTTATTTTGTTTACAACAAGTGTTCAAATTGTCTTCCTGTACAACCCGGTCACATTATCTCGAGTCCTCGCTGGAATGCGAACCACCCGTCCCGTTCTCCTTTCACCTCCCCGCGCTCGCCACGGCGCGTCAGTACGGTTTAGCACTTTCATTGCCGATACGCGTCGACTTGTCTTCGTGGTATATTTTTAAACATTCCATTGTTACGTTTGGACTTTTATTGTTATTTTGTTATTGCTGTTACGTTAAAATATTGTTTTTGTTGCAACGTTGGACATTTTTGTTAAGTTTGGACATTTTGGTTTAGTTTGGACATTTTTGTTACTATTCCGTTGCTTTGAAGTGGGACAGTGAAAGTTTTTTTCAAATATGGGAAAAACTATTCACAGTGAAGCAAGAAATTTAATCCTGAAAGTTCTCGCTTTTTTCATCATTTTAATCATATTATTATAATAATATTACCTACATTAAATTAATTAATACAATATTTGTTTTGTTGGAAATCTTATTGTTTATAATAATATCCTACTAGAGGATGCTTGTTTTGCGCATCATATCTGAGCGCCGACGCGACGTGACGTCATCGACGCCAGGTCTCGAGATAATGTGACCGGGTAGTACCTGGCCCCTGGCGGACTTCATCCAAAACAACATCATCATCTACAGTGCGGGGTCTTCCAGCGCCTGGGCCTCTCGTTCCTGGTACTCGACCCTCGCGATATGCATTAACAATGCGCAAAATAATTTCGTAGTTTGTCGGCGTACGATTAGGATACCGTTCCGCATACAATCGTGCAGCCAACCTCGCATTGTAAGTTACGTTCCCGCAAGTCGAAACTCGCCTGGTTTCACCATAAATTAGATGCATGTCTGCGTACTCGCTATGAGAGTAAGAGACGTTGGGATTCGCCATCGTGCGCGTTTCACAAAATTCCTAAGAAAATCAGAGTCCGGTTGAGCGCTGAGTCGTCGTTTCCACTTTACAATAGTCCAAATTCACAAGCAAAACAGAGTCCAGTAGAAAAGCCAAAAACACGTTGAAAACCACAAAACAAAATGCAGAGGCATAGAGAACACGTCGGTAGCACGAAACGCAAGGTAACGAACTGGCTTGACTGGCTGGGGCTGGTCTGGCTGGCTGGTCACTTGGTCAAGTATCTGCTATCGCCGTCTCTTTCTTTTTAAATTTTATAGCGTTTCTTTTGTTATTCAGAAACCGTGTTAGGCCGCCCAGGCAAATGGCAGGTAAAATGTGTATGACGTCATCTTCGCCTCAACAGCTTTAATCCCACTCTCACGTATTGTGTAAAGAATCAAAGGGCAAGTGTTACACCATTTTGGAATCGGCATGGCATAGGGAAGTTTTTAAAGGTATTTGTTCATTATGTTCGAATTTTTTTTCACGGTGGCTGCTCAAAGTCGAAACTATTATTTTTATTTGAGAATAAAATTGAGATTGACTATCAACTGTCGTTATTCCACATTACTTGTCGACTAAGTATTGTTTGTTTCATAATAAGTAACTATTGTTGAGGGAGTACATATAAAAAAAGTAAAATAAAGTGCATTTGAAAAAATCTCTGATACAAACATTATAAAAAAATGGTGAATTTAAAAAAATTACTAAAACTGGTTATAACTCAAAACCCACGAAACTTTTTTATGGGCATGTTAGGCTTGTTCAATGCGTCTTGGGCCCATCTACCTCCGGTGTCAGTGTGACGTGCTAATTTTGGGACACTCTGTATAGTTATTAAGTGGACGTAGATGGCCAAAACTGTACGGTATAGCGATTAATACTCAAAGAAGCCCGGGCCAATTTTGATAAAAACCAAAACTGCATCATATCCCAGTTAGCCAGGGCCCGGGATCAAATCCCGGTTCAGAGCTCCTCAGATCCAGATTTACTTGTGCTTGCCTGAACAGCAATGATGTTAATTTGTTATCTCGCTTAGGCTGCGCAGTATTTTCGCCAGTTCCTGCGGTGACTCCGCCATTATCACAATGTCATTGGCAAAGCGAAGATGTGAAATGAACTCTCCGCTTACGTTTATGCCTCGTCCATTCCAGTCTAGTGTTTTAAAGACGCCCTCCAGCGCGGCGGTAAACAGTTTTGGGGAAATAACATCTCCCTGTCTCACGCCGTGCTGAAGATGTATCGGTCTTGTTTGTACACCCTGTACTTGGACGGACATCGTAGCGGAGTCATACAGACATTTCAACATCTCCACGTAACGCCAGTCAACTTGGCATCGCTGCAAGGACTGCAGAACAGACCAAGTTTCGATGGAGTCGAAGGCTTTCTCGTAGTCAACAAACGCTGGACATAAAGGTTGATTATACTCTTGTATTTTCTGTATAATCTGCCTTAGCGTGTGAATGTGGTCCACGGTGCTGTAGCCTTTTCGAAACCCAGCTTGCTCTGGAGGTTGGAAGTCGTCGAATCGTTGGACGAGACGATTCGTGATAACTCTTGAGAACAGCTTGTAGAACTGCGAGCTTCTCTAAATATTCATGAATAATTTTGATTACATAAACTCGTTCCTTGCTTATGCTCACATCTCGCGATATCTTCCACTGCTTTATTCTTCGATCTTCACATATCAGTCGTTTCACTTGACCCACAGTTTCTTCCGTGACTGCTGAAATAGGTCGTCCATTACGAGGATCGTCTTCCAAGCTCTCACGACCATGTTTAAATTGCTTCGACCAAAACTTTGCACTTTGTTTGATCTACGTTGGTGAATTCCCTTCTTTTGAGGAATTCAATCATAGTCAAAGTCAAAGTCAAAAAGTATTTATTGCCACAACATGTACACAGAAATACAGAAAATACATGTTAAACTAGAGAACTTAACTAAAAATAATAATAGTATTCCTCCGCACTTAATGTGGCAAAAGGAACAATCTCAGACATGTTGCGTGTTGTGTAGCAACAACGCAATGCTGGTTTTCAGACTGCCCCTTTTACTATGCTAAACTTAAAAAATATTAGATGAATACTCTGCAATAAAATTAAAGTGGAGGTCATCTTATAATTTTCTATAATATGCGGAGTCATCTATATAAGAGCGCTTTACACAATTAATTTACAGATAATAAACAGAAAGACAGCAATGTTTGTATGTAACAGTACACTAAAAAATATAATTAAATAATAAATAAATAAATAATAAAAAAGAATAATACCTAAAAAATAAAATAAAAAAGTGTTTATATGAAAAGTGTTTATGAAATCTTAAATAAAATGTCATATTTATATACTTGTAATATAATATCATAGCGCGTTGATGTGCAATTTTAAATAATTGCCTTTTTTCTTCTACCATTTTGAATTCAATTACGAACAAATATAAGCACTGCGGTATTTTAAAAAAGAATACACAAGCCGTATGACGCTAAGTGGCTAGCAGTAGCGAAGGGTCCATATAACACGATTCCCATCGGCTTGTTTAGGAAGTGGCATCCATACTACATTTCTTTATTCCGTGCTCTTCGCTTTGTCAAGCATTTCCATAAATCCTAATACGACTAAATACACTTGGCTGACATGGAGTTGAAAAGTACAAAAAAATATCTTTTCCTTGGTTGCTTTTCCGAGTAAGGCAATTTATTGGTCCGGCTTCCCTTTTTTAAATGTTCACCCTTCGCCACTGGTGGCTAGTCTCATTTTTGCATTAAAACTAGTAAACTGTTAATATGTGTAAAGTTGATGTGCTTCCAGGACCAGCTGCTGTTCTGCGATGACTGCGACCGCGGCTACCACATGTACTGCCTGGCGCCGCCGCTCGACATGCCGCCCGAGGGCTCGTGGTCGTGCGCGCTCTGTATCGCGCAGTTCCACACGCACAAGTGAGATGTAAGTAGTTCTGCGACGACTGCGACCGCGGCTATCA
Organism: Ypsolopha scabrella; assembly: GCA_910592155.1. NCBI lineage: Eukaryota > Metazoa > Arthropoda > Insecta > Lepidoptera > Ypsolophidae > Ypsolopha > Ypsolopha scabrella. The sequence continues at coordinate 10,494,166 of OU342981.1, read as the reverse complement.
CATGTACTGCCTGGCGCCGCCGCTCGACATGCCGCCCGAGGGCTCGTGGTCGTGCGCGCTCTGTATCGCGCAGTTCCACACGCACAAGTGAGATGTAAGTAGTTCTGCGACGACTGCGACCGCGGCTACCACATGTACTGCCTGACGCCGCCGCTCGACATGCCGCCCGAGGGCTCGTGGTCGTGCGCGCTCTGTATCGCGCAGTTCCACACGCACAAGTGAGATGTAAGTAGTTCTGCGACGACTGCGACCGCGGCTACCACATGTACTGCCTGGAGCCGCCGCTCGACATGCCGCCCGAGGGCTCGTGGTCGTGCGCGCTCTGTATCGCGCAGTTCCACACGCACAAGTAAGATGTAAGTAGTTCTGCGACGACTGCGACCGCGGCTATCACATGTACTGCCTGGCGCCGCCGCTCGACATGCCGCCCGAGGGCTCGTGGTCGTGCGCGCTCTGTATCGCGCAGTTCCACACGCACAAGTGAGATGTAAGTAGTTCTGCGACGACTGCGACCGCGGCTATCACATGTACTGCCTGGCGCCGCCGCTCGACATGCCGCCCGAGGGCTCGTGGTCGTGCGCGCTCTGTATCGCGCAGTTCCACACGCACAAGAGAGATGTAAGTAGTTCTGCGACGACTGCGACCGCGGCTACCACATGTACTGCCTGGCGCCGCCGCTCGACATGCCGCCTGAGGGCTCGTGGTCGTGCGCGCTCTGTATCGCGCAGTTCCACACGCACAAGTGAGATGTAAGTAGTTCTGCGACGACTGCGACCGCGGCTACCACATGTACTGCCTGGAGCCGCCGCTCGACATGCCGCCCGAGGGCTCGTGGTCGTGCGCGCTCTGTATCGCGCAGTTCCACACGCACAAGTGAGATGTAAGTAGTTCTGCGACGACTGCGACCGCGGCTACCACATGTACTGCCTGGCGCCGCCGCTCGACATGCCGCCCGAGGGCTCGTGGTCGTGCGCGCTCTGTATCGCGCAGTTCCACACGCACAAGAGAGATGTAAGTAGTTCTGCGACGACTGCGACCGCGGCTACCACATGTACTGCCTGGCTCCGCCGCTCGACATGCCGCCCGAGGGCTCGTGGTCGTGCGCGCTCTGTATCGCGCAGTTCCACACGCACAAGTGAGATGTAAGTAGTTCTGCGACGACTGCGACCGCGGCTACCACATGTACTGCCTGGCGCCGCCGCTCGACATGCCGCCCGAGGGCTCGTGGTCGTGCGCGCTCTGTATCGCGCAGTTCCACACGCACAAGTGAGATGTAAGTAGTTCTGCGACGACTGCGACCGCGGCTACCACATGTACTGCCTGGCTCCGCCGCTCGACATGCCGCCCGAGGGCTCGTGGTCGTGCGCGCTCTGTATCGCGCAGTTCCACACGCACAAGAGAGATGTAAGTAGTTCTGCGACGACTGCGACCGCGGCTACCACATGTACTGCCTGGCGCCGCCGCTCGACATGCCGCCCGAGGGCTCGTGGTCGTGCGCGCTCTGTATCGCGCAGTTCCACACGCACAAGTGAGATGTAAGTAGTTCTGCGACGACTGCGACCGCGGCTACCACATGTACTGACATCGTCAACGTTTGACAAATGGACACGCAGGACGAGTCGTTTTATCGAGGCGATGATCACGTGATAAAGCTTACAGGTGTCATGTCGATGACATAATAGTACTACGTACAGAAGATCCACTCTTCAGACACTTGAATAAAAAACTGCTCAGCCAATAAAGTATGACTCACGCAGGTAATAATTAGGCCAAGTGCGAGTCGGGCTCTCGCGCAAACGGTTCCATACTACCACACGATACGGGTACGGAACCCTAAAAACATGGGGCATAACAAAAACATAGATGCCATACCAACATTAAGGCGCAAAAATGAGTACGGAACCCTAATTTCTACAAAAATTATACCATATTTGAAATTTTGTATGTATTACCGTCTTTAAGATATAGTTGATAACGAATAACGTTAAAAACATGCAAATTTTTCGTTTATTGTATTGGATTTGTGTTTCTTTATTTTATTATTTGTCGTGAAAGAGGCCATAGTAACACGTTTTCTGAAAAATCTCCAACTGGCTGCCTATTACGGTTGGAACTGTAGACCCCTGTGACAGACGGACAGACAGACAGCGGAGGCTTAGTAATAGGGTTCCGTTTGGCACCCTTCGGGTACGCAACCCTAAAAATGTGCAGATTGATTAACTAAATGACGTTTTCCTCAAATTGGGCTTGCTGTTGATGAGCCTATTCTTTTCCTGTATGAGGCGGATCATTTGTTTTTTTTTGTAAAAATTTAGTTTATAAGCATTGACCTCTCATAAACAACAAGACACATAGTACATATCTAGGAAAAGTTCGTCGGAAAGTGTCCGAACGTGCGACGTGCATAGTAGCAAAAATCTTCAACCAAATTAAGACGTTATGTCGTTAACATAAGAGGCAATGTCAGTTATACGAAATCGTCATTCGAACTAGACAAAATTCATCGCGGACACTTTTTGAGCGAGATTGTGAGTCTAGTCACAGTATAGGTAACAACAGTAGTTTAACTAGGCGGTGTCCTTAAAATCAATACCTACTGCCGCTCGGTGCCTAAACACGCGGTAGGGCTGCCAACTGACTGTTTACGTATTTGATAATGCTATATTATTTTTATAAAAGTTGTATATAAGCAACCATTCAATGCACAACATACTCTGTAATTTCGTGCCATAATTTACGAAAATGCGCGGGAACGTCACAGGGACAACGTGCGTGCGACCGCGACTGTCGTAAACCGAGTTGAACCGAGTTTTGGGGGGGTTCGTTTCGGCATGTTTGTATGGAGATAGAATACTATTATTTATACTATAGTCTAGTTGTTTATAAGAGGTCAATGTTTATAAGATACTTTTTATTTTTCAGGTTCAAAATGGTGACCGGAGCTTGTTTGCAACATGTGTCAGGTACTAAGCTGTACAATAAGTATATTGATCAAACGATCCAAGGTTATCTTGTCATTGTATCTAAGATTTTACTGCTTCTGTGTATAGATTGTTCGACAAATATTGAAAATACTATGTATTGTTAATAAAGAAATTGGTACACTTTGCAGTCAATGAGGATGTTGCCCGGAATCTATCTTGTAACCTATTATATACATAAAATAAACTTTAAATTACTTATCAAATTGCAGCTCGATGGTACTGGGGACTTAGAACGGAGGACAGAAAGAGTTTATTGTGGAAGAGTCTTAAGCTGTCTTTTTTGTATCTAAAAAACCCGGCCAAGTGCGAGTTGGACTTGCGCACGTAGGGTTCCGTACTATTATCTATAAAAACAGCAAAAAATCACGTTAGTTGTATGAGAGCCTTCGTTAATTTTTATTTTATCCTGTTTTTTAGTATTTTTTGTTATAGCGGCAACAGAAATACATCATCTGTGAAAATTTCAACTGTCTAACTATCACGGTTCATGAGATACAGCCTGGTGACAGACAGACAAACAGACGGTTACCCTTTGGTTACCTTTTGGGTACGGAACCCTAAAAATCAATTAAGTTTGATGGCTCAAGTCTCTTTTTGTGCTACGTTCTAGGTCCCCTGGTAGTTTTAAATTTTTTCGCGTACCAACAATTATGCAGCGAGTTTTCGCAAAAAGACTTGAATTTGTAGAATCCTTTAAAAATACTAAAAATATCGGATAAAGATCTTTCTCGTCCTTCAAACGAGAAATGACATTAAAATAAAAGATTTTTTGTTAACGTTTACAAAAATCCTTTGCAAACATTTACAGAAATCCATACAAGAAAGTGTCCATAAGTGTCAAACAACGCATAATTTACAGGAACCTTGCTATTCATGACCACCTCAAAAGAAAGACGCTGTTTATTATTATTATTATGATTCTTTCACCCGTATTACAATTCAGTAAGAGTTAACTTACGTGTCTCCTTTTGTTGTGGTGTAGGAGGTGGCAACGTCCTTGACAAATAATCGTGACCCGTAGATTAAAACATGTTGCCATAGGTTAGTGTAAGTTAAGGGTGACCGTAAACATGCGACTAAACATAGTCAGTAAACGCACAATGCTTCTTATATGAGAGATTGTGCTTTGTAGATACATTTAGCAAGTAAGTACCGATCTAAATACTATTCTTCGCGGCCTAGTTAATAAAAGTAGTATTCTTTTTTTGTTTTTGTGGGTCTGCCTTTGTGAAGCAACCGTCCATTGGAAATCCTCTGCTTTTTCTTTAAATGTTTAATACATTTTAAATGGTAATTTAAACATTCAGGGTGTCCCATATTTTTCAATGTATTTGATTTTTAAACGCACACCCTCTAATTTTATTAAATAGCCGCTAAAAAACTTCTAAAATAGGTTTGAAGAAATTTAGCTTGCTGAAACCCGTGCCCGACTTGCGTGCAAACATGTGAGGAATTTTATTCTTCCATAGTATGACAAATTTAAAAATCATGAAATTTGCCGTTTTTGTAATATTTATCTTTAATAGTAACTGTTGTAAAATTAAAAATTCATATAAAGCCGCGACTTGAAGTAAAATAGTCTTTCTTTATGGTAATTTACGGTTTTCTAAAATAAAAACTATTATATTATCTAACATTAAAAAACTTGGTTATTTGTAGTTTTACGTCAATTGCTATGAATAAATGTTGAAAAAAACAAATGCAAAATTCCCCATGTGCAGGTTGGCACGGGTTAATGAAAGCCAAATAAATGTCTTCAACATTATTTTACAAGTGTTTAATAAATAAAATGAAAGGGTATGCGTTAAAACTGAATAGATACTTGAAAATTATGGGACACCCTAATTGTGTATGAGTTATATAAGACAAAAAAAATTACTCCTAATGGGGATATAAAGATTTTAGTCGCATGTTTGAGGTCACCTTGAAAGATTGTAATTATTTTAATAAAGTCTGCTTTCGATCACTGCTTAGTGATAATATAAACATGCATACATAATGTTTCCTACATTTGATTAATGCGTTGTTTCTACCTCTGCCGGTGCTCGGTTAAGGAATAATTCTTAAACGTCAGGCTCAAGTTATGGCCGTCTTACTTAACGCCTCTACATCGGATCGGTATCGACCAGCAGTTCCGTCTTGCACGGTGTTCATAAATATAGCTCATTTACAATAATTAATAAGACTTAAGGCGCATAGGCAAGCGTTTTAGTACAACTTTTGTTAATCCTTTTCTCAGTTGTTTTTCGTTATAGAGGAAAGTATAAGACCTCTATCATTTGGTACTGATAGATTAAAAGGCACCATTTTGCCAAAATTTTGAATATTGATTTTGTTTTAAATATATCATGCTGGACAGATTTACATACAATTGTTTGCTCGCCTTACCAAAATTTTACATTTGATTCAGACAGTGGCGAAAAACAACAGAGAAAAGAGTTAAAGAAAAAAGGATGGATTTCCGGCTAGTACGCGCTCATAGCCGTGGCTAGGTAAGGGCCAGTGGTCGCGACCCCCCCCCCCTACCGCCCCCGCTTTGGGGGGCACAAGCCTCACTTTTTTCATAAACAATCCTATTTTTGTGTGTGGTTATGACTTATTTAGACAGCGAATGTTTAGCAGTTTCGTTTCGAGTGACCACGTACAACCCGGTCACATTATCTCGAGACCTGGCGTCGATGACGTCACGTCGCGTCGGCGCTCAGATATGGTGCGCAAAACAAGCATCCTCTAGTAGGATATTATTATAAACAATAAGATTTCCAACAAAACAAATATTGTGTTAATTAATTTAATGTAGGTAATATTATTATAATGATATGATTAAAATGATGAAAAATAAATGAAACAATCTTGGTTAAGTGGGTACAAGCAGTGTTTATTACACAAAACTACGGACTAAAAATAGTAACAAAAATGTCCAAACTTAACAAAAATATATATAAAATATAAGAAATGGTGCGCAAAACAAGCATCCTCTAGTAGGATATTATTTTAAGCAATAAGATTTCCAACAAAACAAATATTGTGTTAATTAATTTAATGTAGGTAAGATTAAATTTCTTGCTTCACTGTGAATAGTTTTTCCCATATTTGAAAAAACTTTCACTGTCCCACTTCAAAGCAACGAAATAGTAACAAAAATGTCCAAACTAAACCAAAATGTCCGAACTTAACAAAAATGTCCAACGTTGCAACAAAAACAATATTTTAACGTAACAGCAATAACAATAAAAGTCCAAACGTAACAATGGAATGTTTAAAAATATACCACGAAAACAAGTCGACGCGTATCGGCAACGAAAGTGCTAACCGTACTGACGCGCCGTGGCGAGCGCGGGGAGGTGAAAGGAGAACGGGGCGGGTGGTTCGCATTCCAGCGAGGTCTCGTGATAATGTGACCGGGTTGTAAACACTGCCTCGGGATACAGATAGTTGTTGGTGGCTTCATGAGTTGGAGCTGGGGGCTCCGGGCTGCCCCCCTCCAGCTACTAATCCTAATTACGCCAATAGTGGCGCTATACAGGGTGTAAATGCAAAGTCAAGAATCCCTTTAGGGTATGAAAGTATACACGATTCTGATGTCATTACGAGAAAAAAATATATACCTTGAATTTTCACCAAAAATTCCATCATTTTTCCAAGCTATGGCTACGCAGCTCACCGGCCTCTCCACACACCTAATTGCACCCCGCAACCCGCACCCCTCATCCGAGTGGCCAGCGACCAGTGAGGGTGTCCACGGGATTAGTGTATTTTGAGTAAAGAAAATCGTCTTATTGTGAGGTACTGGTACTTTATTTAGAGATCCCAGTATTTAAAATAAAATCTTTACCGATCATTCTAACACACCCTTAAAGGATTCTTGCCTTTGCTTTTACACCCGGTATAAGTAAGCGAGATGAGCAATATTCATTTTGTCCCTTTTCTGGACTACAGCTTGCGGCATGAAAGACTAGCGGTGACCGTTACTGCGCAGAAAGATAAGGTGTCGTGGCGGGCCTACGTAGTCATGCGTAAGCGCTGATTGGCTCATCGATTGTACCAATGCGCAGCAGTCCCCTCCGCGTTTAGTTCGCCGCAATACTTTCGTGCCGCGGGCTGTACCGGTTGGTCTTATTAAAATACAACTAGTACGCTGATGCGGCGAGCCAATCCGGTGTAGAGAATGAGTTGTGTGTACGACGACCATGGGGCGTTAGATGTGAGCGGGATGAGCAGAGTAAGCACAAAGCTGTATTTTACACACCGGGTTTAAGCTTGTTGCTAAGTTGACAGCGTACATTTGCTAAACTAAATTAAATCAACCGATCAAATTCATACTGAGACTCGGTTACTATTCAGGAACTAGGTTCATATATTTTTATGTTCCCTTACTGGTTGGACTAGTTTAAGTACAATTCCTAGTCTAGGCAGTAAGGAAGCAAAAAAAAAATGTTTTTAGAATTTCACCAAAAGGGTAAGGAAGCTTATTTCTGATCACTAACCGAGTCTCCAGTATGAATTTGGTCGGTTAATTTAATATCACTTTGTATAGATACTCTACTGTTCAACCTGAGCATTCATATGAATTCAAGTTTGGAGCAAATATAAATAAATATTAACGCGTTTTTTTTATTCAACGTCACGCGCCTCGTTCTATATAGTAGTACTTACGCGCACTAAGGTCCCTGAGGGCAGACATCAAGCGCAAGGCTCCGTACAAACGCGATCACAAAATTATGATATTTCTGTGGGATGTTTTTATAATATTTTAGGCTAAGTCAATTCTCATTACCTACAGCAATGCCCAAATAGGGACAAAAATCATGAAATTTGAATCATCAAATCAAATATTCCGAAAAACGTTAATTTGATGTTTTTTTACCATAGTTGTAGCCGAATCGGTTTTTATTATTTTAGATAAAATCAAAAAATATATATATTTACGCAAACAAAAAATATATTTGGAAACGTCCACAATCATGCCAAAATCATGTTTCTCCTGACCTGACACAAGTTTTAAATATTGCGCCCGCGACAAATTAAACGATTGTATTGTATTGTACTGTATTTGTAATAGCGAAATGAAACAGCATTTGGCCGCCCTCATAACAGAGTTGGTCGCGTCACGATGTCTGCTCTTAAGCAAAAGTTTGAGCTCCAAAACAAAATTTGGTATTTTCATATTATGCTATATTTTTTCTGGTACATACTGTTCTAGGTTCTATTCTAGAGCAGTGTTTTGCGGTTTCAGTGGAATAATAAAGAGTTTCCGTTTTCTGGTACTTTTCAAACCTAACAAAAAAGTATATCATCAGTACATGTTAGCTTTACCCTTTCATACCTAACAAGATTTCATTGAATTTCAATAAATATCTAATATTTAAAGCTTTAAGTTTCTTCTCAACTTCCTTGTATGCCTTCGACAAATTACAAGAGCATAAAGTTATTCATGATGTTTTTCTCAATGAACAGTTTTTAATTTTTGTACCATTACAAGTTAGTGCTTTGCTACTTTTTTAAGCATTCCAGTAAAAGTAACAATTCGTTATGTTTTAGAACGATGTGTCCTAAAGCACTAAATCATATAGCTTTACATCAAATTTCGTCACGTTTCGTGGCGCTTTTTGTAACATGGGCGCTGGCAGAATTATTTATTGTCAGGGGGTGTATCTATTTACCTATACATTATATAATACTTTTTGCATCCTTATAATTATAGAAACGAGATTTTTCGGGACATATTCGTAATATTTTTTTTCCTTTACCATTAAATGAAACCACATATTCTACGGATCATACTGAACCACTTTTCCCAGGAATCATACCCGAGCTAACTATTAGTTTAGGAAATATTTGAGTTCCAAGCAAAAATGCGTGAACGACATAGGGGCGTTTTTCGAAACAGGCAACGTCGTCCGTAAAACAGCTGTTACGGTGCAGCGTTCTAAAATAGACCTTCCTCCTACGAGATAAAGTCTTTGAGTTACAGTTGAATATCTTTGTCTCCGAAGATTTGCGCGGGTTTTTTTCTTCAGAGAGTTGTTCAGTATGGTCAGTAGAGTTAGTGGTTTTATTTAATGGTCGCACTCTATTTACTGTATAAGGTGACTTTTATTTATGCAGCCAAAAGCTTACTGAAGACTCTGTAAGTGCTCAGTATCAAGGTTCGATGACCCTTTTTTGTGAAATTCGTAAATTATTATTTTCGTCGTCCTTACAAACGCAAGCCCAGCCCGAGTCAATTACTATGGGACGTCAAGATTTTATTTTGCGATATTAGCAAAAAGTGTTATCGATCCGTGTTACTGATCACCTTATATATTTTTTTTCAACTGCAACCCCTCCCGGCGCCCATGATTTTTAATTATAGTATCTCTTATACCAGATCCATAAAATTTTGATCGGTGTTTCTCTCCTTGTAAACCTTAAACCGAATCTAGACACGGCAGCGTGTCCAAGGCCGTAACATTATATAAGATAGATATTTCTATATGTAGGTACCTTGTTGGTATTGCAAAAAATAATGTGCATATATACGGGTTGAAAATTAACCCTCTAGCTATAACAAAGGAAACTGTTCTATGTTCGAAATAAAAAATACATTTGTTACTTTTGTCATGATTTATAATTTAAAAAGTTATCGACCGCCAAGGAAGCACTAATACTCCGCTGATAGAGACGACGCTCTACAAAACCTATGTGTACATAGGTGCATTATTTACCTCCGGAAATATGTACGGTTTATTGTCAGCACAGAGGAAAATAAATTGTCATCGCGTAGGATTGCAATTTTTTCGGAATTTGAAAAACAAAAAAAAATAAAAAACCTTTTCCGCTTTTGTGTTCTATTAGTGATTCTGATTCATAGAGTTCTATAAAGCTGAAGGGTTCATTTTCAACCTGTATATATGAATAAATAAATGAGCAAAAGCTATCGGTAAATAATAAATATAATAATAAAATACTATGTATCTGGTATAAAACAAAACTTATAAATAAGTAATTAATTAGGTATTCGCTTACGTAAAGTTGTAAGTCAAGCTGTGATCAGTTTAGGAAGGTTGTGATGGATTTGGGAGGTTTTCATTATACTTTAAAACTTTTTTTACTTTAAAAGTAGCTTTACGAAATCCGAATTTCCGAGTGACGAACAACCATTATAAAGAAGTAGGCATTCTCACACAGAGTGGACGGAAACGAAAACATAAAAAATAAATAAATTATTTTATAATAAATATAAGAAAAACTTAATATTTTATTTAACTTTAAACTGACATAATGATTTTGTTTAATTAAATATGGCAATAGTGGGGCGATAGTACCACAATAGCCCGCCCTAAAACCAACCAGGCATTATTTGGATTATGTATGTATGACATGCATGACTATTGATTCGCCCGCTCTGTATGAAATTCCTTCGTTGACAATGAAATGCTTTAGTTGTGACTATTTTTATAGTTTTTCTTAATGTCAGAAATGTACAAAAATAATTATTTAGAACTCTGATTATTGTACCTATTCTACGAGTTATTTTTGAACATTTGGGATAATTTAGATGTAATATTTGTATAAATGAATTAGAATTATTTTATTAGTTATTTCTCCCAGTCGTTAAGGGATCGGAAATGAATTTGCTAGGTCTATATATTTTATGTAGTAACACTGAGATTTCCAAACTGTAATGAGTGTCATACTATGTGTGTTGACGTAATAAATGGAAATTATGAAATTAACTTTTTTTTATTCTACACTACCACCTATACAACGTGTAACGAAAAGGTGTAGTCATATTTCAGGGCTCAAAACTGGACATGGTGCTGACGATCCTGTATTCAAATTTTCGGGCGGATCTGTGCTACATCAAATTTCCATACATTTTAAAAATTACTTTTCCTATTAATTTCAAAACGTAAAGAAAGAAAGAGAGAAAAGCAATTTATTTTAAATACCTCCAACAATACACAAAATAGACGTGAAAAATCACACATAACTAGAATTAACAAAGAGTAAGAATGTATAACATAATAAATATAAGTAGCAGGATTTTAACATTTAGAAAAAGGTGGTAAATAAAAAGGGAATCAACTCAGCTTAGTGCTGCGGTAAGTGCCACAGCGCTGTTATTCTGTTGAACCCTGAAACTAAAATTAAAACTTAAACTATACCTATGCTAGGTGGCTTATATCTAAGGATTGATTTATTAACTAGGAATTGGAATGTGCGGGAAGTATGTACATATATAAAAATATATATCTACAAAAAATAAATATACCTATATAAAAATATATAACAACAATTTTTTCTTGATTAGGGTTATTTTTGTTTTTGTTTTTCTAAAAGATATTTTTTCAATTTGATCCGAAATGTTTCCTTTGTTTTGCATTCTCGAATGGGAGGGGGCAAATCATTCCATACCTTTGACTCCCTGTATCGAAACCATCAACAACCATGTCGTATTCTAGCCAGATCGTGACCTGTGAATTCAGTTTACTCACATTTACGTTGCTCTCTCTGTTTTGCAGAGCAGCTAGTATAGCATAGCAAACCATATCGAGCTCGATAGCGCTTGATACAGTGCTGTCTCACTCTGTTGATGTACCTAAAGAGGGACAGATAGTGTATACCGAGCTGTCAAAGCTGGAGTTTTGAAGTTATCCCTTCCCTATGCATATTTTTAATTTGGTCAGTTGTGTACTATCCATTCGGGTGTAATGTGATATTTTTGCCAAGTTATAAAAAAAGGTCTTTCTAACCAACGAATATTACGATATGAATGTGTGTATTGGTCGGTACAGCGAATGGTAGGTAGTCTGCGATATGCTCGAGCGATTTGTTGATAGCAATCGATTGACTAGCCGCCTCGCTCGGGCATAGTACCAGGCGCGCAGGAATCAAAGAGACAGATACGTAAATGTGATTGTGTGTGTCGGTCGGTACAGCGAATGGTAAGTAGTCTGCGATATGCTCGAGCGATTTGTTGATAGCAATCGATTGACTAGCCGCCTCGCTCGGGCATAGTACCAGGCGCGCAGGAATCAAAGAGACGGATACGTAAATGTGATTGTGTGTGTCGGTCGGTACAGCGAATGGTAGGCAGTCTGCGATATGCTCGAGCGATTTGTTGATGGCATATTAGAACACTCGATTGACTAGCCGCCTCGCTCGGGCATTGTACCAGGCGCGCAGGAATCAAAGAGACAGATACGTAAATGTGATTGTGTGTGTCGGTCGGTACAGCGAATGGTAGGTAGTCTGCGATATGCTCGAACGATTTGTTGATGGCATATTAGAACACTCGATTGACTAGCCGCCTCGCTCGGGCATAGTACCAGGCGCGCAGGAATCAAAGAGACAGATACGTAAATGTGATTGTGTGTGTCGGCCGGTACAGCGAATGGTAGGTAGTCTGCGATTTGTTGATAGCAATCGATTGACTAGCCGCCTCGCTCGGGCATAGTACCAGGCACGCAGGAATCAAAGAGACAGATACGTAAATGTGATTGTGTGTGTCTGTCGGTACAGCGAATGGTAGGTAGTCTGCGATATGCCCGAGCGATTTGTTGATAGCAATCGATTGACTAGCCGCCTCGCTCGGGCATAGTACCAGGCGCGCAGGAATCAAAGAGACAGATAAGTAAATGTAATTGTGTGTGTCGGTCGGTACAGCGAATGGTAGGTAGTCTGCGATATGCTCGAGCGATTTGTTGATAGCAATCGATTGACTAGCCGCCTCGCTCGGGCATAGTACCAGGCGCGCAGGATTCAAAAAGACAGCTACGTAAATGTGAGTAAATCGAGTTCACGGGCCACGACCTCGTTAGTGACGCAAAATATTTGTTTACGTTTTGAAATGATAAGAAAAAGTAATTTTTTTATTTTGAGGAACCTAATAACCTACCAACAGCGTATAGATACTCTATTATTATGCAATGAAATAAGTTTCGGTAGTAGGTACTAAATTCAATATTCTACACAACAAGGATTTACAATTAAAAAATGCGTATATTTCTTTATTTATTTATTGGAACAATTCACTACTTTGTATGATATGAAACCAAAACATTTTGGCATTAAAATCGAAACTTTCTACAAGCTAAAATTGCACATTCTACTTGGAATATTAGCTACTATGATATGCTAATACTAAACTATGGTTTTACTATGTTTCCTTCAACTGTAGAGTACTGTAACCAAATATCTCACGCTCATTTTGTTCGGTGGATATCACGTTACGTAAAGTGGCTGCCTATTGGCTTATATAGGCATCGATCTGAAAGTTAAGTAACTAATAGGAAGTAACATCGTCCTGATAGTACTCTACAGTAAAAAGGGTATACATTTTCTTAATGTTTTGTAACAAATCCTTCATCATACATTTATATTGAAAAGGAGATTAAATAACGAGAGTTGACTCGGCAGGATTTGGAACAATCTTGCATAGAGATCTTTACTCTACATCTAAGACTAAATTCATTAAAATTTGCTGATAAAGGAAAACAAAATGAAATAACAAATCAAGAAATTTTAAGTAACGACATGAATAATATCACTAGGTAATTTATACAAAAAAACAATCTAAATTCATATAAAAATAACAAAATTATTGCTATGCGCGATGATGAATGAGAATTAGTTATTTAATAATTATTGTTATGTCAGATCTCATTACAATATTATATTTATTTTTTCATGAATTAATGTAAATGTCGCCCGGAAACTGAAGTTTGGTCTTTAAAAACAAGACTAGTAGGGTGTTTAAAAAAGGGCATAAAGCGGAGAGCTTCAAGTTTACATAAAATGTATAAGCCCTGCAAACGTGTAAGTCGGACTTAGTTTGGACCCTTATACGGCACCATAGTAAACCTTTTAAAATAGAAATACATATACGAAAAAAATTTCTTTGTTCAGTATAGTAGCAGAGCAGAGTTGACAAAAGATTACTTGATGTTTTTCGTCGTAGTGTTTATTAGATCGTATGACATGTTAATCTATTTTTTTTATTTACTGTGAAAACAAAGCATCGTCTTCCTCTTTCGCAACACATGATAAATAATGACACAACTTGGTTATGTGAACAATGTGATTGTAGCTATATATACCGGGTGTAAATAGAGTGCGGCCATTAAAAACCACTTTTCCCAAGAGTCATACCCGCGGACAACCTTAATTTAAGTAGTCGGTCTTAGTCGGTAGAATATGTGGTTTCATTTAATGGTCGCACTCCATTTATACCCGGTATATAATAAATAACTTTATGTGTCTTTTACTGTGAAAATCTACGACAGAATTGATTTCCATACAAATCCAATCTGGCAGTTCCAGCAATCCGGCAATAAGTGAAAACATTCAGGTGCCGGCTTACCGAGCGCCTACTGTACTTCATACACAAGGTGAAATTAAATCAACCGACCAAATTCATACTGGAGACTCGGTTCGTGATCAGAAACAAGCTTCAATTACCCTTTTGGTGAAATTCCATAAATACATTTTTTTTCTCCCTTACTGACTGGACTAGGAATTGTACTTAAACTAGTCCAACCAGTAAGGGAGCAAAAATATATAAATTATTTATCGAATTTAGCCAAAAGGATTACTGGACTTAATTCCTGATCACTAATCGAGTTTCCAGTATGAATTTGGTCGGCTGATTTAATTTCAGCCTATATACTGATATAGGTAAATAAATTGTGTGTGTAAATAGAGTGCTACCATTAAATGAAACCACATATTCTTTGGATCATACTGAACCACTTTTCCCAAGAATCATACCCGCGCTAACTATTAGTTTAGGAAATATTTGTGTTTCAAACAAAAATGCATGAACTCTAACGCACCGACATAAGGGCGTTTTTTGAAACAGCGTCTTCCGTAAAACAGCTGTTACGGCGCAGCGTTCTAAAATAGACTTTCTTCCTACGAAATAAAGTCTTTAAGTTACAGTTGAATATCTTCTTCTCTGAAGATTTGCGTGGGTTTTTTTACAGAAAGTTGTTTTATTTAATGATCGCACTCTATTTACACCTGTATATACAAATAGAAATCCGACAAGTTTTTTTTTGTTTTACAGGCCTTTCTGAAAGTTTCATTCCCCCAAATACAAATACTGACTGTGAGTACCTACCTCCACAACACTTCTAGAATCTCATTCATATCAGGCGTAAGATAATTTTTAATACATTAATTTGGCTGTATTTGGTTCCGACCACTAAATAAAGTTCCAAATAACCAGAAATTTTGCAGGACTTATCAATTTCATGTAATGATGACCTTATGATAGATAGAGAAAAAATATGCGTAGTTTGACCTTTTTGAACCATGGTTAATATGGTCGCAAAGTCATTTTAAAGTAGTTTTGGAGAGTTTCTATATAAACTTTTCTAGTATATATGTTAACAATAGTAAATAACTGTAAATTAACAAAGTTATGTTTTAAATTAGGTATAGGATTACAGAAAACTGCGTAGTTTTGAGATTTTCGTTTTCACAAGACAATCGAAACTGTATTTATTGGGAACGTAAATTTATCATCCACATCTATTTCACTATCCATTAGTTTCTTTTATTTATAACAAAATAAACAGTACATTAGCTTGTGAAAACAAAGTCTAGATCACTTAAATTTATCCTTAAACTATTGTTAAACATTATATAAGTATATCGTCATGGTTAGAACTTAAATATAAAATTCAAAACTGACCATTTTATCAATATTATAGAAATAACAATATTTTTTCAATTTAAGTTATATCTATATTGTTTGAAGTAGAGAATGCTGAAAGAATCTGCTGCAAAAATACATTACATTTTGTGAACTATACAAGTGACATTTATTTTTGAAGCTAAGTTCATACTGGAGGCTTGGTAAGTGATCAGTATCACGGATCAATAATAGTGCTTGTGTTATTTGAAAAAGAAAATGTTGAGTTTTCATCGTACTGACTCGGGACGGCGCTTGCGTTTTCCGTACAATATTTTAGAATTTCTCGAAACAGTCTCCGAGCTTTGAAGCCGACTTACAGAGTCTTCGGTATGAATTTGGCTAAATAAATAAATTTCACCTTGTATATTTTTAAGGAGACTAGAACAACATGACCGAACAATTTTCGACATATTATTTATTGTTTCCTGTTACTATAGTACGACATCAGTTAGACTTTAATTAATTTGACCTTTTAATACACCACGCAAAAGTCAATGTATAAAGACATTATTTTGTTTCACTTACATTTCAGAACAAAAAGCTTGGTTTTCCTGTTAATTTATCAGTTTTGTCTACTTATGAATTTTATTAAGTATACAAAACTTTTAAACAATAATATAAAAGCAATACTTATGTACATTAACACATTGGAAGACAATTATGATTTTGTTGACAAAACTCAACATAATTTCATTTAAATTATGTTGTTGTAAATAACAAATATAACTATATGACACAGTGTAAATACTGATGACATTAACTAAAACTTCTCGTTCTACTGATTCTACTGAACAATCTTTGCACATCGTTGTCCAATACACTTTTCAGCAGGTTTAACATGGTTGCCCCTTTAACACCATTTGACAGAAAATATATGGGATTTACTGTCAAATGATGTTAAAGTGGCACAATGCTAGGCCGCCATGATACTTGAAAATGTTGTTTGTTTTGTGTATAAGTTCTTTAGTAATAAGTGGTTATATTTAATGTCAGCAGTACCTATCATCTGTATATTTCTTACACTTTATTATACAGGTTGAAAATGAGATCTGTGAATCAGAAAGACTATAGAACATGAACAGTAAAAAAAAAAGTTTTTTTTTTCTTTCTTTTTTCCAATTTTCGAATGAATAGCCAACCTACACGACGCGACATGTGACTGACAATAGATCGTACATATTATTTATTTTTGTGGAGCGTCGTCTCTATCACCGGAGTATTATGCTTCTTTAGACAGTCGATATTTTTTTTTAAATATGAATCATGACAAAAGAAACATGTAATTTTTTATTTCGAACATAGAACAGTTTCCTTTGTTATAGCTAGAGGTTTCATTTTCAAACGGTATAAATACACACCTATTCATTAAGGACCTATTGTAAAGGCGCAGTAGAAAATAGTTACTAGATACTTAAGAAAAAAAGGTAATTTTCCTGTATTGGCTATAGGGCAAAGATTTTAAATAAATTCAAAAGTTCACTACTTATATTTTTTTTTTCGTTAAGTTTGTAAGACTCAAAAAAATAAGTTAGGGATTTTTTTTTATAAATACACAACAGTCAAAATCGCATTAGAAAAATATAAAGTCTTGAAGTTGAGCTTTTTTCTTAAATATAAATAAAGTGCGGGTTCGTCAATCATGAGATAATATGTCAGGGTGCCTTTCTTTTAAATTTTTTACTACTTCACACAAAATGTGTTCCATTTTAGAAGTTATACCCTGACTGTTTATCCGAAGCTGGTGTTCAAGGCTGTCGCAAATTATGACGCCTCGGCACCGGAGCATCTCAAAGTATGCATTGAAATGTGAGCTTTAAATCGTGTTGCGTACGTGAACCCGCCATCCAGTAGCACAAAGATGTCACGTAGGTAAAACGCTTTAAAGTTCATATTTTATTTTAATGCTTTTCTTTTAAGTGTTCTGATGCCGATCCGTTGTAAGGTGCAAACACCTTCAACCGATCCTAAGTACGATATACATCCCGTCAGCGTCAGAGCCTGTCCACATCGCAGAGATTCTGCCTTGAGATCGGCGCCACACCGCGCCATGTGGACAGGCTCTCAGACCGCTGGGCGAGAGTGTGAGATGTGCGTGAGAAAGAGACCGCCTGAGCTTTGCCGGCGGCCTTTGTAACGTGACGTATTTTGTGTCAACTTGGGTAGTTGACGTTTCATAAACTTCCTATCTCTCGTGATCGGTCTGGCGAGGGGCGCGGGCGGGGCGGGGCATTACTCAGGCGCCATATTTAGCTTGCCACGTAATTCATTTTAACATTATTTCTTTGCTTAGCCCAAAAACGTAATAAAATACCTAAAAGTATATTTTCTACTTATAAAAGCTAAATTTTTTGCTACATATGTATTATAGAATGAGATAATATATTCATCTCCAATTTTATTTGATATATTATTTATTTTTCAAGGATTATATTTTTTAGAAGTTATGGCATATTTATTAACCTTAACTTTTAACTTTTATCCTAGTTGAGCGATGACGACTTAAAAGAAGAAGAAGAGTTATCTATCTAACAAGAACGTTAAAGTTATTATAATTTATTTGGTTTATTTTCTACAAAATTAATCAACAAACAGCACCTCAATATCACTGTGTGTTTGAATCGTTGTATCAAAAATGACAATTAAAGTATTTTTTATAAATATATAGTTTTTTTTGTTATACATTTCTATAACAAATAACAAGATTTTAATTAACCACAACAGACTTGAAAAGCGTCATAAAAATATTTGCAACAATTAAATAAAAATATATTTGTTTAACGATTCTGCAGTAGCACTTAGGTTTCGAGATAGGGGTATTCGTATATAGTAATTATATAACTTATAATTATAAAACTTAACATAATATTATATTATTTACTTCCTAAAGTACACGGGGCAATATCTATTAATAATATCACTATAAATTCATTTTGAGCCATAATCAACAAGTTATAATATTCTAACCGGCAAGTAATAAAATGATTTATGGTTATTTAATATTGCTGTTTTAAATAATATAATGTATATTATATATTTTAGTTCGAATGATAGTATTAGTTGACCATAAATATGGGCCACTCGGTGCAGGCGGCTGGAGGGGGCGGTATCGGGAGGGGCGAGCCTCCGCCTACAGGCACCACTTCTGGCATCTGCAAATTAAAATATTATTGTAAATTAACATCTTTTATTGCAATGTTCCGAAAAAACATGTGTTTATAAGGAGGAATCCGAAAATATTAATATTTGTATCTATTTTTTTGTTACCGTCAACTTGGCTTATTGGAAAAAATCATGTCTCTATAATGCGTATTAAGAGGATATGTCGCGCTTGCAAAGGTCACTGTTACTCCATGCCGAACGCCCCGCAGTGCGAGAGGGACGGATTCCGGAAAAATAGCAAAATGTCGGTATTAAATTAATATAAAATGAACGAAAATAGCTATCAAAATTTCCAACTGAAAAAATTTAGATATCGTTAAAATCTATCTAATAAAATATCTTTCAGGTCCGTATGTCACTCCTGTTTGTCATACTATAAAAAAAGAGTAGAAAAAGACCTCATTTCAATAATTATTTCTATCGAGCGAAAGTTCTGCAATCGCGTTTCTGTACTGAACAAAACTAGACAAAGGTTCCGAAATGTATATACAGTACGATTAAAATCGTTAACGATTCGGCCAACCTCGGTAATTGTCGTGAATCCCTCATCTCTCACATAGAGTTATCAATTTACAGATATGACCTTTAATTATATTACTCGTTGTCTTATTGAATACAATACAAGAACGATATGAGCAACAAAACCTCCTTTGTAGCTCAAAACTAACACAACCTTTATATTGAAATAAGAAAAATAATTGACTATTTTGACAGTAGGTAAGTATGACTTCTTAGTGTCAATAAAAATTAATTATTAATCCGACGTAATATCATATCAAACAGTAAAATATTGACTTATATATGTATTTTTTTATATATTGTTCACAAGTATTGCTTCAGTAAATAATGAATGTTCAAATTCATGTCGCTTCTGCATAATAAATTTCTTAGGTCTACCGGTTAGTAATGTCATCTTGGTAGGTGCTATACATTGCGTTTATGATACTTCAAATTGAATGCTACCTAAAAGAAATCGCGGTAATGTATTTCGTGTCATTTCCGTCTTGGGATTTAGGCGATGATATCCGAGAAAAGCCGAATCGTTAACTGATTTTAATCGCATTGTACTGATTTATCAAATTAGTGGCTTCATCTGAAAAGCAGGTATAACTTCAAAAAGTGCCATTTTTATCGCAATAGCCTATAAATGTATAGTACTGTGTGACCTAAACCCGCACTAGTCCATTTTTACGTGGAGAAACGTGACTTAGATGCGGGTTTATGTCATACTTGTGACTTAAGTAGTGCTATTGCACGGGAATTAGAACCATTTTTACACCGTGCGAAAATGAATCTACTAATTTCACAGATGCATACATAATCAACAAGAGAAGACACTTTTCAATGTTCTTTGATACTTTGAAATTCACTACACTTCTAGATTTAGTTTTCAGTTGGTATTTTAGTTGTTATTGGTATACCGGGTGTAAATAGAGTGCGACCATTAAATGAAACCACATATTCTACCGACCCTACTGAACCACTTTTCCCTAGAATCATACCCGCGGACACCCTTAGTATAGGAAATAATTGAGTTCCAAACAAAAATGCGTGAACCCTAACGCACCGACATACGGGCGAGTTTAGAGAGAGCGTCGTCCGTGAGACCTGCAGCTGCGAGTGTCCGCGGGCGTGATTCTTGGGAGAAGTGGTTCAGTAGGGTCGGTAGAATATGTGGTTTCATTTAATGATCGCACTCTATTTACACCCGGTGTAATTGGTACTCGTATTTTTTTTTTAATGGCGGGTTTGTGTCATATCCGCTATAAAGTAGTAGACAATGCTTGCACGGCGTTAGCGCCCGAGCCATACAATAATGGACTTCTTAAGTCACACGTATCGTAATGTACTATTTCATACCTATTTTGTTAACGTTAACTTGGTTTGTTTATATAATCTTACCATAGTCTGAGGATGGTGCGGCGGATGGTAGTAGTGAGCGGGCGAAACAGGGGGTGTGGGGTAGCCCCAATAGACGAGGGGGGGCGGCGGCGGCAGCGACGGACCCATCGCCGGGTAGTAGTAAGTAAGCGGACCTGTTGTATTACATACCATTAGTTTTACATTCATTACTAACAAGGAAATAGCAACGGTTTATTTACTTAAAAGCGCTTCAAAATCATGTTCCTTTTTTGTTTCTGGAACGTTGAGTTTTTTTTTCTTATGTATAGTGTATTCTTGGTTATTTTGGTTCAGTTTTCATAACTATGGCTTAAAGTCATGCAGTCGTGTTGTTAGTTACATAGGAAAATAAACATATAATGATAAATTATACGATGGAGCCAATTTATTTAAGCTAAAAGTAATATACCATTTGACATAATGTAAGGTAATCCCAAATCATAACTGAACCCAACCAGACCCCTTATTCCGCCTACATGTGCGTTACCTATTAATAAAAAGAACCCATAAAACAGTACAAATACTTGAAAGTGTCATTCAGGATCTTCACTGATTCTACATACAATATAACAAAATCAGCACAAGATCCCAAACCCACGAGCCAAGACAGAACATAATACAGACAGACGAAATGTAATTAAAAACATGATGAACACTCACCAGGGTCTCAGAACGCATTAACAGTCCACCAAAGCAGTGCGCAACTTACACCCAGATCTCTGATTGTTACACACGTCGAGACGGCCGCCAACCACCAAGCTAGTCTGCGGACTTTACCACTTTATGCTTGCCTAGTACCCTAATACTTTAGCACCAATTATTGTAACCTCAAACACCTTTTATTTTACGTTTCTACCTATAATACACACCTGTTTTTAGTTTACTTCTTTCATATTACTTATTGAACCTTTAACGCACAAATCAACAAATAATTTTAAAATATGGCATACCATCAGTATAAAAACTTTCCGTGTGTACGGTAATGGTACATACGAATCTATAATTCAGTGAGTTTTATAAAAACTTACCGTGTGCGAATCAACATTAATTAATTAACAAAACACAGATATAGGTAGAGTCTAAACCTAACCCCCCCCCCCCCTCCCCCATAGGATTAATAATAATACCCTGCGTTAAAGTTTATCTTAATAAATTTATAATTAGTTTTTACGTAAGTATTATTAACGTAAAGATAAGTTTTTTTCGTGTTTGAGATTACAGTAAAGACAAATGCAGTTATCAAAGTATAAGAAGAGCTGCATATTCGTGATCCCACAACATGGCAGATACTTACACAGCTGATTTGATGAATAGTTTTAATTTGAAACATTCACCCGCGTCTGCTACTAAACCAACCCATGAATTTTTCTATTTAGAGCGATTATTTCTTTAGTAAAACTCGGAAAACACTTCATCTACAACACACTAAGCTTTTATAGTCCATTTTTTTACCAATTTACTCTTTCACCTTTAGATTTCATGCATTTAAAAGTCGACAAAAACATATAAGTAAGTAAATGTATATTATTATAATGACTATTAAAACGAAGCAACTAAATGTTCTATTTGTGATGTAAACCAATCCATAGTAAGGTACAATTTGAACTCTATTTCCCTTAGTAATAAGAATTAAAGTAGTGGTGATCCTCAAATAGAATGCGCCCAAAGTTTTAGAAATATACATTTCGTAGTAATCTGAAATTAAATGCACTTTTACTACACATTTAACGTTAATAAAGCTATGTTAGGAGCGGGGACACGGGACATGATTGTGCTATTTATATACTCATACAAATATAACTTGTGAAGGAAAGTATTAAAATTGCGAGGTGTCATTGTGTCGAAGTTTAAACGTAAATTACTTGATTCCATCACCCCTACCCCTAATACGCCACTGGATTTTTATCGTTGCATATTTGTAAACATGATTCTGCTATTTCCTACTTTTAATATTTATATAGTTGGGAAATGTTTGTGTGCAAAGGTGTGTGTGTGTAGTTTTGTTAGTAAACATAAATATGGACGATATATCTGATGCCAAAACCCTTCCTTCACAAGTAAGTAGACATTGCTTCTAGGCAAGATAGAGAAAGCGAATGTTAAAAGAGAGACAAATAGCACAACCACCCAAAAACCAGAAAAACTCGCAGTAATTATGATCTAACACGTACATTTATCGATTTATTTAAAGAACGTAACATTATATATTTAAGCCAACTAAATAATAAGAGATAAAATCATTATGAATCTTGATGATTGATACTATGATTGTTAATATACTATAAAAGCATTTTTCAATATAAATACCAGAATACATATTCTCAATAGAAAGACAAAACTTTTAGAGATTAATTTTAGCGATTTTTTGTCTCTCTGTTAAAAAATCTTATATAATTTAGATGCCCAGGAAGGTAGACAGTAGAAAATAAACATCATCAGCATCCCTAGCCCTCACACCACAGCCCCAGTCACTAACATTTCAACGTTTCAGGATTTTAGTGCATGCATTTCATTCCATTAAAAATTTACTACTTCTGAAGTATTTTCCTTGCCCCAAATCAAAATGAATCATAAAACAAACATTAAATACAAAATTGAAATTGTTAATGTTTTCTGGAACCCAATGCAACTTGTAATAATTTTTTCAACACGCTTATAAAGTGGCCCTTATTGCAGCGTTCTTAGGGTCATAATGCAGCATATTAAACACGCGTGCTTTTTACTTTACATTATCGCACTAGTGCTTTTTACATTACAGTTTTTTTTAATCTTAGCAAAGAATTTTGATGTCTTAAGAAATAGTAAAGTTTTTGCGAATAAATAGACAGTCTCGGTTGAAATATAATTAATAATTATTTAATTTCATCAAATTATTTATTTTTATCAACAAATTAACTCAAATTTTTGTTGTAAATACAAAAATATTCAGTTTGTTAATATTTAATATTTGGCTGTTTGGCTTTTTGCGTCAGTGCCTCTATTTCCATCTACGCAAAAAACAAAATCTCCGCCGTCATTTTTCAAAGAAATATGTTAGTTCATAGCTGTATTTTCGATTATGTGGAAAAAAAGACAGTGAAATTATATTATTTTTCCTCGCAAGTGTGTTGAAAAACGTCGTATGAAACGCGTGAGCATTAGACATTACACTCTCGGCTCCATTACGGCCTCGCCGTTCGGCTCGAGCTGCAATCCCGCCTCGACTATACCTATAATGTCCAACGCAGTTCACTTGTATCATAGTGTACTATTTACATCCCTGTAAACATATTTGTTAAGAAACCAAATGTAATATAAAATTTGTTTGTTTGATAATAAGCCAATGATTCTTTTTTATGTAGGAAGCCAAAAAATGGATGCACTAAAACCCTTTTCGAGAAGTAAATAATATAACGTTGAGAAAGAGTCATCAAGCAAATAAAATAATACAACTTAAACAGTTAATATGTCCGGAAAAGCATAAATGTAAGCGTGAATAACCAGATATTTCCGCGCGTTAGTGACTGGAGGTTTATCTTACCACTATATGAAGCTTGTGTACTAAGGGGTCGGTAGGTACTTCAAATACCAACGTAACAGCTTGACTAAGTCTCGATACAACAAGAATCCGACATGACAAAGCACCGAAATTGTAAACACGACAGAGCGGGAGTGCGGGCGAGTACATAAATAATTGGGAAAATGATTTATTAGCATCTACCAACCTCCTCTTACCTTTAACACTATGTATGGGACAGTTTAAGTACAGATGAGTTTCAGAACGGAACATGCTGTATCCACAGCGTTGTGCTGTCAAAAATGTACTTAAAGAAAAGCATGGTTGGCCGCGCGTTGGCTCCTAATAGACACAATTGATTCTCAGTTTCAGTCAGCAACACCTAGCATTAAAAATTCATCATGCAATCATATCTAGGTACAAAAATTCATGGATAAATTAAAACAGTCCATGCTCCCAATATCTTTAAAATTTCCGATTGTAGCTGAAAAAGTAGCTATGTTACCAATTCAAAACATGCACATTTTCCAGATAAACACAAACCGCTCGGATACACCATATTGTAACACTTATATTACCGTTTTCGATATAATATTTGGGCTAACTATTCAACACCCCTCATCTAAAAATATGTTTGAAACAAAAACGAAACAAACAGTCAAGTCCACTGATTTCATTATAATCGGACTACGTAATTTTTTTCGTTAGCATTTTAAATTCTTTTCACGAAAGAGGTCCCGCGGATTAGCCATTCTCGTATTAATTCAATGATACAATAAGTACTCTAACAAGGGGACTTCTCTCGTAAAAACAACCATATTTTCGGAATAAGAGTCTTGTTTGTGACATTGACAATTCATTTGCTTTATTTGACACTTCAAAAAATTTTATACACAAAACGTATGCGTATCTCATTTTTTTTTAAATTGTCGGAATCACAAGTGAGTAGAGATGACAGAAACATAGATTAGCCATTGCACCGTGTATATTTGACTGAAGCCCATACCTGGTTCCATGTATTACACAACGATTGACACCAACATGTCCATCATCCATAGGAGCATTCTAATGTAAATAGGTATTACAAATCACCCATTCGAAACGCAACCCGGAACTACCGACTCGGCCCTTCCGAAATACGTTTCAAAAATCCTGTCACTTATTAATATATTTAGATATGACTATGCTAAAATGTGGTGTGAGGTAGAACCATGATATAAGCTACGTGGATAATCAAATGCATAAAGGTTGAGTGGTTAAAATATAAGTTTAACATTTACGAAGTAACCGGAACGTATGAAAGGAGATAAAGGAGCTGGAATGGAAACCGCTTTTGCAAGCAAACACAAAAGTTCTAAACGTAACTGTATGTACGAGAACTTATTCTTAAAATAAAATTGGTCCTTATCGGTAAGCATCGAAATGCTACTACCAAAAATATTTTTTGAGAAAAAACACGTGTGACGAAACAAAAAAACGCAGTGTTTTACACAAAAAGTGCATTGTACTTAAAAACGATAAATCAAAAATTAAGTACTAAAAACTAATAAATTTAATAAAAAGTACAGATAAATAAGTACTTTCGATTATAATCAGACTATAAAAGTCAGCCTTTGCAATGTTGGCAATTTTCACTTATCTATGAATGTCTTACTGTGGAATGTTTTATAAAAAATCACAAACATTATTTTATGATTACTTACACGATTTTTAGATCATTAACAAAATATATTTTATAGGCACTTAACTAATTTGTCATTTGTAAACAACCTCTGGTTTTAATTAGGTAATATTTTTTAGTTTAATTTTGTATATTTATAATATAAAAACAGGTTTGTACAGCAATCGGCAATAAATATTACACATCAAAGAGATTTGGCTTCGTATAGTGTCGTCTCTGTCACTCAATAGACAGTGACGTCGTGCGACAGAGATGACGCTCTATGAAGTCGAATCTCTTTCTAAAGCTCGATGTGTAATGTTTACTGCCGGGTGCTGTAACCATTTAGGCAATATAAAGTATAAATATAATACCAAGCTGCGATTAGCTGCAAATGTACAAATATTAAAAACTTCATTTTTTTATTATAAGTATCTACGCGTAATGATTTATAAAAGTAAGTAAAAGTAACATCACGAAAACAGAAGAGTCCGTATATAAGAAAATCTTTGAGCTTATTGTCATTATTATACCCTGTTTTAGCGCTCGCGACGCCCAATCCCTAGTCTAGGGCAATCAAATATTTTGACGATCCATATACCTAAGACTTCAGGTACTAAAATCATGTTTTATCACCGCAGTAAAGTCAGCAGTCTAAGTACAGATAATTAATTTGGAATTTATAAGTCACAAAACGTTTTAGTGAGCGTTACACGAAACTTAATAGCTGCCTCAAAATCATCTAAATAAATACGCCCAACGCAAGTATTTAAACCCCGGGATAGTAGGGGTAAGTAGGGAACATAGACAGCGGGAAAGGTGACGTCATAGTCGGGGGGAGAGCTGCTGTCAAAGCAGTCCCATAACCGGCCGGCAGCCCCGTCGGCAAACCGGCCGGCAGCGCGTTAGCGTACGAGAGCATTGGACTCGTGTTCGCGTAGGAAAATATCGGTGTCGATGACGTATAAGAATACATGGGGAGAGACAAAGCAGGCGCCATGGGCTGGTGCTGTATGTACTGCCGCTTGGGCGGGGTCGCGTCGGCGGGCTGCGTGAACGCGCGCTCGTACGTCCGTTTGGTCGGTAGGACCTGTGTTTGCGGCAGCATCTGCGGGGGGAGGTAGGTGGGGGTCTGCGGGCGCATGTACGCCGGGAGCAGATAGTTGGGCGCGACGGGCGCCCTCAAGGAGGCCAGGAGGAGGTTCTCGTGTTGCCGCGCGAGGAGGTTCTGGTGCGCGATGTGCTGCGCGAGCAGGCGCGGGGCGGGCGCGGTGGGGGGCGGGGAGACCAACGTACCGGGGGACAGCACCTTGGGTGACGTCACGGGCGCCACGCCGCCGGTCAGCACCAGGTTCATGTCGTCGCCCGAGCACTGGAACACCTGCAGGCAACGACACTTGTACAGTCGCGTGCACCGGCTGTATCTTTATATACAGGTTGAAAATGAACCTCCAAGCTATAACAAAGGATACCGTTCTATGTTCGAAATAAAAAATACATGGTTTGTTACTTAGATATCGACCGTCAAAAGAAGCACTAATACTCCGGTGACAGAGACGACGCTCTACAAAACCTATGTGTACATAGCCTATGTGCATTATTTACCGCCGGGAATATGTACTGTCTATTGTCAGTCACATGTCACGTCGCGTAGGTTGGCCGTTGATTAAAAATTAGGAAACCAAAAAAATGAGAAAAGAATAACGAATAATTTTGTGTTCTATTAGTGATTCTGATTCATAGAATTCAACAAAGCTAGGGGTTCATTTTCAACTTGTATATACCTCGACCGCAAGCGCTATACCGCGCCTTAGGTAGCTGCTAGTAGTAGCTGTAGCTGAGCCGGGGAGGGGGAGGGGGTTCCTCCGCCACGTCTGCCACCCCCCAAGGAGCGGTACAGCGCTTGCAGACAAAGTATATATACATAATACTTTTCTCTATGTACTGACCATACATACAGCGAAAGAAACAAATATGCACATATTAAAAAAAGGACCTGCATAAACAACATTTTCAGTAGTTTTTTAAAATTAGTAAGGTAATGTGACAATATACATTTTTTCATTCTTGCAGGAATGTTTTGGGGAAAAGTTCTTCATTTTGATTGGTTATGTGTCTGTTCGCATTTGAAAAAAAGAAAATATATTTATCGCCGTTTTCACAAAAAACAGTACTTAAAAATAACAAAAAAATAATAAAATAATACCTGTCTATATACCTACATCTATGGGAGTACGGCTAAAACGCCTTATCGACTTGATACCCCATCCGTGAGGACACAACCTTATTAAGTTGGTAACGGAGGATCCCGAGGCAAAATGCACATCATAATATTGTTTTCCTTACTTTTGAATAAAAAGTTTGCAATAAATGCGTTTTACAGCAATTCGCGCAAACTGCTTGTTAATAGTTAGGTGATCACATGAAAATTATTCAATGCGTTTTAATTTGCAAATGCAAATTTTATGCGTTACATTTTAGCTGCAATACATTACAACTGTAAATACGCTTTTAAGTTTGTTAATGTAATGCAAACATTAAAGTACGTATTTTTTTGTGAAGATTATTACTAATAAACTATTTCCGCAAGTTGCTTTAAAACACATTTATTGCATACTTTATATCCAAAAGTAAGGAAAACAATATTATGATGTGCATTTTGCACCGAGGTAAAAAGTTACACCCTTAAATGGTGGCAATTTAAAATATTCACAAATCTGCTTCACCGTGACCAAAGAGGTTCGAATGCACTCTAATTAATAACGTTAAGCGTTTTCTTTTTTTTCCTGTTTGTTTTTTGTATGAGACGGGTTCAGCAATATGTTCTGTGCTTTTAACCATCACCCTTAGGATGCGTTCATCTTCTGCAGGCGTAAACAACGCTTGCCCCCTTTACTAACGACTATTATATCACGATAGTAGAATGGGCCTCTAGTCAGTGCGCTGTACAGATTGAAAAGATCGTTCACGACCGGCCCGCGGGGCGACAGAGGTTGGCGGGGGCGAGGTACACGCGCTTTCCTCTCCCGCTACACCACCCGCCCCCCGCTAACACCTTGTCCCCGCCGGCGTGTCTGTTGCCGCTGGATGATAAAGTCGCCCTTCTCACATGGGGTCACGGTCCAAAGTCACTAACCTCGATGTACCGCTGCTTCTTCCCGAAGGTCATGTACCGGTTGTGTTTCTGCTGCGCGCACAGGAACGCGCTCGTCTCGCTGTCCATCTGTATGAACGCCTCGCCAGACGGGTGACCCTGTGCAAGGAAACACTGTTAGCACTCGGTATATCACACATAGTTTTGTATAAGAGTGGTTTCTGTTATATCCTGGAATAATTTGACATTAGTTTGGTTCCATGGCACGAATTACGAGATTATATCATTACGATTACGAAAACGAAACGAAAACGACATCCAGAAACCATAAAGCTTGAGCCCTGTAACAGTGTCAGTGCTATATTTGAGCATGAGAAAGAGATAAATGCAAATTGTATAGCGCTGTCCTGCTGTCACAGGGCTGAAGCTATATTTTATGGACAGTACTGAGTAATAACAAAATTAACAAAAAGCAGGTTTTTAGAACTGACTTTCTTTAAATATGACAGCGCATTAAAAGATAGTAAGTGCAATAAATCAGAAAACATAACCCGAGCGCCCAAAAGGGCATATTCCCATCCCAAGCTTTCTTAGGGCTCGCGCGCTTTTGGGCTATTTTATATCCCAGCAACACCAACTCACTTGAGCATTATAAACCATGTGCACACCCTGAACAACTATGTTCTTCGCGAACTCGTCCAGGAATGTTAGGATATGCTCCACCTGAAACAACGGATATGTAGACAATTAATGATACGAAAGCAATATTCGTACATAAGAAACAATTCCAATCTCTTCTTTCTGATTGAAAAAAACCATCAGTGCAACCGCGATTTCAAAATAACTGATGTTTTGCGTGCGCGGCATCTGATTAGAGTAGCATAGATAGTTAAAAAGCAGAAGCGTTAGAGCAGAACTGCGAATTGAGGTATTATGGGCCCTTAAAGGATTCGATAGAACTAATCTGGAACTAAATCCCTAGACTACTAACATCGTCATAAGATATGATTTGCTTCAAAATATAATAAATTCACAAAAAAATCCCAACTTATCGTGGAAAATTCAAATATTTTAAAGCTACTGCTCCATCATAATTTTTGCATTAGTTACATTGTTTTTAGCTTTATTTCTGACGGCTTCGTTACAAATCCGTAGAATCGACTCTTAAACATGAAGAGGATACCATTCCCAACCATCATTATATTTGGTAACAAGTAATTAAAGTATTGAATTTAGAACGGAACAAATCCACAAGTTGGTACCTGGGCTTCGTACGGCAAGCCGCGCAGTCTCACGCAGTCCTTAGCGGTGCCCGAAGTGATCACGTGCTGCGGCACCATGGTGACGGGTATGAGCCCCTCGGCCGGCGCGGGCGCAGCCGCCGTGCTGCTCGACGAACTGCTGCGGGACTCCAGCGAACGGTTGAGGACCTGCAACACCCGACAAGGTTAAGGGGCTATTTCGATAAAAATTGCACTTTTTGAAGTTGTATACCTGCTTTTCAGATGAAGCCACTAATTTTATAAATCAGTATATAAATTTCGAAACCTTTTTACAGTTTTGTTCAGTACAGAAACGCGGTTATGTAACTTTCGCTCGATAGAAATAATTATTGAAATGAGGTCTTCTTCTACACTTTTTTTCATAGTATGACAAACAGGCATGACATACAGACCTGAACGATATTTTATTTGATAGATTTTAACGATATCTAAATTTTCTCAGTTGGAAATTTTGATAGCTGTTTTAGTTCATTTTATATTAATTTAAAACAGACATTCCTTCTCGCACTGCGGGGCGTTCCCCATGCATGGAGTAACAGTGACCTTTGCAAGCGGGACATATCCTCTTAAGAGCGGCCTGTTAACGTGGCTGAACTCATCGCTGCATACAATAATTTGGCCGAGTGCGATTTGGACTCGCGCACAGAAGATTCCGTACCACAATACGGGTGCGGAATCCTAAACTCGATATGGTAAATAACAACAATATACATGCCAAAGCAACATCAAGGCTACAAAAAACGAGTCGCTAAAATGGTCGCGCCTGACGAAAAATTTGGCGCCGTCTGCGTACCCTATTTTTATATTTTTTTTGTTTTAATTTAGAGTATGGCCTACAAAAAAAAGAGCGTTAATGTTATTAGTACATATATAAGTATATTCTGAATAAAGGCTTATATAATAATAATTATTATATGTCCTACAATTTTTAAAACTTGCTTTTACCATATTTACCGTCTTTAAGTAAGTTTGAATAATGCGACTTCATCGAAGTTTCTTGTATGTATGGCGGTCCATTGATAGTTTTTTCTAATATTTCACTATTTATCGTGATAGAGACCTTAGGGACACGTATTCTGTGAAAGTTTCAACTTTCTAGGTATATTACGCTGGAAGCTTTAGACGCCTGTGACGGACGGACAGACAGACAGACAGCGGAGGCTTAGTAATAGGCTCTCGTTTGCTCCGTTTTTAAATTGTCTTAATAACCATATTTCCGTAAAAAATATATTTAGAGTAGCTGCCACACAAATAAATACAGAAGTAATTTTTATGAAGTACCTAATTCTTGTAATTAAATTATAGTAAGCAAACAATTTACTAAATTATGCGTAACGTAATTAGACACACACTTTTTTTTTCAAATAAACTTTCACGCCATTTATATAGAACCATGGTAAATTGCGCCCAGTGATTATTAATATATCATAAGAAAGTAAATTCTAGGTCGTCAGTACGTTTCTTGCAATGTAAGTAGATACCTAACTATAAATAAGACGTAGGTAATCAAAATTACACGTAACGTGTTTTCGTCTGCGGAAAGTTCCCAGTAAGTCCGTTGATTTGTCCCCAGGGTACAGATTATTTTGACGTATTGTTGAAAAGAACAAAACCTGGCTTACTGTAGTACGCGTCTAGGAATTCTCACACCACAATAAATAATATTATACGAAAAAAAAGTATCTAAGCATTATAAACTAAACCTCAAACACACATGGAACATCCGGCAATAAGATTCGCTTTGCAATAACTTACCTCACTATCCAAGGGCAAGCTTGAAACATAAAAATTGCATTTCATTTGCTACAATCATTTCAATGGCGACATTTTTGCGATATTGCTCAACGGTTATGAGCCTTCTGTTACTTTATACCTGTATACCTATAGGTACATGCATGTATGTATGCCTACATCCGGAGTGGAATTGCAAGTTTTGCGATAAAGAAGTAGTTTTTCATTTCAACGTATTTATAGCTACTTTTTTATGACCGAAAAAACATTCGATTCAATATTTTCCTTGTTTTTATAACACTAACGTCTCTTCGTTTGAGATTTGTTTAATATTTTCTTTACCTAACGACAGATACTTGAGAAAAAACAACACGTCCGAATCAGATATTTGTTTTTTTTATTGCAGATATCTTTACATAATAGTTTTATGTTTATGGAAAATTTAATAACATTTAGCAACTAAAAGTGGGTCATTAAGATACTGATAATGCTTCCTTAATTACATAATCATTCATCAGCCTAATTTGTGGACTGCTGGACGCCTCTCCAAGATTTCGCCATTCTTGGAGGTCCTCCTGGAAGAAATGTCCATACTAACAAATGCTGGGCAGGCGGGTTGGTGAACGGGGTGCCGAAACCCTCACAGTCCTCGGAAGTGACGCAGCTGCCCGTGTCTAGTCAGTTTAAATATATGGGTATATTATATATACATATATAAGAATATACCGCCATTTATCGACCCCAGGCTTGGTTCTGGTTCTGCGTGTTTAAAAGCTGTCCTCATACTCTTCCCCGAATAACGTCGGGAGGGTTTCCGAGTAAATGGTAGTACAAACACAGCCCGGCATCAACTCTACCACAATAGCATTTATCTATCATCAAATGTCTTTTATCTGGATGGAAACATAATTCCATTTACATTTTGTATGCATAAGATTTGTTTCTAATATTCTACCTGTCAATTTAAGGTTTTTGTACCTCATTCGAAAGCTAGTAAAATGCAGATTTTTTCAAGCTAATATGCACAGAAAATTGCATAGAGACTTTTTCTTTCAATCTACCTTTTTTGTGTAAATCTTTTGCGATTTTCAAAAGTTTTCAATTGTTTTGGAGCACAGTGTCAAGGTTTACGTCAATAATGTGCATTTTAGGGTTATTGTTTTTTGGCTGGGATGTTATCAAAGCGAAACAAATTAAAAAAAAAAAAAATATTGGCTGGTTTTATTAATACATTTTTTTAAAGTTTACTTTAGAAAAAAAGCTGAAATTCAAAATACCTCGGAAATTGTTCACTTTTGCATAAGATATTATATAGTCGAATCGACTGCATTGTTCTCTTCTACAACTCCTTCAAAGGATTGCATCTAATTACCAATTAGCCTGTATATGTTTATCTGAGACTTACTTATTTGTTACAATTATCAGATGTACTAATACATTTATAAGAATACATTTTACACGAAAACAACTTGTATATTAATGATGTTAAGATATTAACGTGATGTTAAGGCAAAAATACCAGATTTTTTGGGCATCCAGGTTTACAACATGTTTTCCTTGATCGTTCAACAAGTAGTAAGTAAACAAATGCTATTGGTGCACGCTCTACCTGGGTTTCGAGATTGGTCCTATTGACTGAGTCCGGTGTCTTTTTGACTGAGCTACCCCTGCTTTGATATAAGAAATATTTTTCAACTCATACTGAAGACTCGGTATCATGGTGGGATGATCCGCGGTACTGATTGATAACAACCATGTTAACGATACCGAGCCGCCACCAGTCTGAAATTGGCTGGATAAATAATTGTCACCGTACATATTATATTATTAGTTTAATACGTTATATCTCAGAAACTACACAACCGATTCCTATAAATCTTACACATTTCGAAAGCTTATTTATCGTATAATCTAAAAACAGAAAATATAAACATCTCTCACCTGCTGAACCTCCGCAGTAGTAGACCTAAACAGCTCGATGTACCGCGCGCCGATCAGCTTCCGATGCCGCGACAACGCTTTAGGCGCGTCGTCCTCCTTCGCGAACAGAACGAAGGCGTCACCCGTCGCGCGTCCATCGGCGCGTCGCACGAACAGAACGCCCTCCGACCCGTCCAGCACTTGCACCGGATCCTCACCGCTCGTGAAGAACTCCAGCTGATGTAGAAAGTAATGTATGTCGTATACAATACACGAGTTGCTTCGAGGTAAATACAGTTTATAAATAATCAAATACAATACATCTGCATCTACATTCTAGAATGCAGGCACTGCCCTGCACCCTACATCGGGGAAACAAAAAATAACCTTCAGATCAGACTTAACCAACACAGACACACAACGGACTCCATCACAAACAACACCATACCCATATTACCCATTCCAAAGCACAATAGACTTCACAACCTTACATTCAACAAATGCTTCACCGCACGGATCATTAAATCTTTCTCACCAGACTCACAAGACTTTCAACTGAGGACATGGGAAGAGTCCTATATTTGGTCGCTTCGTGCCCATTACCGTCCAGCTCTAAACAAGCAGAGATAAATTAAGACAGGACGCAAGCAAGGATCTATCTTGCAACATACCTTTTTTAATATAATTATTTTTGACTGTCTGCCCATCATCTCTATCATTCCACCACTTTATGTCACGTTATCTATTTTATTTGGATATTTGTATTTATAAGTATTTGGATATTTAATTTCGTGTTTTTCTACACACTTATAAATATTATATTATAGAAAAATAAGTTTAACAAAAAATAGGAATATTTTATTCAAATAAATACAAAATTTCTTTGCAAAAAGAAAATCTTACATACCAGTTAGAATAAGAAAGGGGGTAGATCTGATTTAAACACACAGTACACAAAAACTATCCCACAGTATCACTCTTATAAATGTGACATCAACGAATAGTTTTCGTTTTATAAACGCCAGATTAATTCCATAGCCAGTGTATTTCAGTCCAGTAATATTTTGCTTAGATTACTTTAGGTACTTACATGCAGAATTTCAGTTCAATCGACACAGAGCGGTTCTTAAGTTTTCCTAAAGAGAGACAAACAACGAAGCTACGGAAGTAGGGGTCCCTTCTTCACTTCTTTTAAAAGAAAAAAAAAAGATAATTTTTGTCTCTCGAACAAAACTGTGACCAATGGACACGCAGCACGAGGCGTTTTGTCGAGACGATGATCAGGTGATAAAGCTTACCTGCGTTTCCATTGGTCAGAGACTAAACTTCTCTATTATTTTCGTCCATGTTCACAAACTATAGGGGTGTACTCACGACTTGCTGCGGCGTGGCGTCGTATGGCAGGCCGCGCATGCGCACGATGACCTGCGCACCGCGTGACAAGAACGCCGCCGCCTCACATGTCGCGCCGCCCGCCACCGCCAGGAAGTCCTCGCCGCTCGCTCGGTACACCTGATGGTATAAAGCCATGATTAGATGTACAAGTCAACATAGGCGCATCTAGGTAGGGGTCATGGGGGCACGGACCCCCCCCCCCCCCCAGAAATATGGGTGTCTGTCATTCATGTACAAATATATTTTATCCAATTTGAGGCGTTATTTGTTTTGTTTTATGGTTTTAATTGTAGTGTTTTTGTATTTATCTTATGATCACATAATCGAGAATAGAGTCGGAGTCGGGGCCGGATCCCCCAGCTACAAAGTCTAGTTACGCCAATGCAAGTCAATATTATTCGTGGACCCTGAGAGTCAGTGTCCTAGATGAACTAAGTCAGAAGTGCACCAGGTTAGAGTTGGTGCCGGGCTCGACTGTGGAGGCACCACAATCTTTATCAATCGTACTCGCAAACCCCCCGAAGTTATTCGGGCGAGAGTAAGAAGACAGCTCTCAAACAGGCACAATCAGGTGGCCCATCCATCCCAAATTGTCGGGCTTTATATAAAACAGACTGGTGACGGGCAGCGGCATCACTGGTGCAAGGGTTTCGGCACCGCGCTCACCAACCCGCTTGCCCAGCGTGTGTGAGTATGGGCATTTCTTCCAGGAGGACCGCCAAAAATGGCGACATCTTGGAAATATATATGTCAAGCAGTAAACGAAACAGTCTGATGGACGGATGTGAAATACTATTTTGTTCCTTTTTATAATTACGAGTATGCTCCCTAAATATAGGAATTTAGAAGATTTTTTTAGGGAATTTAGGGATAATTCCTAAAGAAAGTAGGGTAAAACCAAAAGCGCTAATGGAAACACTGTCATACATTCTTACCCAGCCCCCGTCGCCTGCACTGCAGAGAGTGGCGTATCTGCTCCAACTAGTGAAGCTGTGTGTCGTCTCTCGTAGACTCCCCCGAATAACTTCGAGGAGGTTTGCGAGTAAAATGGTGGTACCACCCTCTAGTATACCTTCACGTATTCATATTTCGGCCGTTTGATATACCTACGATTACTTGTAATTATGTATTATGTATTACTGCATCCAATAAAATCGCAAAGATAGGCGTAAACTATGATGTAAATACCATTTCATTTGAGTTATAATAAAAGTTACATACCAAAATAAACATCGTAACAAATGTTGATATAAAACGGAGGTCATATGAAAAATCAATCCATCGAATTCCAAAATAATAAATAAAAACCCCTCGAAAGGGCGAGTTTTCTGAGCGGCCCACTTCTACTGAGCAGGACAGACAAGTGTAAAATGAAAGCGTTGGAGCAGGACAGGTTTCTCTGGATAACCTGGCCGTTCAGTGCTCACCTCGATGTACCGCGGCCCAATATGGTGCTTGTGTCGCTTGAGAGCCATGTCTCGGTGCTCCTGCGATATAAACCGGACCAGCGCCTCCCCGTTGCGTCTGCCTTGCGGTGATAAACACAAGGCTACTCCGCCCCTGGAACAATACGGCAGCTTATAGGAACCTTCGCTGTCTGAGGATTGAGGAGAGCCATCTCATGCGCGGCTCTAGGGGGCTTAAAGGGGTCATAACCCCGCTGGATGGTAGATTTTGTATGGAAAAAGTAATTATAAATTGCTTTTTCTTTCTTTCTTAAAATAGGGTGAAAATATAGCGAATATTTAATTATTATAAAGTTGGTATTTTTTATAAAATTGGTCTAAATATTATAAACCACCCCCTATGCCCGGACGCAGAGATGCAGGACCCCTAGGCAATTAATAGAGCCGCACCCAATCAAGCACCGAAAAAAAAAATTCGGCCTAATTCAGTCGGTATCTGGGGCAGTGTTGCCAGATTGGAAGACCGACAGCACGTCAATTGGGCGTAGGGTTACCATTCGTCCGGATTAGTCCGGACTTTTAGACTCTAGTCCGGACTTTGACCGGCTCTTTCATTTGTCCGGATTTTGGAATATGAGTAATAAAACTACTTTAAACATCAGTCTTAAAATTAAAGAGTCTATATTTTATCCTATCCTATTTATCTTAACCTCCTCGCAATGCGAGCGTCTGCTACCATGCCTACCATACCACTGTGACTAAGTGAGTAACGTTTCCATTTGTGACTAAAAAGTCCGGACTTTTATCGAAATGTCGGGCTTTTTGTCAGGACTTTTCAAATTCCTAAATGGTAACCCTAATTGGGCATAATTATATATTTTTTCTTTCTATATTTTTTGTCTCTGCCCTGGCCCGGGCCCCCTCAGCGGCTGGGCCCCTAGGCCCGTGCCTTGTGGGCCCAGGCGGAAATATGGGCTGCCACGTTCCCGTAAAGTTAAACTTTGATAGTTTTATCCGTCTCGGAAAAACTGGCTGTGACTGAGATAGACAGACGAATGGACACACGAGTCATTCTCATATCGGATTCGTATAAATTTAGTACTGAGCCGTAAATATAAGCAATATCGTCACGACTGCTTCTAGGAGTCGATTCAATATTCACGTAATAGGAAGGTGGTAATGTTGTAGAGTCCACTCACTTGGCGACATTGAGCCCCCTGAAGAACTTGGCGATGTCCTGATCTGAAGACTGCCAGGGCAGGCCTCTCGCTCGCACTATGCAGTTGTTGTCTATTTCATCGTCCTTTGAGCTGGAACAAGCAGAATAATTGTTGATTCCTTCACGTGTCGTATATATAAACACCACTGTACTATAATGGGGTTACCAGACGACAGGAAATATTCCTGACATGTCAGGAATTTAGACCCTCTGTCAGGATTTTTTAAAGAGAATGAATATCTGTTGAAAATTGCGCTGTCTCGGCATTAACGTTATCGCATCAACATAACATTACGGCAATGTCAGGAACTCGTTACTGGATCTGGTAACCCTAGACTAGTATGAAAATAAAAGTTAAATTAAATACCTCAGGAGTTAAACTTTTATGGACCGGTTATTGAGATTTGTAACGAAACCGTCACTATAACTGGACCCAAAGTTTATACCTTTAGATTTATTTGAGATGAGTTTTTTTTATAGTTAAGATTTTAATTTAAATGTTTCCTTGTTTCTGTAAATGATAAATAAACTTGCGTACCGACTTTGATAAAACATATTACAGGTGTACGTATATTGTTTTGAGCTAAGAGCTGCTTTTTTCGGCGTTATACGAGTAGAAATTTCTTAGTTTTGTCTTAATGACACTTCAACCCGAGCGAAGCCGCGGGCGAAAGCTAGTGATATACTATAATAGTCTATTGTACTTCCCGATAGTACACAAATAAGCAGCTGTTTACTCGTTCTGTGGTTATTTATCGAGCCTTGTCGAAATAGAAATCGTTATCCTAAATTTCTGTCAAATTTCCACCGTATATCATGTTTGCGTCCCGTCGGTGTATATTTTTGTACGAATCTTCATTCAACCTTATATAAGCTAACATTTATTTATGCAGCAACATTCATACTCAAGAATCGGTAAGGAGTCGGGAAATTCAAAAATTATTTTTCTCCCACAAAACGCAAGTCAAGCTCCGAGTCGATATAATAAAAGTCATATTTTCTTTTTCTAATTACGCGGTAAGAATATTTATCCGTGATACTCATAGCTCACCTAGCCTGCAGTGTAAATTTGGCTGCTTATATAAATGTCCCCTTGGATATTATTTCAGGGTTCCCTCGATTTTACAGAACTCTAAAAAGTACTTACTTAAGTATCTCTAAACGTAAATATGTTTATATATCTTATCGGACTGATAATTGATTATACTTGACACTAATTGGATATTTAAAAATACCTATATATCATAAAGACTAGCTTTTGCCCGCGGCTTCGCTCGTATGGAAGTTTCTCTGGATCCTTGAGTAGAATCGACAGTTTTGACTTGGCGGTTGTTTTATCAATGCCCGTAATAGCCGGTATCTTGACCAAGGTCACTACGGTGATAATATAAAGCCACATCCAAAACCGTTCAGTGAATCTCGAGTCAAAACGGAACGGACAGGCAGACGGACAGTACCTACAATTTTTAAAAAAAGTTTGGCCTCAA
This sequence comes from Ypsolopha scabrella, assembly GCA_910592155.1. Lineage (NCBI taxonomy): Eukaryota > Metazoa > Arthropoda > Insecta > Lepidoptera > Ypsolophidae > Ypsolopha > Ypsolopha scabrella. Next base: position 10,454,745 of record OU342981.1, on the reverse strand, counting down.
TTATTAATTTGGTATAAAATAACCAATTTCATTTAACATTTCGCAAAAATATTCAATGTGCAGACACTTAGACCATTTAACACGGGACCTGGCAAAGCGCGACTCTACTACTGAAATTATTCTGCCGTTTTCTACGGGAGGGGAGGTAAACACGCACAGCACACATTTACTCATTCACGCACACTCCTGCGAAAAATTGTTATGTCACACTAAATCTAAAGCTGCAACACAAACACAAGCAAACTTACATGAACAAATTGTTCATGTACTTCGGCATAAGTGCGCTTGCCTAGTCCCGTGTTAAATGGTCTAAGTACAGACATGAGTTTTTACTACCTACCTATTTTATTATTCGTATAGTTATTTTATTACCTACTGAATGAGTACAGATTTATTTTACCCGTGATTTTACCGTCACCTGTTTTCATCTGTTCTATAAAATGCTGATTATAAAACAATGCTACTTATGGCTTGAAAATAACACAAAAACGGCAGGGTCAATTATTATTGAACTGTGACAATGAAATATACTGGGACTTCGGTAAAAATATGAAAAAACATCGATTCTGTTTTGTTTCAACAATTTTCGTGCTCTGACTATCAACTTTAGCAAAAAAAATTATGTACATTGTACATAGTACTTACTCCTATATGATATGACATACACTATAAGAAAAGTTTACACAAGTTCTTCTTCATATCATCACACCTATTGAAAAACGTCAATTCGCTTTAGAGGATCAATCAATCAATCAATAGCCATTTATTCAGACGACATTTAGAATAAAATTAAAGTATGACAGTTATATATTTCATTGTTGTTTTTAATTATTCAGCTACTGCTGTCTATTTGCCATTTACAGGATAGCGGGGTCCAAATTGAAGTTTGTTTGTTTGTTTGGGAATTGGAGCTTTCTCTCTTCTGATTGGTCCGTGTTCGTGCTTCTGATAGATTACCGTAGTTAGGTTGGAGCCGCTCACGTGAATGTTTAGCAAGGAGTTACAATACTTATTATAATACTCACGTGAAGGTTTAGCAAGGAGTTACAATACTTATTATAATACTAACTCTTTGTTGGTAAAATGTGAAGCGTGGTCGTTGGAAGACGAAAGTCTAGGGTGGGGCAACCTTTATTAAATATCAACGGGATTTATAGTTAAAAAATAAAAGAAACGTACTTTTGTGCAAACAAAAACTGCCGATCGGTTTGTCTCTCGTATGTCCGCTGTATGTGTGTATACTTTAGTACTATTTTTTACTGTCCCAATCCGTTCATTGCATTCTGCCCCCCCCCCCCCCTGCCGCACCCTTCCGACGCACATGATGTGAAGTTAAGGCGAGGTTATCCAGCGAAATCGGTCCTGCTCCAACGCTTTCGTTTTACACATTTTTATCCTGCTCAGCGGGAGCGCGCCGCTCAGAAAACTCGCGGTTTCGAGGTGTTTTTATTTATTATTTTGGAATTAGAAGGATGTGTCTTTACAATGACAGCCGTTTTATGTTACACCTTTAAAGACGTTTATTTTAGTTTAAGTTTTATTGTTCACAACTTAACATAACTTACATGAAATGATATTCAGATCATAGTTTAGACCTATCTTTGCGATTTAAGTGGATCGAGAAAATTGTAAGTAATCGCGTATCAAACAGCCGAAATATCAAGATCAAATAGTGAAATATAACACGTATTTTTTACAAAATTTTATCATCGCTATTCATTGGTTTAAAATTAATTTAAAAAGAGACAAAATCGGGATAACCCCCCTTAACCAAAGAGGTCTGAGGTCAAACATAGCTACGCTCAGGTTTCAACTAACGCCCCCAAGGAACAAAATATTACGTTTTCCCATGTAACACAAGTAACTATTAAATGTTGCGATTTGAGTAGGTGGTGTCAGTAAAATAATAATAGGCTAAATTAGCTTGATCGTCAAGCGACGCCCGCCTGTCACTGACAGCAGGATAGCATAATACAAATTCAACGAGTGCAAAAGAGATTGCATGTGAGCGAGCGTCTTGCGATGATCAAACTGAACGCACCCTTAGTGATTGACATCGCAGAATTCTATCAATTTGTTTACGGGTCTCGAATCTCAGTACAATACGATAGCTGGGTCATATTTCACTGATAGAGTGACCCTGACGCGACGTCGAGTGGGCTACTTCGAAGCGGAAAGCAATTCCATCGCTCGAGTTACATTCTTTAGAGCGACATTTCGAGCGATGTGAACCAGTTATAAGTGAAATGGAATGAAACCAGGCAGCTAATTGAATTTTCTTTTTTTATTCTTCCATATTTATTCATTTCTCCGTTCGCTTTTCAGGAAGGTCGTCATGAGCGCAGCAACTTAGTTGTGGGCGTGACCAAATGTAATGCTATTTCTTTATTTTTATAAACTTGCGAAGACAATCGATTAAGTTATCGCACCGATTTCGTCGCGGGCACAAAATTTAAAACGTGTGTCCGAAGCATAGAGAAAATGGGCAGAAGTAACAAAATTTTGAGAATACTGTTAAGATTTTCAAACATGGGTATTTTTAGTTAAAATTAATACTATAAAAACACATTTTTTACACTTTTGTCAAAAATCCTTCAAATTTACGTTTTTTAAGGGTTCGTTGTAAAGATATGATTTAAATTTCTAATTGAAAAGAGTCCCACGGATTAAGGCATTTTCGTATTTATGCTTTGACAATAAGTATTTTGACAGGGGACTTCTTTCGTGATAAGATCTTTAGTTCTAATTTGGCATAGATCTAGAATAGATAATGATCGCAGATCGTCGCCCTAAGGCTGCATATAGGTCAGATTGAGCACTTTATTTTGCATCAACCAGAACTGAACTCTACGACGTTTCCTTTTAGTACAAAATAGCGCGCTCTCAGCCGTGGCTGTTACGACCACCAAAAAACACACGCCCACAAAAATCTGCGTTTTGTTTAATAACTCTGCTTCTAGATGCAATTTTTTAAATATTCTAAGACAAGCTTTGATGTTATTTGGTAACTTATTTTTAATATAAATTTCATGGTTTCATGATTTGAGGAAAGTCCTTTATCACTCAAAAAACATGAAATTAAGAGGTACCTTCGTAATTTTTTTCCATCGAGCGAACTTAAAGATATTGCGTTTTTTCTAAGATCAGCCTATCAGCCATATTGTTTACTGTCTATATTATTTTAACTATACCGATTAACCAAGTTACACAATGTGATATGGTCATTTGAAGTTGGGTATCTAGCCTTATACGGACCCTTAAGGCGACGCCACGAAATTTTGGAGACATGGATCTCCATTTTTTTCAGCAATAAAAAAACATTACGTAATTACCAATTTATATACTAGACTAGCATTTGCGTGGTGCGCGGGCTGCAAGCAGCCCGCGAGATATGTTGTGCCTATGTTTTTTTTTTATATGCGTTTTTTTCTTTGTGTCTGTGACATATTGGACTCGTTCTACAGTGAATTTAAAGGCAATCGGTAGAAAATCCGTGATTTACAGAGGATGGGATGTGTGTCGAGTGTCAAAACCTGTCAGCGGTTGGAAGATGTGTGAAAAAGAGTAATTGTAAAGGTTTATGGACTCGCCCGCGCACCTGCAGTGCGCGACCTCGTCCCTCGGTGAACCGTAGGCACGTCCTGCTTGACTTGATGACTCGGCCGCGCACCTGCGGTGCGCAACCTCGTCATAGTTCTGACTAAACCCGGAAGAGCTACCACCATCCGTTCCGAAGTTATATCAATTTAAAAAAAAATGTCAAAAAATGACATCGGTCGGGAATAGTCCGTAATACTTATTATTCGAGTTCAAACCCGGAAGCGCTACCACCATCCGTTCCGAAGTTATAGTAATTAAAAAAAATGAAAAAAATGTCAAAAAATGTCATCGGTCGGAAAGAGCCCGTGATACTCATCATTCGAGTTCAAACCCGGAAGCGCTACCACCATCCGTTCCGAAGTTATAGCAATTTAAAAAAAAATTGTCAAAAATGTCAAAAAATGTCATCGGTCGGGAAGAGTCCGTAATACTTGTCATTCGAGTTCAACCCGGAAGCGCTACCACCATCCGTACCGAAGTTATAGTAATTTAAAAAAAAATGACAAAAATGTTAAAAAATGACATCGGTCGGGAAGAGCCCGTGATACTCATCATTCGAGTTCAAACCCGGAAGCGCTACCACCATCAGTTCCGAAGTTAAAGCAATTTAAAAAAAAAAGACAAAAAATGTCAAAAATGTCAAATGTAAAATTTTTTTTTGCCAAGTAGTGGCCGTTTTGATGCCATTCACTATGGTGAAAACCTTGTAGCTGTAGCTCCAACCGTTCTCGAGATAATGCAATTGCGCGGATTCGGCCGATTTTGGCCGAATTTTTTTTTAATATTCGGGTAGATCTCGGCGAGCCCTTTCAAACGGACCCCCTGAACAGGGGTCTATCTTCATTGGTTTGGGAGATATGGGCCAAAAAGAATGGACACTTTGAAAAGAAAGAGATTTTTTTTTGGACCCCAGGGGTCCGAGTTTGGGGGTTCCAAGCCCAACCGGCACGGAAATATGGCCAAAAGAAAAATTTTTTCGCGCTTCGGATAAAAGTTTTTTTAAATGAAAGAAAACTTTTTTCGGAACCCCGGGGTCCAAGTTTGGGGATTCCGAGACGAACCATCGCGGAGATATGGACGAAACAAAATTTTTTTTTCAAACATTTTAAAAATATAAATTTTTTTTTTCGGACCCCGGGGTGGGTTCCGAAAATTTTGGGGTCCGAAAATGTTATACTCGCCCGAATATTCAGTATGAATTTTTTCCCATACAAATACGTCAACTCATATTGAAACTACCAAAAATGCGGGGGGGGTTACAAAAAACGACCGAATATATTTGCGTTTTTTTTCTTTGAATCAGTGACGTATTGGACTTGTACTACAGTGAAGTATTGGCAATCTGTAGAAAATCCGTGATTGACAGAGGATGGGATGTGTGTCGAGTGTCAAAACCTGTCATCGGTTGGAAGATGTGTGAAAAAGAGTCATTGGGCATTTAGTTGGACTCGCCCGCGCACCTGCGGTGCGCGACCTCGTCCCTCGGTGAACGGTGGGCACATGTTGTTTGACTTGGTGACTCGGCCGCGCACCTGTGGTGCGCACCCTCGTCATAGTTCTGGAAAGTAAGTATGTCAACTTATTGTAACAACACAAAGAGCAACCTTGAAAACGTGTGGAAACTGGGTTTCAGGGCGATCGGTTGAATAAACGCGATTGACATTGTTTTGACAGTTGTCAAATGTCAAAATTTGTCATCGGTCGGGAAGAGCGCGTGATACTTATCATTCGAGTGCAAACCCGGAAGCGCTACCACCATACATTCCGAAGTTAGAGAAAAAAAAAAATAAAAAAAAAAAAAATATCAAAAATGTCAAATTTTTTTTGCCAAGTTGTGGCCGTTTTGATGCCATTCACTATGGTGAAAACCGCGTAGCTGTAGCTCCAACCGTTCTCGAGATAATCCAATTGCGCGGATGTGGCCGACTCGGCCAACTGTGGCCGAAATTTTTTTTTTTCGGTATTCGGATAGATCTCGGCGAGCCCTTTCAAACGGACCCCCTGAACAGGGGTCTATCTTCATTGGTTTGGGAGATATGGGCCGAAAAAGAATGGACCCCTTGAAAAGAAAGAGATTTTTTTTTGGACCCCAGGGGTCCGAGTTTGAGGGTTCCAAGCCCAACCGTCATGGAGATATGGCCAAAACAAAAAAATTTTCGCGCCTCGGATAAAATTTTTTTTAAATGAAAGAAATCTTTTTTCGGACCCCCGGGGTCCAAGTTTGGGGGTTCCGAGACGAACCGTCGCGGAGATATGGCTAAAAGAAAAAAAAAATTATAAACATTTTAAAATTTTTTTTTTTTTTCGGACCCCGGGGTGCGTTCTGAAAATTTTGGGGTCCGAAAATGTCATACTTGAATTTTTTCCCATACAAATACGGCAACTTTCATGGATAGTACTAAAAATGCGGGGGGGGGGTTACGAAAATTTCGACCGAATATACTGTATGAATTTTGTCCCATAGGAATACGTCAACTTTCATGGATAGTACTAAAAATGCGGGGGAGGGGGGGGTTACGAAAATTTCGACCGAATATACAGTATGAATTTTGTCCCATAGGAATACGTCAACTTTCATGGATAGTACTAAAAATGCGGGGGGGGTTACGAAAATTTCGACTGAATGTACAGTATGAATTTTGTCCCATAGGAATACGTCAACTTTCATGGATAGTACTAAAAATGCGGGGGGGGTTACGAAAATTTCGACCGAATATACAGTATGAATTATGTCCCATACAAATACGTCAACTCATATTGATACTACGAATAATGTGGGGGGGGGGGTTCGATAAAAATGACAGAATATCCAGTATGAATTTTGTCCCATACAAATACGTCAACTCATATTGATACTACTAAAAATGCGGGGGGGTTACGAAAATTTCGACCGAATATACAGTATGAATTTTGTCCCATAGGAATACGTCAACTTTCATGGATAGTACTAAAAATGCGAGGGGGGGGGGGGTTACGAAGATTTCGACCGAATATACAGTATGAATTTTGTCCCATAGGAATACGTCAACTTTCATGGATAGTACTAAAAATGCGGGGGGGGGTTACGAAAATTTCGACTGAATATACAGTATGAATTTTGTCCCATAGGAATACGTCAACTTTCATGGATAGTACTAAAAATGCGGGGGGGGTTACGAAAATTTCGACCGAATATACAGTATGAATTTTGTCCCATACAAATACGTCAACTCATATTGATACTACTAAAAATGCGGGGGGGTTCGATAAAAACGACCGAATATCCAGTATGAATTTTCCAAAACGACCGAATATTCAGTATGAATTTTGTCCCATACAAATACGTCGACTCCCATACATAGTACCAAACATTTGGGGGGGGTTGTAAAAAAACGTCCGAGTAGCCAGTATGAATTCCTTCCAGCAATAGGCAAAATTCCTACCGGGGGGGTAGGCGAGCTGGCTGCGCCAGCCCGCCAACCCCCCCGGTAGTAATTTTGTACTCGCTGGCTGCGCCAGCTCGAGAAATCCAAATCCCATACAAGAATCCTATACAAAACAGGGTTAGGGAAAACGACTGAACCCCCCCCTAAAATTAAAAAAAATGAAAATTTTCGATTTTATCCCCACTCAGAATGACATGTTCTACCACCCCCCCCTACATCATATTAGCGTAAAACCCCCCCCTCTACCCAAACAACCATGTCAATGAGTGAGTGAGTCAGTCACCGTATTGCAGCTATATATAATGTTACTAGCATTTGCGTGGTGCGCGGGCTGCAAGCAGCCCGCGAGATATATTGTGCCTATGCTTTTTTTATATGCGTTTTTTTCTTTGTATCTGTGACATATTGGACTCGTTCTACAGTGAATTTAAAGGAAATCGGTAGAAAATCCGTGATTGACAGAGGATGGGATGTGTGTCGAGTGTCAAAACCTGTCATCGGTTGGAAGATGTGTGAAAAAGAGTCATTGGAGATGTACGTGGACTCGCCCGCGCACCTGCGGTGCGCGATCTCGTCCCTCGGTAAACCGTAGGCACGTGTTGTTTGACTTGATGACTCGGCCGCGCACCTGCGGTGCGACCCTCGTCATAGTTCTTGAATGTCTGACCTCCGGAAGCGTGCGCTCAGCCTGCGGCTTCGCGCCCGCTTCCTCCGGGCTCGTCCTGCGGCCGAGTAAGTATGGCAACTTATTGTAATACAAAGATCAACCTTAAAAACGTGTGGAAAATGATTTTCAAGGCGATCGGTTGAATAAACGCGATTGACATTGTTTTGACAGTTGTCAAATGTCAAAATTTGTCATCGGTCGGGAAGAGCGCGTGATACAAATCATTGGAGTGCAAACCCGGAAGCGCTACCACCATCCGTTCCGAAGTTATAGTAATTTAAAAAAAAGAATGTCAAAAATGTCAAAGATGTCATCGGTCGGGAAGAGCCCGTGATACTCATCATTCGAGTGCAAACCCGGAAGCGCTACCACCATCCGTTCCGAAGTTATGGCAATTTACTAAAAATGCGGGGGGGGTGTTACGAAAAATGACCGAATATACGGTATGAATTATTTCCCATACAAATACGTCAACTGATATTGAAACTACTAAAAATGCGAGGGGGGTTACGAAAAACGACCGAATATACGGTATGAATTATTAAAAACGACCGAATATACAGTATGAATTTTGTCCCATACAAATACGTCAACTTATATTAAAACGACCGAATATCCAGTATGAATTTTCAAAAACAACCGAATATCCAGTATGAATTATTAAAAACGACCGAATATAGAGTATGAATTTTCAAAAACAACCGAATATTCAGTATGAATTTTTTCCCATACAAATAGGTCAACTTTCATGGATAGTACTAAAAATGCGGGGGGGGTTACGAAAATTTCGACCGAATACACAGTATGAATTTTGTCCCATAGAAATACGTCAACTTTCATGGATAGTACTAAAAATGCTGGGGGGGTTACGAAAATTTCGACCGAATATACAGTATGAATTTTGTCCCATAGAAATACGTCAACTTTCATGGATAGTACTAAAAATGCGGGGGGGGGGGGGTTACGAAAATCGACCGAATATCCAGTATGAATTTTCAAAAACGACCGAATATCCAGTATGAATTATTAAAAACCACCGAATATTCAGTATGAATTTAGTTCCCATACACGTACTTCAACTCTCATATATAGTACCAAGAATTGGGGGGGGTTAACGAAAAACGACCGAGTAGCCAGTATGAATTTCTTCCGGCAACAGGCAACAGTAGTAATTTTGTACTCGCTGGCTGCGCCAGCTCGAAGGTACCAAATCCCATACAAGAATCCTATACAAAACAGGGTTTGGGAAAACGACTGAACACCCCCCTAAAATTAAAAAAAGTAAAAATTTTCGATTTCATCCCCAGTCAGAATGACATGCTCTAACAACCCCCCCTACATCTTACGAAAATTTCGACCGAATATACAGTATGAATTTTCAAAAATCACCGAATATCCAGTATGAATTTTCCAAAACGACCGAATATTCAGTATGAATTTTGTCCCATACAAATACGTCAACTCATATTGATACTACTAAAAATGCGGGGGGGGTTTGATAAAAATGACCGAATATCCAGTATGAATTTTCCAAAACGACCGAATATTGTATTATTGTTATATTGACAGTACTAAAAATGCGGGGGGGTTACGAAAAACGACCCAATATACGGTATGAATTTTCAAAAACGACCGAATATCCAGTATGAATTTTCAAAAATCACCGAATATCCAGTATGAATTTTCAAAAATGCCCGAATATTCAGTATGAATTTAGTCCCATATATGTACTTTAACTCCCATTCATAGTACCAAACATTGGGGGGGGGGGTTCGAAAAAAACGTCCGAATAGCCAGTATGAATTCCTTCCAGCAATAGGCAAAATTCCTACTGGGGGGGTAGGCGAGCTGGCTGCGCCAGCCCGCCAACCCCCCCAGTAGTAATTTTGTACTCGCTGGCTGCGCCAGCTCGATGAAATCCCATACAAACGACCTCACTTTGACGTCATAAAAGTCATGTCAAATGTCAAAAAAAGTCAAATGTCAGATTTTATTGGTACTCCCATAATGGTCGACTACAAGCCCCCCCCTACATCATATTAGTGTAAAACCCCCCCCTCCAACCAAACAACCATGTCAATGAGTCAGTCAGTGACCGTATTGCAGCTATATATAATGTTACTAGTGTTTTGCGTGGTGCGCGGGCTGCAAGCAGCCCGCGATTCTTGTCTATGCCTATTGTTTTTTTTTTTTTATTTGAGTTTTTTTTCTTTGAATCAGTGACGTGTTGGACTTTTACTTGAGTGTAGTAGGTGCAATCGTTATAAAATCCGTGATTGACAGAGGATGGGATGTGTGTCGAGTGTCAAAACCTGTCATCGGTTGGAAGATGTGTGAAAAAGAGTCATTGGGCATTTTGTTGGACTCTGCCGCGCACCTGCGGTGCGCGACATCGTCCCTCGGTGAACGGTAGGGTCATGTTGTTTGACTTGATGACTCGGCCGCGCACCTGCGGTGCGCACCCTCGTCATAGTTCTGGAGTGTCTGACCTCCGGAAGCGTGCGCTCAGCCTGCGGCTTCGCGCCCGCTTCCTCCGGGCTCGGCCTGCGGCCGAGTAAGTATGTCAACGTATTGTAATACAAAGAGCAACCTTGTAAACGTGTGGAAACTGAGTTTCAGGGCGATCGGTTGAATAAACGCGATTGACATTGTTTTGACAGTTGTCAAATGTCAAAATTTGTCATCGGTCGGGAAGAGCCCGTGATACTCATCATTCGAGTGCAAACCGGAAGCGCTACCACCATCCGTTCCGAAGTTATGGCAATTTAAAAAAAAGAATGTCAAAAATGTCAAAAATGTCATCGGTCGGGAAGAGCCCGTGATACTCATCATTCGAGTGCAAACCCGGAAGCGCTACCATCATCCGTTCCGAAGTTATGGCAATTAAAAAAAAAAATGTCAAAAATGTCAAAAATGTCATCGGTCGGGAAGAGCCCGTGATACTCATCATTCGAGTGCAAACCCGGAAGCGCTACCACCATCCGTTCCGAAATTATGGCAATTTAAAAAAAAAATGTCAAAAATGTCAAAAATGTCAAAAATGTCAAATTTTTTTTTGCCAAATTGTGGCCGTTTTGATGCCATTCACTATGGTGAAAACCGCGTAGCTGTAGCACCAACCGTTCCGAAGTTATAGCAATTTAAAAAAATAATGTCAATAATGTCAAAAATGTCAAAATTTTTTTTTGCATATTCGGGTAGATCTCGTCAAGCCCTTTCAAACGGACCCCCATAACAGGGGTCTATCTTCATTGGTTTGGGAAATAATGGCAATAATGTCAATAATGTCAAAAATGTCAAAAATTTTTTTTGCATATTCGGGTAGATCTCGGCGAGCCCTTTTAAACGGACCCCCTGAACAGGGGTCTATCTTCATTGGTTTGGGAGATATAGGCCGGAAAAGAATGGACCCCTTGATAAGAAAGAGATTTTTTTTTTGGACCCCAGGGGTCCGAGTTTGAGGGTTCCAAGGCCAACCGTCACGGAGATATGGCCAAAACAAAAATTTTTTCGCGCCTCGGATAAAATTTTTTTTAAATGAAAGAAAACTTTTTTCGGACCCCCGGGGTCCAAGTTTGGGGGTTCCAAGACGAACCATTGCGGAGATATGGCTAAAAGAAAAAAAAAATTTTAAACATTTTAAAATAATTTTTTTTTTTTTTCGGACCCCGGGGTGCGTTCCGAAAATTTTGGGGTCCGAAAATGTCATACTTGACCGAATATTCAGTATGAATTTTTTCCCATACAAATAGGCCAACTTTCATGGATAGTACTAAAAATGCGGGGGGGGTTACGTAAATTTCGACCGAATATCCAGTATGAATTTTGTCCCATAGAAATACGTCAACTTTCATGGATAGTACTAAAAATGCGGGGGGGGGTTACAAAAATTTCGACCGAATATCCAGTATGAATTTTGTCCCATACAAATACGTCAACTCATATTGATACTACTAAAAATGCGGGGGGGGTTACGTAAATTTCGACCGAATATCCAGTATGAATTTTGTCCCATACAAATACGTCAACTCATATTGATACTACTAAAAATGCGGGGGGGGTTACGAAAATTTCGACCGAATATCCAGTATGAATTTTGTCCCATACAAATACGTCAACTCATATTGATACTACTAAAAATGCGGGGGGGGTTACGAAAATTTCGACCGAATATCCAGTATGAATTTTGTCCCATAGGAATACGTCAACTTTCATGGATAGTACTAAAAATGCGGGGGGGGTTACGTAAATTTCGACCGAATATCCAGTATGAATTTTGTCCCATACAAATACGTCATATTACATGGATAGTACCGAGGATGCGGGGGGGGTATCAATCAAAACCACCGAATATTCGGTATGAATTTAGTTCCCATACACTTACTTCAATTTCCATACATGGTAGCAAACATTGGGGGGGGTTTGAAAAAAAACGACCGAGTAGCCAGTATGAATTTCTTCCAGCGATAGGCAAAATTCCTACCGGGGGGGTGGGCGAGCTGGCTGCGCCAGCCCGCCAACCCCCCCGGTAGTAATTTTGTACTCGCTGGCTGCGCCAGCTCGAAGAAACCAAAAAACCAAAAATCCCATACAAAAATCCCATAGAAAACAGGGTTTAGGAAAACGCCAATCCCCCCCCCTAAAACAAAAAAAAGTCAAAATTTAAAACTTTTTCCCCAGTCCCAATTAGACAATGAAGAACCCCCCCCTACATCATATTAGCGTAAAACTACCCCTTCTACTAAAACAACCATGTCAATGAGTCAGTGAGTCAGTGATCGTATTGCAGCTTTATATATATTAAATTATATAATGTTAACTAGTGTTTTGCGTGGTGCGCGGGCTGCAAGCAGCCCGCGTGTATTTGATTTGCCTTTTTTTTTTTTTTTTTCTTTTTCTTTTAGTTGTGCGTTTATTTTCTTTGAATCAGTGACGTGTTAGACTTAAACTACAGTGAAGTTGGAGGTAATCGTTGAAAAATCCGTGATTGACAGAGGATGGGATGTGTGTCGAGTGTCAAAACCTGTCATCGGTTGGAAGATGTGTGAAAAAGAGTCATTGGGCATTTTGTTGGACTCTGCCGCGCACCTGCGGTGCGCGACATCGTCCCTCGGTGAACGGTAGGGTCATTTTTCTTTGACTTTATGACTCGGCCGCGCACCTGCGGTGCGCACCCTCGTCATAGTTCTGGAATGTCTGACCTCCGGAAGCGTGCGCTCAGCCTGCGGCTTCGCGCCCGCTTCCTCCGGGCTCGGCCTGCGGCCGAGTAAGTATGTCAACGTATTGTAATACAAAGAGCAACTTTGAAAACGTGTGGAAACTGAATTTCAGGGCGATCGGTTGAATAAAGGCGATTGACATTGTTTTGACAGTTGTCAAATGTCAAAATTTGTCATCGGTCGGGAAGAGCCCGTGATACTCATCATTCGAGTGCAAACCCGGAAGCACTACGACCATCCGTTCCGAAGTTGTAGCAATTTAAAAAAAAGAATGTCAAAAATGTCAAAAATGTCATCGGTCGGGAAGAGCCCGTGATACTCATCATTCGAGTGCAAACCCGGAAGCGCTAACACCATCCGTTCCGAAGTTATGGCAATTTTAAAAAAAGAATGTCAAAAATGTCAAAAATGTCATCGGTCGGGAAGAGCCCGTGATACTCATCATTCGAGTGCAAACCCGGAAGCGCTACCACCATCCGTTCCGAAGTTATGGCAATTTAAAAAAAAGAATGTCAAAAATGTCAAAAATGTCATCGTTCGGGAAGAGCCCGTGATACTCATCATTCGAGTGCAAACCCGGAAGCGCTACCACCATCCGTTCCGAAGTTATGGCAATTTAAAAAAAAAAATGACAAAAATGTCAAAAATGTCAAAAATGTCAAATTTTTTTTTGCCAAATTGTGGCCGTTTTGATGCCATTCACTATGGTGAAAACCGCGTAGCTGTAGCACCAACCGTTTCGAAGTTATAGCAATTTAAAAAAATAATGTCAATAATGTCAAAAATGTCAAATTTTTTTTTTGCATATTTGGGTAGATCTCGTCAAGCCCTTTCAAACGGACCCCCATAACAGGGGTCTATCTTCATTGGTTTGGGAAATAATGGCAATAATGTCAATAATGTCAAAAATGTCAAAAATTTTTTTTGCATATTCGGGTAGATCTCGGCGAGCCCTTTCAAACGGACCCCCTGAACAGGGGTCTATCTTCATTGGTTTGGGAGATATGGGCCGAAAAAGAATGGACCCCTTGGAAAGAAAGAGATTTTTTTTTGGACCCCAGGGGTCCGAGTTTGAGGGTTCCAAGGCCAACCGTCACGGAGATATGGCCAAAACAAAAATTTTTTCGCGCCTCGGATAAAATTTTTTTTTAAATGAAAGAAAACTTTTTTCGGACCCCCGGGGTCCAAGTTTGGGGGTTCCAAGACGAACCATTGCGGAGATATGGCTAAAAGAAAAAAAAAATTTTAAACATTTTAAAATAATTTTTTTTTTTTTTTCGAACCCCGGGGTGCGCTCCGAAAATTTTGGGGTCCGAAAATGTCATACTTGACCGAATATTCAGTATGAATTTTTTCCCATACAAATAGGCCAACTTTCATGGATAGTACTAAAAATGCGGGGGGGGTTACGTAAATTTCGACCGAATATCCAGTATGAATTTTGTCCCATACAAATAGGTCAACTCATATTGATACTACTAAAAATGCGGGGGGGGTTACGTAAATTTCGACCGAATATCCAGTATGAATTTTGTCCCATACAAATAGGTCAACTCATATTGATACTACTAAAAATGCGGGGGGGGGTTCGATAAAAATGACAGAATATCCAGTATGAATTTTGTCCCATAGGAATACGTCAACTTTCATGGATAGTACTAAAAATGCGGGGGGGGTTACGAAAATTTCGACCGAATATCCAGTATGAATTTTGTCCCATAGGAATACGTCAACTTTCATGGATAGTACTAAAAATGCGGGGGGGGTTACGTAAATTTCGACCGAATATCCAGTATGAATTTTGTCCCATACAAATAGGTCAACTCATATTGATACTACTAAAAATGCGGGGGGGGTTACGAAAATTTCGACCGAATATCCAGTATGAATTTTGACCCATACAAATACGTCAACTTTCATGGATAGTACTAAAAATGCGGGGGGGGGTTACGTAAATTTCGACCGAATATCCAGTATGAATTTTGTCCCGTACAAATACGTCATATTACATGGATAGTACCGAGGATGCGGGGGGGGTATCAATCAAAACCACCGAATATTCGGTATGAATTTAGTTCCCATACACTTACTTCAATTTCCATACATGGTAGCAAACATTGGGGGGGGTTTCGAAAAAAACGTCCGAGTAGCCAGTATGAATTTCTTCCAGCGATAGGCAAAATTCCTACCGGGGGGGTGGGCGAGCTGGCTGCGCCAGCCCGCCAACCCCCCCGGTAGTAATTTTGTACTCGCTGGCTGCGCCAGCTCGAAGAAACCAAAAAACCAAAAATCCCATACAAGAATCCTATACAAAACAGGGTTTGGGAAAACTTGATTCCCCCCCCCTAAAACAAAAAAAAGTCAAAATTTTCGATTTTATCCCCAGTCAGAATTAGACCCCCTACAACCCCCCCCTACATCGTAGTAGTGTAAAACTTCCCCTTGTACTAAAACAACCATGTCAATGAGTGAGTCAGTGTGAACCGTATTGCAACTTTATATATATTAAACTAGTGTTTTGCGTGGTGCGCGGGCTGCAAGCAGCCCGCGTGTATTTGACTTGCCTTTTTTTTTTTTTTTTCCTTTTCTTTTAGTTGTGCGTTTTTTTTTTTCTTTGAATTAGAGACGTGTTGGACTTTTACTTGAGTGTAGTAGGTGCAATCGTTATAAAATCTGTGATTGACAGAGGATGGGATGTGTGTCGAGTGTCAAAACCTGTCATCGGTTGGAAGATGTGTGAAAAAGAGTCATTGGGCATTTTGTTGGACTCTGCCGCGCACCTGCGGTGCGCGACATCGTCCCTCGGTGAACGGCAGGGTCATGTTGTTTGACTTGATGACTCGGCCGCGCACCTGCGGTGCGCACCCTCGTCATAGTTCTGGAGTGTCTGACCTCCGGAAGCGTGCGCTCAGCCTGCGGCTTCGCGCCCGCTTCCTCCGGGCTCGGCCTGCGGCCGAGTAAGTATGTCAACGTATTGTAATACAAAGAGCAACCTTGAAAACGTGTGGAAACTGAATTTCAGGGCGATCGGTTGAATAAACGCGATTGACATTTTTTGACAGTTGTCAAATGTCAAAATTTGTTATCAGTCGGGAAGAGCCCGTGATACTCATCATTCGAATGCAAACCCGGAAGCGCTACCACCATCCGTTCCGAAGTTGTAGCAATTTAAAAAAAAGAATGTCAAAAATGTCAAAAATGTCATCGGTCGGGAAGAGCCCGTGATACTCATCATTCGAGTGCAAACCCGGAAGCGCTACCACCATCCGTTCCGAAGTTATGGCAATTTAAAAAAAAGAATGTCAAAAATGTCAAAAATGTCATCGGTCGGGAAGAGCCCGTGATACTCATCATTCGAGTGCAAACCCGGAAGCGCTACCACCATCCGTTCCGAAGTTATGGCAATTTAAAAAAAAGAATGTCAAAAATGTCAAAAATGTCATCGTTCGGGAAGAGCCCGTGATACTCATCATTCGAGTGCAAACCCGGAAGCGCTACCACCATCCGTTCCGAAGTTATGGCAATTTAAAAAAAAGAATGTCAAAAATGTCAAAAATGTCATCGGTCGGGAAGAGCCCGTGATACTCATCATTCGAGTGCAAACCCGGAAGCGCTACCACCACCCGTTCCGAAGTTATGGCAATTTAAAAAAAAGAATGTCAAAAATGTCAAAAATGTCATCGGTCGGGAAGAGCCCGTGATACACATCATTCGAGTGCAAACCCGGAAGCGCTACCACCATCCGTTCCGAAGTTATAGCAACTTAAAAAAAAAATTTTCAAAAATGTCAAAAATGTCAAAAATGTCAAATTTTTTTTTGCCAAATTGTGGCCGTTTTGATGCCATTCACTATGGTGAAAACCGCGTAGCTGTAGCACCAACCGTTCCGAAGTTATAGCAATTTAAAAAAATAATGTCAATAATGTCAAAAATGTCAAAATTTTTTTTTGCATATTCGGGTAGATCTCGTCAAGCCCTTTCAAACGGACCCCCATAACAGGGGTCTATCTTCATTGGTTTGGGAAATAATGGCAATAATGTCAATAATGTCAAAAATGTCAAAAAATTTTTTTGCATATTCGGGTAGATCTCGGCGAGCCCTTTCAAACGGACCCCCTGAACAGGGGTCTATCTTCATTGGTTTGGGAGATATGGGCCGAAAAAGAATGGACCCCTTGAAAAGAAAGAGATTTTTTTTTGGACCCCAGGGGTCCGAGTTTGAGGGTTCCAAGGCCAACCGTCACGGAGATATGGCCAAAACAAAAATTTTTTCGCGCCTCGGATAAAATTTTTTTTAAATGAAAGAAAACTTTTTTCGGACCCCCGGGGTCCAAGTTTGGGGGTTCCAAGACGAACCATTGCGGAGATATGGCTAAAAGAAAAAAAAAATTTTAAACATTTTAAAATATTTTTTTTTTTTTTTTCGGACCCCGGGGTGCGCTCCGAAAATTTTGGGGTCCGAAAATGTCATACTTGACCGAATATTCAGTATGAATTTTTTCCCATACAAATAGGCCAACTTTCATGGATAGTACTAAAAATGCGGGGGGGGTTACGTAAATTTCGACCGAATATCCAGTATGAATTTTGTCCCATACAAATACGTCATATTACATGGATAGTACCGAGGATGCAGGGGGGGGTATCAATCAAAACCACCGAATATTCGGTATGAATTTAGTTCCCATACACTAACTTTGACTCCCATACATGGTACCAATGATTGGGGGGGGGTTTGGAAAAAAACGACCGAGTAGCCAGTATGAATTTCTTCCAGCGATAGGCAAAATTCCTACCGGGGGGGTGGGCGAGCTGGCTGCGCCAGCCCGCCAACCCCCCCGGTAGTAATTTTGTGCTCGCTGGCTTCGCCAGCTCGGTGAAATCCCATACAAACGACCTCACTTTGACGTCATAAAAGTCATGTCAAATGTCAAAAAAAGTCAAATGTCAGATTTTATTGGTACTCCCATAATGGTCGACTACAACCCCCCCCTACATCATATTAGCGTAAACCCCCCCCTTCCACTCAAACAACCATGTCAATGAGTGAGTCAGTGACCGTATTGCAACTTTATATATATTAAACTAGTGTTTTGCGTGGTGCGCGGGCTGCAAGCAGCCCGCGATTCTTGTCTATGCCTTATTTTTTTTTCTTGTCTTTTGTATGTGCGTTTTTTTTTCTTTGAATCAGTGACGTGTTGGACTTTTACTTGAGTGTAGTAGGTGCAATCGTTATAAAATCTGTGATTGACAGAGGATGGGATGTGTGTCGAGTGTCAAAACCTGTCATCGGTTGGAAGATGTGTGAAAAAGAGTCATTGGGCATTTTGTTGGACTCTGCCGCGCACCTGCGGTGCGCGACATCGTCCCTCGGTGAACGGTAGGGTCATGTTGTTTGACTTGATGACTCGGCCGCGCACCTGCGGTGCGCACCCTCGTCATAGTTCTGGAATGTCTGACCTCCGGAAGCGTGCGCTCAGCCTGCGGCTTCGCGCCCGCTTCCTCCGGGCTCGGCCTGCGGCCGAGTAAGTATGTCAACGTATTGTAATACAAAGAGCAACCTTGAAAACGTGTGGAAACTGAATTTCAGGGCGATCGGTTGAATAAACGCGATTGACATTTTTTGACAGTTGTCAAATGTCAAAATTTGTCATCGGTCGGGAAGAGCCCGTGATACTCATCATTCGAGTGCAAACCCGGAAGCGCTAACACCATCCGTTCCGAAGTTATGGCAATTTTAAAAAAAGAATGTCAAAAATGTCAAAAATGTCATCGGTCGGGAAGAGCCCGTGATACTCATCATTCGAGTGCAAACCCGGAAGCGCTACCACCATCCGTTCCGAAGTTATGGCAATTTAAAAAAAAGAATGTCAAAAATGTCAAAAATGTCATCGGTCGGGAAGAGCCCGTGATACTCATCATTCGAGTGCAAACCCGGAAGCGCTACCACCATCCGTTCCGAAGTTATGTCAATTTAAAAAAAAAATGTCAAAAATGTCAAAAATGTCAAATTTTTTTTTTCCAAATTGTGGCCGTTTTGATGCCATTCACTATGGTGAAAACCGCGTAGCTGTAGCTCCAACCGTTCCGAAGTTATAGCAATTTAAAAAAATAATGTCAATAATGTCAAAAATGTCAAAAATTTTTTTTGCATATTCGGGTAGATCTCGTCAAGCCCTTTCAAACGGACCCCCATAACAGGGGTCTATCTTCATTGGTTTGGGAAATAATGGCAATAATGTCAATAATGTCAAAAATGTCAAAAATTTTTTTTGCATATTCGGGTAGATCTCGGCGAGCCCTTTCAAACGGACCCCCTGAACAGGGGTCTATCTTCATTGGTTTGGGAGATATGGGCCGAAAAAGAATGGACCCCTTGAAAAGAAAGAGATTTTTTTTTGGACCCCAGGGGTCCGAGTTTGAGGGTTCCAAGGCCAACCGTCACGGAGATATGGCCAAAACAAAAATTTTTTCGCGCCTCGGATAAAATTTTTTTTAAATGAAAGAAAACTTTTTTCGGACCCCCGGGGTCCAAGTTTGGGGGTTCCAAGACGAACCATTGCGGAGATATGGCTAAAAGAAAAAAAAAATTTTAAACATTTTAAAATAATTTTTTTTTTTTTTCGGACCCCGGGGTGCGTTCCGAAAATTTTGGGGTCCGAAAATGTCATACTTGACCGAATATTCAGTATGAATTTTTTCCCATACAAATAGGCCAACTTTCATGGATAGTACTAAAAATGCGGGGGGGGTTACGTAAATTTCGACCGAATATCCAGTATGAATTTTGTCCCATACAAATAGGTCAACTCATATTGATACTACTAAAAATGCGGGGGGGGTTACGAAAATTTCGACCGAATATCCAGTATGAATTTTGTCCCATACAAATACGTCAACTTTCATGGATACTACTAAAAATGCGGGGGGGGTTACGTAAATTTCGACCGAATATCCAGTATGAATTTTGTCCCATACAAATACGTCATATTACATGGATAGTACCGAGGATGCGGGGGGGGTATCAATCAAAACCACCGAATATTCGGTATGAATTTAGTTCCCATACACTAACTTCAACCCCCATACATGGTACCAAACATTGGGGGGGGTTTCGAAAAAAACGACCGAGTAGCCAGTATGAATTTCTTCCAACGATAGGCAAAATTCCTACCGGGGGGGTGGGCGAGCTGGCTGCGCCAGCCCGCCAACCCCCCCGGTAGTAATTTTGTACTCGCTGGCTGCGCCAGCTCGAAAAGTTCAAATCCCATACAAAAATCCCATAGAAAACAGGGTTTAGGAAAACGCCAATCCCCCCCCCTAAAACAAAAAAAAGTCAAAATTTAAAACTTTTTCCCCAGTCCCAATTAGACAATGAAGAACCCCCCCCTACATCATATTAATGTAAAACCCCCCCTTCCACTAAAACAACCATGTCAATGAGTCAGTGAGTCAGTGACCGTATTGCAGCTTTATATATATTAAACTAGTGTTTTGCGTGGTGCGCGGGCTGCAAGCAGCCCGCGATTCTTGTCTATGCCTTATTTTTTTTTCTTGTCTTTTGTATGTGCGTTTTTTTTTCTTTGAATCAGTGACGTGTTGGACTTTTACTTGAGTGTAGTAGGTGCAATCGTTATAAAATCTGTGATTGACAGAGGATGGGATGTGTGTCGAGTGTCAAAACCTGTCATCGGTTGGAAGATGTGTGAAAAAGAGTCATTGGGCATTTTGTTGGACTCTGCCGCGCACCTGCGGTGCGCGACATCGTCCCTCGGTGAACGGTAGGGTCATGTTGTTTGACTTGATGACTCGGCCGCGCACCTGCGGTGCGCACCCTCGTCATAGTTCTGGAATGTCTGACCTCCGGAAGCGTGCGCTCAGCCTGCGGCTTCGCGCCCGCTTCCTCCGGGCTCGGCCTGCGGCCGAGTAAGTATGTCAACGTATTGTAATACAAAGAGCAACCTTGAAAACGTGTGGAAACTGAATTTCAGGGCGATCGGTTGAATAAACGCGATTGACATTTTTTGACAGTTGTCAAATGTCAAAATTTGTCATCGGTCGGGAAGAGCCCGTGATACTCATCATTCGAGTGCAAACCCGGAAGCGCTAACACCATCCGTTCCGAAGTTATGGCAATTTTAAAAAAAGAATGTCAAAAATGTCAAAAATGTCATCGGTCGGGAAGAGCCCGTGATACTCATCATTCGAGTGCAAACCCGGAAGCGCTACCACCATCCGTTCCGAAGTTATGGCAATTTAAAAAAAAGAATGTCAAAAATGTCAAAAATGTCATCGGTCGGGAAGAGCCCGTGATACTCATCATTCGAGTGCAAACCCGGAAGCGCTACCACCATCCGTTCCGAAGTTATGTCAATTTAAAAAAAAAATGTCAAAAATGTCAAAAATGTCAAATTTTTTTTTTCCAAATTGTGGCCGTTTTGATGCCATTCACTATGGTGAAAACCGCGTAGCTGTAGCTCCAACCGTTCCGAAGTTATAGCAATTTAAAAAAATAATGTCAATAATGTCAAAAATGTCAAAAATTTTTTTTGCATATTCGGGTAGATCTCGTCAAGCCCTTTCAAACGGACCCCCATAACAGGGGTCTATCTTCATTGGTTTGGGAAATAATGGCAATAATGTCAATAATGTCAAAAATGTCAAAAATTTTTTTTGCATATTCGGGTAGATCTCGGCGAGCCCTTTCAAACGGACCCCCTGAACAGGGGTCTATCTTCATTGGTTTGGGAGATATGGGCCGAAAAAGAATGGACCCCTTGAAAAGAAAGAGATTTTTTTTTGGACCCCAGGGGTCCGAGTTTGAGGGTTCCAAGGCCAACCGTCACGGAGATATGGCCAAAACAAAAATTTTTTCGCGCCTCGGATAAAATTTTTTTTAAATGAAAGAAAACTTTTTTCGGACCCCCGGGGTCCAAGTTTGGGGGTTCCAAGACGAACCATTGCGGAGATATGGCTAAAAGAAAAAAAAAATTTTAAACATTTTAAAATAATTTTTTTTTTTTTTCGGACCCCGGGGTGCGTTCCGAAAATTTTGGGGTCCGAAAATGTCATACTTGACCGAATATTCAGTATGAATTTTTTCCCATACAAATAGGCCAACTTTCATGGATAGTACTAAAAATGCGGGGGGGGTTACGTAAATTTCGACCGAATATCCAGTATGAATTTTGTCCCATACAAATAGGTCAACTCATATTGATACTACTAAAAATGCGGGGGGGGTTACGAAAATTTCGACCGAATATCCAGTATGAATTTTGTCCCATACAAATACGTCAACTTTCATGGATACTACTAAAAATGCGGGGGGGGTTACGTAAATTTCGACCGAATATCCAGTATGAATTTTGTCCCATACAAATACGTCATATTACATGGATAGTACCGAGGATGCGGGGGGGGTATCAATCAAAACCACCGAATATTCGGTATGAATTTAGTTCCCATACACTAACTTCAACCCCCATACATGGTACCAAACATTGGGGGGGGTTTCGAAAAAAACGACCGAGTAGCCAGTATGAATTTCTTCCAACGATAGGCAAAATTCCTACCGGGGGGGTGGGCGAGCTGGCTGCGCCAGCCCGCCAACCCCCCCGGTAGTAATTTTGTACTCGCTGGCTGCGCCAGCTCGAAAAGTTCAAATCCCATACAAAAATCCCATAGAAAACAGGGTTTAGGAAAACGCCAATCCCCCCCCCTAAAACAAAAAAAAGTCAAAATTTAAAACTTTTTCCCCAGTCCCAATTAGACAATGAAGAACCCCCCCCTACATCATATTAATGTAAAACCCCCCCTTCCACTAAAACAACCATGTCAATGAGTCAGTGAGTCAGTGACCGTATTGCAGCTTTATATATATTAAACTAGTGTTTTGCGTGGTGCGCGGGCTGCAAGCAGCCCGCGATTCTTGTCTATGCCTTATTTTTTTTTCTTTTTCTTTTGTTTGTGCGTTTATTTTCTTTGAATCAGTGACGTGTTGGACTTTTACTTGAGTGTAGTAGGTGCAATCGTTATAAAATCTGTGATTGACAGAGGATGGGATGTGTGTCGAGTGTCAAAACCTGTCATCGGTTGGAAGATGTGTGAAAAAGAGTCATTGGGCATTTTGTTGGACTCTGCCGCGCACCTGCGGTGCGCGACATCGTCCCTCGGTGAACGGTAGGGTGATTTTTCTTTGACTTTATGACTCGGCCGCGCACCTGCGGTGCGCACCCTCGTCATAGTTCTGGAATGTCTGACCTCCGGAAGCGTGCGCTCAGCCTGCGGCTTCGCGCCCGCTTCCTCCGGGCTCGGCCTGCGGCCGAGTAAGTATGTCAACGTATTGTAATACAAAGAGCAACTTTGAAAACGTGTGGAAACTGAATTTCAGGGCGATCGGTTGAATAAAGGCGATTGACATTGTTTTGACAGTTGTCAAATGTCAAAATTTGTCATCGGTCGGGAAGAGCCCGTGATACTCATCATTCGAGTGCAAACCCGGAAGCGCTACCACCATCCGTTCCGAAGTTATGGCAATTTAAAAAAAAGAATGTCAAAAATGTCAAAAATGTCATCGGTTGGGAAGAGCCCGTGATACTAATCATTCGAATGCAAACCCGGAAGCGCTACCACCATCCGTTCCGAAGTTATAGCAATTTAAAAAAAAAAATGTCAAAAATGTCAAAAATGTCATCGGTCGGGAAGAGCCCGAGATACTCATCATTCGAGTGCAAACCCGGAAGCGCTACCACCATCCGTTCCGAAGTTATGGCAATTTAAAAAAAAAATGTCAAAAATGTCAAAAATGTCAAAAATGTCAAATTTTTTTTGCCAAATTGTGGCCGTTTTGATGCCATTCACTATGGTGAAAACCGCGTAGCTGTAGCACCAACCGTTCCGAAGTTATAGCAATTTAAAAAAATAATGTCAATAATGTCAAAAATGTCAAAATTTTTTTTTGCATATTCGGGTAGATCTCGTCAAGCCCTTTCAAACGGACCCCCATAACAGGGGTCTATCTTCATTGGTTTGGGAAATAATGGCAATAATGTCAATAATGTCAAAAATGTCAAAATTTTTTTTTGCATATTCGGGTAGATCTCGGCGAGCCCTTTCAAACGGACCCCCTGAACAGGGGTCTATCTTCATTGGTTTGGGAGATATGGGCCGAAAAAGAATGGACCCCTTGAAAAGAAAGAGATTTTTTTTTGGACCCCAGGGGTCCGAGTTTGAGGGTTCCAAGGCCAACCGTCACGGAGATATGGCCAAAACAAAAATTTTTTCGCGCCTCGGATAAAATTTTTTTTAAATGAAAGAAAACTTTTTTCGGACCCCCGGGGTCCAAGTTTGGGGGTTCCAAGACGAACCATTGCGGAGATATGGCTAAAAGAAAAAAAAAATTTTAAACATTTTAAAATATTTTTTTTTTTTTTTTCGGACCCCGGGGTGCGCTCCGAAAATTTTGGGGTCCGAAAATGTCATACTTGACCGAATATTCAGTATGAATTTTTTCCCATACAAATAGGCCAACTTTCATGGATAGTACTAAAAATGCGGGGGGGGTTA
The DNA here is from genome assembly GCA_910592155.1 of Ypsolopha scabrella. NCBI lineage: Eukaryota > Metazoa > Arthropoda > Insecta > Lepidoptera > Ypsolophidae > Ypsolopha > Ypsolopha scabrella. Next base: position 10,430,266 of record OU342981.1, on the reverse strand, counting down.
CGTAAATTTCGACCGAATATCCAGTATGAATTTTGTCCCATACAAATACGTCGACTCATATCGATACTACTAAAAATGCGGGGGGGGTTCGATAAAAACGACCGAATATCCAGTATGAATTTTCCAAAACGACCGAATATTCAGTATGAATTTAGTTCCCATACATTAACTTTGACTCCCATACATGGTACCAATGATTGGGGGGGGTTGGAAAAAAAACGTCCGAGTAGCCAGTATGAATTCCTTCCAGCGATAGGCAAAATTCCTACCGGGGGGGTAGGCGAGCTGGCTGCGCCAGCCCGCCAACCCCCCCGGTAGTAATTTTGTACTCGCTGGCTGCGCCAGCTCGAAGAAACTAAAAAACCAAAAATCCCATACAAGAATCCCATAGAAAACAGGGTTTAGGAAAACGCCAATTCCCCCCCCTAAAACAAAAAAAAGTCAAAATTAAAAACTTTTCCCCCAGTCAGAATTAGACAATAAAGAACCCCCCCCTACATCATATTAGTGTAAAACACCCCCTTCTACTAAAACAACCATGTCAATGAGTCAGTCAGTCAGTGACCGTATTGCAGCTTTATATATATTAAACTAGTGTTTTGCGTGGTGCGCGGGCTGCAAGCAGCCCGCGATTCTTGTCTATGCCTTATTTTTTTTTCTTTTTCTTTTGTTTGTGCGTTTATTTTCTTTGAATCAGTGACGTGTTGGACTTTAACTACAGTGAAGTTGGAGGTAATCGTTGAAAAATCCGTGATTGACAGAGGATGGGATGTGTGTCGAGTGTCAAAACCTGTCATCGGTTGGAAGATGTGTGAAAAAGAGTCATTGGGCATTTTGTTGGACTCTGCCGCGCACCTGCGGTGCGCGACATCGTCCCTCGGTGAACGGTAGGGTGATTTTTCTTTGACTTTATGACTCGGCCGCGCACCTGCGGTGCGCAGCCTCGTCATAGTTCTGGAATGTCTGACCTCCGGAAGCGTGCGCTCAGCCTGCGGCTTCGCGCCCGCTTCCTCCGGGCTCGGCCTGCGGCCGAGTAAGTATGTCAACGTATTGTAATACAAAGAGCAACTTTGAAAACGTGTGGAAACTGAATTTCAGGGCGATCGGTTGAATAAAGGCGATTGACATTGTTTTGACAGTTGTCAAATGTCAAAATTTGTCATCGGTCGGGAAGAGCCCGTGATACTCATCATTCGAGTGCAAACCCGGAAGCACTACGACCATCCGTTCCGAAGTTGTAGCAATTTAAAAAAAAGAATGTCAAAAATGTCAAAAATGTCATCGGTCGGGAAGAGCCCGTGATACTCATCATTCGAGTGCAAACCCGGAAGCGCTAACACCATCCGTTCCGAAGTTATGGCAATTTTAAAAAAAGAATGTCAAAAATGTCAAAAATGTCATCGGTCGGGAAGAGCCCGTGATACTCATCATTCGAGTGCAAACCCGGAAGCGCTACCACCATCCGTTCCGAAGTTATGGCAATTTAAAAAAAAGAATGTCAAAAATGTCAAAAATGTCATCGTTCGGGAAGAGCCCGTGATACTCATCATTCGAGTGCAAACCCGGAAGCGCTACCACCATCCGTTCCGAAGTTATGGCAATTTAAAAAAAAAAATGACAAAAATGTCAAAAATGTCAAAAATGTCAAATTTTTTTTTGCCAAATTGTGGCCGTTTTGATGCCATTCACTATGGTGAAAACCGCGTAGCTGTAGCACCAACCGTTTCGAAGTTATAGCAATTTAAAAAAATAATGTCAATAATGTCAAAAATGTCAAATTTTTTTTTTGCATATTTGGGTAGATCTCGTCAAGCCCTTTCAAACGGACCCCCATAACAGGGGTCTATCTTCATTGGTTTGGGAAATAATGGCAATAATGTCAATAATGTCAAAAATGTCAAAAATTTTTTTTGCATATTCGGGTAGATCTCGGCGAGCCCTTTCAAACGGACCCCCTGAACAGGGGTCTATCTTCATTGGTTTGGGAGATATGGGCCGAAAAAGAATGGACCCCTTGAAAAGAAAGAGATTTTTTTTTGGACCCCAGGGGTCCGAGTTTGAGGGTTCCAAGGCCAACCGTCACGGAGATATGGCCAAAACAAAAATTTTTTCGCGCCTCGGATAAAATTTTTTTTAAATGAAAGAAAACTTTTTTCGGACCCCCGGGGTCCAAGTTTGGGGGTTCCAAGACGAACCATTGCGGAGATATGGCTAAAAGAAAAAAAAAATTTTAAACATTTTAAAATAATTTTTTTTTTTTTTTCGGACCCCGGGGTGCGTTCCGAAAATTTTGGGGTCCGAAAATGTCATACTTGACCGAATATTCAGTATGAATTTTTTCCCATACAAATAGGCCAACTTTCATGGATAGTACTAAAAATGCGGGGGGGGTTACGTAAATTTCGACCGAATATCCAGTATGAATTTTGTCCCATAGGAATACGTCAACTTTCATGGATAGTACTAAAAATGCGGGGGGGGTTACGTAAATTTCGACCGAATATCCAGTATGAATTTTGTCCCATACAAATACGTCGACTCATATCGATACTACTAAAAATGCGGGGGGGGTTCGATAAAAACGACCGAATATCCAGTATGAATTTTCCAAAACGACCGAATATTCAGTATGAATTTAGTTCCCATACATTAACTTTGACTCCCATACATGGTACCAATGATTGGGGGGGGTTAAAAAAAAAACGACCGAGTAGCCAGTATGAATTTCTTCCGGCAATAGGCAAAATTCCTACCGGGGGGGTGGGCGAGCTGGCTGCGCCAGCCCGCCAACCCCCCCGGTAGTAATTTTGTACTCGCTGGCTGCGCCAGCTCGAAATCAAAAAATCCCATACAAGAATCCCATAGAAAACAGGGTTTAGGAAAACGCCAATTCCCCCCCCTAAAATAAAAAAAAATGAAAATTAAAAACTTTTTCCCCAGTCCCAATTAGACAATGAAGAACCCCCCCCTACATCATATTAATGTAAAACCCCCCCTTCCACTAAAACAACCATGTCAATGAGTCAGTGAGTCAATAACCGTATTACAGCTTTATATATATTAAACTAGTGTTTTGCGTGGTGCGCGGGCTGCAAGCAGCCCGCGATTCTTGTCTATGCCTATTGTTTTTTTTTTTTATTTGCGTTTTTTTTCTTTGAATCAGTGACTTATTGGACTTGTACTACAGTGAAGTATTGGCAATCTGTATAAAATCCGTGATTGACAGAGGATGGGATGTGTGTCGAGTGTCAAAACCTGTCATCGGTTGGAAGATGTGTGAAAAAGAGTCATTGGGCATTTTGTTGGACTCTGCCGCGCACCTGCGGTGCGCGACATCGTCCCTCGGTGAACGGTAGGGTCATGTTGTTTGACTTGATGACTCGGCCGCGCACCTGCGGTGCGCACCCTCGTCATAGTTCTGGAATGTCTGACCTCCGGAAGCGTGCGCTCAGCCTGCGGCTTCGCGCCCGCTTCCTCCGGGCTCGGCCTGCGGCCGAGTAAGTATGTCAACGTATTGTAATACAAAGAGCAACCTTGAAAACGTGTGGAAACTGAATTTCAGGGCGATCGGTTGAATAAACGCGATTGACATTTTTTGACAGTTGTCAAATGTTGAAATTTGTCATCGGTCGGGAAGAGCCCGTGATACTCATCATTCGAGTGCAAACCCGGAAGCACTACGACCATCCGTTCCGAAGTTGTAGCAATTTAAAAAAAAGAATGTCAAAAATGTCAAAAATGTCATCGGTCGGGAAGAGCCCGTGATACTCATCATTCGAGTGCAAACCCGGAAGCGCTACCACCATCCGTTCCGAAGTTATGGCAATTTAAAAAAAAGAATGTCAAAAATGTCAAAAATGTCATCGGTTGGGAAGAGCCCGTGATACTAATCATTCGAGTGCAAACCCGGAAGCGCTACCACCATCCGTTCCGAAGTTATAGCAATTTAAAAAAAAAAATGTCAAAAATGTCAAAAATGTCATCGGTCGCGAAGAGCCCGTGATACTCATCATTCGAGTGCAAACCCGGAAGCGCTACCACCATCCGTTCCGAAGTTATGGCAATTTAAAAAAAAAATGTCAAAAATGTCAAAAATGTCAAATTTTTTTTTGCCAAATTGTGGCCGTTTTGATGCCATTCACTATGGTGAAAACCGCGTAGCTGTAGCTCCAACCGTTCCGAAGTTATAGCAATTTAAAAAAATAATGTCAATAATGTCAAAAATGTCAAAATTTTTTTTTGCATATTCGGGTAGATCTCGTCAAGCCCTTTCAAACGGACCCCCATAACAGGGGTCTATCTTCATTGGTTTGGGAAATAATGGCAATAATGTCAATAATGTCAAAAATGTCAAAATTTTTTTTTGCATATTCGGGTAGATCTCCGCGAGCCCTTTCAAACGGACCCCCTGAACAGGGGTCTATCTTCATTGGTTTGGGAGATATGGGCCGAAAAAGAATGGACCCCTTGAAAAGAAAGAGATTTTTTTTTGGACCCCAGGGGTCCGAGTTTGAGGGTTCCAAGGCCAACCGTCACGGAGATATGGCCAAAACAAAAATTTTTTCGCGCCTCGGATAAAATTTTTTTTAAATGAAAGAAAACTTTTTTCGGACCCCCGGGGTCCAAGTTTGGGGGTTCCAAGACGAACCATTGCGGAGATATGGCTAAAAGAAAAAAAAAAATTTAAACATTTTAAAATAATTTTTTTTTTTTTTTCGGACCCCGGGGTGCGTTCCGAAAATTTTGGGGTCCGAAAATGTCATACTTGACCGAATATTCAGTATGAATTTTTTCCCATACAAATAGGTCAACTTTCATGGATAGTACTAAAAATGCGGGGGGGGTTACGTAAATTTCGACCGAATATCCAGTATGAATTTTGTCCCATACAAATACGTCGACTCATATCGATACTACTAAAAATGCGGGGGGGGTTCGATAAAAACGACCGAATATCCAGTATGAATTGTCAAAAACCACCGAATATTCAGTATGAATTTAGTTCCCATACATTAACTTTGACTCCCAAACATGGAACCAATGATTGGGGGGGTTTGAAAAAAACGACCGAGTAGCCAGTATGAATTTCTTCCAGCGATAGGCAAAATTCCTACCGGGGGGGTGGGCGAGCTGGCTGCGCCAGCCCGCCAACCCCCCCGGTAGTAATTTTGTACTCGCTGGCTGCGCCAGCTCGAAAAAACCAAATCCCATACAAAAATCCTATACAAAACAGGGTTTGGGAAAACTTGATTCCCCCCCCCTAAAACAAAAAAAAGTCAAAATTTTCGATTTTATCCCCAGTCAGAATTAGACCCCCTACAACCCCCCCCTACATCATATTAGTGTAAAACACCCCCTTCTACTAAAACAACCATGTCAATCAGTGAGTCAGTCAGTGACCGTATTGCAACTTTATATAATGTTAATTAAAATTAAGCATTTCATTGACATCATTCTGTCCGAAGATTTAGTTGATTGATTCATTTTCATAGCAGAGAAAAAATATTTAGAAAACCTCTTTTAAAACAGAGATTTCTACTTTACTGACAAACGGGAGCGAATGAAGCCTCTAAGTTTCTTATTTAAATAAGTCTACAAATACACATCAATATAGCCGATTGGATTTATTATATTATTCATAGTTGTTACTTAAAATGAAAAATACTGTTTTGCCGCATACGACCCGGCGTGAGCGCATATTTGCATGAAGTAAGTCCCCCCCATTCCACTCCCGTGGCGACGATTTGAAATTAAAAGTATAGCTTGTATAAATTAAAGTAGGTACAAAAGAATAGAAAGCATAGTAATTGGCTATTTTACACAATAATATAGAAATAATATCCGCATATGCTTTCGATAACTTGAATAAATCTCGTGATAACATGAATAAGTTGAATTTCCCATTGAAAGACAATGTGCATTATCTGTCCGTATTGCTAATCAAAATATTTAAAAAAGCATTCACAATGTATAGCTGTAGGGCCCATTTAGTGCCATAATTATAATGGACTCGGCAGGGCTAATGTTTTGTACAATCAATAAAATACTACGTTAGGCCTACGCACTCGGATAGATGGGCAAAAATCGCTACCGCATTGGTGCCAGATAACAGCTACCGACTACGGCCAAAAAGACCATGGTACTGGATGATCTCCAATTTTACAGGGGTGGTCGGAAGTAGCGAAATGTGGTCTCAGCAAGGGGAGGCCTGCAGAGCAGTGGGACAGTTTAGAGCAGGCATGGGCAACCTTTGGGAAGTCGCGGGCCAAAAAATCACATGCTCAAATACCGCAAGTCCAACTAGAAAAGTTACAATGTAATATTTTCATAATTTCGGATTAATGGGAAGCTTGAGCCTTATTTTCAGATGCAAGACTACTAACATCATAATCAATTTCACTAATAATTAGATGTGACTTCGATTTATTGATTTTTATCCCTGCTTGTGTTTGTGTACATATTTGTTAGTTTTCACCTCTCGCTAGCACGCTCCTTTACTCAGATCATGAAAGAAGATAAGCGCGGCCTGCGGCCTTAAAACGACGCACAAAAAGGGTGTGTTTTGAAAGAGTCTTCAGCAGTCAAGCTTGATTTTTTGCATACTAAAAATGAAATTTGACATCAAAAGACACTTTTCTTGTGTGATAATGATAAATACGGGCCGTTTAAAGAACCGTAACGGGCTGGATGCGGCCCGGCGCGGCGGGCCAACGGCGGTTGGTCATATATGGTTTAGAGGCTAGATAAATAAAAACTCTTTTCACGAAGCTTTATTTATTTGAAGAAATTAACTGGACTATGATCTTGTAGGAAAGAAAAGAAAAATATTTTCATAGAAAAGTTGATGACTTTTAACAATAATTTTAATAAAATATGTACATTTATTTCGAGTCATCTGCGCAGGCAGAATTTGTCGCTATTGGAGAATTTGATTTAAAAAAGAAACACGAAAGAACACATCATTAGCCATATATGGTTATGGTTTGGTATATGGTACATATATTCGATTTCAGTTCCAATAAGATGCTGCCACTGTGATGATTTCAAATGAGGGGGAGGGAGGGGGGACGTTACGGGTGGTCAACCTAGAAGCTGTAGAACCTTCATTCCCAAACGCACAACTTATTATTGTTTATATTACATTTGAATAAAAAGTATTAAATAATAGTAGTTTATGAAACTGGTATATAAAAAGGTTATTAAAAACACAATTGTTTTAATAAGTACCTAGTTATGTAGAGTTTCATAAACTACCTTATCTAAACTCATGCCTACTAACTTGTTTCCATAATCTTGGTAAGTTTTCGGTTAGCCATTTTTGATTTTTCTTGTAAAAGCTTGTTCTAAATACGTAATTTCCGTCGTCGTTATTTTCAGAATGTCGGGTGGAATCATAGACTAAATAATATTATTTAGTCTATGGTGGAATCAAGTAATGAATAAATTTCCTCGAAAACTATGGTGCACCAAACAGTTCAGTTCATTCATTGAGAGACTGAGTCCAACGCGCTGCAAGCCATAGACAATAGGCCGAAAATAATGTTGACTGTAACCTCGTTGTTGTTTTCTACGTATTGGATAACATTATATAAAAACCTCATTGGTATTTTATATTAAACCTCAGACATGGCTGTATGGGCTAAGTTCCCTTTGCCTCCCTCGTTAGTATCACATTTACATGTATTGCACTGTAATGTCAGAAAAAGTTTTTTATAGCATTATGTTGTTCGGAGATATATACTATAACATTTTTTTTTTTTTTTTTAGAGATGTTCATGAATAATATTTTTCATTATGCCAGTAGTTTTGAGTTCGTAATGAGGATTTTACGATATGAGGTTAGATAAATCTGATTTACGGCACTATGTGACATTAGTTTAACGTCTTTTTAACTTTTAACGGCTTTTCTAGCAAAGTTGTTTAGAATAACAATTCTATGCATTACTTTGTAAATGATCCTGCACAATTTTAAAGCGTGTTTATATTACCTATTGTATTTATATGATATTATTTTATACCATCATTTGAAAAGAAATCTAATATCTACCTACTTAAATCAGTCTTGAACTTTACCGCATCGTAAAAAAAAGAAAAGCATTTTTGCATTTTTTTGCATTTATTCAATGGTATAAACGAACGAACGTCGAATGAAATGGCTATCAACCACAGAACAGAAATGCTATCAACTCTACGTGACATTCATTCATTTCGTTTTGGCAATAACAAAACGAAAAGGAAGAGATACAAGTTGATACAACAAACATAAAGAGAAGTCATTTCAAAGTTAATATAGTTTTTTAGGGGTTATTATTAGGTATATTCTCTTCGGTTATTACAAGAAAAACCAACGTCAGTACGACGATTTAAAAAATGGGAATATTCCCTAATCTAAATCTTGAAAATCTTTTTGCAGACCCTAGGCAGTGTTTGCTCGGTAAATCAACCATCGACATCATTTCATTTCAGGTAACCATTTGTTTTCAATATTTATATTGAAAGTCTGCGTAAAAATAAAGCTTATGTGTTTTTTATTTTGTTTTATTGTGTGTTTTAATGCTTCTTTTATTTTTTCTTATTCACTCATTCTAAAAGAACGTGAGTCGCAACTGAGGATTTGAAACTCGATGTTCATTGCCAAGGGATTATTAAAAAAAAAACTTGGCATGTTTCTGTTCGTTTTCAATGTCAACAGTCACGATGAAAAGACAGTTGATTTTTTGTTTCCTTTCGTCCCTTTCAGGTACAGGCAAAGGTATCTAGGACCATGATAGCCTTTTCTGTAATTTGTTGTTTTTTTTTTAATACGGAATGAACTTGAAAGCAAAGGTAATTGTTTTAAAATCCTGTGTTTACCAAATTTTGTTTTTTTTTTTAAATCTCTTTATTTGATAATGATTTTATTCTGAAAAAAATATATGATGCTCAGAAGGCCAATATCTCGAAATGGTTATTAGTTCTGTACCAATTATTAATTTGTAATGTTGTCGACTGGTGTTACCATAGCGGTTCCTCTGGTAACTTTCACCTGTTTAAGTATTGGTGTGAATGGGAATAAGTGGGTAAGTATATACTTTATGTACTGACATAATACCCTTTCGCACGTGAGGTTTTATTTAACAATTGAAGTAATTACATTCAAAACAGGAAATAACAACATATTAAATTAATAGTACATTACGATACGAGACTCACCTTCGGCTCGTGCCGCAAACTCACACTCGTCAGAAAACGTTTCTCGCACGAGTATCGTATAGTATTTTATAGCAAAAGTGCGGAAAATGCCGACTTTACGCAAGCGCAGCGTGCGTAAAGTGGTCATTTTGCGCACGGTGTGCTATAAATTAAGTTATGGGTTTGCTTATGAGGTATTCCGGTAACCCAAGGGCTGGGGCATATTTTGGTCAGCGGATTAGCCTCGCGATCCAGGGAGGCAATGCCGCCAGCCTTTTGGGTACCTTGCCCAACGACGGTAGCGATCTGGCCAGCATATTTTATTTGTTATAATAAATAAGTGTCCAAAATTTCCTTTTTTATTCATTTGTATAATATTTAAATTGCTAGGTAATTTTAATTTTAAAGAGTTTAGTTTATAGGTAAATTGTTATTTAAGTTTCAGATTACTGTGATGTTATACATTTTAATTAAATTTTAAACATTAAAGTTAAATACATTTAATTTAGGTGGTAGAGCTGATGCCAGGCTCGACTGTGGAGGTACCACCATCTTACTCGGAAATCCTCCCGAAGTTATTCGGGGAAGAGTAAGAGGACAGCTCTCAGGCAAAACCAGGCGGCTCACCATTGCCTGGGACCGATGGATGGCGGTATATCCATCCCCAATAGCCGGGCTTTATATAAAATAGACTGGTGACGGGCAGCGGCGTCACTGGTGCAAGGGTTTCGGCACCGCGCTCTCCAACCCGCCTGCCCAGCGTGTGTGAGTATGGGCATTTCTTCCAGGAGGACCACCAAGAGTGGCGAAATCCTGTCCAGCACTGGACGAAACAGGCTGATGGATGAATGGATGGACATTTAATTTACACAATAATGTATTATCATATCATCCAATGATAGCTACCTATATACCAAATACTAATACGTTACATACATAAATACTTAATATACTATAATTGATTGGTTAGATATTAGTTTAAATTCCATCAGATGGAGGGTAACTGAAGGACAAAACTGATATGGACTGTATTCATAACCCGCGTCATTAGAAAAGCGCACGATAAGTTATAGCTATAATAATAATAATAGAGTATAGGAATCTGACCGCTGGGACACGAAGATCAATATGCATTTCATTCAAACATTTTATACCAGCTAGCCTTCGTTCACGGCTTCGCACGCGGCTTTCAGTCTTTGAGTACTATCGACAGTTTTCAGCTTAGCGATCATTTTAATAATATCCCTTATATCCTATATGTGGACCAGGGTCACTACGATGATAATAAAGAAAACCGCATCCAAATCCGTTGAGTGGTTCTCGAACAGACATACATAGAGACCAGTGGCGAAGGGTGAACATTTAAAAAAGGGAAGCCGGACAAAAAAATCGCCTTACTCAGAAAAGCAACCAAGGAAAACATTTTTTTTTGTTCTTTGCAACTCTCTGTCAGCCAAGTGTATTTGTCTTATTGAGAGTTAATGGAAATGTTTGACAAAGCGAAGAGCACGGAATAACAAAATGCAGTATGGATGCCATTTCCTAAACAAGCCGATGGGATTCGTGTTATATGGACCCTTCGCCACTGATACAGACAGACAACAATTCAAAAAATTATAATTCAGGAACCAATACTAAAGTAATGAGTTATCTTTCATTTAAAATTTCGGAAAAATATTCAATGTACAGACACTGCTTTTTTACTACTTTGATATAAGTATAGATAAATTTGAAACATGCAGAACTGCATTCATAAACAAGGCGAGGTTATCCAGAGAAATCTGTCCTGCTCCAACGCTTTCATTTTTCACATGTTTATCCTGCTCAGTGGAAGCGGGCCGCTCAGAAAACTCGCGGTTTTGAGGTGTTTTTATTTATTATTTTGGAATAAGAAGGATGGGTTTTTAATATGACGGCCGTTTTATATCACATTTTTTACGACGTTTATTTAGGATAACGTTTTTGTCCAAAACTTAATATAGCTCAAATGAAATTATATTTAGATCATAGTTTAGACCTATCTTTGCGATTTAATTGGATCGAGCAAAATGTAAGTAATCGTGTTTCGAACGACCGAAATTTTAAGATCAAAGAGTGAAATATGATATATATTTTTTAGAAAATTTAATAATCGCTATTTATTGGTTTAAAATACATTTGAAAAGAGACAAAATGTATTGGACCAACGTACCTATATTATTGTACAAAATGGACGCAGACTGCTCTCTAACACCAGGCTGTTAATTGTTTTAGGTGAGAGTTGAGGCAGACTACGCGAGAAATAATGGCTTTTATACATTGTATAGGTATGTCACAGGTTTATTGTCAGCGCCGAGAAATCATTATTGCAAAAACTTCGTCTCAATTTCATACAATATCACGACCCGAATTCAGTTAAATTATAATTTCACTGGACACGTGAAGCGTTATTTGTTTGAAAATTACTGATTAAGTTTTAATTCGGAAATAATCGGACCAATTAGTGTCACTAGTGAAATTACATTTTCACGGCTTTGACAATTTACCTGCGACACAAACTAAACATACATAATCACGCCTGATCCCAGAGGAGTGGGCAGACACTATACAGGCTGTAAATGCAAAGTCAAGAATCCCTTTAGGGTATGAAAGTATACACGATTCTGATGACATTACGAGAAAAAAATATATAACTTGAATTTTCACCAAAAATTCCATCATTTTTCCAAGCTATGGCTACGCAGCTCACCGGCCTCCCCACACACCTAATTGCACCCCGCAACCCGCACCCCTCATCCGAGTGGCCAGCGACCAGTGAGGGTGTCCACGCGATAAGTGTATTTTGAGTAAAGAAAATCGTCTTATTTATTATGAGGTACTGGTACTTTAATTAGAGATCCTAGTATTTAAAATAATATCTTTACCGATCATACTAACACACCCATAAAGGATTCTTGCCTTTGCTTTTACATCCGGTATAGGTATCTATACAGGTTGAATTTTTGAGACGGGACAGTAAGAGCAGGTACCTTCACCGTTATAGTTACAGGAAAGCGCTTTTAGGAGACTATCCATAAATTTTTAAGATATTCTTAACTGCATTTACAGATTTTGGAAAAAATGTACAGTCAGCAAGAAAATGGTCATTTTAAACAAAAACTTTCTTTGATGCCAATCGATCCTGTTTCTTATAAGGATCAAAAGTCTCTACTGGACCGACTGAGGTTTGAGTATTAGAAATGTCAGAAATAACAAAAAACTTTTCCCATACATTAGTACGGAAATACAGGGGGCATGAGATAATTACACTTTTTTTCAAGATGACCTCGTACCTAGAAGCAAAAGCGCCTACCTAAGTAGACAATCATCATAGTTGCATCGATAATCTTCTACAATAAAAAAAAAATCATTTTGATATGCATTTTAGACACAGACAAACATTACTTACATTTAGATGATCTACGAAATAAATTGCTCAAAATGACCGCCGTTTTCACGAATACATAAGTTCACTCGTTTTTGTACTGAGTAGCAGCCGATAATTTACTTGGCTGGATATAATTTAAAATCTTTCAGCTCCTGAATACTGTTGTATTTCTTTTTGTAGACTTCGTTTTTTAAGTAGCCCCACAGAAAAAATCGAGAGGCTGAGGGCTGCGAGGTGGCCACTTAGTTGGACCATGTGTACCTAGCCACTGTGACCCGAACTGCCTATTCAAACTGGAACACGTAAGGCGGCTGTTGTGTAGCGGAGCGCCATCTTGCTGAAAATGAACTTTTCGCAATTCCGACAGGAGCCATTCATCCAACTGGTTTTGGAGATTCTCTAAAATGACGTCGTTATACACGGCAGAATTAAGAGTACCTTCATAAAATTCCACCATTACCACTCGGTTTGACAACACACCAGACCAACAGTTAAAAGAGAATCGAACTTGGTTGTGGCTTTCCTGAACTCTGAGAGGGTTTTCTCCTAGACCAATAGTGGTGATTTCGTAGGTTGTACATTCCGTTATTTGAAAAATTTGTTTCGTCTGACCATATTATGTACTTAAGAAATTCGTGATCTCTACTTATTTTTCCTCTTAGCCATCTGCAAAAGGTAATTCTTCGAACATTGTCACCTGGATGTAATGCTTAAACTATGCGCCCCTGTCGATAGGGTTTACAACCGTGTTTTTTCAATGTCTTTAATACAAGTGACTGGAAAACACCCACTTCAAGAGCAATATATCTGGACGATATCTCTGGATCAGATTCCACATAGGTTAAAATAGCAATCTCTGTGTCTATGTCCAGTACACGAGGCTGCCGCACTAACTTCTTTTTGAATGAACCATATAGACAAAGAAAAACCTCCTGAGCCTTCTACAAAAAACTGGTGACTGTGTCAAGGTACCTATCGAAGTAAGCGATGTGAAAAATGTATACCGTGCAAACACCAAGTCAGGTGGGAATAAGACCATCATCACTGAGCTCGCAAACGTCTTCGTCAAAGAGAACTTGATTAGTGCAGTAAAGTCCTATAACAGAAACAACAAAGAGAATAAACTGAGCACTTCTCATCTATCAATTGACGGTCCTGCTATACCCATTTATGTTGCTGAGAGTCTTACTTTTAAATCTAGAAAACTGTTTGCTTTAGCCAGGGAATTTTCAAAAATAGAAGGTTATAAATTCTGCTGGGCCTCATATGGAAATATTTATTTGCGTAAATATGAAGGAGAGCCTCTTATTCGAATCTATAAAGAAACGGATCTGGAGTCTCTAAAGAACTGACTATCCGTCCTAATAACTCCAATATTATTCTGTCTGTTTGTTATGCATGCTTTTAAAATAGTAATTCTGTTTCTGTCAGTATTTATAAGTTACATATTAATTAATTTATCAGCTCACAAAACTGTTACTAAAAATATATTATGTACTCTATATGTTATGATCGATAAATTTTTCACTTATTTACACAAAATCTACAACTCACAACAATCCCACACCATCGCAAATACACACACCCAAGGAGAATTAACTAAAATAATATTAAATGACGCACCTTCACACACATTAGGTTTATATGATGCTCCCTTCCAAAAGTGCTTTATTATTATAATACTAATAATATATACAAGTCTGGATGATGTAAATTTCCATCCATTCAAAAATAAAAGTAAATTGGTGTTATGACAAACATAGATGAAATTTTAGTGGATATTGATAGCACTATCAATGTCGGAAAAGCATTTTTGACAAGGGAGCCCGAACAATGTGTGAAAATTTTACCATCTTACCCTCAAAATAAAAGACTGAATATAATATCCCAAAATATACGAAGTGTGAACAGCAATTTTGTTGATTTTGAAGTATTACTAGCACGCATAAATATAGACTTTGATATCATTGTTCTCACTGAAGCCTGGATATCTAAAAATCCAAACCCACCAGTTCTCCCGAATTATAAACGATATTTTACGAAAAACTACACCAATCAAAATGACGGAGTCGTGCTCCTAGTAAAGGATAATCTAAAATGCACAACTTACGAACCCCAAATCAAAGACTCAACATGTCTTGTTACCAAGTTTGGCAAAGAATTAGCCATTGTTAGTGTCTACAGGCCCCCTGAAAAAAAAACATCCAAGATTTTATGGAATCACTTGATGCAATTCTATCATCCCTAAAAATGTTTCCCAATATTATACTAATAGGAGACTTAAACATTAATATAGGTGTAAATAATAACGATGATCGTAGCCCTGACTATCTGAACCATATGGTAATGCACGGTCTTCTACCCGCGCATATATTTCCAACTCGTTTGGAAAATTGGTTGGACCATTGTTTCATAAAAACTAAAACGAAACCGGTCACAATAGTTTGTGATACTACGATCACAGATCATAGCTGTGTAATTACATCATTTAAAAACAAGACCAAATACGTATATAAAAAGATAAATAACGTAAAGAAAACTAATTATAAAGCAGCTCTAGATGACCTCATCACTTATGACTGGAACACTTTACTATCAAATACTAATCCTATATCTGCAACTGACTTATTCTTGAATACTCTGTCTTTTTATCTGAATAAACACACTGAAATCATAATACTATCACGCAGAAAAACACTACTGAAGCCTTGGATAACCCCCGGCCTACTACGATGTATGAAATTTAGGGACAAATTACATCAGAAACTGAAATGCGACGAAAATAATGATTTACTCAGAATCACTTACAAACGTTATCGAAATACGTGCAATAATCTGCTCAAAAAACTAAAAAGATCCTATGAAAAACACCAGCTAGAAAAACATAAGAAAGACATTAAAAAAACATGGGCTACAATAAAACAAATTTGCAACTACAGTACAACAACAAACACTCCCTCTGATTTGCTTGCACCAAAATCATCAAAGCAAGAATCTCTGGATAATGCCAATAATTATTATGTAAATGTCGGAAAACAGCTGGCAACAAATATTCTAAATAAACTTAATACCACAGAATCTGAGCTATCACGTCTGCAAAACATCTGTGCCTCGCAACCTAACTCTTTTTTATTAATACCCACAGACGAACAAGAGGTTATTAGTGTTATAAGGTCGCTTAAGTCTAGTAACTCCACTGGCTGGGACGGTATACCATCTCCGTTCCTAAAACTAGCTGCAGTCACTCTTGCTTTACCACTGACCCATTTGTGTAATATCTGTTTTTCTAACGGAGTATTTCCAAAATCACTCAAGAAGTCAGTAGTTGTACCAATTTACAAGGCAGGGGATAGAGACAGTATCTCAAATTATCGACCAATTTCATTACTACCCACTGTATCCAAAATTTTAGAACATCTCTTAAATCGAAGGCTCAAACATTATCTAGACAAATACGATTTGATTTCTGGCAACCAATATGGATTTAGGGAAAAAAAATGCACGGCTGACGCTGTTATTCACCTGACCGATCACATATCACAAAATATGGATGCAAATAAAAAATGTGCTGCTATTTTCTTAGATTTGGCAAAAGCCTTTGATACTGTCTCTGTTCCCATTTTACTGAAAAAACTCGAAAACATAGGGATACGCGGAATACCTCTTGAACTTTTCACTGACTACTTGACAGATAGGTCACAAATGGTTAAGATCGGGGAGTATCTAAGTTCCGAAGAAAGTATCACCTACGGCGTGCCACAGGGCAGCGTACTTGGACCGACATTGTTTCTGATTTACATCGATGGTCTCTGTCGCAAAAAACTGAAGCAAGCGCAAATTATAACCTTTGCGGATGACACCGTTACTGTCTTCACTTGTAAGACGTGGAGTAGGCTAAATAAGGTGTCCGAAGATGGTTTTGCAAAAGTTCACAGTTGGTTAAATAAAAATTTACTGACTCTCAATCTGGACAAAACTAAAGTACTAACTTTTAGTATTCGTGAACGTACTCAACCCCCTGGAGCTTTTTCTGTTAAAGTTCATTGTCATGGTTGCATTAATACCTCCTCGTGTCACTGTTATATCCTATCTAACGCTACTTCAGTGAAATGTCTTGGTGTCATCATTAACAGAAACCTCTCTTGGTCGGAACATATTGAGGCTTTAACAGCACGTGTGCGTAAGCTAATCCATGTTTTCAAAAACTTAAGGCACATTGGTGACTCTGATGTACTAAAGGGCGTTTACTACGCCTTTTGTCAGTCTATAATAACATACTGTTTGCCTGCGTGGGGTGGCACACACAAATCCAAGATTTTAAAACTTGAAAGAGCACAGAGGGCCGTTCTTAAAGTAATCAATTATAAACCCTATAAATACCCGACAAAGGACCTCTATGCTGAAAATTCGGTCCTTACGGTAAGGCAGCTCTTCATCAGAGATGCCATAGTAAACCTACACAAAAACCCGATTGAACTTTTTGGTAAAGATAGGCGTAAAGATATTGTTTTTAAAATACCACACTGCAGAACCGCCTTTGCTCAAACCTTTAGTCGGTTTTTGGGACCTTTTTTATATAATAGACTAAGTGCATCTACAGAATTAAAACAATTATCTTTACAGTCTCTGAAACAAGCCCTAAATATCATGTTGGGACGCTTGGACTATGATAATACAGAAAAGTTATTGGTAATAATTAAATAAATTTAGTATTTCTTTATAATTCTGTACTACACTGGGATACAAAAAAAACGGTCAATTACAATAATAATAATAGTAAAAATAATTCAACATGCGTCATTTTACTTTCTCCAACTACACAAATCATCACAAAATACATACACTGCAACTCATGCACCACTCAACTACATGTTGAGATGTCCACTACACACACAATATTTGCATGCATTTATATAGTTATATTGTCATATTAAGTATCCTGTATTATTGATTATTATATAAAAACCCGTATATCACTTATTTATTTATTATGTAAATTATTAAAATTTAGTTAAGTAAATTTATTTTACAGAATTTAGACTACACTATACCAGGTAAAATCTTCGGTTTGTTTAGGTATGGTATACTTAAACCAATCGAAGATTATAAACGGCGAGCTATCCGACCGTCAAACAGTTTATACTAGCACGGTGGGTAGTTTTCGGCCCTCGATATAAGTGAACAATTACTGTACATTAGTGTTTGAAACTTTTTGTATATTATTTAGGTTATAAATACAATAATTTAAGGAAATCTGTAATATTTATATATGTACGTAAATTGCAAATGAAATGTAAATAAGATAAACTTAAGTAATATATTAAGATACTTATAAATTATTTCCTATTGTACTTATAAATAAATTCATTCATTCATTCATTCATTCATTCATTCATTCATTCATTCATTCATATTCTTTGAGATTCTTCAAAAGGTTTTTAATTACCTTTCTTGATGGTACTTGCATACTTATTCGCGTACCACACTAATGCAGATTCCGTGTTCCTATTATTTACAAAATACGCTTTAATTAAGTTGAAACGTTTGCGATTTAAATACATTTTTTAACAAGAAGTTAAGTACATAAATTACAACTAACAATCTAGAATTTTCTCAGCAAGAACATATGAATGACCTGAAATAACCCAAGAATTCGAAGTTTGAAATTATAACTTTTTTTTACTTACCTACTTTTTCAGCCAGTATTCTTTGTAGCGGATTATAGCGGATCTACCCATAACAAAAAGTTTGGCTAATTTAGAGGTTTGACTCTTTTTCCGAAATGTATGGGAAAAGTTTTTTGTGATTTCTGACATTTCTAGTACTCAAACCTCAGTCTGTCCAGTAGAGACTTTTGATCCTTATAAGAAACAGGATCGATTGGAATCAAAAAAAGTTTTTGTTTAAAATGTCAATTTTTTTGCTGACTGTACATTTATTTCAAAATCTGTAAGTGCCGTTCAGAATATCTTGAAAATTTACGGATAGTCTCCTAAAAGCGTTTTCCTGTAACTACAACGGTGAAGGTACCTGCCCTTACTGTCCCGTCTCAAAAATTCACCCGGTATTCTACGATCTTGACACCTCTTTCGCTGGTTCGACATTCGTCAACGAGTCATTGAAGCTCTTCTACTCCGGGTGTTTCTGACTTGGTTCTTCATTGTGTCAACAATTTAAATATTATTAGAGTGCATCAATCAGAAACAAATTTCAAGTAACATGTATTATAAATATACTAGCTTTTACCCGCGGCTCCGCCCGCGTCGAAGAGATTTTCGTTCAAATAAGGAAAACAAAAGAATATGATTTTTTGGAACGACAATATGCAACGGTCACCATGTTTTATAGTCCATTCAGAATTAGCTGGCGTCTTTCCACTTGAACATAAACAATAGGGGCAATAAACCAAACACTCATAGAGCCCATCCATTTTTAAAGGAGCTGTTTCGGCCTTCTGTTTTGTTGCAAACCAGCCCGTGTTGATACTTTCCACTGAACTAATCTCTTCGAAGTTTAAAAAACAACCGAGTTGTATTTCTTTTTCCTTATATTATTAAAGCGAAGATAACATAAGGAAAGTATCAAAAACGTTTGAAACACCGCCTGCCGCGCGTGTTTTACTAGTGTTTATTGTTTCGTTCAGGCGAATTCACCCGCCACGACTTAATTTTATTGTTATTGCTAATGACGGTCTCAAGTGGAAACACGCCAGCTAATTCTGAATGGACTATACCAAAGTGCTAATAAATACCAACAAAATAAGTCTAAACTCGAAGGGTCTGCTGTTGTTCGTTGAGGAGATCCCATAATCACCTTCCAATCCCATCAGTAGACCCTGGTCACCATGTTTTAACAAAGTGTTAATAAATACCAACTAAATAAGCCTAAACTCGAAGGGTCTGCGATTGTCCGTTGAGGAGATCCCGTACCCACCTCTCAGTCCCGTCATTAGATCTTGGTCACCATGTTCTACAAAAATACACATCAATACCGATCAAATAAACTTAAACTTGAGAGGTCTCCTAAAAACAACATTTACCAGTGGATGATTGAAACCCCGACGATGAGACTACATACGTACGACTACGCAAGTCGTACATACCACATGATTAACTAAAAATCTTATTGAGTGCTTAAAGAATTTTTAAAGTCAGTTCAGTAGTTCTGGATATTACCCATTATATGCAAACAAACAAACAAATCAACAAACAAGTGTAGACAAACTTTAACGTGAGTTGATTTGAACCAGACTGCGTCAAATTCGATATTTTGAAACATGCAGCGCCATCTAGTGTATTAAAATAAAAACAATTTCATCGCCAGCTTACTGAGCTTATCCAGGATAGCTTCCTAGAAATGGCGTTTTCTAAGCACTTGAAAATAAAAATATTTTAGTTATTGGTATTTGCGCAGTCAAGTAATATAATTTCAGCTTTAATTTTTTTTACAATAGGAAATATTTTTTCTGAAAATAAAATAATAAAAAATAAAAAGTGAAAACAAATTTTACCAGTCGGGGTTTGAACCCGCGACGATTGACAAGGCTACGGCGGCGAACCTTCCATGTGTCTCACTAAAATTCTCATTGCGCTGCTCCCTTTTGTCATAGCGTGATGATACATAGCCCTAAATCTTCCTGAAGAAAACAGCATCAAAATCCATTGATTGATTCTCAAGTTATAAGCGAACGAACAGACAGACGGACAGACAGACTGACAGACAGACGTTGTATTTTATATGTATAGAGAAGATTAAACCTGCAACCTCTTGCTTACAAAGCAAATGCTCTGCTAACTGAGCTACCGAAATCCCCATCATAGACCGTTGAATGTACTCTTCTCTATCTGCCCTACAGATTTGTATTTTTCAACTACCTACTCGATACACCAGCTGGTAATGCACATAATGCACTTATTTGATTGGCATACGTTCTTTGACGACCTAACTTACACTTGCGAAGCATCACATCACACTAAGATTCAGTTTCGAAACGAGCGAAAATCACTCGGAGTGATGCGAATTTCACCCTAGAGCGTTCAAAAATGGACACGAGTTAAACCGAGGGTAACCGAACTGTTACCTGACAGTGTTTTGAAACGCTTCCGAGTAATGCGAAAATCACACTGAGCCACTTAATTGGTGCAACCATTTTTTCTTTCTCTTGCTCCTTTATAGATCTAATAAACGAGTAAAATTTCGCACTATGATCGCACGTTCTGAAACGCTTCCTAATATTATATATGCGAAAGTTTGTGTGTGTGTGTGTGTGTGTGTATGTTTGTTACTCTTTCACGCTGAAATGGCTTGACGGATTTGGATGAAATTTGGAAGGGATATAGCTTATACCCTAACTTAACACATAGGCTACTTTTTATCCCGGATAAAAGAATGTCGTTAAAACAAATAACACGCGAGCGGAGCCGCGGGGAAAAGCTATAAATAATATTTCTTTCGTCGATTTTCAAGAAACCTTATGGTGATAGATAACAGAGGATCTCGGTGCAAAATGCGCATCATAACATTGTCTTCCGTACTTTTCAATAAAAATAATACATATAGCAATTTGCTGATTGTTAATTAGATTTTTTTGTGAAAATATAATAAGTAATTTACTTAGCTACATTCGTGAATACAAATAAAACGCATTATCAGTATACTATTTATTCAAATGTAAGGAAAACAATATTCTGATGTGCATTTTGCCCCGAGATCTTACCCCCTTGTGGAAAGACAACATTATTCTTATATACGAGTATTTATATAAATTATGTTGTAACCGATAACGTGGATGCAGATACTAAATAACTTATTATAACAAAAACTGTCTATTGCATGTTTGGCCTAATCTTACAAAGTATGCATGCATGATTTTATCTTCCATTATGTTAATACAAATATTGTTAGAACGCGTTACAAAGGGCTTCCTAAACCACGGTTATGTCATACATACGTAGGTCATAGGAAATCTTTGTCTTGTTGTGGTTCCAAACGGTCCATTGTTATTTATTATTACCTAGCGACCTAGCTCAGCGGTCCGCATCCCGCGGCCCGCGGGCCTCGTGTAGTAGCCTCCTCCTTGCGGCCCACGGCATTTCAATCATTTTAATTAAGCGCTATAACTGTATTTACCTAACTCGCTCGTTGCTCGGAAGCCTTAGTAACTACGTCAACGAAGCTGAATAACACAGATATAGGTAGTTGGTGTCAGGTAAAAAGTACGCTGGGCAGGAGTCGAAGGAAACGTGCCGCGCATGAATAACAGGTGCGCGAAAAAGAGACACATTGAGGCTCTAAATTCAAATGAGATTGAGCATCACCAGCGCCATAGTATAAATAAGTAACCATACAAACGGGCCGAAACGAACCCCCCTACCCCCCCCCCCCCCCAAACTGGGTTCAACTCGGTTTACGACAGTCGCGGTCATCTCATAAAGTAGAATGTTTTAAGGCAAGCTTAGAAGTTAAATTACCACAATTTAATCCTCTCCAAAATGATCCAAATAATCTATTTTCAGACTTATTTAACATCCTTTCTAAAGAGTTTGAAAATGCTTTTAAATTCAAAAAAGTTTCAAACACTAGTAAAATCACTTTCAGTGACTGGGCGACACCAGGTATTTATAAAAGCAGAAAACATTTATATGAATTGTACGACATAAAATCTTATAATAATAATGATGAATTTTTGGAAATTTTCAAAAAATACTCGCGTATTTTCAAATTGGTCTGTTTAAAAGCAAAAAGCATATTTCTGAATAAAAAACTTGAAATGTCCGATAATAAAATAAAAGCAGTATGGAATATCATTAATACAGAAACTGGTAAGAGTAAAAGACGAAATAATGAACTTAAGTTGAATATTAACAATGAAACTGTTACAGGAGACAATGAAGTTGCAAATGACTTTGAGCGATTCTTTACTGACATCCCCTCCTTGACAACTAAAGATTTGAATTCAAGTCCATTACTCGCACAGGATCTGTTGAGTGAACATGTGCCACTGTGCGATTCTGTATTTGCTTTTAAGTATATAAACTCATTCACTGTTATAAAGGCATTCAAATCTCTTAATTTAAAAAAAACCGAGGACTTATGGGGCCTATCTGTTAAAGTTATAAGTTCCGTCATTGATTTAATAGCTCCTTATTTGGCTTTAACTTTTAATAAATGTATAGATGATGGTGTCTTCCCTGATTTAATGAAGTTGAGTAAATTGATCCCGATTTTTAAATCAGGTGACCATGAAGACCTGTCTAATCATAGACCAGTGTCAGTTTTACCAGTACTGAGTAAAGTTTTCGAAAAAATAATTTTAAAATCAATTATTATCTCATTTTAACTTAAATAAGTTGCTTCATTGTGAACAATATGGATTTACTAGAGGGAGGTGAACTACAGATGCAGGAGTTGCTTTAGTCAAGCACATATTTGATGCTTGGGAAGAAAAACAGGATGCATTCGGTGTTTTTTGTGACCTCTCTAAAGCTTTTGATTGCGTTAATCATGAAAACCTTTTTTGCAAATTGGCTCACAAAAGGGTTAGGGGCCAATCTTTGGCGTTATTAAAGTCATACCTTAGTGATCGAATTCAAAAGGTGGATATGAACAGAGTAAAGTCAGCTGGAGCATTAGTTAAAATGGGTGTCCCGCGGGGCTCCATATTGGGGCCTTTATTGTTCTTAATATACATAAATGACCTTCCTTATTTAGTTAAAGACTTGTGTGAGATTCGCTGACGACACGTCACTTATTTTTAAAGTTAATAGACATAAAGATATCCTTGATGATGAGAATGTAACTCTATGTATGATTCTTGATTAGTTTACTGCGAATAATTTAGTTTTAAATGGGAAAAAGACGAAATGCATGAAATTCACATTACCAAATGTAATTCAAGTAGATGCTGATCTACTTTTGCAGGGGTCCAAGCTAGAGTTAGTCAACAAAACAAAGTTTTTAGGCATTACTATAGACTCTCGTCTTCAGTGGGGTCCCCACATAGAAGGCCTTTGTGGTAGACTAAGTTCAGCCGCATACGCTGTTAGACGGATGAGGCAAATTACTGATGAGGATACTGCTAGATTGGTGTACTTTAGTTATTTTCACAGCATTATGTCATATGGTATGTTGCTGTGGGGTAGAGCTGCGGATATTAACGCAGTCTTTGTTTTCAAGAAGAGAGCAATTCGTCTTATTTACAATATGAAGCACCGGGATTCATTTAGAGAAAAATTCAAAGAAATTAATATTTTAACAGTTCCTTGTGAATTTATTTACCAAGTTATTAAATATATCAGAAAAAATATCGATACTTTCCCTAGGCTCGGTGAGCATCACTCTATAGACACTAGGAAGAAACATAAACTGGCTTTTCTAAAAATTAGACTTGCAAAAGTAGGCACCTCTTTTGTAGGACCTGGTATAAGATTTTACAATAAACTTCCAAAGGAGGTCCTTAGTTTTTCAGAAAATAAGTTTAACTTATATATTAAGCAGGGACTCTTGAGAAAAGCATATTATAAAATCAATGACTATTTGGATGATAGTGACGCTTGGTGTCATGAGAATATTGATTGATACTACTGTTCTATTATTTTCTAACTGATTTGTGTTTTTCAGATCGATTGTTTTTATGTAGACTAATATTTTATATTGTTTTTTTATTATCATTTTGACATTTCCTTTTACATATTGACATGAACATTTTAAACTTAAACTTAGCATTTATTAGTTGTAAATCTGACTATAAAAAAAAGTGATAAACTATATGAGACAGGTGGATGATGTTTTGCTTAGTATTTTAACTTACTACCTCATTAGATAGGTAGACTAAGATATATATTTTTTTCTCATGGCACAATTTCCTTCTCTCTTTTATATTTTTATCCTTTTAATATTGTTTAGTATTATTTTATATAAGTTAAAAAAAACTGTAACAGTATTAAGCCACATTCAGAAAAAAAAAATACTGATAAAAAGACATGATCTTGCTAAGTTTCTTGCCCTTCTTCTTAGCAAGATTAATCTAATGGGCGGATTTAGGCATTATATCTATTTATAGTTTATTTATCTATTAACTTATTTATTCATTGCATTATGTAGGTTTGTATATACAATATTTAATTTTTTTACTTATGTTAGTATATATTTGGCTAGGCATCATATTTATTTATGGTCTATTCAGTTTATTTATCAACTTATTTATTAATTGCATGATGTAGGTATAATAATACTTTTATTCCAATAAAAAAAGTCTTTTTATTTTATGCATGTGTATAACTTTAGTAGCCCAACTTAAATACAGTTTTTTTTTATATTTCCCGTATCATATTTATTTCATCATAAAATATTATTTTTATACAGATTATAAGGTTATATTTAATGTATCTATTTTACAAATAAACAATTTGATTTTGAATCTTTGAATCACTGTGACGCTTCGGCACATTTTCAAAAATTATGACACGAAATTACAGAGTATGTTGTGCATTGTATGATTGCTTCAATACAACTTTTTGTAATAATAATATAGCATTATAAAATACTTAAGCAGTCAGTTGGCAGCCCTAGGGCGTGTTTAGGTTGACTTAAGTCTGGGTTCTGATTCTTTCGACTATATAATTAATGATTAGTTGTTAGCTTACAGTCTATCTAAGCGTAAAATTACATTTGGCAGTGATTACTTAAAAAAACGTGATGCTTATTTAACTTAGTACGTGCTATCTCTATTAATTTGTTCGCGTCATAAATATCAAAGGCACCGTAATTAAGTGCAGCCCGCCTAATTTTTTTTTACAATATTCTTCTCTCCCTTTCTGCAAAAAGGTTGGCGACTCCTGACCTGGATGGTTATTTCACGAAGGTTTCACAATTTTATGGCCGACCATTGCAAATTGAATGACGGTTTAGTCTAACAACGATAGCTGCTCCGCAATTTGCATTATTTTATGAACGATGCATTTCCTATAAGTTCCAAGTATTTCATTCACAATTTCCACACCTACTTAGGTATGGTCACTAAAAGAGCTGCAGGTACAACGCAAGCACTTTACCGCGAGCGCGTTGCACACAAACGGAGTTCAATCATGTTTTGGACAATAACTCATCAAAGTAGATGACAATTTTAAACAGGATATAGAAACTTAGATCTGGGATTGCGGTTGGTCAGTTTCCCAAGTTCCCAAGTGTCACAAGACACGTTGAGCTAGTTTTTAGGGTTCCGAACCCGAAGGGTACCAAACGGAACCCTATAAATAACTAATTCACCGCTGTCTGTCTGTCTGTCCGTCCGTCTGTCACAATAGTCTACCTACAGCTACAACCATAATAGGTGGACGGTTGAAATTTTCACAGAATACGTGTATATGGCCTCTACCAAGGCAAATAATAAAAATTGAAGCCCAAGGTGTGTCCTCATACAATAAACATACATATACTTTTGTTTTTCGGCATATATTTCAACTTTTCCAAGTTTTCTTGAGGCTTATCATTGTAGTTTTGGCTGCAGCAATTCTATAATTGGTAACAATCGAGCCAAAATACATAAAATGATCAACCATCTCGTACTAGTAGCCTAGAGGACCTACCCTCAATCACCATTATTTTTGTTTGTGAATGTTTGATCTTAAGACCAAGTTTGATGCTGTTCTCTTCCATTCTGAGCAGAAAGGTTGCTGATTCTCGTTCGCTAGCAGCAACGATTGTTGTGTCATCGGTATATCTTAGATTGGCAATCTTCCTACCGCCAACTGTAATGCCACCTTTCTAGCCCTCGAGTACCAGTCTCGTGATAAACTCTCCGCACAGATTTAAAAGTTTTGGACACAGTATACACCCTTGACGAACACCTCTTTCATTATGAAGCGGTACTAGCGATTAGTCCTCTTAATTCTAACCTCCACAGACGAGTGGAGTGATAGATGAGATAAGGAATACTTGGTCTATACTTACATACACACAGGCACTATTCATCAAGTAACTATTCCTCATCCCATCTATCACAGGTCAATGATAGTCTTAGGATCAAAGTGTTTGCACTGGGTCTGGTAATATAATACATTAGAGATATTATCCCTTTTGGTATATGTAAATATCTTTCTAGTGAATAATATTTTTAACGCTAATTTCAATATACGCAACAAAATAATTTCACCGACGTACTGGCTGGATTTTTGTCGTTCAAAAGAAAAGAGGAATGCAGCAGCGGGTCTCATGTTGACTTTTTGCTCAATCACAGACACAGAGGAAAGAAACTTCGTGGGAAAGAATCAATGGCGACCACAGATATCACAGTAATATGTCAGTGAGGGCGGCGCATTCGCTTACGAGATCGTTAAAATTTTTGTATTATTCCGGTCAAATAAGCATCAACTTACAATTAATAATTGCTAACAGATAATTATCGATAAAAAAGGTAATAATCTGTAACCAGAAATCAAATTATCGTTAGTTAAAATGTTTGTTCCGGATTGTAAGGGACATAAGATCAAAGAAGCTAGAAAAAACGGGATTATCCATTTTTGACCGGGACAATTGTAATTAAATTATTTTAACTATTTATCTGTTTTTTCTTAAAACCATATTTTGCAACGGATCTTGCGGATCCAAGCATACGTATTATTTAATTGTGTCAGTACGAATTTTGTAAAAACGAACAACAAAAAATGTTCCGCTTTAAGTTAAGCTACTGAATGTAGGTATATAAACATACTCTTTCCAACTTGGAATACTAAAGATGAAAGATGGTATTGAAAATATTTGAACTATCGTTGCTGGAAAATTATCTCATTGTTTTCATCAATTTATCTATCGAACATTAAGCATCTGTAGTGTGCAAGGCAGGGCAAAATACGGGACAAGGCTTGTCCCGGTGGGACATAAAAATTTACAGCAAAAATACGGGATGTCCCGGGAAATACGGGCAATAAATTATACACAAATTCTTGTACTTTTATTCCACATGTATTTATTTTTATTCTAACTTAGGCTACCGGTTTCGTATTACACATCATCGGGCCAACAAATAATTAATTATTTAACATGACAGAAAGAAAACAAAAAAAATTTTTTTAATTTTTTTTTAATTTTTTTTTGTTTTCTTTCTGTCATGTTAAATAATTAATAATTTGTTGGCCCGATGATGTGTAATACGAAACCGGTAGCCTAAGTTAGAATAAAAATAAATATATGTGGAATAAAAGTACAAGAATTTGTGTATAATTTATTCAAGATGATATTCCACCAAGAACCATCAATCGAATCCATCCAATATTTAAATACGGGCAACGCTACTACGGAGCCAAACCTGAAATTGTGATAACTTGAAATCTTCTCTTACCTATGTATTTTTAGTCCAAAAACAAAATTTAGAAGTGTTGTGTTGCAAATGCCTAAACACAACTTGCAGTAGTATTGTTGACATAGCAGATTCCGCTATAGCTAGAGTTGCTATAACATGTTTAGAAATATGTGTGTCGTTACAAGTAGGTATGCTATTTTGCTTAGCCATTATTTACAACATACTCACAATGTACTTAGTACTATATTAACAATGATGATTGCAATCTTAAGAGCTAGACAGATGAGCCGGGCTCGAATCAAATGTGGGACCTTTGTTGATCCATTTAACGAAATGTCTCTGTCAGCTTTTTTTTTTTAATATTTTTGGACACTGAGTGTTCTCACGCGTATTATTTAGCATCAGCAAATGAATTGCCAAACTTTTCAAATAGCACATTTTTATTGACGTTACAAGCACAGACGTTCAATACTATTTATAGCTAAAATTTTAAGTTACGTAGGCTGTTTTCAGGTCGTCATGAAAAATAGTTTGTTGCTATTTTTAGGCATTTAATTGAACAGATTTTCAATATTTATTGTAATAAGATTTTTTTAATATAGTAAAAATAATAATAGGGCATAGGCATCTATAAAGTTAATGCCACCAGCCGTGATCCTGTTAGTTAAGGCGCAAGATTTCTTATGATAAAATATGTATAAATACCCTCAAAATTGTAATAGTGGATTACACCACTATTGCCTCAATTATAATAAATACAAGAGTTCGTCTGTTTTCAATTTATAAGCGTAAGTACAGGGACTTACAACAATCTTTCATAAAGGTATTGTCTCATTTTGCAAATTACCAAACTGCAAAGGTATTGACCGAGAAACAAGTAGGGTATAATATAGGGTGTAAATTAAAAGCGGCTTCCGTCGATGGAGGGAAAATAGCTTAAATATTGATGTAGCAGGTTTTACTCAATGAAAATACTTTTTTGTATTTTTAAATATGTGAAACTGTATTCAATAGTTTTTAAAAGTCGCCTTAGGGGCCGTTCAAGTATTACGTAAGCACTATGGGGGGGGGGGTCTTTGTTTTGCTTATTTTCGATGACATGGGGGGTAGGGGAGTCAAGATGATGATTACGTCATCGGTATATTTTTGCCCCTTACTTTATGTTGAAAATTATAATTATAACATCATAATTTAAAAAAAAATATTTATAATTGAAAAATGTTTACGTAAGCATGGGGGGAGGGGGTAAGAGCTTTGCTTACTTTTGCTGACAAGGGGGATGGGGGGGGGTAAATAATTGTAATAAATCTGCTTACGTAATACTTGAACGGCCCCTTAGCCAAGAATAGAACCAGCAAATATGCGAAAATAATCACCTGTAATTTTATGGCATCAATCGCACAGAGGAAATTTCCTATGTGCATGAATCGTAAGATAAGAAACAAACAAATGTCATTAAATAAAGTATGAAATCTAACATTAATTCATCATCTCAATGGACTAGCAAAGAAAAATAGTAAATTTTTACTTACACGAGAATGTATATAAGGGGCCGTTCAAGTATTACGTAAGCACTATGGGGGGAGGGGGGGTCTTTGTTTTGCTTATTTTCGATGACATGGGGGGTAGGGGAGTCAAGATGATGATTACGTCATCGGTATATTTTTGCCCCTTACTTTATGTTGAAAATTATAATTATAACATCATAATTTAAAAAAAAATATTTATAATTGAAAAATGTTTACGTAAGCATGGGGGGAGGGGGTAAGAGCTTTGCTTACTTTTGCTGACAAGGGGGATGGGGGGGTAAATAATTGTAATAAATCTGCTTACGTAATACTTGAACGGCCCCTTAGCCAAGAATAGAACCAGCAAAAATGCGAAAATAATCACCTGTAATTTTATGGCATCAATCGCACAGAGGAAATTTCCTATGTGCATGAATCGTAAGATAAGAAACAAACAAATGTCATTAAATAAAGTATGAAATCTAACATTAATTCATCATCTCAATGGACTAGCAAAGAAAAATAGTAAATTTTTACTTACACGAGAATGTATATAATGTAAGACTGCAGTCATACATTTAATTAAACTTTAAAAGTGAAATAAGATCCAATTAGTGAATTATTTAGTTGTTCAAAACGATTTAGTTGTACAATTAAATATTGTTTTTATCTTCAATGGTTACGTTACTGCACATTCCCTTTATTTTTGTATATATAGTCTTTCTTTATTAAATCAAACAAGGCACAATATTTCTTATAGACTCGTTTCTATTTATTAATCCCGTCGATTGATGTCATAAAAGGAAAGCCTGATTATTTTATCATTTTTGTGATTGTAATGTAATTTTACTTAATTCAAAACTTACACGAATGTTTCCTTTGAGTAAAATCAGCTAGAATCAATATTGAAGGTACTTTCCCTTCACCGACCGCTTTTATTTTCCACACTGTATATTGTATGTTTAGGTAAATTAGCCCAGCAATAAAATTAAACTTCCGTAAGTACTTCATTTGTCATTTGAGTCTTATGTTTTCCTGTTTAATGCTTAGTCAAATGTTTCTTTTAGGTATAGACTTTGAGCTTAGAAGTGAAATACGATTCGAGACAGAAAACACTGTGTCATTGGACCCGCTAACACAGTAAAAATTAATAATTTACCAGTATTTATAGATGCTAATAAGCAGCATGAAATACAGTATCAGTGTCTACAAGAGTGTAATTATCTCAAAGCTATCAGTGGAACTCACCTTCTTATCTGAAGTAAGCTGCCGAAGACCGATAAAGCACCCTGAGTCCCGAAACGCAACTTTATATCTTTATCACTAAACAAACACTCAAGTCTCCAAACTTAAAACACGTTAAAAAAGAGTTTTATTACAAATCCGAGCGCATTTCAAAACATTAAATTCGAGATAAGGAACGTGTCGAATTTAGCTGATTGTTTTTTCTTTATTTCTCGATGAGGGGCGAGTACGTCCTCTTTTCTTGACGGTCAGCGAGTTTGTGACGCCGTCCTCCTTGGTGACACTTTGGGTTGCGCTTGCGTCGATATGACCTCGTACTATGAAGTAACGACGTGTGTTTTTGTCATTATAGTAAAAGGTGGGTTAAATGTTTTGATGTAAGAATGTTGGTACTACCCGTATTAGAATTTGAAAAGTTTGTCAAGCATCCTTCTTTATCCTATCTTTATTTTTGGAAACTGCCTTCTTCACGTGTCATTAGTTGTAGCACCCAGGTTTTCGCGGTCCATTATTTGGTTAAATAACTAAGAACCAATGTCTTTAGTTAGAGGTTATTTAACAATGTAAAGTTACGGCATAGCTTATATACTTTACTTACGCCCTAAAGTGATATGTTCTGCCTTCAACTACCCGCCTTATTCACAAAGCAATAAGTATGAAATCCTTCCTCCAGGACAGTTGATTTTTTTTTAAACAAACTGATCTTAAACGCAAAGGAAATTGTTTTTAAAATCCTTTGTTTACCATATTTTTAGTTTTTTGAAAATATCTCTTTATTTAATCACAATTTAACTCTGAAAAAAAAACATGATGCTCAGAAAGCCCATATCTCGAAATGGTTTTCAGTTTTGCACCAATTATTAATTTGTAATGTTATCGATTGCACCTCTGCCTCTTCATTTCATACGAAAAATACAAAATACAAAATCATTTATTTCGCCAACTTAAACATACTGTTCTTACAGTGGTTGGAGTCTCCTTTTAAGTAGAAATATACCTGTGATAGGAGAACTATACTATATACTGCCCTTTCTACCAAATCCAAAAGATTAAACTCAAGCCTACTTCTGTGGGTTCATAAAGAAGATGTAGGTAACAAGGTTTAAAGCTCAGCGAAGGCTTTACTTAGGTTAGCTGAACTTAAACCTAGGTTTTTATGAAAATTAGGTATCGTTGAATGTCAATATTGCAATTCCTATGCTTTAACCTCAAAGTAAACGGGAGACCCGTGTGCGCCACGCTAGCGATAACGATAGCGACGACTCACCCCAAGTCTCTCGGTACGGGGTATGTTTAGTGAACGCAGCACTCTTCTGAGGCAAGCGTCTTGACTCGAGTGCCATGTGAGGGAATGAATAAGAATTAGCGCGTCTTTATTCTGATGAGAAAACTGATAAAACTAAAAATCTAAAATATTTTTTTGTTTTGACACATCCCACTACCCCATACCACTAATCCCACTAATATTATAAATGCGAAAGTTTGGATGTATGTATGGATGGATGGATGGATGTTTGTTACTCTTTAAGGCGACGCCACGAAATTTTGGTGACATGGATCTCCATTTTTCTCAGCAATAAAAAACATGTAATTACCAATTCATATACTAGATTCAGCATTTCATTGACATCATTTTGCCCGAAGATTTAGTCGATTGATTAATTTTCATAGCAGAGAAAAAAATATTTAGAGAACCTCTTTCTATTTTACTGACAAACGCAAGAGAATGACGCCTGTGTGATTTTTACTTCAATTAGTCAACAAATACACTTCAATATGGCCGATTGGATTTATTAAATTACTTATAGTTGTCATTTTAAATGAGAAATACTGTTTTGCCGCATACGCCGTTACGGCATAAGCTAGTAAGCGAGCGAATATGCGCATATTTGTATGAAGTAAGTCCCCCTCACTCCACTCCCCTGAGGCGCCGATTTGAAATTAAAAGTTTATCAATAACGCCGTAACTACTGAACCGATTGGGTTGAAACTTTGCACATATAATGTTCTAGATCTAGAATAAGACAAAAACTACTTTTTATCCCATAAATCAGTTCCCATGGAAAAGCTATAAAAGAGATACAAAATGAGAAACACGGAGGCGCAAAACACATACATTTCACCAGCTGTGTTCACTGTAGGTAACAGTCTGAAAAATATTGAAAGATTTTATAGGAGTACCTACATAAAAACTAATTCAACGCGGGCGAAGCCGCGGGCAAAAGCTAGTCGATAATATTATTTGCACAGGAACTTGCATGCCGTATGCAGTCGAAGTAAGCAGAATAGGGAAAGCAGCAGGTAAAGTTTTTTTTTTCTTTCGCACGTGTTTGCATACTGTCCCAGTCATTGGATTAGACATATTTTCTTACCAATTATCGTCTTTATTTTTGGCCAATAAGAGATTTTTCATGTGTCTAATAACCATGGTGAGATGGTAGAATGGAGACTGACATGTGTGTGTAGGAACATGTTTTATAATATTGTAGAATTAGTGCACCAAAATATATTTTATTGTTAGGTACCTACCTAGGTATTAAATTTATTAAAACAAAACAAATGAATTTTATTTAATGGGCTTCAGTAAGTATTTTACTGTGAAGCCCGTGTAGGATTAAAAATAACTGAATTTCATCTTTATATCACTTGCAATAAACACTAACCGAACTTTTGAAGGGATATTCAAGCCATTACGTCATTGATAATACATCGTAGGAACACGTGGATTCTTACTAAACAATACCTCATTAAAACACATAATATATGTTTAGCGATGTTAATAGAATGTTTCCTCTATAAATATATACGCCCTATAAATAATGTGATAAAGTCATATTTTAAAGATTATTATTGATATAATTTTGTTTCTGGTGGTCAATAAGTGAGGCAATTTATTTACAAATCTTTGATTATGTCGGATACCTTCATAAAAATCTTGTAATTGATGATCGATATGGTTTTTATTCGTAAGCTTAGCGATAATGTGATAAAATAAAAATGCTGACGATATCGCAAAAGAATTATGACACGATTTCACAATAAGCGCCTTACAACAAATGATTAAGGTAATAATAGTGTTCGTTCGAAACGTCGCACAGTTGTTGCTATAATAAAATAAACAGGCGTTTTAAAGGGATACTTTCCTTTGCAAAAATAACGAAGGTAAACTTACCATATTCCTGTTTCTAAAACTAAGTCGATAGTCTCTGGCAGTTCTAACCGGAAACCTGAAATATAAAAAAATTAAGCGTTAAATAAAAAAGTTTGGGGCACCTTCGCATTTTACATTTTTAATAAAGTATCCAAATTTAAATAAGTATTCCAAATTGAATGAAGTATCCAAGTGAGCCTTAGACGAAGGGCTCAACTGGGCAGACGAAATGTATATCTGAATCTGGGGGCACGGCAGCCACATTTATTTTTAATTTTAATCGCACTAAATAATCTAATTGAATATAATATGTATGTATTACTTGTGAGATACATTGTGTTTTCATGCGATGGCCGAGTCAATCTATGTACATATTTAAACATAAAAGATTTTTAATATTGATATGGTCACTATAAGATGTGGTTAGGTTAGCTAATTATGTAATAACTTAAGACAGAAGGTCCCTTAAGTAGGGACTGAATAAATTAACCGACTTGGACTTACATGGATCTTACAACTTTTTACGGTAGAAGAACCAAGTTGCGAGACTTGTTTTTTTTTACAATCTATGTTACGGCTCATGTTAGGTTTGATGATGAACTTAAAGTTATCCGTTTAGTTTTGAGCATTAGCTAACTAGGGGGGTCGACTCGTTCCGCTCCGCTTACCTCCCAAAATGTATATGTAAACCAAACCAACACGCTCCTCCTCGCTTCGCACGCCGTCGCATCTATTTCTGACTTTTTGTTGAATTATTTACTACTCTATTTTTATTTTATTGAAAATACTTCATCCTGGCGAGCTATTTAAAAGTGTCCAGGAAATCTGAATAACTGTCCAGGAAATTCGTATGAAAATCCATTACATACCATAATAATATGTTCACAGAGTACCTATATTTCATATGTTTTCTTTTATTTTATTTTTTCACTATCCG
This sequence comes from Ypsolopha scabrella, assembly GCA_910592155.1. Taxonomy (NCBI): domain Eukaryota; kingdom Metazoa; phylum Arthropoda; class Insecta; order Lepidoptera; family Ypsolophidae; genus Ypsolopha; species Ypsolopha scabrella. Next base: position 10,395,550 of record OU342981.1, on the reverse strand, counting down.
TGTCTATGTTTAAAAGAGACCATAGACCATGAAGAGACTAAGGAGGTTTTTCAGGTTGTTTTTTTTTTCTTAGTTCTTAGCGTTCCTCTAGATGGCGTTGTCCATGAAGAAGGCTAGAAGGCTGCATAGTGGTAAATACCTTTGCCCAGCTGGCAATAATAAAAAAAAGTTGCGTAAAGGCGGGAATTTATGTTGCTTTGCTACAAATTTTAGTTGAAAGTATTTTGTGCAAATAAATTACAAAATGGGCTCTGATATAGATTGTACTCCACTAATGCTTTGCTGAAGAAATCAATAACAATAAACATGACTAATCGCCCAAATATGAGCGAGCAAGTAGGTAAGTAACTTTTGGAGTTGATGCTTGTGATTGTGGGCACTTGCTGGAACTTTTGATAATTTTTTATTGAAAAACACTTGTACTATAATATAAATATTGTACGTAAATAACCAAAAAACCTTTGATAATGCTATAACAGCGAAACCGGTAAGGGAAATAATATAAATAAGTGGACAAGTACAAGTGTTTTTCAATCAAAAAAGTTACTTTTAATATTTCCTAGTCAGTTTATTATATTTGATATAACTCATTATCATGAAAAACATGACAATGTCTCATTTTATTTTTGACAAAAACACTATACTTGTTTCGACCATGAATTAGCAATCCTGGCCTCGTATATAAGGTCCTACAATTTTTTTTTCTTTGGTATATGGTCTAATGGTGGTCTATTAAGGATACAATAGATATATAGCTGTTGAATTTTTTTCACTTTGAATTGTAGGACCTTATATAAAACTCCTCGCCCTACGGGCCCGGGCTTTTAACTTAATCGTCCAGGATTGCTTATTTCCTGGTCTTAGCAGTAATTACTATTATGATAGGCCTGAGCATTTCTGGTTGATCGGTTTGGTTCTTATAAAGCTATTCCAAAGACTCACCGTCAGCGATTATCCTCTGAATCACACTGGCCATGTCTTTAACTTCGGCGGCGTAGAAGTTGTCACCGTCGTATTGAGCTATACCTAAATCTATAATAGAAATGTTAGGGAAACTATTATCTGCAGAGTGTCTGGAAATTCGACGTTTTAAATAAATGCGACATAGGTAGCAACTTACGGTGTTTCCGTTTATTTATCAGGTTGTAAGTATGTAACGTCAAAAAGTCCAATATGCTTTTCGGGACCTTCATAGTTTTCAAGTTAACAGGCCGATTATAATAAGCAATGGACATATTCCGTTTTGTAAGGAATAATGAAAAATATGCAAAATACACCATTCACAAATACATAGAAATAAATATTACTTGGTAGCGCCATCTAACAACCTTTGATAGTACTTAATAGCTTCCATTCTCAAATTGGATCTTTAAAGTTAGGTATTTTAATGATTCAACGATGGTGCCACCTGCCTTTTCACCAGATTTAATGGAATCTGCAATACAAAGCCACCAAATAAACCGACAAATCATCGGTAATGAATGCCAGTCAGTAAGATTATATTTAAGTTAGTACCATGTAAATTATAAATAATGCGCGTAGGAATCTGCCACTCTTCAGCAAAGGTCATATTTCCGAACGCTTTCTCTATAATCCATGCCACGACAGACAGTGCACATCCGGCCGCGTATAGACACCGTGAAAAAATACACCCTTAATCGACAACATTACAAATTAATAATTGATGCAAAAGTAAAAACCATTTCGAGATTCGAGTTATGGACTTTCTCAGTACCATATTTTTTTTTTTCAGAATTAAATCATGGTTAAATAAATAGATATTTTCAAAAAACTAAAAATAAATTAAACACAGGATTTTAAAAACAATGTCTTTTGCTTTTAAGTTCATTTTGTTAAAAAAAAATCAACTACCATGCCATGTGACAACAGACATAAACATGCCAAGCTTTTTTTTAAATAATCCATTATGAACATTGACTTTTGAAATCCTCAGATGCGACTTACGTCCTTTTAGAATGAGTGAATAAGAAAACATTAAATTGTGCAGGAAAAACATAAAACAAAACAAAATAAAAAAAAATACATTGTCGTTGATTGCTTCCGGTTCCAAATATTTGCACTTAATCGAAAACTACATCGACTCCCATTTTCTCTCTAAAAAATTTCTAAATGCTAGTGTAATGTTTTTAGTGCAAGATTTTACGTTTTAACTATTTTTGAGATTAAGATTACTGGCGAAAATTACCACGCGCATTATTTCTGTGGCAGATCTGTAATATTTATAAATATTTAAAGAAGCCAGTACAATCCAAAATCCAACATATCATTTTAGTTAGCCACATCATTAACAGATGGCGCTAGCTGTCATTGTCTGACAACTCAAAATAAATCATCACTAATTTAATCAATCACCCAGTGGTTTTCATTAATTCATCCTCAACAAATTAAAGAAGGATACAAGTCAGCATGTCATGTAGAGTAGTCGGGTGGTCCGGCGGGGGTGGGGGCGGTGCAACCCCCTGTGGAGGCGCGACTGCCCTGAGTGTGTACGCGCGCACATACTCCTTACGAAGGTCGTGGAACCTCGCGTAGTATGTGGGCAAGGTGAGGTCTTTGCTGCACGCTTCTGGGTGCAGGCATTGTCTGAAATTAAGGAGACAGGCGTTATCGGTGGGAAGGTCGATAAAGTGCTTTTATCTGCTTGATGTTTAGTGTCTAGAGCTAGGTGGACATTCAATAGATTGGTGAAGGACTGGGCTCGACGAGGTGTCAACGGCGAGTACCATCAAAGGTTGCCAACGACATAGTTATAATGGCGGAATCGTTTGAGGATCTCAGTGGGATGCTTTACGACCCCAGCAATGTCAGGATCTCAGTGGGAACTGAGACTCTCAGAACCTCGACGAGTGGGCCTCGGCATGAATTTGGACAACACTAAAGGTCATGTTCAACGATCGAATCGCGCCGGGTCGGTTATCGTCGGTAAGGCGACCCTCAAAGTTGTCTGGGAATATGTCTACCCAGGGCAGGCTATTCAATTAGGTAGAGGCAAGTCTGACATAGAGGCCGCAATATGGATCACACTGAATTGAGCTGAGTTCGGGAAATTACGTCAGAATTCTCTTAGGCCATTCCTCAGTGGTAAAAGACGAGAGTCTTCAACCAGTACATCCTGCCAATCAGGACTTACGGTGCCGAAACGTGGACACTAGCGGTGGGACTACATGTCTACTCATTCAAAGTAGCTCAGCAAGCAGGCTCCAGCCCTCAAGAAAGGTTGTTGTCACTACCACCCAAAAATTGACAAAGTGCGAGTTGGACTACGGACTCCGTACGATCAATATCTTGCATTTCTACAAAGTTGATTATTTTCTTCTTGTATGGGGACTTTCTTCAAGATTAAGCTTTTATATTTTTGTATCACTCGTCCACGCGGGCAAAGTAAAACTAAATAATAAAACTATAGAATAGTTGTCTGTTTGCTCACGAACACTAGAAAAAAATGTATAGTGAGTTTTTATATTCCGAAGTCCAATTTGCTACCATCCATCCATCCATCAGCCTGTTTCGTCCACTGCTGGACATAGGTCTTTCCAGGATTTCGCCATTCTTGGCACGCTGGGTAGGCGGGTTGGTGAGCGCGGCGCCGAAACTCTTGCACCAGTGACGTCCCTGCCCGTCACCAGTCTGTTTTATATAAGGCCCGGCAATCGGGATGGATAAACCGCCATCCATCGGTCCCAGGCAATGGTGGACCGCCTGGTTTTGCCTGAGAGCTGTGTTCTCTTACTCTCCCCCGAATAACGGAGGATTTGCGAGTAAGATGGTGGTACCTCCACAGTCGAGCTTGGCATCAGCTTAACCACCTAAATTTGCTACGCGAAGACCTAAATTAGGGTTGTGAGCATGCCCACCGTGCCCACAAATATATCCGCGCCTGTCAGCAAGCTATGCTAGGAGTCTCTTTAATAGATGTTATTCATATCACAAATAAGTTGATTCGTCAAAGAACCAAGGTATCGACATAGCCTCTAAGGTTAGCAAGCTGGAGTGACAGTGGGTCGGCCAAACTTGCCGAAGAACCGACGTCCGATGGGGGGGAAAGTTCTCTAGTGGACACCACGAACCGACAGACACAGTGTAGGACGCCCGCCAGCTCCGGACTGACGATCTAAAAGTAGTGGCTGGATGAGGGTGGCCGAGGATAGATAACAGTGGAGGCCTATGCCAGCAGTGAACTAATATTAGCTGATAGATTAGATTAGATCTAATCTAATATGGAGGGAGGGATATAATTTAAGAGATTTTTTTACTCTTTTCTTTTACCTCTAAAACACAGTAGAAATACATATTTATTATATTTAGATTTAGCTATCTATAGTTTCCTTTTCAAAGATAAAACCTACCTCAATCAGTTGCTTAAAAGAGATGAAGGATGTACTACTTAATTTGAATATGTTTTGTTAGAATCTAAAACCGACACAAAGGCATAAATAACAACACAAAGGTGTACACGTTCGCTTTCTTATGTCTTATTTTAGTCCAAAGCTATAAATTAGCAGGGTGCCTTGTGATGAAGAATCATTTGGAGAACGAAGAACAAGCTGAAAAGTGGCATCTTTTCTTTATGAAATATTAACGTTTAAAAATATCCTGCTCCCGCCTCTCATCAACACATCAACCCACAGTTATCAAACAATGCACCTTTTTTCTGAGTACGTATGTACATCTGCATGAATTTTGCTGTATAAATCTAGTCACCTTATACAAGTGTATCTGTGATCTACTTTGAAACTTTATTCGGGAAGATCGTTATTTTTGCATAATTTCAAAAGACAAAACAAAAGTTATTCAGAATGATCATTGGAACACGTCGTTCAAGTTTAGAAGCAGGTCACAGATGCACCTCGTATCATCATCAATTATTGAAAAGCCTAGCTCTTGTCGGTATAGCATCTTCCATCTGGACAGAGATCACTTGGCACAAGAGAACTAAAATGCATGTGAGTTACCTAAGGGGCGGCTGTCCGTCTGTGACGAGCCTGAAGAGCGGCGAGTGGGGGTCCACGTGGAGTGACTGCACGAACTCGTCGAACTGAAACCAGGACACAGAGCTTGGGTTAGGAATATCAACCATATACTGCAACGTATTGTGTTCTAAGGGCTTGACGATGTCCTCCTTGACGTGTCCGTCAATGGTGAACCTGCGTTAGCTCCGGAAAAACATATTATGTAGGATATGACAGGACTACATAAACCGTCGTCGTCGGTCGCCCGAGGATGTGCCTAGCAGAGATTGGTTGGATCTTGGTTTTGGCGAGGCTCTACTACCAGGGCATTATTTCTCATTCGCGATGTCAGTCGTTCGCCTTTTGTTTATAGTATGATAAATTTAATGCAATGCGATCTAAAGTGGAGTAACTAAGCCTTATCAAATAAAAACTATGGAATATAACGAACACTCATTATAGGTTTTCAATAAAAAAAATCACAGATCCGCATAAAATTCCCTTTAAAATCACCCTTAGCAATTATATCTGATAGCAAGATAGCCCCCTGATCAGATTCTGTATCGTAAAATCGGTTGCCAAACCAAGTGCCTATCGTGAAAAACATATAAGTCTGTCAAAAAAGTGTTGAAATGAAAATGAAACTTTAATGAACTTTATTGGACTTTAAACGTTCAAGTAGTATAATTTAGGTAATATATTTATGAAATAACAACGCGGTTAACTCGATTTAACAGATTTTGTATTTATTTGTTTGGTGTAACCAGGCGAAAGAAAAATAGTTTTTTCAATATTTATTTCAACACTTTTTTGACAGACTATACAAATCCGCTTATCTAAGGATACTTTCGCACTTGAAATGACGTCACAATTCGTAAATAGTTCAATACCCATTGAAGATTATTTTGGAAGTTCATTTTTTATCTGTATTTGGTGAATAGCAACCATAGATGGAACCGACACTGCACTGAGTTACATAAATAGTAGGTCCGCAGACCATATCGAGCTTTGACAGCTCGATAAACCACTGTCTGTCCCTCTTTAGGTAGATCAGCAGAGAGAGACAGAGCACCGTATATCAAGCGCTATCGAGCTCGATATGGTCCTTCGTGTTAGAGGTGCTGGTATTAAAAATGCATCAACCACGCATCAAACCAGTGCATTCGCCTATGTATAAATAGACATTTATTTATACAGCTAAATGTATACCGAATACTCGGTAAGTAGTCGGTAACAAGGTTCGGCGACCCATCTTTTTTCCTACAAACGCAAGCACAACCTCGAGTCAGTACAATGGAAAGTCAACGATTATACAACAACCTGTATATGTGTTGTGGTGACGTCGTTATTATCCCCGACTGTCCAATTTAATTTAGCTGTGTAGCAGCATTCCATCCATCCATCCATCAGCCTGTTTCATCCACTGCTGGACATAGGCCTTTCCAGGATTTCGCCACTCTTGGCGATCCTCCTGGAAGAAATGCCCATACTCACACACGCTGGGCAGGCGGGTTGATGAGCGCGGTGCCGAAACCCTTGCACCAGTGACGCCGCTGCCCGTCACCAGTCTGATTTATATAAGGCCCGGCAATTGGGGATGGATATACCGCCATCCATCGGTCCCAGGCAATGGTGGGCCGCCTGGTTTTTTTGCCTGAGAGCTGTCCTCTTACTCTCCCCCAAATAACTTCGGGAGGATTTACGAGTAAGATGGTGGTACCTCCACAGTCGAGCCCGACATTAGCTCTACCACCTATATGTAGCAGCATTTCTTGCGTCGATCCCGTTTCTCTCGACCCCGAGGGAATTTTCAAATGTACCTTCATAGCGAATGTCTGCAAGAACCACGGCCAAAACTTTTTGTGTTTTTACGTCCAGGCGTTTAGTTTAGTTTAAAATAATAAATAAATAAATGACTGTTTATTTTCAGATTAAAAATCCATAAGTAGGTTAAGGGAACATGAACAAAATCTATTATTTAAATAACCCAATGGATCGTTCCATCCAGAACTTTTGGATGGGACAATCCATTCGGTCCGCAATCATCTTTAAGATGCCGTTGCCACTGCCCCGTAATCTGAGTAGCATAGAGGCAGTTTTCTTGCGCATTATGGCATACAAATCATCTGTACGCGCCTCCGCAAACATACCAGGAGAGCAGTTTAGCAGACAGTCAGTCAGTTAATTAGACAGTCTGTCAGTCAGTTAATTAGACAGTCTGTCAGTCAGTTAATTATAGACAGTCTGTCAGTCAGTCAGTCAGGGTACTTTTTGAAATAGATAAAGTGACCTTGCTTAAGCAAGTAAGTATTCACAAGAAATAAAGTAGTTATATTAACTGTTAATTAGCTATTGTTTTATTGAATTAAATTTGGCAAGATTTCACACGTTAGTTATGTATTACAAAAACCCTGATAAATAAAACAGCACCATATTTTGACATATTTGTGGGATGTACAAGCGGCATTAAGAAGAGTATAGGTTGGGCAAATCAGAAATTTTCTCTACGAAGCATATATATGAACAATGTCTGGGAAAACACGAGAATAAGGTGTTTTGTGCATTTGTGTATTTGGAAAAGGCTTACAATCGAGTGGTGCGGGATGATTTGTGGACAAACCCCAAACGGCGCAAATGAGTAAATTGTTTCCGAGGACAGCATACTTACGCCGCTTGTGGCTTTCAGCGTTGTCCGCTGCCGCATCAGCAGCTCTACTGGTCTGGACTACATGGGGAAGCCACTCTAGTCTGTCGACGCATGTATCTATAGCACATCCAGCAGTCCTTGATTCCTCCAAGGAACCAGATTTACAAAGACAACGATTTTAGTGCGTTTAATACAATATGGGTGACTATCAGTTTCATGGCGATGCAATGGAATGACAAAAAGTGTAGGTATACCTATTGCTGTTGTTGCCAATGTCAGACTGTCATTTTGACCCTAAAGCAATTCTTAGCCAAATATAAATTGTGATAAAAGGATAAACTTGATGAATTTATGAACAGAAAAAACCTTTCAGTTTTATTTATTTATTGCATTCAGTAACAGACTCAAGGTCAAAGCCGGTTATTTATTTTGTGACGAGAAGGTCGTCGATATCTTCTAATGTCGTTATTTACAAGCAAAAAGGTTTTAAACAAAAAGCTTTGACTTCCTTGATTATAGGATGTGATTTTCGTGCAGTTTATTGATTAAGTCAGTTTCGGTTTTTTAACGTTCGTTGAATTTGTCTGACAGGTTTTCTGATTATCTTTGTCGATGTAGAATTGTGTGCACCTTGTACCCTCGTACCTCGTATGTGCTGTGCCTGTATGAATAACAAGCAAAACAACTTTTTAGTTCCAGTTTTAAACTAAATACAAATATCATTATCATATCTGTCAATCATTTAATTTAAGGTTGTGCGCAAATGTTTATGTACATTTTAGTGTTTTTTTATTTTATGAAATGGTTAAATTAGATCAGCAGCACATCATTATGGAATAAATAGTTTCATAATCGTCATTTTTCTGGAGAAAAGGCTAGCCTTTAGAACCACTGTTTTCAAACATAATTTTCTACATTAATATTAAAAGAGGTAAAATTTGTTCGTTTGTATGTACCTTCGGAATCTTCTGGACGGAACCGATTTAGAAAAGTCCTTAATTATCGTTGTAATGGTGAGACTCTTCACTTGGACATAGGCTATTATAGGCCAGTACTTCCTGGGGAGGGGCAGTTCCTTAGGAACATACAATAGCCGGGGGGGGGACCTAAATTAGCAGCTCGATTTGTGTCGGTACAAATATCGACGGAAAAGGCATTGACATAACGTTTATATCAGCGCGCACGGCAAAGTGGCTGTTACGACGATCGCTGCGTCTCCGAATAGCACAAAATAGGCGAAAATATTAATTTTCACATGGACGCAATTATTAATTCGAAAATTTTATTTGTGTCATATTTTACTTATCAAATTCTCTAACCATTTGTGTTGCTCGAAAATAAATAACGTCAATTTGAGGTGTAGATACATGAAATCAATACATATTTCTAACTTCAGTCATTATTTCGAAAGCAAATATCTTAAGGTATTCAAAAGTTAGACAATAATTGATTAGTGAAACTGCACGGCAATTTATTGGAGATAAGTGCAGTATTTTTCATTTATTTTTATGTTTTTATGGATGACAAACGAGTTAAAAGGAAGCAAGAAAGGGCTTCGCACAGCATTTTGCTGGGGGACCCCTCTTAATTACATTCGCGCCAGTGGCGGTCCGGGGGGGGGTCAATAATCATGTCAACTCGAAATATCCCCTATAACTTGATAATTTACGAATAATTCAAACAAACTATTATCTGCTAACTAAAGTCTAAGTTTTTTTTTTAATGACGTTAAGTATGACTCGAACTTGAAAAGCCCGCGAAATATAAGTGCCAAAGCAGACATTCATAGAAGCCTTCCATTTGTTTCATGATTGAGATTTTTCATTTTATTTAAAAAAATCTATACCTATAATTACTTAACCTGTTTTACTGTAAAAGTTGGCTTCTTGAACTGTACTTGAGCCAAGATGACCCTCCCAAAATCTTAAGCTGCGACCGCGCCTGATTCGCTCAAGTGAAAGGTTCAGTAATCAAAAAATATTTAAACCATTTACCTCTAAATTAAAGTACAGTAAGTTATCTACACTTAAGAATAGTAGTTAAATCAGTAAATTTATTATTTATTAATCTCAGTACCAAATATCGCCGGGAGTAGGTACATGGCAATCAGCTGCGCAAAGAGCCTTGGTTTTAATATTAAATTTTTGAGTACTCTAACTCGCGTGATTGCGTTCAAATCGGCGTATATTTATTCATTCGAATACCAAACTATCATTAGCTAGGATAATATAAAATTACATCCTGTAGGTAAAAACAACTTCAAGTCAGGGTTACAGAAGGTAATGATCACGAAATATTAGATAAATGAGTATGTTGCTATTGTATACGTATAATTTTTCAGATGATTAAGTTTTAGGTTCAACCAACGGCAACGTTAACGTTTTTAAGTAACGTTTTTATTATTACTCGTATATTACAAGCTTAATAACTTGTTAGTTAGTATACTGGGTCAAATTTTGCAACTGAGAAAATATTGGCGCTTTTTGAAGTCCTGTAAACTCCTGTAGCTACTTTCAGGAAGAAGCTACTAGTATAACATTTTTGGAACCTTATTCTAGATCTCTACTGAGCAGAAACACGATTGAAAAACCTTCACTCGATAGAAATAATTATTAAAATGAGGTCTTCAAACGCATTTCGTTTTACGAATAGGAATCATTACATAAAAACTCAAATATATTTTACTAGATGGATTCAACAATATCTAGATTTTGGTTGCAGGAAATTTTGCTGGTTATTTTAGTTTTTTTTTATACATATAAATAAAAAGGCTACTTTTTTCTACTTGGCCCTGACTCCGTCCCTCTCGCACTGTGCATTTTTCCGATTGGAGTGACATTGTGACCTAGAGTTGAAAAACCTAAAATAATACAAGCTCATTTAACTTTTATCCATCGGCGTTAAAGCCTATTTTGCATTGAAAAGTTTTAGGTTATGGCAGCTCTAAATCTAATATTTGCTACACGAGAATAGGTGTCAGTGGCCGTTGAAAAATTCACATAACACCTTAAACCAATTCCTCCCAACCAGAGATACTTAAAATAATTTATTCATATTTAATTTGACGCCGGTAAAATGTTTACGTGGTGGTCTTACTTCTAAAATGAAATTCATTATTTCAATTGTAATAAGCTCGAATAGTTCACGTTTCTTTTACTTCAACTTGGATCTTGCTCCAAGATTTAAGAAGTAACAGTTAGGTATGTTGTTTTTCTTATTTGACCCATTCCTCCACGCTAAAGTTGTTTGTTTAAAAACCTTTGGACCAAACTAAGGATGAGATTCAAAGTGCATTTTGAGTCCGAACTCAATCTTACAAACGTCAAAAAGCGACGTGATCTTATACTAGAGTGACGTTTCTAAGATTGAGTTCCTCTTGACTTCGGACTCAAAATGCACTCTGAATCTCAAACTAAGATACTTCACAAGCACAAAGAAGGAAGGCGGCTGGAGCAACAACCCCAAAAATGGAAGCAAAAAATATTCGCTCATTAAAAGCACCCAAAAAGATCAGAAGATCCCAGCGCAGGTGGGCAACGAACCCGGGACGTCATTACGCAACAGACGAGAGACGTCCGGGATACAGTTAGAAACCAGTTCTGGGATCTGTCGAGTTGTGTTCCTAACGGATCTTAGAACTGCACAACGCTGTTAACTAACATGTCTACTACACAACGACGACGGGACAAGCACTCAACAAGAAGGTTATAAATAGGTATGCACAACGAAGGTTGCATATTTGAAAATAACACTAACGTCTTCCATAATAAAAAATCTTAGACCATTTAACACGGGACCTGGCCAAGTGCAACTCTTAGTACTGAAATTATTCTGCCGTTTTCCACTCATTCACGCACACTCCTGTGAAAAATTGATACGTCACACTAAATCAAAATCTGCAACACAAACACAAAACGCGCACACAAGCAAATTGTTCATGTATTTCGGCAGAGGGGGATAAGTGCGCTTGCCTAGTCCCGTGTTATATGGTCAAAGTAAAAAATGGATCAATCACAGAAGAAATGGTACTACTTTTAAAGAGTTTATCAAAAATTTACGTTGAGATCTGCCACCGATAATGAGGATTGAAATCTAAAGTCGACCGACCAGACGTACACTAACTGTCATGGCTTGTATAGGAAGGGTAAGGAAATTCGAACTTCACTTCGAGTGGTAAATTTAAGTGTATTTATTTTTATGTATGCTCAAACTGCAACATTAGACCTGTCTTTAAAGGCCTACTCCTACATTACGGATGGTCCAAATACTTTAAAAAAAATACTTAACTAATACGCATAACATAATCAAAAATAAATTCCCTGTTTTATAAAAAAACTTTCCTTACTTTTAACAAACACAAATCGAAAGTTATTGAAAGTTTCCTTGATTGACGCAAAAATTTTCATATTCCTTCCGAACGCTTGAAGCGATTTTAATGATTCTTTCACAACACTAAAGACAATCTGTAGATCTACAAAACTAATTGTAAAACGTTTTTTTGCCGTCCGTCGCATCCATGTGAAAAGTATTATTTTCCTCTATTTTGCGGTATCCGGAGACGCAACGATCTTCGTCATAAGTCACTTTGTTATTTCAATGTCGTTTCCATGGAATCAAGTTGGTAATTTAGGGTTGGCAATACTGATACGAAACAAAACAAAATGAAAACAAATGGCGAGTTATTTACATAACCAAACGAACTGAGAATTTATTAGATTCATTTAGCGCTTATCTGTTTGGAAGTATCAGATTTGTCTTACGACCAGTTGGCCGATTCAACACATGACTGTAAAGATAATTTCACAAGTATCGATTAATTTATGGTTCGCTTCAAGCAAACCGTTACTATACATTGTCAGTACGCGATAAGACGATAGACTTCGTATTGCATGTTCGCTTGAGGTATTACCTAAGGAACGACCTTCGTTAAACCTTCGAGATGATGATTTAATTTTGGCGATTTATCATTTAAGAGAATAAAACATGTGTATGAGACGGAATAAAGAGCAAAAAAGCAATTTTGTTGATGTTCATGATAAATAGTCGGGCTTGCGTGGTGTAATTTAAAGTTACTTACACACTGGTGATTGGGTTACTTATGCTGTAAAAAATGTAAGGACTCTCATATTAAAAACATTACAAAAGGGCAAACGAGTCACATGTGGTATCCAATATAAAGTTGTCATAATCGACCATCAATCAAAGTACGTATTGCACCTTTCTCTTGCAGTTTTCGTTTACAGGGCCCATATTTTTTAGTTCCCTTTATTTTCCCATATAAACAGTTACTTCAAACCAGTCGGTCGATAAGTCGGCAGATAATGAAGGGCCGTACAGAGAAATCGGACAAAAAGTGGATCACGTTTCGGCCCGCGGCCATTGCGTTTGAACATCCCGCTCCTTGCGAATTTAAAACAAGGGTTTAATTATGTGGAATTTTCAGAGAATGCTCTACTATTCATTGAAAGTCGATTTACTTGTTTCTGAACCGGATTATTATTTTGACATGTTATTTTGCAAATATAAATATTGATAAAGCTTTGCCTATAAAGAAATAAAATAACTAGCAAAGTTCCGCCCGCGTTCATGCAATCTTTGCCCTTATTTCGGCTTGGGCGGGAACAGGTTATAGCCTATGTGTTGACCAGATTCCCTACGATGATAATACAAAAAACCGGATCCAAATTCGTTGAGTGGTTTTTGAGTTAAAACGGAACATAGAGACAGAAAAAATTCTAAAAACTTCTGTACAATACCAATACACCATTTCATTCAAAATTTCGCGAAAATATTCAATGTACAGACACGATTTTTTTCTATCTTCTTTATTATTAGTATATATAAATTGCTAAAAGCTGTGAAAATTTATAAATACGAGTATTTAGATTAGATTTCAAATGTCCATGATGAAATTTAAAACCAATGAAAATGTAATAACTTTTTAAGGTAAATTAAAAGAAGAAAGTCTAAGATACGACACGCAACTGTAAAAGTGGTTATGCGTATATTTTGAGAAGGAACTATCACATTTCACATAATATTATAATCATGAGCACGTATGAGATGGCAACATTCACAAAAACTACGTCAAGTGAATTTTAATTGTATATTTAACATAGTTTACATATTATGCAATGTTGGAAAATAATGACCAACGAGCCGTAGTGAGTAAAATAAAGACATTAATGTCGATTCTTTTAGTTTTAGTGATGTCAAAACTAACATTTATCCAAAGTGATATAGCTTCTGTTATAAACACGAAAGAACTATTTTGGAATGAAGAAAATTGAGTTATGACAGCACAAAAGAAAAATTAAAGCGATCAGAATCGGCTTTACTAAGTAAAGTATTTACTATACGGATGTAGATAGAGTGCGACCATTAAATAAAACCACATACTCTACTGATCATTCTGAACAACTATTGGAAAAAAAAACCCGCGCAATTCTTCAGAGAAAAAGATATTCAACTGTAACTAAAAGAGTTTATCTCGTAGGAGGAAGGTCTATTTTAGAACGCTGCACCGAAACAGCTGTTTCACGGACGACGCTCTCTCGATATTCGCCCGTATGTCGGTGCGTTAGGGTTCACGCGTTTTTGTTTAGAACTCAATTATTTCCTAAGCTAAGGGAGCCCGCGGGTATGACTCTTGGGAAAAGTGGTTCAGTAGGGTCGGTAGAATATGTGGTTTCATTTAATGGTAGCAGTCTATTTACACCCCGTATACGACATTCAAGGGTTCACATTTCGGGTGAAAGTTGAACGAAATACCTCAACATTACAGCACGAAAATCGTGAAACTTCCTGACGAGCTATGGTTCGGAACCATGTGGGTATTGTAATTAGCTTATGTGATCGAGTGTGTGTTGGCCCCTCTGATAAAAACTGGTCAAGTGCGAGTAGGACTCGCGCCCTGAGGGTCCGTATCATTCAAAAAAGGTTATGACTTGAATAATTTAAATAAAAATTAGAAACTAATCATACAAAATATATAAAACAAAACTGCAAAATTACGTTGGCCAAGTATTCGAGTACGAAACGCTAAAACTACATTGATATTATGAATTGGCATTTTTAGTTCAGAATTAGTATACATGTTGTTAAAATACAGTATGTGCTGTACATAATATACAGACATTCCAAATTCGTAACTAGTTTTTGAGATAGACCCCGTAACAAACAATTACATAGTCTAAAACTGACAACTTTGACAAGCCCCTATTTGTTTCTTTTTGGGGGTAATAGTTATTTATTATGCAAGGCTGGAAAGTTAATTTTTGGCGCGAGTACCTTGTATTGAAAGCTGAGCGTAGCGAGGGTTTCAAAGGTACGAGACGCTAAATAACTTTGCTGCCGAGCGAAACACACAACCGTTAGGTGCAAGAAAAACAATTTGAATAAATATTAAATTATTTTATCGAGTAAATACTCCAAAGTGTCCTTGTTTCAGATAGTTCAATGAAGTATGATAGCATTATTGTCTCCGTAAACGTGTTCGCGCCTTTGAAATGTCTCCATGCATTGAACAAATTGTACGCTTTTTTATGTATTTCTCAACTCGGCATTATGTACCGCTTGCACTAATTCTGCAGGTGTTAAATTTATATCTTCGTCGCTGCTAGCCTCTCTCATTTTTTTTTGATTTCTTTCGATTTTATCAAAAAACAAATCAAAATAATGGAAGGAAAGTGAATTGAACAAAGAGAAGGAAATTTTAAGGACGTATGCCGACCAAATAGGCGACATCTTCAAGAAGGGCAAAAAGTACCCGGAAAAGAAGAGCTTGTATCACTAGATTGATGGATGTAGAAGCAAAAGAGGTGTGCCAGGATCGTAGGGGATGGAAATCTGTAGTATCTGCCTACCCCTCTGGGAGACAGGCGTATGTACATATGAATGTTACGAACAGGTGGTTGGAGTTGACGTATCACCAGAATGAGTTTTCACGGTGATGTGTCTAAAGAAAGTTCTACTATTTTATGATCAATACTTGCCATTTTCGACATTTGTTAAATTGAAACATCATCAACATGTTGATGAAACGCTAGTACTGTTTCACTTTCAGAAACTACAACCGGTTTCACCTTACGGTTTTATCTACATCTACTATATAAAGAGGAAACATTTGTTTGTTTGTTTGTTTGTATGTTTGAGGTAAGCTTTGGAACTACTGATCTGATTTTAAAAATTATTTCTTTTATAAAAAGCTATACTATTGCTGAGTAACATAGGCTTTATTTTATTTTCATAAAAGTAAGTTTTCAGTTTGAAAATTCAATATATTTGAACCATGTCGGGAGAAAAAACGCTGCTTAGCTGCTTTATCGGCGTTCCTTGACCAAATGGTTAGTTATACGTGATGAAACCGATTGTTTTTCCATACGAGGAAACTGTATCAGTTTAATCTGACTAAAGATTTATATCTACAACGATCTTGACACACCTCTTGCTAATATTAAGCTTGAAAAAGTAACTACAGCCAGGTTTAAGCATAGATACAATAAATACTATGGTTTAAGTAATAATTTGTTCCCATACGGAAAAACTATATAGATTTAATTTGACTACAGATTTACATCTACAACGATCCAGACACACCTCTTGCTAATATTTAGCTTGAAAAAGTGATTACAGCCAGGTTTATGTATTGATTTTTTCCCATACGAGAAAACTGCATGAGTTTAATCTGACTACAGATTTCCATCCACAACGATCCTGACACACCTCTGGGAACTTTGGTAAAACATGGTGACCAGGGTCTGATGATGGGACTGGAAGATGGGTACGGGATCTCCTTAACGGACAACAGCAGACCCTTCGATTTCGGGCTTATTTGATTGGTTTTTATTAGCACTTTGGTATAACATGGTGAGCAGGGTCTGATGATGGGACTGAAAGATGGGTACAGGATCTCCTCAAAGAAAAACAGCAGACCCTTCGAGATTGGGCTCATTTGATTGGTCTTTATTAGCACTTTGGTAAAACATGGAGACCAGGGTCTGATGATGGGACTGGAAGATGGGTACAGGATCTCCTCAACGGACAACAACAGACCCTTCGAGTTTGGGCTCATTTGATTGGTTTTTATTAGCACTTTAGTAAAACATGGAGACCAGGGTCTGATGATGGGACTGTAAGATGAGTATAGGATCTCCTCAACGGACAACAGCAAACCCTTCCGAGTTTAGGCTTATTTGATTTATCTTTATTAGCGCTTTGCTTTTAAACATGGTGTCCGTTGCATATAGTCGTTCAAAAAATAATGTTATTTTGTTTTCCTTATTTCCACGAAAATCTCTTCGACGTGGGCAAAAGCTAGTAAGTAATAAAATAAATATTCTTGTCTACATTGCCGATCGTAATTGTTATTATTATATATTTTTCTGAAAACCAAAGTTTTAAGGGGGGGGAGGTAATTTGCAACACCTCTGTGTACGCGTCAAACGCGAGTTTCTATTAAAAACAGCTACCAAAACAGTTGTGCAAATTATTGATGACTGATTACAGAGGTTTCTTTCACAATTCACGTTGTTGTTTCAATGAATGTCCCTGAAACAAAAGTCTTGATACGTGCCTGTAGCTGGGCTTGTGTTTGTAGGGAAAACGAAAAATATAATTAACGAATTTCACAAAAAGGGTATTCAAACCTTGACACTGAGCACTTCTAGAGTATTCAGTATGAATTGGGCTATATAATTTTATAATTATAAAATATTATACTTAAAGTTTCATTATTTATTTATCAACTTACCCGCCTTAGCTCGACACATGTTATCAACCGTGTCTTTTGATTCGATGCGGTAAATACTTTCGATATTAATACATAATTTTGAATATTTTTAACCTATTTTTATTCAAATTAATTTCAAGTACAACCATTGTTGTAGTACTTATATACGGCTAGTAGAAATAATTTAAAGGTAAACTTTGTGTATATTCAGATAGGAAAACGGAAACAGTATGACTGTCTGTATTACAAGGTAATATGAAAAAATTATCATACGCTTTCAAATATTTTTCTCGGGATTTAGAGATAGATTTTGTATCACATTTGACGCGTCTTTTCTTATAGTAATGACGAATTCGTTTTTCAAAATCATTTGCAGTAAACAATGACATTTTACATATAATTATTACTAAGTAGCAGACCAAACATAAGGATTAAATAGCGTTGCAAGTTTCGATACAAAAAATAAGCTACATTTAGGCTTCATGGTACGAAGAAACGTATAAAAATTAGTAAAATATTTGGCGGGCTTATGCTTGGAACATATTTGTTAATTCCTATACTAATCTCTAGTATATATTTTGTTTGGAAACAAGCAATATTTATAGGTATTTAAAAGAGCCCGAAGTTCACTGAGCTAAAATTGCCTCGCGTCGACTCTATGCGTGTCTATCGCAGTAAATGATATCCGTCCGTAAGTCCGTAGAGCACCTCTCAGGCGTTTTTCATTTGTTTTTTTAGAATAGAATAGAATATAGTTTATTTGTCTCACAATTATTTATACATATTATACAGTTATAAAGTAGTTGACAAAAAGGAGTCAGGCTCAGCTTCTTGCCGGAAGTGAAAAAGATCATCTTCACAGCGCTGTTTTCCAGCCTGTCCCTGATCTCACAGATTTAACATAACTGCAGGTAGTCAAGACAAGAAATAAAAAATAAAAACCATGCATTAAAAATAAATATAACAATTGACATCGGGGTTAACAAATATAAAAATCAAGTAATATAACACTAAAAATCGTTGAAAACAACATTAATAATAATCAAAAACTGCACATGTTACAAAGTGAACAAGGAAATTTCTAGTTTTGATAAAAGAAAACAAAACATACTTAGTTAAAGGACTTAGGTGGAAACTTTTCTTTCTTCTTTTTAAAAAGCGGCATTTCATTTATTTGTTTTTTTTAAAGATTCTTCTTCATATGTTTTTTAAAGGTGAGAGACGTGATGTTTTCATGCAGGGGTGGCGGCCGATCGTTCCAAATTTTTGTTGCCGCATATTTATAACTACCTCTGAATCCAGATGTTTCGTGTTTTGGAACGATCATAAGATTTAAGTGCCTTCTGCGATTATTACGAGTGTGAGTATTGTTAGCCCATACGAACTTGGTGAATAAATACAGTGGTCTCTTCTTGTGTATAACCTTGTGGACGAGATTAGCTAAATGTAGTTGTCTACGTGCATTCATCTTTAGGATACCTTTCTCGTTCAGAAATGGTGTAACATGTGCCCGTTTCGGTATGGTAAAACAGAAACGGGCACATGCATTCTGTACTCGTTGTGTGGCGCGTTCTGTTTTAGTATACATTTTTGGACCATATACTACGTCACCAAAACTAAAAAGTGATAGTACCAGGCTCTCAGTAAGCATAATGCGGACTTTTTCGGAAATATAGGGCCGAATGCTGTACAGCCGTCCTCCTCGCGCCTCCCTCCCTTCTAACCGGCCAGTTACTTTTAACAGAAAATATTTTGCATATTTTGCATCTAATGGACAACACCCCGACATTTGTTATAAACATCAGGGATTAGCAGAAATGCATCTAGAAACCGCAAGATGGCATTGCTAACATGGGGTTATTGGTATTGTTATGAGGTTCATTAAAATTAGAGTTTAGAGTATTATTATAATGTACTCTGTGGAGTGAGTTGACATCATGAATATTTGAAGACCTGGTCCTTGCACAGTTAAAAAGTGAGTAGTATCCGTTTGTAAATATTCATGTTATGAGGTTATTTATTAGTCATTTTAATGTTTTAAAGCTTGTCGTAACTCGTAGCGAACAAAATAAAACAGTCGAAACGTGCAACTTGTGTTTATTCGTACTTAACAAATGGCCCTCCATGTTTTACCTCAACTTCAGAACAAACTTTAGTGGACAAAACAACGGACCACGACAAAATACTTGCGTTGCTAATTAAAATATGATTCCTGTAATTTCTTTAAAGGTATGGATTTTAATGCAATCGGCGGTGGAACGCTGGCCTCTCAGTCTTGAGTCCCAAGTAGAGTTGCAAAGTTACGTAATTTTACCAAAAAAGCTCGTAAAATACGGGAATTTTACGGTCATATTTATATATTACTTACCGCCGAGTTGTGACATTTTAAATTTTGATTTCTTTTAAATCCCGCGCGACGTTGTCGTTTTGTGTAAGTAGTCGTTGTAGTACTCGTAGTCGATTTTGCGCCGTTGCTGTTCCGCTCCCGCTGTCGCGACGGCCAGTGTTGCTGTTTTAGCCACTTTGTGGCTAGATCTAACGGATTTTCATCGGTTTTAGCTAAAAGATAATAAATTTTAGACACCAAAACTAATCTAAATGCTAGCTAACTACTTTTGGTACTTTTTTAAGGAAATAATTATTTTAAGGAAATTTGTTGTTATAGCCTTTTACTGGGTACTTTCACGCCGCAGTTGCAATCTATAATCGCGGTTTCCCCAATGAAAGTTTATATTTTTCGATTTGACCCGTACAAAACTGACATAAATAAAATGCAAATTAAATAAAAGATTGTAAAAACCACTGAACCTATATTATCATATCATACTACATACCCTCATGAGGCCACATACATATGTGGTACGATACGAGTTCGTACAATTCTGTTTTTACGGAATTTTACCGTAACTTACATAAAATATCGTTTTTTACCGAAACTTGCCGTATTTTACCGTATCTTACCGGCGTAATTTTACGGCTTTGCATCGCTATTCCCAAGTTCAATCAATCCCCTCTCGGGCATGCACCAATGAGTTTTTCGTAATTTATGTACTTGCTGAACAGTGAAGGAAAACAGTGAGAAAAACTGCATGCCGATAAGGCTCACCGCCCATCATGTTGGGACGTAATGTTCGTCGGTGAAACGCGGTGTAGGTACCAGGTGTGGACCGTGACTTGCATTTCACAGTTCACACACGGGAACACCTCTGAGACCCCCTCGGGGATTTATGTCGTGACGATATGTGTTTTAAATATAAAAATATTTCGTGTTTTATTTAACTTAGAGTCCAATCTAAAAAACCGGTCAAGTGCGAGTTAGACTCGCATACCTAGGGTTCCGTAATTAGACAGTTTTGGGAACAGTCAGAAAGAAGGTATTTAAAATCTTGCCCATAACTGTTTATGATAACTAAAAATATAATTGATTGTACCACAAAAGGGGGACTCAAATATTTTTACGCCGTACATGAAAAATTCAATTTTGTCATTTTGCTATCATGAATTTCTCATCCGCTATATTTTTCCTGTAATCTTTAGGTAATCTCAAACCAACATGATTTTTTTCATATTTTTCGGTTTATTAGTTTCGAAAATAAGGGGAGGAAAATGCATTTTTTGTAGTTTTTCAAAGATTTCTCGAAATCCGTGCCAGTAAAAATAGTAAAAGTATATATTTTTATAATCAGCTCTTTAATATATAGAATTTGATACCCAAATTGTATTTTAATTAAATATTTTTTTCTATTCATTTAACTTTTTTTTTAATTTTCCATTTGTTATCGACTTTTTTTAAATTACTATAGTTTTCCTGTAATTGGCTAGCTATGGCCTATAATGGTCATTTTTTTCGGTCCACCATGTTTTTATATCTATTTGTTTACAATAAAGAATAAGAATACGCGGGCGGAGTCGCGGGCAAAAACGAGTGCAAAATGAAATAAATTTCTACATATTAAACACTAGGCGATTTATCCATCGCAAGGAGATACAAATTAACAGTATTATCATTGTGGTATAGAAAAGCAGAAGAAAAAAATATATGATACGAGTCCAGCTATTTCAGTCGAAGCAAATATGTATAGAGCTTTTCTCAAAGAATGGGGCGAAATTACAATACTTACAAACATATATCTACACCTGTCTCCCAGAGGGGCAGGCAGAGACTACAGATTTCTATCTAATACGATCCTAACACACCTCTTTCTAATGACTTTGCCCTTTCTCATTATGACGCCAATTTGATCGGCAATAGTCGGTATCAGTCGGGGAGCTTTACCTTCCTTACTTGCGCAGCATAATTTTCTTTCGCCCGTCTACTTCCAATCATTCTCTTTATACATATGTCAGATTATTATAATTAAATACTAAAGCCGATTCTGAAGGCTTTAATTTTAGTTTTAGTGCTGTCAGAACTAAATTTTCTTCATTCCAAAATAGCTTTCCATCCATCCATCCATCAGCCTGTTTCGTCCACTGCTGGACATAGGCCTTTACAGGATTTCGCCACTCTTGGCAGTCCTCCTGGAAGAAATGCCCATACTCACACACGCTGGGCAGGCGGGTTGGTGAGCGCGGTGCCGAAACCCTCGCACCAGTGACGCCGCTGCCCGTCAACCAGTCTGTTTTATATAAGGCCCGGCAATTGGGGTTGGATATACCGCCATCCATCGGTCCCAGGCAAATCAAATCAAATCAAATCAAAATATTTATTTTTGCAAAATAGATACATTAAGTATACTTTCTACAAGTCAAAGTTAATTTACACAATATAATATGTCTTTAGAATATAAAAAAATATATATATATAATAATACGGGAAATAAAATAAAATGCGGCAATGGTGGGCCGCCTGGTTTTGCCTGAGAGCTGTTCTCTTACTCTCCCCCGAATAACTTCGGGGTGTTTGCGAGTAAGATGGTGGTACCTCCACAGTCGAGCCCGGCATCAGCTCTACCACATAGGTTGACTTTGGAAAAAATTTAAGTTTTGACAGCACTAAAACTAAAATGAAACCCTTCAGAATCGACTTATACTTAACTGCTAAAAAAAAAAAAAACAAGTGTTCAAACCTAGGTGCAATTCATCGGTCACGCTGCTACATTACAACATAAGTTTAAAAAAGTCAAGTGCGAATAGAACGCCTCGCGCCCTGAGTGAACCCTCGATTCAAGTAAGTTACTTTAATACTTGAATAATTTAAACAAGAATTACAAACTTATTATTAACGACAAAATGTATGAAACAAAGCTGCAATATTAAGTTGGTCAAGTATTTTCCACACTTGACCTTCCTTCGTGCCTCTCAAGATTGTAAGTCACCGCGAAGTACCCTTAGGTTTTGATGATCACTCAGTGAGTGGGACTTTTTGCATGTAAATACACCTTGAAACACCATACGGCCTTTATTACAGCAGTATGATGCTAATAGCCCTCAGTATTCGACGTTAATAGATATCAACTTGATACCTCAAGCTGTGTCTGAAAAAAAGGTATACGGAACACAAAAAAAGTAGTGCATAACCAAACTGTAGCCAGATAGTTCCTTGAAATAGGTAAGTAACAAACTGTAGCCAGATAGTTCCTTGAAATAGGTAAGTAACAAACTGTAGCCAAATAGTTCCTTGAAATAGGTAAGTAACAAACTGTAGCCAGATAGTTCCTTGAAATAGGTAAGTAACAAACTGTAGCCAGATAGTTCCTTGAAATAGGTAAGTAACAAACTGTAGCCAGATAGTTCGAAATAGGTGAGTAACAAACTGTAGCCAGATAGTTCCTTGAAATAGGTAAGTAACAAACTGTAGCCAGATAGTTCCTTGAAATAGGTAAGTAACAAACTGTAGCCAGATAGTTCCTTGAAATAGGTAACAAAATAGTTCGAAATAGGTGAGTAAGAAAATAGGTAAAGTTAAGACAATATTTTCAGGGGATGGCTTACGCGTTTTGGTCATCCGTACTTGCTGAAACATCGTGCTCTTTCAGGTGGAGGTAAGACTTCCAGAAATGTTATATTTTATATCACTTGAAATTTGTTACAGTTAATCTTTTCTAGTTTGTGATGCACTCTAAGTAATTATGTTTAAATTTGATATTTGGTGGCAATTATCCCAAAATTCTCTAAATCGGTAGACTTTATTTCCGAAAAAAAAAACAAAATGTCCTAATTCTTTTTCTGAGTTACTTTTAGACTTCGGTCGAAAAATATTTATAACAAGTAAACTTCTTATGGTTTACTTTTCTGTCACTACGTATATTTTGAAACGCAAAAAACTCGACTCGCGTCAGACTCGCATACCTAGGGCTCCGTAATTCGACAGTTTTGGTAATGTATATTTGGTAGTAGGTACCTACGAGTACCTAGTTAATTGTACTCTTGCATTTTGTAATGGATGATAAAATTGGTTATCTATTATATATTTCTTTTCGCGTAATTATGATATTTGTGGCAACAAAAGAGAGACGGAAGTATTTTTATACCGCACTCGAAATAAAACTCGTGGATGAAAAATTTCATTTTGTCGTTTTGTAATCGTGAATTTCTCAACCGCTTTATTTTTTCTGTAATCTTTCTGTATTCCCAAATTATCCTGATTTTTGGAGATAAGGGCCGACACACATTTTTTTTGTGGTTTCTTAAAGATTTCTCGAGCAAAATGCAAGTAAATATAGTCAAATTATATATTTTACAGTCAGCTCTTTAATCCCTTGAATTTGATACCCATATTGTATTTTTTTTAATATTTTTATTTTTTAATTATTTTTCGTTTATTTTCACCTTTTTTTAATCGCTATAGTTTTCCTGTAATTGGCCAGTTATGTATGGCCTATAATCGTCATTTTTTTCGGTCTACCTATTTCGGAAATAAGGGGGGTGACATGCATTTTTTTGTGGTTTTACAAAGATTTCTCGAAATCGTTGCCAGTGAATATAGTAACGGACACTCATCATCATTTACATAATTAGCTCTTTAATAGCTACAATTTGATACCCATATTGTATTTCTAAGATATTTTGTATTGGAAATATTTTGAACAATTTCAAATGTTTCAAATTTTTTCTTACACCATATTGTGTAGGCAAGTGAATGCTATTTTTGTAGCAAATTTCAAGTCTTTATCTTTAACGGTTCTAATGAGGCTGTGACATACAGACAGACGGACGGACGGACGGACAACGAAGTCTCACCATAAAGGTTCCTTTTAGGTACTACGGAACCCTAAAAAGGAAAGCTTTGCCGGTAAACTGGGCTTCCAACACTCTTTGAGGCCTTGTCCCTAGAGAAAGTACACCGCGGGTTTCTACATTCAAAATCATGTTTTTTTTAGCATTACATTTATAAACGAAATTCAGTTTATTTTTCAGCACGCTTGCTTTTAAAATTTTTGTTCAGTATGATAAATGGTTTTATAAAAACTACCAGTAGGTAGATTAATTTATCGGTATACCCGATATAGTTAACGGCTCAGCTGCACTTGAGTTATGTCGCTGACAGATTCACTAGGGTTTCATT
The DNA here is from genome assembly GCA_910592155.1 of Ypsolopha scabrella. Lineage (NCBI taxonomy): Eukaryota > Metazoa > Arthropoda > Insecta > Lepidoptera > Ypsolophidae > Ypsolopha > Ypsolopha scabrella. Next base: position 10,370,696 of record OU342981.1, on the reverse strand, counting down.
ATCTGATGGAACCCTAAACAATGTACGTATAATATGGCCGACCGAGTGGCGTGCGCGCTGCATGCTAATCATGATGACTTGTCGGATATCTACCGGAGACCATATTGGAAGTGCTAACCGCTAATTCCATGTTTCTCCAAGTCCGGTCTTGACTTGGTCCAAGAGCTACATTATAGACGCAGCAGCAACTCGTGACATGTATTTTCTAAGCCGACGTAAGTCCACATTTTTGGCCTTTGTCACAAAATAGCATTTTTTAAATACGTAATAGGTAGGTAGGTGGTAGAGCTGATGCTGGGCTCGACTGTGGGGGTACCACCATCTTACTCGCAAATCCTCCCGAAGTTATTCGGGGCAGAGTAAGAGGACAGCTCTCAGGCAAAACCAGGCGGCCCACCATTGCCTGGGACCGATGGATGGCGATATATCCATCCCCAATTACCGAGCCTTATACAAAACAGACTGTTGACGGGCAGCGGCGTCACTGGTGCAAGGGTTTTGGCACCGCGCTCACCAACCCGTCTGCCCAGCATGTGTGAGTATGGGCATTTCTTCCAGGAGGACCGCCAAGAGTGGCGAAATCCTGGAAAGGCCTATGTCCAGCAGTGGACGAAACAGGCTGATGGATGGATGGATGGAAATACATAATTGTTATCCTTTCAGTGCTATAAGAAAATTTGTCTGTGACATAGGCGTAACTGGGTAGGAGCCAAAACCAGAGGGGCACGTTCCCCCAGAGTAAGTACCGTCTGCCCCTCCCCCAGACATTTAGGTGTCATGGTGTAAAAAGATGCCATATCCAATTAAGGCGTTATTTATTTTTGTATTTTATCGCTATTTATCTTATAACGATCATAAATCGAGAACAGATACTTGTTGATGGCTTCAAGAGTTGTATCCAGAGGCCAGTTCCCCCCCAGCTGCAAATCCTAGTTACGCCAATGTCCGACTAGCAAACCACGTTTTCCATCTTCAAAATTCCCTGACAGCCCGATCAGCCGTGGAACCCGGCAATCAAAATGACAATGACTTTTCGCTTGACATGAAGTCGTAAATGAGACAATCGTTTTCCCAAGGCGCTATTGCTGTAAGTTGTAGATAAACACTAGTCTGTCGCACTGTCGTCATTGGAGGGTCTGCGCTGCGTGTCATGTTATTTACGAGCTCGGTGCCAAAGTTCATGGTTGACATCAGATATTACGTCATAATTCAAGATGGTTAAAACATTGTAAAAAAATCCAGTCATCAGACAAAAACAGTTCGTTCGATGGGGCGTGAAGTTACTCAAAAATACGGATTCTATAGGCTGCGGGGCAGGAGGAATATTGTGCAGGTGACAGCAGTGCTGCCAACCCTACACTTTTTACGTAGAACTACGTATTTTCGGCCTTTCCCACGAACCTATGACCCTCAGTCCTTGAATGAAGAACCCGAAAACCGGGTTTGAAAGTTAAGCCTATCATAGGGTTAACTTAGGCATATCATAGGGTAACATTATGTTTGGAAGTTAAGCCTATCATAGGGTTAAATTAGGTTTAAAACCCTTCATTTTGTAGGATTATACAGAGTTATATTGTGAAATAAACCTGTGAAACTAGTACAGTAGTCCCAAACTTATAATGCGCATACGAATCTTCACCACTGCTCGGCAAAGTTCGTATTTCCCTACAGTTTCTATACAAGCAGTAAGGTCACGTGGTACGTCCGGTCGCTCGGCTATAGATTTCTATGCGCATTATAACTTTGGACGCACTGTACAAGTGTATTTAAATCATGATGTTTTCGAAGTTTCACCAAGTGCCGACCATCGCAAGTATAAATTAGGATTATATAGGCCTTTGAGTTCTTCCAACACTACCCTTAGGCCTTTTCATCGCCAGTTTTTATTTGATAGGGTTCTATAGGGATAAACTTTCGGGTTATTTGAAGTCTATGGATATGGTTTAATATGGTTACACGGTTACCCTTAGCAAGTAAGCTCAAAGGAACCCTAAAGATAAAACCCCAATTTGAATAGGGTTTGCTTACCACTTACGGATAGGCTTACACTAGGAATAGGGTTTCATGTAAAAACACTTCGTAAAACCCATGCAGTTACCTATTAGGGCCCCCTATTAAACGTTAAAACGTTTAATCAAAATAAACGGTATTTGACACATCCGTTTCTCGAAATCGTCCAAACGGATGAACTGTCAAATATCCGTTTAATATAAACATTCGTTTTTATAAAACAACCCGAACATGAAAACGAATGCACGACGATTAGACGTATGCACGATATGTTTTACAATAGCAAGAATTTATAAGGGAATAGGTTAAAGCAAACACTATACAAGTATAGCAAACATTAAAGTTTTTTCGTGTTATGATAACAACACATTTTTTGCCTTTTCGTGACAAGATGTACAGTACAGGCCAAACAATTACAGCTTGCAAAATTAAATTGTCATTCAGATGACAATAACATATTTGTCACTTATATCATTCTCATTTGTTGTCTATACCTACCAAAACTATTCAGACATCTATTTGAAAACCTTCATGGTCGTCCGTTTATTCAAGTATTTCAATTATTTCGATTAGTAACTTCGATTATTTGGTGTGACCGGTATGTTTCGTTTAATTCGATTTTGAGAAACGTCACCGACAACGTTTGTTCGTTTAGCGATTAATCATTTTAATCAACAACGGATTGATCTGGGAGCCCTATTACCTATGAACCTATGTACTTTCTATCAGATATTAAAATTAGCAAAATTACATTATGTCTGTTCGAATTTCGTGTTAATCCGTCTTTTCTAAATATCCTGCGACATATGTACTAGCATTTAATTCAAGATCTCATAGATGTTTTACAATTACAATAGCAAGAATATAAAGGAATAGGTTAAAGCAAACACTATACAAGTATAGCAAACATTAAAGTTTTTTCGTATTATGATAACAACATATTTTTTGCCGTTTCGTGACAAGATGTACAGGTCAAACAATCACAGCTTCGAAAAAAATTGAGCACACGATCACACAATTTCCGTAAGTGAACATGAGGTAGGGACGGGTACACGTGTTGAATTTCCATAAGTGAAAGTCGGTAAAGATAATAAACATTACGCTGATTGTTGTAGGCGTCGGAAATGAAACATCATTCCTACTTGTTCCTAATGATACTAAATTACACATCATGTCACCGAACTTTTTATATCGACAGTGCAATGATGTGTCGACAAATCACAGGCGGCGAGAGAAACCATTTCAAAATGGAGGAATGCCTGTCGAAGTTGTCTAAAATGCCTGATTTTTCGGAGAAATTTCTCTCTGAGGTAAAAGGCAGTAATGAAAAAAAAGTCTTCAGTTCCTTTTTGATAAATCAACACAGTACATTATACAACATAAAATTTAAGTCATGGTGATAGTACTCGTCCATATTAAGAACTTTTACTATGGAGCCAAACCTGAAATCGTGAAAAAAAACAGCTGTTCCGTAGAAAAGTTGAATACCTACTCGACCCAAATGTATGAAACAGCTGATGTTTCTTTTTTACCTACAATAGTAACAATAATAAAAATGTATCGTGATTGGTTAAAATCATATTTGATGTAATTTCTAGTAATCAATAAGGCCCCGGGTATAACCCTAGATAAAACAAAACGAAGATACGGCTTTTCCCGCGCGGCACTGCAAATATAGGTATAGGCCGTTTTGTGTAGATTGTCGCTCTACCTCTGTCGTTCGGTGGCGCTTGTTTAAAAAAGAGGTCCATTTTTCAGTTCACGATATACGAATGTTCAGTATCTACCTTTTGTTATATCAATGGGTATAACATACAATTTCACTGCGGCGTTTCGCCTCCGACTCCTGTCCTTAGCTTCTTTGCCCAGAATTGTTACTGCTCATACATACCTCATCAAAACATTAACAACTTTAAAAACATTCTACCTCTTGGCCGTAGAATGTTAAGGGAAGGAGGGTGTGGGGGGTTCAACTACTACCTTCCCCGCTGAATCTAAGTAGGAGAGTGAAACAGTATAAGGCGCTTTCGTGATCTGAATTAGCAACACGATGTGTCGGTACAAATATCGACGGAAACAGCATTGAAATAACGTTCATATCAGCGTGCATTGCAGAGTGTGTGTTACGACCGACGATCACTGCGTCTCCGGATAGCGCAAAATGGGAAAAAATAATACTTTCCACATGCACACAACATTTTGCTAAAAAACGCGACCTAATATTATATTAAAATGTAAAATAAACGTTGCAATACATTACTGTTTCTGTATGTAAACGCAGGTACAGTTTTACCCTCAGAAGTCAATAGTCAATTCAAATCAAAGCCCTAAGTCTAAAAGATGATAAAGTGATGCCATTTTAATAAAAAACTAACCGATATTCTATCTCACAAAGTCCGTTTGGCTATGGTTGTAGTAGTGTGTGCACACGCATTTTTTCTAGTGTGCGACACGTTACAAATCGCGCCACACACATAAATCGCACTTATAGTACGCCCAAAGTTATAATGCGCATAGAAATCTATAGCCGAGCGACCGGCAATAGCAAAGAACTAATTTTAAATTGCAAAGTTTTCATAAACAAACGTTTAAATATAATCCGTGTATAACGAACATTGTTCTGATGGTGAATAAACGATTGTATTTCTGTATTTCTATAGGTAAAATTTAAACTTATGCTGAAAGCAGCCGTCTTTAGTAAAAGTTAAAATTTTAGCTTGTCGAAGAAGTGTTTTCAGTATTTAACGATTCTACAGTCGAGAATCAGAATGCATATTATTTTCGGAATAAGTACGTTTATATAATTATATGACCGTGTGAGAGAAAATTGTACAGAAATTTTTGTAGAGCGCCATCTCGCTCTTATGACGCGTTAGTGTCTCTCTTACTCTTAGATTTTATATTATGGATTCTTTATTGCACATAAATGATGATGTACAATGGGTAGAATTTAATGCTAGAAGAAGGTTATATGTATATTCTTTACACTACGACCACCGCTCAACTAGAGGAGGTCAATTGCAATCCACCGTTTGGAAGCCTCTGGGTGGTAAAAATAGCAAGCTGATTCATGATTCAAAATGGCGGCTTATTTAAGCCTGCAAGTGAAATAGCTGCAGGAATATATAGGATGTAAATAGAGCGCGACCTTTAAATAAAACCACATACTCTACTGATCATATTGAACAACTATTCGAAAAAGATATTCAACTGTAACTAAAGACTTTATCTCGTAGAGGGAAGGTCTATTTTAGAACGCTGCACCGGAACAGCTGTTTCACGGACGACGCTCTCTCTAAACTCGCCCGTATGTCGCTGCGTTAGGGTTCACGCATTTCGTTTGGAACTCAATTATTTCCCAAACTAAGGGTGGTAAGTAGAATATGTGGTTTCATTTAATGGTAGCAGTTTATTTACACCCGGTATAATACATATATGATACCGAATTATCATGTGTGAGAGGTAGACAGAACCGCGGCGCCATTGCCAATCCCATGCTTTATGTGCGCAGGTAAGTAATCTAAGTAACGCAGTAGTTTAACTTTTTACCTGTTGTATAACTACTTCTAAGGGCTGTCCCGTGTGTAAGTCCTCCGACGGCCTCCGCGTCGGTCGCACGGTATATTCTCGCTCTCCTATGACCTGAAACAAGACAAACAGAACATTTATTACTGAAAACCAGAAAAAAAAACGTTTTGATGCGAGTAGGACTTGAGCCGTGACAGTTTCGTAGGCCTACCATGAGTTCTGCTTACTATACACGTTAACGTCTGCGTAAAATATTTATATGAGAAATTGTGCAGCGCCCCTAGCGGCTTACTACAGGAACCAGCATTTCTCATACAAAATATTTTACGCAGACGGTGACGTGTATAGTAAGAACTCCTGGTAGTCCTACCGTTTGATGAAAACATACAGATTTCATTACGTAGGTATAAAATGTATGGAAAGAAACTGCAAAATTAAGTCGTTCACCGGGAAGTGATTAGTGTTTTTGATCACCGGTTTTGATGATCAGTGTTTTAGTCAGGGAGTGGGATTTAGAGTTAGAGTTTACTGCAGTATGAGACAACCAGACTCAAGAGACGGACAACAAAGCTGATCCGTTTTTACATGAACCCTAAATACACTTCGGTAAAGAGAGCACACCGCATTTATTTTTAGGGTTCCGTAGTCCGACAAGGAACCCTTATAGTTTCGGCATGTCCGTCTGTCCGCGGCTTAGCGCAGAGACTAATTTGGCATGAGTATAAATATAAATCACGCCGACAAAATAGTAAAATAAAATCTCAAAAAAAATGTTTCGTATGGAATCGACAAGGAACCCTTATAGTTTCACCATGTCCGTCTGTCCGTCTGTCCACGGCTTAGCGCAGAGACTATTAGTACTAGAAAGCTGTAATTTGACATGGATATAAATAATAATCACGCCGACAAAATGGTAAAATAAAATCTTGAAAAAAATTTTTTTCAATGGTACTTCTAATATAAGTAACTGGGGATGAATGTTTTTTTCTCGTCTATCCCATAGTGTGGGGTATCGTTGGATAGGCCGTTCAAAAACATTGTGGGTGTGTAAAAACTATTTTTCGATTTAGGGATCCGTTGGTGAAATATTAAGCTTTAAAGTGAAAATTTTAGTTAGAGTGGAGCGTCCCCCCCCTTCTGGCTAAACGGTTGTTTATAGAAATGTGAAAAAATTCACAGAAGTAGTATATATAGTGAATTTAAAAGGAAAACGATCACAGCTAAGTAGGCTTTACAGGTTTACGAGTACAGGTCACGCCAAACTTTTGGCCCCCTATAATGTATGGGACCAGAAGTTTGGCGCGGTCTGTATTAGTAGACTAACTTATATGTATCGGGCAACTACGGAACTCTACATTGCGCGTAACCCGACACGCACTTAGCCGGTTTTTTTTACTTTTTATTTGCTTCTACCGCTTATTTTGCTCTCAACTTGTCATAATCTAGTAGAGGATCGCAATTACCGTCCGCCATTTGGAAACCACTGCATTAATTTGTTACAACTTACAACCCAGCAAACTTATTTGAACCGTTAATGGGAACTGTCACTTCATACACATAGGAGTCATTTTAGTTTGTTCCTATGGGTTAAGATAAGTTTGTACGTATTTGTGGTTTCGTTACTAACGTCAGTAAGTAGATTTTCGAATCCGGGAAGTTCTAAATTAATTACGATTATAATAATGGCTCTCTTCTTTGGCGCCGCAACTAAGCTAATTACTGGTTTATGAATTTCAATACGTAGTTGTAATTATTACAAAGTTACTCAATGATCAAAAGTTGCTCATCAAAATACCTCGTTTAATCGACTTCTAATGGCAAAATAATTGCAGCTGGCCCCGCTTGGTCGTCGTTACAAGTTATTGGTGAAGGATGATCCCCCATTAAATTTATTATAACTTCGCATTAACTTGTTTATTACCGTGTAGGTAGGTTAGGTGTCATCGTATGTTTGCCAAAAATTACTGATTGGAAAAAACTCCCTTCAGTTGAATTTAAATGTTTACCTGTTCCGTATCGTACCTTCAGTTTTTTTTTCTGAAATATTTTAACGCGCATGCCTACCCTAAATTAGCAACTCGATGTGTGTCGTTTATTAGAGTATTATATTAAGGGGGAACGTTTCGAGCTCGGTGCAAAATGCACAACTTATGATTGTTTTTCTTACTATTGCATGAAAAGTACTAAATAAATGTGATTTATGGCATTTCGCGACCATTGTTTAGTGTCAATTAGGCTTTTCTACCAAAATTTTGTAATTTTATGTATTACGTTGTAAATGAATGGGCATACAAACTTAAAACACGCCTTTATGTTTGTATACCCATTCATTTACAACGTAATGCATAAAATGACGCAATTGTGCTAAAAACCCCCGATAATTATTCAACAATATTCGCAAAATAAGATGAAACTATTTTATTTCATACATTTAATTTTAAAATAAGGTAAACAAACTTATGTTATGCACTTTGCACTGAGCTCGAAACGTTACCCCTTAAGATGTCTATGGTGTCAGTACAAAATCGACGCAAATGTCATTGAAATTGCAAAGTGGCTGTTAGAACGATTGCTGCGTCTCCGGAGAGCGCAAGATATGAATAAATAATACTTTTCACAGACACAATGGACAGAAAAAAAAATTTGCAATTTTTTTGTAGATCTTTAAATTGTCTTTTTAAGGTTAAAGAATCGTTAAAGTCGCTTCAAGCATTCGGAAGGAGTAAGAAAATTCTTGCGCTAATCACAGGAAACGTGCGATTTGCCTTGGAAAGTTTAACTGTAATTGGCCAGTTATTGCCTATAATCGTATTTTTTTTTCATTCTTTTCGGTCCACTAAGGGTGTCCCAACATGCATTTTTTTGGTTTTTCAAAGATTTCTCGAAATCGGTGACAAAGGTGTTTTTATTCCAACTAGAAACCGAATAAAGTATTAAAAATTCAGTTTTTTCGAGAGCGTGTGATATTTTTTTTCCGATGAAATTGTTTACAATAAGTATAAATATAATTATTTCTTTGATTTTGCAGCCTGTAAATAAATTTATTTTAAACCGTTTTGATGACAAAGTGCAATGCTGTAGTTTGTCGTAATAGCCAGAGCTTTTGTCAGAGCGTGCTACTCGTATGAAACGTCTTGATGTAAAATGAGGTGCTCAATTTCGGGTCACCCATGCTCTTAAGGGCTTGCCTTTGGTCTTTCAACGGTTTTATGCTGAATTAACTACTTATCTGATCAATGTAAAATTTGGACACGTGTTTTTTCAGACCTTTGTCTTTCCGTTGTCAGGTCGGTTACCTAATTGGACACATCTCACTGTATACATTTTTCATTTTTGAAAATGATGCAATTTTAAGTTATTAATTCGTTTTATGTTTAAACGGCTTGAGTTTTATGTCTGAAATGACTCGTATAACAAGAAAACATGGTTTATTTTCCAATGTCAGGTGAAAAAACTCCTACATCAAATACTTTTTCGTAAAATCCAGAAAAACCTCAAAAATTCACTGAATTTGCGTGCCGGCAGCGCGCGAAGCGAGCGTTCTAATGTAGACTTTCTGACAACATACTGAAGTTCAAAATCACTCAGTAAGATTATCGTGCACCATAGGCCACAATCTCGGTGCAAAATGCACATCATAATTGTTTTCCTTACTTTTCAATAAAAAGTATGCAAAAGTTGCGTTTTTATGATTTACATTTTGATTGGATTCGACTAACAAACTTAAAAGCGTATTTATCGTTGTAATCGCATGTTATCAAAATGTAAGGCATAAAATAACATAATTTTAATGCGAAAACCCTACTATTAGTAATCAATTTCCGTCAATTGCTTTAAAACGCAATTTTTGCACACTTTGCGCAATTTTACTCTTGATTCCGTTTTTTATGAAGTTAGGGATTAACTTTTCTTTTCTACATTCATCTTCTTAAAAGCAATAAAATAGCCTAATAGTTTATGCGTTTAAAAAATACATTTAAAAGTAACAAGTCAAGAAGTACCTGAAATTTCCAAAAAGATCAAGACGACTCCCTTGCCTCCTATGTTCGCAACTCCAGCAAAGCGCGGGAATTACTTTTTTTACGAAATAGCGCGAGTGCATCGCGAGAGAGGGCGGTGCGGGTGGCGGGGTGAGTAGGCGGAGCGAACTAAGAAATATTTTTGGAAGGCCTGGTCTTAAACCATAAATGTTCAGACAATTAAGTGAACTTGATCTTGAGGTTATTATAAATGACAATCAAATCAGAAGTTGATAGTTGAGATTGTCGGCACTTGGTGGAATTTATTTAAAAAATTCATTCAACCCAAGATAGATAGATGATAGATGGCGCTAAGAGTAGCTTGTCAAACATTTCGTACCATGTTTTTAGGGTTCCGTACCCGTAATGTGTGGTGGTAAGAACCCCTTTGTGCCCGAGTCGACTCGTACTTAGCCAAATTATTTAGTTAGCCGTATTTCCCTGTCCATTCGTTGTACGTTTCGTTTATTCGTTGTTTAGCTACATGATAGTTAACAGTTTTGTTCATTAATTTAACATTAATATCGTGATAGTACCTAAATGAATTAGTAACTAAACAAGTTAATCGGCTGCTCGCAAATAATGTGCCTCGGGTGACAAGTGCGTTATTGCAAGAATATTTTGCTAAAGAGAAAATTATTTTAATAGATATTTAGCTAATATTATTTCTTATCTTATTTTATTTTCATAGGTGGTAGAGCTAATGTCGAGCTCGACTGTGGAGGTACCACCATCTTACTCGCAAATCCTCCCGAAGTTATTCGGGGGGGAGTAAGAGAACAGCTCTCAGGCAAAACCAGGCAGACCACCATTGCCTGGATGGATGGCATAAAACATCCGTGCATAAAACAGACTAGTGACGGGCAGCGGCGTCACTGGTGCAGGGGTTTCGGCACCGCGCTCACCAACCCGCCTGCCCAGCGTGTGTGAGTATGGGCATTTCTTCCAGGAGGACCGCCAAATGTGGCGAAATCCCGGAAAGGCCTATGTGCAGTGGGCGAAACAGACTAATGGATGATGGATTTTATTTATTTATTTACCCAACCTAAATAAAAAAAAAACTAAAAGAAACTTACCTGAAAATTCTGAAAAAAATAATTTAATATTGAATATTTGGTCCAGATTGCAGATTGCCCCGCAGGAACCCTCCAATGGCAACATTACCTCGCTGTATTGAGACGTGTTTGTTCTTTGACGTGTCGATGAGGCGTAACGAGATTTATTTGAGAATTCGGTCACATACTCGTATAAACAGTATTCCACGGTATTCTCGAGATAATTATCTACGCCCGATCGGCGCGTTAGGGCCGGCATCGGACGAAATGTGCAACGCTTCCGACTGCCATCCGACGCTAATGTTCCGCGACAATCGCCGAGACGGCTTGCAAGAGCACGCGTCTGTGTGTGTGTATCGATTCAGAGCGTTCAAGTTGAAGTTTACGTACTGATTCATATTTATCTTCTGTGCCTCCGGGCCCCACAGACCCAAGGTCTAGACCCCAAACGGCGCAAATATGTAAATGTTTCCGTTACCGAGGACAGCATACTTGCAAGCGCCGCGCGCGCCGCTTGGTATTTCAGCATGTCCGCTACCGCACCAAAAGTTTGGCGCGACCTGTACTCGTAAACCTGTAAAGCCTACTTAGCTGTGATAGTTTTCCTTTTAAATTCCTAATATATACTACTTCTGTGAATTTTATCACATTTCTATAAACAACCGTTTAGCCGGCAGGGTGGGGGGGCACGCTCCACTCTAACTAAAATTTTCACTTTAAAGCTTAATATATCGCCAACGGATCCCTAAATCGAAAAATAGTTTTACACACCCACAATGTTTTTAAACGGCCTATCCAATGATACCCCACACTATGGGATAGACGAGAAAAAAAAATCATCCCCAGTTTACTTGTACGAGAGGTACCCTTAAAAAAATAGTTTCAAGATTTTATTTTACCATTTTGTCGGCGTGATTAATATTTATATCCATGCCAAATTACAGCTCTCTAGTACTAATAGTCTCTGCGCTAAGCTGCGGACAGACGGACATGGCGAAACTATAAGGGTTCCTTGTCGAACTACGGAACCCTAAAAAGGGGACGAAGTCGACGCTAAGCAACAACTGAAGCATAGCAATGGCGGCGGTTTACAAGTGTGAGTGGATTTACTATGGCATTAGGTTTTATATGATGTGAATGTGTGCGTGTCAGGCTCGTGCGTACACGCGATTAGGCTTGCTATGGGTGCTTCAGTTTTTGGTTGGCAACTCTTTCCGACTTTTTTGTACTTCTATGGACATGGACAGTATATAAATATAAGAGATCGTAACCCCCCGCCTTCTGCCATAGTAATTTGCCCGCTAATAGGTACCGCGCTATCATCGCGTCCCGCTACCGCCACGCTTTCTGTGTGCTAAGGCCTTAATTTAGAGATATCTCTGTGTCCCGCCCACTCATAATATTCCAAATGCTGGAAGTCAATTTGCTCTCATTTCATAAACATAAGCAAGAGCTTTGCTCACATTTCAATAACGTGTTGTTGTTTCTAAATTAACTGACCAATCAGAACTCGAAACAGTGGCACGCTGAGAAAACAAACTACGATCGCTAGCCACATGGTTCTAAATTCAAATCGTCTACGGTTTATTATTGTTTGAACTGCATGCAACAAAACGTTGCTCCAATCCTGCCAATCAGGTGCCAATATTCATTTGTTTTGTTTACTTCATGGGCCAATATGGCGCGCGAGTTATTTAACGAGTTTATGAAAGTTTGCTGTAATCAAAACTTACCTTTTCATCGTAATGTTAGGATTCTCAACCTCTCTTTGCTTAATTATGTTTGTGCCCTAACTAAATTATATAACGATGTAATTTATAAAACTCAACTGTTCTAAATATCACTAGAGTGCGTTAAAAACTAGAAAGGATCAAGTACAAAGAAATTTCAAGCAAAACAAGAAAACCTCATCTGCGCAAACTTCTTCAGTGTACATCTAATGAACTAATAAACACATTCTATAACAATATTGTAATGTAGACTGACGTAGGGTTACCAAACGACAGGAATTTTCCAGACATGTCAGGAATTTTAGCGTCAAGCAATGAGGAAAAATAAAATTGGTCAAGAATTTTTACAAGGATGAATAATTGCTTGTTATTATTATATATATTTATTGAGTTCCATTGTGCTGGTAATAAAAATAGTTGAAAATCGTGCTGCCTCCGCCATTAATTTTAGTTTCTTATAAAACAACGTTTATAAGAACACTAGCTTTTGCCCGCGACTTCGTCCGCGTGGAGTTCGGTTCACCCCCTTAGGGGGCGAATTTTCAAAAATCCTTTCTTAGCGGATGCCTACGTGCGTCATTACAACTGTTCTGTATGCCAAATTTCAGCGAAATCCGTTCAGTAGTTTCGGCTGTGCGTTGATAGATGAGTCAGTCAGGTTTGCCTTTTATATATTCAGAAGATGTGTCGCATTCCCACAAAACAAAATGTTTTCATTCAACTGATGACGGCCTCATAGAAGAGGCCGAAATATATTGAAAATTGTGTTTTTATTTTATTTATCTTTTTACTAGCAGCATTTAAAGAAAATAAAAGGCTAAACATAGCAATTATATCTTTATTTCTATAATAAAATGTTTTTATCAAACTTGCGTTGGCAGAAGTAATATATGTAAAACGAATTAAACTACATTATAAAAAAATAAGGATAAATCAACCACACCAACTTTTTTGTTTGAATACGTATGTTATCTTTATATAAATCCCGTAAGGTTGTTTTTGTTCGAATAATTATTGCTTTCTAGAAGCTAACATTATAATATTTATAATATTACACAGTTTAAAATTTTTACACCGTGGCCATAATCATAGAGATATTTTGTTTACATACCTCTTTATCGAAAAGTATTAAATAAAATAGTTTTCTAAGGCGCGATGCGAGGAAGGTTTTTTTCTACATTGTATGCAAAGCGCGGGTCGCGATCCGCATTGCGTATGCGACGGTCAAATGTCACCGGCGGCGGCGATGCCGAGAACACTAAGCGAATACTCACGCTCACGCGGTACCTGGGGCTTTATTGTCTAACTTTAATATCTATAGCTATCGCCTTCAAGTGTTTCGTGATTGGCTAAAAATTTCGTGTAATGTCATTATTAGCCAATCACGCACGATACATTTGGAAGCGATATAGCGGAAGATGTTGAAGTTAGACTATAAGGAGGCTGATACTGAGCCGTTGTAAGGTTCCCTCAAAAACGTTATCTTTAGGGCACAGTCCCATCCATCCATCAGCCTGTTTCGTCCACTGCTGGACATAGGCCTTTCCAGGATTTCGCCACCCTTGGCGGTCCTCCTGGAAGAAATGCCCATACTCACACACGCTGGGCAGGCGGGTTGGTGAGCGCGGTGCCGAAACCCCTGCACCAGTGACGCCGCTGCCCGTCACCAGTCTGATTTATATAAGGCCCGGCAATTGGGGATGGAAATACCGCCATCCATCGGTCCCAGGCAATGGTGAGCCGCCTGGTTTTGCCTGAGAGCTGTTCTCTTACTCTCCCCCGAATAACTTCGGGAGGATTTCCAAGTAAGATGGTGGTACCTTCACAGTCGAGCCCGGCATTAGCTCTACCACCTAACTAAGTATAATAATTAAACTGTGCTTATGGTGTCCTGTCGATAGCTGTCTGTCTGTCTGTCTCTGTGAGCCTAACTAAAATAAAATAAATCCATTAAAATAGAAACAATCAAAACTGCGTCGATCTCGTATGTCGCCGCCTCAGAAATAAGATGGCATAACTCTAAATTTATGTTTTTTGGGAAACGGCAATTTATGTTCCAACAGCTCTGACACTTCGTCTTCTATCAAATAGTATTACCAATTATATTGGGCATGCCTAAAATCTGCTCGGATTTTGCAATTTCGGTCCAGAGCTCTAGATACACCATCTACATAAATAAATTTGTAATCCCATATAACTATATAGGATTACAAAGTTACATTGCATACAGGAAAAAAAGTTGGACTTTGAACAAAAAGAAATGAGATGCCATCAAAAACAAAACTTGTAAAAAAAAACAAGTCTCGCAACTTAGTTCTTCTACCGTAAAAAGTTGTGAGATCCATGTAAATCCAAGTCGATTAATTTATTCAGTCCCTTCTGTCTTAAGTTATGACATTAATTAGCTAACCTAACAACATCTTATAGTGACCATATCAATATAAAAATCTTTTAAGTTTGAAATAATTGACTTGGCAGTCGCACTAAATAATCTAATTTAATATACTATGTATTACTTGTGAGATATATTGTGTTTTCATGCGATGGCCGAGTCAATCTATTTATTTATGAGATATATTTTCTGTAGTTATTTTTAAGTGTGTAATTTATATTGTGAGGTAATTTTAGTTTAGAATAAGTTTTTGTTTTTTATGTTTTAAGTTATTGTAATTATTATTATAACATGTCTAAACAGATGATAGAGTATTCCTGTAAACATAAAAGATGTTTAATATTTATATGGTCACTATAAGATGTTGTTAGGCTAGCTAATTATATAGGGTGAAATTTAATCAACCGACCAAATTCATACTAGAGACTCGGTTGGTGATCAAGAACTAGGTTCAGTAATCCTTTTGGCCAATTTCGAAAAATATTTTTTTTTGCTCTCGTACTGGTTGGACTAGTTTAAGTACAATTCCTAGTGCAGGTTCTACGGGAAAAATTTTTTTTTTCGAATTTCACCTGGAGGGTCATTAAACCTTGTTCCTGATGACTAACCGAGTCTCCAGTATGAATTTGGTCGGTTGATTTAATTTCACCTAGTATAATAACTTAAGATAGAAGGTCCCATAAGTAGGAACTGAATAAATTAACCGACTTGGATTTACATGGTTCTCACAACTTTTTACGGTACAAGAACTAAGTTGCGAGACTTGTTTTTTTTTACAAGTTTTGTTTTTGATGGCATTAATTGTACTCGTCCCTCCTCGCTCCGCTACACTTCGCTCTTCGTCGCACCTATTTTTGACTTTTTGCTGACTTGCTTTTTGTGTAATTGGCCTGTTCTTTTTTTCGTCAATAATTACGATTCGAAAACGGTTTCGAGGAATAGCTTTACTAGCTGTTTTGTTTTAGTATATAGATTTTAAAATAAGCGTGCCTACCTTTTCTTAAATGAAAAAAGCGATGTCTTTCATTTCATCTTCAGTGACAACACATTTCCATACGAAAAAGGTAATTTCTTGAACGCATCCTAAAGGCTCGCAAGGATCTTCTAACCATGATTAAACCTAATACGATGTCTCACTTCCTGTAAATACTAAAATGCTTATAAATCGGTTTAAAAGACCGAAAAAAATAATACTGAAATTACATTCCTTAATTGGTCTATTTATTCCAAAAAAAAAGACAATAAAAATAGCACATTTATGTCTACAAAACAACCGAATTGTTTAAATCTCGCTTTTTTATCTGCCTTTTCTAATAATTCCACGTAGTAGGCTTTAACGCCATAATTTCACGCAGTTTGCGCCATTTTACAGCGACATCTACACCCAACGCCACGTACTTTTGTACATCGTGAGAAGAAATAACGTAAATAAGTACTGGATTTTTGCGATTGAGCATGACAAGATTACACAAATTATGTCATTACGACATGACACTTAATGTTGTCGTCATAATAGTCTGTAGACCAGAATTATTGTTTTTATTTATCAGAGGAGGATATCTACACTACAACAATCACTATCTTTGAACACGAAGTTAATGCGATAAGATATCCGATTTTAGTACTAAAAATATAATTCAGCTTATTGAATTAACCGGCCTTGAAAGTTTTTGAGATACCTCCTAGTTTTAACAATTTTAATTGTTCCGAGATTATTTTTTAAAATTGTGGCATCGCTAAATGATCGTCATTGATCAATCACACACGTACTTTGTTAATATAGTATATTTATCTCAAGATAAGGTTATTTCAATGTCGTTTCCGTCGATTTGTAGCGACACACATCGAGTTACTAGAAATTGGCAGCTGGTCTAAATCAGGAAGTAAAAAAATATAAAGTATATAAGGTGACTTTAATTATTTATGCAGCCAAATTCTTACCGAAGACTCAGTAAGTGCTCAGTAACAAGGTTTGATGACCCTTTTTGTTAAATCCGTAAATTTTTTTTTTGTGTTCCTTACAAACGCAAGCTCAGCCCCGAGTCAATTACTATGGGACGTCAAGATTTCATTTTGGGAAATTAGCAAAAAGTGTTATCGTTCCGTGTTACTGATCACTTACCAAGCCTCCAGTATGAGTTTGGCTGGATAAATTAAAGTCACCTTATATTATCTGTAATGACGTGCCTTGATTAGAATTTTAAATTCTCATCAAAATCTTTAACTAAATAAATACCAAAACTCGGTCTAAAACTAATCCGGTTTAATTAATTAAGTATGCAAAAAAACAAATTGAAACTTGTCAAATTTTTGTTTTTATTTTACCTACAAAAGTCATTTATTTTATTTTATATTTGTACAGTTGAACTGCTTACTAATTATTCAATCATCAATTTAAAAAAAACTAAGTAATCCTAATACCTACTTGAATATAAAAGAAAACAAAATATATACCCATACCGTGGGCCAAAATATGTATATCGAAAATTGTAAATATATATAGTTTTTGTATTTTTCCATATAAATACTGTAAATAAAGGCTCAAAAAGAGTAAAATATATATTTATTTATTCAAATTAGTCAAATTGAAGAAATTATCACAATAATGATAATATTATGATAATTGTAACTAATTATTTAGGTACGTATATTTTAGTTTTAGCGCGTTCGCTCTTGATTTCCCGTCGAGCGACGGAGAGATCACTGCGGGACGAGACGTGCGAGTAAGTGAGACGCACGCACCCGGGGTAAAGGTGGTTGAGCTACCAGACGTGGAGGTACCAGCATCTTACACCTTAGATTTAACACGGGACCTGGCAAAGCGCGACTCTACTACTGAAATTATTCTGCCGTTTTCGACGGGAGGGGAGGTAAACACGCACAGCACACATTTACTCATTCACGCACACTCCGGCGAAAAATTGATATGTCACACTAAATCAAAAGCTTTTTATTTCTTCATTTTGAGACAAAAATAATAAGATATTGTTTTTGTCTCAAAATTAAGAAATAAAAAGCTTTATATAGCCAATAATATATATTTTTTAATTTAAAGTAAATCTAAAGCTGCAACACAGACACAAAACGCGCACACAAGCAAACTTACATGAACAAATTGTTCATTTGTTCATGTAAGTTTGCTTGTGTCCGTGTTATATGTTCTAAGTCTTAAACACATAAAAGGAACCGGTCTCTCTCAAACAGGCATAACAAGGTGGCCAATAGATGACGCCGATGGCGCCATATCAATCCCAAATTGCCAGCCCTTATTATAAAACAGACTGGTGACGGGCAACGGCGTCACTGGTGCGAGAGTTTCACCGCGCTCACCAACCCGCCTGCCCAGCGTGTGTGAGTATAGGCACTTTTTCTAAGAGGACCTCCAGGGCTGGCGAATGGATAGATGTACCCAATAGTCATTTTAGTAGTACGGACAAAAAATCTGGTCAAGTGCGAGTAGGACTCGTGCCGTGAGGGTTCCGTACATAACAACAAACGTATTCCACGCGCTATTATAAACGACGAAACTAACTTGCCACTTACAATCTATTAAACTCGATGTATCCAAGGGGTCTAATTAAGTTGGTCACTAATTTGTTTTTGAATAACTAAACGGTAATTTTCAGTTTTTTTCGTAGACATATGCTATACACTCTAATTGCGAACGAACTTTCAAGTTTCTAAGTCAACTGTAAGGCTGAGGCTGAGATTCAGAGTGCATTTGAGTCCGAACTCAAGAGGAACTCAATCTTACAAACGTCACTCTAGTATGAGATCACGTCACTTTTTGACGTTTGTAAGATTGAGTTCGGGCTCAAAATGCACTCTGAACCTCAGCCTAAGACGTGTCTTAAGAACCCGCTCCGTATTTTTCGTCCGTTTGATGCGAAGCATTATTGTAATTAATTTTCTTGTCATTGCCGCGATGTTTTTGTAAAAATCAGGGACATACACCAGTCCATATTGGCCATCTTAATGAAGATCCAAAATTTAGATTTAATTGTTTTGTGCGTTATTTTGGTACTTAGATATCAACGATTCGGAGCAGGCTCGTAAATAATAAAATAACTCGCAAAAGACAAACAATTTAATCAAATAAATTCTAGGCCTTTATTAAGACGGCCAATATGAAGTGGTGCATGTCCCTATTTTTTCCAAAAACATCGCGATAAAGGCCAGAAAAATATTTAACATATTGCTTTTCATCAAAGTTGTCGTCGTCGCGGACCGGGCTCTTAATAGGTTTTCATGGTGACCCAATTTGTATGAAAAACTTGAGGACAATAAAGACTGATTTTTGACAACTTGATATCTCAAACGGGGTCCGAGCAAAAGGGTCTTGACAGAAGAACAGACAGACAGACAAACGGACAACAAAGTGATCGTATATAAGGGTTGCGTTTTTTATTTTGAGGTACGGAACCCTAAAAGTAATTACATTATGCTCGTTTTACTCGTTATTTACTGCAATTTTTTATTTAACAATACTTTTAAAGTAAATACACGTTGTTAATATACATGGTAAATAACTATTAAAATAATAAATTATTAGACTTGTTTGCATTGTTCAGAGAAGGTTGTTGAACTTGGCTGCGATCTATTTATTGATCACGTATAGTTATGGAATTATTTAATTTTGTAAAAACGTGTCGTTCTATGTATTTTTAATAAATGTATATTGATTGGTTTATGATTCTATCCATCCATCCATCAGCCTGTTTCGTCCACTGCTGGACATAGGCCTTTCCAGGATTTCGCCACTCTTGGCGGTCCTCCTGGAAGA
The DNA here is from genome assembly GCA_910592155.1 of Ypsolopha scabrella. Taxonomy (NCBI): domain Eukaryota; kingdom Metazoa; phylum Arthropoda; class Insecta; order Lepidoptera; family Ypsolophidae; genus Ypsolopha; species Ypsolopha scabrella. The sequence goes on along the minus strand of OU342981.1, from coordinate 10,351,179 downwards.
AATGCCCATACTCACACACGCTGGGCAGGCGGGTTGGTGAGCGCGGTGCCGAAACCCTTGCACCAGTGACGCCGCTGCCCGTCACTAGTCTGTTTTTTATAAGGCTTGGCAATTGGGGATGGATAAACCGCCATCCATCGGTCCCAGGCAATGGTGGGCCGCCTGGTTTTGCCTGAGAGCTGTTCTCTTACTCTCCCCCGAATAACTTCGGGAGGATTTGCGAGTAAGATGGTGGTACCTCCACAGTCGAGCCCGGCATCAGCTCTACCACCTTAAATTTATGATTAAAGTTGTAAAATTCCGTCTTTTTCTTTCTGTGTCAAAAAGACAAGGACAGGACGCTTGAAATAAGGTTAAATCAAAATCCTGTCAAATAAGTTACAGTGCCACCAATTTAACTGTTCAGTAAAATCATTTGCCGTCTCTTTCTAATTATACTCTTTTCTACCGCACTAGAAAGAGACGGGTGGATAATCCAACTGAACAGATAAGTTGGTGGCACTGTAAGCCGTGCTACACTAAATTGACACCACTGTCAACTTATTTCCTTAAGGTATTATTAGAGCTCAAATGCTTTACAATAACTCCTTTCCATCTATCGATATACAGGTGTAAATGCAAAGTCAAGAATCCCCTTAGGGTATGAAAGTATACACGATTCTGATGTCATTACGAGAAAAAAATATACCTTGAATTTTCACCAAAAATTCCATCATTTTTCTAAGCTATGGCTACGCAGCTCACCGGCCTCCACACACACCTAATTGCACCCCGCAACCCGCACCCCTCATCCGAGTGGCCAGCGACCAGTGAGGGTGTCCACACGATAAGTGTATTTTGAGTAAAGAAAATCGTCTTATTATGAGGTACTGGTACTTTATTTAGAGATCCCAGTATTTAAAATAATATCTTTACCGATCATACTAACACACCCATAAAGGATTCTTGCCTTTGCTTTTACATCCGGTATTTTGCGCGTAAGTCTCTTGTCGATAGTTTTCGGCGTGGCGGTTATTTCATCAACATCCTTATAGCCTATGACGAGGCTTACTACGTTGATAATGAAAAAATACATCCCAACCCGTTGAGCGCTTCTTGAGTGAAAAAGAAACAGATAGAGGCAAAAACTGTAAGAGTTGTAGTTTTGGCTTCAACTAATACGTATAAGTCAATAAACCATTTCATTTAATACTTCGCGAAACGAGTTTTTCACTACTTTATTATTCGTATAGATATACATAGAAAGATGATGATACATAACCATTCTGCGTCATCTCTGTCTGTCGCAACACCCGCAACTTGTTAGAAGGATGCTCCCTTTTCCTTCTTTGCGTTTTACTAGCAGTACGTTGAAAATAGGTAAAAAAATATATTGATACTGTTAAATGTGTCGTATTAAGGGGGTAACTTTTTACTTCGGTGCAACATGCACATCATGATGTTGTTTTCTTACTTTTGAATAAAAAATTATGCAATATATGCGTTTAAAAGCAATTTTCGGAAATAGATCTCGTAATACAGCAAACCTGCTGAAGTGTCATTTATTGTCGTCGAGATTCATAAAAAAAAATCTTTCAGGTTAGATATGTACACATAAATTTTAGTAATATTTTACAGGTATTTTTGTGTTTTATCAATTTCCTTAACTTACCGAGATATTAATGCCAAAACTCGGTATTTTTTTGGAAAAAACGTTACTCCAACCATGTATTTTAAGGTTTGAGGTATCTGTAGGTACCCAAAACATTTGACAACATTTCATGTATTTGTCGGAAAATGTAGCGAAAATGTACCGAGAAACAGCGAATAATTGCGTTATAATAGCGTTCTGAAGGGTGTATAATACTTCACTTCGCTTCGCATGATCCTATTTTACACCAACAAATACTGCAACCTTAACAGGCGTCATAAAAGTAAAAAACTTGAAAACAATCACACTTTATCCTATCCTACTATCCTACTAATATTATAAATGCGAAAGTTTGTGCGTGCGTGCGTGTGTGTGTGTGTGTGTGTGTGTGTGTGTGTGTGTGTAAGGGTGTGTATGTGTGTGTGTGTGTGTGTGTGTATGTTTGTTACTCTTTCACGTTGAAACGGCTGGACGGATTTGGATGAAATTTTGAATGGATATAGCTTATACCCCAACTTAACACATAGGTTACTTTTTATCCCGGAAAAAAGCATGTCGTTAAACCAAATAACACGCGGGCGAAGCCGCGGGCAAAAGCTAATAATATTATAAATGCGAAAGTTTGTGTGTGTGGGTGTTTGTATGTTTGTTACTATTTCACGCTGAAACGGCTGGACGGATTTGGATGAAATTTAGAATGGATATAGCTTAAACCCTAACTTAACATTAAACCGAATAAGACGCGGGCGGAGCCGCGGGCAAAAGCTAGTACATATAAAAATAAATACATACATACAAACAAAGTAGCATAGTCAGTCGAGTAATTCAGAGAGAAAGGTAATAATTTTTCAGGTTATATCTAAAAGAGGACACAGAAGGAAGGTTTCTGAGGGTTTGCGGAAGTTCATTCCAAAGTTGAACTGCATTGACCGTAAATGATTTTGAGAAACGAGCAGTGGTATGCGCAGGTATCGCCAAATCGATATGATGACAAGACCGAAGCGCTCTGTTGCTGCGTTCAGTGCGTAGGACAAATCTATATTTCAAATAATTGGGGTGGAGGGGATTATCAATAACATTGTACAGGAGGGAAAGAACGTGTACGTTCCTGGGAAAACGAATGGGAAGCCACTTTAGCCTGCGACGATACTCAGAGACGTGGTCATACTTGCGCAGTCCGAAAATATATCGAGTGCACAAGTCCTGAAGACGCTCCAGCTTATCGAGAGGTATAATAATTAGGTTTTCACAAGAAAAGTAAGTCAGTGTGTTTACAGTTAATGTGGGCCACCCAAAACGTGATGCATACAATGACATTATAAAACGCTTTTATTGCATACTTTTTATTCAAAAGTAAGGAAAACAATATTATGATGTGCATTTTGCACCGAGATCCTCTGTTACCCCTTAAGCCACAGCAAAGTGGTTACGTTTCGTTTGTGGCGAGATTATGACGAAACTGACCAATCTCATAGCAAGCGTTTATTGTGATGAGGAGATATCTCGAGTAAACCACACAGTTTAAAACCGCAATGAGGCCTATCCTGATGTTGCTACGAATATGACAATCTTGGAACACTGACGAAACAAGTTTTTTGTTAATTTATATAACGATATTTTCGATAAAAATGTTTCCAAAATAAATTCCCTGAAAGATTCCATTTGTAAATTTTAATTCCAAAAACCTGTTCGTCCTATGTTTAATGTTTGAAATAATGAAAAAATTTCGATGAGAATTGTTTTGAAAGTATTCTATCATATTCATAATCGCAGTCTTTTTTTACAAAAGCCCCTGTCCAGTTTTTTAATCATCTCAATTTTTTATTGAGTAAATATCAAGTATGTAGAGCTGATGCTGGGCTCGACTGTGGAGGTACCACCATCTTACTCGCAAATCCTCCTGAAGTTATTCGGGGGAGAGCAAGAGGACAGCTCTCAGGCAAAACCAGGCGGCCCACCATTGCCTGGGACCGATGGATGGCGGTATATCCATCCACAATTACCGGGCCTTATATAAAACACTGGTGACGGGCAGCGGCGTCACTGGTGCAAGGGTTTCGGCACCGCGCTCACCAACCCGCCTGCCCAGCGTGTGTGAGTATGGGTATTCTTATAGGAGGTCTGCCAAGAGTGGTGAAATCCTGGATAGGCCTATGTCCAGCAGTGGACGAAACAGGCTGATGGATGGATGGATGGATGGAAATGCACAGTATCTCAAATCTCTTAAAAATAGAGCGTGATATATTGATGCAGTGATTGAATATTTTTACTTTCGATTACCAAGTTATTCGGAATTTAAGGATTTATAAGAGTGATGTGATTTCTAAAGAACGACTTGATCTCTTCTATAAAGTGGCGTAAGTTGACAAAAAGTGACATTATAAAGACAATCAAAATATTTAATGTAGAAAGCATACTCGAATAACGAATTACCAAATTAATATCATCTCAACGTAAATTATGTCTATCCACAGCTGGCGGGAGAATTTACTAAAACTTCCCTGAGTATGATTCACTCAATAGGAACTTCGATTTCTTCATGTATGAACGGAACTACTGAACGGATTTGAATAAGGAGTTCAGCGGAGACGAAGTGGCTGACAATTGTGGAATGAATCATACAGTAGATATCTATACGGTATACATAGGTACATAATGCATTTATCCAACAGATATCATGTTACATTATGTTTTACGGACGGACGGTTATACACACTTTTCTAGTTAATCAAGTTGAGAAGTGGAACACTCGTACAACTGGATTTTTATGTTTACAATCCATACAATGGCACAATCGAACTTCACTGTTTTAAAAATGTTATCTTTGTCGTCGCCAGATCGTAAAATTGGGCTTATCGTGATCTGCCGGGGCATAGGGAGGGGGGTCGCCTCGGTCCGCTCCACTTCGAGTCGACTCCCCAAATTTATGGTCAAGCAATCTAACACGCTCCTCCTCGCTCCGCTTAAGAGCCCGGTCCGTGACGACGACAACTTTGATCAAAAACAATATGTTAAATATTTTTCTGGCTTTTATCGCGATGTTTTTGGAAAGACTAGGAACATACACTCATACACCACTTCATATTGGCCGTCTAATTACAGGGTTAAAATTCATTTGATTGAATTGTATCTCTTTTGTGAGTTATTTTATTACTCACGAGCCCGCTCCGAATCGTTTTTCATAATATCTAAGTATCAAAATAACGCGCAAAAGAGAAACAATTGAATCAAATAAATTTTAGGTCTTCATTTAGATGGCCAATATGGACTGGTGTATGTCTCTGATTTTTACAAAAACATCGCGGCAATGACAAGAAAAATAATTAAAATAATGCTTCGCATCAAACAGACGAAAAATACGGAGCGGCCTCTTAACTTTCTTAATTTTTGACGTTTAGTACTTAATAAATTAAACCGGATATTTGTTTTAAATTAAACAAAGGATTCGTGTTTATTTAGTCAAAGATTTTGATTAAGATTTAAAATTCTAATCAGGTCACACATTCCAGATATTCTCTAGTTTATCATATACTAGGTTTTGCCCGCGGCTCCGCCCGCGTGTTATTCGGTTTAACGGCATGCTTTTTTCCGGGATAAAAAGTAACCTATGTGTTAAGTTAGGGTATAAGCTATATCCAATCTAAATTTCATCCAAAACCGTTCAGTTTTTTACTTTTATGACGCCTGTTAAGGTGGTAAAACCAAATCTCGGTGCAAAATGCACATCATAACATTGTTTTCCTTACTTTTGAATAAAAAGTAAGCAAAAATTGCGTTTTAAAGCAACTGGCCGAAATTAATAACTAATAATAGGGTTCTCGCATTGAAATTATGTTATTTTATGCCTTACATAATGATTACATTCGATTACAACGATAAATACACTTTAAAGTTTGTTAATCGAATTCAATCAAAATGTAAATCATAAAATTATAGAATGTAAATGTGAAAACTTATTTATTACTAATAAATTTCCGCTAATTGCTTTAAAACGCAATTTTTGCATACTTATTATTCAAAAGTAAGGAAAACAATATTATGATGTGCATTTTGCACCGAGATTTGGTTCGACAGCCTTAAAACCAGCCATTAATTTTGACTTTCGAGGTCACCAGTCACCAGCAGGTATAGAACCCTCTTAAGACATAAGCCGCGATTACACCATCCGATTTATCGGGATCCTAATTAGGAGGGACGAAGAAACAGATCGTCCTAATCGCGATGGCACTGTCCTAAGTCCAATGCTATCATAGGTAGGATGCCGATAAATCGGATGGTGCAATCGCGGTCATAATGATAACTTATTATCATTACTTACTTTATTCGGTTTTACTTCGCTCAGGAATATTTATCATTGAAATAAATGTAAACAATAAGCACCACTAACGATGGGAATTAATTTAAAGGTCTCGAGAGTCATTTGACTCGACACATTATCTTGTAATTATTTACTACCACACTGGTATTAAAACATCAATTTTCAAGGTTCCGTACCGAAATGGGACCCTGTTACTAAGGCTCTATTGTCTGTCCGTCACAGTGGTCTACAGCTTCAGCCGTAATAGGTAAACAATTGAAGTTTTTACTGAATAGGTGTTTTCGCGACAAATAGTAAAATATTCAAAGAATAGAACATTTTCAACGTTTTTTTTCCAGTTCTATCTTAAAAATGGTAATATAAACAAGTTTCAAATTTGGTCAGATTGTGGTACACAGAAAATAGTAAAAAAAAAAATTTGGGTTCCGCACTCAGGGTACCGAATTGTTGGTCGTGTAAGCCAATGGTATTCAATTAGCCCGTTTGACAGTTGAAATCGTACATTTTTGACTGTCAAATGAATACAATTGTCTTATTTTGTTGTTGACAACCAAAAACGTACGATTTTATTTGTGAAACGTGGTTAGCCGAATAGCCATATGACAATCGAATTTGAATACCATTTGCTTATACAATTGCCCCTCTGGTTATACCATTGTAGCGCCTTGTTTTTTTGTCGCTATGCCATCTTTTTTGTCGCTATACCGTCAATACTGCTGTTGTTTACCATAATAATATTTGGAGACTTCCGTGCTTATACCTTATATGTGCTATAGCGTGGTGGCACGGAACGGACGGAACCTTTTGTGCGCGATTCCAACTCGCAACAAACCTGTTTTTTTTTAATACCTGTATACGACCATTATTCCACAGAATGATCGGGAAAAACGCGCTATTAAGGGCACGTGTTCGCTATGTCTTTTATTTCATTCTACATTCAAGTTCGGATTATCAAGCACTGACTGACTGTTATTGGTTGGCCCGAACATTCATTTCCCGAGCTCGTACGGAACTTACCGAATGGTTTTGGGTCTTCCTGTGATTTCAGGAGAAATATCCCAAAAATCGAAATGAAACAAAAATATTTTTGAATAGTATAAAATATACTATGCTTAGAACCTAAAATTATTTAATTTGTTGTATCGCTTCTAGGACATTACGGTTCATAAACATTCATCAAAATATGTGTAAAATCCAGGACTTTATACGCTTGTAACTTTTGTATGTATTTGATTTTGATAAATGTTTTAGGTTCAAGTCATGGTTATTGTATGGGATATGTTGAAAAAGAAAAAATAATAAGCATGTACCTATACATAATGATATTATCAGCGAACTATGCTAGTGTGGGAGTTCGGGCGAATAGAGTGCCCTTAACTGCCTTTCATAGTCTGTAATTTTATTTGCGAAGAAAAATGAACACAACGCTACCTTTGTCCTTTTTATTTTTGTGTTACACCATTCCATAAGTATCTCCAAATCTATCTATAGTATACTAATAATAAAGTAGTAAAAAAGTCGTATCTGTACTTGCGGAAAGTTTATTGTAATTTTTTTGTCTGTCTATATGTATGAATGTACCCGTATGTTCCGTTTTAACTCGAGAACCACCGAACGGATTTGGATGCAGTTTTCTTTATTATCATCATAGTGACTCTAGTCAACATATAAGCTATAAAGTTTGTTGATATAATAACGCCCAAACCGAAAACGGAGCAGAGATTGAAAATACTGGGCAAATCTTAGTCCTAGCCTAGAACAATAGGCTTGTAGACAGGGTAAACAAAATATTATTCTATTTAGTCTGTCATTTAGATTATCAAAAAATATTGGACACGTTTTTTTTTTTTTGTCAATCAAACAAAAAATTATAGAGATAAAGTGCGTCAAAGTTTGGGAGTGGGGTCACGCGGAACTTCAGCGGGCTATATCTTCATCATTGTTTGTTTAATTGAAAAAATTAAAAATACGTGTCTAATATTTTCTGATAATCTAACTGACGGACTAATAAATTTTTATTAGTCATCTTGCCTATTACGAGTCAATCATTTTATTTTACGTTTTCCACAGAAAGGGTCAATACTGCCCCCTGATTTTGTATCGTCATAGTATAAAATAAATACTGTGGTATCGTTAAGCCAAATCGAGTGCCTATTGTCGAAAACATATACGGGTGTAAATAGACTACTACCATTAAATGAAACCACATATTCTACCGACCCTACTGAACCACTTTTCCCAAGAAACATACCCGCGCTAACTTATTAGTTAAGGAAATATTTGAGTTCCAAGCAAAAATGCGTGAACCCTAACGCACCGACATACGGGCGAGTTTAGAGAGAGCGGCGTCCGTGAAACTTGATGCTGCGAGTGTCCGCGGGTATGATTCTTGGGAAAAGTGGTTCAGTAGGGTCGGTAGAATATAATATGGTTTCATTTAATGGTAGCAGTCTATTTACACTATATCAGCTTATCTAAGGATACGTTCGCACATTGAAGGTTATTTTGGAAGTATATTTTTTATCTGTTTTTGGTGCATAGCAACCGTTGGCAACCGATTCAAAGATACGTAATTTCTGTGGTAAAGTGCCCGCTGATCACTTACAAAGTCTCCGGTTATAAATTTGGCTACATCAATCAAATTTCCCTTAAATATTTAATTTTATACAGGGTATTTAAGAATCACGACGATTCGCCTTAAAAAAATATATATATTTCAATGCAGTTTCCTTTCTTCGAAAATGACGTTTTGTCGGACTCACTTTTTATGTTGGAAATTAATTGTAAAGCATAAAATCAGCTTTAATTTATAATTGTAATTAAAGTTAATAAAAACTGACTGAAACACGTGTATGATCTGTTAAATCTTTAACAATGATGCAAATTATCGGTATGAGTGTGATGTTTTCTGTACTTATGTATTTAACTAGCACTCAACTTCTCTCTATAATTAATTTAATTGTCTATTTGAGGAATATAGTTGACGCAATAAAGATTTTTAATTTCTAAGTTTCGTCAGAAACAAACAATCTCTATTATTTGTTCACGATTTTACAAATATTTTCTGGTTGAAAGAAGACTCTATTTTTAGAATTCCCTATTACTAATCCTCTGCTGTACGTCTCTCACTGATCTGTGGCATAGTCTGTCACAAAACAGAAGAAAAAAAAAAAGAAACCGGTCTGGTGCGAGTCAGACTCGCATAGGTACCTAGGGTTCCGTAATTTGACAGTATTGGGAACAGTCAGGTTGATAACTATTTATGATAACTAAAAAAAGAATAGATTGCACCACAAAAGAGAAACTCAAATAATTTTATATCGTACTCGAAACAACTCGTGGACCAAAAATTTAATTTTGTCATTTTGTTATCGTGAATCATATTTTTCGGTTTATTAGTTTCGGAAATAAGGGGGAAAGACATGCATTTTTTCGTGTCGGACCCACGGTACCACTGGCCCATACCCCTGGGGGTACGGTGGGAATTCTTTTTTGTCCCCACGGTACCACCATAGTGCTGGCCATAAGATACAATATGAATGAATACCCGAGAAGTGATGGAATATTTAATATTATTTAATAAAATACCAATTGCAGGGACGTAGCCAGGTTTAAGTATAAGGGGCTGTTTTGTGGAAAAACCAGAAAGTTAATTGTGGTTTATCAAAGATTTCTCGACATTGGGGCCCGCAAAAACAGGTGACTTTCAAACAAACCCCGATAATTTTAGAGGTAATCAAGGAACGTCAGTAGAACAGATTTTAAATGTAAAAACAATAAATTAACTATAAATTATAATATACATCTTAAAATAACAGATATTAAATAATCCAAAAAAAAAACACAAACCAGCATACACAATAGTCATAAAAAAAATTAAAATTAAAAGTCAAAATATTATTAAAAAATTTTACTTGGAAATGAAATTTATGGTTGTCCTAGCCATTCTCATACGGAAAAAGTTGAAAATAGTCCAAAATAGTGGGATCATTAATAAAAATAATTGCGCGCGATCTATTATCTTATCTCTTCGGGTGACCATGATTTCTTTGGATTTTACGAAAATCATCAAAGGACTCCAACTTTAAAAAATAATTATGAATATGATTTTGAATAGTTTTAACAAAACCAGTTTGTAGTCTTCTACAAAATACTAAATTATCGGGGTTAGGTTAAAAGTCATCCTGTATAGTAGAAGTATGTATGTATATATAATCAACTCTTTAATATCTTAAAAAATACACTTGTAATGTTTCACTCAATTCACTTTATTAAACTACCGGTTTCGCCTTACGGCATCATCAGGTTATAATATCTTAATAACTAAAAACTATGCAGATTATATATATAACAGTTTTCATTGAAGACGGTAAATAATAATGTCACAGAGGGTAGGCTAGATCATATAATAAATTTGAAATAGTGTTGAGCCGCATAAATTTTTTTAACCCCTTAAAGTGGGGAAATTTTTAGTCCCATGAAATTAAAATAATAATGTCTAGAATTGTGAGAGTAGTCAATAAATGTCCGTATATGTCAGTAAATTACACATTATGAATAAATTAAGATAAAAATGTCAATAAATTACAATTACTTAAAATAATATAACAAATCTGTTCAAATCTACTTGTTCCTTTAAAAGGTTTTTTTGTGCTTTCATGTGTCAATTTATTAATTTCGAGTGCTTCGAGAGGATCCATTTTCTTTCTAAATTTAATTCTAATTCTAATTTTCGTGCTAAAGTTATGAGGCTGTGACATACAGACGGACGGACGGACGGACAACGGAGTCTTACCATAAAATTCCTTTTCCTTTTCAGGTACTACGGAACTCTAAAAATGTCTTTCATTTTAACATTCAGTAACGTCAAAAAAAAACTTATTATAAACTAAAATTACCTATTCTTAGAAACAAAATTGACTGGTGACGGCCTCGTCGATCAGGCTGAAATATATTTAAATAATGTGTAAAATATTTTATTTCTGTGATGACAAAGGGTTAAATATAGCTTATCTTATGTTCATTCGTATATAAATAACCTACAAACCTATAATAAAAAAAATACTCGAAATATAAGTGGTACAATATTTGTTGACTTTGTTTTTGGCTTGGATTTTTTTTTCATGTCTTGTGATATGGTTCGATTTATATTCGATTGGTATTTATTAGCACTTTGGTGGTGACCAGACTCTGATGATGGGTCTGGAAGGTGGGTACGGGATCTCCTCAACGGACAATAGCAGACCCTTTGAGTCTAGACTTATTTAGTTGGTATTTATTAGCACTTGGGTAAAACATGGTGACCAGGGTCTGCTGATGGGACTGGAAGGTGGTTATGGGATCTCCTCAACGGATAACAGCAGACCCTTAGAGTTTGAGCTTATTCGATTGGTCTTTATTAGCACTTTGGTAAAACATGGTGACCATGGTCTGATGATGGGACTGGAAGGTGGGTACGGGATCTCCTCAACGGACAACAGCAGACCCTTCAAGTTTGGGCTTATTTGATTGGTCTTTATTAGCACTTTGGTAAAACATGGTGACCGTTGCATATTGTCGTTCAAAAAATCATATTCTTTTGTTTTCCTTATTTCCACGAAAAACTCTTCGACGCGGGCGGAGCCGCGGGCAAAAGCTAGTATTATATAAAGTGTATTATTGTTCCACGATTGGATTGGGATTCAAAAGTACCGTTTGCATAATAGTACAAATGAATTGATTACTTAGGGACTTAAGCCCATCAAGTAAAATAATAATAAAAATTTTGCGTTTTATGTACCTACTTACTGATGTTCATAAAAGTTTATTGATCAATAATATTGCTTCTCCAAAATATGAAATGATCGTTGATTTAGTTGTCTAAACTGTTTGCTAAAACTATTTTCAACTGTTTTATAAATGAAATCTTTAAATTTCACTATTTGCCATTGATGATGAAGTTGATGAACCCATGAGTGATTGATCATCAAAACAAATGGCGAACTAACAATTTTTTTCAGAATATTTTTTTCCACAAAATATTATTTCTTCACATTATAATTTTTGCACATCCTACCTTTGACAACTGTCATTTCATACATTCGCGTAAAGTTGACGATCGCACCTCATTCCCAATCCAAACGTGGAACAATAATAACTAAGAACAAGCACGCTATAATTCTCGCCTTCGACATTGTTTGTTTGCCTCTGGTTGTCATTTTCACAATGCATGTATGTAAATTATTGTAAATATAAGAGCTTTCCAAGTACTAAGGCCAAAAGTCATTGGTGTCGAGGATTAGCAAACACCTCTCATATCTAAGTATAGAATAGAAACCAAGATGGCGGCTCATCTTGAACTATGATCTAGGAAGCTGAGATAAAAAGGAATGACACGTGAAGGAAATGCTCATGGAAAAATTATAAATTGTGCAATAGGTCTAAGAAAATAGTGTTCCTCACGATAGGCCGCGAAATAATTGAGTTTTTCTATCATTTACTAAATAAAAGGAAAAAGGGCTTTAATTACATGGTTTCTTGCTTGCTAGGAAGCATCTTGCTCGCATGTCTTCCGTCTTTGTTTTCGCTCGGGAATATATTTTTTGTTGTCTGTCAACCATGGATAATTAGGCAAAATAACTTTATATTATCCGGGCCATAGGTATTTTACTTTTATTTATATGTATGTCGGCAAAAATATTCAGTTTTGTTTATAATTTTTAACTTAAAGTAAGTACCTGCATTTATTTGTCTCTTTTCAAATTAATTTAAAACCGTGAAATAGAGATATGTCTGAAAAAAACACACGTGTTTTAGAAACATCTTTTCTGCCGATCTTTTTACGGTTTAATTTAATTTGTTCGACTGGAAAAAATAAAAGGAAACAGTCGATTTAAAAAAAAAACTGGTTTTGTACAAAATTTACAGGTAATCTAAGTAAAGGTACTTCACCAAGTATTTTAACGAATACTTTTTTTTACCGTAAATAATTTGGCTAAGTGCGAGTTGGACTCGAGCACAAAGGGTTCCGTACCACCACACAATACGGGTGCGTAACCCCAAAAAGATTATTGTAAATAACAATAATCAAGACTACAAAAAACAAGTCGCTAAAATGGTAGCGCCTACAAAACCTTACCTATTTACTTTAGTTTATATCCTACAATGACTAAATTTAAAACCTCTATGTAATACCGTCTTTAAGTAAGAGCTACAACCAATAACGTTTAAAGAATGCAACTTTTTTGTGGTTTTATTTTTAAATATTTTATTATTTGTCGTTATAGAGGCCATAGTAACACGTATTCTGTGGAAATTTCAACTTTCTACCTATTACGGTTGAAGCTGTAGACCCCTGTGACAGACAGACAGACAGAGAGACGGACTGAGATAGAGTTCAGAGTGTAAGACAATCGTCATCAAATTCGATTATCATATGACTATTCGGCCAATCAAATTAGACTGTTTGACAATTGAAATCGTAAGTTCTTGGTTGTCAATAACAAAAGAAGACAATCGTATTCATTTGACAGCCAAAAATGTACGATTTAAATTGTCAAACGAGCTAATTTGCTTAACCGAATAGCCAATGACGAATCAATTTCAATACGATTGGCACCTCTGGGCGGGTATTCTGGCACGTGCGTAAAAATTGCGAAGGCAGATTGCGGGTGACTTCAAAAGGGATTTTGTACAAATATGTGTTGATTATTTTGATTGAAAACTTATAGTGGGCATTCTTTATATCCTATAATTTCCATCGCATGGCGTTTATCGAACTTTAAACAATGACCGATATTGCGAATGCGCAATTATGCCGGAATAGCCGCCCAGTTCTACTTGACGCAAAATGAGGTACTCGATGTTAGAGATAAGGGGCCCGTAAGTTTCGTATGAATTATACCTCGAAAGGCCATGTTTACCCCGACTTTCACTAGTGTTATGTACGAGTAAGTTAGTGATATCACTACTACATTTGAGCTAGCGTGAAAATAGGATTGTTGTTTTAGGGGATACAGGGTCCCGTACGATATTTACAATATTTTTGCTCTTTTTGTTTGTTTAACGTTTGAAGAAAATCTTAGTATTAGCCTAAGATTCAGAGTGCATTTTGAGTCCGAACTCAAGAGGAACTCAATCTTACAAACGTCACTCTAGTATGAGATCTCGTCACTTTTTGACGTTTGTAAGATTGACTTCGGACTCAAAATGCACTCTGAATCTCAGCCTTAGGTACTCGTATGTTAAGATTAGTCGTCAATGGTGTCGATTCGGTGTAACACGACTTTGACAGGACTAAGCTTAATTTTAGCGTTCTGACTTTTTCTTACTCTATCGAAAAGATAAGGAGAGGACGCTAAAAATAAGGTTAGTTCTGTCAAACAAGTTAAGGGGGTAACTTTTTACCTCGGTACAAAATGCACATCATAATATTGTTTTCCTTACCTTTGAACAAAATGTACCTATGCAAGAAATGTGTTTTATAGCAACTTGCGGAAAAAGTTTATTAATAATAAAGTCTTCACAAAAAAATTACGTACTTTAATGTATGATATTTTGTTTGCATTACATTAACAAACTTAAAAGCGTGTTTACAGTTGTAATGTAATGCAGCTAAAATGTAACGCATAAAATTTAATAATTTTCATGTGATCACCTAATAGATCTGGGCTCCAGATCTACAACTATTAACAAGCAGTTTGCGCGAATTACTATGAAACGCATTTATTGCAAACTTTTTACTCAAAAGTAATATTAAGATGTGAATTCTGCACCGAGATCCTCTGTTACCACCTTAAACAACGTCACTTTTCTCTTTCTGTGTTTTCTTTTCAATCATATTCTTCAAATTGTTTATTATTTTTATTAAAATAGGTTTCAATTCTGACTTGTAGTACGTGTACATAATGTACCTATATTACATAAATTAATATGTTTAATCTCATTTCTGAAAGTACCTATGTTATTCTCATGTTAATATTTCAATAATATATTATTATGTATTCAGCAATTATTCACACATATGGCTCATGGAAACTACAAATATATGGTACGGTTTCAAATTAACATACTTTTGAGGGTGACGTTTTATGAAAGAGATATTATTACATATACTGTATTGTTATTTACACTGATATCGTGCGTAATTAATCCCACCAAAAATATAAAATATGAAAAAGTTCAGTACAAACAAACAAAATTTCTTTATTTTCAGAAAAAAAAATGCGCAGATTTCACGCTTCCCGCAACCATCAAAGAGCATTGAAAATGTCTTTAGATCTACAACAAAAAATAAAAATGTGTGAAATCTCGGTTAACAAAAACGTTAACAAAAGCGCAGTGTAGTTATCATCGAACAAACATTATTACATATAGCTACATATGTACATACATACAAACGCCGGATTGTACACTCGAAGAACTCGCTGCCCCGAACAGTGAACTCGCGCTCGCCCGATTCGCGCTTGACCGATCACTAATTCCACAAAAATTTGATTTCAGGGAGTGTATTTTTGAAACATTCGAATTTCAATTCGCATACGAATCCGCATGATTCGCATACGAAAACTTAGAATCATGCGGATTCGTATGCGAATTGTAATTCGAATGATTCAAAAACACACTCCCAGCTCTCTGTGCGCCGCCGCTGCGGCGGCCTTTTCTTTTTGGAACTTTGGACAACTGCCGCTTGTCTAGATGAGATGCTATACCATCCAAATGACTGGTAAACGATTTGCGTGGGCCACAATCTCTGTTGACAACATAGCTGAAGCCAGAAAACTAGTTTTTAACATAAATACGACGAAACTGACTCGCAACGTATAATTCTGGTGACTTTAATTAAACATTCAGTCCTATAAAATTACCGTTTGCTTGCTACATCCGGTTTTGGTCAGTTGTAACCAGTTTTGAGGTCTCCATTTAGGCTGCGTTACAAAACATTCCTTTTTATACAACTTGTAGAAAGAAAGAAGAAAGAAGGAAAGACATTTATTGAACTTTGTCACCGATTTATTCAACTAAAGACAACTTATCGCAGGGCTCTTGTTTGTGTGGAGTCCCTTTTATTTTATTAGCTGAGTTTTCCTGATAAAAAATTGGATACTGGCCTGTGACACAGATTAATTAAAAAGTTACAGTTACAAATAAATAAGAAATAACCCATTTAATTTCAAATTTCGCAAAAATATTCAATGTACAAACACAACTATTTTATTAATGGTAGATGTCCTCTACTGATCTGTCCTAGATTTGTCTACCAGCCGACCACAGAAGATTTAAATTATGTTCTGTGCAGCCGACCAGCAGAGCTAACACGAGCTCTCAACCTGACAACACGCACTATGCATTCTGCGCGCCTTTTTATCACACTGACATTATAGAGGCGTCAGTTCGAAAGCCCATACTAACAACCTCGGACGAACAAACCAACTGGACGGGCCACCAACAGGCGAACCCCTCTGCCAAAGGTATAAGCCCATCGGGCATACACGATAAATGTCCCGGTGTGTGAATGTGATTGTGTGCGTATAGTTTAAGCCAATGTTTGAGTATTTTGTAGTGTGCGTGCATCACGACGCTGTCTCGTCCCCCACCGAAAATGACAGACTTTTGCATAGAAATTAGTACGCGGGTCCACTCCAGTTGGTTTTCTCTTCCAAACTAAAAACTCCCACCTCAGACATAGACTTTAATTTATACAGCAAAATTCTTACTGAAGTAAGTCCTCAGTAACAAGGTTTGATGACTCTTGTGAAATTCGTAAATTATTCTTTTTGTCTTCCTTACAAACGCAAGCATAGCCTCGAATCATTTACTAAGGGACGTCAAGATTTTATTTTGCGAAATTAGCAAAAAGTGTTATTGATCTGTGTTACTGATCACTTACCAAGCCTCCAGTATGAGTTTGGCTGCATAAATAAAAGTCACCTTACATATTTAATGGCTTAGCGCTCTTTCTATTGAAAAAGGGGTTTAAACTTAGAGTAATGTCACTGAGCCTGAGGTTTTAAGTGATCCGATGGCGCAAAGAGATTTTGGAACGCATTAAAATTTTGAGAAATATTGACAATCTGAGAGGCCCCGATAATCAAATTAATATGAAATACCTAAAAGATTGTCAAACAGAAGTTGTCAAAGTTTACTTTGTTTCAATATCTTTAGGTTGAGTCTTCACTGAGGCGTGTGAGCGGGCAACCGCGCTTGTACAGAAAACGCTCATCCTCTCAAACATGCTTTGAACTTTCAGTACACACTGGGCTCGTAAGTCCTGTTTAAGGTTCCGTACTCGAAGGGTGCCAAACGGGACCCTATTACTAATTCTCCGCTGTCTGTCTGCCCGTCTGTCACAGGGGTCTACAGCCTTAATCGTAATACACAAAATACGTGTTACTATGGCGTGTATCACGATAAATAATAAAATATTTAAAAAAAATCAATGGACATACAAGAAACCTCGAAAAAGTTGCATTATTTAAACGTTATTGGTTTTGGCTTTTACTTAAAGACGGGAACACTTACATACAAGTTTTAAAATTAGTCACATTGTAAAATTTGAATTAGTCATACTCTAAAATGAAACAAAAAATTTTAATATAATATATAGGATTTAAAAAATAATGAAGTAATAGACGGAGCCAAATTTTTGTCAAGCGGTACCATTTTAGCCTCTTGTTTTTCGTCGTCGTAATGTTGCTATAGCACCTATATTGTGGGTATGTATGTTTTTAGGATTCCGTACCCGTAGCATGTAGTGGTACGAAACTATTTGTGCGCGAATCCGACTCTGACAAATCTTGCCCTAAGACTGGAAGTACACGTTCCGTTTCGAGTTCGGGTGAGATAATAAAACGCACCGCATATTATTATCGTCCACTCGTATATACCGGTTGAAAATGAACCCTCTAGCTATAACAAAGGAAAATGTTCTATGTTCGAAATAAAAAATACATTGTTTTGTTACTTTTGTCATGATTCATGAAAAAGAAGCACTAATACTCCGGTGACAAAGACGACGCTCTACGAAGAAGAAGCTACATCGCCTTATGTGCATTATTGACCGCCGGGAATATGTACGGTCTATTGTCAGTCACATGTCGCGTCGCGTAAGTTGATGCGGTTCATTTTCAATCGTATAGCTTTGTCATATTTTGTGTCGTGTAATAAAAACGCGCGACGCCCGTCGCACGCACCCCCCTGCGAGGACGCATCCTAAGGTTGACGGAAGAAGGTTATCTTTGTTGGCTAGTTTGTATTGTATGACATAAAGGTGATAATGGTTATTTTGCATTAACGTACTCAAGTAAAACAAATAGTGTCCCAGGCTGAGATTTGTACTTTGGTTGATCCTAGACGTGTAGATTATAATATGTACACTTGACCTGCTCGTAACAGAGTTAAAATCTTCAAATGCTGCGGGATTTGTAAATTACATCCTTCTAAGGTTCCAACAAAAACCAAACATTCTTAACCTATAAGGCTCGGTGTCTGCTGTTCGACCACTCGCGAAGATCTCTTAAAACAGTTATCTAGCCTCTACAAAAAAAGAAACTTTGAAAACATCACATTTTTAAACGAAAGGAGGGGTATCCAACCTAAGGAAAGTGACCCTAATATGACAAAAATTTCAAATAAAATATGAAAAGTAAAAATGATTACGTTTTCTTCATGAGAAAAACCGACAAAGTGAGCTCAACATATTTTTTTTTTGGAAATCTGTACCATTTTTAAGGTAAGGTATATTGAGTTTTTTAGACGAGAGCTTTTTTTTTGCATGTTAATTTTTTATGTTTTTCTTTAGACTACTACAAATACAAAAATTAAACTGCCAAAGACATGCGCCCATGTCTAAAAAGCTGTAAAAAAGGGTACAATTTTACAAAAAAAGCCATTTTGATCTCGTTGAAACGTAGTCATATTTATTTTTTATTTAGTCTTAAGTTAGTGTCCAATATTTTACTAAAATAATGAGAAATATAGGTACATTTTTTGTCCTATTGTCACATCTCTTAGCTTTCAATAATATAATATCACATCTATCTAGCATGGCGGCGAGACGTACGCTTACCACATTTGCGTTGTCATTTTGACAATCAAATGCAACATCGATCGATGGAGCAACGTCAATAGATCTAGGTAGATATTATTAGATACTATGTGTGACTATTTGAACACTGATATAATACTATCGAGATATCTATGAATGTGAATTACTCGGATAATGTTTTAGCGATGTCATGATCTGCCTAGACATATCACAATTCTGTTGAAACTACTGGTATTGCCACGCTCCGCTTTACTCGGCTCTCCAAATTTATTTAAGGCTTCTTCAACGACCTTGAACTGAGTGACTTTGTAACCGGTTTATACGGTAACTATAGCATTATAGTATAGATGAAAAGTACATAGTAATCTACATGAAACGAACAGTGATGCGGTTTTCCTGAATTTTATTTTCGTATTATAGAAGTGAAGAAAAATAATTCTACATTATTATTTGTAGGTAAGTTATTTTTAATAAGTTTAAGATTGTATTTTATATTGCTAGGTGATTTTAGTACTTTTTTTATATTGTAAGGTATAATAAATGTTATTAAATTCTACATTCACTGTTATTTCTCAGTTATTTGTACACTTGTAACAATACAACTGCCGCAGTTTTTACAGTATAAAAATGTATTAACTTCTAGACAGAATAATATAAAATGATTTTTTCAAGTTTTCTCACATTTTGGAAATATTTTTATTTTATTTAAAATAAATTAAAAGCACACAGTTTTCGCACTTGTCAGCCGGAGCGCCAGACGTAACAGCCATGTTTGAGCGCGATCTGATAAGAACTTCATTTTATTTTAATAGGGTTGTTCGAAACTTCAACCACCACGAATCAAGTTTCTAATTTTTCCGACGGAGTCATCCATCGAGTTTTCAACGATCAGTCTCACTCCAAGCGGGAAAACGTGCAGTGTGAAACTGATTCAAGGCGACTGAAAATAAAGTGTTTTCGCATTTATAGAAAAATACTAAAATAGCTAGCAAAATTTCCAATTACAAAATTGAAGATTCTGTCAAAAAATATGTTTGAGTGTTTTACATGGTTCTAATTCGTCAAAATTAGTAAAAGTTATTCTAAATCGCGTTTCTGTATTACAGAAATCTATAAAAAGGTTACAAAAATGGTAATTTAATAATATAAATGTATCATTATCAAACTAGGTAGTACTTATCTTCTTACTGGAAGTAAGTAAAGCGACTTCAAAATGTGCTAATTCTTTGCGTCGTCCGCTCGTCATCGCACCTTTTTTTGACTTTTTGTTTAAATACTTTCGATTTTATACTTCATGATGATATGCATAATTTACGTAATCGCCCGCCAGGTCTAGAATTGACCCCTAATATCGTTCAGAATAGCGCATGCTGAGCCGTAGGTTTCGACAAACAGACACATTTGCGTGTTCTTAAAATTATTTGGCGAAGTGCGTTTCGACTTCGCGCACAAATATTGTAATATATGTAGTCAGTCTTGCTTGATGTTGCTTTGGCATACATTGTTGTAATTTACCATAACGTGTTTAGGGTTCCACACGCGTTTTGAGGAGTGGTACGGAACCCTTAAAAGATTATGATAAAGGCTACAATATTCCTAGCATTAGTCCTCAACTTTACCATTATATTTATTTCAGAGTGATTATTGCACTATGGTTGACATAACACAGGATCATCACGGATCATGGAGAACAATGTGAGGATAAAGACTCCTAAGTCGGTGTTTAGGGTTCCGTATCCGAACGGTGTCAAACGGAACCTTGTTACTATCACTAGAGAATATAAAGTCACAGCTTCAAAGAAACTTGTAATTCTTACTGGGGACTCGGTTAGTCATCAGGAACAAGGTTTAATGACCCTCCAGGTGAAATTGGAAAAAAATTTTTTTTGCCTCTTAGTACCTGCACTAGGAATTGTACTTAAACTAGTCCAACCAGTAAGGGAGAGAAAAAATTTTTTTTCGAAATTCGCCAAAATTATTACTGAACCTAGGTCTTGATCACTAACCGAGTCTCCAGTAGGAATTTGGTCGGTTGATTTAATTTCATCCTATATATCGTTTGTATCAGGACAAATAATAAAACATTCAAAATAGTTATTGAAATTTATAGTCACCATACAAGAAACCTTGAAAAAAAATGCATCATTGTAAAGATATTTGTTTTGGCTCAAATTTTCTTTTTAGTAATTTCATTTTAGTTAATTCTTTGATTTACAACATTTTGTTGGAGACTATTATTTTCCACTAACAAAATTTTCCACTAAATTACTGCCCTAAGAGAATAAACGTCAAGGATTTCTTTATAAACCTTCAAAACACATAATCCTTTTTTTTTCTTCATTTTCGAATTAAACTTCAAACTGTTTTTTTATCTTAATGGTTTGACAAATTAACATGGTAATTTAGACGATGAATAAAAAGCTCTGAAGGTCTTGCTTGAAGCTATAATTAACACTTGTTGCGTATCCTATGTATAAGAAACACAAATACTTGGATAATTACTAAACAAAATACAAAAATGTATACTTCCTTCATTTAGTGGTAAGAATATTTCTAGCATCAGTGAATGTACAGTCGTTGCTATAAAAACTGCAGTGTTGCCACCTGCTAGCGGAATAGTAGTCGATTTAGAGACTTGATAAAACAGACATTTCATACATTTGGCTACATTTTCATACAATTTTCCGTAATCTGGTGACATTCTCATTAAAATAAAAGCGACAAGAATAAAATTAAGGTGGCAACACTGAAGAATTGCCAATAGGTAGCATATCATACTGACGTCCGTACAGACGTGTATGTAGTCAGCAGATCGTATAATTAGGCAGATCGTTAAGTATAAAACCGAAATTTTTTCACGAAAGGTGAACAGGTCTGCTGTTGTCCGTTGAGGAGATCCCGTACCCACCTTCCAGTCCCATCATCAGACCCTGGTCACCATGTTTTACCAAAGTGCTAATAAATACCAATCGAATAAGCCCAAACTCGAAGGGTCTGCTGTTGTCCGTTGAGGAGATCCCGTACCCACCTTCCAGTACCACGAAGAGCGGAGCGAAGAGTAGCGTATTAGCTTTGATTATTTAAAAGCGTATTAGGTTGCTTATTGCTTGTGATCATAAAATTGGGGAGCCGAGCGAAGCGGAGCAGACTTTATTCAAAAATAAGAAACACAGCACAAGTTGATCTCAATCTTAACGAGAATACCTTTGACAGTAGAAATTCAAAATACTAATCAAGACACATTATTTCAGATAAATTGTAAATTATCTTTTTTTTTTTTTACCTAATAAAGTCGATTCTAAATGCTTTAATTTTAGTTTTAGAGCTGCATAAATTTAAAATTTTCCAAAGTAATAAGATCTATTATATTTTGGAATCAAGAAATTTTGGTTTTGACAGCACTAAAACTAAAGCCTTCAGAATTGGCTTTATTATCTGAATTCAGTCCTCTTAAACTTGAGATCCCTTATCCAATGACCTGCTCTATTGCCATAATATGGCGTAACACACCACAGTAGTTATATCATTTGCGTTAAAACGAGGAACCCATCTCAACCTTTCCCCAAAAACTACCCTTCACTTCTGAGGAACCTTTTTAAAAAAAGCGTTTATACTAAAACGAATAAAATAAGTCTAGATCGCTGAAACTATATTTATTTGAAGTTTGTTTTCAAAAATCTTGAACGAACTCGTTAACTATTTAACCTTTTAGTCTACTATTTGAGACTATAGGTGCAGAACGAAAACATTTCATACTGGTCTAGTGTGTGTCGCAGTTTCATAATTTCTTTTTACACTTTCCAAGAGTGAAAGTCTCATTAAGATTCGTCCAAGTCCAAAATTATGCGTCCACCGAACCGGCCACTCAGATTCATTATAAGGTAACCGTCTTCGTCCTGGTTGAACTTACGGTCTTTAATTGAACTGATAGGTGAGAACTTCCATCCGTACATCAGCCTGGTCCATCCACTGCTGGACGTAGGCCTTTCCACAAATTGCAGGCGAGTGGTTAAATAGAACGAAAGAAAGAAAGAAAATAAAGTTATCTCCGTTTTTAGGGTTCCGTACCCAAAGGGTACCCTAACCAACGGGACCCTATTAATAAATAATAAATTATACACAAATTCTTGTACTTTTATTCCACATATATTTATTTTTATTCTAACTTAGGCTACCGGTTTCGTATTACACATCATCGGGCCAACAAATTATTAATTATTTAACATGACAGAAAGAAAACAAAAGAAAACATTTTTAACAAGCAAATATACCCTATTACTAACGCTCCGCTGTCCGTCTGTCTGTCACCAGGCTGAATCTCAAGAAACGTGATAGTTAGACAGTTGAAATTTTCACAGATGATGTATTTCTGTTGCCGCTATAACAACAAATACTAAAACCGGCCAAGTGCGAGTCGGACCTGCGCACTCCCATACAACAGACATGATTTTTTTGCCGTTTTTATAGATAATGCGTGAACCGTGATAGTTGTCTAACTATCACGGTTCATGGATCAACTATAAAAAAATCTGGCCAAGCGCGAGTGGGACTCGCGCATGAAGGGTTCCGTACCATTATCTATCTATAAAAACGGCAAAAAAATCATGTCTGTTGTAAGGGAGTGCGCAGGTCCGACTCGCACTTGGCCGGTTTTAGTATTTGTTGTTATAGCGGCAACAGAAATACATCATCTGTGAAAATTTCAACTGTCTAACTATCAAGGTTCATGAGATACAACCTGGTGCCAGACGGACGGACAGCGGAGCCTTAGTAACAGGGTCGGAACCCTAAAAAACATTGTTTGCAGTGTTTGATAGTGCTGCTTTCATTTGGATACCGTTAATAAGATACACTCAATATAGAATTTTAGAAAATTTTACACCGACTAACGGTATTACTACCTATGAATATATAATCAAAAGAAAACAGCTTTTGCCAAAAACAAAGGTATCATTAGTAAGCTATATGATCTAGGAGGCATTGAGCAAAAAAACCACGTCGTTTAGTTATGAAATCTAGTTTCAGCCAGACGTTGACGTAAGTAACTGAAACTAGATTTAGATACGGGAGAAGAACAGCAGTTTCATAACAATAGTAAGTGGTTTTGTTTTGTTCAGTGCCTCCTTGATAAAAATATATCAAACAGTTCCGTGACTGACCGACAGACAACACAGCCTAGTCGCTGGAGATAGAATCATTTACAATATTGCACAAAGGATTTGTCGAAATTCATCCCCTGTAGGACTGAAACGACGTACTTATACAGGATGAACCAAACGAATGCCCCCTGGAGGGAAAAAGAACCTTAAATATTAAAGATAGCAAATTTTAATAAAGGA
Organism: Ypsolopha scabrella; assembly: GCA_910592155.1. Classification (NCBI taxonomy): domain Eukaryota; kingdom Metazoa; phylum Arthropoda; class Insecta; order Lepidoptera; family Ypsolophidae; genus Ypsolopha; species Ypsolopha scabrella. The sequence goes on along the minus strand of OU342981.1, from coordinate 10,326,868 downwards.
AATTTTCATTTTATTTTTAAAGTTAAGGAAAACTGCATTCAAGGAATTTAAATAAATCAAAATCAGAAATCATTTATTTGTGAGTGGCTGACACGTTAGTGGTTAGCAAGTACATCGGTTTCACCTGCATGAAACGGTAATCGAACCGGACAAAATTAAATGTGTAAAGAAAACGTCCTCTATTTTTATGATACCGATCGAATGGGTGCATTAGAACCAAATTCTTCGTAACATAGTATCGTAAATTAAAGGCAGGCCATGAAATTTAACATATAAATAACAAAACTCGTATCCGAAAATTTCATATTGTTAGAAGTACGGAAAAGACGCAGGAAAAACACAGGTAATTTTTCAAAATTCTTTAATTAAATGCAGTTTTTCTTTATCTAAAAAATAAAATAAAGGTTCCTTAAAGTACAATTTGCTATCTTCAATATTCTGGGCACTTTCCCTCCAGGGGGCATTCGTTTGGTTCATCCTGTATATAAACTTTAGTGTCGAAAATACGTTCCCAATATATTTGTACAACGGGCTGTTTATATCCCAAATCCACGCAAAGTCGCGAGCGTTCTCTAGTTATTTACATGTCAACAATATATCTCTATATCTACCAATAATAGAGCAGTAAAAAAGTCGTTTTTGCAATAAATATTTTTACGAAATTGTAAATTAAATAGGTTATTATTATTAGATTAATATTGTACTAAAGCTAAAACATTTTTGGAATTTTTGTCTTGTCTGTCGTCTGTATGTTTCGTTTTAACTCGAGAACCACTCAACGAATTTGCATGCGGTTTTTTCATTATTATTATTATTGTAGTAGCCCTGTCAACATAAAGGCTATAAGGGTTGTTGATAAAATAACCGCTAAGCCGCAAACTGTTGATAAAAGTTTTAAAAGATACATTGATTTGAAGACATTTCCACGCGAGAGAAGCCGCGGGAAAAAGCTAAAACAGCTCCGCGCCTCTATGCATCCAAATTTTCAAACAAAATGTGTGACTTTAAAGTTGCTTTTTAGGGTTCTGTAGTCACCAAGAAACCCATACAAGCATGTCCGTCTATCCGTCTGTTCGTGGCTTAGCTCAGAGACTCTTAGTACTAGAAAGCTGTAATCTGGTATGAGTATACAAACATATTAATAACGCCAACAAAGTGGTAAAATAAAACATAGAATATTTTTTTTCAAATATATATCTCCTACACGTAATGTTTTTCTCGTCTGTCCTAAGGGGACCTGTGGGGTGTCAGTGGATAGGCCGTTCAAAAAAAATGCGGGTGTGTGAAAACGATTTTTCGATTCAGGGTGGATCCCTTACCAAATATTAAGGCTGCGCCGATCGTACGACGATTAGACACCTCGCTCTGTACTCTCGTGGTCGTGTTTATCGTGGTAAATGCTGCCCGGCCATACTAAAAATGTAACGCAATAAATCGTATTTAAATTGCCAGGCAATATTTCTGAAATGTAAGACGGACAAATTGTAGTTTATACTTTGGTGATGGTTTGAAATTAGTTTGAGATAAAATTCCACAGTTAAGTTGTTAAAATGACTTAAACGCCATTACACTTTTGTTACATTTTGGGCTTAGTTTAAGTAGTTTTGTTTTATGAAATATAAATTATTTTTAATTTTTGCGATAAAGTGTACATACATTTTCTGTGATACAAAATATTTTATTTTTATTAATGAAATATTAGTCATTAAATCAACTTAACCATACCTGCCGATTTAGTTTATTTTGGACGGCACACCCTTAAGCTTTAAATTGCAAATTTTGTTCGTGTCAAGTGTCCCCCCCCCGCTCCTGCTTGCTAAACGGCTGTTTTTGAATATGTGAAAAAATTCACTGCAGTATTATTTGTAAAACTATCTCAGCCAACTTGGCTTTACAAGTTAACGTTTCCATGCAAATTTAAATATTATGTTTTTATTGCGAAATCCATCGTTTTGGAATACTCTAAATATTATTATTAGAGTGCATTACAAACCAGAAAAGATAAATTAGAAAGAAAAGTAAAGACAAGAATTCAAAAAAATGTTATCAAGACAAGTTATTGACTAAAACATCATCTACCTCTCCCATATAATTTATCACATTTTACAGTCAAATTATCCCTTATTAAACGATAAGTTGTAAAATGTTTAAAATGAAAAAAAAAACAATATAACAGTATACATTTCAAAACTTTGTGTTTTTATTGGAATCAAAGTCTATCAACTTATTTGAATGCTACGGCATTTGGACATAAATATATTCATATTTGATTGAACCCTCAGGCGCGAGTCTCACTCGCACTTGACCGGTTTTTTCCACATAGTACATTATTTATGTTTTGAGGAAGGCAGACGTTGACGCAAGTAGCTTGAACTAAAAGGGTGAAATTAAATCAACCGACCAAATTCATACTGGAGACTCGGTTAGTGATCAGAAACTAGGTTCAGTAATCCTTTAGACCAATTTCGAAAAATATATTTTTTTCCTCCCTTACTGGTTGGACTAGTTTAAGTACAATTCTTAGTCTAGGCAGTAAGGAAGCAAAAGAAAAAAACGAATTTCAACAAAAGGGTAAATGAAGCTTGTTTCTGATCACTAACAGAGTCTCCAGTATGAATTTGGTCACTTAATTTAATTTAAATAACGAAGAACCACAACATTTTCCTAACAAAACGATGTTTTAGGGTTCCGTACCTCAAGAGGAAAATACAAAGCCCTTATAGGATCACTTTGTTGTCCGTCTGTCTGTCTGTCTGTCAAGACCCTTTATTTCGGGGACACGTGGAGGTATCCAGTTGGAATTAAAACCATGTACTCAAGTCTACAGTCCCTTGAAAATCAAACTTTTAAGTTTATGCCGCAAAAAACGTATTATTTCTTAGAGGGTATTTTCCGTTGACCTGAAATTTGGCAAGTAATAGCCTCTTATACTCTAAGTATAGGGAAAATCTGAAATCTATACATTTGTAATTAAATCATAAAAAATATAGTATTTAACGGAACCCTCGCTGGGGGAGTCAGACTCGCACTTGTCCGCTTTTTTTTTTGTTTACCAATCTTTACGTTTGAAATAGTTACTTCTTGTAATTTTGTTTTCGTTTTAACGATAAAGAATCGGTCCCTCACATAATTAATAATTATTAGGTAGGTACGTAGATGATGAATTTCGTAGTTTTCGCCTATTTGGAATTCAAATGTAACCTAATAAACAAAAAGTCCCACCAAAAACGTTTCAAACAAATGCGCAAGGTTCTGAGAAAGAACCGCAATGAATAACTTGGAAGTGGGTATTTTAAGATCTTGCACTTGATTAAATACTGTTCTCATTTTTGACGGCGACGTTAATTGGTAAAGTATAAAAAGGTCAACTTGCCACCTCTCTCCGCGCCGCGCCGCCCGCCCTCTACCCGCCGCGCCGCCCGCCCCCCACCCGCCGCGCCACTTACGCATAAATCAGTAAAAATATGTTTTCCCGAAGAAACGCTATCAGAAATGGTTGTTGCAATGAAAACATTTCCGAAAAAAAGTTTTTATTGCCGACAAACGCAGATCTGGGGGCACGGCAGCGCCCCCGCCAAGTCGAGCTAAAAAGCGGCACGCCGTACCATCCTTTTCTCGAAGCAGTTTAGGCTATTATCGACCCCCTATAACTTCGTTGTGGACAAAACTAGAAGCCTGAATTTTCGGTAACCAAGCAGGCATTGTATGAACGGTATATTTCAAATTTCATTCAATTTGAACCAGTAGTTTAAGAATTATAACTAGTCAAAGTTTCTCAATTTTGTCACTCACTCACTTACTGACTGACTGAACGATCATCAAAACTCTAAGGCACTTCTAGCAGACATAGAAGCTTCAAATTTGGAATACAATTAGTGTTTAGTGTATAAATCAAGTAAAAACTAAAATTTTTTGCAATTTTGGTCCAGTGCTCTAGATACGTCAACTGCATAAATAACTTTGTACTCCCATATAAATATATAGAATTACAAAGTAAAATTGTTGTAAGTAGAAGGTACCGGAAAGGAAAAAAAGTAGGACTATCTACAAAAAGAAATGAGATGCCATCAAAAACAAAACTTATAAAAAACAACAAGTGCGAGACTCGGCCATCGCATGAAAACACAATGTATCTCACAAGTAATACATAGTATATTAAATTAGACTATTTAGTGCGATTCCCAAGTCAATCTATTAATTTCAAACTTAAAAGATTTTTAATATTGATATGGTCACTATAAGATGTTGTTAGGTTAGCTAATTATGTAATAACTTAAGACAGAAGGTCCCTTAAGTAGGGACTGAATAAATTAACCGACTTGGATTTACATGGATCTCACAACTTTTTACGGTAGAAGAACTACGTTGCGAGACTTGGTTTTTTTACAAGTTTTGTTATTGATGGCATGAGAGTTTACCCGAATGAAGAAAACAGACAAATTATTATTTATTATAACGAGATTTTTTCTTGTTAATATATTTATGATTTCGTACCGAAGGGTGCCAAACAGAACTCTGCACAGTGTTCAAAAAACCCTTGGGATCGGACATTTTTATCTGACTTTATATTTAAAATGCTTTCATCTTCTAAGCTTTCATCAAATATCTACGTTCCAAATATGAACAGTCTTATAGGAAAAAAGAAACAAAGTAGATCATTTTTGACAGTCCAAAAAAAAGAAAACCAATCATCTCCTGCTCAAAATCCGAATTTTGTTTGATTTTTATTTTGAAATTTAGTTCTCAGTTTAATGTATCTATACATTTTTATTTATATATTTTTACACTATTCGTAATTTTACTATATGGCATTTAAGGCAGTTGCGTATTAGTCATTCTTTCGTTACCGACTTCCGTAGATTTTTGCGGGTGTCCCTGGAAAGACGTTTACATCTAGCCTGCTGTTACTCTCCCGGTTTCTGGGCGAGCGTAAGCACGTTGTTCTTAAAAATATATACAGGGCATGATACAGGATTAGTTTTTACAAGTGGGCGTGAAAACTTATTAGATAATTATATTTTTGAAAAAATAAAACCCTAGCCGGGAACCGAATCTGCCGATTTGTACTTATAATTTTTTATAAAAAAAAACACTGTATTATTTATTGCACCATACGATAGTGTCGCTTATAAGGATTAAATTTTGGGAAATAATCAATGACATACTATTTTGGGAAATAGCTAAAGAAAAGTGCTCATTTTTAATAAACTGATTCAATATTTTCGCGTTTTTATACATTACCCGTTACGTAACAATATGTATAGGTATGTATGTGAGTTTTTTTTTTATTATCAGTGGATTCGATTGTCGGCTAGAGAAATTATTTTTTCAAAAATCTAATAATGCTGTTTTGGGTTTCATCAAAATCGGCACCGAGACTCCGTTGAGCATTTTACGATATACCCAGTAGTTTTGGATTTGGCCATTCACGCTAGGCCCACTTGAAAACCTAACCCTGCATATAAAACGGCAGCACTTATTTATATCTAATAGGCTACCTCAGAACCCTACAACGATATAACTTATCTGGGGGCACGGGAGTGCCCCCGCCAAGTCGAGCTAAAAAGCGGCACGCCGTACCATCCTTTTCTCAAAGCAGTTCAGGCCATTTTCGACACCCTATAACTTCGTTGTGGATAAAACTAGAAGCCTGAAGTTTCAGAAACCAAGCAGGCATGGTATAAACACGGCATATTTCAAATTTCATTCAATTTGAACCTTATAACTAGTCAAAGTTTCTCAATTTTGTCACTCACTCACTGACTGACTGACCGATCATCAAAACTCTAAGGCACTTCTAGCAGACATAGAAGCTTCAAATTTGGAATACAATTAGTGTTTAGTATATAAATCGAGGAAAAACTAAAACATTTTGTAATTTCGGTCCAGTTTTCTAGATACACCAACTGCAGAAATAACTTTGTAATCCCATATAAATGTTACGTAAAAGATTTTTAATATTGATATGGTTACTAAAAGATATTAGTAGGTTAGCTAATTAATATAATAACTTAAGACAGAAGGGACTGAATAAATTAACCGACTTGGATTTACACGGTTCTCACAACTTTTTACGGTAGAAGAACTAAGTTGCGAGACTTGTTTTTTTTTTGTTTTTGATGGCTTAACTTATACTTATAACAGTAGGTAGCTTTTGATATTTTACAGAAGTTTCATTGAGATTAAACCTCATGATGATGGTTCATCGTAGTCATGCAAGCTTTATTGATCACAACAACTGCAACTTTGTGTTATTAATTAGTGAATATTGATTATTAGTTACGGAGGTTGCAGACAAAATCAACATGGACACCAGAACAAATTTAAAAAAGCGTAATTTTTGAATATTGGGATGAAACAATATTCTAACTCGTAAGCCGCGATTGCATCCTAACCATGATAGGAAAGGACTTGGCAGTGTAATCGCGTTTAGGACGGCCTCACAACCTAGTTAGGACGCCGATAAATCGGATGGAGTAAACGCGGCTTTAGAATGGAAACAATAAAATTGTCATAGCAATAATTAATTAAATTGTTCTTAAATAGTACGGCCTATTGTGTAATCTGGAGCAAAATGTTCACACGCTCGCTGTTACTCGTATATCATTATCATATCATAATCACCAGATAATACTGTTTGGTGACGAGATTACGTGTGTATTTGTAAAGTGACATGGTATTTGCTCTCAAGATATAAGATGAACGGAACCAAAAAGTTCCCTACTAATGTATCGAAACTGAGGTGTAGCTCAACTAAAGAATTTTGATACTAAAGTGACATTTTACATGGAAACAACCAATACAAATATAGAATAGAATAATCGTTTATTGACTCATAATTTAGCCTAGTTATACAGTTACACTTCTTATAATATAGTAAAACTAAAAACAATTTAAAAACAAGGCTATAAAGAGTTCAGGATAGTGATCTCTGCTCTCCGTGCTAGTTGAAACTGTTCTACGGCAGAGCAGCGCCCATTACCCCCCACTGTTTATATGTACCATAATAAAAACTAGGTTTTCAGCTCTGTGGTAAATAGTATAGTACATTTTCATCTAAATTACATTTATTTACATAATTAAATGATAAAAATTTGTATTAAAATGAGAAAAAAATAAAATGTATTATATTCTAGCATGCAATCATGCGACATTAATAAAATTGATATATATATATATATTTTATAAATCTATGTGGTTGAAGGTAGCTTTATTTTATAAATAAATTGTACATATCATAATACTATTATATATGTATATATATAACTAAAATTAAAAATACGTAAGAATTATGCATACACATATATTGTTTTCAAATTATTTTACTAAAATGATTTGTTTATTATGTTATATTGTAGATGAGCATGTCTATCTGTCAATAAAAACTTCATTATTCTTTTTTCATGATATTATTTTGATTATGTCCTCTGTACTTTTATAGTCTAACTTACTAAGATAATCTTCAATTAACTTCTTACATTTAAAAATTGTCTTATCATTTAACTTAATTTTTTTGCTTATTTTATTATACAAGTAAGGTCCACGGAAGTGTAAAAACTTCTGTGAAAATCTGGTTCTGCACAAAGGAACCTTGTAAATTATATTTTGTCTTCTTTTTGAAACATCACACTGGCCTAAGATTTTATGTTGACTCAATATTATATTTTTGATATAAAGTTGTCGAATTGTGAGGACTGATATCTCCAATAGTAACGGTGCAAAATGAATAAATTGATCGTGTTTATAGTTGAAGAAATTTTGAGTGCTCGTTAGCTCAAGCAAAATATTATATATGTCACATTTTTCGTGTTTTTAGGAACTTTACTGTGTGGTAAGTTAGCAATTACACTGAGTCACAACATGTGATTAACCTGTATTAAAACTTTACAGCAGTGATCGATTATTTTTATTTGATGAGAAAATACTTTGGTCTTTTATTGTTTACTTGGGATAATTTTGCTTCTTCAAGGTAAACTCAGGTAAGATTAGTTATTTGCTTACAAGGTAACTAAATAATCGGTACGTCGACCAAACAAAAACAATATCAATATAATTTTGTGTCCAATACTTTTTGTTTTATGAGCACTATAAATTTTAGTAGAAGGAATTATATAAGGAAATGTTTATGTATGTTATAGATATACTATATGTGTTCATAGATTTTTGTCTTACTATTAGCTTATTATTTTCGTACTATTATAAAAGTAATTATTTCTAATAGTAATAATGTGACCTATTCTCGTGTTGAAAAACCTAAAATAATACAAGCTCATTCAACTTTTATCCATCTGCGTTAAAGCCTATTTTGCAATGAAAAGTTTTAGGTTATGGCAGCTTTAAATCTAATATTTGGTACACGAGAATAGGTGTCAATAGTACTTTTAAAAATAAGGTTCACCATTTATTAAGAGTTCCGTCCATAAAGTGTTATGTAATGAGTAAATACCTTATGAAAAATAGTTTTTCACGTAAGAAAAAAAATTAAACGAGTTATTTTCGGCTGTACTGAATTTCAAGATTCTAACCTAAATCAACGAAAAGTGACTATAGGTTATGATTCGATTATTGAGTCTTTCAAACTAGGTACGTAATTTGAAGTTTTTTTTGCACTGTATTCGTGACCTGTAATTTTTACTGGAATGCGAGTCTTATGTTTCGACAAACTCCTCTATCTGTATCTGAGAAACGGCATCTTGACAGATAACAAAGTTATTACACGAGCCCTGTAACTGAGGCACGGTACCCTAAAAAAAACGTTAAATGACTAAATCCGTATACTCTTACTGCAAATTTTAAAATTAGAATTATCAACTAAATATCGAATAAAAAACAAAACCAATAAACAATGTAGGGCGCTTGAGATAAAATTTTGATTTACTTTATTGTGCTAACTCATCATTTGCTAGTATAGTGTGACGACTTATAAATGGATTTAATATAGACAATTTTCTTTCTTGTAGGGAATTAAACTACACTAGCGCTAACTTAAACAAGCTATTGTTTGTATATTTTGATTAGAGAACAATGTTTATGCAGCAGATGCTTGTTAATTTCTGTTATTAGAAGTAAGATTATGTTATTGTGTATGTACCGCATTATCAACGACTAATTCATTCAACATATCCGAATTAAGTATGACAAGATACAAAAAAAAATATATTTAAAAAAAATGTTAAAAATAACAATTATTGAAAAGGTTAATTGATAGTGCTGTCATGCCGAAACCGGCTGGAATTCATGAAAATTCGTGGAAAAGTAAAAGTAAAAAATAATGGTATGTATAAGTTCTACCAAATGCAAAAATCAAGTTACTTTATTTTTTTATAATAAATTAAGGGTAGTTGTCATATAAAAAAAAGGTTAAGTATTTTTTTAATAATCTATGGGAATGTTACTCAAGTCATAGCAAACATTGTACAGACGCAATTATATTTATTTATTTCTCTTAGAAAATATAGTTTTAAGCCTATCGTGAAAAATTTAGTTTTGGGTGGGCGGTACAGTTTATATTGGTGATGTTAATTGTCTATTAAAAGTTACAAATCGTTTATTTAGACCAAACAGTTTTATCAATAAAATAATAATAATAAATCAAATTAAGTATGGTGATTTTTCAAGAAACAAAAATTGTCTAATGTATAATTTATTGTAGTTGATACAGACGTGACGTTATTATATACGTAAATTATATTAATGTGCATATTAATGCCAACTATGTACATTAATGGAACAACTTAGTTAATCGTTGTTGATGGAACATTGTCTCCAAGGATTGGTGCAATGGGCTCAAAGCTCATAAAATATCTAATTTCTGTAGTCATCATACTTTTATAGCAGCTGATTTATATCATTATGGGCATCATAAGATCAAAGCAGTTAGATACCTTTAAATGTGACTACAAAGTATTACGGTAACGGCTCTCAACTCAGTCTATAGGTGGTTATCACTAGGTAAGTTTCCTAAGCCTAGTAATATTTTAAAAGAGTATATAATTTATAGGTATATTTGACAAAAAACAAAACATGTATTGATCATCATACTATACCATATTTTCATTAATTTCGGTATAACCTTTATTTACCTTCCGAGCTTACCCAAATCCTACTAATAATAAAGTACTAAAAATGTCGTGTGTGTACCTACATTGAATATTTTAGCGAAATCTTAAATGAAATGGGTTATTGGTATTGTATTAAAAATTTAACCTGAAATTTAATTTTGAAATAATAATTTTTTGTATTTTGTCTGGTTGATTAATACTTGCGATTGTCGGCACTTGGTGACATCGTTAACATCTTAAAAATACACTTGTACTGTTTCACTTCCTTCACTTTATTCAACTACCGGTTTCGCCTTACGGCATCATCAGGTTATAATATGTGTAATATCTTAATAACTAAAAACTATGCAGATTATATATATATATAACAGTTTTCATTGAATATGGTAAATAATAATGTCATAGAGGGTAGGCTAGATCATGATATTTTTGAAATTCAGTGTTTCAGTGAAATTCAAAAACACTGAATTTCAAATTTAATATTCAATGAAAACTGTTATACATATATATACAATCTGAATAGTTTTTAGTTATTATGATATTATAACCTGATGATGCCGTAAGGCAAAACCGGTAGTTTAATAAAGTGAATTAATTAAAACAGTACAAATGTATTTTTTTAGATTTTGTCTGGGTGTTACTTTGTTCGTAGGTTTTGTATGTAGGTAATGTAGTAAGTATTTTATTTTTGTATATGTTCGTGGCAACTATTGTGGGTCTGAGAGTGGAGTAATTTACACAAGGACTAAAGGACGGTCTATCGAGAACTTTAGGGAGGTATCTACTAAGTCTACTATTAAACTAAACAACTTTCGTTCTAGCATTTGTGCCGGAAGACGAAGAAAAGTTTTGATGTTCCGAAAAAATCAACTTAGTTAGCTGTTCGTTTTGTATGGAGAAGTGTATCAATATTCGGCTATTCGACCCGTTTCATCTTCACACGGCAAATAGGTATCCATAATATTGCACAAATTATAGGAACTTACATAAAAACTTTACTCATGAAAGACTATCCATTAGTGTAAGCCCGATTAAAATCCGTTTAGGAGTTTCCCAAGATTTTGCGGTAGGGATTTTTATTTTAAAATACTTTGTTACCGAATGACAACTGATGCAACCGCAGCAACACTACAAAAAACATTTAGTAAAGTCATAAAATAATACGAGAAAAAACATTTGTGACTATCCTCTACCTACACGTCAGGTATGGTGCGGTTTTTGTTCTTCAGGGGTGTTTTATAAAGCAAGGCCAAAGATCTACGATTTTTACATTTAATGTATTATACGAACATGAAAAAAATACAACGTACAGGGAACTCATAGGATGTTAGTGTAAAGTTTTCAGGATATTTTTTTCCCTGACCTAACAGTATATTTAACCCAGATTTTGACTGTTCACATTTTATTATTGTCTAATATGTGTTGCGAACGTATGTAGAGTATTTATGTAGTACAGTTACTGTTTGTGTTGTAGTTGATGAAATTTTAGATCATATTTTTTATGGTTAAGCATAACACGGATAAATGTTTAGCCAAAGATATGTTTAGCAATATTAATTTCGGATGACCCAAGTGACTAATTAATTTCATACGTATTTGATAAGTAACGTTATATTCAAATTAAGAAAAACCATTAAAAATAATATGTTATTTTGGTTAGGTTTTTTCTAATTGTCGTTTCGATAACAACTTTTCCGCTATCAAGTGATAAGATTTCCATCAAAATTAAGCTATTCTTTCTCTACGTACCTAATCAGTGTTTCCTTATTTCCAGTATTTCTGTTCAATTTGAGTTGTTTTAGGAACTTGTATATTTTATTACTAGGCTAACAAATAATAACTAACCTTATACACGAATAAAAACCCAAATGGAAAATTCCTAGAGGATGTACTACATAGGTACGCATAAAATAATGATTTTTATTCTCTCGTTAGGTTATCTTACTTCGTTAGCCAACACAACCACATTATAATTATGTTTTATTCAGTGATTCTCATTTATTATACGCTCATGATTTCGAGTCGAACCAAAATTTGGTAACAGGGTTTGATGAACTTTTGATTGCTCCAACGTAAAAACGCGTTTCTTGAGTGACTTACCTGGTTGTTTAGCACATCGATGACGACATACGCCAAATAGACCGTCTCTTCCTCGTCGGAGCCAAGAGCGGCTCCTCCAAGGCCCGCCGTACGCACATGGAGAGCGCAAACCCAGCCACCGCTGATCATGACGCCATGCACTGCGCCTGGACACTTGAATACACCTTCGTCGTTTGACAGTTCACACTAAACACTCAAGAGATTCGCATTTAGATTTTTGTAGTTAATACAAATAAATAAATTTAGTCTTGCGATTTGACATAAAACACCATTTATTGTAAATATTTAACATAAATAGTACCTACTAACTTTCTAACCGGACAATAAAGTATCAAAGCTGCTCATGCGTAGTATACCGTGTAGGTGTATTACAACGTGATGTCAAATTCGCGAAAATCACGAAAACAGTCGACCAAAATCACGATTTTTCGTAGTTTGATGAAGAATAAACGGGTTTTAAAGCAACGAAAGCACTTTTTAGAAATCCGACGGTTACTCAATAAAACTAGAGTCTGCCTTGCGTGAGGCTCGGACGCCGTTTTACCGCTAGTCGACTACGTAAGCCGTTTCCGCTGCTGCAGGTGAAAATCCAAATTACTTCACATCACTGGCTGGCTACAACTTGAAAAGTAGTCGACAATCCAAAACTTGAAACGGCAATCGAAAGATTTTTGATTGGTGTCGATGCCCGGTTCCAAATTTGAATGTGCCTAGCTCACACACACGTCCCGATTTCACTTCACGCCTTTTAATCGCCGTACGTACACGTACTGATTACACTTGTAAAGTCTCTAATGAGGTTGCGTTACAGGTTGTATATAATGTTCGGGGTAATTGGTGGAATTTTTAAGAAAAAAATTTAGACTATGACAGCTCGACGCGAGCGTGTCTGCCGGCCGACTCGGAGGATCGACTGCGGCCGCTCGCTTGCTTGCCCCCCTGTTGACACTGCGCAGGTAAACGCCAGGTGAGTGCGATGTTGCCAAACCGTGCATTATCAATGATGACGAGATAGCATAAAGGTAATTTATACGCATCGTTGCTGACACTACCCATCACTGGGACAGTAGGTACGAAACACATTTTTACAATTTTGAGAGAATTATTAGATTCTCAAATAACTTTGTTCCTATAAATCTGACAAGGGTTTTTATTGTGATGATGGGCTATGAGAAGAGAGTAAAATAATATTTGCATACAGTCACATTTTATTTTATTACCTACTACGTTGAGATTTCAGGGTTCCGTACCTAAAACGAAAAAGAAAAGGTAGGTATGGTGAGATGAGACTATATTTTCCGTCCAACCAACCATATCACACTGACTCACATAACCTTTACCATAAAATGTTGGTACTTATCCAATAATGGCACACAGTGGCGGATCCAGAAACATAATAGGGGTGCTGTGCTGAGGTTAGGTTTTATCGGGCGTTTTCAGGAAATCATAGAGCAAAAATTGTCATAAGATAGAAGTATTAAAAAAAACAAGTCCATCCATCAGTCTGTTTCGTTCGTGTCTGTCGGTGGTCGCCGAAGTTCGGACGTACATATATGCTGGTTTTTTTGAGGCATGTTGCAAAATAAATATTTTCCTCATTTTCTATCACAATTTTTCATTCATTTACACTATAATCCGATGTAAATTGATAACAATAGATCATCATATAGTTTAGCCACGATTTTTTTGGTTTACGTGACAATATATTTTTTCTGACTGTGCTTGAAAAAAGGTCAGTGTAGCCAAAGTTCGGATGACTGTCTAAATTCACTTAATAAAGCGCACAGAAAAACAAAACATCCGGTGTTAAGTTATCAATAACATGTGTCGATATGGTCAATAAACTCCACCTGGTATGGCTGGAACAACCTTTCTTTTGTTTTTGCACTTTCGTAGTCCGATCTTTCCTCCATAAGCTAATTTGAAGCTGAATTGAGTTTCTTAAACTTCATGTACACAGTAGTGCATTCTAGAATAGTAAGAAAGGCAAAAGTCATAGTACTAACAATACAATTTGCAATAGGTTTAAGTAATTATGTCTTTTCATTATAATGGAAAAAAATGAAAAAAATAAAAAATAAAAAAAATGGCAATTGAATCAACTTTTATTTTAAACTCTTAAGTTCTTTGAACAGTTGTAGCAAATAGGTACTTAAACAGTTTTATTATTTTATAATGTAACTAGCTTTTGCCCGCGGCTCCGCCCGCGTCGAAGAGATTTTCGTGGAAATAAGGAAAACAAAAGAATATGTTTTTTTAACGACAATATGCAACGGTCACCATATTTTACCAAAGTGCTGATAAATACCAATCAAATAAGCTCAAACTTAAAGGGTCCGCTGTTGTCCATTGAGGAGATCCCGTACCCACCTTCCAGTCCCATCGGCAGACCCTGGTCACCATGTTTTACCAAAGTGCTAATAAAGACCAATCAAATAAGCCCAAACTTGAAGGGTCTGCTGTCGTCCGTTGAGGAGAACCCATACCCACCTTCCAATCCCATCTTCAGACCTTGGTCACCATGTTTTACCAAAGTGCTAATAAATACCAACAAAATAAGCCTAAACTGCAAGGGTCTGCTGTTGTCCGTTGAGGAGATCTCGTACCCACCTTCCAGTCCCATCATCAGACCATGGTCACCATGTTTTACCAAAGTGCTAATGAAGACCAATCGAATAAGCCCAAACTCTAAGGGTCTGCTGTTATCCGTTGAGGAGATCCTATAACCACCTTCCAGTCCCATCAGCAGACCCTGGTCACCATGTTTTACCAAAGTGCTAATAAATACCAACAAAATAAGCCTAAACTGCAAGGGTCTGCTGTTGTCCGTTGAGGAGATCTCGTACCCACCTTCCAGTCCCATCATCAGACCATGGTCACCATGTTTTACCAAAGTGCTAATGAAGACCAATCGAATAAGCCCAAACTCTAAGGGTCTGCTGTTATCCGTTGAGGAGATCCTATAACCACCTTCCAGTCCCATCAGCAGACCTTGGTCACCATGGTTTACCAAAGTGCTAATAAATACCAACCAAATAAGCCTAATCTCGAAGGGTCCGCTATTGTCCGTTGAGGAGATCCCGTACCCACCTTCCAGTCCCATCATCAGACCCTAGTCAACATTTTTTACCAAAGTGCTAATAAATATCAATCGGATAAGTCCCAACTCGAAATATCTGCTGTTGTCCGTTAAGGAGATCCCGTACCTACCTTCCAGTCCCATCATCAGACCCTGGTCACCATGTTTTACCAAAGTGCTAATAAAGACCAATAAAATAAGCCAAAACTCAAAGGGTCTGCTGTTATCCGTTGAGGAGATCCCGTACCCACCTCCCAGTCCCGTCATTAGATCCTGGTCACCATGTTCTACAAAAATACTCATCAATACCGATCAAATAAACTTAAACTTGAGAGGTGTCCTAAAAAAACATTTACCAGTGAATGATTGAAACCCCGACGATGAGACTACATACGTACGACTACGCAAGTCGTACATACCACATGATTAACAAAAATCTTATTGAGTGCTTAAAGAATTTTTGTAGTCAGTTTAGTAGTTCTAGATATTACCCATTATATGCAAACAAACAAACAAATCTTTCTTCTTTATATAATAGTGTAGACAAACTTTAACGTGAGTTGATTTGAACCAGACTGCGTCAAATTCGATATTTTGAAACATACAGCGCCATCTAGTGTAATAAAATTAAAATAAATTCAACTCCAGCTTACAAACAGTTTCAACGCCAGCTTACTGAGCCGTTATCCAGGATAGCTTCCCAGAGATAGCGTTTTCTAAGCACTTGAAAATAAAAATATTGAAGTTATTGGTCTTTGCTCAGTCAAGAAATATAATTTCAGCTTTAATATTTTTTTAACAAAAGGAAATATTTTTTAAGAAAATAAAATAAAAGAATAAAAAATTAAAGAATAAAAAATAAAAAGTGAAAACAAATTTTACCAGTCGGGGTTTGAACCCGCGACGATCGACTGTGCTACGGCGGCGAACCTTCCATATGTCTCACTAAAATTCTCATTGCGCTGCTCCCTTTTGTCATAGTGTGATGATACATAGCTTTAAACCTTCCCAAAAAAATGCTTTATCTTTCAGTGAAAACTGCATTAAAATCCATTTATTGGTTCTCAAGTTATAAGCGAACAAACAGACAGACAGACAGACGTTGTATTTTATATGTATAGAGATAGAGAAGAAGAGAAGAGAAGAAGATGTTACTACATGATTACATTTTAGTCACGCGTTTTCTAAACAAGTGCGTGTCGGGCCAGGCGCAATGTAGGGTTCCGTAGTTGCCCGGTACATATAAGTTGGTCTACTAATACAGACCGCGCCAAACTTCTGGTCCCATACATAATAGGGGGCCAAAAGTTTGGCGCGACCTGTACTCGTAAACCTGTAAAGCCTACTTAGCTGTGATAGTTTTCCTTTTAAATTCATTATGTAAACTACTTCTGTGAATTTTTAAGCAACCGTTTAGCCAGCAGGGGTGGGGGAACGCTCCACTCTAACTAAATTTTTCACTTTAAAGTAAGCTTTAATATATATTATATAATATCTAATAATATTAAGATATTTCGCCAACGGATCTCTAAATCGAAAAATGGTTTTCACATACCTACAATGTTTTTGAACGGCCTATCCAACGATATCCCACACTATGGGATAGACGAGAAAAAAAAATCATCCCCAGTTTACTTGTATAAGTAAAAAAAAAATTTTTTCAAGATTTGATTTTACCGTTTTGTTGGCGTGATTAATATTTATATCCATGCCAAATTACAGCTTTCTAGTACAAATAGTCTCTGCGATAAGCCACGGACAGACGGACAGACGGACATGGCGAAACTATAAGGGTTCCTTGTCGGACTACGGAACTCTAAAAACCATAATATATTTTCAAAACATACCAAGTTTGAGTTCCTGCAGGAAGAAAAAAAATGGCACTGCTTTTATGTCGTTAGACATGAGGATACCTAGAAAGAGTAAAATTCCTCCACGAGAAAATGTTGTCAGGCTCGGTTCCAATCAGTATTAATTGATTCTATGCAAGCTCTATAAGATAAAGTGCCTCGTATTAAAAGTGCCATTGCACTAGCTTGGCGATACGATTAAAAACGATAACTAGCTATACTACAATTTGTTCGTTTTCATGAGTAGTATTTTCTCAAAGTTTCTCATGTATTTCAAAAATTTTATTTTATAATCAAACATTTCTGATGTTATTACTATTTTTGGTACATATTAATATCTGAGAACCACTGCCATAGTCTGGTGTTTTGCAACGGGAGGGAAGTCCGGATCTAGGGCTACAGACGTTCTAGGCGTTATCGAAGTGTAGAACTCTAGAGAGCATTTCCTAATTCTGCGCAAAATTCAACTTCAAAAGCTATAAAACGATGAGAACTTATCATAATTTCCCAATAAACTCTTGGATCAAAGACCGGATCAACGAAATTTTGCGAAAAATTGCACTTTTTTTGTAATCTCGATAAAACATGTCCAATTCGTCGCACGCAACGCTGACCGCGGTATGAAGGTGAAGGAACGGGCAGAATAAAATGGCGTCGTAAACTATGTTGCCATCTATTAAAAATATCGCACCGTTTGCGATTAATTCTATGCATCCGGTCTTCAGTCACATCCGAACCTCGGCGACCCAATCTTAGCATAGTAGACAATATCGAGCTGCGATATACACTGTCTGTCCCTCTTCAGGTAGATCAACAGAGTGAGACAGAGCACTGTATCAAGCGCTATCGAGCGCGGTATGGTTTGCTATGCTAGACTAGCTGGACTTAATACTTTCCAAGATTTGGGCCGGAGCTTCAGTTTCCCTGGAGTTTATTGAACGAGCGAGCGAAGTTCTCCGAGTCTACTTGAACGATCCGGCGTTTGTATGTATGTGTGAATGTTTGTTCGATGATAACTCGAGTATCGTTGATCTGAATATCCTGAAATTTGGCAGGCGAGTAAATAAGTCAAAAAAAAATGTTAAAGTTAAAACATGAGCCAAATCGGTCAAGCACGAATCGGGTGAGCGCGAATTCACCGTTCAGGGCAAACTACTAGTCGATAAAGGTTTGAATATAAAATAAGAAATAGTTATGTTATACATATTTAATTTGCACAGACTTAGAAAAAGATGTGAAATCTATAAAATATTTTTGTCTCAATCATGTAAATCAAGGTAATAGTACTATTTTTTATTCTGTGCTAATGGGCAAAATGTAAATATAACACAAAAATAAAAAGTTCGAGGAATTTCTAACAATTTTCGGATAAAAAAAACATGAAATTGAAACTCCTGAGTTGTTTTGGCCTTATGAGCAGGTGCGGAGTCCTGTTGAAACACAAATGGCCGTCCTCCAAAGAGTGTCTGGGGCAGATATTTTGATCTATGCGATCTAAAACCGTGTCTTGGTGCACTTTTGCACTGGTTTTGACACCTTTTTCACAAAAATGCACTTCAGTAGGGCCATCGTAGGACACTCCCAACCAAATCATGACTGATGATGGATGATGGCCGTGCTGCACTCTAGGAATGGCATTTCCAGCGGCCGCAGAGCTGGTAGCGTACACCCTGTCATTTTTTTGTTGTACTTCTCTTCGATATTAAAAATTTTCTCGTCTGTAAACAGGATATCGCGGTGTCTGTTTCTTGCGTACCGCTTTAGCAAAACTTTGCATTTTTTGGCTCTCATAGCTATCAGACGCGCGTTCAGAAGATGTCCACTCTTTTTTCGGTAAGCTCGTAGTCCCAGGTCTTCATTGAGTACTTTTTTTACGGTACTTCTGGTTAATCCCATCTCCAAAGCCATCAGTTTCTGCTTGCGGAAGGGATTTCTTGCAATATGCGCCTTGATTGCTTTGATGAACCCTGGAGTCCTAACGGAACGAGGTCTGCCAGTTCTTTTCTCGTCATCGACACTAGAGGTTTCATTGTACCTTTTGATGGTACGGTACACGAACCTCTTCGTGATTTTTAATTTTTGAAGCAAGTTGAATATCGTCTTCGGTGGATGGCCGCAACGATGCAATGCAATTACTGCTACTCGGGCCTCTTCGCGAGCCCACTCCATCGTAAAAAATGAATGAATGTAATTGTGATTTGGCAGATTATTAATCAAAAAATATTTGAAAATCTAACACCATTTCATTTTTTTTTCTAGGTGTTATATTTTTAAAATAAATGGCCAGTGACAGTATTTAAGAACCGACTAGGTATTATGTTATTGCTTACTAAAAGTACATAGATTTAATATTAGATATGGTACCTTCTTCAACTTTCTGAAGTTATTACATTGGATACAATCTGGTTGATTCATTTCTGTACTGGTTAAAAAAACAAGATTTTTTAAAATATTTCAGTCATACAAATCGCGACAGTAAACCCTAATTTTAAATAAAAATTTGAAAAAAATATTAGTAATTTTAAGATACTGTAGCGTAGTAAAAACTAAAAAAAGATTATTAAGAAGATTATGTATGAATTTGTGTTCGTTTCAAAATATTTGAACTTTTACACTTAAAAATTGTAATAATACTCGTCTGTTAAAATAACTTTTAACCAGTTGGCTAACCCGGAAATTGTGAAAAAACTGGCCAAATGAGAGTCGGACCTTCGCACGGAGGGTTCCATAAGAGCACATCAATTGTACGGAACCCTAATAACAATAATATTCCATAGCAACCTCAAAGTGACAAAAACAAGGCGCTAAAAAGGAAGTGCCACAAACAATTTGTAAATCTTCGAGTCAGTGTGTGTGTATGTACTACAATCTGAAAAATTTGAAACCTGTATGTATTACGTTTTAAAGATAGAGCTGAAACAAATAACATTGAAAAAATGCTCTATTTTCGAAGGTTCAAAGGTATTTGTCATGCATGATAGAGGCCATAGTAACATTCTGTGAAATTTTGAACTGGCTACATATTACGGCTGAAAACGTAGACCCCTGGCTGGAGGCTTAGTACAAGATCCTGTTTGGCACTCTTGAGTACGGAGTTTCATACTGAAGTGCAATATTTATTTAATTTTAGGGTTTGCACAATAGTAAATTTTATTCAGAAGATAAAGTACTATCACCAGTGTTTTGAAGGTATACTAGGATCAGATAAAATCTGTGTAGAGGCCTAGGCACTCGGGGCCGTCTACCATTTTCTAACTTCTTTACAGTTTTTTACTTTAAACTTATTTTACTAACGGTGTACCATACCGTTTATACACATCTTTTACTGCGTCTTTCCAAACCTAAAATATTTTTGAAGCGAAAGCAACTAAAACTACCTCCTTTGATTTATTTTCCTCACAGACCACGTGGCCCTTAGTTTCTGCCGCTGTCTGGCCCATAGCATAGTAAAAACCTATGCCTATAGGCAGTTGCCTACATTACAACTATGGATAATCCGGGATCGATGTGAACAGACAAACCAAATAAAATAAGCTATATTATGATTTTTGCAGTCTTTGTTTCGGCCATAGACCGGTCACTAAGCCGCATCTGAGACACACAATAAAACCATGAAAATATTAGGTCCGATATCAGCATTCAAATAAAATGAACAGTAATATTTATGCATAGGTACGAATACGTAGTAGACATACAGGTAGATAGTTAATTCAAGGCGCTTACCTACCCATATTTAATTCCCAGTAACCTAAGCTGACCCCAGTCGAAGACAACGGCGTGACAGTTCAAAGTCGAGTAATTATAGCCGTCGTTGGGTGTTTCCATTTGAATTTTAATATATTTTGAAGCTAAATGGGTTATTTAAGATTTTTAAATCCAGATACTAATAAAATTACAGGTTTTTTTTATGTCTAAAAGGGTTATTAAGTCAAAAATCATGTGATGGAAAGATAAAAATTAATCAATATGTTTTGTTTTGGAAACGTTTGGCGATGTGTTATTTATTATTTAGAAAGCTCTGTGAAAGGAATAGGTAGAGTTATGGGCGCGAGCGCCGCCCATGTGCCCTCTGATTGGCGCATTTGATTATAAAATCCAAGATGGCCGCTTACAGTTCAAATTACTGCCACATGCATGCATGTGAGATTTGACACGCGACAAACATAACTCCAGGCGACGAATGACCTATTTCCACAATGAAAGAAATTATTAACTAAAGAATTTCATATTCTGGGTGAAGTATGCAGGTGTAGTATGATCCAGATTATTCCAGATCCAAGTATCCTTGCCATAATCCTAGCCCTAGGCTACGATGCCGTAAACAATATAATAATGTCCTTGGAAACATACAACAAAAAATTCAATTCGTAAGTTTTTTCAGTTTTGTTACCAATTTTAATAAATAAATAAAATTAATTAAACTTACTACACTGGAGTATTTTGCATTTTGTCAACTTGTCTCACCAAAAAAATATAAACAGCTGTTTTTATAAACCAGGCATATACCTACTTCTGTGGACGCTCCCGCTCTCATAAAAAGATATCTATAGAAGGAGTGAAGGAGATGAGACGATAATGCAATGTTGCCAAATCGCCGAACCCATAGACTTTGGAGGGAAGTGAAGTGGCCAAACTTGATTGACCAAGTTTTTGGACTTTCTGGATCTCAGAAATAATAAAGTAGAAAAGAAGTCGCGTGGTATTGGTTATTGGTAGGTATTGTATTGAGCCCAGGCCGAAACAGCAGTTTTTAGTATTTTTGTCTGTCTGTAAGTATGTTCCGTTTTAACTCAAAAACTATTCAACGGATTTGGATGCGGTGATTTTTATCATCACCGTAGTGACCCTGGTCAACACATAGGTTACAAGGGGTGTTCATAAAACACGCCAAGCCGAAAACGGGGAATTAATAAACGCGGACGGAGCAACTAATATCAATCTATGCTATTAATGAAGTAAGTAGTAAGAAAGTCATATCTGCACCATCTTCTCTTCTTCTTCTTCTTCTTCTTCTTCTCTATACATATAAAATACAACGTCTGTCTGTCTGTCCGTCTGTCTGTTCGTTCGCTTATAACCTGAGAACAAATGAATAGATTTTGATGCAGTTTTCACTGAAAGATAAAGCATTTCTTCGGTAAGGTTTAGGGCTATATATCATTACGCTATGACAAAAGGGAGCAGCGCAATGAGAATTTTAGTGAGACATATGGAAGGTTCGCCGTCGTAGCATTGTCGAATATAAACAAAGGTCACCTTAGGTATACATAAAACAATTCAAAGTGAAAAAAATTCAAGAGATGATTGAGTATCCCAAATAATCCCAATAGACCACTATCCAACGAATTTTTTTTTCGCGTTTCCATAGAAATTGAGTCTCTAAATTGAACCACTTTGTACTGGGAAGTAGAAAAATTATTTGACCAAAAAAATTCTTTTCTTCCCTAAAATTATTTTCAATTAAAACTGTAGGACCTTATTTTATACACTAGCCTTTGCCCGCAGCTTCGCCCGCGTTCAGTGAATCTTTGCCCCGTTTTCGGCTTGGGCGTTATTTTATGAACAGCCTTTGTAGTTTATGTGTTGACGCAGGGTAACTACAATGATTATAAAGAAAACCGCATTCAAATCTGTTGATTGGTTCTCGAGTTACAAAAGCGTTTCTTCAATCTTTGTCCCGTTTCCGGCTTGGGCGTTATTTTACTAACACCCCTTATAGCCTATGTGTTGACCAGGGTCACTACGATGATAATTAGAAAACCGCATCCAAATCCGTTGAGTGGTTCTCGAGTTATAAAAGCGTTTATTTAATATAACCATGTTCAACACGAAGGATATAAGGGGTGTTGATAAAATAACGCCCAAACCGAAAACGGGGCAAGTTGAACATTACTTTTTAATCTTTCTAATTCTTTTGGATCATTGCCAGTAATCAACCACAAAATTTACAATTTGGCTCTATTCTTTCCGAAAATGGTTTTGTTCGCTGACTAAGTAGATAATTTAGTAACATTTCGAAACAAATATATGTATATAAATAAATGTTTGTATCTTTTGAAAAATGTATACTAATTCCGTAGACGAGTTTGTCCTGAAGTTACTATGGAAAAACGGGGTTGTCTACTGAGTGATCTCATGGTTTTAATAAAAATTACAGTAATTATAAAACATTATTTGATTCGAAAGACACTCAATGACTTCTTTATCTAATATTCTTGTGTTTTACAAAAAAGATACGCGTTGAAGTTGCTTATTTAAAAGAACTAGCAGTGTGGGTGAAAAACTTGACTAACCCAATTATATGATACTAGCTTTTGCCCGCGGCTCCACCCGCGTCGAAAAGATTTTCGTGAAAATAAGAAAAACAAAAGAATATGATTTCTTGAACGACTATATGCAACGCACACCATGTTTAACCATAGCACTAATAAATACCAATCAAATGAGCCCAAACTCGAAGGGTCTGCTGTTGTCCGTTCAGGATATCCTGTACCCACCTTCCAGTTCCATCATCAGACCCTGGTTTCCATGTTTTACCAAATTGCTAATAAAGACCAATTAAATAAGCCCAAGCTCGAAGGGTCTGCTATTGTCCGTTAAGGAGATCCTGTTCCCACCTTCTAGTTCCATCATCAGACCCTGGTTTCCATGTTTTACCAAATTGCTAATAAAGACCAATTAAATAAGCCCAAGCTCGAAGGGTCTGCTATTGTCCGTTAAGGAGATCCTGTTCCCACCTTCTAGTTCCATCATCAGACCCTGGTTTCCATGTTTTACCAAATTGCTAATAAATACCAATCAAATAAGCCCAAACTCGAAGGGTCTGCTGTTGTCCGTTCAGGATATCTTGTACCCACCTTCCAGTTCCATCATCAGACCCTGGTTTCCATGTTTTACCAAATTGCTAATAAAGACCAATTAAATAAGCCCAAGCTCGAAGGGTCTGCTATTGTCCGTTAAGGAGATCCTGTTCCCACCTTCTAGTTCCATCACCAGACCCTGGTTTCCATGTTTTACCAAATTGCTAATAAAGACCAATCAGATAAGCCCAAACTCGAAGGGTCTGCTGTTGTCCGTTAAAGAGATCCTGTACCCTCCTTCCATTTCCATCATCAGACCCTGGTTACCATGTTTTACCAAATTGCTAATAAAGACCAATCAAATAAGCCCAAACTCGAAGGGTCTGCTATTGTCCGTTGAGGAGATGATATACCTACCTTCCAGTTCCATCATCAGACCCTGGTTACCATGTTTTACCAAATTGCTTATGAAGACCAAATAAATAAGCCCAAACTCGAAGGGTAGACTGTTGTTCGTTGAGGAGATCCCGTACTCATCTTCCAGTCCCATAATCAAACCCTGGTCACCATGTTCTACCAAAGTGCCAAGAAGTGTGTCTGAATCATTGATTGTAAATGGAAATCTGTAGTCAGATTAAACCGATACAGTTTTATCGTATAAGACAAAATCAATACATAAACCTGTAATCACTTTTTCAAGCTAAATATTAGCAAGAGGTGTGTCCGGATCGTTGTAGATGTAAATCTATAGTCAGGTTAAACTGATATAGTTTTCCCGTTACTATATACCATATTATTTAATGTATCTATGCTTAAACCTGGCTGTAGTCACTTTTTCAAGCTTAACATTAGCAAGAGGTGTGTCAGGATCGTTGTAGATGAAAATCTCGTGTCAGAATAAACTGATACAGTTTCCTCGTATGGAAAAACAACCAGTTTTATCACATATAACTAACCGTTTGGTCAATGCACGCCGATAAAGCAGCTAAGCAGCGTTTTTTCTCCCGACATGGTTCACAAATACTGAATTTTCAAAGTGAAAACTTAATTTTACTAAAATAAAATATACCCTATGTTACTCAGCAATAGTGTAGCCTTACACAAAAGAAAGAATTTTTAGAATCGGTTCAGTAGTTCTAAAGTTTACCTCAAACATACAAACAAACAAACAAACAAATCTTTCCTCTTTATATAATAGAATAGAATAGAATAGAATAGAACAACTTTATTTGGTATATTTACATTTTTGTATACATCTTATAACTAGGAACTAATAAGGATACCAAATAGGTCTCCACTCAGCATGTGTCATAAGCATAACATGTGCCATGACGCTGATTTTCAGTGGATGCCTACATATTAACTTAGTTATATAAATTGTTAGTAAAACTTAAAATTAAAATTCTAAATTATACAGGAAACACATTTGAAGTTCAGAGTTCAGAGTGCTACATAAAAATAAGAAACAAAAGACAAACAAGAAACAGTAAATTACAAATAACAAAATTACAGTAAATTACAAGCAACAACAAATCCCCAACAACAACAATTTTCAAATACAACCGCTACTATTTCAATATACTAATTAAATAATTAATTAAATATTGCTACGATATCGTAAAGAAGAAGAAGAAGGTAAATCTGGATGTTTGGCTGGTGTACCTAGCTGATATGCGAGTAAGTAATATTTAATTTAATTATGAGAGCATTTTCTGGAAATAAAGAAGATAATTTTTATATTGTATCTTAAAAGAATTAACAGAAACAGAACTCTTTAAAGGAGGTGGTATGTTATTCCAGCACTTAGTCGCACGATAACGAAAACTCCCTCTGAAAGCAGCAGTTTTGTGAGTTGGACATTTAAGGCGATCAGAGAATCGTGGCCTATCAGAAAATTTTAGTTTATTATACAGGTACTGCGGATTTTTATGCTTAATGACGCCAAACAATAATACAGAAAAGTGGAGGTTACGTCGAGAGTCCATGTTCATTAAACTATTGCTATTAAGGTATGGCGTTATATGTGCTCTACGTGGTATCGGAAAACAAAATCGCACACATGAATTTTGTAAACGCTGTATGAGCTTCTTAGTGCGCACTAACATACAACCATCCATAACACAGTCTGCATAATTTAATTTCGACAAAATGAGAGTTTCGCACAGTTGTATCCGACTTTCAACGCTCAAAAACTGTCGTATAGGATACAAAACACTAAGCCTATAATAGCAATTCCGGACAGTATTTACCACATGTTTTTCAAACTTAAGATTACAGTCCATTAATACACCTAAATTTCTGGCCTCAGTTACTTGCTCAATATCATTATTACATATTTTAACTTCCGGCTTATACATATTTATAGTTTGCACCTGCAACTTTGTGCCCAGCACTATAAATTTAGATTTGCTTGGATTTATGAAGAGACTATTGTTTTTCGACCAAATAGCGATATGTTCAAGGTCTTTATTGATTTCATTTACAGCGGTTTCGGTTTCTATGGGTTTGAAAGTTTTGTAAATTTGTACATCATCTGCATATATATGATGGCCACTATGTAAAATACAGTCAGGCAAATCTGAAGTAAACAAAATGAAAAGAATTGGGCCCAATATCGATCCTTGTGGGACTCCTTTTGTAACGGAAACAGTGTTAGATTGTTGTAGTTTTCCATCACAATTGATTTCAACTCTTTGTGATCGACCGGTCATATAACTAGAAAACCATTTAAGTGTAGGGCTATCAAATCCATAGTAAACTAGCTTTGCCATTAGTAATGTTGAGTTAATGGTGTCAAAGGCGCGTGAATAATCCAATAAAACCAGAATTGCACCCTCGCCAACATCCCTCCCTGCAAGTATATCGTCAAAAACATCCAAAAGAGCTGTGCTAGTACTTCTGGCTTTGCGAAATCCTGATTGCCTTTGAGGTAAAATATTGTTAGCATGTAAGTATTCAGTGAGCTGCATACATACAATTTTTTCTAAGACCTTAGATAAGATTGGTA
The DNA here is from genome assembly GCA_910592155.1 of Ypsolopha scabrella. Taxonomy (NCBI): domain Eukaryota; kingdom Metazoa; phylum Arthropoda; class Insecta; order Lepidoptera; family Ypsolophidae; genus Ypsolopha; species Ypsolopha scabrella. The sequence continues at coordinate 10,299,971 of OU342981.1, read as the reverse complement.
ATTTACTGATCGGACGTAGATCTTTTAACTCGGATGGATTATTGGTTTTAGGAAGGGGTACCACGAGAGCTTCTTTCCAAGAATCAGGAAAGATTCCGGTTTCAATTGATCTGTTTAAGATGGAAGTAATTACACCTAACGTTCGAGGAAGTGTCAATAAAATCATATTTAATGATATACCATCAACGCCTTGTGCATCTGTTTTTATATTTTTTATAATTCGAAAAACAGTTGCTTCATCTACAGGTTTTAAACTAAAAACTTTAGAGCCGAACCTATTAAACCAGTAAAAACATAATCGGTTCATGTCAATATCAATGTTATCAGGGAGGTTTAAGAAATGACTGTTAATCAGATGAGGGTTATTCAGATTATTCGGCAACTCTATATGTTTTTTATTGAAGTCAATTACATTTTTTTAAATGTTTTTCCAGAGTCTATGAGGATCTGTCAAATTATTATTTATGTTTTGTTGAAAATATGCCTTTTTTTCTGTAAACAAAGCTGCGTTAACCAAATGTTTCAACTCTTTGTAGTACTTTTTGTGACATTCTAGTTTTGATTCACGGTATTTGGCATGTGCCTTGTCCCGGAGACCAATCATTTCCCTAACGGTATGCGTTATCCAAGGGTAGTTTTGCTTTTTTATAAAAGTTGTTTTCATAGGTGCGTGTGTATTAAAAAGAAGTAATATTTGAGTATTAAAAGCATATATCGAGTCATTAACATCATCATATAAAAGATTTTCCCAATGTATTGCATTTATATCCATATCAAAACGCTTTAAATCTATATCCTTTAAAGGTCTGTATGTTATATGCCTTGGACTGAATTTAGGTTTCTTAATATTTAGTTGAAAAGATACAAACGCATGGCTACTGAGAGTGGGAATATAGTCTACTTTAACATGAGTAATTTTGGCACTACTACACACTAAATCTAGTAATGTCTCTGAATGATCGGTGAAATGTGTGGCCTGTGAAATATGTTGTTTAAGATTTACACACTCAAGAAACTCAAGTAACATTTGAGTATTACCATCACTTGTTTTTAGTAGATCTATGTTGAAGTCACCTAACAAGACAATATGATCTACTTTATGTAAAGAACTAATTGTTTCAGCTAAAGCATCTAAGAAAGTTTCCACGTTTAACCACGGAGGGCGGTATGCTGTACCTATCACTAACTTGTATCCGTTCATACTGACACGAAGCCACATTTGTTCGATAGAGGGCGCAGCTGGATGTTGAATTAGTCTCGCATGAATTCCACTGCGGAGATAGTACCCAACCCCACCGCCACGGGTTCTCAGCCCAGCCGGTGTAATAGTGTAGATGTAGATTAATAAAGTGAAAAATGTTCAGCTCTTAGGCTATACGTAGATAAATTCAAACTGACGACTGTGTTACACTGACAAAAAGCCTAACAAAAGCCGGACAGACCGGACATTTAATATTTGGTCGGACACGACCGTAAAAAGCAAAACATATCCGGCTAAAGCCGGGACACCCTGGCAACCCTACTTGCAACAGATTTCGTTCCGAAACGCACAACTTGTGATTGTTTTTCTCATTTTTAAATATAAAGTATTAAATACAATTGCGCTACAATAGTTTAATGTCGTAGATCATTTATGCCTAATGGATTCGCTAGCACAGTTATGTTGTTTTGTGCATTACTTTGTAAATGATCCTGCCCAACAACCTTGATGCGTGTTTGTAATTTGTTATGCGCGATCATAAAGAACAGAAGTTTTCTAGAAAGAAAAGCGTGATTGATATCCATTTGATAAATGCTCAAACCAAAGTGAAATTAGAGGGGCAGCTCTCCCTATTGATGCATTCATCCCTATTGAAGGGGGGCATTTGGGCCCCTCTACGCCCCACTTCCGCAGCCACTGGAGAAGAGAATTTCCAAGGCATAATCCAGGCTTTATGTAAACCAGTGGTGAGCAACTGGTATTGCTTCGAGGGCTGTTTTGAAAATCTTGACATGCTTCGCGGGCACCGCTGAGTTTACAGAAACCTAAGTTTGATAATGGAACCTACATTATTTCATTATATCCCTGTTTATTAATTGCACCCTACTACAAAAACGATAGACCGGACGGAACAGCACAAACTTAATGTGTTACTTGGCTGTTCACATGTTCAGAAAGCTTCTGAAAGTCTCGTTCGTAATCTTCTGTGCGTCCCAAAATCGTAAAATTTTAGACGTGCTCGTTTGTTAACATCTTTTGTACTTGATCCTTATAATTTTTAGTTGAGATGAGAAAAGCCGCAGCAGAGTACTGAGATTTTCAGAGAGTTAGTGTTTATTTAATTTTATCTATTTAGTGTGTGCTTGAATTTTTTACCATTTTGTTCGCGGGCGCCTAGAAAACAGGCCGTGGGCACTAGGCGCCCCGTGAGGCATCGGTTGGGTACCCGCACCATCGCGCAACAATATCATGAACCAGCCTGGGTTTCCGAGAAATCCGTCCAGCCACCTGATTCTGTATCGTAAAATCAGTTGCCTTGCCAAACCGAGTGCCTATCGTCGAAAACATACATATCTGCTTATCTAAGGATACGTTCGCACTTGAAATGACGTCACAATTCGTAAATAGTTCAATACCCATTAAAGGTTATTTTGGAAGTTAATAATTTAACTGTTTTTAGTGAATAGCAACCATAGATGGCAACCAACACTGAGTTACATAATAGGCCCGCCGCTGGACGTCTATTCTGGTACGTGCGCAGAAATTGCTAGGACAGATTGCGGATGAATTTAAAAGAGATTGTATTCATTTTTTAAATTAAAAACCTGTTGTGTACATTCCTTATATTCCAAAGATTTTATTTGATAAGATTTAGTCACTCCGCTTAACATAACATTGCATTTATTTAACTATAATCAAAAGTCGAACGACTGATATTGCGAATGAGAAATAATGCCAGAATATTGCCAGGCTATTCTGGCACGTGCGGTTAAATTGCTCAGGCAAATTTCGTCAGTGGATAAGGTGTTAATTTTTTTATTGAAAACCTTTAGGAAGAGTTCGTTGTCGCTTTTATTAGATCTAGTCCCTCCATCAGTTTACATCGCATATTTATACTGTAAACAAAATGTTGCAAGTGAAAAATAATGCCAGAAGATTATTACCTGTCCAGTTGTCCCAAAGTTAAGGATCGGGGGGTTATTGTCCAACTTCAATATCTAACGCTTTCAAATGTGCCGTAATTGGCTAAAAATTATGTCTGATGTAATTTCTAGCCAGTCAGGATGCGTTTAAAGCCGATAGATATTGAAGTTAGACAATAAGGCCAGTTTAACTTTCTTAAACCAAGTATAAGTAATTTGTGCGAATGCAACTAATAACAACTCAGTAAACGAGTTCTTGGAACCAAGTTCAACTGAGATTATACTTAGTTGACACCTAATTAGTGTTGTTAACTGGCGGCTACAGTCACTATTATGATATTGCATGGGAGAAACCCTCTATCTATATATCTCTACGTATCTGGTGATTTGTTTGTCCCTGACATGCGACTCAGTATTTTAAATATGGTGTTTTTAGGGTTCCACATTTGAATCAAAAATCGGAACCTTTTTTCTTGTCAAAAAAATTTCAACGATATGTATGTATGTATATGGTCACGACATGAATCCCCGAGGGGGTGTCAGAGGTGTTCCGGGTGTGAACTGTGAAATGCAAGTCACAGTCCACACTCGGCTCACCCGCACTTCACGGACTAATTGTGAGCTGAACATACTTGGTTAGATTATATTGATTATTTGTCAATTAAAACGGTACAAGCTCTGATTTGTTTTGTTTTGTATTCATGTAAGATTTAATTATAAAAGCTTGTTTTAGCCCATTGTTAAAACTGTTGATACCTAACCTTAGCCTACGATCAGCTCTTATTGTCTAACTTCGATATCCATCGCTAAGGCTAAGAATGATGTGTGATGTCATTTCTAGCCAATCTCGCCGCGTTTGAAGGCGATTGCGATGGATGTCGAAGTTAGATCATTAGGCCCCTGTTAGTACATTTATAAAAAAAACAGAATGTGTGTGTTAGTCTCTAAGTTATAGGTAACTTGAATGAAAATGAATAACATAAACATTATACAAGAAGATTTAGATAATGCCATTTCCTCACACTCAGTACAACTCGAACTTGAAGAATGTTCGGCTAATATGCACGGGTCACCGAAGTCATTAAATATTCTAACGCAAATACAGTGTTTATCGTAATTTTGAATCTCTAGAAACACTGCTAACAAGAATAAATATTGACTTTGATGTCCTGGTGCTCACCGAATGTTGGCTAGAAAACCACAAACCACCACCCCTGTTAAAAAATTACAATGTGCATACTTCAACAGTCCTTAAAAATCAAAATGATGGCGTCCTAGTGTACGTAAAGGAATCTATGAATTGTGTAATTGAAGAACCTTTTTTTGAGGGTGGCAATTGTTTAACTATTAAAGTCGGAACCAACTTAATTATTTTTGCGTTATTCATATATCTAGAATTCAAGAGCACGAGAAGTTTTATACAGTCCTTAGAAACTATTCTTCCCACTCTTGAATCTTTTAGAGACTTGATTTTCATAGGGGACATGAATATTGATATTAAATCTAGTAATAACGTAGACAAATCAAGTGACAAATATCTTAACGTTATTGCGGAAAACGGTTTACTACCAGGACATACATTTCCGACCAGAAAACTGAATTGCTTAGACCATGTTATGCTCAGAACTTGCCTAGATACTAAGACATTTGTTATTGAATCATTAATTACAGATCACAAACCAGTTCTTGTAAGCCTTAGCTGTTTACAGTCATTTAATAAACCACCGTCCACCATGAAAAAAACAGACTTCCTTAACGCAGTGAGACAACTAGAAAATACGAACCTCAATGCCATAATGGACATCTCAGACTCTAACACAGCCATTTTTTATTAACAAAGATTTTCGAGGCTATAGACGCCAACTCCACTACGATAGTTATTTCTAACAAATCGAGTACCAAAAAACCGTGGATAACAACTGGTTTGCTAAGGTGTATCAGGCATCGAGACATGCTTCAGAAAAAATGCAACAAAGATCCAGATAATATCATTCTTAAAATTACTTATCGTAGATATCGGAACTACTGCAACAAGATAATGAGAATAATTAAACAAGCATATCAAAGAGCTGAACTTGAAAAAGCATCTAAAGATCTGAAACAAACGTGGAAAATAATAAAAGACCTTACAAACACATAAAAAATGAAGATGAAATCAACTGAACTGCTAAAGATTAACAAGAATGGCACACAACAATCGATAAATGAGGTAAATTCTGTTTTCAGTAATGTGGGCAAAAAATTAGCATCTAAGATAGCCACAGGGCTGAAAAACACTTGTGAGTCTGTCATTCCTACACAGACCCACCCTAAAACATTTGTCCTTCTTAACACGGATGAATGCGAAATTATATCTATATTAGACAACTTAAAGAACGTTTGTGCCCGGGGATGGGATGAGATACCTGCAACTCTACTCAAAATGGCAAAACATCTAATCACCAAACCCCTAGTTAACATTTTTAATCTCTGTTTTGAAAAAGGTATAATTTCCTGCCGCCTTCAAAAAATCGATAATTGATCCCATTCACAAGTCCGGGGATAGAGACAGTGTCAACAATTACAGGCCTATCTCTATCCTGCCTGCCCTCTCCAAGATCCTAGAGTGACTAATGATTAATAGGCTAATGAACTATCTTGAAAGTAATAATCTTCTATTTGGATTTAGGGCTGGCAGGTCTACAGAAGATGCAGTATCTTCTCTTATCGATTACATAGTAAAAAGTCTTGACAACCAGGAAAAATGCGTTGGTGTCTTCTTGGACCTGTCTAAGGCATTTGACACTGTCTCTATCCCAACACTAATTCATAAGATGGAAAATATTGGCATTCGTAATACGGCTCTGAAACTTTTCTCTGACTACCTATCTAATCGTACAAAAAGTCAAGATACACTCCAACATGAGTTCCTACCTTCCTGTATCTTTTGGTGTTCCACAGGGAAGCATTCTCGGCCCGAGCCTATTTCTAACATATATCAACGAGCTTTGTTTGCATAGTCCTTCTAATCTAATGCTGAACTGGGGCTCCGTAGAATTATGTACAGGCTACAAAAAAATCTGCTTTCCCCGAATATAGACAAAAGCAAATTTCTTTCCTTCTCAATAAAAGGCAATCCTCACCGCAGTATAAAACTTCAGGCGCATACTTGCCATATGAACAATAATCAGCCTTGCACTTGCATGACTCTCGAGAGAGTTTCCACTATTTAATACCTGGGAGTAATTATTGACGACAAATTATTATGGACCCCACATATTGACTCTCTGACAGTTAGATCACGCAAGCTTATATTTTTATTTAAGACTCTACGCAATGTTGCTCCTGCAGATCTATTGAAAACTGTTTACTTTTCGATGGGACAGTCAATTCTCAATTACTGTGTATTGGCGTGGGGAGGAGCATGTAAGACGAAGCTTCTTAAACTAGAAAGAGCACAAAGATCCATTTTGAAATTTCAGGCCCTTCAGATTTCTTACTGAGAAATTATACAATCAGTGCAAGCTACTCACCATACGCCAATTATACATTCAACAACTGATACGTAAAAAACACTCAATAATAATATTTGATCCAAAGCTACACACGGAAAAGAGACGGATTGACAAAGTATGCAAAACAGATAAATGTAGAACTACGTTTGCTCAAAGACACTTTAATTTCTTACGACCCTTTGTTTACAACAAACTAAATATAATACTAGAAATATATATATATAATATATAATCCTATGACGCGCTATGCTTGTAAAACTACAACAAAAACCTGGCTTCTGGATCAGAGCTATGATAAAACAGAAACGCTCATTACAACTGTTAAATAGACTCAATGCTTATCAGAGATTTACTTTTTCATTTTCATATATTAATTTAAATTTTCTCTTTATTGTTTTACATCACCATTTAATTACTCCTACAAATCTTATAATTTTTTTTAAAGATTTAATATAGGTATATATATTTTTTTGTTTGTTTAAGTCAACAGGTAGATAAATTGAATTGATGTAGGTACACTGTGCCCTCCCAAACTGTAATTCATTTTATTTTTATTTTTCGTAACAGAAAGTTTGTAATTTCAAATTAAATTTGTCTTTGAATTACTCCTATGAATCCTATAAGTAGGTACTTTTACAAGATTTCGTTTTTAGTTTAGTTTACACGTAGGATTTGTTTTTTTTACAATGTTTACTTTTTAGTTTATATACTCCAAATTTTATTTTGTTTCATTTGTTCATCACAAAAATGTAACTTGGCCCGCGGAAAGGCGCTGGAGCTGTATTTTTGAATCACTCGCCGTGAATCATGTATTCACGCACGAAAACAATTCACGTGCGAAATTCAATTCGATTGGTCCCGATTTTACGTATTTTTAAATCAGTAGAAATCAATGTACTTAATGGTTTTCGAAAACTATGATAGAATTTATTTCTATATTTTTAAACACTTGGAGATTTATCCATCGCAAGGAGATAACAAATTAAATTTAATTTGTTAATGGTTTTCGTTTCACGCAGAAAAAATAAAAACCGGAAAGCAGTATTTCGTGATTTTAAATGACAATAAATATTTCAATTAATGAAGGTGAACGGAACGGAAATTAAAAAGTTATAATGTCAGTCTCTCATCGACGTTTTCGTTCTCACGTTGTTGTTTCCTTTCCTTTTGATTGTTTTCGTTTCTGTTGTCTGTTTTTACTTCTATTTTAGGTTTTTATCATTATTATTATTATATCCTTTATGGTACATACAGAAACTTAAACTAAGATTACAAAAAGATAAATATGCTTAAAGGCGAGCTTACCCCTTCAAGAGGTTTCTTCCAGCCAACCAATACTGTGGTGAAAGAATACGCGAAATAGGTTGGCAGCAAGCAAAAAGATTTTTACAACAGAACTTAATCTAAACAAATAAAAATAAAAATGAAAATTATAGATATAAATATAAATATAATGGACGTGAATAAAGAATGTAAATATGATCAAAACATTTTAACTTGTCAATTCAATGTCAGTCATGTCATTCTTGCGTAGATTCTACTAGTAGAAATCAGAAAACGAGTGGGTCAGACCACTCGTTGCAGAATTCACGGAATGAATTTTCAAAAATACAGATTTTAAGTTTTCGTATGCGAATCATGCGGATTCGTATGCGAAGTGAAATTCGAATGATTCAAAAATACGTTACTCAGGCTTACCACCTACCATGGCTTCCAACGTTACTCCCTAATAATTAAAATTATATAATTTTGAAACTCTTAACCTGTTTATTAAAGCCACACGATGAGACACACACACACACACACCCTCTCACACACTCACACACATATACATGCACACTAGTCACTCGACACACACAACCCTTTAGTTTTTAATACGTGCTTGCGTCTTTTTATTTAAATTTATTCAGTAGTTATAGTTAGGTTCCTCGTGTTTTAAAAAATTTTGTTAGCGTAATGAAATCCGTCATTGGCACTATTTCTTGATGTTATTTTTATGTTATCTTTAAAACTGTACTTGCTGTGGATTTTTGTTTATAAATTTAAAAAAAATTGTACTAAGTGTGTAAATTTGTAACTTGTTATAACGAATAAACTTTTTTTTTATAGGTCTGTCGCCTACTTTGGAGTCTACTCATATTTCAGTAGCTAAATCATTGCCGAGGCCGATGATGTGTTAATACTTAACTGTAATTTTAGTGAATTACATTTTACTTTTTTTTTACTTGAACCTGTCTAAGCTATATAGCTTTTCCCTGGGGACGTACGGGCAGTTCCCTAGGGACATATAGCCATTAATGACTACGGAAACGATTTTAAAAGTATTTCACAGTTTTAATGGTTAGATATTTACTTGAACAAAGGCTATTTATTTGAATAAAGAGAATAAGATTAATTAAAGAATAATTTAGAGAATAAACTTTATTCTCTAGGTAAGAGCAGTTCCCTAGGGGCATTAATTAAATTCGTGCGGGTAATCTCTGAAACTACTGAATCGATTCTGAAAATGCTTTTACTGTCCCTGTCACAATAACCGGTGTAACTATACCGGGTGTAAAAGCAAAGGCAAGAATCCTTTAAGGGTGTGTTAGTATGATCGGTAAAGATATTATTTTAAATACTGGGATCTCTAAATAAAGTACCAGTACCTCACAATAAGACGATTTTCTTTACTCAAAATACACTAATCCCGTGGACACCCTCACTGGTCGCTGGCCACTCGGATGAGGGGTGCGGGTTGCGGGGTGCAATTAGGTGTGTGGAGAGGCCGGTGAGCTGCGTAGCCATAGCTTGGAAAAATGATGGAATTTTTGGTGAAAATTCAAGGTATATATTTTTTTCTCGTAATGACATCAGAATCGTGTATACTTTCATACCCTGCAAGGGCATAGCAATGTGGTTCCTATATATATTTTTATTTTATGTATGAATTTTGTCCATCCATCCATCAGCCTTTATTCGTCCACTGCTGGACATAGGTCTTTCCAGGATATCGCCAGTCTTGGCGGTCCTCCTGGACCATACTCACACACGCTGGGCAGGCGGGTTGGTGAGCGCGGTGCCGAAACCCTTGCACCAGTGACGCCGCTGCCCGTCACTAGTCTTGTTTTATATAAGGCCCGGCAATTGGGGATGGATATACCGCCATCCATCATCGGTCCCAGGCAATGGTGGGCCGCCTGGTTTTGCCTGAGAGCTGTTTTCTTCCTCTCTCCCGAATAACTTCGGGAGGATTTGCGAGTAAGATGGTGGTACCTCCACAGTCGAGCCCAGCATCAGCTCTACCACCCGAATTTTGTCATATCATTTATTATATAAGGAGACTTTTATGCAGCCAAACTCATACTGGAGGCTTAGTAAGTGATCAGAAACACGGATCGATAACACTTTTTGCTAATATCGCAAAATAAAATCTTGATGTCCCATAGTAATTGACTCGGGGCTGGGCTTGCGTTTGTAAGGAACACAAAAAGTAAATTTATGAATTTCACAAAAAGGGCCATCGAACCTTGTTACTAAGCACTTACCGAGTCTTCAGTAAGAATTTGGCTGCATAAATTAAAGTCGCCTTATAATATCCGTAAGAGAATCGAATAGGATGAAAAAGAAGTAAAATATTATTTTTATACTACACCTGCTTGGAAAGTTCCTTCTTACTTTTTCGAAAACGATGGAGAATATACGTCATTGCTGTCATACCAATATGCGGGCGGAAAAAATGTATGAAAATCCATTGTTAACGTGCTGTTTTTTTATTATTTGTTGACAACATCCGTACGATAAGCATAAATGTTACATTAAAAAGGGTATAAAACTTATTGGTACATAACCTAGCTTGAACAAGAATGCCAAAAGACAAAAAGTTTTTTGTCTTAGTTTGCAAAATAATACCGGCCATTTGTTATTTATGTACATAATTAAAAAAAGAAATTAAAAACTGCAAATCGAACGCGAGTCATCAATCTGTTTCTTTGGTTGTATCTTTATTAAAAGTAACTCAAAATGTCGTCCAGTACTAGTAGTGATATAGAAGAATGGGTGATTTTGTCTTTTATTTTCCTCGCAGGTGTAGTATAAAGCACTATGTATCACTCGGGAGAAAGTGCGTAATCGGCCTCTTTCTCCACTCGGTGAACAATGTGCTATTTTTCATCCTTTTCGGTCCTCTTGATGATGAGAAACATAATTCGTTACTGGTTGATGACCCTTGAAGTCATGGTATTAGGACACCTAGCAAACGCAAAATAAAATTATATCTATCTGCACTCAGGCGCGGTCGCAGCTCAAGATTTGGGGGGGAGTCATCTTGGCTTATATGGATTTTGTTGTTGGAAATACAGATTTAGACTATAATATATTCTACTGTATGGCAACAATACAGATTTTATACGGAATTTGGCAACTTAAATACGGAATCCTGGGCCTTTAAAAAGGCCACTTTGGATGAATCATATTATGATTCTGTTCTATTGCCGTCTCTTTTGCATGGGTGAACAAATTCTATCTCTGTCCTACTTTCAAATCATTTTATGATTCACCCAAGTCGGCTTCTTAGATGTCCTGGTCTCTGGGATCTGGCAACACTGCCGAGTGGGATCTAGATAGGAGGATAGTTGATGTTTAGAATAAAGCTCTTCAGAGCTTTATTTTTAATTTTTCAATTTAATTTACCTACTAGTTATTAATGATAAAAACATGATAAAAACAATAAAATATATTTCGGCCCACGTTATGGGGTCGTCATCGTATCCGGGGTGATGGTCCAAACAAAGAGCCGGCTATGTACTAGCCTTTGCCCGCGGCCCCGCTCGCTCGTGTTTATACTATCTTTGACCCGTTTTCGACTTGGACGTTATTTTATTAACACCTTTTATAGCTCATGTGTTGACCAGCGTCACTACAATGATAGTAAAAAAAGCATCCAAATCCGTTGAGTGTTTCTACAGCTAAACTGAACATACATACAGATACATACATTATTACTGTTGTGCTGAGGCCAAAACAACAGTTTTTAGAATTTTTGTCTTTCTGGCTGTCTGTTTGTTTGTTCCGTTTTAACTCGAGAAACACTCAGCAGATTTGGATGCGGTCTTCTTTTTTGTAATCATCGTAGGGACCCTGGTCAACGCCCAAGCCGAAAATGGGATAAGCCGCGGGCAATGGCTAGTATAAAATAAAATACCTCGACCGAAAGCCAATCGACATCATTTCATTTCAGGTAACCATTTGTTTTCAATATGTATATGTATTGAAAGTCTGCGTAAAAATAAAGCTAACGAATTTTTTATTTTGTTTTATTGTGTGTTTTTAATGCTTATTTTATTTTTTTCTTATTCACTCATTCTAAAAGAACGTAAGTCGCAACTAAGGATTTCTAACTCGATTTCATTGCCAAGGGATTATTTAAAAAAAACTTGGCATGTTTATATTCGCTATCAATGTCAACAGTCACAATGACATGACAGTTGATTTTTTAAAAATACGGACTGAACTTGAAAGCAAAGGTAACTGTTTTTAAAATCCTGTGTTTACCAACTTTTGTTTTTTTTTAATCTCTTTATTTTCGATTCAATTCTGAAAAAAATATATGATGCTCAGAAGGCCAATATCTCGAAATGGTTTTTAGTTTTGTACCAATCATTAATTTGTAATGTAATCGATGCTGAGGCCTTCGAAAATGGTATATTTCATTACAAGTGCGGAAAGCCTGTCATTGCAAAGAGTTCCGACAAATGTCTACCCGAGCCGAGGCGCAGCCGAAGGTGAGGGTTGACAGTCGGAACAAGTTGCAATGACGGTTCCGCACGTGTACTGAACAACTATTTTTAACACAGTTGCGAAAAAATGAAACAATTTAATAAAATAATAAAAACACAATAAATTCAACTATCTTATCATTTATTTCTATAAATTCACATATACATTGAACTTGGTACAGTTTTTTATACAAACTGGGGAAGTTTTAGGTTGCATATTTACTGTTTGAGACAAACTATTATTAACTGGTCTACAGTGGTTTTGTTGCCCCAGATATGAAAATGATTTTGGGTCCATTTATGCACACAATTCATGAAACTATCAATGATTTTGTTAGATTTGCTCTGATTTTTTTTTAAATCTTTATTTTCATTTTACATTACAAAAATCAAAAAACGAGAAATAAAATAACAGATATATTTATAATGTCAGTAATATTTTGAGAAATTAGGAAACATCGAAGTAAATAAAGAGGAAAATATATTTTAATATATTTTATATTTCCATAAAACGCCTTTTATGAGCTTTTCTTTTATAATTTTTCGAGGGACAATCTCTTTTCAAAGACCATCAGTAAAATTGTTCAAAATATAAGATATACAAAAATCATGAAAATACGAGCACATTGAGAACTTTCATGAATATATTCGTAATCTGGGCACTTGAAAACGTAAAAACTTGCGATGATATCCAGGGCAACAAAACAAAACTTTTTTTTTGTGTTATTCATGTATATTTGTCAAAGGTGTTATACAATGGCGTTTGCTAGTTGATGAAATTGGATCTGATGAATTATCATTATCAACGAAGGTAGATGGATCCGGCAGACCAAGAAACGTAGCTATTTCTTTTGGCATATTACCAAATTTGTTTATCACGATTGCTTGAGCTGTAGACTTCCCTTTTTGATAGTTATGGAAAAAACGGTCGGTTTTTGATTTTTGGGACCGCTGTTTCATATATTTTTGCACTATTCACTAGTATTATATTATCTGCGACTATTCTAAGAAAATCTCCTTCAACAACAAAGCTTCCCGGTATCTTATTTTTTGTATTCGGAATCTTGATTAGTAGCATTTTTCCAGGGGCTTCAATATCTTTGAAAGTAATATTGGCTAACTCCTCTCTGCCAACAACGCCAAAAATCAGCGAAACCTACAAAAAAGGGATTTAATTAATTTAAAAAAAAATAATATATTGACTGTATTTTGCTATTTTGTAAACTGAATACTAAAGAAAAATATAAGTATTTATTAATAAATTACCTTTGTGGCTAAATAACGATCATCGGGCACTTCGTTCAAAAACCTTTCCACTTCATTCGATGTTAATATTTTCGACTTTTTAGTTGTAAAACCGTCTGATTGTCGTTAGAAAGCATTTAGTTTTGGGTATTTACTTATATCCACGTTGTTCCTCATTTTCAGCGTACTTTTTATCATCGAAAACCTCGACCGTAACGTAGAAGTTTTTAATTTTGCTGAGAGTTCGGAGAAGTATGCTAACATAACATATTCTGAAAAACTGTTTGCTTTTTTCTCTTATCTCCAAGCAATAAATTCGTCGTATGTAGATATGTAGCGACATTTTGACTTTTCCGGTAAAATGTTCTCCGAAGCATTTTGTGCAGTTATACTAAGTTCCGGTGGTGTTAATTCAAATAAAATATCGTCGAAATTATTCATTTTGTGCAACAAACAACTAAACTCGCAAAGAACATTTTTGGAAAATGGCGCCAACCGTAAAGGATATAAGCAGAGATTTTTTTTTCTTCACCCATTCTGGGTAGGCAAAGGGAACTATGCCCATACAGCCAAGTCTTCTGTAGAATTTTTTTATTGATATGAAATGAAAATGAAATTAAATGAGATGAAATGAAATGAAACCTAACCTAACTCATTGAATCAAATCATTAAATCTGATATTGAAACAAATTATTAGCTTCTTTTTAGTAATATTTGCATGAATCATAAAAACTTATATGAATTTTTTTGGTAAAAACTTCGTTGTTGGTTTTTCTTTTTCCATCCATCCATCAGCCTGTTTCGTCCACTGCTGGACATAGGCCTTTCCAGGATTTCGCCACTCTTGGTGGTCCTCCTGGAAGAAATGCTCATACTCACACACGCTGGGCAGGCGGGTTAGTGAGCGCGGTGCCGAAACCCTTGCACCAGTGACGCCGCAGCCCGTCACCAGTCTATCTATTTTATATAAGGCCCGGCTATTGGGGATGGATATACCGCCATCCATCGGTCCCAGGCAATAGTGAGCCGCCTGGTTTTGCCCGAGAAAAGCCTCTAAAAAGGCCGACTTGGGTGAATCATAAAATAGAGTTAGAACTTATTCACCCATGCAAAAGAGACGGCAATAGAACAGAATCATAATATGAGTCATCCAAAGTGGCCTTTTTAAGGGACCTGTTCTCTTACTCTCCCCCGAATAACTTCGGGAGGATTTGCGAGTAAGATGGTGGTACCTCCACAGTCGAGCCCGGCATCAGCTCTACCACCTCTACCACATTATTCCGTATATTATCCGTATTTTTCTTTTTAATAGACATTATTTTGACAGTTGGGAAAGAGAACGCACGAGTTCGGAAAAGGTAAAGAAAAAGCTCGAGTATGTAATAGCCCACATCCCGAACGCTATACGTCCCTGCAATACGCCACTTTTTGAGCAACTGTATTAAAAACATGTTTTTGTTGTCAAGGGAAATTTGCTAAGTCTCATCTCAACGTTTTAATCTGTTAGCTGAAAGAAGCCAAAAATTGTAGTATAATATTTTTTTGTAATACTTATTTACTAGCAACCCAAACACCCAAGCACTTAAACACCTACCTACCTAGGTGGATGTACCTACCTACCGTTCCTTTGTACAATATTTTACGAGATGTCTGTACTAACAAAAGCTAAGTGCACTTGTACTATGGATGGCCAGAATTTACTTTGCAATCTTACAACAAAGGCACTGACAACTACAAACGTTTGTCGACACACGAGTATGTGTAGTGTATGTCACGGGTAAAGCCCCAAGTCGGGTAAAGGCCGGAAAAAGTCTAAAATAGGTGCGACGTTACCCCTGGTGCACGATAATCTTACTGAGCAATTTTGAACTTCAGAATGTTGTCAGAAAGTCTATATTAGAACGCTCGCTTCGCGCGCTGCCGGCACGGAAAATCAGTGAACTTTAGAGGTTATTCTGGATTTTACGAAAAAGTTAATTGATGTAGGAGTTTTTTCACCTGACATCGGAAAATAAACCATGTTTTCTTGTTATAGCAGTAATTTCAGACATAAAACCAATTAAATACTTAAAAAGGCATCATTTTCAAAAATAAAATCGATCGAGTGAAATGTTTTCCAATTAGGTAACCGACTTGACAACGGAAAGAAAAAGGTCTGAAAAAAACACGTGTCCAAGTTTAACATTAATCAGATAAGTAGTTGACTCAGTGTTGAAAGACTAAAGGCAAGTCCTTGGGCGCCGAGCGAAGCGGGGCGGAGCGAGGCGACCCTCGAAGTTTTGTGTAGGAATACCCGAGTAAACCTAGGTTTATCCTATCTTCTAGCATTACCCGTAACATATGTACTATCAAAGAAAAATCCGCAAGCCAACTTTTCGTCGGTATCATGGAGGGAATAAGAGGGAACAGTGGGTCAGCGGCAAAGTATTCGTACATAGGCTTGTTCGAATGAACCCAACCAACCAAACAAAACTTGTTTCCTTCTTAGTCTATAGTCCCCTGTCCCCTACTAAGTATACTAAGTGTAGACACGTGACGTGACACGAGGCATGCAGCATGCATTTTACTGGGTATACCTATAGGATGAAATTAAATCAACCGACCAAATTCATACTGGAGACTTTGTTAGTGATGAAGAACTAGGTTCAGTAATCCTTTCGGCCAAATTCGAAAATAGTTATTTGTTATGCAAGGCTGGAAAGTTAATTTTTGGCGCGAGTACCTTGTATTGAAAGCTGAGCGTAGCGAGGGTATCTAAGGTACGAACGCTAAATAACTTTGCTGCCGAGCGAAACACTTAAGCGAGGAAAATGTTAGGTGGAAGAAAAAACAGTTTTAATAAATATTAAATTATTGTGTCGAGTAAATACTACAAATTTTCTTGATTTTCTTGTTTCAGATAGTTCAATGAAGTATGATAGCATTATTGTCTCCGTAAACGTGTTCGCGCCTTTGGAATGTCTCCATGCATTGAACAAATCGTACGCTTTTTTATATATTTTTCGCGCGATTTTTCCGGAAGAAAACTCAACTCGGCATTATGTACCGCTTGCACTAATTCTGCAGGTGTTAAATTTATATCTTCGTCGCTGCTAACCTCGCTCATATTTTATGATTTCTTTCGAGTTTATCAAAAAACAAACCAAAATAATGGAAGGAAAGTGATTTGAACAAAGATAAGGAAATTTTAAAGTTTTTGTTTTTAATCAAATTTTCTTGCTGGCCAGTGCGATTATTCTTTAAATGAGGCATGACATGAAATAAGTATTTCCATTTCAGTGGACTGGCTGCAGAGAATATAAACTATTACGAAACCAATGAGCTTCTATATAATATGTAACATTATTGTACGAAACCTTTAAATAAAAATATTCGAATTTTAAAAACACTTTCCACGCTAGCGGATAAAGTGCGCTTTTCCACCCAGATTTCGAATGATAAACAGAGCCTTTCCGAGCTTGTGAGGTGAAAATATTTTTTCAAATTTCACCTAGACCTTTAAACCTTGTGAAATTAAAAGTGCAGTCAAAAATATTTTAAAATATCAATTTTTTTTTCGATTTTGTTGTCAATGTTTTTACGATAACTTTTGGTTTATGTTTTTACCCCTTTTCGTTTGGTGCTCTTTATCGCGGGCCACGCTGTATAAACCTTGATGACAGGAAATATTAGGTGACTTTCGTTTATATACGAATACAGAAAAATGCATACTGGAGACTCGGTAAGTGGTCGCGGCCGAGGTTCAATTACTCTTTCTGTGAACTACTCAAAATTAAATGTATACTTCCTATCTTATTGAGTCGAGGTTGTTCTTAAACAAAATAGAGAAACAAAAAAGTATTTTTCGTATTTCGTGAACATTTACTTAGTCCAAGGTACAATTACCTTAGTCTTGACCACTTACCTTCATCATATACTATACTACTTCTGTGAATTTTTCCACATATTCTTAAACAACCGTTTAGCCAGCAGGGGGGGGGGGGGACACTGGACTCTAACAAAAATTAGCCCTTATAGCTTAATATTTCGCAAACGGATCATATTGTTTTTGGACGACCTATTCAACGATACCCCACACTATGGAATAGACGAGAAAAAAAATATCATCCCCAATTTACGTGTATGGGAGATACCCTTAAAAACATTTTTTTTTATATTTTTTAAATCTTGTGTTGGCCTGATTAATATGTATACCCATACAAAATTATAGCTTTCTAGTACTAATAGTCTCTGAGCTAAGCCGCGGACAGACGGACATGGCAAAACTAATATATAAGGGTTCCTTTTCGGACTACGGAACCCTAAAAAGGAGGTAAGTATCTATTTATTATTTTTTACTTTATTTACTAAATTTAATTAGCTTTTGCCCGTTGCTTCAACAGGGTTGATTTAGTTTTTAGATATTTCTATGGAAGTTTTTGTGTATAATTCTATCGAACGTGTTTTTATACTTGAAAAACCAAAACCAGGCTCAAGATACAAAGGCTCTCTATTGCTAGACTGCTAAGAGTTTAGTTAAGTGTGTCGGATACCTAAACCAAACCAGTGCTAAAGACATACGAAACCTATACATTATTGTTGAGACAATAGTAGTACCTCTTTTGTAGGACATGGTATAAGATTTTACAATAAGCTTCCAGAGGAGGTCCTTAGTTTTCCTGAAAATAAGTTTAAACTATATATTAAGCAGGGACTACTTAAGAAAGCTTATTATAAAATCAATGAATATTTGGATGATAATGAAGCATGGTGTAATAAATAATAATAATCTTATTCAAAATTGTAATTCATAATTAGCATACTTTAATACTGTATGATTCCTCTAAAGACTTCAAATTAATTAATATGTAAACTTACTTTGTTAAAGGTAATAGACAATATGAGACGGGTTGACTAAGATATTTTTTTTTTCTCGTGACTAATTCCCGCAGTCTTATATTTTTTTATGCCTTTACTTGAGTAGGTATGTATATGATTTTGTATCATATGTTTTATTTTGAAAAAAGGAATGTTTGCTAAGTTTCTTGCCCTTCTTCTTAGCAATACTAATCGAATGGTGCGGATGGTTAGGCATTATGTATATACAATATTTTTATTCCTATATTTCTATATTTTATGCAAGTGTATAACTTTATTACATTTTAGTAGCCCACCCTTAATATTTTTTGTATGTATTTCCCGTTTTTATTTATGAACTTATTTCTTCATTGCATTATGTATATATAATATTTTTATATTTTTATTCCTAGATTCCTCTACTTTATTTATTTTTTACTTATTTATTTATTTAAAAACTTACGACTATCATTTATTTATGCAGGTGTATATTTTATTTCCCGTATTATTTTATATATTTTTTATATTCTAAAGATATATTATATTGTGAAAATTAACTTTGACTTGTAGAAAGTATACTTAATGTATCTATTTTGCAAAAATAAATATTTTGATTTGATTTGATTTGATTGATAGGTCCTAGTGACTGGTAATTTTGGGTCAAGTATAAAAACGTTCTATAGAATTATACACAAAAACTTCCATAGAAATATCTAAAAACTAAATCAACTCTGTTGAAGCAACGGGCAAAAGCTAATTAAATTTAGTACATAAGTAGGGAGAGGTCTACGGAAAACAGGAAAGATTGATTAGCATGTGGTCTCCAAGACAAAAAAGTTTGGGTACCTCTGCAAGTGTAAATAGACTGCTACCATTAAATGAAACCACATATTCTACCGACCCTACTGAACCACTTTTCCCAAGAATCATACCCGCGGACACCCTTAGTTTAGGAAATAATTGAGTTCCAAACAAAAATGCGTGAACCTTAACGCACCGACATACGGGCGAGTTTAAACAGAGTGTCGTCCGTGAAAGCTGTACGGTGTTCTGCGGGTATGATTCTTGTGAAAAGTGGTTCAGTAGGGTAGAATATGTGGTTTCATTTAATGGTCGCACTCTATTTACACCCGGTATACAGGGAGGTCCAAATAGTGACGTCAAAGATTTTTTTTTAGATTCCTCAGACCTAGGTGTATCCGAAAATATGCCATGTATGTTCCGCGATTTTTGGCAGTTTAGAAGTTATGATTTTTTTTATGTTTATTTGCGAATTTTCTACCGCAGTGGCTTAAAAAAAATCATAACTTTTTGTGTAGTAAGAATTTTGTACATATTTTTTTTTGTAACATAACTGTCTTTAGTCACTCTTCCTTACGTAAAATAATCAGCTACAAAAAATCCATACGAGCTACCAAAAAAAAGTTCAAAGTGAAATTATTTGGATCGAGTTGGACATTGTAAAATTCTTTATAAATTACAAAATAGGTGTTTCTTAGGTTCAAACTAATTTTAGAAACTTCAACGGCTTATCAGTTTACCAAGAACTGCTTCTTAATATGCCATTTTACAATGGTATCGGCTTCCAAAGTTAGTTAGGCAAAAAATTGGTTAAGAAAAAGCATTGTTTGTAAAAATTGTTTAAGCTATTTTTAATCATCACAAGCATTTAAATAAAATAAAATTATGTTCAAAATGAACGATTAGTGAACAATAAAAAAAAGTTTTTTTTAAATAATTTTATTTCACAGACATTTGGTATTAGTTTATGTTTATGTGAATGCTTCTGATGATGTTTTACTAATGTTGACCATAAAAATGAAAAAATAATAGCTAAAACAATTTTTACAAACAATACTTTTTCTTAACGAATTTTTTACCTTTCTAACTCTAGAAGCTTTTATAAAAAGAGGTGGACCAACCTGTATACCTATACCGGGTGTAAAAGCAAAGGCAAGAATCTTTAAGGGTGTGTTAGTATGATCGGTAAAGATTTTATTTTAAATACTGGGATCTCTAAATAAACTACCAGTACCTCATAATAAGACAATTTTCTTTACTCAAAATACACTAATCCCGTGGACACCCTTACTGGTCGCTGGCCACTCGGATGAGGGGTGCGGGTTGCGGGGTGCGGGGAGGCCGGTGAGCTGCGTAGCCATAGCTTGGAAAAATGAAGGAATTTTTGGTGAAAATTCAAGGTATATATTTTTTTCTCGTAATGACATCAGAATCGTGTATACTTTCATACCCTAAAGGGATTCTTGACTTTGCATTTACACCCTGTGTACATACATATAAACATTAAATAAAAAATTGAAAAATATTACGAATGAAGAGTTCTGAAAAGGCATGTAGGTACGCGAAAAGATTTTCTCAGCGATTATACGAAGTTTATGTTATGTTACAATAGCAAAGCTTATGAATAAAATAGCATATTTCGGCGAAGCATGACTCTGCCGGTTTAGCACCCTTCCCCTTCCCGGCGCGGCGCGGCGCATTGCCAGCTCAGCGACGCGACGCGGCTCACAACACAATCACCTACACCAAAAAAACGATGTGAGTGAAACTCAAACGCCGAGGGTTCCGTAAAATGCTTACAAGAAAATATCTATATCGATTACAGCTAGTTCTATCTAGCCTAAATAAGTTTCAGTTTTACTTTCAGTTGTAGAAGACATTGAAGTATAATGTACAGTTACAACGTAGTAATAATAGCTCAATTAAAAAAGACAGAAAATAATTCGTGACTGATGATAAAGTATTGTTTTGTGATGGAAACAAACAATGGCATGATTTATATCGCCTTTGGAACGTTGATATCATAATATTATAATAGGAGTGTTTTTATTTCAGTAGAGTAGAGATTGTCAATTTAATTTCATTAGGCTTGTACACCGGGTAAGCAAAATATTATTCTATTTAGTCCGCCATTTAGATTATCAAAACATATTGGACACGCATTTTTTCTTTTGTCAATCAAACAAAAAATGACAGAGATAAAGCGCGTCAAAGTTTGGGAGTGGGGGAAAATGACGTCACTTCTAAGTAAAATTGTACCTAGATGTGACGTCACGTGGAACTTCAGCGGGCTATATGTTCATCATTTTTTGTTTAATTGAAAAAAGAAAAAATACGTGTCCAATATTTTCTGATAATCTAACTGACGGACTAATAATTTTTTTTTAGTCATCATGCCTATTGTACGCAAGTAAAGCCATACAAAAAAAGTACACAACAATGAATCAATTCAACAAAAGATCTCGAAATCGATATATTTTAACTCAGGGATTTATTAATAAATTTATTAAATAGAGCTTTTTGGGATTGAAATAAAACCTTTTACCTAGGTTTGGAAAAGTAAGCTTTAATACAACGTGAAATTTAAGTCATTTTGTTAACGAAAACTGGTGATAGTACTCGTCCATATGAACTACTTTTACTATGGAGCCAACCCTGAAATCGCGAAAAAAATATCAGCTGTTCCATAGAAAAGTTAAATACCTACTCGACCCAAATGTGTGAAACAGCTGATTTTTTTTTTTGCGATTTTATGGTTGGTTTCCTAGTTAAAGTTGTTCATATGGACGAGTACTATCACCAGTTTTCGTTGACAAAATGACTTAAATTTCACGTTGTATATTCCAAATTTTAAGCTCTGAGAAAATTTTCTGTGATAGTCAGACGGACGGACATACGAGCCACATAAAGGTTCGCATTTTAGTATGGTACCCTGAAAACAGGTTGTTTTACTCATAAATAGGTTTTTGCGCCCATTTGGTTCTCCTGGTGAGTTTTTATAAGAGAATTAATTACCTGTGGTGGCTAGCGCAACCCATTTATTGGCATGCTTCTGGTATTTAGTATTACATTATAGTTGACTAATTTATTCTTTAAGGGTGTGCCGACCAAAATAACCAGTCATGGTTAAGTTGATTTAATTAATAAAATTTCATTACTAAAAATAAAAATAAAATATTTAGTATCACAGAAAATGTATGTACACTTTATCCGAAGCAAAAATTCAAAATAATTAATATTTCATAACACAAAACTGTTTAAACTAAGCCCAAAATGTAACAAGGGCGTATTGGCGTTTAAGTCATTTTAACAACTTAACTGTGCAATTTTATCTCAAACTTAATTTCAAACAATCACCAAAGTGTATACTACAATTTGTCCGACTTACATTTTAGAAATATTGCCTGGCAATTTAAATACGATTTATTGCGTTACATTTTTAGTATGGCCGGGCAGCATTTACCACGATAAACTCGACCACGAGAGTACAGAGCGAGGTGTTTAATCGTTGTACGCTCGGCGCAGCCTTAAGTAGGTACTCGTAGATATTAGAGACGTCACGGACATGGATTTATGAACCGAACCGAATATCGAACATTATTCGGTTTTGCACTTGCTGAACTGAATGTTCGGCTGAATTATTCGGTTTACTGGTTTACTTGTCAGTTCTGTAGATCCGGTGAATGACGGTTTGACTCGACGTATATCTAAAATGAGATTTTTTACCACTTTGCGCAGGTTTTTCTCTACAGAATAGTTTATTTAGAATTTCGATATCTTTTATAATATTGGAGATTGACATAATGACAAAATGGTTAGAGTTAATCGCATACTGAAATATCACATTTTTTGTGAATTTAGATGTAAAGTAGCATGTTTTTATTTCTATAGTTCTCTTTCAAATATGTTTTACTAATTGGTAGATTTTTTTGTCATAAAATTGTTCGTGTTTTTGTTCCAGCAAATATTGATTTTTGCAAAAGGGTATGTATTGTTTTTTACAACATTTATTGTGTTTTATCTTTATTCCTATTTTGACTTTTAGTATTTATGTAAAATGTTTGATTAAAATTGTTTTTGCATAGGAATAAGTGTTTTCGATGCAACGGACGCTGTTCACGTAAACCATAATAAAACTTGTTCCTTCGGGCCTTAAAAAACACATGGTTTCTACGTTGTCGTAGTAAATTTTGTAGCACTGATGTTAAAAATATGTATAAAGCAGAACGCCATAGAGAAAAAGAGGTCGATTGCCAAAAAATGTCTTTGACTTGACTTTTGTAAAACTGATTCCTATTTTTATTTTGGTAAATAAATAGTTCAAAAATGTGCTAATCGTTTTGGATAAATAAACCCTGCCATCCTTCATACTTCCAACGATCTAACGAACCTACCTACTTAACATCAAATACGGGAGTTGGTGGGAACCAACCAATTCCCAAAACATGGCGACCGTGACTGTAGCTTCTCCGACCGGAGATAGTGATCAAGGAAGTGAATTGATAGCGATCAAGCAGGAGCGCAAGGTAATCCGAACATTTTTCACCAAGAACGCCAATTTGTTGGAATCCATGATGGCGACACCAACTAGTAATCCGAATGACATAACATCGCAATATATAAAAATTCACGAACTACAAAATCAACTCGTCGACTTAGACAAAGAAATAAGGGTAATTTTGCGAAGCGGCGATGAAGAGAGTCTCGTGAAAGACATGGAGAGCGCGATGGAATATCGAAGTAAGTGGATTAAACTAGATACAGCCTACAAGAGTCGTGGGACAATAAAAACAGTAGACATTTCTACCAAGAAGTCATTCAAGCTTCCTCGGTTAGAATTCATACAATTTGATGGGAATATCAAGAATTGGTTAGCTTTCTGGGGCCAATTCTCGAAGATTGACAAAGATCCCCTCATCGACATAACTGATAAGTATCAGTATCTGCTACAAGCAACAAAAGAGGACTCAGAAGTGCGGAGATTAGTAGAAACCTTTACACCGATAGCATACAAAGAGTGCTTAGAACAGGTTAAAAATAGATATGCACGAGAAGAGTTACTTATTCAAGTCTATGTCAGAGAACTACTGGCAATGGTCAACCAAAACACCACAGCAATCACACCATTGTTTGATAAATTAAGTGCACATCTAAGGGCACTAGAAAGCCTAGGAGTCACAAAAGACAAGTTCGCTGCCTTTCTTCTACCCATGATTGAGAGCGCTATACCGCAAGATATTTTAAAGATCTGGGAGAGAACAAGAAATGAGAAAGGTAACTCTACTATTGAATTATCTGAACTACTAAAGTTCTTGAAAAATGAAGTAGAAAGTGAGCAGAGAATAACAATGGCAAAAACATTAGAACAAGAAAAGACAGTACCTACAATGATTGAACCGACAGCCATCTGTCTTTTGACAAATATGAATGTTAAAAACAATTGCTTATGGTGTGACAAAAATAATCATACAAGTTTGGAATGCTACAAGTTGCAGAAGATGTCCATAGAAGAAAGAAGAGAATGTATAAAGAAGAAGAAAGCTTGCGCAGTGTGTTTAAAGAAAGGGCACCATGCCAAAGTATGCAAAGCATATGTGAAGTGCATTGTATGTGGACGGCGTCATTCAGTTGTGCTTTGTACTGGCAAGAAGGATGAAGCAAATGAGAAGCCTGAAAATATCTCAACAACTGCAGCCAACCTCTCCGCAGCACAAAAGCAGAAGCAAGGTCTGACGCTTCTTCAGACCCTAACTGTCATCATCAGCAACGGTGACAAGCAGGCAACGGTGCGTGCAATGTATGACAATGGGGCGCAGCGCTCGTATATAAAAGAAGATGTCGCACGCCAGCTTGGAATACCAGAAGTCGGTAAAGAAAGCTTATCACATACACTTTTTGGTGGTGTAGAAATGTCTTCGAAACAATATAAGGTATATGAATTAACTGTTGCAAGTGTAGATAAAACATTTTCTTTCCAATTATCAGCATTGGGACAGTCATGCATCTGTTATAGTATTCCTAAATACTCTAAAGACCTCACATACCTACTCACCAAACACAATATTACACTCACAGACAGCAATCAGACTTCTGATGATATAGGGCTGCTTATTGGTGCTGATTATTCAGGTTTGGTTCTAACAGGTGATATGGTCAAACTACAAGACTCATTGGTTGCGATAAAAACCAAGCTTGGGTGGACCTTACAAGGAAAGATTACAGGTTCATCGAGCTCACACATGCAAGCAACTCATGTGGCAATGTTTTGTTCTTCAGAAATTTCTAATTTTTGGTCTTTGGAAACTCTAGGTATCAGAGACCCAATCGAGTCCAAGACTAAGCAGGAGAACGAACTGGAGGTGCTGGCGACATTTGAGGAGAATGTGAAGATCAACAAAGAGGGCCGCTACGAGGTGCATCTGCCATGGAAGGTAGGTCATGATGAATTATTGAACAACTATGATTTAGCCACACGACGTTTAGAGTCTGTAACTAAAAAGTTAGAGACAACCGGGATGTATGAGGCCTATGATAAAGTGTTCACTGACTGGCATGACCAGGGCATTATTCAGGTTGTACGGAACCCCGAAGAGGAACGACAGACCTCGCATTACTTACCTCATAGACCAGTTATCAAGGAGAGTAGTCTCACTACTCCTATACGACCTGTGTTTGACGCTTCAGCGAAAGATAGGCAGGGAAAATCCGTGAACTTATGCCTCGATAAGGGCATTCATTTCCTAGATAAAATACCTAAATTATTGAATGGGTTTAGAAAGGGAGAGATAGGAATTACTGCTGATATAGCAAAAGCGTTCTTACAAATTTCAGTCACACCAGCTGACAGAGATATGTTGAGATTTTTGTGGTGGGACAGAGAAGGTGAAATTATTACTTACCGTCATTGTAGAGTGGTGTTTGGTTTGACATCGAGTCCGTTCTTGCTCTCGGCTACGATTCAACATCATCTGAACCAGGTAAGAGGAGACCTACAAGGATCTGCGGAGTTATTAGCAACTTCATTCTATGTGGACAATTTGCTTACTAGCTTAGACACAGAAGAAGCTGTCCAGAAGTTTGAGGCAGAGGCTAAAGAGATAATGAGTCAGGCAAAGTTTGACCTCAGGCAGTGGGTGATGTCTCCTTTACCCAATCAAAAGTGTGAAGATGTGGTGAATGTATTAGGTCTTGAATGGCAAACTTCAGAAGACCAGCTGAGCTGTAACATGAATGACTTTCCACCACCATGCGAGTTAGGTAAGGTAACCAAAAGAAATTTACTATCAATAACTCAGAGGATTTACGATCAAATAGGGTTTACTTCAGCTGTAACGTTAACGCCGCGATTAATCCTACAAGAAACGTGGCGTCGAAAGCTAGACTGGGATGCAGAGCTACCGAGTGACCTGAAAAAGAAATTTATGAGTTGGTACGAATCATTGCATTTCTTAAGAGACTCTAAAATACCTAGAAGGCTCACTACAAGCCCATTTAACGAAAGCAAATTACAATTACACATGTTTTGCGATGCTAGCAGGGATGGTTATGCAGCATGTGTGTATTTGAGAGCTGAAAATATGGGCAAGGTTTCAGTTAGAATGATTTCAGCAAAATCTCGAATTGCACCTCCTGAAAAAATAACAATTCCACGTTTAGAATTGCTAGCTGCTCTGATTGGATCTAGATTACTAGCAGAAGCACGCAGGGACCTTAAACTAAATTGTGAAGAGCGCTGCTGGACTGATTCAGGAGTAGCATTGTGCTGGATTAAGAGAGAGTTAATATGGAACACTTATGTAGGAAACAGGGTCAAAGAAATAAGAGAAAATACTAACGTAGACAATTGGTTTCACATTCCAGGCACAGCCAATTGGGCAGGCCTAGCTTCACGAGGCTGCGACGCGGCATACTTACACTCTTCTCGCTGGGTAGAGGGTCCATCTTGGTTATCCTTACCGCCAGAGGAATGGCCGAATTCACCCCTTGTCGTAGATGAAATGGAAGCGAATCGTGACCGAAAAAAGTCTGCAATATGTAGTACCAATATCTGCTCAGGCGAAGGTATGACAAGCCAACTTGACTATTTTTCTAAATATACGAAGATTATACGAGAAGTAGCGTGGATATTAAGGTTCGCACACAATGCCCGTCATCTTACGAAGATACAGGGAGAGCTAAGCTATGAAGAGTATGAAGAAAGTGAAAAGAGAATCATAAAGATAATACAGACAGAAAACAGAGACTACATAGAAAAGAGAGTCCAAGGTCTTACACACTTTTATGATGAAAAAGATATATTAAGAATAAAAACAAAACTTTTACTTACCGACATTCCAGAGAGTACGAAGTATCCGGCTGTAGTTCCAGCGACGAGTTTTATTACACGAAGATTAGTGGAGCAGCGTCACGCCCAACTACAACACGCAGGCCTGAACACGGTGATGGCAGACTTACGCAGCAAGTATTGGATAATAGGCGCGAGACAACTGGTAAAATCGATTATATCACGTTGTAACGTATGCAAGCGTCATAGAGCTAAACCGATACAAGCGCCTACGGCGCCACTACCCATCGAACGTACACAGTGTTCTGCTCCATTTGAAATCACAGGAGTTGACCTGGCTGGCCCGCTATATTTACGTGACGGAAGAAAATGCTGGATTGTACTGTACACTTGCGCAGTATACCGAGCTTTACATCTGGAACTGACTCAGTCACTTTCGACCGAAGCATTTTTAATGACCCTGCGCCGCTTCATAGCACGTCGTGGTCGAGTAAATGTGATGATGAGTGACAACGGTACCAATTTTATTGGTACAAAGAACTTCCTTTCTGAGTTAGACTGGGAGGAGATTCAGAGAGTATCCACGATCCAGCGCATCAAATGGAAACTGAATGCACCGAAGGCTGCTTGGTGGGGTGGTTTTTGGGAACGATTAATCAGAATATTAAAGGATCTCTTGAAAAGGGTACTAGGAAAATCGTCAGTCACCTATGAAGAATTAGAAACGATTCTCTGTGACTATGAAGCCACACTGAATGGACGTCCTTTGACTTACATCGAAGATGATAAAACT
Source organism: Ypsolopha scabrella (assembly GCA_910592155.1). Classification (NCBI taxonomy): domain Eukaryota; kingdom Metazoa; phylum Arthropoda; class Insecta; order Lepidoptera; family Ypsolophidae; genus Ypsolopha; species Ypsolopha scabrella. Next base: position 10,271,639 of record OU342981.1, on the reverse strand, counting down.
CATTCACTGGAGCCATTAAAACCATCACATTTTGTACAACCTATTAGCCAAACAGATGTCACAGACATAGACGAAATAGACGCGAAAAGTCTAAACAAGAGATTACGTTATATACAGAAGTTAAGAGAAGATTTCAGACAAAGATTTAAGACCGAGTATCTGACTAATTTAGTACAGAAAGGAAAGGAGAGGAAAGACGAATTAAAATTAGGTGAAGTGGTCTTAATTGAAACTGAAGACAAGAGAATTAAGTGGCCGATAGGTATCGTTGTAGATATAATTTCAGGTCGAGATCGCGTTGAGAGAACGGCGCGGGTGAAAACTTCATCAGGATATAAGGTACGTCCTTTCCAACGATTGTATAAACTTGAAGTTTCCGACCCTGACGTCGAGTTTCCTCAGGAAAATGTTGGTCGTGTGGAGAAGATTACTCAGGTAACTAGGAGAACGACAGTTACTTCGCCTATGCAGGTAGAGCGGGAAAATGAAAACCCTGTGGAGCAGACAACCCGTTCAGGACGTGTTTCTAAAATGCCAAGTAGGTATCTGTTGTAATTTGTTCATTTTTACTTACTCAAACACATACCTACCGTACTCAAAAGCACGTGCATTTACTTAAAAACACAATTTTGATTAAAAACTTACTTGTTAATTTAACTCGTTACATTACTGTCTCACTTTTGAAAAGAAATATATAAATAACAAGTGTATGCATCTGAAATAAATATAATATTACTATTTAACTAAATTTAGTTGATAAAATGGTAGAACGTGATTCTAAATTCACGATATATCTTAGATTTAAAACAAACGTTGTTATTAAAGGAGCGATTAAGAGTTAAAAGAATTATGAGTATGACCTATTGTATTTAAAATGCTATGATATCATAATATTGTTTTTTGTGCCTATATCATTCTTCTCGGGTGTAGAGGATGTTAAAAATATGTATAAAGCAGAACGCCATAGAGAAAAAGAGGTCGATTGCCAAAAAATGTCTTTGACTTGACTTTTGTAAAACTGATTCCTATTTTTATTTTGGTAAATAAATAGTTCAAAAATGTGCTAATCGTTTTGGATAAATAAACCCTGCCATCCTTCATACTTCCAACGTTCTAACGAACCTACCTACTTAACATCAAATACGGGAGTTGGTGGGAACCAACCAATTCCCAAAAACTGACTACTACATGTGCATAAGCCCTTGTTATTTTTTTCAGCTACTTTAGTGGAATTTTCTTTTACTTTTCCTATTGTAGCGAGCGATCAACATGTAAAAGGTTAACGTTGACTGTTCTATTGTAAATATCCTAATAAACAAATCGGACAATTCAAATACGAAGTAACGAAAAAAAATCGTACAAGACGAAGTTTTATCTTTACTTCTGGAGGCCAAACTTACAAAAGTATTTGCTTGTCAGGAACTTTGTGACTTTAAAAGCTTCTAAAAAAATGTTTCCCTTCGTACCAAAAAATACAAAAAGCAAAAACAAAACCACAAACAATTATGTATTAAAGCTATTAGATGCAATCAAAAAATATCCCACGAAGCGACAAATACAGATCTGTCAAATATATTTATAGGTACTTCTTAGCAATTCCGATCCTTTCTTAACAGGACTAAGAAAATAACCCAGTAGAAAAAAAAAACCAGGTGGCCCACCATTGCCTGGGACCGATGGATGGCGGTATATCCATCCCCAATTGGAAATCAGACTGGTGACGGGCAGCGGCGTCACTAGTGCAAGGGTTTCAGCACCGCGCTCACCAACCCGCCTGCCCAGCGTGTGTGAGTATGGACATTTCTTCCAGGAGGACCATCAAGAGTGGCGAAATCCTGGAAAGGCCTATGTCCAGCAGTGGACGAAACAGGCTGATGGATCGACGGATGTTAGAAATAAATATATTGATGTAGTAGTTAAATATGATGTACCATGTGTTTAACCCTTAAATGCATGATTTTTTCTTTTTGCATGAAACTGAAATATATGCTAGCAAAATAATCAAATGTAAAGGACAAAATAATGAAAAATATATTTTCATATATTCAGGGTATATTTTCTAAGCAAAATATATATATATTTTTTAATTAACTTAAGTATATACTTAAATATTTTTTTCTTTTGCTTTTTTTTTTGGATCTAAGGTCATACCTGAATAAACTTTTAAAAATTGGTATTATTCCAGAAAAAATCAAATATTTTACGTTTTTTTTCCAAGAGGTCTCATTACACAAAAACAACACCAAATGAAGTTTCAAAAAATCATATAAAATCAAGAAATAAAGTTTGAATCAAATGCATTGCTCCGCGTCTCTTATACATACTAATACCAATTATTTTGAGGTATCATTTAAAATATTTATTTATTTAATTAAATACTGGTATGTTGCCAATTGGCAACATAATGCATTTAAGGGTTAAAGATGTTAATAATCTTAAGTTCATATTGAGTAACTACATTAATTACATATTGCTTTAATATGCTTACAAAATTAATGAAACATTTGACGTATTTTTTAAATAAAAATAAAGATGATTTTGTAATATGCATTTACTTTGATACTTTCAACAATAAATATTTAAAGTTCCAAAATGTACTATATGTTTGTGTAGATATTGATCAATTTAATAAAGTATAATAACCTGAACAAATACGTATCAACTGTGCTGTGGGTCTAACATAGTTTAAATATTCGGTACTTTAACCGAACATTGGGCCGAATAACGAACATACTAAGCCGAACATGCCGAATACGAATAATTTTATTTAATAATATTTACGAATATTCGGCGACATCTCTAGTTGGCATTTATTCATAACGTAAATATTTGTCCAATATATTTTTGGAAGCGTAGTGAAAATCCAAGAAAAGTATATGTAATTTGAATTTATTTCTCAACTTAGTCACCTCCTAAGCTTATATAACTTGAATAACGTCTCGAAAATTGGTTCATTCTGTTTGAAAAAAGGCTTGATCTTGTCTCTCGAAAAAAGCCTCCTAGGCGCCGGCGTACATAACATCTTCGTCTCCGCCGAATTTTATAAGTAGGTACCACGCAAGTGGTTTTTCAAATTCGAAAACGAATAAAAATCACATCTTTTCCATACCTTCCTTTGACTATTCGTCTCAGGGTCAAAAAATCGTCTACCCACGTCCAAGGGCGGATCCCAGGCAGATCCAGAGTGGGGAGCACAGGGGCACAGCACTCCCCCCAGAATAAGGAGCTAGGCTAGGATTAAGGGTTGGCTTTAGATACCATCTACCTTAATTCGGAGTACTTAACAATGCATTTGGGTTTAGGGGCCCAAACTATGATTCACAATGATATATTTTTTTGCCGGATACGCTTTTTTAATTTTTTCGACTTTTTCGGAAACGCACTGAAAATCTGTTTTACCGATTACAAATTCGCCATTTTTATTACTCTAGTGATGCGAATGTCGTTCCGTTACGGTGTATGTGATTTATGGTTACGGGTTATTTTGATGTTTTTGGGTAAAATAACAATAATTCTTTTTATACTTAATTTGGGTGAATGGAAGGGTCTTTATTAGAATCATAGAAAAAAAAAACTTTCACCAAAAGTAAAAAACAGGTGCGACGACGAGCGAAGCGAGGAGGGGTGTGTTAGGTTGACATGTAAGATAATATAAGGAGCCGAGCGAAGCGGAGCGGAGCGAGGCGACGACGTCCCTAGTTTTAACAGTATCGCAAATATGGATTTTCAACGATTTTTCAAAGTTCGATAAAAGAAAACCACGTGTCTCCGGCAAGAAAAAGCGGTACAGGGGGGGCTCTCCTCCACCCTTACCCCCTCCCAAACCCCTTAAATCAGGTAGATTGTATCTAAAAATTTACCGAGATTAATACCATTAATAATAGTTATTTCTTTTTGTGTACTTAAGTAGAAACAACCTGCAAGTGTCACAATAAATTATTTGAATGGCACGGAACCCTCAGGGCGCGGGCGCGACTCCTACTTGCACTTATCTAGTTTTTTCGCGAGTTTCCCATGAAAACGTTTGGTGTTAAATTAATGTATTTTTATTTTCTTAATATTATTGCTATACGCTCAAATTGATTAGTATGGCCTTGATATCAGTTAATACCCATTTTTATGCTTTGGTGTTATTGCAGCATTTTTGCCGTCCTGCTAGGACTAAAAGATATAGTACAATCCCGACGCTACGTATCTACTTAGTTTAGGTTATAGTGGACCGCCGATATCAACCTTACGTTATAAAAGGAGGCCCTCTGTAACTGATATGAATACATGTTTAACATGAATCAATGTAAATAAAGTATCATATTTGACGAAATTTTTCTTTGTTACAAAAATGAATAACGTAGCAAACCAACTTCCTCACAATGAAATTACAAAAGAGATGTTACTTCTAAATGCTAAGCAACTACCTAGGTTAAATAATTGTAAAACACTTTAAGAATTATCAGTTTCTGTAATGTGTTTATTTAATAACCTGTTCCCATGGGTTGAGATTTCATTTAGAGAATGACTGTTCAATCAACGTTTTCAGGATACTATAGACTAGACGCTTTCTCGAGTCCCAGTAATACTAGCATTTTTGAATGATGTTTTTATCCAGCCTGCATTGACTTACAGATCTTTAGTCGTTACCAGCCTACTATTACAGTGCGTGAAGGTGACTTTAGCAAAATATTGAGCGATTTTGCACACTCATTATTAATAAAAAATATATATTTATCAAGAACAGTAATGCAATGCAAGGAACGCAGTTTATCAGATAAAACGGATTAATTCTAAACGAAAACACTTATTAAATAAATAAATAAGAGTTATATTTTTGTTTATCGAATCGATGACAAGTCGATAGCAAGTTCATACTTGTACAGGATCAAGATCTTTGAACCGAATTGAGGTCAAAATATTGTCCCACATCGGATTTTATACAGAGATTTCGATCAACTGTAGATAATATTATGTACTATCTGTTTGTGCATAATAACGTGTGTTTTTTTTAGAGGTATAGAACTTTGAAATGGAATAAAACAAAGATGATTTTTTTTTATTGATATGAAATTTATTTTATTCGAAAGACAATCTTCTGGCATTATAATTTAAATATGACTTCTGGCATATGTCCGCCACGGCTGGCTCGGACGAAGTCTAATCTGGAGGTCCAATTTTCGATGACTTTTTCCAACATTTGTGGCCGTATATCGGCAATAACTCGCCGAGTGTTGTCCTCCAAGTGGTCCTCCAAGTAGACTTTTTTCGTTCATCAATTGAACAACCATGATGTGCAGGAGTTGTGGTTTCAACAAGACGGCGCAACATGTCACACAGCTCGTGCCATAATTAATTTATTGAAGGAAACGTTTGGTAACCGCATAGTTTCACGTTTCGGACCCGTGAATTGGCCTCCAAGATCGTGCGATTTAACGCCACTTGACTATTTTCTGTGGGTATATGTGAAGTCGCAAGTCTACGCCGAATAAGCCCAAAACGATTGACCACTTGCAGGACAACATTCGGCGAGTTATTGCCGATATACGGCCACAAATGTTGGAAAAAGTCATCGAAAATTGGACCTCCAGATTAGACTACGTCCGAGCCAGCCGTGGCGGACATATGCCAGAAGTCATATTTAAATTATAATGCCAGAAGATTGTCTTTCGAATAAAATAAATTTCATATCAATAAAAAAAAATCATCTTTGTTTTATTCCATTTCAAAGTTCTATACCTCTAAAAAACACACGTTATTATGCACAAACAGATAGTACATAATATTATCTAAGGATGACCAGATATTTGAAAGTATAATGGTGGCTAAAAAGGGGGTAACATTGGTGGCTTTTGGAAGACAGGCATGAGTATATGTATGTATGAGAACTCAAGCGACTTGACTACTCAGCGTTACCTGAAGTAGATATGACATATTCATTTACTATAGTGAATTGTACACATTTTTAAGAACTGTGCTGTCTGTATTCATTGGTTCTGTATTCTTAGTACCAGACCATAAAACCATTGCTGCCAAGTCACCATCCTAAGACTCAGCTCGGGTAGAATTATGCAAGAAATGTTTTAACATTGATAGGTTCAGTCAATACTGTCTTCACCATAAGGGCACACGGGGCCCGTGCCCAGGGCCCCCATTCTCAGAAGGCCCCGAAGGACCGACAATTTCTCTCACACATTTACTCTCAAAACATTTAGTGGAGAGCGGTCATTTGAGAATAAAAAACGAATTGCGAACAACAATGTCACCGGAACGACTGAGTAATTTGTCAATTATGTGCATGGAAAGTGATATCCTTCAAAAAATTGACTTTAAGGATATAATAGAAGATTTTTCTCAACAGAAATCCCGAAAGAAACCGTAATCGAAATTAATCGTAACAAAACACCAGCAGCATTCTAATATCATTAATGACATATTATATCATACTGTATTTGATTACTTATAATAAATGGTCATGCTTAGTAAAAAAATGATATTATAATTCGCTTTTTTTACTTTCCAAAAGGGCCCCAAATTCTTGTGTGCCAAAGGGCCCCAGCCTAGTTTAAGACGGCCATGGGTTCAGTGTTCAATGTTCGTACGGACGTGATCCATCCACAAATTTCCAAACGTGAAGAATGATATCCTCTATCTTTGGACAATATGTTGCAAGTGACGTTAGAGGTCTGCCTGCAAAAATAGCTTTTCCCTCCGTAGGACTAGTATAAAAAGTATTCCTGTCGATTCATTTAGGTAACTCAGGACTTTGGAGACCGGAAACGTCGCGTCGGAAGAAACACCCACACTAGCCGACAATTCCATGGAATACAAAGTATTATGAGGAAAGACCTACAGGTCTCTCATAAGATGTGAGTTGTGTTAAAGACAAACGGGTATATCATTGGGGTTTCTCATTTTTAAAGTAACATTTTAAACATTTTTATAAGGTGCCATTGGTCTGTGATTGTTTGACAGTGACACGGATTTTTACAAATGTAATATTTAAAAGGTTATTTTCAGAGGTAATAAATTGTATCTCGTTCCTTTCGTAAATAAACGGCGCAATTATGTTTTCATTTTATTAGGATCGAGCTGTGGTTCAGTAATTTGAGCATAAATCTGAAGTGAAGAGCACATTAGCATAGTAAAAATAGAATAGTAGAACAACTCCCGTGCCGTGCAAGGCGTAAATGCCTACTGCTGCAGGGATGTCAATTTATTTTGCGGCGATGCGATGAACGGCACGCGGTCACAAAATACCTATCTGTTTTGTAGCGCGGCGTACGTAACTGCGACTGTGGAGCGCAACCGACCCTAGTCACACCGCCAGAAACCGTCTGAGATATTGTCGTTGTGTGCGTGTTGTGGTTCTCTGTGAAGATAGCTTCCTAGTCTGTTTTTACCATGACATTATCATCTCCATCTGATTGCAGTGTAGATTTTATTTAACCAAGGCCCGAAAAAGCCAGATCATTTGTGTCCTTCAGACTTGACCTGAGACTTCTTTTCATACAGAGACAAAACAGACGTTTTTAACTTTACCCTAAACCTTAATACTACTTTGGTATTGTTATTTCGGTATGATCGCAAAGCTACTGTTAATTTAAACGAATTATTAAGTTATCGTCCCCGCTTAGAGGTATTCATAGAATTCCCTGAATTTTAAATTTGTTTATGATTATAGACAGGAGTTTTAAAAGGATTATAAATTTCATTTGGATAAACTTAGACTAGACAATTTCTGATGCCCTCATTTCTATCCGTTGTGGGCAAAAGAACAGCTCGTATGCTGGCATCACCCCGCGAAGGTAGATTGTTACAAGGGTGCATGTAGATGCAATCCCGTATCATGATAGTCATATTGGGTTCCACGCAATGGAACTGTTAGTTTCTGTGCAGATCACCCCGCGAGGGTGGATTGTTATAACAGTTATAAGGATACATGTGGTTGCAATCTCGTATCATGATAGTCATAATGAGGTAACTGGTATTCTGGCATTACCCCGCAAGGGTAGATTGTTACAAGGGTGCATGTAGATGCAATCCCGTATCATGATAACCATATTGAGTTCCACGCAATGGAACTGTTAGTTTCTGTGCAGATCACCCCGCGAGGGTGGATTGTTATAACAGTTATAAGGATACATGTGGTTGCAATCTCGTATCATGATAGTCATAATGAGGTAACTGGTATTCTGGCATTACCCCGCAAGGGTAGATTGTTACAAGGGTGCATGTGCATGCAATCCCGTATCATGATAACCATATTGAGTTCCACGCAATGGAACTGTTAGTTTCTGTGCAGATCACCCCGCGAGGGTGGATTGTTATAACAGTTATAAGGATACATGTGGTTGCAATCTCGTATCATGATAGTCATAATGAGGTAACTGGTATTCCGGCATTACCCCGCAAGGGTAGATTGTTACAAGGGTGCATGTAGATGCAATCCCGTATCATGATAGTCATATTGGGTTCCACGCAATGGAACTGTTAGTTTCTGTGCAGATCACCCCGCGAGGGTGGATTGTTATAACAGTTATAAGGATACATGTGGTTGCAATCTCGTATCATGATAGTCATAATGAGGTAACTGGTATTCTGGCATTACCCCGCAAGGGTAGATTGTTACAAGGGTGCATGTGCATGCAATCCCGTATCATGATAACCATATTGAGTTCCACGCAATGGAACTGTTAGTTTCTGTGCAGATCACCCCGCGAGGGTGGATTGTTATAACAGTTATAAGGATACATGTGGTTGCAATCTCGTATCATGATAGTCATAATGAGGTAACTGGTATTCTGGCATTACCCCGCAAGGGTAGATTGTTACAAGGGTGCATGTGCATGCAATCCCGTATCATGATAACCATATTGAGTTCCACGCAATGGAACTGTTAGTTTCTGTGCAGATCACCCCGCGAGGGTGGATTGTTATAACAGTTATAAGGATACATGTGGTTGCAATCTCGTATCATGATAGTCATAATGAGGTAACTGGTATTCTGGCATTACCCCGCAAGGGTAGATTGTTACAAGGGTGCATGTGCATGCAATCCCGTATCATGATAACCATATTGAGTTCCACGCAATGGAACTGTTAGTTTCTGTGCAGATCACCCCGCGAGGGTGGATTGTTATAACAGTTATAAGGATACATGTGGTTGCAATCTCGTATCATGATAGTCATAATGAGGTAACTGGTATTCTGGCATTACCCCGCAAGGGTAGATTGTTACAAGGGTGCATGTAGATGCAATCCCGTATCATGATAGTCATATTGGGTTCCACGCAATGGAACTGTTAGTTTCTGTGCAGATCACCCCGCGAGGGTGGATTGTTATAACAGTTATAAGGATACATGTGGTTGCAATCTCGTATCATGATAGTCATAATGAGGTAACTGGTATTCTGGCATTACCCCGCAAGGGTAGATTGTTACAAGGGTGCATGTAGATGCAATCCCGTATCATGATAGTCATATTGGGTTCCACGCAATGGAACTGTTAGTTTCTGTGCAGATCACCCCGCGAGGGTGGATTGTTATAACAGTTATAAGGATACATGTGGTTGCAATCTCGTATCATGATAGTCATAATGAGGTAACTGGTATTCTGGCATTACCCCGCAAGGGTAGATTGTTACAAGGGTGCATGTAGATGCAATCCCGTATCATGATAGTCATATTGGGTTCCACGCAATGGAACTGTTAGTTTCTGTGCAGATCACCCCGCGAGGGTGGATTGTTATAACAGTTATAAGGATACATGTGGTTGCAATCTCGTATCATGATAGTCATAATGAGGTAACTGGTATTCTGGCATTACCCCGCAAGGGTAGATTGTTACAAGGGTGCATGTAGATGCAATCCCGTATCATGATAACCATATTGAGTTCCACGCAATGGAACTGTTAGTTTCTGTGCAGATCACCCCGCGAGGGTGGATTGTTATAACAGTTATAAGGATACATGTGGTTGCAATCTCGTATCATGATAGTCATAATGAGGTAACTGGTATTCTGGCATTACCCCGCAAGGGTAGATTGTTACAAGGGTGCATGTGCATGCAATCCCGTATCATGATAACCATATTGAGTTCCACGCAATGGAACTGTTAGTTTCTGTGCAGATCACCCCGCGAGGGTGGATTGTTATAACAGTTATAAGGATACATGTGGTTGCAATCTCGTATCATGATAGTCATAATGAGGTAACTGGTATTCTGGCATTACCCCGCAAGGGTAGATTGTTACAAGGGTGCATGTAGATGCAATCCCGTATCATGATAGTCATATTGGGTTCCACGCAATGGAACTGTTAGTTTCTGTGCAGATCACCCCGCGAGGGTGGATTGTTATAACAGTTATAAGGATACATGTGGTTGCAATCTCGTATCATGATAGTCATAATGAGGTAACTGGTATTCTGGCATTACCCCGCAAGGGTAGATTGTTACAAGGGTGCATGTAGATGCAATCCCGTATCATGATAACCATATTGAGTTCCACGCAATGGAACTGTTAGTTTCTGTGCAGATCACCCCGCGAGGGTGGATTGTTATAACAGTTATAAGGATACATGTGGTTGCAATCTCGTATCATGATAGTCATAATGAGGTAACTGGTATTCTGGCATTACCCCGCAAGGGTAGATTGTTACAAGGGTGCATGTGCATGCAATCCCGTATCATGATAACCATATTGAGTTCCACGCAATGGAACTGTTAGTTTCTGTGCAGATCACCCCGCGAGGGTGGATTGTTATAACAGTTATAAGGATACATGTGGTTGCAATCTCGTATCATGATAGTCATAATGAGGTAACTGGTATTCTGGCATTACCCCGCAAGGGTAGATTGTTACAAGGGTGCATGTAGATGCAATCCCGTATCATGATAGTCATATTGGGTTCCACGCAATGGAACTGTTAGTTTCTGTGCAGATCACCCCGCGAGGGTGGATTGTTATAACAGTTATAAGGATACATGTGGTTGCAATCTCGTATCATGATAGTCATAATGAGGTAACTGGTATTCTGGCATTACCCCGCAAGGGTAGATTGTTACAAGGGTGCATGTGCATGCAATCCCGTATCATGATAACCATATTGAGTTCCACGCAATGGAACTGTTAGTTTCTGTGCAGATCACCCCGCGAGGGTGGATTGTTATAACAGTTATAAGGATACATGTGGTTGCAATCTCGTATCATGATAGTCATAATGAGGTAACTGGTATTCTGGCATTACCCCGCAAGGGTAGATTGTTACAAGGGTGCATGTAGATGCAATCCCGTATCATGATAGTCATATTGGGTTCCACGCAATGGAACTGTTAGTTTCTGTGCAGATCACCCCGCGAGGGTGGATTGTTATAACAGTTATAAGGATACATGTGGTTGCAATCTCGTATCATGATAGTCATAATGAGGTAACTGGTATTCTGGCATTACCCCGCAAGGGTAGATTGTTACAAGGGTGCATGTAGATGCAATCCCGTATCATGATAGTCATATTGGGTTCCACGCAATGGAACTGTTAGTTTCTGTGCAGATCACCCCGCGAGGGTGGATTGTTATAACAGTTATAAGGATACATGTGGTTGCAATCTCGTATCATGATAGTCATAATGAGGTAACTGGTATTCTGGCATTACCCCGCAAGGGTAGATTGTTACAAGGGTGCATGTGCATGCAATCCCGTATCATGATAACCATATTGAGTTCCACGCAATGGAACTGTTAGTTTCTGTGCAGATCACCCCGCGAGGGTGGATTGTTATAACAGTTATAAGGATACATGTGGTTGCAATCTCGTATCATGATAGTCATAATGAGGTAACTGGTATTCTGGCATTACCCCGCAAGGGTAGATTGTTACAAGGGTGCATGTAGATGCAATCCCGTATCATGATAGTCATATTGGGTTCCACGCAATGGAACTGTTAGTTTCTGTGCAGATCACCCCGCGAGGGTGGATTGTTATAACAGTTATAAGGATACATGTGGTTGCAATCTCGTATCATGATAGTCATAATGAGGTAACTGGTATTCTGGCATTACCCCGCAAGGGTAGATTGTTACAAGGGTGCATGTAGATGCAATCCCGTATCATGATAGTCATATTGGGTTCCACGCAATGGAACTGTTAGTTTCTGTGCAGATCACCCCGCGAGGGTGGATTGTTATAACAGTTATAAGGATACATGTGGTTGCAATCTCGTATCATGATAGTCATAATGAGGTAACTGGTATTCTGGCATTACCCCGCAAGGGTAGATTGTTACAAGGGTGCATGTAGATGCAATCCCGTATCATGATAGTCATATTGGGTTCCACGCAATGGAACTGTTAGTTTCTGTGCAGATCACCCCGCGAGGGTGGATTGTTATAACAGTTATAAGGATACATGTGGTTGCAATCTCGTATCATGATAGTCATAATGAGGTAACTGGTATTCTGGCATTACCCCGCAAGGGTAGATTGTTACAAGGGTGCATGTGCATGCAATCCCGTATCATGATAACCATATTGAGTTCCACGCAATGGAACTGTTAGTTTCTGTGCAGATCACCCCGCGAGGGTGGATTGTTATAACAGTTATAAGGATACATGTGGTTGCAATCTCGTATCATGATAGTCATAATGAGGTAACTGGTATTCTGGCATTACCCCGCAAGGGTAGATTGTTACAAGGGTGCATGTGCATGCAATCCCGTATCATGATAACCATATTGAGTTCCACGCAATGGAACTGTTAGTTTCTGTGCAGATCACCCCGCGAGGGTGGATTGTTATAACAGTTATAAGGATACATGTGGTTGCAATCTCGTATCATGATAGTCATAATGAGGTAACTGGTATTCTGGCATTACCCCGCAAGGGTAGATTGTTACAAGGGTGCATGTGCATGCAATCCCGTATCATGATAACCATATTGAGTTCCACGCAATGGAACTGTTAGTTTCTGTGCAGATCACCCCGCGAGGGTGGATTGTTATAACAGTTATAAGGATACATGTGGTTGCAATCTCGTATCATGATAGTCATAATGAGGTAACTGGTATTCTGGCATTACCCCGCAAGGGTAGATTGTTACAAGGGTGCATGTAGATGCAATCCCGTATCATGATAGTCATATTGGGTTCCACGCAATGGAACTGTTAGTTTCTGTGCAGATCACCCCGCGAGGGTGGATTGTTATAACAGTTATAAGGATACATGTGGTTGCAATCTCGTATCATGATAGTCATAATGAGGTAACTGGTATTCTGGCATTACCCCGCAAGGGTAGATTGTTACAAGGGTGCATGTGCATGCAATCCCGTATCATGATAACCATATTGAGTTCCACGCAATGGAACTGTTAGTTTCTGTGCAGATCACCCCGCGAGGGTGGATTGTTATAACAGTTATAAGGATACATGTGGTTGCAATCTCGTATCATGATAGTCATAATGAGGTAACTGGTATTCTGGCATTACCCCGCAAGGGTAGATTGTTACAAGGGTGCATGTAGATGCAATCCCGTATCATGATAGTCATATTGGGTTCCACGCAATGGAACTGTTAGTTTCTGTGCAGATCACCCCGCGAGGGTGGATTGTTATAACAGTTATAAGGATACATGTGGTTGCAATCTCGTATCATGATAGTCATAATGAGGTAACTGGTATTCTGGCATTACCCCGCAAGGGTAGATTGTTACAAGGGTGCATGTAGATGCAATCCCGTATCATGATAGTCATATTGGGTTCCACGCAATGGAACTGTTAGTTTCTGTGCAGATCACCCCGCGAGGGTGGATTGTTATAACAGTTATAAGGATACATGTGGTTGCAATCTCGTATCATGATAGTCATAATGAGGTAACTGGTATTCTGGCATTACCCCGCAAGGGTAGATTGTTACAAGGGTGCATGTGCATGCAATCCCGTATCATGATAACCATATTGAGTTCCACGCAATGGAACTGTTAGTTTCTGTGCAGATCACCCCGCGAGGGTGGATTGTTATAACAGTTATAAGGATACATGTGGTTGCAATCTCGTATCATGATAGTCATAATGAGGTAACTGGTATTCTGGCATTACCCCGCAAGGGTAGATTGTTACAAGGGTGCATGTGCATGCAATCCCGTATCATGATAACCATATTGAGTTCCACGCGATGGAACTGATGGTTTCTGTGCACATTGCCCCGCGAAAGATGGCGAATAGCCGATTGATAGGTATATAAATAGCTCATGTAAAAATGACTTTTTTGAGGGCCAAAAAGCTTTGCAAAACTGATCAGATTTTTTGGGTATAGTGATAAAAGGACCAGAGATAAAACGTGTGACGTCAAAGGGGTTTGCTTGTTATGGATATTAATACTTCTGGCTCTGTGTTCGCAGACTAATAAATAGTAAGAGAACCGCAGATAATTAAGAAAATCACTATTTTCGAATAACGGTTGTAGTGTAGATAAAGGGGTACTATCGGGAAAAAAGACCGAGAAAGGCCCAGAAATTCTTCAGTGCAGAAGCGAGCTGGTAGGTTAGGTTAGAATATTAAGTATGGCGAGTCACGGAACAATTCTTTAGCGCAGAAGATTGTGTCCTCTTAAACAACATATTTATTGACACAAATAATAAAGGGGTACAGCTGGGTGGACGATGCTTAATCAATAACGGCAATGATCGCTCACGATCGTCACGAACAGGAACATTCGTGACGCACAGGAAAATTCGTGACATACAGGAAAATTGTTCTTGACTCTAATGTACTTTGACCGGAATTACTCATCAACCATCCTGCTCAAACTATCATCAAAATTAATATACATGTACAGTCAGCAAGGTTATCGCCCGACCACCCCAAAGGCCAGTTTTGTGTGCAGTAGCTTGCAGCAAATTCTGCTAGGCCCCACTCTGCTAGTTTTTGTCAACCAATATTCTGACTAATAGTCTGATTAAAGTGACTGATGGACCCGAAATGCCATAAAAAAGTGTCTCTCACAAACTCTCATCTTCTACACTATTATATAAAGAGGAAAGATACAACAGCAGACCTTTCGAGTTTGGGCTTACTGCTTGGTATTTATTAGCACTTTGGTATAACATGGTGACCAGGGTCTGATGATAGAACTGGAAGATGGGTACGGGATCTCCTCAACGGACAACAGCAAACCCTTCGAGTTTGGGCTAATTTGATTGGTATTTATTAGCACTTTGGTAAAACATGGTAACCAGGGTATGATGATAGGACTGGAAGATGGGTACGGGATCTCCTCAACGAACAAAAGTAGACCCTTCGAGTTTGGACTTATTTGATTGGTCTTTACTAGCGCCTTGGTTAAATATGCTGTCCGTTGCATAAAGTCGTTAAAAAATCATATTCTTTTGTTTTCCTTATTTTCACGAAAATCTCTTCGACGCGGGCGGAGCCGCGGGCAAAAGCTAGTTGGTAAATAAAATAGAAACCACGTTTTGAAACTGGTCAGGTGCGATCCCCGCAAACAGTACTAGGCTCAATAAAAAAAACACAAATTGACAAATTCCCTCCTGAAATGATTATTTCTGTTTCAACCAATGAAATACGTAACACCAATGGTTTCAGCACATAGTAATGCACCATTCAATGTGAAATATGAATTTGTGTTCCGAAATTCGAAGCTAAGTTTGACATCATTTGTAGCGTTTTGTTGTTTGTACAACTCTCCACCGATCCCAGCGCATACCATGCTTCGTCCTGGCAAGTAGTGTAAGTATTATTAGAAATAACAATAAGTTTGCGTAACTCACCCATCTCCTTAATAAGCTTGTCAGTCATGTGATCAGAATAACGGACTGGCTTGTTGTGGGATCGCTTTTGCTTAGCGCCAGATGACGAGCTCGAAGAGTTATTGCTCGTTGACCAGCTGCTACTTCGACTTCGTTTACAAAACTGTCCACTCGGAGTGTTGGCTACGGCTGACGTTGGTTCACCAGCCGGAGCTTTCTTTTGGACATAAAACTTTTCAAAGGAACTAATCTTTTACTGACACTAAATACTAAGTGCTTATCTGTCCATGTAATTAAGTAATAAAATTAATTTGTAAATACTAAAATTGTTTTGCAAAATGAGCACTCAGTCCACGAAGTGCTGCGGACACTGCTTCTTCAACGGGAAACTTTACGCCAAAATGTGGCACCGCCTATTTTACCACAAATATAAAATGGCGCGCCCCACCAGGTGGCGCCACTGCACTGGAACACGTGGCCCGCCACGTGGCTTTAGCACACGCTAAAGTACGAGATTTCATAGAAATTCATCGGGAAACGGAAATGCTCTCTCAATATAAAGCTTATAGTGAGTGTCAAGTATTTCAATAAAGTATTCATTCTCATTCCTAGTTTGTAGGGCGTCCGGGGAGGGTCAGAGCGGGATTTTCAATACTGTCTGCGTTTCAAATTTTCCGCGCTATCCACCCAGCATTTCTGTTTTTAGAACTGATAAAGCCTAGAATTTCCTTTACTTAATTTTTAGATTCTATTGTTCCCAAAGTTTAAGGTATCTTGCTTTATAAATTAATAATAACAATTTATACTTATTTTATTTTAGTTGTAAGGTAAGAAAATAATAGACATATATGTTCAGAGTTAACGCTTGAAAATTCGGGGTTTTCGTACCCCAAATTCAAGTTGCTAACCTACGTGTAACCAACTATTTAGTCAGCAGCGCTTTTTCTCCCGACTTGATTCACCAATATTTAAATTTAAAACGGACAACTCATTTTTATTAAAATGAAAATAAATATAGTCTGCGTTAGAAGCTTTTTATATTAAAGCTTCAAATATGTATATATTTTTATTCGTGAAAGAATTTTAGAATCTGTTCAGAAGTTCCATTAAGTACAAAATACAAACAAACAAAATTCATGTAGAGAGATGATGTAGAGAGACTTAATGTATGGGAATTTTATTTTGCGTTTGCTGGATGTTTTAATACCTTGACCTCCTAGTAACAAATTATGTTCCTCATCATGTCTACCTAAAAGTATTGTCGTTGTGTTTATGGTTTTTTTAGGGTACCTATAAAGTTATTCAGGGTATTTTTAAGGATAAAGTTCTAAGAAGAAAGACTTTAAGACTAGCAACAATAATATATATTTTTCTTTCGACTTTAAATCTCCCACAGTGGACGCTTTTCAAGATCATTCTATAGACATTGCTTATAGTTTAATTAAATTGTAATTCACTTTTAAATTAAATGCTTCGAGGGAAATCGTTGGAAGTGTCAAATTTGGGAGATTTCCACAAAGAGTTAGGGGATAAACAAAATAGGATGGTGGCAACACTATATTGTGATATAGGGATGTCGATTTGTTCCAAAAAAGATCGATTTAGAATCGTGGTGAAAAAATCGATCCAAAAAAAAATCGGTACAGAAAATATCGATTCACAAAAATCGATTCAAAATTGGACAAAGACAAAAGACAAAGACAAAGATTCTTTATTTAATTTTGCTTATGAATAGGTAGGTACAATAGGTATGATATTAAGGTAATAAAGTTTCCGTATTCAGCTAATTATCATAGCATGCAAATAATCAAAGGTATATTTTACTATTAACTAAAATTATATTAACAGATTCAAATTATTAAAATTATAAAATAACAAAATAAAAAATAAAAAAAACACACACACACTCACATTATGTTAATTCGCTATATTCGAGGAAATCCCTTACACTATAAAATGTGCGTAGAAGAAGCCAATTGAACAATTTTTTTTTCAATAATTGAAATGGAAGTATCTTAAGGTTTTGGAACAGAAGAGTTAATTATTTTTATTTATGTTGGTACATAATATAGGTAAAAATTCATAAGCGTTAATTTTTTCTGAGCTTATTGTAAGTAAAGCGAGTTGTTTTCTTATATATAAAATATCATCCATCCATCAGCCTGTTTCGTCCACTGCTGGACATAGGCCTTTCCAGGATTTCACCACTCTTGACGGTCCTCCTGGAAGAAATGCCCATACTCACACATGCTGGGCAGGTGGTTTGGTGAGCGCGGTGCCGAAACACTTGCACCAGTGACGCCGCTGCCCGTCACCAGTCTAATTTATATAAGGCCCGGCAATTGGGGATGGATATACCGCCATCCATCGGTCCCAGGCAATGGTGGGCCGCCTGGTTTTTTTTTTGCCTGAGAGCTGTCCTCTTACTCTCCCCCGAATAACTTCGGGAGGATTTCCGAGTAAGATGGTGGTACCTCCACAGTCAAGCCCGGCATTAGCTCAACCACCTTAAATATAAAATATAACATAAATAAAACATTTTTTAAAGGAACGGTAGCTCAGGGGTAGAACTTTGGCCCTTAAATCTTGAGAACCATTTTCGATCCCCAGTTGGGCATGCACCTATGAGTTTTTCGGAATCTATGTGCATAGTATTTTTTCTTACTTACTCGTAGCACTTGCTGAACGGTGGAGGAAAACATCGTGAGGGAACCTGCATGCCCATAAAAGCGTGTGTTCGTGCCCGAAGTACGACGATAAGGCTCACCGCAATAATCGTCGGTGAAAGGCGGGTGTGCCGAGCATGGACTGTGACTTTCATTTCACAGTTCATACTCGGATCACCTCTGACACCCCCTCTGGGATTCATGTCGTGATGATATGTATATATTTTTAAGTTTTATTGCCAAAGTAACTTAAATTGCAAATACATGATATTATTATTGTGTTAATATCATGTAACAATATTTCTGAGTGTCAATAAGTAATTCCAACTTCCTATCATCAAATGTAAGGCTCTTCATAAATAATAATTTTTAATATTAAAATCAAATAGGTACTTGCCGGAAACGTAATTAAATGTATTTCATGATATGGTAGCAAAATTTTCCGTGAAACCGCAAAAAATCGTGTCCACGATTCTGCGGTTATATGGATCGATTCAAAGATTTTCTTCGAAAAAATCGATCCAAAATCGAATTTCTCGGCCCCGATTAATCGATCTTCGATTAAATCGATTTAAAATCGACATCCCTATTGTGACAGCTGTTTACGCGCCAAACAACAATGGTCGCTTGCTAACGTTTTGTTATGTTTCTACACGTTTTTTGGCTCAGTTTACTCTGTTTTCCTCATTCAACATCGTGAAAAGTGGTTTTCATTTAGCTTAAACACCTTCACGTCAGTATGTGAACAATTTCCACCGTCAAAGCTTCGTTCATTAGCTGTGCTAGGCATAGAAGCTTCATGAACTGACCCAGTTTCCTCAATTGTTTCGTAAGATATTAGTGTGATTAAGGACCTTACGATATGGCTACGGTCACGCCGCGTCGTTCTACGCGAACTCCTCATAACTACACTCCCAAAATGACGGAGAGGAAGAAGGGATTGTTCCAAGGTGATGTAGAGGGTCCTCGTGAGTCTCTGACGCACCACCGACGGCTGCCAGTGGTGGAGAGCGAGAGTGACAATGACGAGTGTGACCTTGGCATCATGGGGACGCTGGATTCGAGCTCGGGAGATGAGCAGCAGGACCAGACTGCACTACAGACGCCAGAGAGACCTTGGCGTAAGTCACATGTTATTTGTTGATTGTCTATTGTTATTTTCCCTTTCTGGTCTCTATTCTGTTCACTAAAGTGGTCATTACTTCAGGTATGGCTTCATTTGAAGCCCAATTTTTTGTATGATAATAACAATTTGATTTTTAACAATTGAATTTGTTTTTTTGCAGATGAGACAAGAAGCCACTCAAAGAGGTTCCTCAAAGATACTCATGACCTTAAGGACTTCATTAAGTCTCCATTCACTCTCAATAAGTACCAGACCCGTTACTCCTATCCTGACTCAAAATGTTCTCCGTTGTCTACTCCGGCAACACCACATGTCCACCATCACCCCATGACTCCATCTTCATCACACTCCTGTACTAGTGTCCACACCACCTCGTCATCCTCCAGCAAAGCCCGGAAGAGTCTTGCCAGCCTCATTGCCGACACAGAGAGCTGCAGCAGTTCGCTTAAAGATCTTAACTTTGATACTGACTCTGGAACAGACTCCAAAGAGAACACTCCAACTAAACCCACCAGGAGGTCCGGTCGCAAACTCAAGATGACCCCCAAATTTGCCAGTTTCAAAGGCATTTTAATGGAGCATAAGAAAAATTCTTCTCCCAATAAATTACCTCTAGTCTGCCTCACAAAAATGGACATGACAAGCATCATGTCACCTACACAAATGCTCAAAACTCCTCAAACTACTGACAATACTACATCTCCACCCAAAATCGGCCACAGTCGCAGAGCCATAGTTGAGATAGCTGAAAGTCCAGAAGACTATTGCGACAGTGATAAAAGTCACAAGCGACTCCGTAACAACAGCTTGTCAGATTCGGGACCAAAATGCAAACATCCTAAACTGGATACCAGTGGCTCGGCTCCTAAAGCACGCTTGTCACTTTTCAACAGTGATAAACTGAAGGAAATACTCTCGACCAAGTCTTTCTATGGCAAAAAAGAACCCGATTTGAACTCCAGCATCACTACCAAAATATCTCGTGCTATATTAGTAACTACCCATACCAATCGGAAACGCCAACTCTCAACCTCATACTCAAATAAACGCAAGTCGCGTAAATCTGGCCAAATAAACATGGGCGTTAAGCACAGGATAAGAAAGCCTAAATTTAACAAAAGCAAAATAGTCCTTTTGAACAGAAGCACTAATTCAAAGTATGGTAATGAGAGTGGGCTGAATAACAGTGCCTTGACAAATACCAACCTCAACAACACTTCGATGCGGAATCAAAACTCTTCTCAGGATTACAATGGTAATTTCATTTATATATTTATCATTAAATTCACAATGCCAATAATAATAAAACATATCATTCTAACTCATTACGTAAATTAAGATATCAAATCTCATTTGTGGTCTTATAAAATATCTGGAAAAAATAAGAAATGAAAACGTTATCCTACATAGTCTACGATCCTGACACACCTTTCGCATCTTCCATCAATCTAGTCATACAGGCTCAGGCTCCTTCAGTATGTGGGCAATTTGGTTAGCATACATCCTTCTAAGTCGTCCCTGTCAAGCTTTACCTTCCACGAAATCACCAAGCCAAAGTTATCCTCTTTCTATTCTATTTACTTTTTCAGGCCAGAATAATCCCCTATACCAATATTTTCCACTTCATCATTGAATGTCTAACGGCACCATACTCCGTATAGAACGCATTTTCACAGAATTCATTACATTTCATGAATATTAAGCCATACCAAATATTCACTACCATACAAAAGTGTAGAAACCAACACTCATTATGCACCATCAATCATGCAGTCTTTGGCTGCCCATAATGCAGGGCCCCATTCACTCAATTTCCCACATTTACTCTAATTATTTTTTATTATACGTTTATACCATATCCACCCATATTTAACATGCCTACTTTAACATGTAAAACAGATGTATACAAAGGCAGTACTTACTTAATACTAATAGAATATCTCTCCAGCAAACCTTGGGTGGAAAGAAAAAAGATAATAAAGTAGATTCTGAAGGCTTTATTTTTAGTGATGAAACACTGAAGAACTATCTTGGAATGAAGAATATATTGTTTTGACAGCACTAAAATTAAAGCCTTCAGACGTGCGTTCATCAAGGAACCCTAGGGTAGGTAGGAACACCAGGGTTGCAACACCGAGTTTTTGAATGGGTTCGACTCCAAACGTCATTTTGCATATCTCCAAAAGATTTCGTATTGAATTATATCTGTCATTTTGACGTCCCTATACGAACACTGCTATTTTTGAACGGTCGGGGTTGCGACCCGTGTCAATTTTTGAACAGCTTAGTGTTGGAACCCAGGGTATGAACACAAGCCGGTGTTTTTGAATGACCATTTGAATAGGCTTTATTAACAAAATTTTGTTTTTTATTTTGTTTTAGTATTTCCATCACACCATCATTCACACCTTATAAAGATAGATGGGTTATCTAATTTTAAAAGGTGTGATCATGCTCAGTATGGGTTAACCTTAAATTGTTATTGAAACTTGAAAACTCAACAAGGTGATAGGCCTTTGATAGACGAATTCGGTAAATTTGTAATGAAAAATTCACTTCAGCCTGCTCAAGAATCATTATTTTTGTTTAACACTGTTCATTTTCATTGCTTTTCTTTTTTCTTGCAGCTCATCCATCTATGAAGCAAGTACATAGACATCTTAATATATTATTCTAATACACAGATCAGTGAGCAAGTAGAACTTGGTCATTGGCATATAAAAATATTTGATAAGTAACACTTCTAACTTACACACAGAACATCAATCTATTTCTCATTCTGAATCTAATATTACCCCCCATTCCCATCCTCATCCATGTCCTGGCTTTTAGCCTAAAAATAACGAAGCACATTGCAGGAATTATGTATATCCTTCCAATAGTCTATATCATTTTAAACCATGAATTAGGGATGCCCTCGCTTTTAAGCCTAGAAATACTTTAAACCATAAATTTCCCCAGACAAAGCGGACCCCTTCGATGATGAGAAGCAGACCATTGATGCCCTCCTCAGCCAGTGGACTGAAGAAGTTATCCCTGACCCTGAACTCTCATACATAAGGAAACAAGTCCCGTGCTTCAATAGCACCGTCATAGAAGAGACGGATCAAATCTTCAAACCTGTTGCTGCTGTACCAGTTAAAACTACAGAGAACACAACACCGCAATCTGAAGTGATAATAGAATTGGGTGCTCAAACTAGACCCTCTAAGGAGGTGGATATTGGGGATGTTGTGATGAGAGAACCAGAGAGTCACTCGGACAGTCATGGAGTGCCACACAAAGGGTTCCTGCCGGTTGAGGGTGGATATATTATGGTGGATGATGCAGTTGAGACAGGTAAGGGTTGTGCGCTAACGGAAAATCTTTTCTAAAGGTTGATACTTTGGGATACGAGGAGTAGGGGTCCATCCATCCATCAGCCTTTTTCGTCCACTGCTGGACATAGACCTTTCCAGGATTTCGCCACTTTTGGCGGTCCTCCTGGAAGAAATGCCCATACTCACACAAGCTGGGCAGGCGGGTTGGTGAGCGCGGTGCCAAAACCCTTGCACCAGTGACGCCGCTGCCCGTCACTATTCTGTTTTATATAAGGCCCGGCAATTGGGGATGGATATACCGCCATCCATCGGTCCCAGGCAATGGTGGGCCGCCTGGGTTTTTGCCTGAGAGCTGTCCTCTTACTCTCCCCCGAATAACTTCGGGAGGATTTGCGAGTAAGATGGTGGTACCTCCACAGTCGAGCCCGGCATTAGCTCTACCACCCAATGAGTAGGGGTCATATAGCTTTAAAGTAAACAGACAGATAAATACAGAGACTTTGCTATAAGTATAAGGTCTTTCTTTCTTTACGTATTTATTAGAACAGCGCTTCCTCGGTCTATAGACAAAAGGCAATATTTCGATATATATAAGGTGACTAATTTATGCAGCCAAATTCTTACCGATGAGTACTCGGTAAGTGCTCAGTAACAAGGTATGATGACCCTTTTTGTGAAATTCGTAAATTATTCCGAGTGGATGGGACATCAAGATTTTATTTTGCGAAATTAGCAAAAAGTGTTATCGATCCGTGTTACTGCACATTTACCAAGCCTCCAGTATGAGTTTGGCTGTATAAATAAAAGTCACCTTATATACGTATAATCATACAAAATTAAACTATAGATTTATGAGCCTTATTTTATAACCTGTTGAATATACCTATAGTAAATAGCTTTTCCGTTTGTTCGTACGTTTTGAAATGAAACGCAAGTTAAATTGAAATAAATCACGTTAGCGGCTGACAATCTTTTTAGCGGCCTGTGCCCTTTTGATATCGTAAATAAAAGTTTATCGGCTTACATGATGCCGCATTTCCGATTGAATTTGAGAAAAACCTATTTAATTCCAGTGCCGGATCTAGATGAGATCGAGCGCGAACTGAAAATGCTGGATGAACAAATCCTCAAGATGGCGCAGTCGAACAACATCGACCCGCAAGCCGTGCTCGCGTCTACAGAGACCCCGGTCTCTACTGGTGAGTCACTGCAACGTAGACCTTACGTCCAACTAGATAAACACTATTCTGAAATAAACAAATCCTCAAAATGGTGCAGTCGACGTGCAAGCCTGCTTGTCTTGCAATATTGATCTTATTTTAATTGGATAAAGTCTATTCTGCATACTCTATGAGCAAATAATGAAGACTTCGACGTCTTTTTCCTAATTTTATAGTTCAGTCAAGCCTGTTCCACTCTGCGAAGGCTACAAGAAGGTACAAGTACATCGGCGATCCGCTCGGTTGGATAATTCGATGGGATGCCACCAATTTAGTTCAAAATTGGATAACCCGTTTCTCTGTTGTTTTCCGTTATAGAAAAAAGTTTAAAACCTCTATAGTTTAATACAGGCGTTTAAAAGTCACTATCTGGCTGAAATGTACAATTTTGGTATAGGTACAATATAAGGCAAGAAAACAACTTTGTATGTAAATCTGTTCAGCTTGATATCTTTAAAACAAAATCAATATGTATTCAAAATTTTGGCAAAATGGTGCCTTTTAAAATATCAGTACCAGATGATAGAGGTCTTATACTTTGCTCTATAACGAAAAACAACTGAGAAAAGGATTATCAAATTTTGTACTAAAACGGTGGCGTGCCTATGCGCCTTAAGAAGGGATAGAGTTACGCGATAGAAAGAAAGGCGCCTCGTTGGTGAACAAACTTTAGCCACGCAGCGCTGTGCGAGCTGAATTGCACTTTATTGCTGCGTCGCGAGAAAAGCTTTTTATTCATGTGTCTTTGAAGAGGGGATCTTTCGTAGTGCTATTATTTCTTTTATGGCTCCATCAGACCAGTGGCTGAGGCAGACGAAAGCACACTCCGTTTGGAAACGAGTGAATTTCATCCTAGAGCGTTCAAAAAACTGTTATCTGACAGTTGCACGAAGTGTTTTGAAACGCTTCGGAGTAATGCGAAAATCACACTGGGCCACCTGATTGGTGCAACCAGATTTTTCTTTCTCTTGCTCCTATATAGATCTGTCTCTTTCTAATGAACGAGTGAAATTTCGCACTATGATCGCACGTTCTGAAACGCTTCCTATAAATTTAGCTTTTTTGACAGAACCTACAATTTCGATTGCGCTTAATTTCCTGAAATACCCAGATGCTTTCACATCTCTATCCATAATCAACAATACTTACGCCTGACTGACCCAGGACAAACCTACGACCTTCCCAATGTTAACTTCCCTATAAAAAAAACTTATTGATACCCACAATAACTTTAATTACAACTAGCACTAACTTATTTACGAGCCGTTATTATCTATTTACCTGAACACGAGTTTCATAAATCTACTGTGTACGTAATAATTATGTATTACACAGCGTTTCATTCCTATTAACTTCAAGTTTACGGCCTTTTTTATTGACCTATCATACCTTTTATTTGTTTTTCCTCAGAGGTTGCAACAGCCGGCACGTCACAAGATGGAAGCGGGGTTGACAGGCCGAAGCTATTTCCGATCTTCAGCAGTCCCAACCCTGGCAACTTGACGCCGACATCTAAATGCAAGTTACTCGGTTACATTGCAACGAGGCGCTGGCGCGTCGACTGGTCGCGGCAAATATCGGAACTTACGCCCCCGCTATGCTGTGATAATAAAACATAGCCTTTGTTTCACAGCCTCCCCCCCCCCCCTCCGCTAATGCCATTCACGCGCCAAGAGTCTCAATCGCACTGCAGCCATTGACCTGTCATAAACAACAAGACTCACAACTCACAATCTCGCTCAAAAAGTGTCCGCGATGCATCTAGTCACCGCTACGACGTGACCAGATCGAATGAGAATTGCGTACAACTAACATTGCATCTTATGTTAACGATATAACGTCTTAATTTGGTTGAAGATTTTTGCTTCTATGCACGTTGCACGTTCGGACACATTCTGACGAACTTTTCTTAGAGACTGTGTCTTGTTGTTTATGAGAGGTTAATGACTGCAGCAGATTCTAAAGACCTTTAAGTTTTAGAGCTGTCAAAACTTGAAATAACTCTAACTATTTTGGAGCTTTGTATCACTACGGTAGCGGTCACAAACATTTCCAACCGCACTATCAGATTTCGAGTTTGTTGACTATTCAGTAAATTCAATTGTAACTTTTTGCTTTTGACCATGACCTTGAGTTCTTTAATTGGGTACTGATGGTATCTTGGTGTCGGAGGTGTTTCTGTCTGTAGATTTAAAAAAACAGTCGATTCTGCAACGGTTATGCATGTTAACCTCACAGTGCTTTCCATAACTGTTCAACGAGTCGTAAGTATACGCAAATACTAAGCACATGAATTCGAATCGGGGGCCTTATTGTATAACTTCGACATTCATTGCTATCATTGCAATCCCTTTCAAACGCGTCGTGATTGGCTAGAAATGACAACACAGACCATTGTTGGCCAATCAAGATGCCGGGCTAAACATAGCAGTGAGTCAGACTGTATTATAACGTAATGGAAAAATACATGAACAAACAAAACAACTGAAGAACTGTTATGTAAAAAGTTATGACTGAAAAAACCTCGATAAACCTCGGCACCCAATTTGATCTCGATTCTATTTTTGGCGAAGCCGACAATCCTGCACGGCCTGTGTACTGAACTCGGCCCTTCTTTCACATTTATGTTTTGGTGGGATATACTCGTTTGCTAACAGAAGTATGAAACTTGCAGGTACAACGAATGCCAGCAGCAAGAAGCTGGTGAGAACTGGCCTGGACCAGTACGTGATCGACGCGGGACAGAAACACTTCGGAGCCACGCAGTGCAAGGAGTGCGGGGTCATTTATCAGGTACAGACTTATCAATGAGATACAATACATTTTGTAATCTATAATAATAGTAATAAACGTACAAAAAAGGCGGATGGAGTCGCCACTAATAAACAACTGAAGCGTGGCAATCAAGGGTGGATCCAGGATTTATTTTTGGTAGGGGGCACAACGGCCAAATAGGAATAGATATAGAGTGTCCCGCATAGTATTATTATACTATACTATAAATATGTTTTAGTCCTACCGCTAGGCCAAAAATGCTGCAAATGTAGTTAAAAGCATGATACAAAAATAAACCAATATAATCAAAGCGGTACAGTGTTAATCTCCCAGTTCCTTGCTTTATTCGAACCGTCTGTGGGGGGCACGTGCCCCTGTGCAAGCTGGTTCCGCCCTTGGTAGCAATGGCGACGATTTAAAAGTGCGTGTACTTCCTTGTTTTTGTACTTCCATGCTGATAATAATGTATAAAAAAATCGTATGTGTACTTTGCATAGGTATTTTAGCGAAACTTTCATTGAACTGAGTTATTATTATTAGTGTATTGTACTGAGACCAAAACTATTTTTTTTTTAATTTTTGTCCATCTGTCTGTATATATTTCCATTTTAACTCGTGAAACACTGAACGGATTTGGATGCTAAGTGGTGTTTATAAAATAACGCGCAAGCCGAAACGGGGCAGAGATTTTCTAAACGCGGGCAGAGCCACGGGCGAAGGGTTTTGAGTATAATAGTGTATATTTAATTTTAGTAATGAAAAGCACTCACTTTTTTATCGTGCCAGGAGGCACAGAAGTCTCAGTATAAAATTTATGGACAGAAACAAACTCTTAAACAATTCCCTTACACAATTCATGGGATAAATAGCCCATTTTCTATTGTTATTATTTTTCAGTCCTGTAAGTCTTAAGGCTCGACAACTTCTATTATTTTCATCGTGATTAAAATTGATGCAGGAAAATTGATAAAAATACAACCATATAACAATAAGTTAATTGGTGCTAAATTACTTCAAAAGTGATAAAAAAATCGTAAAATTTAAACATTGTAAATGAATTTCACAATTTACCTCTAGATCTGATAGAAAAACATCTGAGTTCCGATTCGGATTCAGCACACAATTTTCCTTAACAATTTGTTCATGTAAGTTTGCTTGTGTGTGTTTGTGTTGCAGCTTTAGATTTGGTGTGACATATCAATTTTTCGCAGGAGTGTGCGTGAATGAGTAAATGTGTGCTGTGCGTGTTTACCTCCCCTCCCGTGGAAAACGGCAGAATAATTTCAGTACTAAGGGTCACACTTTGCCAGATCCCGTGTTAAATGGTCTAAGCAATTTTCTATAAGAACACCTAGTTAATAAGAGCTCTCCTAAATTATGAAGAATAGTAAACAATAGTATTCTTTTGTTTCAGATCGGTGATCCTCAGGACGAGCACGATCATTTAGTTCACCACAACGCAACTGATGTGCTTAGATTTAATGTAAGTCGTAATTGGGACACGTGACTAACTTTTAATTTTTAGGGTTCCGTTGAAAATGGAAACCCTTATAGTGAAGCTTTGCTGTCTTACCTTTGGTTAAGATCGGGTGGTATGACTGACATTTAATTTAGCTTGTAGATGCAGATTTACACTGATATTCTGGGAAAAATTAAACCTCAGACATGGCTGTATGGGCTAAGTTCCCTTTGCCTTCCTGGTTAGTGTCACATGTACTGTAATAGCAGAAAAAAATATTTTATAGCATTATGTTGTTCGGACACCTACACTACAATGATTTAATTTTTTGAAGCCGTTCATGAATTTTGTTTTATTGTGCAAGTAGTTTTGTGTTCATAATGAGGATTTTACGATATGAGGTTAGATAAACGTGTTTCAGGTTATAATCAAATACCAATGAAGTTTTTATGTTTTTATATAATATTCTCCAATACGTACAAAACAATATTGCGAACCAACTGGAGGTTACAGTTCAACTTTATTTTTGGCCAGGTACTGTTTATGGCTGGCGGCGCGCGCAAGGGCGCATGTGCGTTGGATTGTTGTGTTGGAATTCGGCGCCATTGTTTACGGGGCAATTTATTATTTACTGTGGTTTTATGGGTCAAAAGTATTATTTTGCCCTAAAATTACTGACAGCAGTGATGGTGATGATAATTTGACTCCACTTGACATTTTGAAAATAACGACGGAATTTACGAATACTCTTAGAACAAGCTTTTACAAGAATAATCAAAAATGGCTAACAAACAGGTTAGTAGACATGAGCTTATATAAAGTAGTGTATGAAACCGTTTTTTAAACTGACACTCGTGTTTTACACTACTAACTACTATTAGATCATGTCTTTTAATTACTACGCATTGACGTCTCATAAACAACAAGACTCACAAAGACAACGATGCATTTTGTCACCACTATGGCGTGACAAGTTCGAATGACGATTACGTACAACTGACATTGCATCTTATGTTACATAACGTTATTGACATAACGTCTTAATTTGCTTGAAGCATTTTTGCTACTATGCACGTCGCACGTTCGGACACTTTCTGACGAACTTTTCTTAGAGACTGTGAGTCTTGTTGTTTATGAGAGGTCAATGTGACTACGCTTTTAATTGTAAACACATAACATTTTCATTCAATTATATATAACTGTACCTACTTTTCTAGTAGCATTTTATATAACCTTGAGGAAAGCGGTCCGTACATTTGCCGGTGGCTGTTTGTCCCCAGGGTTGGAAGGAGGAGCGTGTGGTGGGCACGTGGGAGGGCGGATCGGCGCGCTGCGTGCTCGTGCGCGGCTCCGAGCCGGGCTGGAGGCGCGTGGAGACGTTGCTCAATCGCGTACTGCACCCGCAGCTCGGGTACAGCGAGTCTCTGCCACGGGACAAGTACTCCTACACCGTAAGTAAAACGGAATAATAGGTGCATCCAGTCGGATGTTCTCCAAGCGAAACAAACAACGCTCAGACTGATTGCGCTGAACGAGGAAATGTTTTTTGTTAGACCTTGTAACGTTATTTCTTTATCCAAAGAAATAAGTAAACATATCGATTCATTTTAAATTGATATCGACTATGTCACGACACTATTTCGTTGACCGAACCGCTCTGCGGCGTTCATTCATTTCCTTCGCTCTGACTCATTCCAAAAATAACCGCGGTGACAGAGAGTCGCGTCCTTTATCTTGCGCCAGTAGACTGACGTCACCCGTAACGGTTTATGAATTTATTTTGGCTCAATAATTAGCTTTCTATAAGTATATCAATTTTAATATAACTATACATAGTGGTATCCTGCCCCGTTTTGGGGTCCAAAGTTCGGGCCATAAAGTCCGCCCAATCTTGGTGCTTCACCACGAAGCAGCCTCCATTTCTTCGGCTCCTGGCAGAAGAGTCGGGTTCCTGGATCGACTGCCTTCCTAGACGGTCACGCTACTGGGGCCTCCTGCTGATCCCACTGGACGTAGGGGAGTACCTACCCGTAACATCTTAGAACACAGAACTGAACCAGAGTGTAGGGTAACGAACCCGTTATTTATAATTATATGTAATAAATATACATTATCATATTGTTAGATAATTTGTCTTTATTTCATCCCCTAGGCCTCTTCAAGGCTGAGTGCGACATTGGCGCCTTCAACGTGTTAAAAAGTTTAGTTCTTGGTTCTACTTTGTCACGTAGTTTGTCCGTGTGCATGTTTTTATGTGAAGATTCGTATTCTTTTATTATCGCTTTTTTGTCTTGTGCGTCAGCTGAGGTTTAGTGAGGGGACACATTTTTTTTTCATCGTTATCGATAAAAATTGTATTTACTGAAACTCTTTATATTGTATAAACTTAAATTCTGTCCCACACTAAACATCAGTTGCTATTTCAGGTTTTTATTTATTTACTACTAAAATATTTTTTTAAGATTAAAAATTATTCTTAATTTTGCAATAACGAAAGAAATCCATCTGTTATTTGCTGATTTGTAACAGAACGGAGAAGTAGTTTGATTAAATAGTTTTTTTTTTTCATTTACAATTTATGTCTATTTTGCTCACACTACCCACAACGGCAATTTTTTTTTTCTTTTGCAACTCTCATTGAAATAAATAATTGAAAAATGGCGCTTGATATCAAGTTCTTGTCCCTAAAAAAAGCGGAACTTTCCTATGAGGTGGCCATACGTGGTGACACTCCGGCTTCAAATGTTGAAGGTTTGAGGAAACAAATAGCCAAATCTTGTATTCAGTTTGCGACAGAAGATATTATGGAATCTTCATTTGAGGTCGATGTTGATTTGAGCGCAGTTGAGGACAGCCTTAATAAGCTTGATTCATG
This sequence comes from Ypsolopha scabrella, assembly GCA_910592155.1. NCBI lineage: Eukaryota > Metazoa > Arthropoda > Insecta > Lepidoptera > Ypsolophidae > Ypsolopha > Ypsolopha scabrella. The sequence continues at coordinate 10,240,448 of OU342981.1, read as the reverse complement.
TTTAAAAACAAAGCCAGATAAAACTGTCCTGGCCCGTTGTATTAACCTGGCAAATCATATCTATCACAGATTGAATAGGATAGATTTAATTAGCTCCCCTACATTTGTAGAGAAATTTAAAAGGATTGAGAAAATGTATTTGGATACTCGCTCTCAACTACAAATACTCGAAGAAACTACTGGTAAAGATACTTGCTTAAATGCAGTAGCTCTTAAAGGATCAACTCAAGTATTAGTTTGCGATAAAGCACTTACGGAACTGACGTCAATAAAATATGATGGAAAAAATTGCCCTAGAGCGTTTGTAACACGGGTGAATGAGTATGTAGAGGCTAGAAACATACCAAAACAAAAAATCATATCTTTTGCCACCGAGATTTTTACTCATGACGCGCTTCACTGGTTTCGTTTAGTTAAAAACAGCGTTTCCTCTTGGGAGGACCTTTGCTCTAAACTTAAGGAAGATTTCAGTAGTTCCGATTATGACTACCGACTTCTTTCTGAAATAAGATTACGTACGCAAGGTATCAAAGAAAACATAACAATTTATATATCCATTATGTCTGGTATGTTTGCTCTTTTAAATAAACAATTATCCGAGGAAGAAAAAATGGAGATTGTTATGCACAACTTACGTCCTTGTTACGTGGCGTTTTTGGCACCTACATTGTCTGAGGTTCGAAACCTAGAATCATTGCGCATCTTATGCAAAAGCTTTGAAAGCTATCAATCTCGCATGGCTCAATTTCGTGAACCACCTAGACTTTCTAATGAAACTTTAGCCCCCGATTATGCATACTGTCAGGAAACTGTTATCGACAAGCCTTTTTCCCCAAATAACAGAGATCGTAATCAAAACGAAAATCTAGCTAAGCCCAACAACTCAGTCTCTTCCAATAACAATCAGAGGGTTGTGCACGCGATTGAGAAAAAGCAGTATTGTCCCCGTTGTCGCAAGGATGGTCATGGTTTGCGGAACTGCAAAGCAGAGCGTAAGATAGTTTGTTTTCGTTGTGGTCGTCCTGATTTTAGGCATTATGATTGTCCAGATTGCCAGGCATCTGTCGCAAAAAACTAAGAAGGCAGAATGGTAGCAATGATAACCAGGGTTGGGCCGACTGGTTAAAATTTATAGAAAATTATTTTAAAATTTACAAAATTGCTCCTATTCTGCAGAAAAATCCTTCAGATGACCTTAGACCTTATGTTAACGTAAAAATTAATGAACGCTATGCGTGTGGTTTACTTGATTCGGGGGCGGCAGTGTCAATCATTGGAAATAATACCCATAAGGAATTAGCATTTGATTATAAAATTCAAACCGATAATGGTATAAGTATAGTTGCTGCTGGTGGTCAGACTCTGAAGAGCGTTGGCTATGTTAATCTGCCAATTTCATTTGAAGGTCATTCACATATTATTCAAACTTATGTTGTTCCGGAAATAGAAACACCACTGATATTAGGTATCGATTTTTGGAGAAAGTTTCAGCTATGTCCAAAATATCTAGGTTCTATAGAGTTATTTTCAAGAGCAGATGCTCCGCTAGCGTTGTTGTCTAAAAGCGATTTTCATATTACTCCATATGAAAATCTTGATGTAACCCAACGCTCCATTGTTGACAATTTGGTTGATCAATTTCGTGAAATATCGATGGACTCCAAGGGGTTAGGTAGAACTTCCGTTATTACTCATCGTATTGATACCGGTGACGCTGCTCCCATTCGACAACGATATTATCGCATGTCACCACAAAAACAACAAATTCTGACCCAAGAAGTAGACGAAATGCTTAAATTAGATGTGGTAGAACCATGTGAAAGTGCTTGGTCTTCGCCGGTTCTTATTGTCTATAAAAAGAATGGACAGCCACGGTTTTGTCTTGATAGTAGAAAACTAAATTCCGTCACCAAGCGCGATGCATATAACTTGCCTTATATATCGGAAATATTAGACAATCTGCGCGATGCAAAGTTTTTGTCGAGCATTGATTTGTCAAAGGCTTTCTGGCAAATTCCAATTGCAGAGGAGCATCGCGATAAAACTGCTTTTTATGTCCCAGGTCGAGGTTGTCTTCGTTTCAAAACTACAGCTTTTGGCCTCACTAACGCTCCTGCTACTCAGCAGCGTCTAGTTGATACGTTGTTTGGAGATTTTGAATTAAAGACCTTCGCATATCTTGATGACATCATAATTGTCAGCAGTTCATTTGAAGAACATGTATCGCTGCTCCTTAATGTCTTAGAAAAGTTGAAGCACGCAAACTTGACCATAAATATCGAAAAATGCAAGTTTTTTCGCAGTCAATTGAAGTACCTGGGATATGTTGTTGATTCTTGCGGGTTGCGAACAGATCCTGAAAAGGTTGAAGCAATTGTTAACTACCCAACTCCAAAATGTCGAAAGGAACTTAAACGTTTTCTAGGCACAGCCACATGGTACCGACGTTTTGTTCCAAACTTCAGTACAATCGCCGGCCCACTTAACAAACTGACTTCTAACAGTAAGAAAGCACCACCTTTTTCCTGGTCTGAAGAGGCTGATGCAGCATTTAACAAACTAAAGGAATGTTTAGTTACAGCACCAGTTTTAGCTTGTCCAGACTACAGCCAACCGTTCGATGTGCACACGGATGCTTCTAATTACGGAATTGGTGGTATGCTGACACAAATGATAGATGGGCTAGAAAGGCCAGTTGCATATATGAGCAAAACGCTGTCAGGTGCAGAAAAAAACTACAGCATTACGGAACGCGAGACACTTGCAGTTCTTACTGCCCTCGAGCACTGGCGCTGCTACCTCGAAAACGGTCAGAAGTTTGATGTTTACACAGACCACTCGGCATTAAATTGGTTTCTCACTTTAACAAATCCAACAGGCAGGCTGGCTCGATGGGGTGTTCGCTTATCAACATTTCACTTCAATATAAAGCATCGGAAGGGGATTGATAACGTAATTCCTGATGCTCTCTCACGCGCCTATCCAGTTTCAGCAATCTCAACTTCTAATTCCATTGCATCCACTTATGATGAATGGTATATAAAACTATATGACGCTTGCTTGAATTCCCCTACCACCTGTAAAAATTATCAAATTAAAAACGGCTCCCTTTTTAGGCTCTCTAGAAACAAATGTTTTCTTACTTCAGAATTTGCATGGAAGGAGGTTGTTCCATCCGAACTACGTGAACAAATTTTAACCGAAAACCACGCTGAACCTATAGCTGGTCATTTAGGAATTTTTAAAACTTATCATCGCTTAACCTTACGCTACTTTTGGCCTGGCATGCACGGAGATGTAGTCAAGTTTGTTACAGCCTGTTCCACCTGTCTCTCTCACAAAACACCGAATCATGCTACTTTAGGTGAAATGGGGAGACCTAAACAGTGCTCTCGTCCCTTTCAGATGATTTCGATAGATTTTGTGGGCCCTCTTCCTTCAAGTAGAAAACAAAATACTTACTTACTCGTAGTTGTTTGCTGTTTTAGTAAATACTGCCTGATGTTCCCTCTCCGGAGAGCGACTGCTGAAGGAGTAATTAAAAACCTTGAGAATTCAGTGTTCCTTGTTCACGGAGTACCCCAGACCATTTTTTTGGATAATGGTAGCCAATTTATAAGTAACGATCTCGAAAAATTTTTCAAGAAATATAAAATACCAAATGTTTTCTTTACCCCACGTTATACTCCACAAGTTAACACGGTTGAAAGGTATAATAAGACAGCCATGACATGCGTATCAAGTTTTATTGACGACGATCATAGGGCATGGGATGTAAATTTGCCCAAAATCCAGTTTGCTATGAACAGCTCTGTCAATGAGGCCACAGGGTTTACCCCTGCATTCCTTGTTCATGGTAGGGAACTTGTCACTTGTGGGTCCCACTATTTGGACTCTGAGTTGGGAGATGAAGTAATTTTTCTTCCGCGCGATATTTATTTAGAAAATGTTGGCCACCTAGCTGCTATATTCAATAAAGTGCAGGCGTCTCTTTGGCACGCTCATGTAAAAAATACTGCTAGATATAATACAAGGCGCAAACAGGCTGAATTTGAAGTCAGTGACATAGTCTGGAAACGTACATATTTCCAAAGTGACAAAGATCGATATTTTTGCAAAAAGTTAGCACCTAAATTTGTAAAATGTCGAGTAGTGGGTAAGAAATCTCCGCTCATATATCATTTAGAAGATATGAACGGTAAAGATCTCGGTATTTGGCATATAAAAGACCTAAAACTGACCAATTATATGAGATAGTTTCATTTTATATGAGTCATTTTGTAACTATGTAGTTTTTTTTGTTATATATATTTTTTTTATCCTTCTTCAATTATCAATTATATATATATGTATTTATTTATATATATAAAACGAATTTTTACTTAAATAAGTAAAATTCTTAAGGGGCGAGCGGGGTAATGTAACGTTATTTCTTTATCCAAAGAAATAAGTAAACATATCGATTCATTTTAAATTGATATCGACTATGTCACGACACTATTTCGTTGACCGAACCGCTCTGCGGCGTTCATTCATTTCCTTCGCTCTGACTCATTCCAAAAATAACCGCGGTGACAGAGAGTCGCGTCCTTTATCTTGCGCCAGTAGACTGACGTCACCCGTAACGGTTTATGAATTTATTTTGGCTCAATAATTAGCTTTCTATAAGTATATCAATTTTAATATAACTATACATAGTGGTATCCTGCCCCGTTTTGGGGTCCAAAGTTCGGGCCATAAAGTCCGCCCAATCTTGGTGCTTCACCACGAAGCAGCCTCCATTTCTTCGGCTCCTGGCAGAAGAGTCGGGTTCCTGGATCGACTGCCTTCCTAGACGGTCACGCTACTGGGGCCTCCTGCTGATCCCACTGGACGTAGGGGAGTACCTACCCGTAACATCTTAGAACACAGAACTGAACCAGAGTGTAGGGTAACGAACCCGTTATTTATAATTATATGTAATAAATATACATTATCATATTGTTAGATAATTTGTCTTTATTTCATCCCCTAGGCCTCTTCAAGGCTGAGTGCGACAACCTTCATATTCGATATTTACTTCAAGCCGTTTCTAAAAAAAAGGGCCTTGACATGCAGAGAGGCTTGCAACTATGTAAGGTGATTTTCGTTTATATTGCTAAATTCATACTGGAGACTCGGTAAGTGGTCAGGACCTTGACCTCGATGAACCTTTCTGCGAAATACGCAAAATTAAAATAATCGAGTCGATGTTATTGAACTAGTATTAATACGGTCAATATTTCTGGTCAGTTTTTAGGGTTCCGTAGTCCGACAAGGAACCCTTATAGTTTCGCCATGTCCGTATGTCCGCGGCTTAGCTTAGAGACTATTAGTACTAGAAAGCTGTAATTTGGTTTGAGTATACATATCAATTACGCCAACAAATAGGTAAAAAAAACTCGCTTTTTTTCCCATACACGTAAATTAGGGATGAATTTTTTTTTCGTCTATCTCATAGTGTGCAGTATCGTTCAAAAACATTATGGGCGTGTGAAAACCATTTTTAGATTTAGGGATCCGTTGGCGAAATATTAAGCTTTAAAGTGCTTATAATGAACTAGCTTTTGCCCGCGGGTCCGCCCGCGTCTTATTCGGTTTAACGACGTGCTTTTTCCGGGATAAAAAGTAGCCTATGTGTTAAGTTAGGGTATACGCTACATCCAAATTCGTCAAGCCGTTTCAGCGTGAAAGAGTAACAAACATACACACACACACACACTTTGGCATTTATAATATTAGTGTGATTTAAAATGAAAACTATCACAGCTAAGTAGGCTTTACAGGTGTACGAGTACAGGTAGCGCCAAACTTTTAGCCCCCTCTAAACACGACAATGTATGGGCCGTTCTTCTAAATGTATGGGACTAGAAGTTTGGCGCGATCTGTATTAGTAGACCAACTTATAAAATGTACCGGGCAACTACACGTACTACGCGTAGCCCGACACGCACTTGGCCGGTTTTTACTTTATATGTCATACTATTTCTATTCGCCTACTGGCGACCCCACTGAGGGGTCGAAATATAATACATTTTTCTATATAATTATGTCTGTGTGTTTATTAATAAAAATAAAAACTACCAAATAAAAGCCATTAATTCGTTTTTCGAAGAAAAATATATTTATCAACTTATACACTTAGGCTACATTTCGTAGCTCCCTCACGTAGGTGACAAAACTATAGAGAGTTGAAAGCATTACTTACGTTGAGCGAATCACACTAATATATTTATCAACTTATACACTTAGGCTACATCTCGTAGCTCCCTCACGTAGGTGACAAAACTATAGAGAGTTGAAAGCATTACTTACGTTGAGCGAATCACACTAATATATTTATCAACTTATACACTTAGCCTACATTTCGTAGCTCCCTCACGTAGGTGACAAAACTATAGAGAGTTGAAAGCATTACTTACGTTGAGCGAATCACACTAATATATTTATCAACTTATACACTTAGCCTACATTTCGTAGCTCCCTCACGTAGGTGACAAAACTATAGAGAGTTGAAAGCATTACTTACGTTGAGCGAATCACACTAATATATTTATCAACTTATACACTTAGGCTACATTTCGTAGCTCCCTCACGTAGGTGACAAAACTATAGAGAGTTGAAAGCATTACTTACGTTGAGCGAATCACACTAATATATTTATCAACTTATACACTTAGGCTACATTTCGTAGCTCCCTCACGTAGGTGACAAAACTATAGAGAGTTGAAAGCATTACTTACGTTGAGCGAATCACACTAATATATTTATCAACTTATACACTTAGGCTACATTTCGTAGCTCCCTCACGTAGGTGACAAAACTATAGAGAGTTGAAAGCATTACTTACGTTGAGCGAATCACACTAATATATTTATCAACTTATACACTTAGGCTACATTTCGTAGCTCCCTCACGTAGGTGACAAAACTATAGAGAGTTGAAAGCATTACTTACGTTGAGCGAATCACACTAATATATTTATCAACTTATACACTTAGGCTACATTTCGTAGCTCCCTCACGTAGGTGACAAAACTATAGAGAGTTGAAAGCATTACTTACGTTGAGCGAATCACACTAATATATTTATCAACTTATACACTTAGGCTACATTTCGTAGCTCCCTCACGTAGGTGACAAAACTATAGAGAGTTGAAAGCATTACTTACGTTGAGCGAATCACACTAATATATTTATCAACTTATACACTTAGGCTACATTTCGTAGCTCCCTCACGTAGGTGACAAAACTATAGAGAGTTGAAAGCATTACTTACGTTGAGCGAATCACACTAATATATTTATCAACTTATACACTTAGCCTACATTTCGTAGCTCCCTCACGTAGGTGACAAAACTATAGAGAGTTGAAAGCATTACTTACGTTGAGCGAATCACACTAATATATTTATCAACTTATACACTTAGGCTACATTTCGTAGCTCCCTCACGTAGGTGACAAAACTATAGAGAGTTGAAAGCATTACTTACGTTGAGCGAATCACACTAATATATTTATCAACTTATACACTTAGGCTACATTTCGTAGCTCCCTCACGTAGGTGACAAAACTATAGAGAGTTGAAAGCATTACTTACGTTGAGCGAATCACACTAATATTATAAATGCGAAAGTTTGTGTGTGTGTGTATGTTTGATACTCTTTCACGCTGGAACGGCTGGATTAACACGCGGGTGGAGCCGCGGGCAAAAGCTAGTTATCTATAAATTTCTTGCCATTAAATAATATCCTTTCGTCAAAATAGTTCTTGCATCAATAATTTGTAGATGCTGAAGAGATATCTCTTTTCATTCGTTTATACCGCTTTGATCTAATTACTTGATGTTTCAGACGACTTATAAAAATGTTTCTTTTAGGGCCTCTAAAGGTTATATTTGCCCCGTTTTTAGCTTGGGCGTTATTTTATGAACACCCCTTCTAGTCTTTGTTTTGACCAGGGTAACTACGATGATAATAAAGAAAACCGCATGCAAATCCGTGGAGTGGTTATCGAGTTATTAAATCGTTTATTCAATCTTTGCTCCGTTTTCAGCTTGGGCGTTATTTTATTAACACCCCTTCTAGTCTTTGTGTTGACCAGAGTAACCACAATGTTATTAAAGAAAACTGCATTCAAATCTGTTGATTGGTTCTCGTGTTATAAAAGCAATTATTCAATTTTTGCCCCGTTTCCGGCTTGGGCGTTATTTTATGAATACACCTTATAAGGCTATAGCCTATGTGTTGACCAGCGTCACTGCGATGATAATAAAAATAACCACATCCAAATCCGTTACGTGGTTCTCGAGTTAAAACGGAACATACAGAGAGACAGACAAAAATTCTAAAAATTGTTGTTTCGGCCTCAGTACAGTCCCAATAACCCATTTCATTTAAAATTTCCCGAAAATATTCAATGTACAGACACGACTTTTTTACTACTTTATTATGAGTATAGACATATATTGTGTAGTACCCCAGCACATAGGCGCATAGGCGCTGGTATGCCTTGTGACGTCATCGAAGAGTCTAGTAGCATAGCAATTGATTTACAACAGGTCTCCAGCACGATTGTGGCCAAAAAAAATCTACCGGTTAAGTCTAATGCGGACCGGCCTGGCTCACCTAAATAATATATCTAAACATTGTAAACAAACACCCTAACTAAACGTAATAATTTCCAGGCGTACCTGTACGTAGAGAAGCGTGAGATCATCGGCTGCCTCGTGGTGGAACCCAATCTGAAGGCGTACAAGCTTCTACCGGGGAACCCTGACTGTTGCAGCGTCGAGGACTACCCTGTCAAGTAAGTCTATCATATTCCTCTCGTTAAACCGCTATGAAGGTCGAAGACTTATTTATTAGTCCACCTATCCATCCATCAGCCTGTTTCGTCCACTGCTGGACATAGGCCTTTCCAGGATTTCGCCACTCTTGGCGGTCCTCCTGGAAAAAATGCCCATACTCACACACGCTGGGCAGGCGGGTTGGTGAGCGCGGTGTAGAAACCCTTGCACCAGTGACGCCTCTGCCCGTCACCAGTCTGTTTTATATAAGGCCCGGCAATTGGGGATGGATAAACCGCCATCCATCGGTCCCAGGCAATGGTGGGCCGCCTGGTTTTGCCTGAGAGCTGTTCTCTTACCCTCCCCCGAATAACTGCGGGAGGATTTGCGAGTAAGATGGTGATACCTCCACAGTCGAGCCCGGCATCAGCTCTACCACCTGTTATTTATCAATGATAAGTAGCAATAACAATGATACACCCTAATAATTTAGGAGACCTAAGACGCGAATTCCAGAGTTCTTCCCATCGGCTCACTGGTCCGTTGCGGAGTTCCTTTTACTTATTTAAAATCACATTCTTTATGGGTTGCGAGTAGAGTGGTGAGAGAGTGAGAGTATACTAGGCCGAGAGAGTAACCTGGACGAGTAGGTGTTCATACATTATTTTGCTGTGGCGAGTCAGTTCAGTTTTGTTTCGGTGACGGACAAAAATGGATTGCAGAAAGAATTTCAAGCAGATATTCAACCGGCTCTTACCACTCATAATTGATTCATTAGACGAAGAAAATAATAGACGTATTTGAACAAGAAAATGGATAATCAGAAAATCTGCCCTTGGTGCAACGAATGTTCTTTTTAATGGATTGCAGACAGAAGATCCCAAACAATTCAGGGCGCTTTTAAGAATGAATGTTGAACGTTTTGAGACATTGTTGGAGAATATAACTCCACTTATTAAAAAAAAATACAGTCATGAGGGAAGCAATGCCTGCAAAAGTTAAACTGCAAATAGCATGTTTGACCAAGTGGCGAGTGACTGCCGAGTGCGTGTACATACGCGCCGAGCGGGATAGCGAGTCGCTGCGGGGGTTGAGGAATGAAGCGGGGAGGTGGGCACTCGGCCTAGTAAACAAATCAGGGTCCGAGTGACTCTCTCGGCACTATACTCGGCCGCGCGGTCGGCCGAGTACTTATCAAAGTGTTCATACGAACCGAGCGGGATAGCGAGTCGCTGCGGGGGTTGAGGAATGAAGCGGGGAGGTGGGCACTCGGCCTAGTAAACAAATCAGGGTCCGAGTGACTCTCTCGGCACTATACTCGGCCGCGCGGTCGGCCGAGCACTTATCAAAGTGTTCATACGAACCGAGCGGGATAGCGAGTCGCTGCGGGGGTTGAGGAATGAAGCGGGGAGGTGGGCACTCGGCCTAGTAAACAAATCAGGGTCCGAGTGACTCTCTCGGCACTATACTCGGCCGCGCGGTCGGCCGAGCACTTATCAAAGTGTTCATACGAACCGAGCGGGATAGCGAGTCGCTGCGGGGGTTGAGGAATGAAGCGGGGAGGTGGGCACTCGGCCTAGTAAACAAATCAGGGTCCGAGTGACTCTCTCGGCACTATACTCGGCCGCGCGGTCGGCCGAGCACTTATCAAAGTGTTCATACGAACCGAGCGGGATAGCGAGTCGCTGCGGGGGTTGAGGAATGAAGCGGGGAGGTGGGCACTCGGCCTAGTAAACAAATCAGGGTCCGAGTGACTCTCTCGGCACTATACTCGGCCGCGCGGTCGGCCGAGCACTTATCAAAGTGTTCATACGAACCGAGCGGGATAGCGAGTCGCTGCGGGGGTTGAGGAATGAAGCGGGGAGGTGGGCACTCGGCCTAGTAAACAAATCAGGGTCCGAGTGACTCTCTCGGCACTATACTCGGCCGCGCGGTCGGCCGAGCACTTATCAAAGTGTTCATACGAACCGAGCGGGATAGCGAGTCGCTGCGGGGGTTGAGGAATGAAGCGGGGAGGTGGGCACTCGGCCTAGTAAACAAATCAGGGTCCGAGTGACTCTCTCGGCACTATACTCGGCCGCGCGGTCGGCCGAGCACTTATCAAAGTGTTCATACGAACCGAGCGGGATAGCGAGTCGCTGCGGGGGTTGAGGAATGAAGCGGGGAGGTGGGCACTCGGCCTAGTAAACAAATCAGGGTCCGAGTGACTCTCTCGGCACTATACTCGGCCGCGCGGTCGGCCGAGCACTTATCAAAGTGTTCATACGAACCGAGCGGGATAGCGAGTCGCTGCGGGGGTTGAGGAATGAAGCGGGGAGGTGGGCACTCGGCCTAGTAAACAAATCAGGGTCCGAGTGACTCTCTCGGCACTATACTCGGCCGCGCGGTCGGCCGAGCACTTATCAAAGTGTTCATACGAACCGAGCGGGATAGCGAGTCGCTGCGGGGGTTGAGGAATGAAGCGGGGAGGTGGGCACTCGGCCTAGTAAACAAATCAGGGTCCGAGTGACTCTCTCGGCACTATACTCGGCCGCGCGGTCGGCCGAGCACTCGTCAAAAGTGTTCATACGAACCGAGCGGGATAGCGAGTCGCTGCGGGGGTTGAGGAATGAAGCGGGGAGGTGGGCACTCGGCCTAGTAAACAAATCAGGGTCCGAGTGACTCCCTCGGCACTATACTCGGCCGCGCGGTCGGCCGAGCACTCGTCAAAGTGTTCATACGAACCGAGCACTCGGGCCGAGTACTGTCTTGCCACTCTACTTGTTACGTGTAATCAAGGCATTAGCATTTGAAAATAAAAACATTCATGCGAATACATATCTGAAATTCTACTGATTGCTAATTTGCATGTTTTTATTTTTCAAATGCTTAAGAATATGATTTTAAATAAGTTAAGAAAGCAACTCCGCAACGGTCCAGTGAGCTGATGGGAATAACCCGAATTCCAAGGGCGTACATTACCTAGTTCTGTGTGATTTTGTAAGGCTTAGTCCAGTACTACGAAAAAAAGCATATAATTATCCAAAAAAATAATTATCTTGATTATAGTTAAGATTCCTGCCCGAAATAGAAGAGCTTTTATGACTAGATTGTTGATCAATAAATGTGAAGGACGCGAAATGTCTTCGGGGTCGTAGCAGATGATAGTTTGTTTGTAGTCTCTGGCTACCGCTTTGGAAGGCAGGCGTGAGCATATGTATGTAAACTACTATCTACATAGGTAACACTAAAAGTTTCCGGAACTGGCCACTTACATAAACAATATTTAAAAATTTATTGCAACATTTGAAAATAGAACTCTTTGGCTGTAGAATGCAGTTTGTTTCATCTGACTGTCTTTTGTTTTTACCTTGTGGCGCCATTTAAAAAATTGTGTGTCTGCATCAACATGGATTTAACTCGGGAAAATTTTCGTAGTATGATTTTCTACGATTTTAAGTGTAATTTGACAGCTCAACAGAGCATCGCTCGGCTTGAAACAGCTTTTGGCAATGAAGCACCATGCAAGACGACTGTTTATAGCTGGTTTGCAGAATTCAAGCGTGGTTGTATCAATCTCAGTGACGAATCTCGCGATGGTCGGCCGTCCACCGTTGTGACCAACAAAAACATCGATGCTGTGCGCCGTATGATTGAAACAGACAGGCATGTGACCTACCATGAAATTCGCGCATCCTTAGAAATAGGCATGAGTCAAATACAATCAATCCTACACAAACATTTGGGTGTGAGAAAGCTGTGCTCGCGGTGGATCCCACACAACTTGACCGAGGCTCAAAAAACGGACCGCGTCACTTGGTGCAGTGCCATGCTTACCAGATTCAACGAATGTGCGTCAAATTTGGTGTGGGACATAGTAACAGGTGACGAAACATGGATTTATTGCTACGATCCCAAAACAAAGCAGCAATCGAGCGTATGGGTCTTTCAAGATGAGCCGAAACCAACCAAAGTGGCGCGCGTGAAAAGTGCATCTAAGCGGATGATTGCTTCTTTTTTTAATAAAACTGGACACGTGGCTACTGTTGCTTTAGAGAATCGTCGTACCGTGAATAGTGACTGGTACACGACCATTTGTTTGCCGGAAGTTATTGACGAACTCCGTAAAAATAACCGTAAACGCCGTATCATCCTGCACCACGACAATGCTAGTTCTCACACGGCCAGACAGACAAACGACTTTTTGAAGACGAAAAATGTAGAACTCATGAGTCATCCTGCATACAGTCCCGACCTGGCACCTTGTGACTTTTTTCTGTTCCCAAAAATTAAGAACCAATTACGCGGTCAACGATTTTCATCACCAGAAGAGGCTGTCGAGGAGTATGAAAAACACGTTTCAGAGGTCACCACAGGGGAGTGGCACAAAAGTTTTCAAAACTGGTTTGATCGAATGAAAAAGTGCATAGACGCCAAGGGAGATTATTTTGAAAAACAATAAATTAATTTTGTACCTTTAATAGTATTTTTTCATATTCATTCCGGAAACTTATAGTGCGTCCCACGTATTAATCGGATGGGTACTTTCATTGTGGGGCTACGTTCATAAATTAGGGGTCTCGACACGGGTTCTAATGTCAGCTCTGTCGCACGCTTTGAAAATTGTATACGCTATCCTGCTGTCAGTGTCGGAACCTGACGAAATTGTTAATTAATGAACGTCTATCTGAAGAGACAGATACAGTCCGTCAAAAAAGAGTTGAAATGAATATTGAAGGAACTATTTTTCTTTCGCCTGGTTACACCAAACAAACAAGTACAAAATCTGTTAAATCGAGTTAACCGCGTTGTTATTTCATAAATACATTACCTAAATTATACTACTTGAACGTTTGAAGTTCAATAATCATTTCAACACTTTTTTGACAGACTATAAAGCAAGCATAATTTGTTGCTTTTTACCACTAATCTGGGGACACGTGCAGCGACATAAGGGTTACAGCATGCGGCATGAAAGTCTAGCGGTGACGGTATTGTGGCGGAGGAGCGTACGTACTCATGCGTAAGCGGTGTTGGCTACCCGATTGTACCCATTCGCAGCTATTTTCGTTCACCGTTAAACTTTCGTGCCGCGGGCTGTGTAAAGGTTGTGGGATAATATAGCTTTCGAACAGACTACGTCTGACTTCTTACCGAAATTATATCTATCTCTTTCTACTCCTAGATGCGGCGTGTCACGTATCTGGACGCACGTGTCGCACCGTCGCCGCGGCGTGTCGCGGAGGCTGCTCGACTGCGCGCGCGCAACGTTCTTGTACGGCGCCGGTCTGCGACTGGAAGACATCGCTTTTAGCGCACCCACCACCGCCGGGAAAGCGCTTGCGACTGCCTACTGTGGGACGCCCAACTTCTTCGTTTATTTAGTGTGATAACAAATTGCAAACTGAACATTTTAAGCTAGGTTTGTAAGCTATAACGGAGTTTTAAACGTCCATTACCTTTCGCCAGAATTTTAAAAAGTTTTAACGTTAATGTACAATGTCTTAGTGCTAACGTTTGAAGTCACTAAAGATACGATATTTTAGCGGGCTAATGGTGTAGTCAGTAATTTCGGATAGCATAGTGTAAAGCTAAATTAGGATTGACTACAAACAGGCTCCAATAAATAAGTAAGATATACGTAGTTTTTTAATTAATAATAATAATATAGCCTTTTATCTGTCGTATTTTGCAGTTAATTATTATGCAACATTTTATTGGCTACTATTTATATTAGTGTCCTGTCCTGTCCTATACAGGAGACGAGATTTTTAATTAATGAGGTTTAAAAAATACACATACTTTACTGGTGGTACTTCTGTGTTATAACTTTTGCAAATACATCTCGAAAAAATTAAATTCTCTCTTTTCAACAGTTTTTTTATAATCAGTAGATCATGTGTTTTAATTGTCTGAGCTCCCGGAATACTTTTCTAGTTGTAATTGTTCAATCTGATATATAAGGTCCTACATTAGTAAGTAATTCTTGGGTAGATCCACGAAATTTCAATTTTTTTTTTCACTTCCCAGTACAAACTGGATGAATCAGTAGGAGCAAACATTTGTTTTCCATGTAAAGTTGTCTATAATCTCTTAATTTTTCTCACTTTGAATTGTAGGACCTTATATATTCGCGTGTATTATTCATAGTGAATTTTGTTATTGTAAGTACCCAGATCTTCAGTTCTTGGCGAAGCTATGCAATATTTGCTTAAAAAGTTTGTATTTATACATGTACATTGTGTGCGAATTTAAAAGAAACAGTTCATAACTGTACCGAGACTGCATGCATGTTATCTTGACACTGCCTTGCTATTTCGCAGTACAGGATTATCTCACAAGTCGCGTAGTTGGTATTCTCACTTAGTTTTATTCATAAGTGCCTACCTAGTGTAAATGGGAAAGTGACTTAAATACTCTTCTTACTATGCGGTTCAAATAAGAATGGACTCGCTCCCGCAGATAACTTCACTCGCTAGCCATATCTCTCGCTCGCTCTGTTTACCGTTGGCGCGAGAGAGAGCCGACAGCAAAATGGCGTCCTGACCGAGTTTTATTTGAACTGTATAATATTTAGTACTTACTTTAATTTTGATAATAAGTTAAGAGTAATGTTTCAGAGATTATTCTAGTACCTTTAGTGCCAACTATGTAATTCTAAGGAATGTGTGCCTTAAACTTGTAGGTTTAAGAACCAATTTGAATTGTGTTTTGCTCGAATTTGTGCCAGTTTTTATAGGATTTTTTGCTCTCTGCAATGTTGATTTGTATGTCATTGTATTTTTTAATACATATAATTGTAGGTTAAAAGCCTCCTCCAGCCTTTTGGGTGATCGGTTAATTAGTTAGATATCAAATTTCAAGTTAACAAATTTTTCAACTTTTTTTATTTATAGTGTCAATTTTACGAAATATAAGCAATGTCGTAAATTGCGGATTTCAGAACTCCAGGTGATGGCGTTTAAATCACTCAAAATTAGTCCTGTTTTCAATTTCCAGTCAACTCTGTATATAAGGTGCATCAAGGATATGGCTGCCATGATTGCTAGGGTCTCAACGTGACGCTCTAGAATCGGCAACATTTCATTTTAGTTAACCATTCGTTTTTAATATTTATATTGAAAGTCTGCGTAAAAAAGAAGCTTATGTATTTTTTTATTTTGTTAAATTTTATGTTCTTCTTGTGTAATTTAATGTTTTCTTATTCACTCATTCTAAAAAGACGTAAGTCACATCTGAGGATTTCAAAAGTCGATGTCCATTGCCAATGGATTATTAAAAAAAAAAGCTTGGCATGTTTATGTCTGCTGTCACATGACAGTTGATTTTTTTTAAACAATATGCAATTAAAAGCGAAGGAAATTGTTTCTAAAATCCTATGTTTACCATACTTTTGGTTTTTTGAAAATATCTCTTTATTTAATCACGATTTAATTCTGAAAAAAAATATGTTGCTCTGAAAGCCCATATCTCGAATTGGTTTTTAGTTTTGCACCAATTATTAATTTGTAATGTTGTCGATTCAAGACAAGACGAATCTTTATTCGCATATTTAGATAGATAAACATTAACGTAAAAGCAATGCAGAATTCCTTTTATGATTAATAGAAAACTGCTCAAATCATTATACCTATTATAGTTTTTCTGACGCTGTAATAGGTATCAACTTTACATTTTCGGCAGTAGAGAATTTCTTGTATCAGTCCACCCACTGGGCTGATATTAAAGCATGGCTTGAGTAGCCACCGCCCGTTATTAAAATCACGTATTTTTGAATCATTCGAATTTCAATTCGCATACAAATACGCATGATTCGCATACGAATACAATACTAATTTTAAGTTTTCGTATGTATGCGAATCATGCGGATTCGTATACGAATTAAAATTCGAATGATTCAAAAATACGCTCCCTGAACATTTTAGTCTTTCTCGGGACAGAGGATTCAACCACTTCCCTACGGATGCTCGGTACGTAAACACGCACTAGGGTTGCCAACTGACTTTCTTTGTTTATTTCTGGTTCCGATTTAGATATTCAAACGTCCATACTCTGAAAAATATAATCGATAACTTCGTGCCATAATTTACATAAATAAATGCGCGGGAACGTCTCACACTGTCTGCGGCGTACTCGCGACTGTCTTGTAATTGTACCGTAGTTTACCGAGATTCGGAAGCGCGTCGTTTCGGCCGTTTGTATAAATACGTAATACTGCTTACTTTAAAATACTGTGACTCAACGGTGACCAACGCGAATAATGGCAGCCATAATCAGGGACGTTCTAGCTATCACTTGCTGTACCGAACATTTAAGATTATGTTAAAACAACTTTGCCACTTTCCCATATAATAACAATATGAGGTTCTAACATAATAAAAGAAAACAAAGTTCAAGAGGGTCTCCAATTGAATCACAAAGTGCTTCAATGTGATTTATTACGATACTCATGAATTCTCGTAGAGGTTCAAGAGTGGTTTAAAAGCGATTTAAGACTTCGATTAAGCATTCCTGATTTAAACTTTTTATATGTGGATGATACATTTTTAGATAAATAATAAATAGATAATTGGAGAATTTTTCAATACGAATATTTTGTTCAATATTTGTTGTGCGTACGTAAAAATGTTATAGATTTAGTGGCAACTCCAAAGAAATTTTGTACCTTTTTGTGTTATGCCATTTAACTTTGTTGAATTTGTAATAATTATATATTTGATAATGTTTTATTATTGTCTGTGTAGATTGTGTTTTATAGTAATTTTGAATGAATTGATATCCATAAGCTTTATTACTAGAGCTGTTTATTCTACTTACAAAAATATTTTTTACTCTCAAATAATAGATATGAAGATTTGAAATTTTAATGTGCCGATTTATTTCATTTTCTTATGTGAAGCAGCAATACAATACTGGATAGCGTTTATTCTAGGACTTGTAAGCTATTTATTCAATAAAAGTGTTTTGTAATCTTGGCTTTTATTTATTTACTGGACCGACAACCTGAAGGACGTTGCGGGTGAACGAGGAGGACGGAGGACCGCCAATAGTGGCGAGATCCAGCAATGGGAGAACAAAAGCTAATGCATGACGCTTAATTTTTATTTCCGCACGTTATAAAGTTCGTTTTGCTGAGTTTTATCTTTGAGCTCTGATGCATAAGCGTAACTAGGCAACAGGCGCGTTCCCCTCTTAAATTATTACCGTCTGCCCCCCCAGAAATATGAGTGTCATTGATGTAAAAAGATACTTTGTCCAATTTAATGGCAGTACTAGTTTTTGCCCGCGTTCATTCAATCTTTGCCCTGTTTTCGGCTTGAGCGTTATTTTATGAACACGTATGTGTTGACCAGGGTCACTATTATGATAATAAAACAAAACCACATCCAAATCCATTGAGTGGTTTCCGGGTTATTCAATCTTTGCCCCGTTTTTGGCGTGGGCGTTATTTTATGAATACCTCTTGTAGCCTATATGTTGACCTGGGTCACTCGTTGATAATAAAGAATACTGCATCCAAATCCGTGGGGTGGTTCTAGAGTTATAAAAGCGTTTATTCAATCTTTGCCCCGTTTCCGGCCATTTTGCGGCAACCAGACATTTTAATAATTACTTTTCCTAATCATTTCAAAACGTAAACATCATGTCCCATCACTAGCGGGGTCGTGACTAGAGATGGGTTTCCAGCCGGAAAATATCCGTGAAAACACCCGTTTGAGGAAATATTCGGGAGTTTTCATTTTGTTTTTGATATATTTTGAGATAAAAGCTATCTACCATGGCAAATAAGTAGATTTGCAGTATTGTAGCCGAATGACAGAAAGTTGAGAAATAAAAAAAATATAGGTATACCTACTTACATAAAATTTACATTAGGTTATGTTATAATAACAGATGATTTATTTTTGTACTAATTTTTGACAGGTGTCAAAGTGACAGATTTACTATACAGATTTTGTGACATTATTAATAAATAATAATAAATCCATCTGTCACAAAATCTGTAAAGTAAATTAATTATCTGTCACTTTGACACCTGTCACAAAATCTGTATAGTAAATAAATCATCTATCACTTTGACACCTGTCAAAAAAATAGTATACAAATAAATCTTCTGTTATTTATTATATTAATTTTATTATAAATTATTACCTAATGTAAATTTTGGATATTTCTTTTTTATTTCTCAGTTGTAAGTATTTACTATAACGGTTTGGTATGTTCTCGTATTTGATATTAAAATACATTTTTAGGGTTCCGTACCCAAAGGGTAACCAACGGAACCCTATTACTAAGACTCCGCTGTCCGTCCGTCTTTCACAAGGCTGTATCTCATGAACCGTGATAGCTAGACAGTTGAAATTTTCAAAGATGATGTATTACTGTTGCCGCTATAACAACAAATACTAAAACCAGCCAAGTGAGAGTCGGACCCGCGCAGTCCCATACAACAGACGATTTTTGCCGTTTTTAAAGATAATGGTACGGAACCCTTCATGCGAGAGTCCGACTCGCACTTGGCCGGTTTTTCAACACCCTTTTTGATAAAACAATTGGTAAATATTAAAATAATGAAAATTCCCACCGTTTGAGAATTTTCCCCAATAATTTCCCAGTTTTTTCCCAAATGGCAATCAAACCGGAAATTTTCCAGATGGGAATTTTTCAGTCACCCGTCTCTAGTCGTGACCCGCCGTAGACAGGCCTCAATACTGTGCCTCAGACAGAGTCAGAGTTCACTGGTTGGTCACGACCCCACTAGTGATGCGACATGTTCGTTTACGTTTTGAAATGATTAGGAAAAATTTAAAATTGTATAGAAATTTAATGTAGCGCATATTCGCCAGAAAATTTGGATACAAGATCCTTAACATGTCTAGTTTTGAACCCTGAACACCTTTCCGTTACAACCAGGCTCGCCGTAAGCCGGGGCGGCAAATCTAGGGATCCATCACGTTATATTTAAAGCCATTGTCAAAATACTCACCCCACCGACAGTTAATATTTTCGTTTATATTATATTGTAAGCGATTCGGTTGAACATGACTAGCCTGCAGCGCCACCTACATGGCGTTGCACTCATATTGGAACGGAGGGAAGTGTTCGGTGTGATTGTAACGTGTTGTTAAAAAAATATTACTTAGTTATTTAATAAAGTTTTGTGTCATAAAGGTAGTTTCTAAGTATACTCTGGAGGTATTGGTCTGATCATGGTATAAGAAAACGAGGTATGCTCTTCGAGAGCACAAGACGACGTCATCACGTATTTACTTTGGAAATCAGCAAGAGAAATATGTGAAGAAATAAATGTACTTGATGATAATTCCTTCTGGTTTCTATAAATGGTATTAACATCGCCATCTGTGCCATTCATCCATCCATCTGCTCATACTGGCTTCCATTAAAACTAAAAATGCAATGCCAAACGACAGTTATCGCCACTCGGATACAAATGTATCATAGAAAGTAGTATCAAATAAAGGATTAACTAATCAAAAACACAGTGAAACAATAACTAAAATTACTTATAACGTAACATCAACAAAAACAAACAAACGAACATAAGAAAATGTTAAAATGGAACACAAAATGTCTGACTTGTATCAAGTGGGCATCGTCGAGGGTTTGAACGTTGGGCCCTTTGCGTCGTACGTAGACGAATGGTCTACGCCGCTTGCCATGGAGTAGTTGGAAGCCAGAGTAAAAATTACGTGATTTTCCATTCCGATGCTGTCTCGGTAGGGGGAAAAGGGCGTTTCCACAAGCCAGAACATAAAAAGATTAAGCAATTTGGCTATAGTTTCAATTGAACATGAAGTTTTAGACAACTTCGGTACAGGAAAATTGAGAAATAGGGGCGGCATAATCGGTATTGCACACGGGCGTTGAAATAGCTAGCGGCGGGCTAGACCGTTGAATTTTTCCACCATACTTGTCCACCGAATATTTTTGTAACCATTTGATCTAACAAGCTTGTAATGCACATACTGAACGCTCACGAGGGCGTTATGTGATTTCACGCCTTGTTCTTAAGAACAGATGGCGCTGTCATCTCTACAATATGCCTCGGTGACGCAGTCAGTAGCGCGCTTGTCTTGATAACAAGAGGTCGCAGGTTCAAATCCTGGCCCGAGGATTTTTTTCTAATTCTTGTCTTTACATTTGTTTCTAATTTATCTTTTCTAGTTTGTAATGCACTCTAATAATAACATTTATCGTTGTAAACGAATGTAATCAAAATGTAAGGCATAAAAGAACATAATTGTAATGCGAAAACCCTATTATTATTAATCGATTTCCGCTAATTGCTTTAAAACGCAATTTTTGCATATTTCTATTCAAAAGTAAGGAAAACAATAATATTATGATGTGAATTTTGCACCGGGATTCGGTTACGAAACAATAGTAGTTTATGAAACTGTTACATAAAAAGGTTATTAAAATTCGGCTCGTTTTTTTAATAGAACAGGAGTGTTTTAATACCTAGTTATGTATAGTTTCATACACTACTTTATCTAAACTCATGCCTACTAACCTGTTTTCATAATTTTTGTAAATTTGTTGTCAGCCATTTTTGATTATTCTTGTAAAAGCTTGTTCTGAAAGTGTTCGTAATTTCCGTCGTTATTTCCAGAATGTCAGGTGGAGTCAAATATCATTCATCACCATCCCTGCTGTCAGTAATTTTAGGGCAAAATAATTATTTTGACCCATAAAACCACTGTAAGTAATGAATACATTTCCTCGAAAACTATGGCGCAACAAACAGTTCATCCATTGACAGACCGAGTCCAACGCGCAGTAAGCCATAGACAATACCTGGCCGAAAATAAATTTGAACTGTAACCTCGTTACTATTTTGTATGTATTGGAGAACATTATATAAAAACCTTATTGGTGTTTGATATTAAACCTCAGACATGGCTGTGTGGGCTAAGTTCCCTTTGCCTTCCTAGTTAGTATCACTGTAATGTACTGTATGTATGTAATGAAATGTACTGTAATCTCAGAAAAAGTTTTTTTATAGCGCTACGCTCGTCGGCCGCCCGATATTCCCCGCGAACCCTTACCTCGCCCCTGCGTCGCCGCGGGCAATCCGCGCCCGTAGGTAACTGAAGATTTTGAACTTCCATTTTCAAGAATGATTTTTTTGTATGTGGCGAATGAAGTAAACTATGAATTAAAGCGATATAAATGTACATATTTATATAGTATTCACTTGTTTACCTCGCACCCACTGCAGGAGTTTTCCTCGAGTGGCAAAACAAAAAAAACTAATTTATCTCAACTCCCTATTTTAGAGGTCTCAATATTAAAACCCATAACGCATTTAAGACCAGTTTATATCCTTATCAAGCCTGTATCAAATATTTCTTCTACATACCAAAATAACGTTATTTTAAAATTATACCTAAAGTTTTAAGTACTTCCGTAATGTATGTACAGTGGAGACCGCATCAAGTTAGACACTTCTGACTTTGTACAGTGGAGCCCGCATCAAGCTATACACATTGAGTTTAAGCTGACCTCTCGTTGTACGGGAAGCCTATACAATGAGAGGTCAGCTTATACTGAAAGTGTTTAGCTTGATGTGGGCTCCACTGTACCTATCTTATATTCTTCTCTGTAGGGGCTAATGTCGTACTGCAAGTGTATAGCTTGATGTGGTCTCCACTGTACTAGAGATAATCACTCCGTGCGAACTTTTCTAGTCATGTCATCTAACTATTCAAAAAGATACTAGAATTGCGGGAATTAACTCCACTCTTAAACGTAATTCGCCTCCTCTATACCTGGAGTTTAGTTGTATAGTTGTTGGGTTTTACAAGTGGACGCCAGAATTTTATTATGAAATAAGTTGGGGTGTGTCTTTTCGAGGTTCAGCTCGACCATTTAAGCTAGCATTTGATTACCGCAGATGCATTTTTTATTATTTATAATTAAAATTAAGTTTACGAAATATTCATAAAATGGAACGCAATTATGTATATTGTGTCGGTTATTATACTAAAAAATACATTCAAAATATGTGAAAAGAAACGTAACGCAAAGACGTTGACGCCGTTTTGTTTGCTCTCGTAGTTTTGTGAATGATGCAAGTTGAGTGATATTGAGTGTAATGTAATGTCGTCGGCAGATCGTAGAGTATGAAACCGAAAATCTTTCACCAAAAGTTAAAAATAGGTGCGACGACGAGCGGAGCGTGTTAGGTTGCTTGTGATCATAAATTTGGGGAGCGGAGCGGAGCGGAGCTAAGCGACCCCCCTAGTTTTAACAGAATTAGGATATGCCCAGGCAGATCATGATATTCCCAAGTCTACGATCTGCCGACGACATATAGGTATAAAAGGCGCCCAAATAGCCGAAGCGGCGATCCCGATCATGTTTTTGGGAGCTAAAATAAGAGGTTATGATTTTACAAAAAAAAAACATAACTTAAAAACAATACATTTCCGCTAGGGCGAGACTTCATGGGGGTAATACTCCCACCCCCCTCCTAACCCTCCCCCTTCCATAACCCTCAACGTAGGCGTCCGCCTGTAAAATTTTAACCGTATTAAGCGCTGAACATTATTTAGTGTTTTCGGTACAAACAGTTCCTTCAGATTTGTTTGATGTCAATGTGAAATCTGAATTTGTGTTCCGAAATTCGAAGCTAGGTTCGACATCATTTGTAGGGTTTTGTTGTTTGTACAACTCTCCACCGATCCCAGCACATACCATGCTTCGTCCTGGCAAGTAGTGTAAGTATTATTGGAAATAACAATATGTTAGCGTAACTCACCAATTTCCTTAAAAAGCTTGTCAGTCATGTGATCAGAATAACGGACTCGCCTGTTGTGGGACCGCTTTCGCTTAGCGCCAGACGACGAGCTCGTTGACCAGCTGCTACTTCGACTTGGTTTACAAAACCGTCCACTCTGACCCTGGGCTGACTGTGGTTCGCTTGCCGGAGCATTATTCTGAACATAAACCTTTTTTCAAAGGACCTTTTACTGACACTAAATACTTAGTGTCAATGTGAAATCAAGTACGAAATAACTCGAACATTTTATAGGTAAGTGAAGCGAACCGACAAACCTTTAAATATAACTTACTGCATTATGTATGAAGATCAAATGATCACTTACCAACAAACACACATTTATCAAAAGATCTTTGCAAATCCTAAAATTGTTTTGCAAAATGAGCACGCAGACCACGAAGTGCTGCAGACACTGTTGCTTCAACGGCAAACTTTACGCCAATGAATTAGATATGGCACCGCCTATTTTACCACAACTATAAAATGGCGCGCCACCCCACTGAACCGGAACACGTGGCAACTAAAGTATGAGATTTCATAGAAATTCAACGGGAAACGGAAATGCTCTCTCAATAAAGCTTCTAGCTAGGACTTCTAGTAGATCGGTGCTTACACGGATAAAGGTTTTGTAGGGTAGCAATGAAATATCACAATTTTAAAACAACATTTATTTTTACATACATTAAGTCGGATTCAAAATGCTTGAAACATACTGATATTTGTACACATCAGAGTTAAAGATTTATTGAATCGTTTATGGACAGTAAAGGATACATTCTCATCGCCGGGAACTGTGGAACAAATAAAATGATAAGCTTTCGTTATCAAATAACCATCGGTCGCAGAACACGCTGCTATTATACACATAAATATTAAAATTTAATTTTAATCTTTAGGAATTTCATTTAATTAGGTATATTTTAAAAATTAATTTCGATAAAAATATAGATTTTCAGTTATATTTTAAACATAGGTTTTTTAGAGTAAGAATATGCTAGGTATGTAATTTATAAAGATTCCGCAGTCGGTTGACGGTAAAAATATTACTCTTAGCGTGCTGATCTCAATACGAATCTATAAATAAAGTGTGTTTGAGCTATGCTAGAAAAATTATAGTTAAATTACCCCCTATTGAAAAGATGCTACCAATAATTGAGAGAAAAATACATTTTGTGCTACATTTGAAAGAAATTCTATGAGCTCTAATTAAATGCCATCATTAATCAATATCTATAGCGAACAAAACTAAACGGGGCATGCAGGCTATGTTCCTATATCATTGTACCACTGAGTTACTCAATTATTTACAATTCTTTAATATCATTTACCTACTCCTCCGATTCAATTTCATACCAATTGCTCATTCACTGGTTTTATAACCACTTTCTTGTATTCAAATATATTTATAATTTGCTACCTTTGATATTGGAACACAGCATAGAAGCACCACACGGCCAAGGACAGATGAAAAGGTATACCCAAAAATAGTTGCGGTCAACAAAGACCCGCAATATATCCAAAAATTATACAGGGATACGACATATCCTTCTTCACAAATTTGTGCGCAAGTACATTCACTTACCTACTATGAAATATATTTAAAAAATGAGGAATCTTTCAAATACTATACGGTTATTGGCAACGGACAATACATTACCTAATTCAAGGACCATTATCACGCGAGACAACAAAAAACAAGATTTTAAACACTACATAATTCAAAAAGTATGCATCGAAAATTGCAAATTATAATAATGTCGCTAATATTATTATTATACTTCGTTCATAATAAACGGAAATCAGAATTACCTAAATTTACACCTTAGTATGTTTTATTTACTTGACATCGACACTGGCAGTATTTCATCTAAATATCGAAAAACATAGAAAATATGCTATATACTACTTTATACATATGACTCACAACTTATTGCGTTTTACTTAAACTGTATGAGGGTAGTCGGGGATTCTGCGCTATGGAGATGATCCGTTGAGACCTGACACTGCTGTTTATACTCGAATCTTGAGATTCACAAACACAGTATATAAAAAACATGTTAAAAAAACTGCGATGTTAGAAGCAAAATCTACGCTGCATTGCTAAAGCACAGTGTTAGCAAATAATTTGGCAATAAAAAAAACATGCTTTTAAATAAGCGAAATTACGGTTCACTATAGCGTACAGTTTGTGCAATTTTTCTAGCAATGTCAAAAGTTTGGCTATCAAGAACCTAAATACCTTGTTTTTGCTAAGTTTAGAACAGTATGTTCCTTTACAGTTATTCACAGACTTAATCGACTAATCCAGTGGCAGTTATTAGTAACTTTGGGAGCCTCAAACGAAAATAAATAAAGCATTTTGAAATGTAGTTAGAAACAACTAAGTTACTCCGACAGATGGAGGCAGCACGTTTTAACGGGAACCGTTTCGATCTCCTTGCAAAATGCACAACTAGTGATTGTTAATCTTATTTTAAATAAAATGTATGAAATAAATAAATAACTTTCATCTTATTTTGCGACTATTGTTTGATAATTAGCAGATAATTTTTAGCAGAATTAGGTCGTTTTATGGATTATAGTTAGCGTGAATATCCATACCAACTTAAAAGCGTATTTCGTACAACGAAATACATAAAATTACACAACTTTGATAGAAAAGCCTAATTGACATTAAATTATTGTCGCGAAATGCCATAAATCACATTTATTTCATACACTTTATTAAATAATAAGAAAAACAATAATAAGTTGTTCATTTTGCACCGAGATCGACACGGTTCCCCTTAAAGTGACGATATAAAACAAAGTGACAGGATTTTTATTATTTTTTATTATGAAAATGACATGAACAACAGTATCGGCTCAGTCAGAACAAAAGTTTTACTTCCTCGAGTGACAGAAAATGATGTCCTTCGATTGCATTTCCAATTCGTCGTAGTTAGTGTGCACAGAGAACCAGAACAAATGAGAAAGTCTGCGAATAACAACTATTTGCATCCGACCAAGAGTAGGACTGCGGGGCGAAAAAAATTCGACAAAACCTTTAGCAGTCTACCGAATTATTTTTTTGTTACTTTTGCATCCATAATCATTTTTGCGATACGCTAAAACTTACTTAAATAGCTACCAAGTAGTTTTTTTACTTTTTAAGTTACATATACAATAAGTATTTAAGATGCCATGTTATTTTTTAATTACACAATGATTTTCTATAATGCCGGCGCATGTTGCTTGAGGGTCACCAGATATATTGTGTTCTCGCGAAGTATTAGGAGTTATTTTTAGATTTTTGACTGTTGTCAAAGAAAGTCCAAAGCCCCTAGACATAAAGTCTCAATTCGAGTGTTTCCTATACGATGTTTTACACTTGCTTAGTTGATGTTTCATAAATTCTTTGCCTGCCCAACATCGCGTTTCGATATTACCATCAAAAGTAGGTATAACTAATTGACTATCATCAACCAACTTGAATGCTATGGTGTATGGGTTGAATGGTGACCTCTCAAACACGTACGTTAGTGATGTAACATATAAATCAATTTATATATATAATATATATATGCATGTTATATTTTCTTTCCTACTTACATTCAAAGTGAAACTTAACATTATAACATAAAAGAAAAATTACAATTTCAATAGAGTTATATTTATAAAAAAATAACGATAATACAATAAAATTGTTATCATAATAATTAA
The DNA here is from genome assembly GCA_910592155.1 of Ypsolopha scabrella. NCBI lineage: Eukaryota > Metazoa > Arthropoda > Insecta > Lepidoptera > Ypsolophidae > Ypsolopha > Ypsolopha scabrella. Next base: position 10,213,156 of record OU342981.1, on the reverse strand, counting down.
TAAGAACGCAAAATAGCATTTTATACACAATACGAGGAAGGAATTTTAATTTCTTTCTTGCTCATAGAGTTACACTTTTGTCGAAGTTTTTTTTTAATTATGGTAACATTTGGGGTATGGTGTTTCCGCTGGCAGCACTCATCAATATTATGGCACATTACACAAATTAATTCCAGCTTTTAACATTCTTATATTAAGGACCATATTTGGATAACAAATAGTGCCTCCATTCAAGAGAGTACAAAAAATGTGTCGTATTTACTGTACTCTTCCTTGAACAGAAACAAGTACGAACACGATCAACAAATCAAATAATTAAAACAATTTTAAAACATAAATTGGAATCAATTTTTATATTACTCATTAAAACACATAAATATATAGATCTTTTATGCAAAGTATATAATGATCACTTCGGAGAGATAAATGTATACTTTTCCTATTTATAAATGTATTGTTGCTTAATTTATAAGTACATAAACCAATGTATAATAATCTTATTTATTTATAGGTTAGGGCTCTGTTAGTAACATTTTGTACTTAAAGGTTAACTATTTGTGTCAATCTTAAAAAGAAACAAAGTAATGGTGAAAATTTATATTTCTGCAAGTTTATTCGAAGTTTTTATTTTTAACACCAATCCACGATATTTGTAAGGTTGTACGCCTTGGGCCTCGAGAGGAGATGCATTAAATCGCACATCTAATTATATAATATAAAGACCTCTAGTTTTTGAATTAAATGTAATGTTTCGTATGCTGTGAACATCCCAAGGCTAGTGGCAATTTCAAGAAAACCTCGAATATATTACTTTACTTCAAACAAATACTGCCATTTATGATATTCATCAATAGATCGTATTTAATACGACCATCATTAAAATATTGTATCTTTGGACCTTAATATTATGCTAAAAGCTCATTATATTAAAAAAATATTTTAAATAACTATAAGTTAAATCTATAGCGAAGCTCATGCTTTTTGTTAATTTTATAGTCAAAAAATTGTGCTAGGATGTACAGTTGATATAGCAGTTAAACATGCTATGTCGTACGTAACAGTTAAAACAAAACTAATATCTGGAAGACATACAATTCATATCAACTTAAAACATACTTGTGATAAATCTAAAAATATTTCAGAAAAGAATATTAATTTCAGCAACATAATATAATTATTAATAAAATTCACAAAAACTAAACATATAAAAATGTTCTGTAATCAAAAATATACAGACATAACGCTTGGTAATATGTTGTGCTATAAAAGAAAAATATTATACGTAGTGTATATTTTTCTATTTACCTACTACTAAATAAAATATTTATCTCCAAAATTTCGACAAACCAACCGTCTCAATCATAAATTAAATAAACAAATTTTGACCTAATTTGAGCATAATTTAGAAACAAATATGCATGCACGCAGCTATAACAAGTGATATGCATTGAATAAAACTTGATTGCATTATTACTGAAACAAACACCAAAAAATATAATTATAAACTTGCACGATCTAAAGATAAAGGAATACTATGATCTAGCCTCCAGAGAAAAACTACTATACATCAATGATCCTTAATATAAACAATGGTATTTACACCGCCTGCGACACGATTGGCACTTACGTCTTTTCATCACCGTAATAACCCGAAAAAAAGTCAAACGCAAAAATCACAACCTCTTCGAAAACGTGAAAAAACACTGGCCACTACGCGCCGACGTCAGCCATTTAAAAACAAAAATAAAACAGACAGACTCGAGCGCAATTAATTTCAAAAATCGAACGCGTAGTGACGTTCTTTTTCCACGTTCAGAATCGAAAAGTTGCCAGCACGCTCGGAACAGCCGAACGCTCGTACAAATAAACTGTTCCGGAAACACCATGCGAACGACACAAAAGGGAAATCACAGTGACACTGGCCGCTTGGCGAACGGGCCACTTACTTTTTAACACCGTTTACATGTATAAATAAAATATTCAAATTCATTTAATTCATGTATAAATATTGCTATGCCGTGTCTGGACATTGGTGTCATTCGATTTAGAGACCGTCGCGCACGGTTGTTAAGCGGACGCCTTCTGTGATCACTTTGCGCTTGTCTTGACTTCATCTAAAAGCAAGAAATAGTTTATTAATAATGAGAAATGTAGAAAAGCACGTGTGTGTTAAAACTCAGTCACCAAAGATGGAACTGAATATTGAAGGTTTGAGAAGTAGCGTATGATATTTGGTTGAGTCTGAATACAGATAAGGTGAATTTCGTTTATATAGCCAAATTCATACTGGAGACTCTGTAAGTGATCGGGACCAACGATTGATCCTTTCTGTGAAATACACAAAATTTAATTTAGACTTCTTATACTAATTGAGTCGAAAACGGTTGATATTTCGAGTCACGACCATTGATATAATAATAAAAAAAGGTAGATACGGTACGACAAGCTTCGACAGTGGCGCGAAAAACAGGCCCATTGGGCCTATATTTGCAGTGCCGCGCCCGAGAAGCGGGGTACCACATCGATGAGAAATATCAACACTTTCGCACGTGTATCAAACGACGTATGCAAAAGCATACACATGCGAAAAATTACATGAAACAATAAAATAAAAGCAATTTTGTTACAAATCATAACAGATACAAGTCGACAGAAGAACACGCAGTGTCTGGTTGGCGCCAATCTATACTACAAATACCAATGTGTGTTTCATATATATCACAGGTTATTGTGACATGACATTTTAATTGTAATAATGCATTATTCCACACAAACAATCTTTCAATTACAATTAAATTCAATACAGATAATATTATGGAAGTTTCTTTTTCCATAGTTAATGTGATAAATAATAAAATTCTGGAACATTATGTTCCAACAAATGTACGTGTTTGTAAACGTATTTTAGACGGTAAAAAAGTAAGATATTTATTTTATTGCCTAGCATTATTAGGCAACTAATCCACACTGCAATGTCAGTAAAAGATACCTGTTGATTTTTTTAATAATTTCTTTAAGTACTAAGTTTCATTAGGAAAACACAATAACAAATAATTGAGCAATATTTTTAGCTATAATAACTATCTCAACTGAATTGCGGGTAGAAATCTGTTTATTTATTGTCGAAGTTACAAAACTGAAGAATTCTTATTGTTATTAGTTGTGGGTTGAACACTTTAGGTCGATGGTGGAAGCACCCTGCATGCTCGCTCGCGTACGTACGGATACACACCACACTGCCGTGGCATGAGATATCTTAAGATCCATTCATTGCTATTTATTATATTTATAATTATATTAGAAAATTCTAATATCTTCTCGACAATACTAGAATGTATCATTGCGCTTTAAGTAAAGAGCTGTCAATTTTAGCAGATTGAAGAAAATTTTCCGTAGCGCGGGTAGAGCCGCGGGCGAAAGGATAATGAAGATTATAAAGTGTAACGTCGTGTTCACGATATTCCGTTGTTAAGATAATGGTATAATAAAAATACGCGTCATTTGACACCCCACAGAAATAGGCATAGGAAAAAAGATTGTCAGAATTAAATCAGTTTCGTTGCTAAGCAAAGTTTTGTTGTGAAACAATTATATTTGCCTGCTAAATATTTTACGTACATAAACATGAAATTACCGACACTCCCTAATAAAAAAATAAACCAGCAAGCAAAAATTATGTTGTCTAATGTAGCAAAAATTTTAAAAAGAAAAAAATGTAGTAAGGGTTTTCGTCTGGTATATATTTGTTTCATTTTGTATTTATGTTTCAATAACAGTTTATCAGTTTATTGTTTATTACCTAACACTCATGCATGTAATCATATTTCTTAAATTGGTCTTTAGATATCTTAGGACTATGCAATACCGTGTATATCCACGCGCACCCGCCCCCACGCGTCTCGCACTCCGCTGGGATGGCCCTGTTTACAGCGGTCAAGGTATAAAAATGTACACTTATTTAGTTAAGTATTATTTCGTTATTTTAGCTATTATATTAGATCACACCTGAAACATGGCAACTGATAGATGCGCGTAAAGTAGCCAAATCTCTCTATCAAGGGAACAGTGCTGCAATACAATACAGGGACCTGGAGAAGCAAGTGAAACGGGGAGTATGCCGTGATAACCGTGAAGGTGGGGAGATGACTTGGCCCGAAAAGCTGAAGACGCAGCACGTAAGGGAGATACTCGTACACTGTACCAAGTTATAAAATAAATCACGCGGAAACCAAGAAGACCCTCACGCCCTGTAAAGGACAAGACAGGAAAGCTACTGTGCGAGGCTGGTGAAGTATTGCGGGGGTGGGAAGGTGGGAGGTGGTTTAGTTTTCAACGAGGAACTTTGGCGTAGAACTCATCAAAAACCTGTAGCAGACACCATAAAGGAACGCAAATGGAGATGGATAGGTCACGTGCTCAGCCGTAGTCATGACGCCCCAAAGGAAGCACTGACATGGCATCCTGAAGGCGGAAGACAAAAACTCGGCAGACCACGCGAGACCCGGCAGCGCACAGTGAAGAGAGAAATGGACTAGGCGGAGATGACATGGTCAGAGATCTCCGAGCTGGCCCAAGATCGTGGAGAATGGCGGCTCCCCAGCGGAGATTGGGAATAAGTAGTAAGTAAGTACTATTTAGTTATTTAATTAAGTCCGTTGTTATGTGGTAATTTGATTCAGAGAGTAAGAGCAAAAATTGTCACAAATATTGAAATTTGAAAACTAAGATAATGGTGAGTTTTCGTCGTTTTAGACTAGATTTGAAAAATATATATTAAAAATTTAAAGCTTTAATTTACTTACATATTCATTCGTTTCGAACTTTTCTCTACTTACCTATTTTACCAACAGTAACTTGTTACAGTTTCCAAAATAATCATCCAATGTACATTTTCTGCATTATAATATTTATAATGGAAGATGTCGGAAGCAACCCTGACAATATTTCAGAAAAAGGGCAGGGAACGAAAACTATTGGAAATGCTATTAAAGCCGTACTTGCGTATTTTTGTCGAAAAGATTACAATTGCGTTCCGTTTCGCGAACCTGTTTTTTAAGCACAAATCAATATTTTCTGATTTTCGTTTTTTTATTTTTTTGGTGCTGCGTGGACCTGTATTATATAACCGTCGAAAAAATGGATTCTAAAACGCGACTTAATACTATCGATATTTTATTTCCTGAAAAGACCAAAAGAGCATTGAAAAATTGAGGAAATAAATAAATTATATTAATAAGATATCTGATGAGAAATGTCTTGAAATAAAGGTTTAGAAGCACTGACTCTGTCAGGTTGCTAGGCAACGCTTTGTCAATAAACATTCTATCTGCTAAATGAATACAGTTTAGACTGCTTACTAAATGATGTCGCCGGTTTCCCCTAGATGGCGTTAGTAGCAAAAACAAAAAGCACTAGTGCGAAATATATAATTTTACGAAATAGGCGAAATATACTAAACAGGCACGTGATCTGTCATATTTTGAGAAGGTGTATTAAATATATATTTCGTATTTCGCAGAGTTATTGAACCTTGGTCCTGACCACTTACCGAGTCATGTCAAGTCTTTCAGCGTGTTGAGAGAGTATGAGTGTATCATGTGTTAAGGCAGCAGGCACTCACCAGTGTGTCGGTTAGAGCAGCTCGTACTGGCGCAGGTGCATGCGCTGTATGATGTCGCGACAGTCGTTGAACACGCGCTTTATGTTCTCGGTGTCGACGGCGCAGGTGAAGTGTGGGTAGCAGTAGTGCTTGCCGTCGCCCGACGCTGTGCTGATGCGCTGCAAATATTTCTTTACAGTTAGATATGGGCTCCATATGGTCTACGACTGGATTTGGTAGCTCGCTTCCTTTATACCATAACTCGCCCATACCGCGTACCCTCCAAACTCTCAACGCTCTCCTGGACGCAAATCCGGACTTTGATTTGTTTGCTGATGGATGGCAAAAAATATTGTCAGAGTGTTTGTGTTTTTGTGAGAGGGATGTATGACTGTTTGTGATTTTATGATTAATATTAATGATTTTAGTTGATAATGCCGCTTTGTATAATATTATTCACTGTCTTTAATTATTATAATTGGTGTGTCCGTTTTAATTAAAGTAAAATAAATAAATACCCCCGACTTATGGTAGTTTTTTTTAATAAATATAAATAATAATTAAATATCTTTATTACATAAAAACAGCCAAACAAAATGACAGAGTTAATAGAGTAAATAAATAGGAGTGAATTACAGGCAATTAACAAAACAGGTTGTCAAACTAAACTGAATGACAGTCTGTACTTTAGCAACCCGAAAATCAAACCACTCGTAATAGATACTCACTTAGGTTTCTAGGGGCTATCCGAAAAAGATCAATATTTCCCAGACTAGAACAGTCTGATAATATTTCAAAACCTTATTATTAAATAGGATTGAATTGAATGCTCAGAGGAGCAGCGGTATTACAAAAACTTAAAAACTACAAGTAGGTAGTACTTTCTTTAGAAAGAAGCCATCAACTAAATGTTTATATAAAATACATAGATGAAATAAGAAGGTAAAACATAATACGTTATTAGAATAATTTATGGACATAATAAAGTCAGTTTGTATGTGTACGGTTGTATAAGGTGTGTAGTTGTAGATACATATATTTATTATTAACACAAATACAAGTATGGCCCACCTGGAGTATGTTGAGTAAATAATGAACAAACAAATGATATGATTTATTTTCAGGTTAGAGACCTAAATTATGTAAACACTTAAAGTTAAATGCTAGCGTACTGACCAGAACAGGCCTATTACGTATCTTTGAATCGGTTTGCCAACTATGATTGCTATTCACCAAAAACAGATGAAAAACTAACTTCCAAAATAACCTTCAATGGGTATTGAACCGTTTACGAATTGTGACGTCATTTCAAGTGCGAACGTGTCCTCGGATAAGCGTAATTCGATAGTATGTATGTTTTCGACGATAGGCACTCGGTTTGCAACTGATTTTACGATAGAGAATCAGGGGGTTGGAACAAACGACAATCTTTATATCCTTTACAGTAGTTCACGATGCAAGTGTACTGACCAGGAACTCGTCCCGGATGAAGTACTTGGCGCGAGCCACCTCCGGGTGTTCCCGGGTCTCGGGCGCGGCGTCCGGCGGGATCTGGTAGCGCGCGAACTCGCTGAAGTACTCCTCGAGCCGGGACTTGCCCGCCAGCACCTTCTCCGCGAGTAAGTCTTGCTTGTTCAGGAACAGGATCACCGATATCGTGCGCAGCCATCTGGAAATTAAATGCATTCGAGTTTACTTGTGGACTCCGTAAAATGAGAAAATAAACAGTAGTTGTGAGTTACGCAAATTTTCAAAAAAGTTCTAGACTTAAGAGCCATTCCCAAATTACGCTTTTGTATGGAGTGCCTAGTTTTCTTGGAATTTGCAGTGATGTTATTTAGGTATGTTTGACGGACTAAATTAATGAATGGATTGTCAATATGATTTCAGAATTCGATTGGTTAAAGATCATAGATTATTGTGACATGAAATTTTAATTGTAATTAATCAAACCTTGACAAATTAGTACTGACTACATCTTGTGTTTTAAACAGTACTGACATCCAACAGCTTAAATAAAGCAATTCATAAGCTACACTTAGTGTTGCTACACTAAAGTAATTGTAATTATGCTTTACTCAATACAAAAAATCGTGGTAAGCTGGTGACATTATTCAGAAAAATTTACGAGTGTTAAAAGTATATATTTTTTTCAACAGTTAATGTGATAAGTAATAAAAATTCTGGTACATTACGTTCCTACAAATGTATGTCTGATGTATTGCATTTTTTATAGAAAAATTATGGAACTTGAATTAAAGATTTAGCTCTTTGACTGAAGTTGACAATGTGATAATATTTCTGTAAACGAGGTGAAGGAGATACGAAAAGCTATATAAATCACTACAAAAAATATAAAGTAGTATTTGCAAATGTGATACATTAATGTTTAATGCGAAAGATTGGTTTATGTTTAACATAAATTCAACAGGATTAAAGTCTTTCCTAAAATTGTAAATTAGGCGCTGGAAATTTTAGATTTTCGCATAAAAATGTAAGCCGCTTCTGAACCGCTAAGGACATTAGGAACCCGCGAGAGTTCCTGTCAAAAAACGACATCCTTAGGACATCTAAAGCGATGATTTACAATTAGAGATGTTATTCTGAGGAGAGTAAGAGGACAGCTCTTTTTTTCTTCTTCAATTTCTGGCAAAACCAGGCGGCCCACCATTGCCTGGGACCGATGGATGGCGGTTTATCCATCCCCAATTGCCGGGCCTTATACAAGGTGAAATTAAATTAACCGACTAAATTCATACTGGAGACTCGGTTAGTGATTAGAAACAAGTTTCAATTACCCCTTAGGTGAAATTCGATAATTTTTTTTTTGCTTCCTTACTGCCTAGACCAGGAATTGTACAAACCAGTAAGGGAGCAAAAAAATATATTTTTCGAATTTGGCCAAAAGGATTACTGAACCTGGTTCCCGGTCACGAACCGAGTCTCCAGTATGAATTTGGTCGGTTGATTTAATTTCACCCTATATAAAACAGGCGGCAGACAAAGAAAATTCTAGATTATATTGTTTTGATCGTTGTTTTAACATAGGTATGAGTTTCACATGAGCAGTGGAATTCTTAATTAGATTAAGAAGCGTCGCAAGCTAAGGAGCTCGTCAGAATTACAGTTTCCCAGCGAACGACCGCTTCTAAGGGGGGGCAGCTGCCCCGCCCTGCCCGTACCTCGCTACGACCAAGCATGTTATACCCGTCTATTAAATTAGCGACATAAGTCACACCTCAGTCGTCAAAACAAAGCGTCAAGTCGCATGCTACGGCCGCTAGTGTCGCAATGGCCAGTACCTATTGTTCCATATGCTCTTGAATAGATCGAGGCTCTCCCGCAGTCGGTTCTGCGTGGGGTCCTCGCGCAGCACCATGTTGTACGAGGAGCACGCGGTCACGAAGATGATGGCGGTCACGTCGTTGAAGCACTGGATCCACTTGCGTCGCTCGTCGCGCTGACCGCCCACGTCGAACATGCTGCAAAGGGAACACTCGCTTTACTACTCTGGCTACTGTAATGTAGGTACATATATTATATATTTAGACTAGCTTTTGCCCGCGGCTTCACCCGCGTTCAATTAGTTTTTGTGTATTCCTATAAAACCTGTCAATATTTTTCGGACTGTTACCTACAGTAAACATAGCTGGTGAAATGTGTGTTATGCGCCTCTGTGTTTCCCATTTGTATGTCTCTTGTATAGCTTTTTCATGGGAACTGATTTATGGGATAAAAAGTAGTTTTTGTCCTGTTCTAGATCGAGAACTTTATTTGTGCAAAGTTTCAGTACAATCGGTTCAGTAGTTACGGTGTGAAAGAGTAACAAACATCCATCCATACATCCAAACTTTCGCATTTATAATATTAGTGGGATTATAGAGCTTTTTGGGCTCGTTATTGGTTGGCAATCGGTACTCTTTATGAACATTTGTACGTATCGAAATATTCTAAAAATGTCTAGAGAAAAGACAAAGAAACGAGCAGAGTTCAATACACATTGACTAGGAGCTTACCCTGGAATGTGTTCAGTGATATGTAAAGATCTAGAATATCTAAATGAATCTTGGTGAAATGAATACTGAAGAAATGAAGAATATCTTTAATTCCATGTCCCAAGTACTATAGTACCTTCAATTTGTTTTGCCGGCCGCTTGGTGGTAAAAAATCGTTGGTATTTATTAAGGTTTTATTTGTGCATTAATTACTCAGTAATACTTACCACTCGCTGAACGGTGAAGGAAAACATCGTGAGGAAACCTGCATGCCCTAAAAAGCGAGTATTTGTGCCCTAAGAACGGCGATAGGGCTCACCACCCATCACGTTGGGACATAATAATCGTCGGTGAAACGCGGGTGAAACGAATGTGGACTGTGACTTGCATTTCACAGTTCACACTCGGAACACTTGTGACATGTCGTGAATGTATGTATTTATATTTTTAATTTCTATAGGAAGTTTTAGTGTTAAGTGTTTATTTATAGCAAAAAGTGTGTCTCATTTACGACAAGAGTGCACAATTTATAAGTAAGCCTGGTACTTTTAGTAGATTTTTGTAGTATAATAATTGCCTAATTTTAAAGTTTTTTAGACAGACCACTTGAATTTGTAGTTGTCAAGTACTTACTTTTTATAATATTTTACGGAAATAAAGAACTTTTGAAATTGAAAATTGGCTTGTTCAAAATACATGCCCATATAATAGCAGATGTATAAACGCTCAAATCTAGTTAGAAAAAGTTATTCTGAAAATAGTGGTTACTCCGGCGATTGGCTGAAGGCAAATGCTCAACAGAAGGATTAGTAAAATGATTTAATACAATTTATTCCGGTTATAAGAAATTCAAAAAGTCACATTATGTGACAGCGCACAGAGACAACGAAGTTTTTGTCGCTTGTCATTTATAAGACAACTAGCCTTTTGCCCGCGTTTATTTCATTTTTACCCTGTTTTCGGCTTGGGTGTTATTTTATAAACACTCCTTTTAGACTATGTGTTGACCAGGGTCACTACGATGCTAATACAAAAAACCGCATCTAAATCCGTTGAGTTCTCGAGTTAAAACGGAACATACAGAGACAGACAAACATTCAAAAAATTGTTGTTTCGGCCTCAGTACAGTACCAATAACCCATTTCATTTAAAATTTCGCCAAAATATTCAATTTACGGGCACGACTTATTACTACTTTATTATTAGTATGACATATGATTTGACAATTCGTTTTGGAAACATTATCATAACAAAACTGGCACCATTTTCGTCGGCTCGATATACCTAATAATAATAAACCAATAGATGTTTCATGCAACTGTTACTTAATGCTAAGGAAGCAGACTTATCACTGCTACAACCACCATTAATCCACCCACCTAAAGGTGCTATAATCTGAATAAAGTACCACCTTTGACCTTTTATTCATGGTTTGACGTATGACATATGCCGACCAAATAGGCGACACACTGAAGAAGGGCAAAGTAAAATGTAACCGGAGTAGAAGAGCTGGTATGATTAGATTGATGGATGTAGAAGCCTTAGAGGTGTGAGCGACGGGCTCACATTAGTGTAGGGCGGAAAGAGGTTGGTAGGAATTAGGAATCAAGGGGAACAAAGCTAAAGTGCACTTCCTTGCCTTGCTTGGGCCGATGCAACAGAGGGCGATTGCTGAAGTAGGCTGTGCTGGCCGGAGAGGACGTGTCGATACCAGAGATTAAAGAGTCGGTGGTAATGCACACGCGACGTATTTAGATAGTATTGCCGTGCGCACGGTACACGAGATGTTCGAACGAAGTTCGGATAGCTTCTATCAATGGTTCACCGCGCGGGGGCGCTTGTATCGCCGGCGGCGCGATCGTGTTCGTCACGGCCTTTGTAAGGTGTGAACAAGAGGTGTGTCAGGACCGTAGCAGATGGAAATCTGTAGTCTCTCTCTACTCCTCTGGGAGACAGGCGTGGGTATATGTATGTCATGGTGTCTTAAGGGTGTATAATACCTCACTTCGCTTCGCATGATCCTGTTTTGTACCAACAAATACTGCAATAATCACTCTGAAATTGATATATGATAAAGTTGAGGACTAATGCTATGTCCATGCTGTTGTGAAAACTTGATTCCATTAAATTTTCTCGATAGAAAAAAATTACAAAGTTACCTCCAAACCGTACAATAAACCGATAGCATTCAATGAATACTTGAAATTAGATCTGAAACTTTGCATAATATAACTGATATTAATAATAATAATAATAATAATAAAATTCTTTATTGCACACTAAAAAATTTTTGTACACAGGCGAGCTTAATACTATTTAGTATTTTCTACCAGCTAACCTTTGGCAATGGGGAAGTTGTTGGGGGTAGTGCCATGATGTCAGAATAGTATAGATACAATTTTAAATAGATATATTATTTGTCACTAAAATACTCAATAAATTATAATATTACACTACATCCTAATAAACATATACAATATTAAGAACTAACAACATAATGTGATAAAATACATATACTACTTGCAAGTTAATATTAGTATAAAGCAGCTGCAGACTGTTCCATAAAAATGAAAAAACCACCAGTGTAGCCGCGATTTCAAAATTACTGATGTTTTTGCGTGCGCGACATCTGATTAGAGTAGGATAGACAGTTAAAAAGCAGAAGCGATAGAGCAGGACTGCGAATTGAGGTATTATGGGCTCTTAATGAGCACGGGGGTATGGGTGTAGACGTGATTTACAAGTAAGCATGGACTCACTGGAAATTGACTTTATCGACGACGAACTGCGTCTCGAAGATGCCGGAGGTGAGCACTCGGCACCGCAGGATGTCCTGCTCCGACGGCGTGTAGTTCGGCTGCTTTATGTTGTGGACTTGGTCCAGGAAACTGCAAGTAACACTTCGGGTCAGTATTGCTGAAAATTAGACGGGATGACAGTTTGGAAAGATGGTCTTTTGTTGATGTAACATTAAAAAAAAAACACACGCAAATTGTATATAGTGAAATAATAAACAAATCGTTTATTGTGAACACTAATACTTAGTTACAAAACTCAACCAATTGTCCAACGAAAGCGCTCAGACGGAGCAATTGTGCGGGGCCTGCGGGGTTAGACGCGGGAGGAAAGCCACCTAGCTACATACAATTTACGAACAAGCAATTTGGAGCCTCGCCCCGCAAGCCCCGCACAAACGCTCCGTCCGAACGTCTTCGTTGGACAACTGTATTGATCTTTAAACTGTGGTAGTACTTCCAGCACAAGTACTACCGCACTCAATTTTCGATAATCCAACTATATTCAAAAAAGAAAATAATTAAAATGTACTTTCTATAACTATTTCCATCTTATTTATCTATAATCGACAACATTACAAATAAATAATTGGTGCAAAATTGAAAACCATTTCTAGATGGGCTTTCTGAGCATCATATTTTTTTCAGAATTAAATCGTTTTTATATAAAGAGATATTAGAAAAAAAAAAAAAAAATATGGTAAACACAGGATTTTAAAAACAATTTCCTTTGCTTTAAGGTTCAGTTTGTTTAAAAAAAAACTTACATGCCACGTGACAGCAGACATAAACATGCCAAGCTTTTGTTTTAATAATCCATTGGCAATGAACATCGACTTCTGCAATAATGTTCATTTTTATTGGGTTTCTAAGTGTTCATCCAATTTGTACAATTTGTGTATTCTGTTTTCATTTGATATTATGTTCTAATTATTTTAAGTTGACCGATAGTATTTTGTTTGTTTGTTCGCATTGGTTCTATATAATATATGCTAATCGCACCCATCAATAAGGATCGTACTTAGTTAGGAGCAGACATCAACCGCAAATTGTGAGGTGTCTATGGGTATGGGATATTTTTATAATATTTTAGGCTGAGTCCATTGACATATCTAGATCTTTAGGAACCCTAAACTTTGTATTGGCAAGTAAAGCATGTGGTTTAATTTAAAGATAGCGATTATTTATAGCAACTATATTTACTATGCAATTAAGGGGGGGTTATCCCATTTTTTCTCTTCAAATTCATTTTAAACCAATAAATAGCGAATTAAATTTTGGAAAAAATATATCTCATACATACCATATATCACTCTTTGATCTTGATATTTCGGCCATTCGATAAATGATTTCATTTCTTACATTTTGCTCGATCCAATTAAATCGCAAAGACAGGTCTAAATTATGATCCAAATATCATTTCATTTGAGCTGATTAAGTTTTGGATAACAAAAGTTATACTAAAATAAACATCGTGAAAAGTGTGATATAAAACGGCCGTCATATTAAAACCAATCCTTCTAAATCCAAGATAATAAATAAAAACATCTCGAAACTGCGAGTTTTCTGAGCGGCCCGCTTCCGCTGAGCAGGATAAACGTGTAAAATGAAAGCATTGGAGCAGGACAGAATTCTCTGGATAACCTCGCCTTAAAGCTCCCTATTTGTAAACTATATAGCAATAACAAGTGGCAATGTAGGTTAGCCTGTTGAACACGCTGAGATTTTCTTTTTCTATATTCGGGTCTTCATTATATCTGTGAGCAAGTATTCTCAACAATGAATCTACGAACATCTCGAGTGCGTTTTACGAGCTACTTCTAGAAACTTGTAGCCAAGTTTCGACGCTATAATTACTGAACAGTCAAAATTTCATCTACCACACCGGGGTAGCACGTCGAAACAATGAATTTTGTAAATTTGATTATTTCGGTCACATAAATAAATGCTCTATGGCCTGCGCCTTCCCCACCCCTGCACAGAGTAGCATGTAGTGTAGACCAGTGTACATACTACTTAGCACAGTCAATGAGCTGGTACTCGTTGCTCCGCTCGTAGGTGCGCTGCACGCCGAGGTCCTTCCACAGCGCCTCCGTGTGCGTGTAGAACTCCGGCGGGTAGTCGAAGTCGGGCTGCGACGCCACGTCCTGCGCACAACATTCAAACTTACGTTTACTCCTATACGGGGGACACGCGATCTTATCGGTTCAGTGACATTTCCCATATTTTTAAATTATTCTATCAAGTTTAGTTAATAAATCCAATTCTGAAGACTTTCATTTTTGGTTTTGGAGCTTTCAAAACAATTTTCTTTCCATTACAAAATAGTTCTTTAAGCTATATTAATTTGGATTAATTTAAGTTTTGACAGCACTAAAACTAAAACTGTCAGAACCAGCTTTACTGCACGTTTAATAATATTTTAAGAGACATCCGTCGTAAGAGTAAAACAAATATAGTCCAACGGCCAGCCAAACTATCGGTATAACGTTATTTTATACTACACCTGCTTGATGAATGAAAATCCATTGTTTACGTGCTGAGCGGGCAGAAAAAGTATATGAAAATCCATTGTTAACGTGCTGTTTTTTTTTATTTGTTGACAACATCCGTGTGAGTAATAAATGTTACATTAAAAAGGGTATAAACTTCTTGGTACATAACCTAGCTTGAACAATAATGCCAAAAGACAAAAAGTTTGTATGTCTTAGTTTGCAAAATAATACTGGCCATTTGTTATAATAAAAAAAGAAATTAAAAACTGCAAATCGAACGCGAGTCATCAATCTGTTTCCTTGGTTGTATCTTTATTAAAAGTAACTCAAAATTGATGTCGTCTAGTAGTGATATAGAAGAATGGGTGATTTTGTCTTTTATTTTCCTCGCAGGTGTAGTATAAAGCACTATGTACTATTCTTCTTCACCGCAGTAAGACAGGTTTGTTAGAATGTCGAAAAACTATAATGGCCATCTCCATGTGGTAGCCAATAGAAATGATGACGTCGTCACTTGTTTGATGGACTTTATAAATGTTTTTATATGATGAAAGTGGCGTCACTTTGAGATGGTCACCATAACTGTCTAACTTCGGTGAATAGGAAAATTACTAACCGCAAATTATAGAATTTCCTTAAATTTTGCTAGCTGGCCATGGAGTGAAATATCGGCGGAACATCAATGACAAGGTAAAATGAATAGAACAGACCTGTATGTAGTCGACGCGCGCCTTATTCTCTGGCTTCTCGAGCGGAATGGGCGGCGTCAGAGTGCTCATTGCACCCGTTATTGTCTGAAACGTTACAGAACATTCATTAGTACATCTTTGTCGCCGCCCTGTCGTTAAACCAGCGTCCTGATTGGACGGCTAGGTAGTTCATTAAATGGCGGCATCCAATCAAACGGCTAGATGATGCTTAGCCGAATAGTTGAACGCTACGTGTAACCCAGAGGGCTGAAAGGCGCTTAGCTTTTTGGTTAAGGTGGTAAAACAGAATCTCGGTGCAAAATGCACATCATAATATTGTTTTTCTTACTTTTGAATAAAAAGTATTTAAAAATTGCGTTTTGAAGCAATTAGCGGAAATTTATTACTTTGGTAAAACGTGGTGACCATGGTCTGATGATGGGACTGGAAGGTGGGTACGGGATCTCCTCAACGGACAATAGCAGACCCTTCGAGTTTAGGCTTATTTTGTTGGTATTTATTAGCACTTGGTAAAACATGGTGACTAGGGTCTGCTGATGGGACTGGAAGGTGATTATGGGATCTCCTCAACGGATAACAGCAGACCCTTCAAGTTTGGGCTTATTCGATTGGTCTTCATTAGCACTTTGGTAAAACGTGGTGACCATGGTCTGATGATGGGACTGGAAGGTAGGTACGGGATCTCCTCAACGGACAATAGCAGACCCATCGAGTTTAGGCTTATTTTGTTGGTATTTATTAGCACTTGGTAAAACATGGTGACCAGGGTCTGCTGATGGGACTGGAAGGTAGGTACGGGATCTCCTCAACGGACAATAGCAGACCCATCGAGTTTAGGCTTATTTTGTTGGTATTTATTAGCACTTGGTAAAACATGGTGACCAGGGTCTGCTGATGGGACTGGAAGGTGATTATGGGATCTCCTCAACGGATAACAGCAGACCCTTCAAGTTTGGGCTTATTTGATTGGTCTTTATTAGCACTCTGGTAAAACATGGTGACCGTTGCATATTGTCGTTCAAAAAACCATATTCTTTTGTTTTCCTTATTTCCACGAAAATCTCTTCGAAGCGGGCGGAGCCGAGGGCAAAAGCTAGTTCAAAAATATGATCTAACGGCTAGTGGAAATGTTATCGTCTAATTGTAAGTTAAACTACGAAAAGAAGCCTGTATTTTAGGCATGAAACTGCACAGAATATACAAAACACTAAAATATTTGAAACAAAAGAAGTCAATATAAAGTTTCGTAGGAAACATAAAGATTTATCAAATATTATACTTAAAATATATTTTTAACTAAACCAGTTTTTTAACTAAAGCAGAATAATTACATTAAATTTACCACGGGGAGAAGGTTTTTTATTGTAGGGCAGACACATTGTAACCATTCAGAGATTCGATTTTTACATTTAAAGTCAGTGAGATCAAATAAGTTTAATAATTTACTTATTTATTCTATTGCGAGTTTGAATTAAGAGTTTCTTCGATTCCGCGGTATAATTCCAGACACTTCGCAAGTGTGCGGTATGTCGCAGATTATACGTGCGTAGTGTTTGTTTAGTTTCATAACATATTTTTGTTTTTTTTATGAGTAAATTTTGTTATGATGTTTTTGTAAAAATTGTTTTTAGTTGTATAGCGAGGTTGTTTACTGTAATGCTGTTCAGTTAATAACTAAATTAATAAAAAAAAAAACTTAATTTCTTACAATGATCATTATGTTATGTATGAGTAATTTATTTATTAATTCTCGACACTACATATCATATATTTATGTAAATTCCTTTAGTAGTCTATTGTATTTTATGCAATAAATATTTTTATTATTACGGTTTTTTATTAAATTATACTGACAGATTAAAAAAATAAATAAAAAAATAAAAATAATTTACAAATAATAATGGGTGAAAATGGTGAGTGGCGTGAGGGTGTTTAACAATTGGAATCTTTACAACGTAATAAAAAAAAACAATACAAAGCGTATTCGTTTCGTTAAAAGTAACGCTACGATGTATCAAAACGTGACAATGGTGTCGACACGACTTAACTTGTTTGACAGGACTAACCTTATTTTACGCGTCCTGTCCTTGTATTTTCGATATAGAAAGAAAAAGACAGCACGCTTAAATTTAGTTTAGTCCTGTCAAATAAGTTAAGTCGTGTTACACCGAATTGACACCAATATCGATATATATAGCGAGAGTCCCATACTTACGTATTAATATAATTACTTGTGAAAAATTCTACTATTAAAATCAATAACGCAATTTCAAGGTTTGCCTGTCATGTCGGTTCTCCCAAATAACGTATACAAACGATTTGATTCCGTGAGTAGTGTCATACGCCCCCTGTATACATCACCTAAGGCACAGAGTTAGAGGTGAAAATTGCTATTTTCATTATCCTTACCAGAACAATTATTGAGTAACATTGGGAATACTTTTGTTTCTAGAGGTTTCGAAAACCAAGAGATTAGCTTAGTGAGTAAGTTGTTTCTTCATTGGAACTAACGAATTTTACTATTAAGAAGCCCGTAGTCGGAAGCATGAGATCAGTCGCGCACGGGTTCGCTATGCTTGTTATTTCATTCTACATTCAACTTCGGATTATAGAGCACTGACTGACTGTTATTAGTTGGCCCGAACGTTCATTTCCCGAGCTCGTACAGAACTAACCGAACACGGTGTGAGAGGCAAGCTAACGCGAGACAACATTCATGTCTTGAAAAAACTCGAGAATGGTTTTAGTGGTTCCTATGATTTAAGGAGAAATATCCCAAAAATCGAAATGAAACAAAAATATTTTTGAATAGTATAAAATATACTATGCTGTGAAACTAAAATTATTTGATTTGTTGTATCGCTTCTAGGGCATTGCGGTACGTAAACATTCATCAAAATATGTGTAAAATCCAGGACTTTTATACGCTTGTAACTTTTGTATGTATTTGATTTTGATAGTTTTAGTTTCACGTCATGGATATTGTATGGGATATGTTGAAAAAATAATAAGCAAGTACCTATAAATAAGGATATGATCAGCGAACTACGCGTATGGGAGTTCGGGCGAATAGAGTCGCCTTAATGATTATTCTTAAATAATATGAAGTTTGTATATTTGATAGATACATTGTACAGACCATTCATCATAACTTGTCCCTTGCAGTCATGTTGGCATCACTGCTTGTCAAGCTTTTGCTGCCATCTTCTTGTCAGTCAGATTTTTCAAAATTATTTGATAAGTTATGTATTATTATTGCCAAAGCCGTTGAAAAATAGTGCAAAAGAGATTATGTTGAAGGTACGCCTTTTGTGAAAGAGAAAATGCAAACAATTCACCGTGATTCCTCTCGATCAGGTTCGATCTCGTGTCAGTGCCATGACAGGTTAGTAAAATAGGGTTACCAGCTTTAAACATAAAGCCAATTTTATGGGCAAATATTAATTAGCTATTCACTTTTGCAGGCATATCGGAAAAAAGTGTTCAGATTAAGTCGCCTGGAAAAAATCGTCAAAAACGTAAAAAAACTGGAGCCCGACGATTTAGAACAAACGTCGTCGAGCTAGAATAAGAAATAAAAAATACCGTTTTAGTACAGAGATACCATTAGATCATACGCGTATTGTTTGCGAAATACAAATCAATAAATAATAAATAATTTAGATTTTTTCATTCTGTACATTTTATTTTCATTGAAGAGTAGTCTAATTAATATAATAAAGAAAACGCAGTTAAGTAAATATTATGAATGTGTAGTAGGGTGAATGCTAGGCGAGCCATTGGCAACATTATATGCAGTGCTACCATTTCCTAAGCCAGGGGACTTCTTATAGTGAATGGTCTGTATGAGTCTTGCCATAGATCAGCTATCTTTTAATTAAATATCAGAATGCTAATTTGATGTTGATTGGGTTTTGAATGTCATTTCTACAAAATAATACTAATCGCAGGTCGTCTCGTTCTATCCCTCTCTCGTCTCACTTGAGGCGAGGCAACCTCAGAAAATTCTACATTGATTTTGATTCTTGTAGGTACCGTGGCCATTTTGGAAATATTCCGGAATACTTCTAGAAATTTTCCAAAATTTAGGGATAGTTTCAGAAATATTCTGGAGGTTTCACGTGTAATCGAGTGTAGTTGTACTCACAAGTATAGCGTCGCGGATATTCTTCTTGATATCTTCGATCTTCTCCCGACGCTCCTTGTCCGAGAACCCGTTCACGTGGAGGATCCTCATCTGCTTCACGATCGTGGACTTCCCGGACTCCCCGGCGCCCAGTAATAGCAGCCGGTGCGTTGCGCGGTACAGCTGGAATGTTGTATCACTTTCAAACTTACATCATATGATTAAGGGTGCCAAACGGGACCCCTATTACTAAGCCTCCGCTGTCTTTCTGTCCGTCACAGGGGTCTATAGCTTCAACTGTTGTAGGAAGTTGAAATTTTTACACAATACTTGTTACTATGGCCTCTATCACCACAAATAATAAAATATTCAAAAAAAAATCAAGGGTTGTCCCCATAGAATAAACTTCGGAAAAAATTGCATTATAAGTACAAGTTTTAAATTTATTCAAATTCTAGAACATGAAAAAGAATCGTAAAATGTAGGGTTCCGTACGCAGGCGATGCCAAAAGTTTTTGCCAGGCGCTACCATTTTAGCAGCTTATTTTTTGTAGCCTTGATGTAGATTTAGTATGTATGTATTGTTTACTTATGTATATTGTTGTTATTTACCATAATGTTTTAAGGGTTCCCTTTGTGCGCGAGTCTGACTCGCACTTGGCCAAATTATTTTAATATGATTAAGTTTTACCATGGTGCCAAACCTTCAAATCGCGACAAAATATTTTTAAATAAACTATAACTAATGTCTGTTAAAGGAGATTCGATTTGCTAGATAATTAAATAAACACCAATGAATACCTACATCAAATGTAATTTTTCTTTGAATTAGGTTAAATTACCTCAAAAAGTACTAAGTCTAAATTTAAATGAAAAATCCAAATGGTGCAAAATCAGAAGGTCCTCCAAAAAAATCACCTATCATCGGAATCCATACCATGTGAAAAGAACATTTTATAAAAATCTAATATTATCAATTATACAAATAGTAAAAAGTTGCATGAATTCCGAGAAAATACAAAAATTTCCAATGATTTAACACGTGTTTCTTTGCAAAACTTCGTTCTTACTAGGAAAACTATTGATTGATGCCATAAAACATGATATGTATTTTTTTGCAATGTGGCCATATTTTAATCTCAGCCAAAACAAGTCATTTTTTAAACAAAAAAGCCTTTTTTTTTTTTCAGAACTTCAAGACGTCATCCAAACAAAAATAAATAAAAATCGAATTAATTGTATATGAATCTATCCAGCTTGACATATTTAAATCTAAATCAATATTACAAAAATTTGCAAAATGGTGCATTTTAATCTATCAGTACCAGATGATAGAGGTCTTATACTTTGGTCTATAACGAAAAACAACTGAGATAAGGGTTATCAAATTTTGTACTAAAGCGGTGGCGTGCCAATGCGCCTTAAGTGGAAACACAGGAAGGTGCCACTCTTTTTTCGTGTAGAGGTAGAGCCAGCAACTAACTACTGACCTGCTTATCCTTCTGCAGCTGGCGCGTGATTGCGTCGCTACGACGCTTCTGCGACTTGAGGTCATCGCCTTCGCCGCTGCTCTTGCCGCCCGGCGACCCGAAGCACCCCATTGCCGACCACGCCGCCCACCTGCGAGACAGCCCCCGGTTAATCGGGAACACAACGGTAAGCTATGCAGATGGCGTCACTATTGCCTTTCCTTTCATCAGTCTTCCATACTTAATCTCAAGAGTCGTTTGGGCATTATGCGGTTTAATGAAATGGCTCTAAATATGTCATCTTTTATTTTATAAAAGGATATGCTCTTTTTTAGATATAATAAAACAACAGCGAAATATAAAACATTTTTTGTATCCTAAACAAGAAATTGTTTTTTTAATGCAATTTTTGTAATCTTGAAAATCTGATATCAAATTTTTATGAAATCACTTAAAAACTATAATGAAATCAGGAAAGCATGCGTCATAAGTTTTTATAATTTCATGAGAATGATGATGACGATGATTATGATGGCAATGATGATGATGGTGATGATGATTAACGTTATCGTAGGGTAACGGTAAGGAAAACCCTTTGGTACAACTCCCCCCGACCGGATGTGGGCAACTTTTTTGTACATTGGACCAAAATAATAAACCCCTGATCTCACCAATATCGTTCCTAACCATGGTCCTAATTAAGCCGATTCTATTTCTGGGCAGAGTTAGTGCAAAGCAGAAGCGAGCTGATATAATATTAGGTAAGAAGGTTAGGTATAGCATCGCGGAACATAGTGGACCGACTGCTATGCATAACAATACAATACAATATACATATATAACTTTATTTGCACACCACACAAAAGGAAACAAAAATAATATAAACATAACCTTTGTGTTAATTTCTTTTTATGAGATCCCAGTTAAGTTTGAGCGTTGAAGCGAGCCCTAAGGTTAGGTAAGTACTCGTACCTACACAATAACAATATTAGTGGATCGTACCTACACATAACAATATTAGATGAAAGTTACGCACTTCCGGTCGGGGGGAGTAATACCGAAGTATCCCCTTTAACTCCCCCTACCCATCCGCACCCACTCCCCCAAATTCAGAAGTCTAGATATCAACTATTTACCTAGAATATAAAACGGTCAACCAATGGCACTCTGAAAAAGGGCTAAATCAAAAGGGTTTTACCAAACGACATGCTGAAGAATAGAAAATAGAAGCGCGAATAGCAACAAGGGAAAGGTGTTTAAATAGGAGCAGAAGTACTTTCTTACTCTACCTACCCCTTCCGAAGACAGGCGTGAGTATACAAGTGCGTATGTACAAAGTATGCCTTCAAAATGGACACCAATAGCTTAACTATTTATGAAATGTTAATACAATTACAAGGACTACAAACTTCTGAGAAATAAACTGCCAATATTATAAAGGTTGATACCGGATATAGCGGTTAAATTAAAACCCAGATTAGTTTAAGTTTTTCCATTACGCAAATAGCATTATAAATACAACAAACATAACCCTAAAAAGAACATACGTTTGTTGAGACTCCTCATTAGCTTGATGACGGATGCGATATTCACTCCAGTTTACATGCTGAACTAGTGTTACTTATCATACTGAACTGTTTGAAAGGCTGAATTTTCAGCGACACTCCGAATGTCGAGTTCGGCATTCTTCACTGATTATCACTACACTGGCGGTCAGTGGGCACTGAAGGTTATTCCTATTTCGTTACCAGTCGGTGTTTTACGTGTGCTACTAAATTTAAACGTTCCGTAATTCAAGCACAGTTTAAAATCCGTAAAGTTGTCCAACGAAAGCGCTCAGACTGCGGGGCGAGACGCGAGTAGTAAGCCACCGAGCTACATACAATTTTCGAGCAATTCGGAGCCTCGCCTCGCACAACCGCTTCGTTCGAACACCTTCGTTGGGACATTGGTCCTGTATGGATTTTTAAGCTGTGGTACAAGTACGTAAGCATCGATACGATTAATTTGACAGATAAAATCGAGATTATGTTTTTATTGCGAAATCCATCGCTTTGGAATACTCTAAATATTATTATTAATAATAAAATCGATTAATCCTAAAAGACATCTCTTAGTCCAATGAAGTAGGAGTTACATTTTTGTTTACAGAATCGACGTCGCATCGATAGCAAGTTCATGCTTGAACCATAGGCTATAAAGGATGTTGATTAAATAACCGCCAAGCCTCTTTTTGGCGGGTCTGTGATAAACTGTAGCTTCAATTTATTTTTGCTAGCGTTTTGGTTTGCAATTCCTACAAAATAGATACATAAAGTATACTTTCTACAAGTCAAAGTTAATTTTAACAATATATATCTTTAGAATATAAAAAAAAATAATAATATGGGACATAAAATATACAATACATAATGCAATGAACAAATAAGTTGATAAATAAATACGGGATATACATACAAAAAATATGAAGGTTGAGCTACTAAATTTTCTCTTCCTGAAGTTTTTTTCCCTTGGGTTAAAAGTAGAGATGATGCGGATACCCGGTAACTATCCGGTATCTGGCCTATCCAGCCTTGTTCTACCATCCGGCCAGATACCGGATAGTAAGTCAATATCCGACCGGAGACCGGATATCCGACTGGCTCTCAAGCCGGATGGCCGGATATCCGGCGGCCGGAAATTCGGCACGACTTACCCTAATTTTTCTGCGTTCGAGTCGCAACATGTCTGTTGTTTGATTGTTAGTGAATCATTTGTTCTTAAGAATTCCATGCGGATGTTGCGAGGTTGCAAGCGAGTCAGCCGACAAAGACACAAAGATTCATTTATTAAATTTTAAAGCTTTCTCATCTTTTATATTTTCTCACTATTCGTTTCATCTCTATTTAAAAGTATTTACGGCGGCTTTTATCATTCTTCATGTAGGATTCCACCGCGCATGTGCAAAATGGCCGGTTCTTTGGCGGGTTCTTATTAATTTAAATAAAAAATCCGCCGGATGGACGGCGGAAGAATAACGTCAACAATGGAATCCCGCCGACAGACGTTTAGTCGCACCGTAAAATTTTACAGTACACGACAGGTCTTTTTACGCTGTCAAAAAAAAGGGTCAGTACGCAACTAACCTAACATTCTCGCTTAGTCATGCTTTCAAACATAATTTCTACCGTAGGCTACCAAACAATGCATCGTTCAGGAAACCCCCGCGAGGACTATTCAGCGCCTGGTCCGACTGTCAAATCATAATGCACGGAACATGCTAATGTACTCATTATATTACCACCACGACTTTTGTCCATGTGCTAAGCGAATACCGTCTTTATAATCAGCTCAGAAGAGCTTAGTGAAAATTGAAAAGTCTTGGAGGAATAACTCTACAAGCACAATACTCAGGCTTTGTGACCGAGCGTAGACTTTGCGAAGTGATTTTGGAAGCTAATTTGATTTTGGAATGTTTTGGGTTTTTTAGAATTCTTTCAGTGTGATGTAACGCGAACGCTGATTGGTCAATTCATGTGTCGCATGGTTGTATTGTCGTGTTGAGATTTCCGAAAAAACAGGTAAAGAAAGATGAATTCTACACTTTTTACCACCTTATAGGTCACAGAACAGACGTCTCCACTTTAATAAACTAATATCTAATAGTGTGGCCCACGCCGACTTGCAATTTTGAAACTTCATTCATTCAACAGTTACAGCAGCGGTAAGAATTTATTATCCATCCATCCACCAGCCTGTTTTGTCCACTGCTGGACATAAGCCTTTTTAAGATTTTGCCACTCTTCGCGGTCTTCCTAGAAGACATGCCCATACTCACACTCACACACGCTGGGCTGAGCGCGGTGCTAAAACCCTTGCACCGGTGACGCCGCTGCCCGTCACTAGTCAGTTTTTTTTTATAAGGCCCGGCATTTTGGGTTGGATATACCGCCATCAATCGGTCCCAGGTAGCGTTGCCATCTCTAAAAATCAGAAAGCCGGACTTTGCCGTAAAAAAGCCGGACTTTTGAGACCCAAGGCCGGTAGAAAAAGAGATTTTTTCAAAAAAAGAAATCTAATAAAACACAAGCTTTAATCAGTCTTATCATTTACATAATTTTCTTTGCCAGAAACTTGCTCAGTTTCTTTAATAATTTCGTTATGAAGTTTTTACACGTTAAATGTCTTCGATTTAAAATATGTGACCTATTTATTAAGGGCCAACAATAGCTTAAAATTAAGATCTTCTTGTTTCTCTTCCAAAAATTCTCTCAGATTTTGCAACTGGTCATCGATTTTATTTGACGAATATTTATTGTTTCGAAAACTTCACTCTATACTGGAAGATTTTTTAAAGTCGTCCAGCCAAAATGTTTGGTGTCTTTGTATCAGTGCGGAGCCGTTGAGTGAGACCCACGGTCATGTTGCGTGAAAAATAAGAAAATGAAAAAGCCTAACAAAAGCCGGACGTGCCGGACGCAGTCAAATTTGGCCGGACAAGAGTTAAAAAAGCCTAACACTGTCCGGCTTTATCCGGACGGATGGCAACGCTAGTCTCAGGCAATGGTGGGTCACCTGGTTGTGCCTGTTTGATATCTATCCCCATTCCTCTTACTCTCCTCCGAATAACTTCGAGGAGGTTTGCGAGTAAGACCTCCACAGTCGAGCCCTGCACCAGCTCTACCACCTGATTGTCTAATAGGCTTGAGTATACTATTTGTCAGAATCTAGGACCAACTGATTTGTGTGCTCCAAACGGATTTGACAATGTCTCTATATATATTACTCGTCTGAAATCTTACCAGTATGTATGTACCGGCTGTAAATAGAGTGCGACCATTAAATGAAACCACATATTCTACCGACCCTACTGAACCACTTTTCCAAAGAGTCGTAACAGCCCTAGTTTAGGAAATAATTGAGTTCCGAACAAAAATCCGTGAACCCTAACGCACCGACATACGGGCGAGGTTAGAGAGAGCGTCGTCCGTGAAACATGCAGCTGTTTGAGGTGAACGCTCTCTCTAAACTCGCCCGTATGTCGGTGCGTTAGGGTTCACGCATTTTTGTTTGGAACTCAATTATTTCCAAAACTAAGGCTGTGACTCTTGGGAAAAGTAGTTCAGTAGGGTCGAGAGAATATGTGGTTTCATTTAATGGTAGCACTCTATTTACACCCGGTATACTACGGACAGACGGACATCAGAGCATGTCCTTTTTAATTATAACTAGCGATTGTCGGCACTTGCTGAAAGGTGGATAATATTATGATGAATGATAACAACATGTACTTGTTTCACAAAGAGATGAATTTTTTACTTTGCCCAACCGGTTTCGGTTTTTTAAAATATTTAAACAATTATTCATCTTCTTAAAGGTGTACCGACGTTTCGTAGCGGTTAAACATTACGTTGTCGCGGCAGGACAAGTCTTCATTCGAAATATGTGTACCAAACCAAACGCGAAGATTTAAAGTATGTATAAGCCTATTTATATTCAAGCATTACCATGGGCATATATAAGGGGGGGTTTAGAAGGTCCGGAACCCCCCCCCCCCCCTTAGCACACTCGTACGCGGAAAAAGAAATATACGCGTAATATTTGTATTCGGTACGAATTATCCGTGGCATAAATACAAGGTGACATTGATTTTTATAGAGCAAAATTCTTACGGAAGACTCGGTAAGTGCTCAATAACAAGATTTAATGACCCTTGTCCCGGAATAGAAAAGCTTGTATTGACTAGATTGATTGATGCAGAAGGTAAAGAGGTGTGTCAGGATCGTAGCAGATGGAAACATGTAGTCTCTGCCTACCCATCTGGAAGAGAGGCGCGCGCGAGTATATAATAATAATAATATACACTTTATTGCACGGAAAACACAGATAAATACAATTCACATTATTGAAAAACATGGCAAAGGCGGACTTATTTCTAAAAGAAATTTCTTCCAGTCAACCAAAAAAACGCTGATGGAGAAAATATTTACAATTTGGCTCTGAAAAATTAATTCCAGTACAAAAGATTAAATATGTTTATAAATAAGATAACGTACATACACTTACCAACCTAAAAGTATGCCTAACCTAACACCCTAAACACTAACATACCATACTAAATTAGTACATAATATATTTATATATATATATTTGAATATGATAAACTACATAAATACTTACAATATATACATATTTAGTAGCTAAGACTGCTGAGAGGACAAAAAGTGCTTCTTCAAGTTAAATTTGAAAGAAGCAATTGAGGGAAGACTTTTAAGGTGATGACATCCCCCAACTGCAATTTAGACCTGTATTTGAAGCCCTACTCCTCTTTCAAGGGTGGCTCAAAAACTATAAAAAATATATATGACAGGCGTAATATAATTAAAAATAAATTTTAAGTTTGATAATTACTTTTTAGTTGATATTTTAGACACAAAAAATTGAAAGTTAAAGAAAGTTTCGTATGATTTAAGCAAGAAATCTTTTACTCCTTCCGAATGCCTAAAGCGATTTTAATGATTCTTTCACTTAATTACAGACAATTTATAGAGCTATAAAATTCAAGTTCAAATTTTTCTTCCGCCGATCGCCTCTATGTGAAAAGTATAAATTTCTCATATTTTGGGCTCTCCGGAGTCTTAACGGCCTCGTTATGCAATGCGCGCTGATATGAACGTTATTTCAATACAGTTTCTGTCGATATTCGTACTGACAAAAACGACTGAAGGTCGTTGGCGTATGTAAGCGCCTTAAGAGAGAGTGGAAGATCGTTCCAAAGTCGAACAGCGTCAACTGTGAAAGACCTAGAGTAACGTTCAGTGTAATGAGTATATGTATGAGTGTACGTAAATTATGTTTTTGGTGTTCCCCATAAACGCAAGCCCAGCCCCAAGTCGGCTATAATGGGAAGTCAGCATTTTATTTTGCAATTTTTGTATCCTTGGAGATTTTTGGATCAATGAGAAAACTATAGCTACGATCATGAGCATTACCCTTAAGGGCCCATAATACCTCAATTCGCAGTCCTTCTCTAACGCTTCTGCTTTTAACTGTCTATCCTACTCTAAGCAGATGCCGCGTACGCAAAAACATCAGTTATTTTGAAATCGCGGCTACACTGATGGTTTTTTCATTTTTATGTAACAGTCTGCAGCTGCTTTATACTAATATCAGTTATATTATGCAAAGTTTCAAATCTAATTTCAAGTATTCATTGAATGCTATCGGTTTATTGTACGGTTTGGAGGTAACTTTGTAATTTTTTTCTATCAAGAGAATTCAATGGAATCAAGTTTACACCATTGTGTTGACATAGCATTAGTCCTCAACTTTATCATATATTAATTTCAGAGTAATTGTTGCAGTATTTGTTGGTATAAAACAGGAAGTGAGGTATTATACACCCTTACGGAGTAAATCCATACATATAAAATGAGCGTTTCATAAAATTTCGTCAAATCCTTGATCTGACGGGAAACCCTCAGCCGCCCACGCAACGCTATTTCATCGACGTAAGACATTTAATACGATAATAACACAGAGTACTACACACGTCACGTGAGCGATTTGTTATAAAAATAAATAGTGTAATGAATGGCGGAAACTATATTTAGAACGGACCGATAAGAGCGGCTCCTTTGAAAAAGTGAGCACAAAGACTTGCCTTAAATAGCTAGACTTGGGAGACATCATGTATCTGGTCACTTGGTGCTCATTATGGACCTGGACTCAACTGACAGACATGACCCGGCACCGACAGACATTCTAGATTGCTCAAAGTTTCAAGTGATTTTCAATTTTAATATTTTGTTTGTTTAATAGTTAATTAAGTACTTCCATCCATCCATCAGCCTCTTTCGTCCACTGCTAGACATAGGCCTTTCCAGGATTTGGCCACTCTTGGCGGTCCTCCTGGAAGAAATGCCCATACTCACACACGCTGGGCAAGCGGGTTGGTGAGCGCGGTGCCGAAACCTTTGCACCAGTGACGCCGCTGCCCGTCACCAGTCTGTTTTATAAAGGCCCGGCAATTGGGGATGGTCCGCCTGGTTTTGCCTGAGAGCTGTTCTCTTACTCTCCCCCGAATAACTTCGGGAGGTTTCCGAGTAAGATGGTGGTACCTCCACAGTCGAGCGCGGCATCAGCTCTACCACCTCTAATTAAAGTACTTAATGAATGTTTAATTTTAGTTTTTAATTGTGCATGTTGTGTGTATACGTTTTCGAAAGCAGCCTTGTTCCAACAGTTGTTATGTTATTATAAGCAATTTTTGGCTGCAATCTGTTGTATATACCTATCTACCGCCATATTATGCGAAGAGCAGTGATCAACATCATTAGCGCACTATGTAGCAATGTAGCAACTCATTCCATAAACAATAACTCATGCAACATGTCGCTTTTACTTTTTATATATTTATATCATTGTCAAAATATTCATACCGAGGGCCGAAATATATCGAAGAAATAATATCTCTCACTGTTTTTTTATAATTATTATCTAGTATCGAAAATTAAATATAACTAGACTTAAAGATATTAAATATAACATAACTTTTGGGATTCCCCAAAAACAGGCCGCATCAGTCAGTCCGCCCATTAAGAGGCCGCTCCGTATTTTTCGTCTGTTTGATGCGAAGCATTATTTAAATTATTTTTCTTGGCATTGCTGCGATGTTTTTATAAAAATCAGAGACATACACCAGTCCATATTGGCCATCTAAATAAAGACCTAAAATTTATTTGATTCAATTGTTTCTCCTTTGCGCGATATTTTGATACTTAGATATTATGAATAACGATTCAGAGCGGGCTCGTAAGTAATTAAATAACTCGCAAAAGAGAAACAATTCAATCAAATGAATTCTAGTCCTTTATTTAGACGGCTAATATGAAGTGGTGTATGTCCCTAGTTTTTCCAAAAACATCGCGATAAAGGCCAGTAAAATATTTAAATATTGTTTTTGATCAAAGTTGTCGTCGTCGCGGACCGGGCTCTTAAACTGAAATCTTTATCTATCTACACTAAATAATAATTAAGTAGTAACAAAGTCGTCTCTGAACATTGAACATTTTTTCAAAATTTTAATTGGACTAGATTTTTTGTAGTCAGCAAGGAACTCTTATAGTTTCGTCATGTCCGTCCTTCTGTCTGTCTGTCTGTAAGACTCTTTGTACTAGAAAGCTGTAATTTGGCAAAAAAAAAGTTTTTGTTGTCCCCCTACTCGTAAAGTGGGGATTATTTTTTTATTCGTCTATCCCATTGTGTTCTTTGGGTGTCTTTTGATGGGTCGTTCAAAAAAATTACGAGTGTGTGAAAACCATTTTTTTATTCAGGGGTCCGTTTGCGATATAGTAAGCTTTAAAGTGCTAATTTTTGTTACAGTCAAGTGTGAAGGGGCCCCTGCCTGCTAAACGGTCTAGGAACTTTTGACATCTCTTACTTTTTAAATATGTCACTTTTGATATCAGTCACTTTTGACATCTGTCGCTTTTGACGCCTGCCACTGGTCATTTTTGACATCTATCACACACATATGTTACTCTAATCACATCCATCAGTTTTGAGATATTTATAAAGTCAGTCATAAAAACGATATCCACGCGAGCTAAGGAGCGGGCAAAAGCTAGTTGATAAAATATGGTAATTCCCAATAGTAACTCAGACAAAAGAAGTTTAAAAAAAATACAAATTAAATAGGTTTCCTTTTGAAAGGGAGGAAGGGATTTTCCCGTAGCGTAGACAGATACATTAGGCGCCAAGAGGCTCACTACTAAGTGAGTACTATCCATATCGTTGCGGTATGGGGAAGCACAAGCGTAAATTCGCAGGTCATGTTGAGAACTGGATAGCTCAGTTGGTAGAGCAACCGCCCGGTAAGCGAGAGGTCCCGGGTTCGAATCCTGGTTCAGAGCTCCTCACGTCCAATCATTTATTTCTGATTTTCTATACCGCAGTGATATAAATTAAATTTGTTATCTCCATGCGATGGATAAATTGCAAAGTGTTTTAAAAATATAGAAATTTATTTCTATCATAGTTTAGATACATTTTCGTTTATCGACAGAACCTCGTAAAAACAAAACAAGATAAAATTATAAAGCAAATAGTGGTTAGTATTTGTAACGGTATTTTATTTTCATTAGAGACTAGCTTTTACCCGCGAGTTCGTTCGCGTGGACCTCCTAATACATGACTCAGTGTAAGCGCTACTTAGTTGTTGATTCCATGAAATAATTAGCACGTTATCAAAGCTACATGTATTGTGATGTAGATTAGGGATGTTACGAATGTCATATTTACGACATTGAGGATGCGAATGCGAGTGTTTGGCATGCCAAGGCGCGAATGCGAATTTTCAGGAAAGGCATTAAAAAGTACGTAAGTAAAAGTTTAGGTTTAATCAAGTTTAATCATGATTTTTTTAGGGCAAAAGTTACTTATTCACATTTTTCAAAAGAGCTCTTTTTAGGGTTCCATACCCAAAAGGGAACACGGAGCCTTAGTAATGTCGCTCTGCTGTCTGTCCGTCCGTATGTCACGGGCCTCTAGCTTGCAGACGGAATGAGTTAGGCCCAGAACAGACGGTGAAACGCAACTGCAACGAAACTGCCACCTCTGGTTACTTTAGAGTTTCATTTGAGTTTCTGCCATAGACTCCTAAGAGAGACCGCACATCGCGCGACCATTTTGAAACCGGTTTGAAACGCATTGCAAACACTGTTGCCAACTTAGCTACTTTATAGCTAGATCTAGCTATTTTTCGGTGTCGTACAGCTACAAATTACAAAAACTTGTAAAGTCGTTTGCAATAGAATCCAACAATCATGTAAACAAACCAAATTGTCACGATTACTCCGTAATCACATACATTTGACGATCAATTATGAACATAGTCTGATTTCAACGAACGCACCATTGTTTTCACATTATCTTCAACACGATTTAACTTGTATTTATAAGTTAAATTTGTTAAAACATTTGCAACGTAAAAATTTCGAAGTATTTGACAAGCTGTCATCTTAGTTTTTTACTCATCGAACTCTATAAGTCATTGAAAAGTTAGTGTTGTTCGTAATCTGAAGTTATCTTTTATTTTTAATTTAATAAATTATTTTAATTTAATATTATTTGAATACAATAAAATTTTTTTTTCAAGAGCTTAATATAATTAACCAAAACGGATTGTATCCTAAGCCATAAAAATAATGGTTAGTTTTTAAAAATTGACAGGTGGCCATTTTGTTAGAATTGTCATTCACAGTCATTCACTGTTCTGTGGGTTCGCTGTGCATTAGTGTTTTCTGTTTCCGTTTTCTGTTTCCGATTTCTACGACTTTGCATTCTCATTTTGGACTTTTGTTTTGCTTTACGATTTGGCTGGACATATTTTTCTTGGAACGACGACCTTTGCACGGCATCACGGACTTTGATATAGCATACGATTGGTATTTTTTCTCAAGGAGTAATCAGGAGGTAAGAATGATTTAGATCTATTACCTACAACGGAAATCTATTAGACGCACTTTAATATTGACGAAGATTTAAATTTGTTTTAATAAACACTTTTTTTATATATAATCGGTTTTATTTTATAGTCCATGGCTTATATATTTAATCTATTTAGTCAGTTTTATTTTAGTACCTATCCTACTATGGGCCATAGTCTGTGACTTAAAATTAAAATAATTAGAAAAATAAATTTAATTAAAATTAAATTAGAACACTATGACATCACTATGGGCATAAACAATACGCTGTCAATGTCAGTCCGCCATATTTGTTTACATGATTGTTGGATTCTATTGCAAACGACTTTAGCTAGATTTTTTAGCTACTTTTTCTAGCTACTTTTTAAGAAACAGACAAAACGTGAGTGAGAGCTCATACTAAATTTCCTTTCAGGGCGTGGGCCATCCAATAATCGCCTCTATCACAAGGAAATAAAGTCTTCGCCACACTGTCTAATTAGCTTGGATATTTAATATCTATGGTCGATTCGGTGGTGGCCGCGACCCGGACGGACGACTGACTATAGTAGCATTGTAACCAAACTTCTCTTTGACTATTTCTCTCTTTCATATCTCTTGTCACCTATTTCTCTTTATCCATCTCGCTCGCCGGATCGGAGCTAACTTCACTCAGGCGCCATGTATTTTGGCATGGGGTTGGTGTTGGTTGACTAAAACAGCATTTGTTTCAGTTGTATTATTCAATTTCTAACTCTGCTCTTAGTGATTTGCCTTAATTCGTGTCATTGTGTCCATTATTTGTGTTGAAATGAATTTCCTTATGAAAAAAAAGACTTTGAAACATTCAGCTACTTCTAGCTACTTTCTGGGGTACGAAAATCGGGCGATCTAGCAACTTTTCGCGACAAATCTAGCTACTAAATATGGGTAGCAGTTGGCAACACTGATTGCAAATCAGTTGCTTTGAAACGGGCGTGCAGGAAACTAGTGTTTATTGCGTTTCATCGACTTTGGCGTCTTTTCGGTACAACAAAATGTCCGAGGTGTCAAAAAGTAATTATTTAAATATTTTCTTAAAGATAAAAGTGAAGGATAGGGTCCTAGGGACACATCATGTGGAATTAAATTAAATCAATATTCTTCTCAATGTAAG
Organism: Ypsolopha scabrella; assembly: GCA_910592155.1. Taxonomy (NCBI): domain Eukaryota; kingdom Metazoa; phylum Arthropoda; class Insecta; order Lepidoptera; family Ypsolophidae; genus Ypsolopha; species Ypsolopha scabrella. The sequence continues at coordinate 10,179,364 of OU342981.1, read as the reverse complement.
GATGTATCCACATAGTTCTTCTTGCACGACTTTTTCTTGCTGACGGCTGTTCTCAAAGAACACCGAAATGATTGTGAGGTCGCGGCGTCTGTGGATAACCATCGAAACTGGTTTCAAACTAATGATTTCAAAAGGGTTTCGTTGCAGTTGCGTTACACCGGCTGTTCTAGGCCTTACAGATCTATTTAGATATGTTGTGTAAAATGTTAACCCAAAGCCATATATTGCATTAAACATTTAATTAAATTCATTCTTAGGACGGAAATTTCATGGAATGTGATTGAAAAAGGAGCAGAAAAAAATGTTGGGCATGTGGGGTGTCATTGTCTAGAACTCATTAAGTAGAGTACAAATACCGGGTGTAAATAGACTGCTATCATTAAATGAAACCACATATTCTACCGACCCTACTGAACCACTTTTCCCAAGAGTCATACCCGCGGACACTCTTAGTTTAGGAAATAATTGAGTTCCAAACAAAAATGCGTGAACCCTAACGCACCGACATACGGGCAAGTTTAGAGCGAACGTCGTCCGTGAAAAAGCTTCAGGTTTTGCATGTGCATTAGGGTTCACGCATTTTTGTTTGGAACTCAATTATTTCTCAATTATTTTCCGCGGGTAAGATTCTTGGGAAAAGTGATTCAGTAGGGTCGGTAGAATGTGGGATTTCATTAAATGGTAGCAGTCTATTTACACCCGGTATATACAGGCTGACTTTCAAACAATCCCTGATAATTTTAGAAGTTATTAGGAAACGTTGGTAGACTACATTTTAAATGTAAAAACAATAGAAATTAAAAGTCAAAATATTATTAAGAAATGTTACTTGGAAATTTATGGTCATCCTAGCCATTCCCATACGGAAAAAGTTTAAAATTGTCAAAAATAGTGCGATCAATAATAAAAATAACTTCGCGCGATCTAATTATATTATCTCTTCGGGTAACCATGATTTCTTTGGATTTTACGAAAATCTTCAAACGGCTCCAACTTTAAAAAATAATTATGAATATGACTTTGGATGGTTTCAATAAAACCAGTTTGTATTATTCTACAAAATACTAAATTATCGGGGTTAGGTTAAAAGTCACCTGTATATATTTCTTTTTAATCTTCGAAAATTCAATAATGGGTGGGCATCAAAGTTGTCAGTTTTAGACCGTTTTTGTAACGGGGTCTATCTCAGAAACTAAACTAGTTAGGAATTTGGGATTTTCTGTATATTATCTGCTATGGATACTCTATTTAAACAACAAATACTGAAAACGCCGACTTTTAATATAGGTTTAAGGATATGTACCCGAATATTAGACCAACTTAATTTGCAGTTTCGTTTCGTTCATTTTGCAGGTTATGATAAGTTTGTAATTTTCATTGAAATCATTTAAGTCTATTAACTTATTTAAATGGTACGGAACCCCCAGGGTGGGTGTCCTGCTCGCAATTGATCGGTTTTTTATTTCTCAATACTGGAATGACTTCTGGAGATTCTGTTTCGATAAGAGTGTGCGTTATATGCTAGTTAGAAGAACTCATTTTTCCGGTTCCGTAACCGAAAGATGCCAAATGAGACTCTATGACTAAGGCTGATTTTCAGAGTGCATTTTGAGTCCGAACTCAATCTTACAAACGTCACTCTAGTATGAGATCTCGTCACTTTTTGACATTTGTAAGATTGAGATCGGACTCAAAATGCACTCTGAATCTCTGCCTTAGTCTCCGCTGTCTGTCTGTTCGTCTGTCATTTGTCTACAGCCGTAATAGGTAAAAAGTTGAAATTTTGACAGAATACTTGTTAATATGGCAAACAACTACAAATAATAAGATATACAAAAAAAAAACAATATGTATAGGGACCCCTTTACAAGAATTCTCGAAAAAGTTGCCTTTTTTTCTAACGTTATTTGTTACGGCTCTTACTTAAAGACGGTAATACATAATACATACAAGTTTTAAATTTAGTCAGATTGTAGTAAAGTATGTAACTCAAAATAGGGTTCCGTACGCAGAGAATACCAAATTATATGTAGTATTGCTAGATAGTTCAAACGAAAATAACAAATTGAGGTTTTGCGGGGACGACCCTATTACTATTAAGGCGGACTTGTTCGAGCGAAACCGCCCAGTAAACGAAAACCACTTTTAACGTACACTGTTAGAGCCGATATCGTTTAGTATAAGCTAGGGCGCTTGTGATAAACACATTATGAAAATGACATTATTTCGCAGGTTATTTTTAGTTTTTATGGAAAACTAAGGCTTATACAACGTGAAATTTAAGTCATTTTGTTAACGAAAACTGGTGATAGTACTCGTCCATATGAACAACTTTTACTATGAAGCCAACCCTGAAATCGTAAAAAAAAAATCAGCTGTTCCATACATTTGGGTCGAGTAGGTATTTAACTTTTCTATGGAACAGCTGATATCTTTTTCACGATTTCAGGGCTGGCTCCATAATAAAAGTTGTTCATATGGACGAGTACTATCACCAGTTTTCGTTAACAATATGTCTTAAATTTCACGTTGCATAAGAAAAGTACTTGATTATCCATTTAATACAACAGTACAGCTGTATGGCTTCCGAAAAAAAAAAGCTAGCTGTCGCCCAATATTCTGAGACATGTGCGACGAAAGTTATTTTCAAGGAGTATTTTGCGTATATTTATTTTTATAGATACTAAATAACTTTTACTATTCATGTTCGAATAATCATTAAATTTGTGTTATCAGTAATGCCGAGCATTTTTTAGCCTTCCTCTCTGTTCAGGAACCCTAAACTTTACGTCAAAAAAATCCAGTTTTAGGCTAATCAGGGTATTACAGGGCCTTAAGCTATTTTTTTATTCACATTGTGTTCGAGCTCGGACAAAGATGCGCGAAAAAGCTAGTCGTCTTTCCTAAGGAATAAACTAATGGTCACATATTACTAGTTAAAAGCGAACACGTGAGGCTTTGGATCCCTTGCCAATCAAAGCTATATTATCCTGGTGAAGACGATTACAGCAGCAAAAACTCTTAAACAATGCGTATCGTGAGAATTGTCATTCTTCGAGCAGTTATTAATAGATGCATTCACTTCTATCGAGTATGTAATTATGTGCACACCAAAAATAATGAACGAGATAAATTGTTGCTGAGGTGAAGCGGTTTTAAGTATTCATTTGTTTATTGTATGGAAATCCGGCACGTAGGTGCAGAAATACATTAAGACCCCGGAAAAATACGGCATTCAAACATTTTGATAATTCCTGTGATTCGAAAAAAGCATTTTTTTTTGCAATTTTTAGGGTTCCGTACCTCAAAAGGAAAAAACGGAACCCTTATAGGATCATTTTGTTATCCGTCTGTCAAGACCCTTTATCTTGGGAACGCGTGGAGGTATCGAGTTGAAATTAAAACCATATACTCAAATCTACAGTCCCCTGAAGCTGTGAAAAAATCAAAATTATAAGTTAACGTAAAAAAAAGATGCGGCCTCTTACGCCGCAAAAAACGTATATTTCCCGTTGACCTAGAACTATGAAAGGCAAGTAATACCATCTTATACCACAAGTATAGGGAAAAATCTGAAAACTATACATTTGTAATTAAATCTTACAAAATTCAGTCTTTAACGGAACCCTCGGTGGGCGAGTCAGACTCGCACTTGTCCGGTTTTTATTTTATCTACATGACGGAAAACGTACACCTCACAAACTAAGGTTGCATTTACTGAAAACTTCGGCTCATTTTTCGAGTATTTACAAACATACTAAAAGTACTTTAACATAAAATTTTATATCATTGCGGTACCTATAGAAAATCAGAAAAGTAAATCAGAGGTGCAATTGTGTAAGCCAATGGTATTCAAATTGATTATGGCTATTCGGTTAAGCAAATTAGCCCGTTTGACAGTTGAAATCGTACATTTTTGGTCGTCAAATGAATACAATTGTCTTATTTTCTTGTTGACAATCAAAAACGTACGATTTCATTTGTCAAACGGGCTTATTTGCTTAGCCGAATAGCCATATGACAATCGAATTTGAATACCATGGGCTTACACAATTGCACCTCTGAACGTGAGGAGCTCTGAACTGGGATTCGAAGCCAGGACCTCTCGCTTTACTTTTCTGATTTCCTACACCGCAATTATATAAAATTGAATTTATTTACAAACAAAACTATTAGTCGTCTAAAGATAAGTGACCCAAAACAAACTCATCACATCACTTTCACTACGTATTTACTACTTGTTAGAACATTTTGGGAATTTTAATGCACCAGGTCGGGTTTAAGCTTTTGTTTACTTAGTGCGAAGGTTCAGAATTAAATAGCTTGTCTAAATATTCTTAACTAGCCTTTGGCCCATGCTCCACTCGCGCTGAATAATGCTCAAACTTGTTTCACTTGAAGGTAACTGTCCCTTAGTTACAGCAAAATTATACATACCGTAAAATCTAAATATTATTATTTGAGTGTATTACAAACTAGATAGGATCAATCAGAAACAAAATAGTAAAAAAAAGAATATGAAAAATTGGTAGCGCGCTTGTCTTGATAACAGGAGGTCGCAGGTTCGAATCTTGCCTTTTCCTGGATTTTTTTTCAAATTCTTGTCCTTACAACATTTGTTTTGATCTTTTTTAATTTGTAATGCTCTCTAATAATAATATTTGGAGTATTCCACAGCAATGGATTCCACAATAAAAACATAACCTCACCATAAAATCTATTATTATTTATTATACATACCGGGTGTAAATAGACTGCTACCATTAAATGGAACCACATATTCTACTGACCCTACTGAACCACTTTTCCCAAGAATCATACCCGCGGACACCATTAGTTAGGGAAATAATTGAGTTCCAAACAAAAATGCGCGAACCCTAACGCACCGAAATACGGGCGAGTTTAGAGAGAGCGTCGTCCGTCAAACAGCTTCAGGTTATTGCCACGACGTCGTGTATCTTCCGAGGGGTGTCAGGTGTGGACTGTAGGCTCATGTCCACAAAGGATTTATAAATTTCAATCTGAAAGGGACCTATCGCCATATAATTTCAAAACATGCCTGTTTAAACAGTGTTTTCCTTTATCATTCTGCAAATAAAGTACAAACAAATATTATTGGCAAGCTTCGAACCAGAGTCCTCAATATTGAAAGTCTTAACTCCTACAATGGTAAAATCAAACAGTAGAAGATGCTTATATATTATATGATATGGTCTGAGTAATAAATTAGGCTAGTACCTATTAGGAATTAAAGGTTAATATTAAATTAATATAAACCTAGTGATTTGATCAGATATTTTCTTTGGTGGAATAGTCACTTTAACCGATTATTATTAATTTGTTTACAGTTTTGTTCAAAGTGATAAAAATGGAACAAGGCAGCCCTTTAGTTCATAACAGAAAGTTAATTTATGGGAAGAAAATAAAGAGGGGATCCTTCACACACCCCTACCCTCTTGTCTATATTGTGGGGGGCCAATAGGATTTTTTTTCGAGGGGCGCAATCCAGAGTTCTAAGACATATTCCATTGACAGAAAATATATATTTCAAACTTAAAAACTATTAAAACAATAATAGAAATAAATTTCTTTATTTTAAATCTGGATGTGATTTACTTTTCTTCTGCTATAAAAAAAAACTGTAAGGTTCAAAGTTCCTCACACCCGGATTTATTTTTCTTCTGCTTTTCTATACTGCAATGATATAATGTTGATAAAAAACTATAATATCTTTAATTTTTTAGCAAACTCAGGACAACTTTCTTTGGATCAATGGGATTAGTATAGAGGATATTAATTATATCGAGGAGGCTTTGAACTCCCACAACATGCCTCCTTGGTATGACTATGTTAGAAGTTAAATGTTTATTGGTGTCACCCTAAAACTAGATTATTCCAACCCTGGGATATCTGGATAATTTATCTAATCGCTTTGTTGAATTGTGCATAAACTTGAATAAAATAGTAGCTAAGTTGCAATATAATTTGTAAATTGTAAGGCCCTCCTTGACAATATATATATTGCTAACAATATATTAATTAAGACAAAACATTGTAGAAAAGGTAAACAGGTGGAATTTTCTTACCATTAAGGGCAAAATTTTTAGGGAAAAACTGTTCTTCATTGAATGTGTTTCATGTTTTTTTCAAGGTATTCAGTTGGTAGGAGCAATTACACTTATTAATATAAATAATGAACTTGAATTGTTTTTTAATTTGAATAGCGCTTTTTTAAATAAATATAGAATTTTTAAATTAATCTTAAAATGGAATACAATAGTTTCTAACCAATATTAATTCTCATTTGTGATTTTTGCACTTACAAAAAAAAATTCTTTCCATTTTGAATGTATTTTTCAGTTTAATAATGGACACTAGTATACATGTTCCATTTTATGAATACTTCGTAAATTTAATTTTGATTATGAATAATTAAAAATGTATCTCGGGTAATCCAATATTAGCTCAAATGTTCAAGCTGAACCTCCAAAAGACATCTCAACTTATTTCATAATAAAATTCTGGGGTCTGCTTGTAAAACCCAACCCTTCTGTTTTTCTATATTGCAATGATATAATGTTAAATAATAAGGTAATAATTTCTCAGTTTTTAATGCTGTAGTTGCGATTTTGTCACAGCCAAAGTCATGTCAAACATTAAGATGACCATTCCTTTACTGTATATCAACATGCTAGTGTGAAATATATAACTAGATTCTTATCTGACCCTTATTGACAACCCTAGTAAAGCAATCCTTAGTATCTTGTGTGTTATTAATTAATTATAGCACAATAAATAGGATTTGTGATTTTAGTCGTCACATGCAAGGGTAATGAACTAACTACACACCTGTTGTGGATAAATCTAAATCTTGATTTCGATCACGCATCAATGATTCATCATAGGAGAGAAGTAGACTGGATGATCTTGGGGACAACATAAAAAAAAAACAATCAAATACAGAAGCAACTTTGACATGTAAGGGCTGAGGGAGGGAAGACTGGGCAGAAAAGAAGAAGGATACATATCCTGGAAGAGCTTAACATACCATCACTGGATAATTCTATAACATGAAGTCTAACCAAAAAGTCAAAAGGCACAGTTGTGTAGGTGTGTGTGATAGATTACAAGTTATCTTGCTTATTTATTTAGCCTCACCCTTTCTGAACTGTAATTAATCATATTTCTTTTATTGACAACTCAATTTCAGCTTATTATGAATAAAACCCTAATTCATAACAAAAACAAACAAGGTTGGAATTGGTTGTACACTAATCTACATTTCGCAAGACAGCTGGATAGCTTGTTATTTCTTTGTAACTAGGTCTGAAGGAATGCCATATTCTGGTTTTGAAAAGCAGGAATGAATTTAAGATAACGATATTGACACTCAGTTTCAAGCAACAGAAAATATTTTTGATAAGGTAATAATAATAAATTGCAGTAATTTTTGGAAAAATTAGACTCACCAGCAGGTGGGAGTGGTGTTATCGACAGTGTCCTGTGTGGCCTGCGTAGGAGACTCAGCTCCCCGCGCACCGCCTGCCACCGAGGAAGCCGTGGTGCCGCCCTGCCCGCTCACTGCGCCCGCATCTTCACTCTCCACTGAACCCTCACCAGTGTTACCTTCACCGCACTAACACCACCACTTGCATTTCTACCTGAAACCTTAAGACCATGCAATTCTTAAGAGAACTTGGTCTTGGTAACCCTAACAGGGATAGAAGGATGGCTCATTACCTAGTAATGAAGTATGGGGAGATAACTTTAATAAACTTGACACTGAAGATTCTGTGCTGACCACTTGCATGGTGTTATTGCCACAGCTAGAGTGAGACGTCTCTTGACGGCCCAATCACGCCCAATAACACTGAACACTTAGACTGAACAGTGATTTATCCACCGAAAAAATGGCAACCTTCACAGGCAATGACAAAATCTCATCATATATCTACACCATGGAATACCGCAATATTTATATACTGAACGGTTTATTTATACTCCAGACGCTACTTTTAACGCTTGAACATAAGTAAAAGCTGAGAAAATAATATTTATAAATAGCTTGAGATTATTTTGATACAAATCTATATCGGTCTATCATCACTATACACACCCTTGAATTGGGCGGAGCTGATCCTCTTCTTTCTCTTTGTAATTCGTTTCACATGTGAAAAATTTGCACAAAACAGTTAATAAAAACTACAAATAAATGACCTACACCCTGATATCTACAAAGACATTTTGTAGCGATGACAGCGATCCGTATCGGCTTCACGGAACCTACCTACAAAAAAATCAACATGTCTGTCGCCTGCTCTAGTAGCTAGTAGGTTTTTTAGAAAGTGACTAAATAGACGTAGCGGTTGCCGTAGTTTTAATTTTATTCGACCGCTAGGGATAGGTTGCGACGACGAGCGAAGCGAGGAAGAGCGGTTAGGTGGACATGTACTTATATATTATGTGGTACTTACATATTAAGGAGCCGAGCGAAGTGAAGCGGAGCGAGGCGGAGCGAGGCGACCCCCTTATTTTTAACAGAATTCACGATATGCAGAAAAAATCATTTTCCGTACGAGCACTTTCCGATGACTTACGGTTCAATAATTTATAAAATTAAAGGACCGCTATCTTTTCCAAATTAAACATTGCAAATTGAAGTTTATTAATTCGTGCTAAGGAAGATATTCCAACAGCTAAATAATGACTTAGGGTTCAATCATTTTAAAAATCAAAGGACCGCTAGCGGTCCTTTAGTCACTTCCGGTTTTTTATCGCTGCATGTTTTGTTGAATCGAGATTAGGGGCGTGGTCAAAAGAAAATCAAGAAAAAAATTGACCGAGAACGTAAACTCCTCGATTTTGTTTGAAATTAAGGTAAAATTTTCCCCGAGATGTTACGGTCTGAGGATGTTACACCTCTGTTACACACACGTTCGTAGAGCTACCGAAAACAGCCTTTGTAAAACGAAGTGATTTTATTTGTCGCGTTTAACAACTTCGCATCGCTGCAGCGATGAACTGTGCAGCCGCTGCAGAGTTATAAACGACCATTTCAAATGACCTTGACAAGCATCGAGCAGCGCAAATACCTAATTTTTTACTGTAATTTTGACGTATGACCGTTTAAGACAAATCCATTGCTGCAACCGTTGCAAAACTCATCGCTGCAGCGATGCAAACCTGTTAAACACGATAATCGTCTTTGCTTTGAGCACTGCTCCGATCCGATCCGATTGTTTTCTTTGGTTAAATGGTCTAAGCTTTTATGATATTAACTATCAAAACGTTACCTATTAAAACTAACTACTTACTTAGTACCTAACTAACTAATTTACTAACTTTAAACAGACCATCTCCTAAAGCCGCGATTACACTATCCGATTTATCGGCGTCCTAACATTACAGTGTCCTTAGTCCAATCCTTTCCTAGTTAGGATGCTGACAAATCGTATTGTGTAATCGCGGCCTAAGTCCAATCCTATCCTCAATAGGATGACGATAAATCTAATGGTGTAATCACGCATGGCTAATGTCAATACATAGTACCTACCTATGTATATCCATTCAATTATTAACATTTCAATTATTCATCCATCCATCCATCAGCCTGTTTCGTCCACTGCTGGACATAGGCCTTTCCAGGATTTCGCCACTCTTGGCGGTCCTACTGGAAGAATTTCCCATACTCACACACGCTGGGCAGGCGGGTTGGTGAGCGAGGTGCCGAAACCCTTGCACCAGTGACGCCGCTGCCCGTCACTAGTCTGTTTTATATAAGGCCCGGCAATTGGGGATGGATATACCGCCATCCATCGGTCCCAAGCGATGGTGGGCCGCCTGGTTTTGCCTGAGAGCTGTCCTCTTACTCTCCCCCAAATAACTTCAGGAGGATTTGCGAGTAAGATGGTGGTACCTCCACAGTCAAGCCCGGCATCAGCTCTACCACCTTTCCAAATATTGTTCAGCGATAATTCAGATACGTTTTTTTACTGCAATAAGTTATGTAGATTTCACTAGCATTGCGAAGGAAAATTAAAGTGCCCACTTTAAAACCGGTTGGTACTTGGTAGTTGCACTCATGACACGGCGCGGCGCCAGAAAATACACGAACTTTATTCGTAGTACATGCTAAAACGAAGTGATTATATCGTCTTTGGTGGTGAAATGTTGGTGAAAGTAGCTATAACATGCGTTTTCATTAAAGCTCAAAAAAAAAAATTGAGCCTAAAATGCAGTGCGGTGAAACAGATTGCTGCGCCCTTTTCATTTTAATACATATTACACGTTCCTAGTACAGGGTGACTAATTTTTATGTCCTCTCGGGAAGTTCACTGGGTTGGGTGGTTATAATACCGGGTGTAAATAGACTGCTACGCATTTTTGTTTGGAACTCTATTATTTCCTAAACTAAGGGTGTTGCCACGAAAGTGACAGGTGCAGGGCAGGATTAGTGTAAAAAGGATGATGGGAAACTGGGTATGAGGTAATACGGAAAATATGGAATGTGGGCGCACTGACCTTGAAGTGATGATTCCTTTGTCCCCAAAATGGCCGTAAACTTGCGGTGAGTTGAGCCGACGATCTGCGCTGGTGATCTCCTGCAGTGTGGAAGTAACACCTTCACCACACACACACACTCACACACACACACACACACACACACGGTAATAGTCTTTGGTGGTACACAAATAAATGTTTAGTTGAGCGGCGCGGCACTGCGCGAGTCGAGACGCGTGTGGGCTTCAAGACGACTGACGAGTGACGGGCGGCCGGTCCACGCTGCGCGCGATGCTCAAACTCGTTCCCCCTGGGGGGTTTCGAACGTCACGTGACTTTCGCGTGTACATCCTGGGGGAGCCGAGGCTGAGACTGTTGACCTGAATCCAGCGGCAGCCTGGCTATTTTGAACACAGGCCTTCGCAGATATCCATGGGCTGTGTCCAGATCCACCACTCGGATCACTCCATCCTTGCCCGGTATTGTGCGGAGAATTCTCCCCAGATTCCATTGGAGCGGAGGCAGGTCATCGTCTTTGATGAGGACCAGTTCACCCACTTGAGGAGGGGAAGACAGAGAGAGCCATTTGGAGCGGGTTTGCAGGGTATTGAGGTAGAACCTGAACCAGAGTGTCCAAAAGCGCCAAGAAAGGGCTTGGATGAACTGAAAGCGTCTGAGAGACGCCATGGGCCGATCGTTAAGAGAATGCTCAGGTAGAGCGGTGAGCGGACGTCCAATAAGAAAATGTCCAGCTGTGAGTGGCTCAAAGCCCATTGGGTCTGAAGAGATGGGGCAGAGGGGTCTCGAGTTAAGTACTGCCTCGATTCGTGCTAAAAGAGTTGAAAATTCCTCAAAACTGAGGTGCTGTTCACCTATTACCCGACACAGCAACTGCTTGGTAGATTTCACGTTTATTTCGTGCAGAGCACCAAACCAGGGCCCTCTGGGCAGATTGAGTAACTAAGTTATATTCTGAGTCGCAAGCTTATGTGTGATTGCAACATTGTTTACTTTGAGGAAGTTCTGAACTTCAATGAGCTGATTCCTAGCTCCTACATAGTTCGTGCCGCAGTCTGAGCGGATGAGAACCGGGGCACCGCAACGCGAGGTAAATCGTTGTAATGCCGCAAAGAACGCTTCAGTCGGAAGTGCTGATACAGGCTTGATATGTACTGTTTTCATCGCAAGGCAAACGAAAATGCAAAAATACGCTTTTATGAGCTTTGCGTTTCGTAATGTGCTGGACCGAATAAAGAAATGGCCAGCGAAATCGGTCGTGACGTGGCTAAATACTGGCTGTGGGGTAACCCTGTCTGCCAGGGAGATCAGCCATGAGCGGAGCCGTGGGCTGAGCGCGACACTGGAAATATCTGATACATTTAAACACGCGGTGTCTAATAATGCAGAATTGCTGGCGTAATATGGCGTGTAATGTATCAGCTCCAGGGTGGCAGTGTTTTTTGTGATAGTGGTCTATGATGAGATCCACGAGCGGACTTGAGCTGGGTAGAATGAGCGGGTGTTGAGCGTCATACCTAATTGACGCGTGAGAAAGGTGACCACCGACTCGCAAGAGGTCGTCCTTTATAAATGGTGAGAGGCGTTGGAGACGAACTAGACAAGGTTTGTCAGTCTGTAGACGGTTAATATCCTCTGCAAACTCATTGTGCTGAACAGCGGGCCCAGTGCAACAGAGCGTCTCTGCGTTCACTAACTGCGATCGGACCAGAGCGCCGTTCAGCTGGGCTATGCCGACAATTGTAAATGAACCATTGCATGCAAGCCGTCACACCAACTAGCTTGCTGAGTGAGCTGAAGCGAGTGAGCTGAAGCGAGTGAGCAAGTCCAGATCTAGGTCCAAGACTGCTATATGAGCTGGTACCTTTTTCGGCTTAAGGCTTGGGAGAGTGTGATGGCCTAAAGAGGGTGGCATCTTAGGCCACGTGGAAGGAGGCTCTTTTAGCCAACTGGGAGACCACCAAAGATCATGAAGTGCAAGAGACTTGGCAGACATTCCCCTGCTTGCACAGTCAGCAGGGTTTAGGTTCGTGGGCACATGTCTCCACGTATTGTTGGTTGAACTGGCTGAGACCTTAGCCACTCGATTGGCTTCGAAAATCTGTAGCCTATGAGGAGGAGTATTGAGCCATGCCAGCACTATGGTACTATCTGATCAGCATGTGTGTGTCCAATTGGGATATGAGCCGACAATTGGGCTGGCACTCGAGTCATGAGCTGGGATAAACGAGTTGCGTATGACAACGCCAACTTGGGAATTGAGAGAGGAGTCTTGATGGATGCTACCTCTGACTTGCCAATGACTAGGTGTACATTGACATGTCTATCGGTATTGAACTCATGGAGGTAAATAACGGGACCAAATCCAGCCTCTGATGCGTCCGCAAACCTGTGAAGCGAGTAAGTGGACGTGGGCTTATATTTACAAATGTGTCGGAGGTTAGAGAGCTGAGAGAGATCCTCTGCTATGTGCTGCCACTATGTGTGGACTTCTTCGGGAGTAGGCTCATCCCAACCTATTTTCAGAAGACACTGCTTCTGCAGGAGGGTCTTTGCGCGGAAAACAACTGGAGTAACCCAACCATTGGGATCATATAGAGACGCTACTGTGCTGAGAATTGAGCGTTTTGTGACTTGAGCCAGAACGGGCGGAGAGATACGATAAGTGAATTCATCAGTTTGAGGTATCCACTGTATTCCTAACACTTTAATGGAATTAGAGTCGGGACTGAAGTCAAAATCTTTGGGCATGTCACATTGGTCATCTGGAAACCTTCTTAAGAGCTGGGGTGAGTTGGAGGTCCATTTACTGAGCTGGTAACCACCTAGAGCAAGTAACTCAATTAACTCGTTCTGGAGTTACTGAGCAGATTCCACCGAGTCATAATCTTTAAGTATGTCATCCACAAAGATTCACTTGCGGAGGACCTGAGCAGGTGAGCAGCGTGGGGGTAGCGGTGACTTTCGTCATCAGCTAATTGAAGCAAGGTGCGGATGGCGTGGTATGGGCTGAACCTTAATCCATATGTAACGGTATTAAGGGCATACGTTAGCAGGGGTTGTCTCGGTGAAGACCGCCAAAGAATGAATTGATAATGTATTTGCTCTGGGTGAATGAGAATGTTCCTAAACATCATTCGGATAGGTACTATGTATTCACTTCTTAAAAGTTTTAATGTAAAAACACTATGATAAACCAGAAAAACAACGCCAAATCCGTATAACGCCTGCACAAGTTAGCAGATTCAGTGATATTGACGTCACATCGGCCGCGTGACCTTGAGTGCATCTCATCGGCCGTTTTTCGATACATGCATTTTATTACAATCTTTTAGTATAAATATCTCTCAAAGAAATGGGTATTTTTCGATGATGAAAAATAATGGGTTTACTTACAAACACAAATAATGTTGTTGAAATGACTCTTTTGAAATACAATCGAAACTTCAATCCAAATGGTTGGTCTTTCTATGCACATCAAACGACTGAAATCAAAACTAATCAATGAAAAAGTTACCTTATCAAGTTCCAAAACGCTATATTTTTTCAAACTTACGTTTTCGTTCACGATATTTTAGTTCTGATACAGATAAGTTCTGTCCGGTCTAAGCATTATAAACCCGCTGTATTGAGGTGGTTGATAACTTGACCGGAGCGGTATTGCGAACGTAATATTAAACACAGCATATGCACTTTTAAACTTAATTAAAATGACCGAAGCGGGCTTTAGTAAGTAAGGGCCAATCCGACAATCTTCCCAGAATGGTGACGGCAGAATATTTTTCTACCAACACAACATTCTTCAGAGCCGGAATCAGGAGTCTTAAAGCAAAAAGGTAAGCAAACGTTTTATAAACCTACTTACTCATATGGTATAGGTACCTAATACGAAATAGATAATATTGGTAATTATTGTTTACTTCCTTGTTCATATTACAAACACATTTTGTGTTGTGTCCAAATATTCTTCATCTTTTCTTACCAGATTAAAGGTACATTTTAATTTCAAGAAATAGTATCTAAACCTTTATAGAAATTCAAATTTTTTGAAATCCTTATGTGCATGCATCGCATGAACTCAAATACCTGGTTGGGATGGATATGTTTTACGCATTTTACGGGAAAATTACATGACATGAGTAGTACGTATATATTTGCATTAAATAAACATGTAGGTACGTCAAAATGATCCTCACACACAACAGTAAGCTGATATTTTCGGAGACAACTCTTCCCTTCTTATCACTTTCGTTAATTTATTTCGGAGTTTTTTTTCCTTAGGAAAATTTTTATAAAAGTTTTATCCGGTGTAGAAATGGTTGTGGATTTACATTTTGGCACGATACAGTATTTATACGGTTGTTGCTTAGTTGTAGACATTTTAAATAACCGTTTACTTCGCGCGCTCAAGCAATTTGCCCATAGTTCAAACTCGACTCGCTGTTTGTGACGTCACTGCGGGATGTCGACCTCACTCCGCGTTGAACCTGCCGTTTTGTCCCGCGCGTGATTCAAGTTAACTTTAAAGGGCACTCATTTGGTCAATTGTTATCATTAAACAATAAAAATTATACCAGAATTTACGTTAAGGGCAGCTTTTTTGATAAAAGTAGTTTACTCTAGTTACTATACTGAAAATGGTCTATTACGACAAGGTGTGCCTGTGGGTGTGAGGCGACAAAGGTTCTGGTAAGCGTATGGCTCTAACCTAAGGCCATTCTAATAAATATTTTCCATTCTGTGCATAAACCAGTCAAAACAACCCATTATTTTACGTTTCTTCCTGCCATGAAGCCTAAATGTAGCTTATTTTTTGTATGGAAACTTGCCACGCTATAAAAAGTTTCTTCGCATTTTATATGAAAATTCAAAACATTTTTTAATAAAGTTTATTTACATTTAACTAAAGTATGTAGGTGCCACTTTGTTCGATAACTTTCTGCCATCTTGTAGGTAGGGACATGATCCCATTGCTATAGAAATTCTGGGGCTTCTGATCAAAAAACCTTGACCAGTGGTTTTGGCAGTCCTCTCATGATATTAACCTGATACTGCCTAAAGAATTCTGAAGAGACCGAAACAAGTGGAAATCTGAAGGTGCAAGGTCAGGAATATACGGTGGATGCATTAATACGTCCCAGCCAAACTCTCTTAATTTTTGCTGAGTGGCTAAAGATGGGTGAGTTCTAGCGTTATCATGATGAAAAACCAAACCTCTTCTGTTGACTAATTCCGGCCGCTTTCTCTCAATTTCTTGCTTTAATCTCATCAGTTGTTCGCAGTAGAGTTCAGAATCGATGGTTCTGCCTGGCGGTAACAGTTCATAATGAATAATGCCATTCCAATCCCACCATACACACAGCATTACCTTGTTGCGAGATAACCCTGGTTTCGCCAGAGTCTGTGAAGCCTGACTAACCTTTGACCAGCCGCGGTACAAAACGGCAGGTTCAATCTTTTTCACACGATCTTGTCATATGTGATCCACTTTTCATCACCAGTTATCAGGTATTTCAAAAATGGTTCGGTTTAATTACTTCGTAATAAAGAATCACAAATGAGTACACGGTACATTAAGTTTATTTCAGTGAGCTCATGAGGCACCCAAATATCGAACATTTTTGTGTACCCAGGTTTTTTCAAATGCGCCAAAACTGTTTTGTGTTCAATCCCGAGTTCCTCAGCTACATCGTAACAACTGAAATGCCGATCTTGCTCCACTTTTTCAAAAATGGCATCCATTTTATCCGTAACATGGCGCCCAGAGAGAGGTGCATCTTTGACATCAAAATTTCCGGATTGAAAACGCTTAAACCAAATTTGTGCTACTCTCACAGACACTGCACTAGGTCCATGAACATCACAAATTGTTTTCGCGGCTTGCGTTTCATTTTTACCTTTTTTGTAGTAAAATTTTAAAATGTATCGAATTTCTTCATTAGATTCACTCATCTCATCTTAACAGTAAGAAAAACAAATGAAAATCACACATTTCACCTAATTTGAATTTGGAATTATCTTTTTTAAAATTTAATCTTTTTAATAATACCAAAACTCGCCAGGTACAGATGGTATAGCCAAAGAGATTTTATTATAAGTTCATACTTACTATTTGCGAAAAGAGTTTTTCCCCAGCCTATATAATAATAATTATTACTAAGTAGCATTATTATGTGTCTGTCATGTGCTTTTACCGGTTTTTATTCATTCCAGTGCTGCCATTTTAGTGCTTTTGGCACTAGATGCATGGCTGTAGCTAGGGGGGGGCATTGTGGGGCAATGCCCTACCTTGAAATCACAATGCCCTACCTTAAAAATACATATTTTGTGAAATAAACAATTTAACACTGATAAATTATCATGACAAAACAACAATCTTCAATTTTGAGAGGTTATTTTGTGCTATGCTGCCCTACCTCAAATTCGACTCTAGCTACAGCCCTGACTAGATGTAGCGCTTTTTTGCTACGTTTGGTGCCGAAATTGAGAATTTAGCGCCCAGTGAAAAATTTAGTCCTTTTTTAACATAGACATGGAATACTATAGACTGCGGCCTAGCGTGTCACCGAAAGGGACAGAAGAAACAAGTACATGAATAATTAGGGTTTCCCTCTCATAAGTAATTTTACCCCGGACCTCATACTGCTACAGTCATATTATTGAGACAACAGACAACCCTTATAGTGTAGTTGGTACACTATGGTTGGTTTTGAATGATGGTGATGAATATTAAGACATACTTGTAAAAGTCAACAGTGAATAAAATGATAATTTAATGACAATGATTTATTTACGAAGGTAATAAATAAAACACAACTCAAACATTAACAGAATATTTTTATTTAAGTACATAGTACAGTAAAGGGCAATCTTAATAGCGGCTGAAAAGTTTAACTATGTCTCTGTCTATCTCTCTCTTTCATATATCTCGGTCATCCATTTCTCTCTATCCGTCTCGCTGGAGCTAATTTCACTCAGCCGCCAAAAACTTTGCCCCAAACCGTAAGTACCTACTAAAAAATATGCAGAAAAAATGTTTGCAATAAAATTTGATTTCCTAATGGACGTTTCTATGTCGCAGGCAAAATGTAAAATTGCGCCATTTACAAACGCCCGGTCGCTATTTTGTAATTTTACGAATCTTCGTCATTTAGTAGTTTGCGTCATCAGATAGTACATAATTCGGTAATCCGTTAGAACTATTGATTGCGCCTCGCTCCTTCGCTCTGCCGCCAATATGTACTTACAAGTCAACATTTTTCTCTTTTTGGTGAAAGACTTTCGATTTTTAAAACAGCGGGCATTTTACAGTTAGCCGAAAGCATTTAGAAACTGACGACACCTTCTGTAAAAAAGTGCAAAGAGAAAAAATTAGAATGAGGTAAAGTAATGTTGAATTTACATAAGTACATAAATAAATATTACTCACGCTCGTCTCCCGGAGGGATAGACAGAGACTACAGATTTCTAACTGCTACGATCCTGACACACCTTTCTTACCTCTTCCACATCCATAAATCTATTCATACCAGCTCTTCTATTCCAGGTACATTTGACATTGCCCTTCTTGAGTATGTCGCCAATTTGGTCACCATACGTCTTTCTATGCATACTGTTGTATTTATTTATTGTTTAATAAAGATTATATCAAGAGAAATTTACATAACTAATTAACATCAATTTTACCTTAATAGGAACAGCCTCGGAATGTAGATATGTTTTATTTCCTTCTTTCAAGAACAGTTTTCTCAAAAAGCTACTGTAGTACCTTCTTGAACACTTTTTAGGTACCCAACTATTTCTTCCGGTAGCTGCAATCCATAAATTGAGTAACTTTGGTTTGTCGGGAAATCTGTAAGCAGATCCAAGATCAACTTTATTTATTTCATATGAGGGAAAGAATGGCAGCACTAGAGTTTGGAGGTTATTTAAAATCATCAACTAGAAATACATACAAGAGCACTTAAATTTAATTTTACCTTGAAACATGTTTGGATGTTTTATATAACGCGTAAAGACCCACAGGATGTGAAAAACCGTATCTAATATCTCGCTTATATAAAATGCATGAAAATTAATAAAAATGCCCTACCTAAATATTTTTTGTATGTATTTCCCTTATTAGTACCTATATACAAATTATTTTTTTATTCTAAAGATATATATTGTAAGGATTAACTTTGACTTGTAGAAAGTATACTTTATGTATCTACCTATATTTTACAAAATAAATATTTTGATTTTGTCCAATTACTTGCAAGTGAAAGGACAACCCGTCGATTTTCGTCCCGTAATCGCTTTTACAGCCCAAAACACTGCACCGCACCATTTTGCAGGTCTAGCCACGTCAATTTGAAACAAATAGTCCATGTATTTCGGGTTGAACAAATAAAATTCAATTCGTTTTATCGGCAACCTACATCGAACGAACGCGTAACAAACGTTTGTTTAGCACATGATGTGCCGACCTTGACAAAAACCGGCACGCGATAAGGGACAAAAAATGTCAAGCTCTGTCTCTTTTCTTCACAAGAAATTAGCAATTTTTTATCTTTTTCTTTGCGAGTGAAAAGGAAGACATCCAGCATTCTCTTTCTACGTTTTTAAGCTTAATTTTTGTTATCTATGGAAGGGTTTTTATAGACCTCTATGACTTAGGCGATTCCCTTGCAATTCCTCTGACGTACAAAACATGATGGATACCAAGGGCAGATCCAGGATTTTTTTTCGGGTGAGACACAAAGGCCATATAGGTATATAGTGTCCGTGTCCCGCATAGTATCGACTATATCTTTTAATCCTACCGAACGACCGGTACAAAAATGCTGCAAATGTAGTTAAAAGCATGACACAAAAAGAAACTCTTATTATTAAAGCGGTATAGTGTTGACCTCCCAGCTTCTTGTTTTATTTGAACAGTATGGGGGGGGGCACGTGCCCCTGTCCCCCCCACTCTGGATCCGTCCTTGGCTATGATGTCAACGTGTGTGTGCCAAGCTCATGTGGACAAGCGAGTAAGTATACCTACTATGGATTTCATTGGAAAGGAATTCCTAAAGAAATAAAGTTTGTTTGCTCTGATTTGTTTGATTTCACATCCGAGAAATATAAGTTAAAAAATCATTATTTTAGCCAGACAGGCTCCTCATCAAGTTCAATAATAATGGTGGATGAAGAATTTTAATTCTTTTGGTTGGTGTGTTTTTGTTGATTTTATGACTGTAACTAGTAATTTTGTTGATTTTGAAATGTTATGTTTAAATTATGTTGACATTTGTATACCGTTTTTTTTTGTTTCATTATAACTTAATATGTTTTTTTTCTATAGATCAATGTTTTACCTATAGCAAAATTTAGTGCTAAATCTAGTGCTTTCATAGAATCTAGCGCTTTTTGCCCTATCGCCCAACAAAATTCTCAGGTAGCCCAATTCGCAATAAGATCAGAATTTAGGTCTCAGCACTCATTCAATCATTTATTCTTTTGGACTTTTTGGCGGGCTTTTGAAAAGACTGGCAGGATTTTTGAAAGAAATCTTCAAAAAGTGATTTGTTAACGATAAACTGTAAATAATTCATTGTAAAGTATAAATAAAAACCGTTTATAGTGTAAATAGTTTATTAAAATGAAAGACCCTCCGGGGGCTGCACCCCCATGGGATGTATCTCTCTCTGCTCCTTTGGGGCCGAAGAGAGGTAGAGAAGATGATCGAACCGAAGTAAATGGGCCGCCTAGCATACAGGTCACGGATGCTGCGGCTTTGTGTAAACCATATAATTTTGTAAGCCAGGTTATACAAGAATCTTCACAGAAAACATCGAGGTGAGTACGGATAATATTATAATATTAATATCAGTTAGTCGTAAATTGCATTAATACAGAAACATAAAATTAATAACTTTGAAAGACGTTTACAGTCTAATAAAGTAGTGATTAGTTAAGTTGTGTATTTACTTCTACTTATTAGTTGTAAATTGAAAATTATAAATTATTTTGAATAAAGACTTCTGTTATGGAATGCATACTCTTTGATTTAAGTACGTATCCTTTTCTTTATGGCTTAAGATTATGACAGATCCAATAAAATAAGAAGAGAAGAAACTGCGAAGGCGAAGCGATTGGCAGGCGGAGTCAGTTAGTTGAGTGTTAACTACGAGGCGAATCGGAAAAGAGGAAAACTAAAGCGTGACTCTAGTGAAGTGAAGTGCGACTGTATAGAGCGAATATAACCCGGTAACGATTCTAGTTAGTAGGGTGAAACATTTGTGAAATTATAGTGCGGACAAATTTGTCAGTCCGGTGAGTCCATTGAGTCCAGTTTGTAATTCCAGTTGTTATTAAGACATAAGACATTTATTTCATAATATTATATATGTATATTTAGTTTCAGTTGTGTTCTAATAGTGTGTGTGATTTCAAATAAAAACAGTTAATGGTTTTTGGTGCAAATTGGTATAAAATTAATTTATCCCGAACCTCAGCTCGTAACAATATTTAGAGCACTGTAAAATCTTGAAATTATCGTAATGTGCAAATATTAGAGTCCCCCTGCCTTCAATTTTAGATTTAATGATAGGAATTTATACAAAAAACAAAACAGTTTGATTGTTGGTTGAGGCCCACCCATTACTGACAGCAAGATAGTATAATACAAATTCAGTCTGTACAAAAGAGATGGCATGACGAGCGAGTGCAGTCCGATGATTAATCGGAGTCGCATTCAATTATACACACTATGTCAGATTTCAACACTGACAGCGGGATGAGATGATATAATATAGATTGTATAACGCGTATACAGGAAAAAGCAAAAGATCCACAGGGGCCTTGTTGAAGTTAGACCTGAAATAAATCAAACAGAGTTAGACAATAAGGAGGCTCAGTCATGGGCGTCGGAAGGGGGGGCAAGGAGGGGCAGCCGCCCCCCCTGGAAACGGAATGGGACAGTAAAAAATAGGATTTCGTAGCACGACTAAAGTACACACACAGCGGACTTATGTGAGATATATAAGACCGATCGGCAGTTTTTGTTTGCACAAAAGTACATTTTTTTTTCAACCATGTATCCCGTTGATATTTGAAAGGTTGCCCCACCCTAGACTTTCGTCTTCCGACGCCCATGTGCTCAGTCGTAACACCGAGTATTCTATGAAAATGAAATAGGTAACTTGCCATAACCATTACAGTAGAACTTTTAGTATAGTTAAAGTTATGGGATATGATACAAGTACATTGCAGCAAAACTCTCACAGGTTCGTGCAGTTTTTGGAAAAAAAAATTGAATATTGATTTTGTGCCGTCAGCCGGCCCTACGCCCAAAAAATTCTCAGGTAGCCCAATTCTCAGTAAGTTGCAAAATTGGCGAATTGGCGACTTATCGCCCAATCTGGCAAGCCTGGCGTGCGATGCGTGCACGAGCGAAAGAAGGAAAATGGTACACTTCAGCCACACACTCGACGATGAACGACGTGATGTTGCCCTAGCCATACACACGCTGCTCTATTCGCCTCACTCATCGCCACACTCCTCGCCATGCGCCGCATTCCCGCTTTCGCCTTCACGCGATAAACATCGACGACAAAATTGATGCCGACATTGCAGCTGCGTGCGCTCTATGATTTATTAGTATAGGAAATTATTCAGACTGTGGCTTACAAAAAATACGAATAGCGAAATCGCCAAACATAACGTACTTTTGAACCTGACCTCGATGATTGTTTTTGTCCAAACATTGTCGATGGGGACTAGCACTAGTCCCTGACACATGGTAAACACAATCATGGTGCCGGTCACAAGTCCGGGAGCAAGCAGGAACCAAGGAGGGGGAGCCAAGTTGCTAGGGGTGTTCCTTTGGTCTCCGAAAATTAGAAAGAGAGAAGGCTGGAGAGATGCTTCAAGCCGTTTACCAGCTGCAGGAATCCGGGGTGGTTGCACTACCTGCGCCGACGTCATTTGCAACGTCAACCCGGGCGGTGGGCTCCCTGACCGGCAGCGATGGGGGGAAAGAGCCGGGACTTGCAGTGAAAGCGGGCCCGAGCCAGCTCTCCATCATGGCCAAAAGCATAGGTGCCCCGGCAACACACACCTACACGAACACTAACGGCACTACCGACAGAGAACTGGCTAAAAAAGCAGCTATGGCGGCAACAGGAACCACTCCGCCTGCTAAGCCTTGGGTTCCTTCCAACCCTGCCGGAAACGGCGGGAAAGGCAGGAGCAAGGGCAAGGGTATGGGTACCGTAGCAGGCAAAAAGGGGGGTCCTGTGTTCATGCAAACCGAGCCAAACTGTAAAACGGCGGCAAACACACACGCAGATACACAAAATCCGGGCGCGTCTACTATCACCGACAATACCCACACACCGAAGGTGGGCAACATGCGAAACCAGAAGAGACAGCGTAGCTCCGATGTAACTCCTCCGGCATCGGCCACTACAGGCAAAAAAGTCAGGCTTTCTGACAGCGCTGGAGCCTCCGCTGTCCTTTCTGGTGATGCAGAGGAAGACGAGGTGACCTATGCGAGCGCAGCTACTGCCCATTTAAGAGTAGTTGTGCTCCAAAGCGATCATCTGGAGATGGACGAGGCGCGAGCGTGCATCCTTAGACGGGCCTCGGAATCCTTGAGCTTTGCATGGTTTCTGAAGCGTAAGAGCGACAGGTCCATAATAATGCCGCTTTTCAAGGTGTTTCCTCGCCTAGCCAGTGGAGGACTGAGAATCCATTGTGATGATGACCGGTCCCTCGGATGGATAAAATCACAGGTGGATCAGCTGAAAGGATTGTGGGATGGTTGTCCTGGCTATTATGTTATCCAGGAAAACCTGATCCCCAAATACACGCGAGGAGTAATTTGGGTCCCTGACTTCGGTGAGGGAGATGCCGGGGTCCTAAAGGACTACCTCGCGGCTATGAACGAAAGGGACCAAGACATCGACGCGTGGTCCCTTATCACCTCAGAGGTACAGAAGGTCGGCCGGACGCAGAACATCACACTCATGGTCGGTATTCCTCCGGCCGAACTTCGTAGACTCAAGGAGCGAGGCTGCAGCTAGGACCACGGCTCTAGAAAGGGGCCCACTTGACCCGAGTGCACCTGATGGCAACCAGCCCAGTACTGCACCGACGGGGAATAGGGAGCCTACCACAACTGATGGATGTGGTGTGGCAGACGAAACTCAGGGCACCGAGAAGCCTGAGACCAGCACAGTCAAGGGGACCTTGGAGGAGGATCAGAGAGTGGTTGATCTGTTATCAGGTCTTCTGATGGCCTCCTCCCCTTTACCCGAGGAGGACTTGCTGGCCTCAGATGCTGAAATGTAGCTCTGAAACACAATCCCCACAAAACATATATTTATATACGCGTCAACTAAGCAAAATAACTCATGCATTGACACTGCAAAACGTCCAGACCCAAATAACGTAAACCTGGATGCCTCAAAACCATCCACCTCCCGTCAACATAAAGACACACGGGGCAATATAGGGAAAATAGGAAACTTTAGCTCTATCCACATCCTCCAAGTCAACCTGCAACACAGTGTTACGGGGTTCGCCGCCTTGAGGAGAACGTTGGAGGAGCAACCCGATACCATAGCGCTCATCCAAGAACCATATCTAACCCGGGGAAAGGTAAGCGGCTTTGGCAACTTAAAGGGTACTGTATTCACTTCCCCTTTACAACTTAAAACTAGAACTTTCGTGTATGTTCCAGCACTATAAAAAGCATCCCTCGTAACTCATTTGTGCTCTGATGACCTTACCGTAATCAAGCTACGTACGGGCCTTGGTGGTGACCTTGAAGAATTGTACCTGGCATCTGCTTACCTCGACGGGGAGTTGCAAATTCCAAGCTCCGAGATGGAAACGTTGGTGAAACACTGCGCGCAGCACAAAATCCAGCTTATCATCGGCTGCGATGCAAACGCCCACTGCACAGTCTGGGGGTGCCCGGACACAAATACGAGAGGTAAGGACTTTCTTGACTTTGCTTTATCTCACGAACTGAACATTTTAAATAGGGGCTCTGAACCTACCTTTGTAACGAGACGAAGTCAAACAATCATAGACTTAACATTAGCAACAAACCTAGTGACAGAATCTATTAGCGGTTGGCATGTTGCGAACAAGGAGACGTCTGGATCTGACCACAGACGAATAAGGTATGTATTAAAAGTGGGTAAACAAGAACCGCGGAAATATAGAAACCCGAGGAAAACAAACAAAACGAAATTCTGTACACTTGTTAAGGAAGGTATAAAGACACTTCCTGAACCTACAGGATCGAATAGACTCACTCTGGAGGAGTTGGAAACACAAGTTAAAACAATCACAAATTGTATTACTAGTAGCTACGAGTCGGCGTGCCCACTCATCATAGAAAAAGGTACTTTTGACGGGAAAAAACATGGATGGTGGAGCAAGAAACTTAATAAATTAAGGAAGGAAATGCGACACCACTTCAACAGAGCCATGAATACCAAGCTCGACAAAGACTGGGATGATTACAAAAAGGCTCGCCTTGCGTTCAATAAAGAGGTACGTTTTAAACAAAGCGAAAGCTGGAGCAATTTCTGTAACAACATTCAATCACAAAGCGAAACATCACGGCTAAGAAAAATTTTAGCGGGCGATAACCACACGAAACTCGGGACATTGAAAAAACCCGATGGCAATTATACAGCTAATGAGCAGGAGCAACACGCTCTCCTACTGGAAACCCACTTCCCAGGCTGCCAGGTAAATAACAACTCTGTATGGACGGACTCGCCGTCTCCATACCCCTCGAAGGAGGACTGGGAACTAGCGGAGTCCATAGTCACGGAGGAAAGAATCAAATGGGCGGTAAGTACATTCCTTCCATACAAATCACCGGGAGGCGACGGCATCTTCCCTGCTCTTATGCAATGGTCCTTGGAATATATTATGAAACACCTTGTGGAAATATTCAGGAGCAGTCTTGCCTGGAAATGTATCCCCACCTCCTGGAGGGAAGTTAAAGTAGTCTTTCTCCCCAAGCCTGGTAAGGACGACTACACACAACCTAAGGCGTACAGACCGATCAGTCTCTCATCGTTTTTACTCAAAACTCTTGAAAGACTCTGCGACAGGTACGTACGAGAAGGACCACTAAAAGAGCGGCCACCTCATCAGAACCAGCATGCCTATCTACCAGGCAAATCCACAGAAACTGCCTTGCATCAGGTAGTACACAAAGCAGAAACAGCTATAGAGGCGACGCAGTCCTGCCTTGCAACCATCATCGACATCGAGGGTGCATTCGATAAAACCACATTTCCTAGCATAGTTCACGGGCTCGAGGAGCACGGTGTACACGAGCAAGTGATTAAATGGGTCACCAATATGCTTAGCAAACGCGCCGCATACATCGAAACATCAGAGCGTACACGCTGCCAGGTGACAAGGGGGTGCCCTCAAGGAGGAGTGCTGTCACCACTGCTCTGGGTAGCGGTTATCAATGACCTTCTCATAGAGCTAAACAAGGACGGTTTTCGTACGGTAGGCTATGCAGATGACTTGGTCATTATGATATCGGGTCTCTTTGAGGGAACGCTGTGCAGCAAGATGCAATCAGCGTTGCGAAAAGTCGAGACCTGGTGTGGTAAGCATAATCTATCCGTAAACCCACAGAAAACTGAACTTATCTTATTCACCAAAAAGAAAAAGTTAAGTCAACTAAAACTTCCCACATTATTTGGCACACAGCTAACTCTCAGTAAGGAGGTGAAATACCTTGGGATTTGGCTTGATGAGAAACTACTGTGGGGAAAGCAGGTGGACCACATAAAAAAAGCAACCAATACGCTGTGGCAGTGTAGGAGAGCTGTAGGCAGGGACTGGGGACTTACACCCAAACTATGCAAATGGTTGTACACAGTAGTGGTAAGACCGGTTCTAACTTACGGAGCCTTGGTGTGGTGGCCAAGAACGAAGTTAATAACAACTGAGAACAAACTGCAACAACTACAAAGACTAGCATGCACACTAATCAGCGGATGCATGAGATCGACACCCTCCGCAGCATTGGACATACTACTAGGGCTCACACCGCCGCACCTGCAGATCCAGCAGGAGGCGATGGTCGCAGCCCTTCGGGTAAAGTCCACTGGCCAATGGAAAGGTAACAATATAAAAACCCATCACTGCCATATCCTTGAACAAGCTTTAGAGGTTGTTCCGGAGGCAGGCAATGGGACTGATAGAACACCAAAAACCTACGTTATGGATAGAAGATACGAGATACTTTATCAAGAAGCGCCAAGCTCTAATCATAAGGTACTGAATTTTTACACTGACGGCTCTAAAAACACGAACGGTGGTGCTGGTTGCAGCTACGTCTCACCTGAACTAGGGCTAGGTAAATCAGTCCCACTCAACAAGATAACAACGGTTTTCCAAACCGAGACAGCAGGTATACTCCTAGCAGCTAAGGCTGCGATCGCGATTTGCACAAGCCGACCGTGCGATATAGAAGAGGTTACAATAACTACAGATAGTGCGGCTACACTATCAGCACTAAGCAAACCTGTAAGTAGATCGAAAATTATTGCAGATTGCCATACACAACTGCAAAACCTGTCAATCTTGTGCAAGGTAAAGCTATGCTGGACAAAAGCACACAACGGAAATAAAGGTAACGAACAAGCAGACTCTCTTGCTAAACTAGCATCTCATATGAAGGTAACGACTCGGGGTATCTTGTGTCGACCATCAGCAGAAGCTATCAGGGGAGAATTGCGGAAACACACTCTGACTGTACACAACAGTAAATGGGCAGAACGAAAAAACTGTAGACTGTCACGACTAATGATGCCGAATTCAAATGGTAAGGTTACTCGATACTTACTAAAATTAAAACGGTCCGACCTGCGGGACATGGTAGGTATCATAACTGGACACTGTAACTTAAATAAGCACCTTTTCAATACAGGTGGTACCGATAGCCCTCTATGCAGAGGTTGCCTTTTAGAGGAAGAGACAGTGGAGCATGTGCTGCTCTATTGCTC
Source organism: Ypsolopha scabrella (assembly GCA_910592155.1). Taxonomy (NCBI): domain Eukaryota; kingdom Metazoa; phylum Arthropoda; class Insecta; order Lepidoptera; family Ypsolophidae; genus Ypsolopha; species Ypsolopha scabrella. Next base: position 10,151,822 of record OU342981.1, on the reverse strand, counting down.
TGCAACCGAAGATACAAGACGAAAGGCAGGGATAGCGACGAGCTCCATCTTCCCTTCACTGGACCAGTTCTTATGTCAACATGCTGAAGCTGTTCGGCTCTACTTCAAGGAGCTGTCCTGGCTGGGCTGACTGACCGGGGGGAAGTGCACAATACTCACGATCACGGAGAGCCAGTGCAGGACTCATCGCCCCCGCCACGAATTGAGAATTTAGTACCTACCTTGTTAGTAAACTCAAAATCAAAATGTTTATTTCTAAAATATAAGTATACGTTTTACAGTTCATATATAATCTTTATAAAAACAATACTAAATGATGAAACAAATATAACACGGGAAATGTATAAAAAATATAGTTAGGTATATTTAAGTTGGGCTACTGAAGTTATACCTACTTACATATGCAGAATATAGAAATATAGGAATCAGAATATCAATATACATATTGTAATGAATAAACTAAATAGACCATAAATAAAGATAATGCCTAAACAAATTAGTATATTAACATAAGTAATAAAATTAAATATTGTAGAATATGTACCTAAATAGCATTTTTTACAATCGTGACTTGTGTACCAATTTATGGTTTTTATTTTTGGGGTCCCAAATTGCTGGGTCGGCACCTAAGAGGTCAATAAATTTTAGTATTTTCCCATTAGACCATTCGTCTGCCGAAATCGATGGCGGTATGACTGAAAACATACAAAAATCTTGCACATGCTTTCCGTAAGAGCGCTCGAAGCGGACTGACTGCGCGAGTATGTGGCTGGCTACTCGTCTTCATATTGCCGCTCCCTTTGAATCGCGCACAAAATTCTACAAAGAAGGGAGCGATGGGCATGATGAGGAGCAGCGCGAGCGGCAGAACGATTAACGCAGCCACCCGGCTTCGTCCCTGCCCACTTCTTTCACTATTTTCCTCGCTCATCGTCGAGTGTGTGGCTGAAGTAGCCTCAGCCATACTATACTCCTCGCGTTGCTCCTCGCTTTGCTCATCGCGCTGCCGCGATGTTGCCCTAGCCAGCGACACGCTGCTCTATTCGCCTCACTCATCACCACACTCCTCGCCATGCGCCGCATTCCGTATTTCGCCTTCATGCGGTAAACATCGACGACAAAATGGATGCCGACATATATTTAATTAGAATAATATAATATGAAATGCCTTACAATAAATACGAATAGTGAAAACGCCAAACACAACGTACCTTGTTAGTAAACTCAAACTCAAAATGTGTATTTGTAAAATACGTATGTAAGTACATAAAGTATACGTTTTACAGTTCATATCTAATCTTTATAAAAATATTGTATAATGAAACAAATATAATACGGGAAATGTATAAAAAATACCTATAATAACGTAACCTAACCTAACAGATCAATAAATTTTAGTATATTTTCAATTGATCATTCGTCGGCCAACATCGATGGCGGAATGACTGAAAACATACAAAGATCTCGGACGTGCTTTGCGTAAGAGCGCTTGAAGCGGACTGACAACAGCGCGAGTATGTGGCTGGCTACTCGTTTTCATATTGCCGCTCCTTTGAATCGCGCACAAAAAACCGACAAAGAAGGGAGCGATGGGCTTGACGAGGAGCAGCGCGAGCGGCAGGACGATTAATGCAGCCACACGACGTCCCTGCCCACTTCCCTCACTATTTCCCTCGCTCATCTTCGAGTGTGTGGCTGAAGTGGACAGAGAATAATAGTTTTTTTCTTTGAACATATTTTACGGCCCTGGAATCAAGCCTTTTGAGCCTAATAGTTCATATAGTGGTTCGTAAATATTTATTTCTCTTACTCAACTTTCATTCACATTCACTTTATTGATTCACATCACATCATTCATAATATTATTTATAATTTATCCACGCTGTTCGTGATGAATTTATTGTTTAAAGGAGTAAAAAACTTTGGATCGAGTAAAAGGTCTTGAAGAAGGGTGGGTATATCCCTAAGGGTTTCTTCGCAGATGTTTTCCAGTTCGGTTACAATAAGTAGTCTGTGTATTGTTGAGGGGCTTTCAAAGACAATTAAAAAAAAGTAGTGCTGAACGACTCGATAGATGGTGCAGACTGTACTCTCTGACATGAAGGTGTCAGAAAATTTCTTTTTAGCAACACTGGATTGCTTTGTTATTCAATAGGGCTTTTTGGCGGGCTTTCGAAATAGTAGGTGGGAATTTTCAAAGAGCTTTTCCAAATATTAATTATTAGGTATATGAAAAACACTTTATTCCTCTGGCCAGGATTCGAACCAGCGACCTCTTGTTAGCACGCTACCTACCAATTGCGCCATCGAGGTTCTACTTATCCGTTCAATTTTTACACCATACTTGTCCACTGAGTATTTTTGTAACGTATTTGTTCTAACCAGTTTGTATGGCACAAACTGAAACTGAAACTGGGCGTTATGTGATTTCACGCCTTGCTGTAAGGAAACTGTTTTCAAATACTTGTCTTTAAAGTTTGTTTCTAATTGATCTTTTCTAGTTTGTAATGCACTCAAATAATAATATTGTTACGTAGTACCGGCGCACGAAACAAAAATCTCACACATCATGGAACGCGTAAGAAAGTTCATGAGTAATCTCAGCGCGGATGACGTGTGGACGCTTCCGGGCCAAGGTCACAACTGGACAATGCGAGAAGTTTCCGCGGAAGGGGTCATTCAACCATTGAACTCGAAATATCTCGGACATTCTGACATTGTTGCACGAAGTAGCGGGAGAGAGAAAGCATTCGGGTTGGAAAGGAAAGGATATAGGCTGGGGTCCTTGACGTGCGTTCCACAATGTGCGAGAGGGTTCTAGAAAGATCACGTTACTTGAACTAGAAAGAAGCGGGAGAGAGAAAGCATTCGTGGTTGGAAAGGAATGGATATAGACTGGAGTCCTTGACGTGCGTTCCTGTCGGTGCGAGAAAGTTCATCGATCTTTCTAGTATTCGAGCAAACTCGAGAGGCCTCGCGGGACCCCGCGACAGATATAAAAGGCGAAGCGATTAGCAGGTGGAGTCAGTTGAGTGTTAACTACGAGGCGAATCGGAAAAGAGGAAAACTAAAGCGCGACTCTAGTGAAGTGAAGTGCGACTGTATAGAGCGAATATAACCCGGTAACGATTCTAGTTAGTAGGGTGAAACATTTGTGAAATTATAGTGTGGACAAATTAGTCAGTCCGGTGAGTCCATTGAGTCCAGTTTGTAATTCCAGTTGTTTTTAAGACATAAGACATTTATTTCATAATATTATATATGTATATTTAGTTTCAGTTGTGTTCTAATAGTGTGTGTGATTTCAAATAAAAACAGTTAATGGTTTTTGGTGCAAATTGGTATAAAATTTATTTATCCCGAACCTCAGCTCGTAACGATATTTAGAGCACTGTAAAATCTTGAAATTATCGTAATGTGCAAATATTAGAGTCCCCCTGCCTTCAATTTTAGATTTAATGATAGGAATTTATACAAAAAACCAAACAGTTTGATTGTTGGTTAAGGCCCACCCATTACTGACAGCAAGATAGTATAATACAAATTCAGTCCGTACAAAAGAGATGGCATGACGAGCGGGTGCAGTCCGAAAACATTTACATTTAGTATTTCTTATTTATTTTTCATTATTACAAAGTTAAACTTCAGAATTTTACGAGACTTATGGATGGATCTGTACTCAACATGCTGTTGAATAAATAATATAAATCTGCTTGTGTAATAAATAATTAATAATCTATAGAATGTTAACTTAATATTTGTATGCTAGTTGGCAAAAAGCATTGATAATTAAATGTACGTCTGTCGACCAAGTGTGGTAACCACGGTGAAGTAACATTCAACATAAAGCTATAAAGGCGTCTATACATTATTTTCACTAGAAGCACCGTCCACAGACGCGAATCGTGAGTTTGAGTTTGAAGTAGTTCCGTTCGTATTTCTGTGCACATAGTTCACAATGATGACCAATGCTCTAACAATAAAGTTGTTAGCATGCACATTCAAGATAATTTAATTATTTGGTTTTATGGTTTTGACCGATCGGCAGTTTTTGTTTGCATAAAAGTACATTTTTTTTTCAACCATGTATCCCGTTGATATTTGAAATGTTGCCGTTTTTGTTTTTTATTATGTTAAAGTATATATGTACACAAAAGAATAAAAAAATAATCATTTCAAGATATATTTCGGACCCTACTGGGCACGGCATCAGTTGATATAATAATGACATTTACAATGAAATGATGGCACATAAAATGACATGGTGACAATAAGTATTAAAAAGAGATTGAAAAAAAGGAAATCTATCTACCCACCCACCTTTTTTTAGAGATGAGTATGTGAGTGGGGTAGGGAGAGAGGGTGTTTGTGAGTGTGTGTGTGTTTGAGAGGGGATGTAAGAATGTTAGTATGAGTGTTATTATCAGAAAAATTTCGATGAGGTTGGTCTGTCTGTAAGTTAGTCCTGTTTATTTAGTTCAGGTCCGTAATGGGCACCAAGCGACCACATGTAAGACTACTCCCTTGTCCTGAGCTGAATATCAGTCAATAGTGGATGGAATGATTTTATAATTCGGACGGTGAAGCAGTCATCGAATGATTCGTTGTGTAGGCGGGATTGAGTTGGGATGGGTAGTGTATTGTTTTGTGTTTTTGTTGTGAATCTGTGATGATTGATGCGGATGTGAAGTGGGGTTTTTGTTTCACCTACATAGAATGCCGGGCAGAGTCGACATTCTAGTAGGTAAATACAATTTTTTGTTGTGCATGATGTGTTTGGGTGAGTTTTGTGTTGGTGTGTTGTGTGGTGTGTATTGATGTGTGTGGATGTGTTGATGAGTGCGCATGTTTTGCACCGTAGCCGTTGGCATGGAGTTGTGCCAGGAGATGTGATGGTAAGAATGTTTGTGTTTTCCGTTTTTGTTTTGTCGATAACAGGTCGGTGGATTAGTGAGGAGTAGGGATTTTGTCTCATCGTTTTGTCTGAGTATAGGCATAAAGTCATTTATAATTTTTTTTTAGTTTATAGCTGCCTTCAAAGTATGTCGTTATGAGTCTGAGTTGGTTGGATGGTTGGGTGTGTTTGTTTTGTGCACTATGGAATCTAGGTCGGTTGTAGAGATGTTTCTGAATGAATCGGTCTGGGTAGTTCCGGTTGCGTAAGCCTCCATGAATAATTTTGTGGTAGTTGTTAAGTGTCGTTTCGTTGCTGCATATCCGACGGCCACGGAGTGACATGAACATGGGATGGACTTTTTTATGTGTGGGATGGCAGCTATTAAAATGCAAGTATTGTAATTTGTTTGATGATTTTAAATGAACAGATGTGCTGATTTGGTTGTTATGGTCTATTGTGATGTGTACGTCTAAAAACGTGTCTTATGAGATGACGTGTGTGAACTGAAGCGTACAATGATTATTTAGTCTTTCAAGGAAGTCATTAAGGGAGTCGCTGCTGTGGTGCCAGATCATGAATATGTCATCGATAAATCTCCGCCAAACTAGTGGTTTCAGAGGTTCAGTGTTGAGGAAAGCTGTTTCAATAGAACCCACGAAGAGGTTAGCGAAGCTGGGAGCCATCCGAGTTCCCATAGCAGTACCTTTTATTTGATGGTAGAATGAGTTTTCGAATGAAAAGAACATAAATAAAGATATAATTGCTATATTTAGCCTTTTATTTTCTTTAAATATTACTTATTACAATAAAAATTAAATAAAAACACAATTTTCAAAATATTTCGGCCTCTTCTATGAGGCCGTCATCAGTTGAATCAATTCAATCAATTCAACTGATGACGGCCTCATAGAAGAGGCCGAAATATTTTGAAAATCGAATGAAAAGAAGTTATTTTTGAGAATGATTTCCGAAAGATTAATTATGAATTCCGTTGATGGTTGATGTGGTGAAGGACGCGTGTCTAGGTAGATACGAAATGAATTCAGGCCGGCATCATGGGGAATGTTTGTATACAGTGAAACTACGTCAATTGCAACTAGGATTAATTTTGAATTCGTTGGTAGTTGTTGTGAATGGATGATTTCAAGAAAATGGTTTGTGTCTTTTATGTGTAGGTCTTTCACAATTGTTTGAAGGTGGAAATCAACGAAGGCTGAAATTCGTTGAGTGGGTGAATCATAAGATGCTACTATAGGTTTGCCGGGGTTGCTTTTTTTGTGAATTTTCGGAAGCATGTAGAAGTTTGGGGATCTCGGATGGCTTGGGATCATTAGTTCTATATCAAATTCGGATATTCCCTTAGCTGTTCCTCTTAAATGGAGGAGATCACGGACTGTATCCACGACCTGCTCACATGGGTCGCTTGGTGCAATGGAGTAGGAGGGAGAGTTGGTCAATTGCCGGAGTCCTTGGGCCACGTAATCATTTTTGTTTAAAATCACTGTTGCAGATCCTTTGTCCGCGGGACAAATGATAATATCGTTGTTGTTTTTAAGTTTTTTTTGCGATTGTTTCTCTTTATATGTGAGGTTTTGTGTTTTATTTTGTAAGGTTTGAATAAATCGGTCATCAGATAACATCGGTATCAAATATCTCTATCTACGGGATGATTTGGTGGAAGGGGTGGCGGTTCATTGGATGAAGGAGGTTTGAACTTTTGTAATGCTTCATGTGTATTGTTGCTATTTTGATTTGGATGATTTGGTAAAAATGTTACTTTTTGAATTGGCTCATGTTCAATGACATAAATGTCATTGCTCATGTTACATTTGACTATCTGCCACTGGCAACCAGTGCTGCCAGATCAGCGCGTTCGCGCCAGATCTAGCGCTTTTTTGACCACTCAGCGCTCAAAATTCGTTTTTGGTGCCTAGCGCATAATCAAGCGCTATTTTGGAATGAAGTTCATAGACTGTGGTACCTACTATTTGTCGGAGGCACGCGTAGACAAATTAACACTTCTTTTGGTGCGTTCCGAGTCACGACATAATCGTTTATAATGCATCTATCGTCATTCCGAGCCACTGATGGCCGTGCGGCGGCGCGGCGTGAGGTGAGTAGTTTTGTTGTACTTTTAGTGCTGTTAGCGCCATTCAGAACACGAAGTATATTTCTTGTGTGGGAATCCCCGACCAAGGACAAACTTTATTAAGAATTAGGTTTACAGTTCTTTCCACAAAAGAATTCCCATGTAAAGGTAGGTACAGTGGAGCCCACATCAAGCTATACACATTGAGTATTTTGTATTTATTTAAGGAAAAATGACATATGCATTCGTGTTTAAAAAGGAGCACTCGTGTTTGGGCCGACAGGGACGAATGTATCGACTGTGATAGCCCTAATGAGCCAAAGGCCTGTTACAGGACCATCAACTTTGATGCGACACTTTAATGACTATAAGGTCATAGAGAGTAAGAGAGGGTTGGACGAGAAAAAAAAAACACTACATGAATGATAAAAAAGAAAAGAAAACAATTGTATGCTATAACAGCCTCATGCAAATTTACAAGTAATATTATTAAGTACTTATATAAGTATGTAATGTATTTTAGTATCTAGTTATATGATTATATTAATATGTATATGTATATGTATATAAATTATAAATAATTTTAGTAATAATATATCAATTACACATGTATATAAATTAGTTAGGGTAACCGCACCTAAAATTCTTTTGTTTTTTTTTGTTTTTTGTTTTGCCTACACAGCGTTTTCAATTGAGCAGTTTATGCCAGAGATCTCCAATTTCATCTTCACTTAACTCTAATAAATATTCTTTTAACTTTTTATTTAAAACTGATTTACGTTTTAAGAAAGGTTCTGTGTCAGTATCAATATAGTTGGAGACACTATCAGGTAATAGATGGTACAGACGAGGCGCAATAGAGTATAAACTGACCTCTCATTGTACGAGAAGCCTATACAATGAGAGGTCAGCTTATACTGAAAATGTTTAGCTTGATGTGGGCTCCACTGTACTTGATTCTGGTTGCTTAAATTAAATATACCTTTAATGTAGTTTATGTACGTGTATTAACTTATTAAGTATATATACCTACCCAAATCCTAATATATTGTATTTTCCTCTTTTAAATTGAACCATTTTATTTATTTAATAATAACGTGCGATAAGTGTATTTATGTACGGGAAGCCTATGCAATGAGAGGTCAGCTTATACTCAATGTGTATAGCTTGATGCGGGCTCCACTGTACCTTCATTGCAAAAATAAAGTATTCATTTCATTTCACTTCTGCTGATAGTGATTAAAATTTAATTTTTTGATAAGATTCAATTTTTTTTTATGTAAAAATGTTGTTTTAAAATGACGGTATTCTATTTATAAAACCAGTTGAAAATTTCCTCTTCCAAAAATTTAGCGCATTTTCATGTATCTAGCGGAATCTGGCGCTTTTTTACATCCGTTCGTCGTACCTTGCTTTAGATCGAACTTTTTCGTACCTTTTTACAACTTGACCCCAAAAAAATTATAAAGATAATTCTAATTACCTTGTCTGTGGTACCTTATTGCGCTTGTTCTACCTAGGGATGTTCCGATACCACCTAAGTATCGATACCTGCTCAAATGAGTAGTATTTTGAGTTAAAAGTAAAGTTTTGAGTATGTGAAAGGTATCGATACTTACTCTTAACGATACATTTTTTCAACTTTTTTTAGGAATATGGTAAACTTAAATTAAATAAATTATTTATTTTATGCACATAGTCAAATAAAACACATTAATGTGTTAATTTATTTATTTATCATCATTACAATCTTACTAGTCTTAAGGGCTGCGTGGTACTTACCTAAAAAGCACGGTTATTCCACAGGTAAAAAAAAACTGCTTATAGAAAAAAAAGTAATTACTGATATTTACGAGAGAGGTAACTTATTTAACACCTAAAAAGAACACACGACACGAACTCGAACTGCGCAGTTTTTTGAAATGGTGGATGGGATGGTGCATTCGATCGAATTGACGCTAGATTTATCATTTATGGCGCCGGCCCATAGCTAAGATACGTTATAACCACAGATATAGATCTAAATACAGATCTAAATGTAGATGACGCAAGTGCATTAAACTCTATGAAAACCAAGCGTGTCACATTTTACAATGAAAACGGTTGACAGCGGTGTGAATCCTAGAAGGAATTGTAAGACTTAAGACATAATCCATAAGAGTCAAACTTGAAGGAGTCAATATCTGTGAAGGAAGAGCAGTGCTCTCCCTTTTGGCGCGCGATTGGGCACGCGAAGTACATACACTGAATAGAATAGAATAGAATAGAATATCATTTATTGCTGAGTCATAGGTAGGTAGGTAAATCTTAAGCTTATAATGTGCCGTATGCTCTGCCGTTAGGCGTACAATTCTTTATCATAAAATGATTTTATATATTTACAAAATACACAAATTGATCACTTATAAAATATTAATAACAAAATACTATTACATTACTGATTTAATGTCAGAATAAATTTTAAATTCAATCGCTTGTCAGTTAGGTCAATTACCTTAAATTTAAATTACACTATAAATTACATGTCAACTATTTCATTTCATTACATACGAGTACCTATTATTCATTATCATTTTCTAAAAATTCGGTCAACGAGTAGTAGGATTTTCTGGTCAGAAAATTTTGTAATTTAAATTTATACAATACAATGTTATCTATTTCTCTGATGGAGTTTGGAAGCTTATTATAAATTTTGTTACACATACCAAAAACACTCTGATTAAAAAATTCTGTCTTGCGAGAGGCGACCTTTACCTTATTGCGGTGTCTTCTACCAGTGTAAGAATCAAATAGGTGGATGTTAGATTTAACAAAAATTGCTACTTCCAGTACGTAAATGGAAGGAAATGTTAATAATTTGTGCTCTTGAAAATAAGGCTTACAAGTGTCCCTGGGCTTTGAGCAAAAAATTGCTCGTATGCATTTTTTTTGTGCTTTGAAAACACGGAGTCTATCTTTGGAATTACCCCAAAAAATAACACCATACCTAAGGGTGGACACCACGTATGCATGGTATGCTGTCAGCACTGTATTTATGTTTGCTACTTTGCGAAGCATATATAGGGCATATGCAAAAGAATTTATCTTTTTGCAGACGTGATCAATTTGCTTAGTCCAACTTAAATTACTGTCAATATAAATTCCTAAAAATTTTGTAATGTCAGTTTCTCCGATTGAAATGTTATTATATTTAATTTTAAGATCTAATTCTAGTCTATTTTGTTTTTGTTTGAAGTTCATAATTTTTGTTTTATCGAGATTTATTAAAAGATTATTTGAATTCAGCCAATTTATTATGTTTGTCAAAGAGTTATTAATATCTGCCTCAAAAGTATTTACATTTTGACCTGTATATATTGCAGTACTGTCGTCCGCGAACAACACCATAGGAACATTTACAGCTTTCGGGAGATCATTAATGTATACTAGGAACAGTAAAGGTCCTAGCACACTGCCCTGCGGTACACCTATGTTTATTTTTGTTACTTGGGATGCATAGACCTTTTCGATCTTAGTTTTGGAACATATTGACGTAATATGGGTTATTTGCCTTCGGTCACTTAGGTACGATTGAAAAAGTTGAAGAACATTGCCCCGGATTCCGTACTTTTCAAGTTTGTTAAACAAGATAGAGTGATTAACAAAGTCGAAGGCCTTAGTAAGGTCCATATATAGTGCAACCACCGGTATCTTTTTATCAATATTTGTTGTGATACACTGGCGGCATCTATTTAGATCTATATCTGTGGTTATAACACTGGCACCATAATAGCGTATACAATTTTCCACGCATGTGACAGAGCTGGAACCTCTAGTTTTCGTTTCAAAACGATTCGTTCGGTAATTATTCGGGAGCATCACGTCGTGTCGACGCAATATGGATCATTCAGAATTTAGTGTCGCTTGTGCGATTCGATTCGGTACAAGCACTTATTTTCCGATACCAAGTAAGTATCGAAAGAAGGGATTCGATACCAAAAGTACTTGGTATCGAAACAAAAGTATCGAGTATTTACTTGTATCGGAATATCCCTTTGTACTGAGTTTCGTTAGGCTGCGTGATGCCAGATCTACTGATTTTTCGGGGGATCTACTGATTTTCACTGAATTCTACTGATCTACTGATTTCAACTGAAATTCTACAGATTTTTTTTAAATAAAGCTTTATTCTCTTTAAAACAAGAATATAAATAACCTGCGTGAAATGAAACACAAAATAATGATGGTTAGGTTGGCACTGCAAAATTGACATGGTAAAATGGACTTAAAGTCATTAAGACACATAGTTCAATATTGAAATTCAAATCTTGCCCTACAGACAGTGAAAAAAACTGGTTTGACACGCCCCGCTAAGATGATTATGTGACGAAATTAAATATCACTTACTAGGAGTCACGGAGAAAGCGATACATCTATATTTAACTTAAGATTATTATGCGAGTTGGCGGGAAATCGGAAATTTGTTTTGTTTTCTTGTTCGAGAGTGTTCACTGCAAAGATATATAATATATCTTTGGTTGACTGTGGTTGGGTTCAGTGTTGTTTTTGTTTATTGTATTGTAAAATGTCCACCGAAGTAATTTCTATAATGCTCCACACCAAAAATATTAAAAAAAAATCAAATTGCTATGATTTTAATACAAGTACTGAAATGTTGAAAAAGCAAAAAGTAAAATGTATGACTAATATAATAAAAGTTAATGATATCTTAATTCCCAACATTGTTTTATTCAACAAAATTGCATCTACTGATTTTTTGAAAAATTTCTTCATACATCTTCTGATTTTTTTTATTGCATCCTCTGATTTTTTTAAAATGGACTTGGCAACACCACTGAGCGAGCATAGCATCCAAAGAGAATATAATATACTACGTAATAAGAGTCGGGACTTCCCTATAACTGATTAATGCGTATTTGCCACGGAATGCCCCGCTACTAGTACCAAACTACAATAAGAAATGACAAATCACAAACAAAGCTGCCAACATAAGTGTGTAGGGATGTACTACAGAAGCAATACATTTTATCGATATCGACTTTTTTTTTACTGCAGGAATTTCATTTGTAATGAAAAGGCCAATTACGAAGACTTCAGTTTTATCTAGGCTTTCAATAATTTGTATGTGACAGTTTTGCAATAATACGTTTCTAGTTTTAACAGCTCTAGATAAAACTGAAGCCTTCGGACTTTTTATGCAAGAAAAGAAAATAAAAAGCTTCCTGTTTAATTAATTTAATTATTATTACATAAAAAATATGAGCAATGATGTTGACTTGGACTTGGCCCTGTAGTAGATGGCTCTGAAAAAAAAAACGATTACGCCTACATGCTTTGAATAATAATATTAAAAAAGTAAATTTTTGCAACTTCAATCTGGCTGGCACATAAATAAAAGAACCGAACAAGTGCGAGTCGGACTCGCCCACCGAGGTTTCCGTACAAGTTTGTAGGCACAAATTATAAATATTTTTTAATAAAATTTATTATTAATATTGTACTTGTACTTTAAGACGGTACTATTTGCCAAATTTCATAGTTCTAAGTCAACGGGAAATACCCAATAAATTTTGATTACCTTGAGAGTGTTGAAATATACGTTTTTTGTGGCATAAATAGACATATCTTTTTACGTTACCTTAGAAATTTGATTTTTTCACAGCATCAAGAGACTGTAAACTTGAGTATATGGTTTTTATTTCAACTCTATACCTTCTCGCGTTCCCAAGGTAAAGGGTCTTGACAGACGGACAGAAGGATAGACGGACAACAAAGTGATTCTATAAGGGTTTCGTTTTTTCCTTTTAAGGTACGGTACCCTAATAATATTTTTAATAAAATGACATATGTATGTACGTACCCTTATCTTAATACACGTGACAAGTAAACTCATGCAAAATCTTATCAGGAAGTGATGCTTCTTTGAGTTGATTTGAAGGTATGGTTGACTTTTGAACCGAGTTTTCTTATTGAAATGTTTGTCATCAAAGTGCTTTCCATAGGAACATTTTATATTGGTAGATAAATAAGGTCTTCACTGCCAGTGACTTTTACTTACTGCTATCACCCGTAATAATAGTATTATTTTAAAAAGCAGCTTCACAATATCGTAATTCTAAAAAAAAACAAAACCGCATTTTTGGAAAGTGGTTTGACTATTTTGTCAGTTTGATTTATCTCTATAAGTTATGTCGATTAACCAATCGACAGAAAATAAATAATACAAAACATTTTCCATATTTTACGCAAAAATTATTATATTCTATAATTTAATTAAGGACTGTCAGCGAAAAAAAGGCACATTTTTCACCTTAAAAATATATTGCTCTATGATATTAGGATGAAATTATGACACTCTAACCTTAGTGAAAATGTTATGATTTATCGACACAATCCCATCACTATTCAATTTACAAATAAATGTTATGAAAATTTTTTCACTTTTAAATTTCTTTATAACACAAAATAAGTCGCAAGATGAGGACAGAGGTACATACCGAGTCTATTTTAAAAGAAATTTGGCCTGAATATAATGTTTTCACCATCATTTCGACCGCTTCGCACCTTATATATTTCACGCTTTTTATAGTTCATTGCGTGATGTAAATATACGTTCTATTTACTTCTCTATTAATAAAACACAATAGTATGAAACATAAAGCACTACATCAATGTAACACAGTTAATCTCATTTTAATCAGATAAATTAAGATTTACAAATAAACAAACAACCGCCATATTGACTTGACACAGCGTTAGACAGAGACAAGCTAAGTGAGCGAAAGAGTAAAAACATATCGCCATTCGTCCAAGCATAATTTTCATACATAACTCCATTTGTACTGAGTTTCGTTAGGCTGATAAATAGCATCATTGCATTGCACAATTACCCGGTGTGTGTCGTTTTTGAAGAAAATTTCATGTTTAATTCTGTGCTGCAGGATTACTTACTATTGTGTTAAATTTAATTGAAACTTACCATTTGTGTAAACTTTACAACTTAAAGCGTAACTCCAATGAACCCCCGCCCGTGAATCGTGATAAAAAACATGGCTGCCCAAAAAACGTTGCGACTCATTGCTTCAAAACTTGGAGTTTCTGAAAACGACAAAGTTGTCAGGTAGTACCTTCTTCCGTCGTGGTTGTGATCAGTTAGAATATTAGAACATTCTCATCTCTCTCTATGAAATCCAATTCCTCGCTTTCATAGAAGTTTCATAGGCGTAATTGGGACAAGGCGCCCCCTTCCCCCCTCTGATAAATTAACCATATTTATGTGATTAATGTTTTGTTTCTAACACAATTAGATTAAAGTGTTTGTTCGACTCAAAGATAGTCTCTCAATGTCCCTGGGTAAGCGACATTTGGTCCTTCGATAGTTCGGCGAAGAAAGCAATGATCACGCGTGCCAAAGCTCAAATTATCTCGGTGTATGGAGGTTTACCTCTGTACTTAAATCTTATTACTTACAATCACATATTCGAGAACAGAAGCTTTTTGATGGTTTCTTTAGTTGGTGCCGAGAGCCGCTCTCCAGCTACAAATCCTAGTTAATCCGATTCCCAACTGCGCGTCGGTTCTATCGGTAGCAGTGTGGCAAAATAGTCCCGGAATTTGCCCCCATAACGACATGGCACTGATCCATTTGTTTTGATTATATTTCAGTAAAGCTGCAGAATTCGAGAGACTACTCCAGAGCAAGGCTGTGGCTAGCAGTATCATCACTGACACTGCCAAAGTTGTGATATGCTTGGACTTAGCTGCTTGCTTCCTTGGAGTAGATTTAGATGGGGTATGTAGCTTTTTCAGAATTCAGCAAATTTAATTTTTAACCTAGCCTAGCTCGCGTCATACATTCAGTCTTATCAACTTGCACTGTCAAACTTAAAATACCATGCTTGTCAGTGTATGTAAAAGCAAGTAAAACAAATCTTGAAACTAGGAACATAGGTTTAAATCATGCATGGGCATCCTTTGGTAAGTCGCGGCCCAAACAATCATATGCTCATGAATATGAGAGCCATAAGTATAGCATACGAAAATAACAACGCAATTGGTGAACCGCAGGTTCAACTAGAAAAGTTACAATGTAATATTTCATATAAATAAAGATATAATTGCTATGTTTAGCCTTTTATTTTCTTTAAATATCACTAGTTACAAGAAAAATTAAATAAAAACACAATTTTCAAAATATTTCGGCCTCTTCTAAATATTTTGAAAATTGTGTTTTTATTAAATTTTTCTTGTAACTAGTAATATTTAAAGAAAATGTAATATTTAATAATTTTTGATTAATGGGTAGCTTGAGCCTTATTTTCAGATGCAAGACTACTAACATCTGAATCAATTTCACTAATTTAGATGTGACATTGATTTTTATCCCGGCTTGTTAACATATTTTGTTAGTTTTCACCTCTCGCTAACACGCTCCTTTACTTAGATCATCATCAAAGAAGAAATAAGCGGCCTGTAGGCTTATTCTCAGTCTGCCTTCTCGATCGTAAAAACCCCTTTTTATCAGTCGAACTCCATACATTTTATGATCGAGTTTTAGAAATCTCGATTCAGTCGTTTCTCAGGGAATTGACCCCCTGGGGCCTTAGAATGAAGCACAAAAAGATTTTTTGCATAGGTACTAAAATGAAGTTTGACAGCATAAGACTATTTAAAAAGACACTCTTCTTGTGCAGTAAAAATGTTATTCCGATTTTAAATTTAAAAACCATGCAGGCCGGTGGTTGCCCATGTATGGTTTAAATTAATCTGGTGCACACTAATGATAAAGTGGGATCTAGTTTCAAGATAAATAATTTATAAGTACTTAATTACAGGGCTGAATGTGCTGAGCTTTTTGTCATAATTCTATAGAGATTAACCCCAGTATTATATGTGAATAATTTGGCCAAGTGCTAGCTGAACTCTGGTATAAAAGGTTCCATACCTGCCACCTCACATAATGGGTGCTGAACTCTTAAAACATGGTAAATAACAACAATATGCATGCCAAAGCAACATCAACGCTACAAAAAACAAGCCTCTAAAATAGTAGAGCCTGACAAAAAAAACATATTCTTATTGTACACAAAAGAAGTAGATTACAAACATTTAATACATTAATTTTAGTACAGGGGCGAGCTTATCTCTCGGAAGAGATTAGCCGAATGGGTATAGGAGTGCTTTTACAATAAATTGGTAACCATATAATGTGTTTAAAAATTGGCGTCATGTGCTTACAGTAAAACCCTACTTCTTATAATTTTTTGTTTTGCTCTAATGAATGTCCTACAATCTGACTAAATTTGAAACTTGTGTGTATTAGTAAAAGCCAAAACTTTTAATAATGCAACTTTTTCGACGTATAGGGACACCAAATATTTCTTTTTTCTTTTTTTTTGTCATGATTGCCTCCCTAGTAACAGGTATTCTGTGAAAATTTCAACTTTCTAGCTACTACAATTGAAGCTGTAGACTCCTGTGATAGACAGACAGACAGACAGGCTGCTTAGTAATAGGGTACAATTTGGCATCCTTCGGGTAAGGAACATTAAAAAGATGTGTTAAACAACTTGATGAGTGTATAGTATCTCCTGTACTCCCTCCTTGTTGACACTCTTTAAATTCAGAACTATATCCAGTATTTTTATTATTATTGTATTCACATTTTACTAAATCTTTTCGAACTGAAGATGGACTACCAATAATCTCCATTTCTTTTGTATCCCCTTGAACATTGCAGTTCTATAACAATCTTTCTTTTCCTACAGAAAAATGCAATCAAGTACTCTGGTCTGAAGTCACCATCATACTTGAGCAGTCGGAAAACCATAGAGAACCTTCTTGAAATAAACACAGAGCGACTGACTACTGCCAATCTGTGTCTCTCCTTACAATGTACCAAAGTACAATCTTTGGCAGAAAAGATTCTTGAATTTTATCAGAATAAGTCTAAAATGGTAAGTTTAGGTCTTAAAATATCTAGAATAGAATTTAATTTCGACTTCATACGGTTATCACATAATCTTTATTTAATTTTAATTTTACCATAGTAATGGCCGAAAAATATCTCAATATATTATTTCAATGTGTTCTTTAACTTGTATATACTTACATAATTAAAAAAATATAAATAAAAGACGAAAAAGTCTTATATTCTTTACCTTCATAGAATGGCAAGAATCAGATTTGTAACAGATGGGTATGGTACCTTTGTATGTTTTGGAAAGTTAAGTGATACGCAATCACATCGAGTGGGCTGGAGAGCAAAAAGATTTTTTGTTTTATTTGCCAGCATTATCAAACTTTATTAGATAAGTATATTGATGAATGAAAGTGTACTGTAGTTAGATTATAATGAACATATCTTAGGAATGCCTACATTGATATTTTTACTTATATATGCTTATATCAACCATATTCTTTCCATTTTCAGAAAATTGACCTTAATCTTCCCCAATATGTTTGCATAGCAGTGTACCATGCTTGTAGGTAAGCAACCAATATTTCATACTTTAATTTTTTGCAGCCTTCATTGAGGTGGATTCCAGCTCATAGAAAGGTAACAAACATTTCAGCCGGATGCCGCTGCTAGCACTCTGAAGGGGGCCATAGGAGCTAGGCTATGGTTGCCCGTTTTTACCTGTACAGTTAAACTCTACATGCATGTATAAACGTAATATGGAAGAAAACTGCACAGTTATCCTTACCTTTACATGCAACCAAACTAATATGATAATAGATTTTTCAACGCACATACTTATAAAGTGGCCATTATTGCAGCATTCCTAGGGTCATAATTCACCTTATTAAGGTGGTAAAGCAGATTCGGTGCAAAATGCACATCATAATATTGTTTTCACACAACCTGCTCGACAAAGTCCAATTACATATCATGCAACCTCAACGTAAAGTAAAGCATTATATCTTAAGGGATATAAAGCTGTATGAAACTCCCTAGGGAATAAAGAGATTTGAATTTGGAATGTCAACATCTTGTGGAAACTTGTGGAAATCTCTTAAGACGCTATGTAAAAAAATATACGGATGCTTTGTTTCTGTGCATTTCATGAAGTAAACGGAAAATTGTAATGAATTTTTGCTAAATGCATTTTGACTATAATCTAGGGTTTTGATTTTGGAAAACACGTTCGGATAAATTTTCCTCCATAGAATTAATTAGTGAAATGAGGTATTCAAACATACTTTTTCTCCTCGTTTGCCGGATAGGGATCATGTACAGAACTTAAACATATTTTAGTAGATGGGTTTTAACATCTAGATATTTGATTTTGGAAATTTTGCTAGGATTTTAGTTTTTTTTAAATAATATGAAAAACTTAATTTTTTTCTCTTTTGCGCTTCAGCAATCATCCGCCCCTCTCGCACTGCGCATTTTTTCGCTTGGAGTGAAAAATAAAATTTACATAGCCCTTAAGTAAAAAAATGCTGAAATGGCATTGTAAAAAGAAAAAGCAGAATTAAAAAAAGAAAAGAATGTGAAACAAAAGACGGTGTTTGGTGCTATGATTGTCAGTGAATTTTATTGCAATACCGTCAGAGGGGGCTATTTGGTACGATTTTTTCCGTTTTTTTTTGCCAGGTCAATAATATCGGTCCTACCAACTGCCGTTTTTTTTATATATGTGGAAAGCCAGTACAAATGTACCAGAAAAATTATATTTCGCTCAAACCAGTACTTTTTTATATATATTTTTAAATAAAGCTGTCTCAAATAGATGGGGCTATTTGGAAACCTTACCGTTTTTGATCATATTTTCTTAAATTTAGGTTGTTGTATCAAACTCAACGACTGTAGCGATATTTGGGACAAATCTAAAGACCCTTCACAACAATTTAGCAGGCTACGTGCAAAATTTGTATGAAAAAAAGACCGATTCAATTGTTTAGAATTTTAATGACAAAATGCAAACGACATAATTAAACCAGCTTGAAAATAAATTTATACCTGGGTACTTTTACTTATATTTTTAGACAAAATACAATATTTTTAAATCAACCGAAACTTCAGCTAAACATAAAAAAATATCAAACACCTTAATTGACAAATAAACACTCAGTGAATACAAAATCAAATTTAAAAATAAATGTAATCTTCTTCATTTAGCAGCATGTACTCATCTTCCTCTGAAATTTGCAAAATTGCCACCTTTTTCACAATAGAGACCTCGGAGACATTACCTCGATCATGCTTTTTGGGCACATTAAATGTGAGTTGCCCATTTTTTTAATGGTTCTATAAAAACGTATGCTCTAACAATGTTCGATCATCTTTTCAATGACACCAACATAGTACTTCCACGTTTTATTAAAATACCTTACAAGCACCGTGTCATTTAATTCATATGTTTTTTCTTCCTGTGTACTGGTCTTTTCTGGACCTTTACTTGTAGACGGACCTGGATCTTGGAAACCATATGTCCTCTTGGTACTTTTTATGATATTTCTTGGGCGATCATTGTTCAGTTTTATTGGCGCTTCTTCTTCGGAATCATCACTCTGAACAGTATTGACAATATCTGAATCACTATGTAGACTCATCAAGTCCGATACAGTTGTAGAAGAATCACTACTTTTCCTGGTCCTGAATGGCAATTTCTTTGCCATATATTCAACTATGGTGGTATCTGCTACTAAACTGGTTATTTCAGGTGAACAAACTTCTGCTTGATGTGTTGCAGTTTCCATGGAGGTTTCCTGAGGTGTCACAATGTTTTCTTTGTTAGAGCTGGTTTGTGGGGTTGGTTCGTCTTTATTCTGAATTATCTTGACTTTCTTTGCTGTCTTCTTTCCTTGTCCTTTTCGTTTCTGCTTTTTAGCTTCTGGTCGTTCTTTCACCAGTATGTCTTCTGCAGTTATGCTTTTCCCTGGTGCAACATCACAACGTTTTAGTCTCGATTTTTCAGGGATATTTTTGAATCCTCTCATTTCTTGCAATATATCTATCATAACCTCAGAACTTGCTTCAGCAGCTGTAGTTTTTGCGACTGTTGAATCTGGAAGTTTTGATTTCGGCCGTTCAGAATTGACCGGAAAAAGGCCGCATTTTTCGAAACCGGCAACAATGTTTGCTTTAACTACATCTTTTTCCGTCATCATGTTAACCAGTTTAGTTAACAACAACGGAAATGACTGTTTGGAAAGAGTCTTCTGTTTTTGCCCTTCTTTAATTTTCCATTCTCATAAAACAATACTCCAGTAATGTTTTAGTGGCGCATAAAAGGCCACATCCAAAGGTTGCATTATATGCGTAGACTTTGGTGGCAATCAAATGAATGAAATATTGTTTTTTTCACAGCTTTCCAGAATTTTTTGTGAAAAATGAGATGACAGGTTGTCACCTATAATTACCTTTCGTCCAGGTTTATTCTTTAAATACGGCAATACCACAGTTTCGTACCAATTTTCGAAACAAGCTCCATCAAACCAACCACTCTTTGAGACATTGTATCTAGTTTTATCCGGGCCTCCTCCTACCCAAGTATCCCACAGTTTTTCCGCTTTATAAACGACGTAAATTGGTAACATTTGGCCGTCTGCTGTTCCACTGAACATTAAGCTCACTGCAGATTTTGAGCTATTTAAAATACGTTCTGGGTACTTTGTGCATCTTTTAAAAATGTATTTCTTTGAGCCGGGGTCATCCGTCAAATTTGTTTCGTCATAATTAATGATACACTCTGGATTGACATCATTAATGGTGACGACATAATTTTCAAAAAATGCATCGATTTGAGCTTCTGACACTTTAGCCCTATCCCTAGAAATATTGGCTGCCTGTCGCCTGGATAATTGATCTTTCTTTCTTTTTAAAGAGTTCATAGCCCAGTCACGCCCAGGCAAGTTTATTTTTTAGTGAATACACTTTTCTTCCTATTTTATCAAGATATCTTTTAGCATATATCCTCAAATCTAAATCATCCATCGGAAAACCCCAATCTCCCATCATTTTGATGTATTTTACGAAACAACATTCTTCCGCCTCATTAAACAGGGTTGGGTGACCAGCTGCTCGTTCACCAGGTATCTGAATTTTACATTTTCAAGCAAGTGTTGCTTTCGGAATATTGTACTTTATAGCTGCTTTTCCAAGACTAACGTTTTCCGATTGAACTTCATTAATTGCATTTTCTAGGTCTTCTTTTGCATAAGAGTTGTAAGGTTTAAATACCTTTCCGTTACGGACATGTCTGTACGTTCTTTTGTATGTACGTACCATTATTCATATGTAGACAAATCCTGAAAAAGAAAACTAGTTTTAAAATGTTTAATTGAATTATTTTTTACGTAATTATGAGGGGCTATTTGGTACACTGTATTAAATATCCCCACGGCGCTGTACCAAATAGCCCCATTCAACAAATTCACTAAATTGAGATGTTGAAATATTAAACAAAGCTTTCACATTTCCTGCACATTTTACAAGAGATCACCAGCAAATTGTTGCAAAAACCCATAATGCACTTACCTCGTAAACTTTAATTTTACAAGTGAAAGTATGTACACCTTGTTTAGACTGTAATTTTTAACATCAAAAGAGAAAAATCATAACACCGACACGATAGCGTGAAATAACCTCCAAAACAAGGCAGCGAATTTGACAGATACTGTAGTGTTGCCAGTAAAAATAAAAATCTACTGATGCGTTCAAGAAAAAAGGAAAAGTGATTGTAAACTTTTATTTTCTACTGTCTCAAATAGCCCCACAGATCTAAAAAAGCCCCCATACACGGTATTAATATTGATAAAAAAATTACGAGCGATAGTGATTTTACTCCAGAGTTTATCAAAACAGACGCTTTAGAGATTGTTACGGATTTTTTTTTCATATTTTTTATTATTTATTTTTATTTAATACTTTTTTACATATATTTATAGCCTATTCCACTCAGGATGCTATAAGGATTCTAATGGTACCACACACTTCGAAATCGGTTCAGGCATAAAGAAGTTTTGGTGGAATTAAGAAAAATACATGAACCCTGAAAACAACACTCCTTTTTTGGCGTCAGTCGTGTTAAAAGTAGGTGCGACAACGAGTGGAGCGAGAAGGAGCGTGTTAGGTTTCTTGTGATCATAAATTGGTTTTAACAGAAATATGATATGCCTGGGCATATTATGATATAATTCTTTCTACGATCTGCCGACGACACAATATAACCAGCGTCATTAGAGTAAGGAATCTAAAATGGCAGCTGACACTTTAACAGTCATATTATAGTCAGCATAAAACGTATTTCTGTTTGTTTTTCGAGTAATATTTTATAAATATAAGGTGACTTTAATTTACACAGCCAAACTCATACTGAAGCCTTGGTTAGTGATCACTGATCAGTAAAATGGATCGATAAAAGTTTTTTGGTAATTTCGCAAAATAAAATCTTGACAAGCCATAGACATAACTCGGGGCTGGGCTTGCGTTTGTAAGAAACACGAAAAGAATAATTACGAATATCACAAAAAGGGTCATTGAACCTTGTTACTGAGCACTTACCGAGTCTTCAGTAGGAATTTGGCTGCATAAATCAAAGTCACCTTATATATTTCGTGTTATGTGGATAAACTTGTGAGAGTTATGTGGAAAGTGTAGGTATAGTATACCTTTAAATTATATAGGCTATAGGTGTATAATATCACACATATTCAATGAAAATTTTCAACTGGCTACCTACTAGGCACAGTATGAAACTGACTAAATATGCATTCATATACTGTGCGAGTGAGAGAAAATGATTATGTGCGCCATTTATGATTCTTTAATAAACCAGGTCCCTTAAAAGGCCACTTTGGATGAATCATATTATGATTCTGTTCTATTGCCGTCTCAAAAGAGATGCATGGGTGAATAAATTCTATCTCTGTCCTACTTTCAAATCATTTTATGATTCACCCAAGTCGGCCTTTTTAAGCCTCCAGGTTCTAATTCTCGGTTACTTGCGAAAAGGAGAAGTCGCGCGTGAACAGTCAACACCGATGCTCTTAACTAAAATGTCGATTCTAAGCACTATTTTGGATGAATTTATATTAATTAAGATAAAGATACAAATACAATCCAAAAGTATATTTAATATAATACTTTATAGTGGTTATGAATAATCATTCCTGGTCCCGTGTACTTATGTCACACCAAATTTGGGAGGGATAAATCCCACCTATCCACCCCTCCGGATACGTGCTTCGTTGTATATTACAAATATACTTTTGGGTTTTATTTTTTTTCAATTGTATTTGTATCTTTATCTTAATTAATATAATTTGTTACGTATTGGTAGTATTAGGCAATATAATTATGGCATAAAATGGAAGAGACCTTCACCCAGAAATGGGTGCTCCCACTCAAATCACATCACACTTAGTGATGTAACGACGCGGTTTACCAACCCGGTTCAAACCGGGTTGAGCCTCTAACCGTCCAAACCGGTTTGAGTCTTATGTCAAACCGGGTTGGATGGTTAGAGTGGGTGGTGGTAGTACACGGGCTGCCGCCACGTTTTGCATCGCGTCCAAGACGGTTTGTTGTTGCAGTTAAGGATGAATTTATAGCAGTACTGGCCTTTTTTCCACAGCTCCGCCCGCGCTGAAGCAGTAACAAACTTCAACACGCTGTATCACACCTTTATAACTTTAATAAAAAAAATCTTTCTTGGCATCCTTGAGTTCCAGACACCAAGACTTGTTTTGATTTTGTTAACTCTTCATTTTACAGGCTCAATAAAGTAAAGATACCCAAAGCAAAAGTAATAGAGAAATCAAGATTAAAATGCTCACAATGGGCTAAGTTGGATGCCGAATGGTCAAAGTTTGTGGATGAGAATATGGTTGCTACTGTTAAGAGAAAAGGACGTCCACTGAAGAATCCTGTGATAGAAGGTAACTTTCCAGTCCTGTCAAGTATAGGCAAAAAGTTCATTACCAAATGTGCACGCTAAAATACTATCATTCTCTTGTGAGGTGACTTTTTCTGTTTTACTCATAAAACTTATCAAATACAGACATTTCGGTGAGTGTAGCACTGTAATACAAACATGTCATAAGATAAGACAACATTTCTTGTTTCTTTCCCATTTAATATTTTTATGGTGATTATTCCTAGGATTCAAATTCAAACCGTCTTTAGATAGTAAATCGTCAAAATGGGATAAGTAATTTTACACCAGTGATTGGTCAAAATACCATTATTTTTTTCTAAGGTGGTTATTCCTCAGATTCAAATGTCACTTTGCGAATTCCAAATTCCCACCGTCTTTGAGTTAGGAATTTTTGAAAATCGAATATTACGAAACGAATCATAGATACAAACGTCAAAGAAAATAAAATAAAAAAAACGAATTTTACAGGCAGCGATCCTCAAAATAACAATAAAAGATATATGGTAAAGTTGGAGTTGTAAAATATTTAAATGGATTGTTTCTTTTTCTGTTTGCGTTTTTTCGGAAATCTTGTTATTCTGCACAAGTTGAAATGTGTGAATTTATTATAGATCTTCCACCATAAGAAGTCCCCTGGTTAAGAAAATGGTAGCACTGCATAATGGGATTACCAATGGTTCACGTAGTCTTACGATACATTCATAATATTTACTTAAGGCGACTCTATTGAACTCCCATACTAGCGCAGTTCGCTGATCATATCCTTATTTATAGCTATACTTGCTTATTATTTTTTCTCTTTCAACATATCCATGACGTGAAACTAAAACATTTATCAAAACCAAATACATGAAAAAGTTACAAGCGTATAAAAGTCCTGGATTTTACACATATTTATTTATCATTGATGAATGTTTATGTACCGTAATGTCCTAGAAGCGATACAATAAATCAAATAATTTTAGTTTCACAGCATAGTATATTGTATATTATAAAAATATTTTTGTTTCATTTCGATTTTTCGGATATTTCTCCTGAAATCATAGGAACTACCAAAACCATTCTCGAGTTTTTTCAAAACATTAAATTATTAATTGATTTGTATTTCGCAAACAATACGTACGGGGGTCATGCCAAATGAAACTAGATATTAAAAAACTATATTATTTATTCTTTATAGATATCAGACTTCTCAAAGTATTCACCCCGAGCACGTATACACTTTTCCATACGTCTAAACCATTTAGACGAATGTGTATAGATAGTAAAACACCAGAACAAGATAAATTAAAAAAATTCGCCGTGTTTTACATCATCAACAATTAATTTCCAACAAAAAACCAGACAACAGTCTAACCAGAACACAATCGACGAAATTACTAGCAACTACCAAAAATTTTTTCGCAGAAATGTAATTTTTCTTAGTGCCCTTATAAAAAGTGTACCCTGATTTTTCAAACTAATTTAACTTAACACAAATCTGTTAAAATTTAATGTGGTTTTAAAGCACTGTACTACGAATAGTACAGTGGGCGTAAATGGGTTAATCATTACAATTTCAATTATATCGAGTAAATAATAAATTAAAATATATTAGTCATTACCAGCTTTAAACTGTCACCACCAACCTCATCAGTTCTGTCTGGTAAGGACATAACGAGGAATGACATTTTCGGTCATTTTTTAATTTTTACAAAATGTTCGGGATATTTTCACTGCCAGGTGGTGGTATTAAAGTATTAAATCTTTATTGTTCACCGAAACCTTAACATTTATAAACATAGTTAACGTAATAATTAAGTATAGTTACCGGAATTTGAATAAAACGTGAAGGACCATGAATTTTGTCCTGAATCGGAGAACACTGTCGAGCGACAAACAATTAAATTGTGCTTGTGGCAACTGCTTACGGGGAACTAGTTTATTTTTATTGGCCTTAAAACGGACAACTCCCGTTTATGCATGAATCAAATAAAGCTGTTCATTCCCAATGCGAGAGTAAAACTCCCACGAATCTCACTATAATAGTTTCTAAGAAAATCTCAATCAAAGTTTCATGTCCCATATTAAGAAAAAATCAACGAAAAATTTTAGTGGCCAAACAATTGCAGATAATTCATTTGTTGGATCGTGATTCGAATTGTCTTACTTGTAGGTATATTATGAGTCCTTTTTGGCTGCGCTAAGACTTACAGGTTCCGAGAAAATGGTCATTTAGTTTACGCTAAATTATAGTCTAGAAGAGCTAGATCGTCGTGCACCCATATTTTAGGTATTTCAGAGAAATACCCTTTTGAACTATTGTTCAACGGCTTTGGCAATAATAATAATATATAATTTATCAAAAAAAAAATCTAACTGACAACAATAGCTTGACAAGCAGTGATGTCAACAACACGGCAAAGGACGAGTTATGATGAACGGTCTGTACTTGTTACTTGACGCAAATTGAATATGCATAGCATTTCGTGGACTTAAGGGTAAAACTTATTATGTACACTTGTCAAAAAATGAGTTCGTCACTAATAGCAATATCTTTAAACTTTAAGGGCCCGTCCGCACTGCGAATTTTCACCGCGCGGATTTTTTCTCGCAATTCTGTAACACATTTAATCTTATACGAGTATTCGCACTAGCGATATAAAATAAAATATAATAATACACGGAAATAATTCGCGAGAGTAAATATCGCGCGGTGAAAATTCGCAGTGCGGACAGGCCCTTAAAGCTCATTATCTCCTAAGCATAATTTGTACTTAATGAGTTTTGCCAACAAACCCACGATTTGTAAACTAAGCTTATACTTTATGGCCTATATAAGCCCTATAAAAAGCCCTAACACGATTGTTGGTGAGTGACAACGTACGTTTTTCAGGTTAGGGACGTATTCTATGGCGATTTAATACAAATCGTGCATGTTCAAGAAATATGACATGATCTTGCTAAATTTCTTGCCCTTCTTCTTAGAAAGTCTAATCGAATGGGTGAAGTTAGGCATGTATTTATATAATGTAACGTATTAGTATTTAGTATATGGGTAGCTATTTATTATTACCATATCGTATATACATACATAATTGTATACATTAAATATACCTTTATATCAGTAAATGTACGTGTTTTTACTTGTTAAATATAAGCAAACCCAAAACCTATTTCTTATTTTAATTTTTTATATTTTTAATTATTTAATATATCCTAACGTGCGATAAGTGTATTGTACCTATATTGCACAAATATATTCATTTCATTTCAATACTTCATACCATTTTTATTTTATTTCAGAAGATATGAACATCGAAAAAATGGAGGTCGATTTGGAAACAAAAAATGAAGTATTAGAACCTCAAACAGAACCTTATGATGAGTGGAAGAAAAGAGTGCTAGAGTCAGCCTTTAAAGAGCTAAAAGAAATGGAGAAAATTGAGAAATCTGGGACGCCTCGGCGGTCCCCTCGAAAAACCCCACAGAAGTTTTCACCATACAAAGAAAATCTTACCAAAGCTAAAGGTGTTAGACTTCTTTTTCCATCATCTTGATGGAAAATGATGTATTTATTGTAAAAAGGCTGTGTTTTTTAACATTTTGTGTATGAGATTTTTCGTTTTTTTTGGTGTAGATGATTTTATGAAAACAACAAACGATATGTGAAATAACGTTTAAATACTTTGTTTTTTTAAATGAGCTTAAACTAAGAATACTATACAAAAAAAGTTCAAATACTTATTGTTTTATAAAATGATTATAAGATTAAATAAAAAGTCGATGTTTAAATCTTCAAATCACCTACTAAAATTGTATCTTATGCGTTTAGTAATAAGATTTATATATCAATTCTCGGGGGAGCCTGTAACCCCTAGAGAACGCGTCCCCGGGTAGCGGATGGGGGAACGCTCGCTGGTGCACATTCGTCTGAAAACTGATAGCCATAGACAATATTGTATGGAGGTCCGTTTTCAGGCCAATGTCAGTCTTGCAAGTGACGGCCAGAGGGTAGGAGGGAAATAAAATACCTCCCGCGGACCAACAGGCAATCTTTATTTTAATTGTATTTATCCATTAGCCTGTTTCGTCCACTGCTGGACCTTTCCAAGATTTCGCCACTGTTGGTGGTCCTCCTGGAAGAAATGTCCATACTCACACATGCTGGGCAGGCGGGTTGGTGAGCGCGGTGCCGAAACCCTCGCACCAGTGACGCCGCTACCATTCACCAGTCTGTTTTATATGAGGGGATGGATATACCGCCATCAATCGGTTCCAGGCAATGGTGGGCCACCTGGTTGTGCCTGTTTATGAGCTGTCCTCTTACTCTCTCCCCCGAATGACTCCGGGGGCGTTTGCGAGTAAGATGGTGGTACCTCCACAGTTGAGCCCTGCATCAGCTCTCCCACCTCGAATTATTTGTATGTAGAAGTTTTTGTTGGGTATGAGGTAGTAAGTTGTATTATTCTTAATTAACTGGAAGTGCAAAACTGTTAAGGCCCTATGCTGCCCATATACAGTGTCCCCCCCGTAAAAGTGCACACCCGAAAGGGGGTGAAACTAGACCCAATTTTATCGACAAAAAAATTGAAAAAAATTAGTCTGGCATTTTTTTTTATATATATATTTTTTTCGAAGTTCTTGTGGTAGACCCTGTTTGAAAAAATAATCGTATCTTTTGAAATACCAAGTGTATCTCGCCGAATCAAAATTATTAATGATTAGGAATAATTTTCCTTACTTTTTACTTGATTTTAAGCTAAGAAGAAAAAAAAATTAGGAAATTAAACTTTGCATGAATAAGACGAATCAAGCATTTATTTACGAAGAAGTTTACAAAGTTTACAATGATAAATAAATAAACCCAAGATGTACTTAATCTAACAATTTTGTTGTGTAGCTCTGCTAATCATGCCTGGGTCATCATTAATATCTCTGGCACAATTGGTAATCAGATCTTGTAGCTCGGCCTCAGAGTTTATCTGGTTGCTATAAACGTGCTGTTTCATGACTCCCCACAAAAAATAATCTAAAGGCGTCATGTCGGGAGAACGAGCAGGCCAACCCGCTGGCCCATGGTTGCCAATCCACCTGTTTCCATATGCTTCGTTTAAAAAATCTCTCACGATGATTGCGCTATGGGCGGGACATCCGTCCATTTGCACAAACATGTGCCTTCGAATATCAAGTGGCACGTATTCTAGCAAAAGAGGTAAATCTTCACTCAATAAACTTAAAAAGGTTATGCTATTTAATGTAGCTGGCAGTATAACTGGGCCAATGAGCTTGTCACCAATAAGGGCTGCCCATACATTGATTGAAAATTGCACCTGAGAGTTGGTCGATCTCTTCAGGTGTGGATTTTCATGTCTCCACTCGTGCAAATTCCTGCAGTTTGTGATCCCATCTCTCGTGAATCTAGCTTCATCCATCCATAGAATCTTTTTAGAAAATTCCGGATCGTTAAAAATTTTTCTTTGAATCCAAATACTCATTACGCACCTGGCACGAAAGTCGATGTCACCATGCAGACGCTGAACTCTCTGGTAGTGGTAAGGATGGAGTCCTTCCTTCTTTAAAATGCGCCACAATGATGTTTAGAAATGCCATGACGCAAAGCCAAACGTCTGACACTGGTTGTTGGCTCAGCAAATACATTGTTCAACACGGCTTTTTCAATAGCCACGTCAACTATGATGACTCGCTCGCGTTGAGGAGGAGCCAATCCTAGTCCAATGTTAGCAAATCTTCTGTGAATTTCTTGGAAGTTTCTGGCCGATGGAACTAGACCTCTGTTTGGGTATGTAGCAATGTAAGCTGCACGGGCAGCACTTGCGACCCCATGTGACATGCCATAAAAGTAATGCATATCAGCAATTTGTCTTGAGGTGAAGTCGCGCAAACGTGGCATTTTTAACGCAATGAATGAGCAGAAAACACAATAATACATCAGCAGCGACGAAAGTTTCGAAGCAACTACCTGACTTGGACCTTGCCGTTCGTTAGCTGGTATCAACCCCTTCCCTCTACCTCGCCGCCCCTGCACACTAACAATACCCAACAAAAAGATTTCTTGGAAAAAATGTGCCGTTACGACACAGAATACCGTTATGATTGACGTTGCGCTCGGAATGACTAGTTTTGTTCGCTCATAGCAAGAGTTCTTTTGAAGATAGAAGTCCACTATTTTTTTTATTTTACGTGTAATTAAATGTAGAATCAAAATAAGCAATAATAAATTGGCTTAAAGGGGAAGTTTTTTCGAGAAATTCAGTAATAACTGAAAAATTCGAATCAAAAACTTGATGTTTTTTTACAAAAACCTGTTTTTTAATTAAACGTGTAAATGTATGGCTTTTTTAATTATTTGATCTTGTGTGTCTATTATTCCTAATCATTAATAATTTTGTTTCGGCGAGATACACTTGGTATTTCAAAAGATACGATTATTTTTTCAAACAGGGTCTACCACAAGTACTTCGAAAAAATAAATTAGTATAAAAAAAAACAAAAAATGCCAGACTAATTTTTTCCATTTTTTTGTCGATAAAATTGGGTCTAGTTTCACCCCCTTTCGGGTGTGCACTTTTACGAGGGACACACTGTAGAGATATAGGGGAGCATGGGGTACAATGGGTCGCTTTTTTTCTGAAGTGGTATAGCTCTGAATATTTCATTAAAGTTGCAAACCTTATTGATAAAACTGGAAAAGGTATGATTAATCTTGAAAAAAAAAATATTATTTTGCCATTTCATAGCAAAAATTTCAAGAAAGAACAGTTTCATTCGAATATGGAAATTGATCCACCGTGACCCAGGCATGGGTTACAGTGAATCAGAGTAAGGGTCACCATGGGTCGGTATGGGGTACACTGGATAAAATCAAATAAAAGGTAAAGGATATATGAATATAATTTGCAATATTCCGCTAAACAATTCTTGTCGTGCTATTCAAAATGCAGACTCGTGCACCGCCCGCCCGCCCGCATAAAAACATGCAACAAGCAAGCGATACAAGCAAAGCAATCTAAAATAACAAGCAAGAAAACTTATCGACACGTGTTTCGCCTCTGAACGAGGCATCCTCGGGATGTGTTGCTAGCCCGGCTTCTCCGCAGCAACTGATGTGTTGCTCGCCCAGCCGCTCCGCAGCAACTGATGTTGTTCGCCCGACAGCTCAGCAGCTAGTGACGAGCCGCCGACCAAAACTCGCCTTTTATACACCGGCCTGACTAGTTGTTTGGTGGGGAAAATGGGGAGACGAAAACATGCGTAACAGTGGGGTAGTGGTAAAGTTAGTTTGTTCGTTTAGTAAATCAGGGTTATTCTTGTTTTTTAGTATTTCTAATTGTTGGGCGAGCAACACATCAGTTGCTGCGGAGAAGCCGGGCTAGCAACACATCCCGAGGATGCCTCGTTCAGAGGCGAAACACGTGTCGATAAGTTTTCTTGCTTGTTATTTTAGATTGCTTTGCTTGTATCGCTTGCTTGTTGCATGTTTTTATGCGGGCGGGCGGGCGGTGCACGAGTCTGCATTTTGAATAGCACGACAAGAATTGTTTAGCGGAATATTGCAAATTATATTCATATATCCTTTACTTAGTGATGGACTTCCGCAAGGTAACGCCTATTTCAATTAATCAAATAAAAGGTATTTTCTTCAGTCGAATGGTTTATTAACATCAAATATTTGGCACAATTACTTAAAATCAACAAAACTGGACACTTAGGATAACTCAATCCAAAACATATTTAATGTAAATGATACTTAAAAATCGCTTAAAAAAAACAAACAAAAAATCCTTTCTAGAAAAAAATACAGATCTTATCTAGGTACGATGAAGTCGTAGTGGAATGGTTATAATTATAAGCATAACGTAAATCTAGTTTTGTAAAATCAATACCAAAATGATACAGTCCTTGGGTTCTCTTTGTGTTCCCAGTAAACACAGGTTGAGGCAAAATCATCTTAACGTCCTGCAACGCGACTGTAGCAATATCTGGGATGCTGGGCATCACGAATTTATTGAAGTTTTTGACCGATCTCCTTAGAAAACTGACCTCTGCCTCAAAGGCCTTTTCTCCTATAACTTTTGCTACATAATAAATTTTCTTTCCCTTCACCTCAAATTCAACCAATATAAAATTCCCCTCTTTTGGCAAACTATCGAGTGGACATAAGTCATTGGGATTTAAAGACACAATCTCATCATCTTCTTCAAGTGCTGGTTCTTCTTCTGAATACACGCTCATCGCGTCATCTCCATCAGAACTGTCACTTTGCAAAACTTTTCTTTTTGTAGCCTTTGCCAACGCCTTTGTCTTTCTATGTTTATTTTCTTTCGCTCTTTTTTCAATTTCTACCTTATTAGGTGTATCTGTTATAATCATAGTCTTTCCTTTACGTCTCGTTGCTCTTCCACCTTTTCTGGGTCCAGCTTTTGGTAAACCTCGAAAATCAAACGGGCTGAAGAACTTCTTTGATAATCCAGCTGAGTTCGTGGATGTAGTGGTTGTACTAGTTGATGCTACAACTGGAATAATATCGTGAGGAGCATCAGGTTGTTTAATAATCTTCTGCTTACATGGGGTATTAAGCAGGTTTTCAACGACCGACGCATCCATAGAGGAAAAGTTATTTCCCTGTTCCTCTGTCTTATCCTTTGACCAAGAGCAAGTTGGCACAGTATCACATGGATACAAAGGAATATTTCTTGATGATTTCAACGGCTTTTCCGCAATATTTTTTGAAGTTAGCAAAACCAAGTCCTGAGATGTATCCTCAAAAAAAGATTCAGCGCCAGATGGGAGCAAGATTGATGGTGATGGAGATCTCGTTCTGTTTTCGTCGTTGTCTTTACCATTATCGTCTTGTTCTGTTCTATAGTCTAAATTTTGCGCACCTAATTGGTTCTGTTGCCTGTCTGTCACTTCACTTGGTGCGAAGTCCACATCCGTAAATAAATCTCTGTTAAAAGGAAAAATCCCCGTACTTTCAAATGCACTACATATAGTCCAAGAGCTAGTGAACCCTGGGAGTAACGGTCTCCCTGTAAGGTTAGAAATTTGTATACTTACGGTTTATGACATGCTAAGAGCAATAGCCATGACCTGGCAGGCGTCAGCCCTGCACGTCATCAGCCCCTTTATTTTTTGGACTGTTCAGTAAATTGAGTTTCAAAACTTGTTTCTGTAAATTTGAAAATTTAATAGGATAAAGTTTATTTATTGTACATCTTAAAAAAAAATTGACAGGCGATTACAATAAGCAGAAGTATATGACAGGTCAATTAGAAAACGTACAGTTGATGAGGTAAAATAAACTTTATCCTGTATACTTAAAATTTTTATATGTTTTCAAGTAAACGTCTCAGAGTAAATATATACAATGCCAGGCGTTTTTGAACAGCATAAGACCTTGACAGGCGAGGGGACAGCTGCTAAGGGCGTGCAAATAAGAAATGTTACATGAACGCATACAGTAAATGCAATGTATTTTATTGGGTTTTATGCAATCTACATTATTTTTAACATTCATTTTCTTCAGCATCATCCGAAATTTCGCTATCACTGTTTTCATCATCATCTGATTCTTCAACAATGTTTTCCTCATCTGCAAATAGTAAAAAAAAATATTTTAATGAATCAATAAGGTTGTTAAGAATTAAATATTAAGCTCAATTACATAGGACTGCGTATTAAATGTTACGGAATAAAATAGTTGTATGTTACCTGAAATGCATTCCTCAGTTTCAGTCGATTGTGCTGTGGCAGTATTAGCAGGTTCTTGTAAAAGTATGTCGTATATAGAAGATGGAACCGTATTCCCCTCAAACCAATTAAATTCGTAACGACTATCAATTAAGTTCCAACCGTTATTTTCAGGTGTAAGAATTGTTGGTTCTTTTAAATTACAATTTCGCCATATATTTGTAATGTAGGCAGTTCTCAATAATTGTTGATGTAGTTCACGTTGGCAGGGTGGTAAATTCGATGAATCATAGCTTACTACTTTTTTCATAAACACTTTCGGATTATTTGTGTTGTACGTAGCAAGGAACTTTTCATAACGTGCATTGTTTAACTTTGAACATTTCAAACCATACATTTGGCATACAAATTTCTCTAGTATCGGGAAAATTTTTTCTTTCTTCTGTACTATTTCTGTGTTTCCTAATTCTTTGAATGCCTTCTGATATACACTCGATTTCTGCAATATTTGGAATGGTTTTTTTTTACCTCTTCTTGAAAAAGATGGATTGAAATCGCAACCGGTTAATGCATGAAATCCCGGTAAGCTTTGGCATATAGAAGGTCCCAATTTTGTATATAGTTCAGAAATATTTATCCATTTTTTACAATTATTAGTGCCATATTCCATATAGATTTTTAAATTATTATTGTGGAGATGGTCCATGTTTCCGAGCAGTAATATTAAAATGTCTGTGTCACATGTTTTTATTAATACGTCGGATACATCTTCATCCATTTGGCATGTATGGTATATTATTTTTGTATCAGCCTCTTCATGATGTTGGCACGATAAATCATCATTTATATCGACAATCACAGAGTTATTGTGGACACTATAAGTATGGCATTGTTTGTAATTTAAGTTCACTATGGTATTCCCGATAAACTCTATCATTTCATTTGTGCTCCAATGTGTAATTAAAAAATCTACGAAAGCTTCTTTAAATTGTATGTTACGAAGTTCTTTCATAAAATCAACTGGTCGAATTTGTTCTGGTCCGGTAATGAAATAATTTATGTTTCTTACTTCTTGTCGTTTGGCTCGTTCATAATCTTTAATTGACGGCGAAAAGTATTGGTCAAAAATGATATCTACTCGTGAGGCATGTGTAGCTGTTAGTAGCGACATAATTTTTTTGGAAATACCACCAAATGTTTTAGGGATATTTTTGAATGTATGCAGTAAAAAGAATCCATCAAAAATGACAACATCAAAACGTCTTGGTACCTCTTCACTGTTGACGTTTGCCTTTAAAATTTCAACCATTGCTGATTTCTGAGTTTTATGTATTGTACCATCTTCATGACACAATGACAATGGAACAGTTGTAATGGGGTATGATAACGTCTTTTCCAAATCGATGTTATGTTGTATTGACAGAGCTAACAGGCGACCAAAGAAATCACGTTGCACACGGATTTCATGAACCTTATCACCGACTTTGATTTTTTTCTTTTTTTTTTCAGAGGCAAAATTCATAATTTTCACTTGTGAAATTCTTTCTTCAAATCTTTTTCCATCCTGTGAACATTCAGTTATAAAATTCTCTTTCAATCTTTCTCCTGATTCTATAAAATTTAATAAGTAATCCTGTACTGCGATCGAAGCTACTGTACCATTACCGATGTTATACAGACAATCTTTGTTTAGATTCAACATAAATGGATTTAGAAATTTCTCAAATGTATTTATGAACTTCCACAACTGTGCTGAATCTCTTTTTATTGCATATTCTTCCAGGTCTGCTGATACATCATTTTTTCTTCGTAAACCAGTAATGTCCAGAGTGTGAGATATGACTGTTGTTCTTATGTCGTGACTTCTAGCCCATCGCTGACGAGCGGAAATAGAATGTGTGAACTGGATTACACCAGTTAATCTTTTTCCCGCGTCGGCATTAATAGTTTGTTCAAGTACTAGATCTGTTGGTTGTCTAGAGAAAGATTTATCAGTACGTTTGATTCCAAGGTATCCATCTTTCATAAATTTTTCAATTGATGGATGTGTAAGACCAACTTTTAACAAATTATCATGGTATTTTATCAGCCATCGTGAATAATTAGGCTGATTTGTCATAAAAAATATATTTGCTATTTTTGACAAAATATATTTGTACAAAGAAAAGTTTCCAGTCCTTATGCTTCGACTCAGTAACTGATAGTGATGAACAAGATCCATATAAATAACATAAAATTGAGGCGTTTTACCAAAAGTTCCTTTTCTACATTGTTCTTTGTGATATTGGTATCGAGTCATCAATGTTGATATTGCTTCATTTTCTATGACGTTCACAAACGGTTCATTACCATCGATAAATGTAGAGAGATTATTGTAAACATCTTCGTCAATACTTATATCTTCTTTTTCTATGAAAGATTGAAAACATAATATTTCTAGTCCTAGTGCCATTAATGGATGCAGCCGCTTACATCGATTAAAATGTTTTCCTTTCAAAAATCCATCTACTGAACCATTTGCGATAATTTCACTTTCAACAGCTACATTCATTATTCCACTGTCGTCAATAAATTTTCCAATTGCTCTAAACAATGCTAACATGATGTGGAACGGTCCTAAATGAATAAATAAATTATCATAAACTGGTTTTTCTGTAGACTGTACCTGCATAGCAATTTTTGCTATAGCTAGATCATATGTTACATTAATGCAAGGTTGTCCAATTTCTGCAGCAATACTTTGACTTTGTTTCATAGTTTCTATTACAACTGGTATATTTGTCGGTGATTCGTTTATTGGTGTGAGATAACAAATTTTTTCTTTGTTATTATGAGAATCTTTGTTTAAATTATGATGGAACCCAACCCTCATCGATGTTTTTTTAATTTTTAGAGCATGGCAAAGCATCCACAGAAACTTTTGCTGATAAATTATTTCTAGTGAAGCTGGTGTTGCTTCATTTCTTAAATTGTCAGATAAAGACAATAATTCATTATTCATCTTGGGTTTTTTTGAATATGGGACTAACTCTGGGATGATAGCATCAAGAGTCCTTCTTCTTTTATGTCCTGCATGAACACATGAAACGGATAGCTCGCCTGTGCACTCGCCATGTTCAGAAGGATTTTGGAGTTGCTCAGAAGTTCCCTCTGTTAATTCCTCATTTTCTAGAACTGTTTGATAGATTATGCCTACCGTATCATGTAGGGTATCTTTACCAGTAGCAGTATCAACATAACGATCGAAGTTGTCGAAGGCTACTCCTGTGAATAAATCTTGTCTTTTACAAATTTCATTTGGACAAATTTTAGAACGATTCAATAACGTAGTTGTTGCTGCAGTTTCCAATTCTTCAATAACATGATAACTACAACAATGACCATATTTATTTATAATTTCTACGATCTTTCTGCTGCTCGTCAAACTCTTCAATGTCATGCCCAGAGTGATGTGTTTTTTGGTTTTGACAGACCCATTAGTGACATTATAAATCAAATCTTCTGCCAATGAATTAGTTTTCCTTATACAACCTTCACTAATTCTCCGACGTCGTTTATGACCACCCAGAAGAAAACAATAAAAATCAAGTAATTGCTTAGGTATTTCACATTCGCCATTTAACAAATCAGCAGTTGTTATGTTTTCTGGTAATTCTTTCTTTGTCATTTTTAAAATAGTTTTGCGTAAAATTAATGCTGCTTTTTGCAATATCTCCGCATCTTCCAACAGTTCACATAATTTTGCATCAACAACAGAATCTTTTAATGTTACATATTTTTTTCTGTCCCTCTTGATAATTGTAATTTCATCGTAATTCTGTAACAATTTAGCTTCAAACCGCTGGATACTAAAATTAACATCAACATCTTCATCATTTTCCTCGAGTATTCCTTGTAATAATTCAAAGTAGTATTTACATAAGTATGTGAATGAAAATGTCCTTTTTTTATTTATTATTTCCTCGCTGATAAAAATTTGCATTTCATCAAAAGCCAGTTTGTGAAAATATTTCCAAGTCTTCTTCGGTGGTGATTTTGTCTTTGCTTGTTCTTGTAGAGTATATATGGCAATTGTTCGACAGCTATTATGATAAAAAATCAATGGGCTTGAATCTGCGCTAACTTTTTCATAAAATTCATTATTTTCGCCAAATTCTTTCAAAACTTGCATCAAACTTGCTCTTTCTGACGAGTGAAGAGGTTGGTACCGCCCTTTCACTCGTTTATATTTATTTTGACAAAACACACATAGCCTATCAGCATGGCTAGTTTTAGTAACGGGCACTTCAGCAGATGTTGATGCTCCGCTTTCTTCAGTAGCTATTGGAGGGGCTACTGTAACTGTTTCTATGTTTGTCGATGACATTTCTATAAAAAAAAAGCCATTGAGATATTCATATTTAATAATTAATAATAATTATTATGAATAATTTCCATTTAATATATACTTAATAATGGTAAAATTTGTACCACTTAATTAAATCAAAAATATA
This sequence comes from Ypsolopha scabrella, assembly GCA_910592155.1. Taxonomy (NCBI): domain Eukaryota; kingdom Metazoa; phylum Arthropoda; class Insecta; order Lepidoptera; family Ypsolophidae; genus Ypsolopha; species Ypsolopha scabrella. The sequence continues at coordinate 10,113,764 of OU342981.1, read as the reverse complement.
GTTACAATTAAAGAATAAAGCCTAGTAAAAAATATAGAAGTTCATAAAAAATACCTGATGATGATGCTGGTAGATTTGAAGAAGTTGATGATTCACTTGTGCGATATTTTTTCATCACGGCAAGAAAGTTTTTATAACATTTTACATGGTAACCAGTATTGGCGTTAATTTCCTCTGGCAAAGAAATATCTTTAAATTTTAAATTATCGTCTTTTCTGATTTTCAATATTGATTTACTTTTATTCAACGTAGTCTCTGTAAATCGTACAGTTTTTTCATCAGTTTCTTCGTTACAAATCACACAAACCACGTGCTCCAATTCCATCTTGCACACTATTTACTGAAATTTCAATATTAAGTACAACAATACACAATATCACTGCACAATTGATAATAATATAAAGTTTGATTTTTTAAAAATTAGAAATCACTCAACATAAGAAATGTTATAGCTCAAAGCATCTTCACAAGTAAAAATCAGTGGCACAACTGACGAAATTTTTCTCTGTACATTGTTGCTCGAGAGCAGGTATACGTCCCTTCGTATTAGATAAACGGTCTCACTCGCACTATAGGCATTCACGCAACACCTCTCACTCGCACGCCCTTAGCAGCTGTCCCCTCGCCTGTCAAGGTCTTATGCTGTTCAAAAACGCCTGGCATTGTATATATTTACTCTGAGACGTTTACTTGAAAACATATAAAAATTTTAAGTATACAGGATAAAGTTTATTTTACCTCATCAACTGTACGTTTTCTAATTGACCTGTCATATACTTCTGCTTATTGTAATCGCCTGTCAATTTTTTTTTAAGATGTACAATAAATAAACTTTATCCTATTAAATTTTCAAATTTACAGAAACAAGTTTTGAAACTCAATTTACTGAACAGTCCAAAAAATAAAGGGGCTGATGACGTGCAGGGCTGACGCCTGCCAGGTCATGGCTATTGCTCTTAGCATGTCATAAACCGTAAGTATACAAATTTCTAACCTTACAGGGAGACCGTTACTCCCAGGGTTCACTAGCTCTCCAGCTAATATATTACTTGGAGTCATTGCAGACATGTGGGCCTCTTTTACACAGCCAGCTACTTCATAAATCGAAAAGGTTTTTCCTGGGTTTCGCATCATCCAGCTGTCAACGGCCCGGTTATAAGCAGTTTTGAATGGTCCGTAAACACCAACATCTAGAGGTTGCATTTTCCCTGTTGAATGTGGTGGCAGTGTAAGAATGGTTATACCGTTGTTTTTGGCTAAATCCAGTGCCTCAATACAGATGTGTGACTCATGATTATCTAATATGAGGAGAGTGGGATTATTTTTACTGCTATTTGTGTGGGTTATGAAATGCTTTATAGTCTTCACAAACAACTCTCCATTCATCCAGCCAGACTGTGTTGCTAGACCTAAAGTTCCAGCTGGAGCATCATTTATCATGTGGTCTTTAAAATGAACTCGAGGGAATATCATCACTGGTGGCAAGGTGTTCCCCAGAGCGCTCACAATGTAGCACGTGGTTACAAGAGTCCCTCTTTCTGCGCTAGTAACTTTGGACACTTGTTTTTGTCCTTTGACTGCCAAAACTTTGGCCGACTTTTGAATGGTCATGGTATTAGTCTCGTCCAAGTTGAACACTCTGGTTCCATTGCCAAATACTTCTTCTCTAGACATAACATTTTTCAAATTGTCATAAAACATATTTACATTGTAGCGGTTAAACGACGTAGCTCGATTTAAGCTGCATCCCTCAGGTGTTCTCAGGGAAAGAACAGGGTGTCTCTTTCTAAAACCATATAACCATCAATGCCAGCGAGTTTCGTTTCGTGCCATTTTTGTGGGACTTGGATTTTATTCAACGTTGCCATCTCATATGCAAGTTGTCGAATATCTAATAATGTGAGTCCGTAAAACATTTGGCTACATTTAATTATGTAATCAACTATGTCTTGTTCTTGAGCATTAGTCAATATCTTACGTACAGCATAATTAGGTGTAAGTTTGACGGAATCCGCTGAAGAGCTTTTGGTTTTTTGATGGTATCTTTGGAGAGTGGTGAATGGGATATTCGTTATTCTTGACACAGCTTTTATTTTCTGTCCACCAGATATCATTAATAAAGCGTTACGCATTTGATCTTCTGTATGAAGTCCGATATTAGTCTTTCTCTTCCTATTTCGCGGCATTTTTACCTGTAAATTTTTTTATAAGACGAAAGCATCGCATTGTGGGGTACAGTGGATCGCGATCCACTGTAACCCAAAATCAAACGATCCACTGTTACCCAACGACAGTAAACAGCATTTTTATTTTTTTAAATTCAACGATCTTCTTGTGAGATAAACCAATACAATCAAATATATTTGGACATAGTTGTTACCATAAAAACGAATGAGAACCTTAAAATTTCTTATTTACGTTGAAGCAAAACATATTTTAAAAACACGTAAAAATTTACTTTCGTACTTACTTACTGACCGGAACGGCGCAGCGCGTCCTCCCGCTCTGAGACCGTGGCAGCTACTAGTTAGGCAGAGAGGGGTGTGGAAGCGCACTATACTAGCGAAAGCTAGCGCCCGTTTGTGTAATACATACAAAGCTATAGTAAACGATCCACTGTGACCCGAGATCCACTGAACCCCATGCTCCCCTACTGAATCACAAATACACGAGAAAAGTTAAACAGTGATTAAAAGGAAAGAAAATACATTGAAAGTATAACTAAATAAGCTTACGTACGAGCTCCATAAAACTTAATGTTACCTTCCACTGGACAGTGGCGGATTTACAAATTTTCAAGGTATAGGCTGTAAAGTTTTTGCCGCCCATGCCTCCACAATTGTCAAATTGTCATGTCCTGGATTATTTTTACAATTCAATAATATCGTTGGAATTGCACGTAAAATAATTTTTCGGCATATTTTCGAGCTAATCAAAGCTCAATCATGTAAGATTTTTAAGGCGATGTAATGCATGCTACTTAATCTTTATTGCGTTTACAAACAGTTAAAAATAATTAATCCAGTATATTTATAAAAGTTCGTTACTAATCGTTACAATACCTTTTTGCGCGATTTTTTGTGGGCAAAATCATCGATGATATCGTCGTAGGTAATCTTGTTCATCAATTCTGACTATGCACAGAAGAGCTAAAGCGTTCAATTTTTCTTGGCTCAAGGTCGATCTCAAATAATTTTTTACCCTTTTTAGACAAGAAAAGCTTCTCTCACCCGAACAATTCGTCGCTGGTGTACATAAGGCCATGCGAAGGGCTATGTCCAAGTTCGGATAAACGTTCTGTAAACTCTATTTTCGCAGAAACGAAGATAGACTCTGTAATGATGGAGAATCTGGTTTAACCAGAATGCTTTGCGAAGAAATGTGGCTTCGGAAATGTATGCATTCTTGAACTAATTCAGTCTCTAAATCATCAGGATACATTTCTTCTAAGGACCGAGCCTTTTTCTTGAGGGTTGATGATGACAATTCGCTCATTTTGGTCAGAAATGAAAATTTCTCATTGAAATTGTCGTACGCCTTTTTTCTAATTCGGATGCGAGTCTATCAATGATGACGAGAAACGTGTTAATTCTGAAAGTATCACTCGCGGTCATACTTATTTCTTCATCGGGTGTTTCATCAGCAATCTTTTTTCTTTTCGGTTGTCTTTTTCCGAGGTCTTTTGTGTACTGCTTCGACGCACTTAATTCCATCGCCATTTCTTCAAAATACTTGAAGTTTTCCCGTTGATCTACGAAAAACTTGTGAAGAGATTCATAAAGATCGGCCACAGTAACCAAATCTACGGTAGAAGCCTGGATTTGAACGTTTACTTTGTTTATTCTTTCCAAAAAAAACGGTCCACACAACAACCATTAACGCTGTTTCCAGTTTGTTCAACTTTGAAAGAATTCCCGCTGCTTCGTTTCGTGTGACAGGCTTCTCCGTGCAATCGTTCCTGATTACTTCCAAAGCTTTAATGACTTCGTGCCACGAATCTCTCAAACTTTTGCACGCATCCTCTCTAGCTGACCAACGTGTGAGGTTTACTCTCTTGACTGTCTTGCCTTCTCCGACTTCAGTCATCAATATCTTCCAGCGTTGTGTCGAACTTGAAAAAAAAACGTCTATTTCTTGGAGCAACATAACGAATCGACAAGCTTCTGTACAAGATTCAGCAGTCGCTGTTGCCACTAAATTTAAAGAATGGGCAGAGCAAGGAACGAAAAAAGCAAACGATACTTGACGTTGAATTTTAGCCTGTAAGCCATTGTGTATGCCAGACATATTTGCGGCATTGTCATAAGATTGTCCACGGCAGTCTTGAATATTCAAACCCAAGGTTTTTACTTCCGAAGCAATGGCAGCAAACATTTCTTCAGCTTTATGTCCCACTGGGGGCAAAAACTTGAGGAATCTTCCACAGGGTTCTACTGTTTCTAAAACATATCGAATCACGAAGGTGAGCTGGTCCACATGCGCTATATCCGGTGTCGAATCGATAATTAAGGAAAAGTATTTCGCCCTTCTTATCTCGTCTCCAATTTTCTTTAAGACACTATGACCCATCAAGAGTATAAACTCATCACAAACGGTTTTCGATAAGTAACTGGTACTTTTGGATCCTTGATTCCCAAACCGCCCAATATGGCTGGCTAAGAAAGGGTCGAACTCAGCTAACAGTTCCAGGATCATAAAATAATTTCCGTTGTGTGGATCACCGAACTTTCCACTTTTTCCTCTAAAAGCGAGACCTCTCGAACACAGCCGCTTCACTACAGCTACAGCCCTTTTCAGAACGTTTCTCCAATAAGTGATTTCTTCATCAATTTGCAAATGAAGTAAATTATCGATTCGACCATCAATCGCACTTCTAACTTTCAAACTAAGAATTCTGGATTTATGACGCGCAGAGTTTTCATGCTGAGCTACTCGAAGTTCTGCATTTTTCCAGTCATTAAATCCTTCGTTCTCGAACTGAGTTTTATTCTCCAATGGACCGAATGCCAAACACGGTCCGCAGTATACTGAACTCTTACTTTCTGAGTAAACCAGCCAATTTCGGTCCTTTACTTCATTGTTTTTCATTTTTCTTTGGAAGATACTCACTGGCAAGAAACGACGTAGATCAGCATATAGTCTTTCACTTGTAGAGAAGTCAGAACACTTGTTTTGATCGAAGCCGCATCTTGCAATAATTTCCCTTAAAGTGTCGTTAATTTCCCATAAAGCTGGATCCTTGTTTTTATCTACAGTTTTTTGCATTCGGTCATCATTTAACGACTCGGTCCGAGAGGCATCTTCAATTTTGGCGCACTCGTCGTCAAGAACACAATCGTTAATTTTGGAGCACTCGTCGTCAAGAACACAATCATCAACTTTTTCTTTAGTCGATAGTTCAAGAGATGACAGTTGGGCAGCCGATTTGAAGTCCGTTTCATCCTTTCCAGATTGCATTGTTGAGGTTCCCAACCTTTCGACACAATTTTTATTTTTGAAAAAACTGACAATTTTTGTGGTTTTTTGTATGATGTGCTCTTGTTCTTCTTTTTTTATTTTGGCCTTCTTTTTGTGCTCCGCAGGTCGCTTTCTACCATCACTCATTTTCACAATTTTTTATTCAGGAACTGAAATGGAAAGAATGAAATTAAGAAGTTTATTTCTCGTACGCAAGCAACGGTATCCTTCGTTCCGAATTCACGCAATAAGTAGTTAGCGTAAAAACGTATTTTTTTATGCTATCACGAAAAATCAAAACTTCTTTGCATAGTTTCCGATGAATTGTTTATTGTGAATTATTATTTATATTTTTTCACGTTTGCTTCATAAAAAAAACAAAATGATAAGATAATCATGAGCAATCTTTTAGAATATCTTATAGTTAGTATGAAAATGTTCAAAAGTTTAACGAGACCATGTTCCAAGCTTCGAAATGAAAAATATTTTCGAAGGGCTTTTTGAATGAATTGATTCGTTACAGATAATTTATTATTATTTATTGGGATTATTAAAAGTTTTTACTTACCCGTGCTGTGAAAATATTCATACAATCCACGAAACACTTAAAAAACAGTACACACCCGCGTAGAAATATCAATTCGTTATGCAATTACAGCAGCACGCTACCGACCGTGGTCTTGCCCATTAAAATTCGCGACATCACAGTTTGCCTTTATTGCAGCTGTATTTTGGAGGTGCCGGTAAAAATCGCGACACTCCTACTCATACTACTCGAAATTTAAAAACGAGTAATTTGATTACAATGTATTTCGTGAATTCGGGTTCGCATTTACTAACTCCACACAACATAGAGCAGAGAGCGTCTCGAATCACGACCCAGTATTTTTTGCAAGCGTAAAACTCGTGGTTTTGTACTTTCGTGCCTTATGTTCTTTTGTTTCGATGTTGTTTTCGTTTTTCGCATCGATTTATTCGGGTAACCGGGTTAACCCACGCGGTAATTGAAATGGAGAATTAGAAGAATGGACCTTGTCACATGCACGTGCAACATTGACATCATTGATAACATTGTAGCATTAAAAAAAATACCGCATTCGGGGAAAAATATTTTTTTGACTTCAGACTATCTCGCTATCGCTGCTCAACGTTTTTTTTAGAATAAAAAAGGTAAAATTATTCACTAAATTATTTACTATATTCAAATTAAAATCACTAAATACGAGGGTGAATCCAAAAATTCTAAGCCCGACCGTGAAAATGAAAGAAAAGTGGGTTCAAAATTATTTTTATTTTTCGACATAGTCTCCATCTAGATCAACACACTTCTTCCACCTGACCTGCAACTTGTTTATACCCTCGAAAAAAATGATTCCGGAAGGTCGTCAAAATAGTCATTAACTGCGACTATCACTTCTTCTCTAGTCGAATATTTAGATACCCCGAAGTGTTTTTTTAAATTTGGAAAGAGATGATAGTCAGAGGGGGCTAAATCCGGCGAATAAGGTGGGTGGGGCAGCAACTCGTAACCACATTCATGGATCACAGCCATCGTTTCAACCGAATTGTGAACTCGTGCATTGTCTTGATGAAACAAAACTCTCTTACGCAACATCCCCGGCCGTTTTTCTTTTATTTCTTCGCGAAGTTTTCGTAATAGGTTACAATAATAGCGTGAATTTATAGTTTCACCTTTACGTAAATAATCCAATAAAATAACTCCCTTCGAATCCCAGAAAACAGATGCCATGACTTTGTTGGCTGACAAAACGCACTTGGCCTTTTTCGGCACGGGTGAGCCAGATCTTTTCCACTGTTTGGGTTGCTGTTTTGTTTCAGGAGTATGGTGATGAACCCAGCTTTCATCCATGGTAACAAAACGAGACATAAAATCCTCAGCATCTGCCTCCAAAAGTTCCAAACAGTCAAGCGAAATTGTGAATCGAACTCGTTTTTGGTCAGCTGAAAGCAATCATGGGACCCAGCGAGCAGAAACCTTACCAAACTAAACAGTTATAATGTTTTGCACTCGGCCATAACTGATGCCTGTGATCTCAGCTATCTAACTAATGGTCAATCGTCGGTCTCCTAGGATGAGATCACAAATTTTGTCAGTGTTTTCTTTAGTGGTAGACGTTGAAGGCCTTCCGCTCCTTGGGTCATCTTCAATGGTCTCCCGACCGCGTTTAAATTCAGCTACCCACTTTTTGACAGTGGAATACGATGGAGCAGATTCCCCTAATGTTGTTTCCATATCTTCATGAATCTCTTGAGGTGAAAGACCTTTTTTATTGAGGTACTTAATCACAGCACGGTGTTCAATTTTCTCCATTGTGAAAAATCCCGTCAGACTGCGTTAAACAAAATATCACAAAAAAATAATATGTAGCTTGCAGTATCGAACTTCAACTTCACACAATCAATCACGAAAAAACATACTAACAAATGACGGTAGATTTACAAAGATTTGATACCTCTTTGTAGGTCGGGCTTACAACTTTTGGATACACCCTCGTAATATACAAACCATGCAGTTCGCAACCTCCAACCAATAGTAGGACTGGCATGTATGGGTTCATAGTAGGAAGAGAGAAATACATTTTCTATATTTTTGATTGAGCACATTTTCTATAATTTCGCTCTTTACACTTATTCAAAGTGCGGGGAGAGGGCGCGGAGACCGATTACTGGTTGGGGGCGGCGAACTAGCTGTTTTACTCTAGAATATGGAAGATTGCTAAACGGATTCACGGAACGTACAATGACAAGTGAGAAGGGAAAGTCGTTGGCAAAATTTGTTACAGACTTCTATCTGTAAAACATCAGAAAACAGAATACAGAAAACCGTTATACAGAAATCTTTTTGATTTCTAAGAGGTAGCAAAAAAAAAATCGGTCCCCAAATTTGCCGCCCCAAAAATCTGCCGCCCTAGGCTCAAGCCTACTCAGCCTGCTGGTAAATCCGCCACTGCCACTGGAACAAAATTGCTGGTAATCCACTCTTCACCTGTTAATTCTTCCCACTCTTTAGTCCCTGCTTTTAACAGTTTAACTGTATCTTTGTCTCCAACCAAAGCATCTTGTTCTCTTCAAAGCATATTGTAGCCGTTTAGGGTCGTTTGAGAAACGTTGCTAAGTATGTAAGAAACTTGTGTAAATATCCTCTTATGAAACCCAGAAAACGAGGGTCTACTAGTAGAACTCCCCAAGCTTTTGGTAAGCAACGATCGTGCCATCTTTGAAACGTATTTGAATTTAATGGATTGAGCTTCTACACTTGCATGAGAGGCTCTCTCGGCAAACACTGTGTTCAATTCATCCTCGAGGTTGTTACTCACAAGATATCCAACATATATTTAGTGAAATAGGACAGTTTGCTATATACAACATACCTACTCGTGAACAAATTTCGAGGAACGCAAAAAAGTGTGTATAAAACAAAATATCGTGGATATTTGTGAGGATAAGTTTGTTATTTTGTAGTTAGCTTATCATTCGATGTGCCTACACTCAGCGGGACCCCGTGTCCTATTACGATGCCAGTAGTTGAGGGAATTAGTTCCAAATTTGTTCTATCGAATCCAATCAATTTTTTTATTTGTTCCGTCAAAATGGACGAGGGACACGATTTTTAAGGCGACCTCCAGCAAGCGGGACACTTTCTATTTATAAGCCTCTGAAACCGCTAGGCTTCAGTGCAGGGCTGAAATGTGGAATAGGGATGAGCGGAAGACAATGAGGAATGTGGGCTTACCTGGTTGCTGCTTTTCTTTGTCCAAGAGATGGCCGCACGGAGGACGCGGCGTGCCGACAAACTGGTATGTCCTCTTCCTGCTGGGCTGATGGGAGATGCACTTGTAAACTGCACTTGAAATAGTTCTATTGTAATGAGCACACACGAGCCGAGAAATGTTTATGAGCGGATCAAAAATGGCGCGGCACTGCGCACCTCAAGAAGCGTATGGCACGCGCAACTCTCGGAGGTCACTGCGGTCGAACAGCGCGGGCGCCGACCGTCCGACACTCCGCGGCGCCCCCCAGCGGACAAACGTCGCGTTAGCGCGAACATCCTGGGGGGCCGGGGCTGAGATTATTGAGCTGAATCCAGCGGCAGCCTGGCTATCTTGAACACAGGCCTTCGCAGATGTCCATGAGCTGTGTTCAGATCTACCACTCGGATCACTCCATCCTTGCCCGGTGGTGTGCGGAGAATTCTCCCCAGCTTCCATTGGAGCGGAGGCAGGTCATCCTCTTTGATGAGGACCAGTTCACCCACTTGAGGAGGGGAAGACAGGGAGAGCCATTTGGAGTGGGTTTGCAGGGTATGGAGGTAGGACCTGGACCAGAGTGTCCAAAAGCGCTGAGAAAGGGCTTGGATGAGCTAAAAGCGTCTGAGAGACGATATGGGCCGATCGTTAAGAGAATGCTCAGGTAGAGGTAGAGCGGACGTCCAATAAGAATAAATACATACTTGTCCCCTAATTTCCCAAGATAGGTTACGACAAACTACTACTAACAAAAGTGCATTGAGATACCGTGAACTATTTGCACAATATTTCGTAACTGAATGAAAACTAGAATGGCAAAATTCTTACATATAAAATAAAATAATTGATAATTACCAAGTTTTTTCTTTTCCTCTATTGATAACTCACTGCCACCGTATATATCCACCATTTCTTCCTATTTTCGCAGCTTTATATTTTTATTAGAATATTCTGCGCTTTGGGAATTCCAAATGGATTCCCTCTGTCGTATTTCAAAAATAAAATTTTCCGCGTCAAAAACTTCCATCATCAACACAACATGTGCGAACGAAGGCTAGCGGCCGACCGACAACCGCAACCGCAACCGCGCAGTGCGCACTAGTGTACTAGCGGTACGCCGCGCGCGGCTCCCTTGCTACCGCCAAAAAGTCCAGAACTCACGTCCCAATAGTAGCAGATCATGTGAGAACGTTTGAAAACTCGAAAAATATCATTTCCATCGTTTCAAACATATCTCGAAGGCTAGAATTCTTTCCTTTTTCACCGATTCGTAGCGGAACTGTAATTTAGAATTAGATTCGAGTCCAGAACTCACGTCCCAGTACTAGCAGATCATGTAAAAACGTTTAAAAACTCGAAAAATATCATTTTCATCGTTTCAAACATATCTCGAAAGCTAGAACTCTTTCCTTTTTCACCGGTTCGTAGCAGAACTTTAATATGGAATTCGATCCGTGTCCGGAACTCACGTCCTATTACCAGCAGATCATGTGAGAACGTTAAAAAACTCGAAAAATATCATTTTCACCGTTTCAAAAAATTCTTGAAGGCTAGAACTTCGCTTTTTACATATTCGTATGAGAGCTGCAATCTAGAACTCGATTCGAGTCCAGAACTCACGTTCGAGTGCCAGCAGATCATGTTCAAACATTTAAAAAGTGCAAAAAAACCATTTCCACCGTTTCAAACGTTTCTCGAAGGCTAGAACTCTTCCGTTTTTGGACGATCCGTAGCATAACTAATAGTAAAAGATCATGTGAGAACGTTTGAAAACTCGAAAAATATCATTTCCATCGTTTCAAACATATCTCGAAGGCTAGAATTCTTTCCTTTTTCACCGATTCGCAGCGGAACTGTAATTTAGAATTAGATTCGAGTCCAGAATTCACGTCCCAGTACTAGCAGATCATGTAAAAACGTTTAAAAACTCGAAAAATATCATTTTCATCGTTTCAAACATATCTCGAAAGCTAGAACTCTTTCCTTTTTCACCGGTTCCTAGCAGAACTTTAATATGGAATTCGATCCGTATCAAGAACTCACGTCCCAATAGTAGCAGATCATGTGAGAACGTTTAAAAACTCGAAAAATATCATTTCCATCGTTTCAAACATATCTCCAAGGCTAGAACTCTTTCCATTTTCACCGATTCGTAGCGGAACTGTAATTTAGATTTCGATTCGAGTCCAGAACTCACGTCCCAGTACCAGCAGATCATGTCCGAACATTTTAAAAGTGGAAAGAACTATTTTCATCGTTTTAAACAATTGCCAAAGGCTAGAACTCTTTCGTTTCCCACCAATCCGTAGCAGAACTGTGATTTAGAATTCGATTCGAGTCCAGAACTCACGTCCCAGTACTAGCAGATCATGTTAAAACGTTTAAAAACTCGAAAAATATCATTTTCATCGTTTCAAACATATCTCGAAGGCTAGAACTCTTTTCTTTTTCACCGATTCGTAGCGGAACTGTAATTGAGATTTCGATTCGAGTCCAGAACTTACGTCCCAATAGTAGCAGATCATGTGAGAACGTTTAAAAACTCGAAAAATATCATTTCCATCGTTTCAAACATATCTCGAAGGCTAGAACTCTTTCCATTTTCACCGATTCGTAGCGGAACTGTAATTTAGATTTCGATTCGAGTCCAGAACTCACGTCCCAGTACCAGCAGATCATGTCCGAACATTTTAAAAGTGGAAAGAACTATTTTCATCGTTTTAAACAATTGCCAAAGGCTAGAACTCTTTCGTTTCCCACCAATCCGTAGCAGAACTGTGATTTAGAATTCGATTCGAGTCCAGAACTCACGTCCCAGTACTAGCAGATCATGTTAAAACGTTTAAAAACTCGAAAAATATCATTTTCATCGTTTCAAACATATCTCGAAGGCTAGAACTCTTTTCTTTTTCACCGATTCGTAGCGGAACTGTAATTGAGATTTCGATTCGAGTCCAGAACTTACGTCCCAATAGTAGCAGATCATGTGAGAACGTTTAAAAACTCGAAAAATATCATTTCCATCGTTTCAAACATATCTCGAAGGCTAGAACTCTTTCCATTTTCACCGATTCGTAGCGGAACTGTAATTTAGATTTCGATTCGAGTCCAGAACTCACGTCCCAGTACTAGCAGATCATGTAAAAACGTTTAAAAACTCAAAAAATATCATTTTCATCGTTTCAAACATATCTCGAAAGCTAGAACTCTTTCCTTTTTCACCGGTTCGTAGCAGAACTTTAATATGGAATTCGATTCGTGTCCGGAACTCACGTCCCATTGCCAGCAGATCACGTGAGAACGTTAAAAAACTCGAAAAATATCATTTTCATCGTTTCGAAAAATTCTTGAAGGCTAGAACTCTTTCGCTTTTTACATATTCGTATGAGAGCTGCAATCTCGCTTTCGATTCGAGTCCAGAACTCACGTTCGAGTACCAGCAGATCATGTGAGAACGTCGAAAAACTCGAAAAATATCATTTTCATTACTTGAAAAATCTCTCGAAGGCTAGAACTCCTTCGATTTTCACATATTCGTATGAAAACTGCAATCCAAAATTCGATTAGAGTCCAGAACTCACGTCCCAGTACCAGCAGATCATGTGAGAACGTTAAAAAACTCGAAAAATATCAGTTTCATCGTTTCAAAAAATTCTTGAAGGCTAGAACTCTTTCGCTTTTTACATATTCGTATGAGAGCTGCAATCTAGCTATCGATTCGAGCCCAGAACTCACGTTCGAGTGCCAGCAGATCATGTTCAAACATTTAAAAAGTGGAAAAAAACCATTTCCACCGTTTCAAACGTTTCTCGAAAGCTAGAACACTTCCGTTTTTCACCGATTCGTAGCATAACTGTAATCTGCAATTTGATTCGAGTCCAGAATTCACGCCCCAGTACCAGCAGATCATGTCTGAAGATTTTGAAAGTAGAAAAAACTATTTTCATCGTTTCAAACAAATGCCGAAGCCTAGAACTCTTTCGTTTCCCATCGATCCGTAGCAGAACTGTAATTTAGAATTCGATTCGAGTCCAGAACTCACGTCCCAGTACCAGCAGATTATGTCCGAACATTTTAAAATTAGAAAGAACTATTTTCATCGTTTCAAACAATTGCCAAAGGCTAGAACTCTTTCGTTTCCCACCGATTCGTAGCAGAACTGTGATTTAGAATTCGTTTCGAGTCCAGAACTCACGTCCCAGTACTAGCAGATCATGTAAGAACGTTTGAAAACTCGAAGAATATCATTTTCATCGTTTCTAACACATCTCGAAGGCTAGAACTCTTTCCTTTTTCACCGATTCGTAGCGGAACTATAATTTGGAATTCGATTCGAGTCCAGAACTCACGTCCCAGTACCAGCAGATCATGTGAGAACGTTTAAAAACGCGGAAAATATCATTTTCATTATTTGAAAAAATTCTGCAAGTCTAGAACTCCTTCGTTTTTCACATATTCGTATGAGAACTGCAATCTATAGGTAGAATCCGATTCGAGTTCCGAACTCACATTCGAGTGCCAGCAGATCATGTTAAAGCAAAAGCAAAAACCATTCCCATCGTTTCAAACGATTCTTGGAGGCTAGAACTCTTTTGTTTTTCACCGATCTGTAGCAGAACTATAATTTAGATTTTAGTATAAAAGTTTGAATAGCGAGAGTCATCGTTTTAATTTTTCCATGGCGGCTTATCATATTGGCGTAGTTGCGATGTCAAACGTCGTATACTTCGCAAGACCCTTCAAAAGAGGGTGAAACTTACTACAAGGTCTCTGGAAAGAGCTTCTCAATCTTAGCATAACCCAAAGCCAACGACGTGGACGTGTTGAGAACTGGCTTCTTTTTTTTAAATTTTTTTAGTTTTATAATTTTCCAATTTTTTTTCATTTTTTTAATTTTTTTTTTTTTTTTTCATTTTTTGTTTTTTTTTAATCATCTGAAATTGAAAATAAAATAATGCAAAAGCTGCAGCTTTTTTTTTCTGCAATATGCATGGACCAGCACTTGTATCTTGTATACTTTTCCAGCTCCCATATCATCATCAACTTTAATCTTCGCATATTGTATATATGATTAAATGTGGTGTTATCGTCGTCTTTGGGTTGGTAGCGCTGCGTTTTTTGATTAAGCCGTCGTATTTTTGCCAAAACTCACCTGCTAGTCCGTACGCGACATAATGTTTTTTTTCTGTGCTGTAGTCGATTACAGCAGCACAGATGTAGGTCTTTCCACCAACCTTGATGATTTTTTCAATCGAATTTAACTTCGGTATAATTATATTTTTCCTGCTGAGGTAGCCAGGATCGCTACAGACCGTGGTATCGATCACCAAATGCGATCCATATTCGTTTGAGCATAATATTTTTTTTTCAATCGAAGCAGGATCTTTTGAGCGCTATGCAATCATCGATCGCATCCTGGATCGTGTGGAAACCTTCGCAAAGAATCATATCAATATTCACACTCAAAAAGCCGTATTTTTTTTCGTTCCTATAGCCAAAGGAACATTCCATGCGGCATATGTAGCTCGGCTCTTTTTCCAACAGATACTGCGCCAAGTGGGCAGCATTGCACTCAACATCCAAGCGTCTAATATTTCGCGTGTATGCTACTACAGATCCTTCAAAAATTTGAATCGCAGTCAATATTTTTGCTCGTTGGACGTAGTGTTATTTCGAAATCTTTTTCTTATCAATCACGCTTTGTGCCAGATTAACGACTGGGCAATCAGATGATTCCAACTTATCGCAATACATTTTGTTTGCCGATAGACCGCCAAGAATTGCTTGGAAAATGGAATCAAACGCACACGTTGACGTCACATTAACATAAGC
The DNA here is from genome assembly GCA_910592155.1 of Ypsolopha scabrella. Taxonomy (NCBI): domain Eukaryota; kingdom Metazoa; phylum Arthropoda; class Insecta; order Lepidoptera; family Ypsolophidae; genus Ypsolopha; species Ypsolopha scabrella. The sequence continues at coordinate 10,098,708 of OU342981.1, read as the reverse complement.
ACCCTCTAAACGAACTGATCCAGCTAAACCCTGAAGTCACGGTTTTTGATATCTGCGAATTCGGCTTCAACAGCAGCGGAGGTGGCGGTCAGTGAGCCCCTTCCAAAAACTGGCACCATTATTGCCGTCCACAAAGGTGCGTATGGGAGAAGGTACCTTTTCCACCTTTTTGCAAAATCAGGGTTATAACACGCGTTAATAGTGTCACCATCAGATGACTGATCAGCGATTATCACGGCTGTATCGTACAAGTTATCACGCCAAGATTTCCATCCTGTTATTTCGGATTCACATTCCGCGGCGTTCTCCTCTGCGTCAATATCAGATACTCAGATGTTCATGTCAAGAGTTTCTTCGTCGCTTTGATCGTCAGCTCCAGTGTCATCATCTTGACTGAGTTCAATTCCCTTGATCTTGTTGTTCAGAAACTGCAGGCGATTCACTGATGGTAAAACTTTGCCACTTGATTCGGAACCGATACATTTGTTGAGAGCAACAACAAGGACCGATTCAACGAAATAGGCTAGATCTCCCAGATTAGAAATTTGGAAAGCTTTTCCGATGCACCTCTTATAAAATCGTCGTACCAAATTCTTGTCCTTGCCTTTCAAGCTGGGCCATCGCGTAACCATGGCCATGAGGTGACAAACGTCTAAACGTATAAACGTTGATGGCAATGACGTTTTTTCACCTGTAATAGCGTTGTAACACCTCTGTAAGTAGTCGTTCAAATTTTTACAGCCGGCAAATACCTGTGCAACTGCAATTAGCAGGGACCACCCGAAATCTGTAACGACAATCGGCGGAATCGGTGCGTTCGCAGCGAGGATATGGCTGAAAAACGAATTGACTATGATCGATCGTTGATCTGCTGAAATCATTTGGAACGTTGGTACGCTGCCTTCACGCGTTACGGGTACGCCCTGGTACAATAAAACGTGCGGCTGTTGTGGTTCGTTGCGTTTTCGAAGCCACCAGTAGCGTCGATTGCTAATGTGACATTAGGATCATTGCGAACACGGGTAACATAGATTTGAAGTTGTTCGGGAAGCCAATACATGCAATTGAATTTGTGCAACCCGATGGACTGTATGCAACCGACTAGCTTGCCATGTTCGGCGCTTTTGAGCAAATTCAATGCAGGGTTTCCAAACTGCAATCCGTATTTCTTCAAAAGCCTCTGTTCTTTGGCTTTCCGAATAACTTCATTGGTTGGCAAAATTGGTGGATTTTTATCGCCGAATTTTTTTATGCGGGCAGCTTCTTTGCTTCGCCATGTCACCGCGTCTTTACCACCATCAATGAGGAAGTCGGCCACCTCACGACGACGAGTACCTCGTAATTGCCTTCTTTTTTCACCAGAATGGGATGCTGCTCTGATACCCTCAACCTTGCATTCGAGAATAACATCGCACCCTTTCGATGGCTCTTTCAAAAGCGCGCAATGAATCTTTGCGTCGCATTCACGGCAAAATCCTTCGATTATTAAATAGAACTTTGCAATTGCACTCAAAAAAATACTATGATTCTTGAAAACAAAAACGCAGTCAAGATGGTGTTGGATCCATATGGCTTCAGCCACCACGTCTGCCCATCCTGGCCGCAATTTCCAATATATTCTTTTGCCATATATTTTTTCTTGGGGTGCGATCGATTGCCATTTTTCTTCAGAAATTACCAATATTACTTGGATCGACGTTAAATTCGCTATAGTATCTGAACTGAAATCAGTACAATTTTTGGCACTGTAGTTGCCATCATTCTCGCAAATACTGACTACTTGCTCTTGAATATTGAAAACTTGCAAGATCAGGTCTCTGAACCCAGCACGATTATTATTAACTATCGTATGCACGTGCTTGGGCGTGATCCTTTATCCGCCATCTTTTCAGACATTGATTGGAATATTTTGTTAGCAGGGGAAGAACAGACCCTTGATCATCGATCGTACGATAAGCAGCATCCGACAAAATTTCACGTAGAGCTACTTTGTCGTACGGCATTTTATTTAATTTTGTATATTTGCTTATTTGAAAAAATGATGAATTTAATCGCATGAGTTGTTCGATTATCGCTTCGCCTCTTAAATAAAAATTTTGCCTGCACTTGACTCAAAAAAGGAACCATTCCGGGAAGTTGAGGGAAAGCGTATCATCCTACTGAGCAAAAGGTTTAAGAGATCGGAGAAAGCTTGAAAAAAAAAACTCCTATCAAGACATCGCAATTCCGGAAAATAATTTTATTTGATTTCTTTTTACAGGAAATATTTCAGCAAAATAATGATTATATAAGAATAGTTTTAAAGGATAATAATTCGGTGTAATGATAATTTCACAAAAATGATACCAGCACAATTGGTGCGAATTTTTTTTTTATTTTTTTGTTTATTTATTAATTTTTTTGTTGAATAAAACTGTTGCTCAGCTGAAAATTCTTATGCATGTACAACGATAGCTGAATGATCACTCGATGATTTGACAGCAAAAGCGGAATTTGGTAAGATCGTGGATGACTGTATTGGCAATCACGGCACTCATCCAAGTTGAACTACACCTTCACGTCACGTCTATGAGAACAGGAGCTCATGCGGGATGGCTTCGAACGTTTTGGAACTACGATAGCAGCTGGCGTTTGTCTGTCCCCCTCCAATTTGCTACTCGATATACGCATGCGCAAGCGACGAAGTAGGGAGAGTTTCGAGGTGCGTAGGGGCTGAGTCGCTGAGTGGGAGCAGAAAATAGCACGGAGGACCGCGTACCGCTTCTTTCTTTCTTGTTGGCTTCATAAAAAGCTTTGCTTGCGCCGTCTACTTTTACTTAACATACACAAATAGTAAGAGAATAAGTATATAATAGAAGCAGAGACACGACGACGTGGATAGAGCCAAAATCCTCAAAAGATGTGAAAAAATGAAATGTGTTGAGTTACCTGGAAAACGCTAATTCCCGCATAAGAATTTTGACCTGGGGTTTGACGATTTGGAAAATCGGAACTCTTCGATTTTTTGGAAACCAGCAGAGGGGTCCTATAGTTCCAATATCAAAAGAACGAAGAGAGAAGGAAGATCTTCTTAAAAGTTGAAATATCGTGGTGGAAAAAAAAACAATTGCGTTTTTTTTAATGATTTTTGACACAATTGGCAAAAATAGAATTTCCGTGTTGCAGTTTACGATATCCTTAAAAGGATTTAAATAACATCGTTTTTCGATTTTTTTTAAAGCCAAAAATCGATGTGCAATCAAACTAATCGTGAAATTCATTTATTCCGGGTCGAATAATGTCGGAATGAGCTGTAACACCAAATGAAAAGAAACAGTTGAATTTTTGAATGCTGCCGAACTTGGCAGTGTGCAAACAACGCTAAACAATTGATCCGAAACGACCAGAAGGATCGCGTTCACCAAAGCACAGCAGAGCAAGAACGTTACTCTATTGGTGGTTCCGCTCCACTTGTCTTCGCTCTGGTCAGAACACACCCTAAACTTACAAGAAAAAAATGAGAACAAAAATGAATCTTGAAAAATATAGGGCAAAATTTAAAAAAACATTCCCCAGCTATCTCCTATTGCTCCAGTCTGTTCGATAGCGTATTTAACTCGTTCCGTCATAGTTGCTCAACAGCTGATCCAACTGATCAACATGATTGTGTATAATTTGTCATGATTCGATCAATTTATAATTAGGTTCCTCATTTTTTGTAGGTAAAGATAGACTTGAACCTCGTTAAAAACGAATTTGTGACTCTTCATGTAATTTATCAGTTGAGTAAGAGCAATAGAAAATTGTAAAAAAAAGCCGTGTTTTTCGAATATGCTTGATATTTTCAGAAAAAAAATTACAATTTGTTCCGTAATGGGAAAATAGAGTGCAACCTGTTCATATTCGTCAAATATCAAACCTTTTCAAATCATTTCGTACAAACAATAGGTGATCTTCATGAATATTTAATGAGTTGTCAATCACCAGGTTGTCGATAACTTTTCGAATAAAGATCCCTTCCACCTCGGAAATAATTCTGGACAAAATATCCTATTTTCGAAGCTAGAAATGACGGCTGCAGTGTGGCCGAATATGATGGTCACTCGGTACGGATGTGATATTAAAAATTGGAAATATTACATGAAAGACCGAAAATACTAGAATTCGTTGAACTGGGGTGGTGAAAGCTGGTGGTCCAAGATTTTAGGGGACGCTGAAGACGAGTTGAATAAAAGCTTTTTATTTATGATAATAGCGTGAGCAATATCGACAACGGGAAATAAAAGACGTACATTTGTTCAAGGTGAAAGGGAGTCGTCTTTGCTCACGATCATTAAAATTTTTAGCCTCCAAGACACAACTTCAACAATAAACTTCAATATTCCAATTTTTTACAATGATCTGCTGGCACTCCGGTGTATTCTGCAAACACGGCCCGAAGTGAGTTCTGTTTCAAATCGAGAAAAATAAAGAGTTCTAGCCTCTGACAATTATTCAAAAATAGTATTATTCGTCTGAAAAACTGTTCTATGTTCGAAATAAAATAAAGATTCTTAATTTAAAAATACCGGTCAAGTGCGAGTCAGACTCGCATATGTAGGGTTCCGTAATTCGACAGTTTTGGGAATATTCAGGAAGAAGGTACTTAAAATTTTGCCCATAACTGTTTATGAAAACTAAAAAAAGCATTGATTTTACCACAAAAGAGAGACTCAAATATTTTTATACCTTACTCGAAATAAAACTCGTGGATGAAAAATTTAATTTTGGAATTTTGCTATCGCGAATTTCTCACCCGCTATATATATATGTTTCCTGTAATCTTTAGGTAATCCCGAATTACCATGATTTTTTTCATATTTTTTGGTTCATTCGTTTCGGAAATAAAGGGGGGGGGGGGAAGACATGCATTTTTTTGTGGTTTTTCAATGCTTTCTCGATATCGGTGCCAGTAAATATATTAAAAGTATATATTTAAATAATGAACTCCTTAATATCAACAATTTGATACGCATAATGTTACCTATTCTCGAGCACCAAAGCTTAAATTTAGAGTTGAAAAACCAAAAATAATACAAGCTCATTTAACTTTTATCCATCTGCGTTAAAGCCTATTTTGCAATGAAGAGTTTTAGGTTATGGCAGCTCTAAATCTAATATTTGCCACACGAGAATAGGTGTCATTATATTTTTATAAAATATTTATTTTACTTATTTTTTTTTATTTCTCTTTTATTATAGTTCTAGATTGCAGCTCTCATACGAATATGTAAAAAGCGAAAGAGTTCTAGCCTTCAAGAATTTTTTGAAACGATGAAAATGATATTTTTCGAGTTTTTTAACGTTCTCACATGATCTGCTGGCAATGGGACGTGAGTTCCGGACACGGATCGAATTCCATATTAAAGTTCTGCTACGAACCGGTGAAAAAGGAAAGAGTTCTAGCTTTCGAGATATGTTTGAAACGATGAAAATGATATTTTTCGAGTTTTTAAACGTTTTTACATGATCTGCTAGTACTGGGACGTGAGTTCTGGACTCGAATCTAATTCTAAATTACAGTTCCGCTACGAATCGGTGAAAAAGGAAAGAGTTCTAGTCTTCGAGATATGTTTGAAACGATGGAGATGATATTTTTCGAGTTTTCAAACGTTCTCACATGATCTGCTACTATTGGGACGTGAGTTCTGGACTCGAATCGAATTCTAATACAAATACAAATACAAAACACTTTATTCCACCAAAAACGAAAAAAAACTTTACAAAAAACTTTTCTATTATAAATACATGGCTCAGAATGCAAAACAATATTCGATGATACAAAGTTATCAAATATTTATTTTAATTTAACTTATTTTAATTTAACACTTAACAATGAACATTTTAGAAAAGAAAACAACTACAACCATTGTTTCCAGCAGAAAAGGAATCCGGCACAGCATGTGACTTCAAGAAGTCGCTGAATTTAAGCCGATCCCTTGTTAAAAAATTAAGAATAAACAAAGACAAATTATTAATACCGTCATGTGTCAAAAAGAAGAAACTTAAACGGAAAACCTATACTTTAACCCCCCCAATTTTAAATAACAATCTGGTTTTAATGCGTTGATATACTTTACGTCAATGTTTTAATGTTTACATTTTTAAATAACAAATATTAAGTACTTAATTTATACAATAAAAAGAACCAATACTTAGATGTGAATACAACTGCAGTTTTATTTTTCTCTTACATATTATTTTGCTTGTCACGAAGGTGCTGTTTGTATTTAAGTTTGAAAGCCTTTACTGTAGCTGCTGACTGAATGGGCGGAGGAATGTTGTTCCAGCATCGCGTCGCGGCGCCCCGGAACGAGCCACTGAACGCCGCGCCACGATGCGGTGTGCCCATCAACAAGCGCCCACGCGACCGCGTATGGAAATTGTGACTGTGCCCTGCCCAGAACAGCCTTTCCCATAGATATACTGGTTTATGAGTGTTAATTACTTTATAAATTTGACATGCAAGCGCCAACTCTCTTTTGTGTTTCATGTTGAGTATCCTGTTTTCGTTAAGACATGGAGTTATTCTAGCTCTTTTGGGTAAATGATAGCAAAAACGAGTGCACGCATTCTGAACTTTCTGAATTTTTTGAATTTTTTGAATTCTAAATCACAGTTCTGCTACGAATCGGTGGGAATCGAAAGAGTTCTAGCCTTTAGCAATTGTTTAAAACGATAGAAATAGTTCTTTCTACTTTTAAAATGTTCGGACATGATCTGCTGGTACTGGGACGTGAGTTCTAGACTCGAATCAAGTTGTAGATAACAGTTATGCTACGGATCGTTGAAAAACGGAAGAGTTCTAGCCTTCGAGAAACGTTTGAAACGGTGAAAATGGTTTTTTTCCACTTTTTAAATGTTTGAACATGATCTGCTGGCACTCGAACGTGAGTTCTGGACTCGAATCGGATTTCAGATTACAGTCCTGCTACGAATCGGTGAGGAACAAACGAGTTCTAGCCTTTGGCAATTCTTGAAAACGATAAAAATAGTTCTTTTCACTTTCGAAACGTTCGAACGTGATCTGCTGACATTGCGACGTGAGTTCTAGACTCGAATCGAATTCTAGATTGCAGTTTCCATACGAATTTTCAGCCTTCCGCGATAACTTGAATTATTCATTTCATTTTCATGATTAAAATTGTCATTATTATCTTTTTCAACGTTCTGGCTCGATCTGCTGGCACTTGAACGCCGGTTTAGAACTATCTTTGAAAAGTATCGAGAACTACAGAACTCGACTGCATGCGAAAAGAACTCACATTTGTTTCCGATCTGCTGCAAAGTGATTTGCTGCGGGAAGTTAGCAGATCATTTCGTTAATTGACATTTTTCGAGATAAAAACACCAGAACTATTTCTAAAAGTAATCAGGAATTATAGAACTTAGCTGCATGCGAAAAGAACTCACATTTTATTTTGATCTGCTGGACAATGATCTGCTAAGTTCACACACATATCTGGCTGTAACGCGAGCGCTAATCAGTCAGATTTCGAGAGCGCTGCAGGTGTGGTCCAAATCTAAATTGATGATTTCCATAAATTGTTTCAAAGAAAAACAATGGAACTCGATTAATCACCAATTCCATAGCAAAAGCTTTCCACACTGGTTCTGTCCTCGAGTCGACCAGATGGGAAACTGATAGTATCGACAGGCTGTATGGAAATATTTATACATTTTCTAAACTGCACGTGCGAGCGGTCACGGCTAAACAAACAATGTGTTTTGGATTGTGAGTCGATCCGTGCAGTGTTGCGTTTTGAATTTTTTTTGTCGCTACATCTAGCGTGAAGTGTCACAAGATTTTTTAAAAATTTCTACGAAAAAATACTCACCAGAAATCGCTAACCTTGAAAAACATTTAATAACTTAATCCAGTGTAATATTTCACATAATTTCGAAACTCTCTGTGGAAAAAGAATAACTTAAATCTCAAAGTTTAACCGATCAAGTCAAATACAATCGGCGCTTGACAGAATAAAGCAGGAATTTTCAGCTACTACGGACTTTCTCACTGCTGAACAAAAGGATATACGCGATGATGTTGCGTCAGCTTCTGTAAAAATCTCGTGCTTGGAAAATGAGAAAGCTAAGCTGCAATCAGAAGTTTCTCATTTGGAACGTCGTATGGAAATACTGGAAAAGTCGTCGCGAAGCCACAATCTGGAAATACAAAATGTCCCTGAAAAGCGTAACGAAAATCTAGTCACAATTCTAAAAAACTTATGCGAACTGATTAAATTGCCTATCTCCGATCCTGAAATTTGTTCTGTACGCAGAGTTGCTAAATTAAATACTCAATCTACTCGACCTCGCAACATCTTGGTTACTCTGCCTTCCGAGCGTCATCGCGACAATATCATCTCAGCTGTCAAAAGTTTCAACAAGGATAATAAATCTTCTCCACTGAATTCATCTCACCTGGGTGTCCTCGGAGATAAACAAGATTCGCTGAACATGTATCTCCTGAATGCAAGGAACTTCACGCTGCTGCACGCAAATTAAAGCACGAAAAAGGATACAAATTCATCTGGCTGAAGTATGGCAGAGTCTATGTTAGAAAGGATGAAAATTCACCGGCTATACTAATTAAGGATAGAATAACTTTAAACAAACTTTTATAAATTTTCTTAGTTTTAAGTTTTTGTTGTGTTCAAATTATATGGATCTCTTCAAATCATAATGTATAATATGTTCTATCAAAATGTAAATAAAATTCGTAGTAAAACCACAGATGTATACCTTAACGTTTTGAATACTAATTATGATATTATTTGCTTAACAGAGACAAACTTTGATCGCAGTGTCTTAGATAGAGAGGTTTTTGATGAAAGATATGCTGTTTTCCATCGTGACCGCCTTGATACTTGTATCACGTATAAGAATGGTGGAGGGGGAGTATTGATTGCTACAAGAAAACACCTCAATGTGGTAAGGCGAACGTCATGGGAAAGTGAGATAGAAGACCTTTGGTTAACAATACTACCGAACGAAGCCCATAAGCCTAAAATTCACCTTTGTATTTGCTACTTACCGTCACACTTAACCATAGATATGCCTAAAGCCTTTTACAGGAACTTCCAAAATGTCTCTTCAAAATTAGATGATACTGATACACTACTCGTTATCGGAGATTTTAATGCCTCTGATCTCTCTTGGGTCAAAACTGGTAATAATACAAAGGTAAAATGGTTTGGAAATCCCAACAACAAATCAACTTACCTGATAGAGACTCTCTCTATATGTCACTTATCTCAATTTAATAGTATTCAAAACTATCTTGTTCATACCTTGGACTTGGTTTTATCAAATCAAGATAATATAAAAGTTTCTGAGGCTCAGCCACTGTCTACAGTTGATCGTCACCATCCCCCGTTATCTATCAGTTTTGAATTTTCAAGTCCTCTTAAATGCATTAATAGTAACAAAGGTCAGCGTTTCAATTTTGAAAAATGTGATTATACTAAACTGAAAACAGAACTAAATAAAATTAACTGGTCCGAGTTACTATCTTCAAATAATGTCGATGAATCAGTTGCGACCTTCTACAAGGTCATAAATGAAATTATATCTGCTCACACTCCTCTCAAAAAAGATGACTCTAACAAATATCCCATCTGGTTCACACCAGCTTTAAAGAAATGCTTGTCTGAAAAAACTAAATATCATAATCGTTTTATGAAGTATCGTAACCCAAGAGATTACGATGCTTTTGCAATGTTAAGAAGTCGATGTAAAAAATTGATTGACGCCTGTTATAATGATTTTATAAAGTCAACAGAGGACTCCCTGGAGTCAAATAGCAAAGCTTTTTGGTCGTATGTAAAAAACAGAAAGACTTCAAACGGAATACCCCAGTCCATGACGCTTGGCGATCGGTCTGTATCTGACCCCGAGGGCATCTGCGAATTAATGTCCGAATATTTTGCATCTGTCTTTGACCGTCCTCGCAGGAATTTTTCTCATAGTAATGATCTCGCATCTAGATCAGTTACTACTCTGGCCAATGTTATAATAGATGAGGATGAAATATTAAAAAAGATAAATAGTCTTGACCCTAACAAGGCCGTTGGACCTGATGGGATACCACCAAAGTTCCTCAAAATATGCGCTAAGGAGCTATCTGTCCCTCTGTTTATTATTTTTAACAATTCGTTGGCAATGGGACATTTTCCATCAATCTGGAAGACTGCTCATATTATTCCCATTCACAAATCCGGAAACAAATCTAGTTGTGAACACTATAGACCTATCAGCATCTTATCAACCATAGCAAAGCTCTTTGAATCGTTGGTGTATGATCGTATTTATCATCAAGTTAAACCTCTACTCTCTGAAAGTCAACATGGATTCCTGAGAAATAAATCGACCACAACAAACCTGTTAGAATATAAAAACTTCTTGTGTGGCGTTTTTGCAGAGTGTGGACAAGTTGACTCTATATATACTGACTTTAGTAAAGCCTTCGACAAAGTTGATCATCTCTTACTGAGCAAGAAGATTAGCAGCTACGGAATACATGGTAATTTGCTAAGATGGGTTAATTCGTATCTAAGCTTAAGAAGCCAGCTGGTCACAATCAAAGGGCACAAGTCATCTCCAGTAACTGTCTCCTCTGGCGTTCCCCAGGGATCTCATTTAGGTCCCCTGTTCTTCTTGATCTTTATAAATGATCTCGTTGAAGAGCTCTCTTGTCAATGTCTCCTATATGCTGACGACCTTAAGGTCTTCAATGAGATCAAGAATCAGGAAGACTGTGTTCGCCTCCAAAATGATGTGCTTACAATTGCTGACTGGTGCCGAAGAAATAGGATGTTTCTTAATATTGACAAGTGTTTCGTTATCTCTTTTACAAACAAAATAAATAAACTTATATACACCTACCAAGTTGAGGGACATAACCTTGAACGTAAGACCGTTGCTAAAGACCTAGGGATCTTGTTTGATGACAAACTCACTTTCAGAACACTTCGACTATATAACGAGCAAAGGGTATCAGTTGCTCGGTTTCATATATAGGTCCACGCGCAACTTTAAAAAACCTCAAAGCTTTATCTATCTATATAATAGCCTTATTAGATCTTTATTGGAATATGGCTCAGTCATCTGGTCTCCATATTATGCCGTCCACTCTGATACAATAGAACGCATCCAAAGAAAATGCCTAAGAATGGTTGCGTTTAGGTTTGGTTTTGGGAGAAGTCTGGCGTCATATGAGGACAGGTTGCGACGATTTAATGTAACTTCTCTGCAGAACCGACGCAAGCAACAAGATTTTATCACACTACACAAAATGGTTCACTTCGTTCTTCATTCTCCTAATTTAGTAGCATCACTAAACCTTAATACCAGGCATATAACTCGCTTACCCAGGACTTTCGTTCTACATACCTATAGAAACAATACTTCGTATTATAACCCAATCATAAGAATGTGTCGACAGTACAATGAGCTGTCGGCTAGTCACGATGAGCTAGACATATTTAATGCGAATGCAGCTGCCTATAAAAGGCAAATCAAGCTGCTTATTTCATAAATGGTTTTTCAGTATATTACCGTTTTAATCTTATTGTATGTATTTATCTTGTCTTACTGTATTGTTGTAATTAATTGTAGTATTTCGCCTTTAATTTTTGTTTTTATGTACCTAATAGTTAGCATGCTGTGCGTGCGCGTTTTTGGGTTGCAGTCTAGTTTATAACCTTTGTTTATTTATATTGTCTTAATTCTGATTGTAACCTGTTGTGTACGCCAATTTAAATAAATAAATACAATTTGTAATATTTAAAATTAGTAAAACAATAATTTTTTTGCTAATGTACACATTTTTTTGGAAAATTAAAAAATATTTAGCCTAAGAAGCGCCACGTGCGAGTTATTAACGAGTGGGGTTTATAAATAAATAACTGATAATTATCTTCAGTTTTCGTTTTAGCGATTATTTTATGAACACCCCATCAGTTTGTAAAGAACTTCCCACGAGAGGACTTTTCACGCACAGAGAACACATTTACCACAAAAAATTGTTACTAGATTCCACATTGAAAAATCGCTACGAATCACAAAAAAAAATATTATCGCTAAAAGATGAAAAAATATCGCCAAAAGCCTTGAAAAATCACCAGATCTAATGACAAAATCGCTAACGTGGCAATACTGGCCTCGTGTGACATCCGATATGCTGTCGCGAAGAACGCGAACCTTAAGAAACATTGGTATGTTTCGAAATAAACATTTTTTATTTGTTGATGGCAACATTTTCATGGAAGGTAGGTGATAGGAAAAAGAAAAAATATGTTTGACAGAAGACAAAAGGCGCGAACCTGGACGGGCAGGAAATATCGGAGAATATGGAGAGAGATACGGGACGAGAAAATCTGGTGAGTCGCTTTGTAATGTCTAAATTGTTCATAGTGGTAACAAGAAGCGAAGATGATAGAATTTAGAATGTTTGAAATAGAATAAAAGAATGCGAGGCATGGGCTAGCCCCATTTTGTATTGTCGTACCTACGAGTACATTGAGAATTTAGAAAGAATAGAAGTTTGACACATTTGAATCAAATCCAAGTAATGTATATATATTTAGACAGTTTATTTCATGTTTAAAAGAGTACATAAACATTTAGGGCTCAACACTTCGTTTATTTCAAACAATTGGTATATCACAAAACCCTTCGATTTAGCGATTGGAAGAACGACCGTCAAATCTACGCTCTTTATCCAAAATCTAAGCATATACATGAAACAATGAACTTATATTCTAAAAGTACATGAAATACCCTTCCCATTACAAAAAAAAACATAGTACAGAAATTAATAGTTACAAGCACTTAGAAATGTCATAATTAAGGCGTCTCTCGGCCTAAGTACGGCAATATTAGTATGGATACGCCTGTGGTGTCAACCTTTTTAAATGTTTTGATATTAAACTGGCGTCTTTGAATGTGAATGACGTGTATCGTGCTTAGTGGCACAAATTCGATTCCCATATGAATAAAAAAAATTAAACAATTTTTTAAAATAAAAAAATTAGTTTTTTATATGTTGACATGGGGACCTGTAGGGAAAGTTGTTGGTTATTACCTATTGGTTAAATGTTCATGATTCTCACATCAATAAAAAAAAAATTATAGACATATATTATATATTTTTTTACACATTTTTTTTTAAATATTGACATGGGGACCTTTAGAGATGTTACAAAACATGCAAGAAAATAGTTATTTGTGTTACAAGGGGCACAAGTACTATTTCTAATTCATTTATTTATTTATTTATCAAAAATTTGCACAGCATTACAGAATAATCCAATTCGCTGTACAATTAAAAAGTTAAAAGAAAGTTAACTAATCTACATAAATTATTGACATCCACATAAAATAGTTGAGAAAAATAATAACAAAAATTAACCAAAGTAAAATTATGGTCTAAGGCTTAGAATCTAAGGACATCGTCATTGAGGCTTCACTCTCGCAAAACTTCAAACATTCCCTCACAACATCCGTCATTCTGTCAGAGAAAAGATCACACAGTGGTTCTGATACCAAGAGCGCGTTGAGTTTCAGGGGTGCACGCATCAGTGGGGACTCCCTCCGCGCCACGGAGCATGAGGAGGACGTTGCCAAGAGTTTGTGTGAGCGGGCACGAAGATAATTATTTGGCACAAAAAATTGACAGACCTGAGCTACCAGCTCAGGGCAGTCAGAATTTCCGCGAAGTAGGCAGCATGCAGTCACCATCAACTCACATGCTCGTCGGACCTCAAGAGAGTTGAATCCTAGCACGCCCAGGAGAAACTTGGTGGGATACATAAATGGATAAAAACCATACTTTTTCTTGTTTCATTTTATACAAACAGTTGATTGGGATGACCCACAAGTCAAATCAAATCAAAGTCAAATAGTTGATTTTGTAAATTAGACAATCCCCTCACCTGATGGCCCGCCAATGGCTGCCGGCCGTAATTTGACGGGCCGGGTGGGGCGCCGCGGGCCGCGCGTCATGTGGTTTAGTATAATGGTTTTTATGGCTTTCCTGGATGGAAATACCACACATATGGCATACCGTTGTATTCCTAGATAAATTATCTACAATCTAATAGTACTTTCATTAAAATATATTGTAGTAAGATTGAACTGAATGCGAGTAAATAAACAACAAGGGTGACATCTGACTTTCCTACGGGATATAAAAAATATTAAACAACATATAGTTTTATTTCTGTACTTTATTTATCCTCTTACTATACAGTACTAGAAATATATAAAAATATTTACATCATTTCATAGTAAAATGTCAAGAAAAACAACAATTTCTGCATAGAGTTTTTGTCGTACACGTAAAAACGTTTCGAAAATAGTGGTACTTTGCACCTTAGTTTTGTTCAACACATATTGAACCAAATCCAAGTAAAATATGTATTTTTAGAAAGTTTAGTTCATGTTTAAAATGGTACAATAACATTTAGGGCTCAACAGTGCGTTTATTTCAAACAATTGATACATCACAAAACCCTTCGTTTTAGCGGTGGGAACAACGACCTTCAAATCTACGCCCTTTAACCAAAATCTAAGCATTTAAATGAAGGAATGAACGTATATTCTAAAAGTACATGAAATATCCTTCCCATTACAAAAAAAAACAGCACTAATTAGTACAGAAATTAATAATTACAAGCCCTTAGAAACATGACAATTTGGGCCTCTCTCGGCCTAACTCCGGCGATATTAGTATGGATACGCCTGTGGTGTCAACTTTCTAATGACCTTTTTGGTTACCTATTGGTTTCATGGGTTCAGGTATTGAACTTACATATTACAGTTTACAAATTATTATCAAATTGGTACAAATAATAATTATTACATTTAGTTTGTTTAGTGCTATCAAAACTAAATTTTCTTCATAAATATGACTTATTGAAATTAGGAATAAATATTAGTCTTGAAGTAGAGCATAGGTATACATATTTTTAACGTTCTAAAAGAAATATATTTGGGCCGACTTTGGGGCCGGCCAAAATATATTTTATTTAAAACGTTAAAAATGTGTATATACTCTACTTCAAGACTATTCATTCTATCCATCCATCCATCAGCCTGTGTTCGTTCACTGCTGGACATAGGCCTCTAGACACATACGACTTACGATTTATGAATGAATGTTTCCATAAACATCATTCCTGATTTCAATAAAAATTAGGAATGATATATGACGAAACATTCATTCCTACAGAGCGCTATGTTGCAGCCAACACAGTGCACCTGCGTGCGCTTACGGCAGACCCCACAGTGTCCACGTTTGCGATGCTTCTTGTTCGGAAGTTGAGGATAATCAGCCGGCAAGTGACGAATCACTTCCGCCGAGAATCTCACATTGGAACCTGGCGTCAGCATCGTGATCACCGGACGCACTTCGCAAGAATTTGTTTCACCAAAGTTTTGCGAAACATCCGGTGCTTGGTGATGAGTGGATGGTCTGGCAGTGAAGGACTCTCCTTGTGCAAAATGTAAACGTTGAGCATTTAGAAGGCGGCGGAACAACTTCTTGTACCAAACCCCGGTGCGCTTCCTCTCAATGGGATAGGAAGACAACATTTGATCCTTTTTGTCTACACCGCCCATACGGACGTTGTAGTCTTGGACCAATGTAGGTTTAATCTTTCCATCTCTTTCAGCTGAAGCTGCACCGTGGTAGGTAGAAAGAAGAGAAACTACGTTCTTATCTTTCCATACTAGGACATCCACGTCTCCACTCGTGGCACCATGCACGCTGCCAGCAGGAAGTTTCTGTTTTACCAGATCCTTCAAATTGGCAGGCACATGTCGCCATTAGGTGGTAGAGCTAATGCCGGGCTCGACTGTGGGGGTACCACCATCTTACTCGGAAATCCTCCCGAAGTTATTCGGGGGAGAGTAAGAGGACAGCTCTCAGGCAAAAATACCAGGCGGCTTACCACTGCCTGGGACCGATGGATGGCGGTATATCCATCCCCAATTGCCGGGCCTTATATAAATTAGACTGGTGACGGGCAGCGGCGTCACTGGTGCAAGGGTTTCGGCACCGCGCTCACCAACCCGCCTGCCCAGCGTGTGTGAGTATGGGCATTTCTTCCAGGAGGACCGCCAAGAGTGGCGAAATCCTGGAAAGGCCTATGTCCAGCAGTGGACGAAACAGGCTGACGGATGGATGGATGGATGTCGCCTATTAAGCCGAAGTGTGCCCACGCAATCAAAACCAAGGCTTTTTAAAAGCCTTGCCAACAGTGGACTATTATAATAATTGTCCATGTATACCGAGTGTCCTTCAGGGGCTCGAGAACAAGGGACGTGGTATACCCCCATGTGGTCTCCTGCTCGTTGGGACCGGCATGCACCTTGAAGCAGTCTTATTCAGCTCGCCCATCTCAATTAATCTTAAACAAAATTGGCACAATTATTACTGAACTACTTCGGTAACAAAAAAAAATCAAAAATAAAATTTCGTTTATAGCTATTTCACTTACTGAGACAGCTAGGGCACACTTCTTGAAGGAACCTGCGGGGAACTCGTGCTGGGCTCGCCCATCTCAATGAATCTTAAAACAAAATTGGCAATTATTACTGAACTTCTTCGGCAACAAAAAACTTGGGCAGCGCCACTGTGCGTGTAGACCTGTCAAATATTCTTTAAGGTTAAGATTGTATTGATATCTACCAGATTTAGAGTATTTTACTTCAATAATTATTATATAATTATGACTTCTTGTTGTGTGGTACCATTGTGTTCATCTAGAACGTCTGGTCATCGGTTTCCAAAGGATACAAACCTGAAAAAGAAGTGGATCGTGGTTATTCGAAGAGAAAATTATTAGCCTACACAGTTTTCATGCATATGCAAAAAACATTTCTTGCCATCAGATTATATTAAGCTTATGGGCTCTCTGAGCGAAAAACGTAAGAAGATAATGTGATGTTGATTATTTTTTAATTTTACCTAACTATAGGTAGCTGGAATTATTTAATTTAGGTTAGTTTATTTTTTCAGCTAAGGTTATGTTTAGAAGAGATGCTGTACCTAGCCAGTTTTTATGGACGAAACCTACTCCTGAAAAGCTTACTTACTTTTGAGGAATTTTCAACTCTTTTAGCACGAATCGAGGCAGTACTCAACTCGAGACCCCTCTGCCCCATCTCTTCAGACCCAATAGACTTTGAGCCATTCACAGCTGGACAATTTTCTTATTGGACGTCCGCTCTACCTCTACCTGAGCATTCTCTTAACGATCGGCCCATATCGTCTCTCAGACGCTTTCAGCTCATCCAAGCCCTTCCTCAGCGCTTTTGAACACTCTGGTCCAGGTCCTACCTCCATACCCTGCAAACCCGCTCCAAATGGCTCTCCCTGTCTTCCCCTCCTCAAATGGGTGAACTGGTCCAAAGAGGATGACCTGCCTCTGCTCCAATGGAAGCTGGGGAGAATTCTCCGCACACTACCGGGCAAGGATGGAGTGATCCGAGTGGTAGATCTGGACACAGCTCATGGATATCTGCGAAGGCCTGTGTTCAAGATAGCCAGGCTGCCGCTGGATTCAGCTCAAGAATATCAGCCCCCCGCCCCCAGGATGTACACGCGAGTCACGTGACGTACATAACCCCTATAGGGGATCGGGTTTAGAGCGCACGCGGCCCGTCCACGCCGCGCGTCCCATCCGCGCCGGTCGGCCCGCCAGTCGTCGAGAAACCTGAGTCGCGCGCAGGTCTATGCAAGTTTGCTCCCTCGCGCTCATTATTAGTGCCGCGCAAATAAACATTTTGTCTGCTCACCCTGAACTATCACCGTGTCCGTAGCCCAAAAAAGGTCGGCCCACTATTGGACAGCCCAGCACAGACCACAGGCACGCCGCAGTTTGGCGGCCATTTTGATTATCCACCACGGAGAAGCAAGGTCAGTACACCACATTCCTCATTGTTGTTTCTCCTACCTTCCGCTCATCCCCATATTCCACATTTCAGCCCTACACTGAAGCCTAGTGGTTTCAGGCATTATTCATTATGAGCTGTTACCGCCAGGCAGGACCATCGATTCTGAACTCTACTGCGAACAACTGATGTGATTAAAGCAAGAAGTTGAGAGAAAGCGGCCGGAATTAGTCAACAGAAGGGGTGTGGTTTTTCATCATGATAACGCTAGACCTCACACATCTTTAGCCACTCAACAAAAATTAAGAGAGTTTGGCTGGGACGTATTAATGCATCCGCCGTATAGTCCTGACCTTGCACCTTCAGTTTTCCACTTGTTTCGGTCTGTTCAGAATTCTTTAAGCAGTGTCAGGTTAACATCACGAGAGGACTGCCAAAACCACTTGTCGCGGTTTTTTGATCAGAAGCCCCAGAATTTCTATAGCAATGGGATCATGTTCCTACCTACAAGATGGCAGAAAGTTATCGAACAAAATGGCACCTACATACTTTAGTTAAATGTTAATAAACTTTATTAAAAAATGTTTTGAATTTTCATATAAAATGCGAAGAAACTTTTTCCCCAACCTAATATTTGCGAAGATTCTTCAATCTCACATGTCTCCAAATAATTGGTACTTAAAATATAAATAAATTCGTCCACTGCTACATTTTCATTTCCCCCTTGTCGTCCTGTACTTTTAAAAGTTTTCATGGCATCGTCTATCTTCATCAAATGATCTGGGTGCATGATATATTGTAATTGCATCCTGATAGGAAACGATATTGCCCAAACCTTTTTTCGATACAATCAGATTGAAATTTTCCTAATTAAATGTATTCAATAGCTATAACTTGGTCATTAAAACTTATGTATGTCTACCTATTTACTATCTTTTCTCTAATCCCCAGAGGTAAACTGGAAGAAATCTCTTCTTAGAGATATGTTTGCTTTTGTACATGTTTATTTGTTTAGTTTTATTTAAAAATAAGTTTTTAGTGTACAATAAAGAATAAAGGAATAAAAACAGTATTAACAATTTCTATAAGGTCTGAAGTAATTGGCTGGATAACATTAAATGTATCACAGATAGGAACGAACCACCAGGTAAATGCTTCCACTTATCCAACCATTGTTTAATCATTACCGGCATGTCGCGTTCCCGTTACGTCGCGTTTCTCTATCGCGCGTCTCCTTTCGTAGATTTCTCTTCAAGTCGCGTCAATATCAAGTACAAGTTATCAAGTACAGTCTGAGAAAAGTTCAAAGTACTATTCTACGGTAATTCTATTG
This sequence comes from Ypsolopha scabrella, assembly GCA_910592155.1. Lineage (NCBI taxonomy): Eukaryota > Metazoa > Arthropoda > Insecta > Lepidoptera > Ypsolophidae > Ypsolopha > Ypsolopha scabrella. The sequence continues at coordinate 10,079,456 of OU342981.1, read as the reverse complement.
GAGTTTCTGTTGTAACTAGTGCTACGGTTTCCTGTTAACATTTTTTTTGGCTCTTGCAAAATTTTCGAGCATGCAAAAATCCCTAGAAATAAAAAACTAAAAATATTTTATTGAAATAATCCCAAAAAGAGGTCTTATTAAAAATAACATCAAGGACCAATATTTTCACTTAAAAATACTCAAATGCACGCCGCGTTCTCCTTAGGTACAGTCAATTACACAAGATCGAACGACCTATAACTCCAAAGTTAGGGAGCGGGGGGTGGTATTTTTGAACTCAGGAGACACAGTTCTATCATGCAACGATGTTAACTCCCAAGCAGTGGCGGCTGGTGCCTCAGAGAACCGGTGGTGCACTGCATGGTTTTATTAAAAAGATCAAATAAAATGCCGCAATTTAAGGAAACAAATTTTATTTATATTCCGTCCAAATCGCTTCTCCGCCGAAAATAACACAGGGAAAGCAAAAAAAAGCATTTAGTCTCTCACATCCACATATAACCATTTCTTTTTAACATACATTTCACTTTTGAACGTTCTCGTGAACGATTTATTTTTTGTTTTGCATTCCTGTTTTATATTATGATGGTTTTCATGAGTCCTGTTGGTTTTAATAAAGTCAATATTGTAATTTACACTCATTATTATCACTATTTCCAATCTTTAGTTTACTTTTTTAGATAATTATAGTAATTAAATAAACAATTACTCCTCCGCAAGCGCGCGCAAAAAGTGACAAACTGACGACAAGTGCATCGTGCGTAGGTCAAGGCCTCGGGGTAACGCGAGTGAACTACTCGTTTCGTTTCGTATTCTTTCGGCAATTTGCGGTCGCGTGCGGCGCACGAATCTGTCCTAAAACTGCCATACATTTTGTACTACGCATCTTCTGTCTCACGCGCCGGGCTGTTTACTCCGTGTTTCATAGAAGTTGTATGAGCTCGCTGCGTGCGCTTTCCCGAGCGCACGGGGCCGATTTTGTTCAAGCCAAAATAAGATTTAATTCCTTTGCAGTAGAAATCTATACATTTTTATTCACCTCGTAATAACAAAACACGTATAATATATGTACTATAATCAGATATTTAATTTCCGCATAGAGCAGTATGGATAGATGGGTAATGATAGGTATAGGACATTATTGTGTAAGTTTAATTTAAATGGTAGTGCGGCGCACGGGCGCACTTAAGGTGCAGCCGCCACTGCTCCCAAGCCGTAACGCTCAACCCATTAGAGTGCAGTACCTGTTGCACAAGTTGCAGTGTGACGCCTATATCTGCACATCAATCCGATGCACATTACATGTGCATGTAGCCTAGCAGACCGATGGTGACCTAAGCTCGCAGCCAGGTATATACGACAGTTGGGATACCTACTAGACGCGGTGTCGCGTCAGCTTATCTACGTCAATGATACCAGGAAATATTACATAAAACCTTTTATTTATAAAAGTATAAAAAACAATGAAGCGTCATATGTTCCCCTAAAATTAAAAGGCCCAGTATGTGTTGGGGTCTGGGCCCTCACGCCATCCGATGCGGGTCCCCAACACCCCGGACTTCTTGACGACGTGCGACAGTTCTGCTGGTCCTTCAGCACTCCGGCGGGACCTGGTGGGATCGGTCATCTGTAAATAGAAAAATTAACATTAATTTCATTAAAGCTTACAAGACGTTCTGAGGGTCGGGGCATACGACAAACTCTTTGTTTAGAAATTGCAACGGTAACTTGGATGGGTGGTTGATAGAAGTTTGTAGAAATGATATACTCACAGCTCTTGGGTGGTGCGGCAGCTCCGGCCTGGACTCACTTTGGTATCTGTAGAAGCACTTTAAGTTTATTTTATTAGATTAGAAGTCGGTATAACACGTAAACCTTACCTGCAACAAGAAGGAGCACAGGAGGCCAAATTATAAAAAAAAATTGTCACTCCGTGAGCACCCTCTTTTACTTGACCTAGGAAGTTTAAATTTTACGTCAGTAATACTATAGGCATAGGTAACAAAATAGGGGGGTGACCCATACAAAAATCGAAAGATGAATTTTTTAGACCACCCTGCTGGTAGGGAGGGAGGTGCAGGAGGAGGTTAGTGAGGAGGAGGTGGGAAGGGAGGGCTCCCCTGTCTCCCTTCTATAGTTTTTGTACGGAAATGTATAACTTTTGAGTAAAAAAATATTAAAATTTGAGGTTTTATTTACATTATTTCCTAAAAGCAACGGCTGCGGCTTTAGGAGCGCGGCTCCTGGCACCGTGAAATTCATCGCAAATGGCCTTACTCGCCGTCTGCTCCTCACCGCACGCTGGCGGCGCGCTCTTTCGACGCCTCCGATTTTTTATATACACTATGGACAAACTACAAGGCTGGCTTCGCTAGCCTAATCACCTCTCTCGATAAACGTTGCGTTGAACTATTTGGCTGAGCAACCTCTAGCAATTTTAGATGACACCATTTAGTTAGTATCCTAGGCATCTAATCAGAAAGCTGATTTAACCAGATAGCGCCCACATATATATTATTCAAGCCGGTACTGACGAGAAGACGAGAAATTAACATGTTTTGTCTTTAGATCCATCGTCACAGATTAAAAAATCTTTTCTTAAAACTCACGTGAGCTGAAGCGGCTGCCAGTGGCCGTGTGACAACGTCGGTGAACTTCACGTTGTCGTCCTAAGAATGACACTCGCCTTGAGAATGCCGAAATTGTCTCGGTGAAACAGTTGGCATATAGTTAACAATAATAATACGTGAGTGTTAAAACCGGTATTTAATAATAATTTAAAAATCTTTTGCCAGCACGCAAGCACCTGGACTTTTTCGAGATCAGTATTTCGTGAATGCTCCGTAATCAAATTCAACTTTTTCTAGCTCTATATTTTGAACTTCTCTTGTCGTCTTGACCCGAAATATTTTGATGACTCCCTCTAGTGCTTTCAAATATTTGTTCATTATTATGTTATTTTATACTTGGCCCGTGTTAAACACAACATATTCTTCTTAGCATCAGCTTCACGGTAATGATCACTTGAATGGATGAATCATTTAATGTAAACTCGGCCACTCTTGGCCTTCGAAGACGGTCTTTGTAAATAAAACCACAAAAGATTATCCACAGTGTGTAATCCTCTTATTTATAAACATAACCGATTACACCATACAAATTTCCAGGAAACTTGAATATCGTGATGCAGACTGCCAGTTACGCCATCTTCCTTAAAACCGACAAAGCTAACTCATGTGAGATTACTAATACCCACTCGCATACGAACCCCATATAAGCACGTAGTAAAGCGTTGCAAGCATAGATGGAGCCACAGTCATATGACATTTTACAAATGTGATAGGACGATTGCAATCCTTGCGATGCACCCACCTCCACATAGTTGTACCATTGTTATTTGCCCTAGTATTTTATTATATCAGTATCCTCCGTACTAAAGAGTTGGAAACCATTTTTGATGACGATGATGATTTTTGATACGATAAAAGAAACCGGCCAAGTGCGTGTCGTGCCACGCGCAGTGTAGGGTTCCGTAGTTGCTCAGTACATTTTATAAGTTGGTCTACTAATACAGATCGCGCCAAACTTCTTGTCCGCTTGGAAGTTGCTCTCCCGAAGAACGGCCCATACATTGTCGTTTTTAGAGGGGACTTAACGTTAGGCGCGACCTGTACTCGTAAACCTGTAAAGCCTACTTAGCTGTGATAGTTTTCCTTTTAACTTCATTATACAGGCTGATTAGAAATTCGATCAATTCTTGGAAAGGGGTTATACGAGTACTACAGCTAATTTATAACGATTTTGAACAGGTGGTCTAAAATCAATGGTTGTCAAATTAGGTTTTTTTTTTAAATTTCGGAGTTTCGACTATAAACTGCTAATTGTAAGAAAACTTCTTAACTCAGGGAACTTAACTGATATTTTTCTAATGACTGTTAAGTAAGTGACTACTGTAAAAATAAATGCATGCCCAAGTTCCCATAACCCCAGAAATAGAAGGAACTACATTATAAGCCAGGGATCGGATTTTCCTGCTGCTAATTGATACATTAGTATGGATAAGACTTTTTTTACCGGAAACGAATCTTTGGTAATTACAATGTAAAAAAATCATGCAATACACATCCAAACTCAGTTACGATTTACCCAAATGCAGTTTCAGTGTTGCCAGCAATGTATTTTTTTATATTGTCAACTGAACAACCATTTATTGATCGTATTACATAGTATGATCGTAACCGAGTTTGTACGCAAAAACAAACCAAACGAAGTTTTAAGAACAGAAAACATGTTTTATTAACCAAAAGATACAATATATTTATACACTTAAATAATTATACATATAGAGGTTTAAATATCATATCTGTAAATCATCTTTGAAGGTATTGAAATAAATATTCATGAATTTTTTAATTATTTTCTTCCTTGAGTCTATTTCGTTTCTCATCCAGGACCCATTTATAACTCGAAATTGAGCGCTCTACATCCGTTCAAGTAACTAAAGCGAGTTTAAATTTAACTAAGTCAGGATCATTTACTTCAATACCTCTGTCGCTCAAAAAAATTTTTTTCCAATTTATGCTTAATTTTATGGGACGCACTTTCTAAACAATGTCTGACTTATATCACTTTTTGTACCTAGTTCTTTTAAAAGAACTAGGTACAAAAAGTGATATAATTAATTATTCAAAAATTTTCATCTATGAATTGCAATTCATCAAATTATTGCTGGCAACACTGAAACTGCTTTTGGGTAAATCGTAACTTGGTTTGTATGTGTTTTGCATGGTTTTTTAAATTTTAATTACCAAAGGTCCGTTTCCGGTAAAAAAAGTCTTATCCATACTAATGTATCAATTAGCAGCAGGAAAATCCGATCTCTGAATTTATAACTCGTGAATTTTTTTTATGAAAATATCGTTCAAGTTTTTGAGGATTACTAGAAATAAAATTTTAACATTACAAAATGTACAAACTACTAAAATTTCTTCGTTGTTTCATAAGCTTTCTAAGATCATTCAAATATTGGCATCTTTTGACACTGGTTTAGACCAAAATTATTATAAAACTTCTGAATTAAATACATTTATTCTTTTTAAAAACGCTGGTTGTTCTTGAGGAAAATAAATAAAAGAGAGATTAAATCAACTGTTTTTTAGATCTCAATAAACACTCTCAACAAAAACTGGGTTCAACGATATTATAGTCAGCAGTTTTTGATATACACATTTTCAAAAACAGCAAATACAAGGTGACTCAAAAGAAAGTTCACATTAAAAAAAACGATAAACAAAAAAGTAAGGAGTTTATTGAATTTTTTTTTATTTTATATTAAAATACACACTTTGGGAATTTATTTCTTAAAAATTACGTCGTCCAAATGTAAACCGTTGCGTTCACGGCATTCATTTAATCGAGCACTAAAATTTCCTATGACGGCTCGGCAGGTATTCTCCGTGATGGATGCCATTTCATGACGGATATTTTCTTTTAATTGTGCCAGGGAAGTCGGTTTGTTGGCGTAAACTTTAGATTTGACGTAACCCCACAGGAAAAAGTCCATAGGGGTTAAATCGGGACTTCGTGGAGGCCAATTTGCCAGGAAAAATTTCACGTACTCGTAGTAGAGACCTGTTGGAGGTGTGTGAAGTTGCTCCGTCCTGCTGGAACCATGTTCTTTGGTTATAACCAGGAAAGTTTTGCAGTTCAGGCACGAAGAAGTCGTCTAACATCTCCACATACCGCTCGGAATTCACAGTTACTGTGCGTCCCCTTTCATCTTCAAAAAAGAAAGGGCCGATAATTCCTCGCGCCGACATCGCAGCCCATACGGTCACTTTGGGCGAATGTAGGGGCTTCTGGTGTTTCTGTTTGGGATTGGTTGCACTCCAGTAGCGGCAATTTTGCTTGTTTACATGCCCATTAAGATGAAAATGAGCTTCATCCGAAAACAAGATGTTGGTAAACGTTGGAAAGCGCTCAGTCACCTGGTTTATGAAGTCAAGCCTCTGCCCAGCATCCTCAGGCTTTAATTCTTGCACCAACTGAATTTTGTAGGGGTGCAGCTTTAAATCTTTGTGTAAAATCCGGAACAATGATGATCTGTGCACGTTTACAGCAACAGAACGCTTCCGAATCGAAAGGTCCGGGTCGTCACGAACAGACTGAGTAACACTCGACATTTTCGACCGTTTTTGAAGATCTTGGACGCCCGGATTTAGATTTTTCCAGCGTTGAACCGGTCTCTTCAAACTTCTTTACCCATTTTCCAATGAGTTGAGGGCTTGGCGCATCCTTTAAATGACGAATATCACGAATATTGCGGAATTTTCTACGTGCTACAGTCGCTGAATTACCTACCGTTTTTGTAAAACTCACGTACGCACAACGCACGGTCCGCTCCCGAGAAACGCTCCATAGCGACTAAATTCCCAAAATCTAGGCTACCGAATGACATACCCCCCGCGCCCCTCGGAATAGTTGCGTTCACGCAATAAGCAAAACAAATGTAAACTTTCTTTTGAGACATCCTGTATAACTTCGTTATTTATACAAACACTATGAAAAACATAGTTAAGTGACAAGTTAACTTGGTCCCTAATAATTCTAGTGCGCGAGTACGACTCCCACTCGACCGGTTTTTACCGTTATCATTCCCCTCCCTCCTTATCCTGAAATGAAAAGTATTTTCATTCAACATAAACACAATAAATCAACGCAATCGTATAATTGGAATTGTCTGAATAAAAAGTAAGCAAAAGTTGCGTAAATTGATTACTAATAATTAGGTTCTCACATTTAAATTATTATATTTTATACCTTACATTTTGATTCCATTCGATAAATATGATTACAACGATAAAAACGCTTTTAAATTAATCGAATGCATTTAAAATGTGAGGTATAATGCATTAAAAATGTGTGGCATTACGCATTTAAAATGTAAGACACAAAATGACATAATTTGAATGTGAAAACCTTATTATAAGTAATCACTTAAGTCAAAAGGTCCAAAAAGTCATAAAGAAAATGAGTGATAAGAAATCGCCAGGGTCAGATGGTATACGTATGAGGGACCTAAGATATATAAGTGAACAAATAAGCCCAGTCATAGCTCACTTAATTAATTTATGTATAAAAAATACGAAGTTTCCTCAAAAACTAAAAGAAGCCATAGTGCGACCTATTTATAAAAAAGGTGATCATAAAAATTATGCTAACTACAGACCTATAGCTATCTTATCCAGTATAGAAAAAATCATAGAAAAATGTATAGTTAATCAACAAAATAGATTCCTTAATGAACATGCAGTTATAAACGATTGCCAGCACGGTTTTCAGAAGGATAAAAGTACATCAACATTACTTGTAAAATTTACCGACGAAGTTAATAGTTATCTCAACGATAAAAAATTTGTTGTTGTTGTATTTTTCGACTTTAAAAAGGCCTTCGATACCCTACGGCACGAGACGCTGCTTGGGGCGATGGCGGAGTGCGGGATCAGCGGACCGCTTAATAGCTGGTACCGCCAGTACTTGACGGACCGCTCGTACTGGGTGAGAGTGGGCGAGGAGCACAGCGGGCCGCAGCAGTGGGCGGCGCGGCGCGGGGTGGCGCAGGGCTCCGGCTGTGGCCCGCTGTGTTACCTGATGCACGTGAACAGCATGTGCAACGTGGTCCGCCATTGCTCAGCGTACATGTTCGCGGACGACCTGTGCACGCTGCGGGCCGGCCGCGACATGGGCGAGGTGTCGCGTCTCGTGCAGGAGGATATCGACAACGTAGTGCGATGGTCGCACGATAACGGAATCGTACTCAATGCCGAAAAAACTAACCTCCTTGTTATCCGGTCTCCGTACTCTTGTACCCCGGACTCTTCATGTCAACTGGTTGCCCACGACTTTAACTGTTTCTATAATAACTTATCTAATTGTAAATGTAAAACAATAAAGCAAGTTCCATGTGTTACATACCTAGGAATGTGCATCGATGAAAATATGGGCTGGACTAAACACATAGAAAGGATATTAAATAAGCTACGCATATTGTTATTTAAATTCAAACATCTTAGTTACAAAGTACCAATTTCTGTGCTAAAAACTATATACATGTCGTTGGTTGACTCAATTATATCTTATGGTGTGGACTGCTATGGATCTATATTTAAAACATACATGGATAAGATTGAAAATATACAAATAAAATTCTTAAAATTCCTAGTCAGTAAAAATGTTAGGAAAAAACACAAAAATAATATTAAAATATTGTACTCATTATGTAAAATACTACCGGCTTCATTAAAATATAAATACATAATTGCAGTAAATGGCCATGGCACCCCAGATCATAAGATACCTAAACAGCATGGGCTCAACACGAGAGCAACTGCTCAGGGTAAATATGAAACAGTAAAAGTGAATAACTACTTTGGCGGCAGATTGCTTAAACGCAAAATTCCAATGTTATATAATGAAATGCCTGTTCGTATAAGATCTGAACAAAATAAAAATAAATTCGCAAAATTATATAAAACTTACCTTCTACAAAACATGTAAACATAGATTAAAATAACAATGTTATTATTTATTGTTAATGTACCTACCTACTTATAACTTAGTAAGTGACTAATTATAGAAAAAGAAGTGCGACTCCCTCCCCACAGACAAACCAAATTCCTACTTGGTTTTGTGGGATGTATTTAGATTTAAGTTATTCTTGAAATAAATAAATATATTCATTCATTCATTCATTCATTCATTCACTTTCCGTAATTTGCTTTAATACGCATTTATTACGTATTTTTTATTAAAGAGTCAGGAAAACAATATTGTGCTGTGCATTTTGCACCAAGATTCTGCTTAACCAGCTTCATAAATAATTAAAAAAAAACATTTGTTTAATATTCTTTATTTTGTAAAGATAACTACTTATGGGGTAAAGCGGACTCTCAGTGCAAAATGCACATTAAGTTTGTTTTCTTTACTTCTGAGTAAAAAGTATGCAATTATTGCGTTTTAAAGCAATTTACGTAAATTGATCACTAATAATTAGGTTTTCACATTCAAATTATGATATTTTATACTTACCATACATTTTGATTCCATTCGATTACTTTCAGATATAATTCTTACATTTTTAATCAAAATAAAAAGACAACATTTATATAATAATTTTAGAAAACATATAACTAAAAAAGCAATTTTAAAGCACTTTGCGTAAATTGATTACTAATAATTAGGTTTTAAATTCCATTATATTACAACGATAAATACGCTTTCAAGTTAATCGATTTACTTTTAAATGTAAGGAGTAATGCATTTAAAATGTAAGTCATAAAATGACATAATTTGAATGTGAAAACCCAAATTTAAAACGCATTTATTGCGTACTTTATATTGCGTAAAGAAAATAATATTATGATGTGCATTTTGTACCAAGTTTCTACTTAACCAGTTTAATAAATAATTTGATTGTAGTTTGATTATAAATTTTAAAATAAAAATAAAAAGCAATATTTGTATAATTATTATTTTCCAGCTTTTGCCCACGGCTCCGCCCGCGTCGAAGAAATTTTCTTGGAAATGAGGAAAACAAAAGAATATGATTTTTTGAACGACTATATGCAACGGTCAGCATGTTTTACCAAAGTGATTTAAATAAGCCCAAACTCGAAGGGTCTGCTGTTGTTCGTTGAGGAGATCCCGTACCCATCTTCCAATCCCATCATCAGACCCCGGTCACCAGGTTTTACGTTGCTAAAAACTAATAAAAATAGCAAAACTTCTTGATGCATGACCAGTGTGGTTTTAGTCGGATGGCTTTTATCTAAATTAAAATGTATATATATTTGTCTCTGAAAAATAAACAATGAAAAAAAAATTATCAATATCAAAATAAAATATCACCATTGTCGAAATTATATTTTAGTCGTTTGTATATTTCAAAGAAAAGACAAAAAACTGTTAGTTCAAATTATACAAACTATTCCTCATCTCTTAGACAGATATCAAAATAAAATGAAAACAAGTTTGGTCTCCCGAACAAACTAGATAGTATAAGTTTGTGCAAGCCAAACATTTTACTAATGTGAAATTTTTACAACCATTACAGATTACTTTTCGAGACACGACAGAAGGCAAACATTTTTTTTAACTTTTTGGCAATTTCATCTTCACTTATTTTAAAAGTATCCAAACAATTAGTCGATGATCAGTGTTTTCTTTGTTACTCTCTTTTTCAATTATATCACTATTCATAAATTAAGTCGAGTCTGATTCTCTCGGTTTTGTACTACAGCTTTTTCATTCAATAAATCTATGTACATAATAAAGATTGGTGAATCAATATCTTTATCATTTAACATGTCTAAATCAATAAACTGTATATAACTTATACTTGCGATTGTCGCGCACTTGGTGAAACATGGAAAACATCTTGATGAAAACCACTTGTACACTGTTTACACAAATTTACTATAACTACAGCTTTCACATTAAATTTAATTTAGATTTTAATGTCAAGTAAACGTCTTTAGCGTTAACAATGTCTCGCCCGTAACAAATTTGTCAGTCCAAGATCTTTTTACAAGACCTCCAATGGCATCAGCAACAGCTTTGCCGTGCCCACTCTTTAAAAAATGATCAAGAGATGTCAACATTGTACACATTTGCAAAATGAGAAGTCAAATACAAGTTATTCTTCTGGTGATGTTGTGTATGTGGTCCATCTGAGAACACGTAGATTTTTTGAGATCAGGGACTAACGTTTTGCCTAAATTTATGATAGGCTTTAGGTGAGCGCATATACCGTGTGGCTAATGCACCTTAACCCTTAAATGCATGGTTTTTTATTTCTGTTAAAACAATATATATGTTGCTTAGGTGGGGCAAGTACTGGGAAAAATAAAAAAATAAATATATTTTATGTTATTTATTTTATGTTTTGCATTTTCCTACATCCTACAGTATGCATTCTACAGTAATTGAAGTAGCTATATTACATCTAATTGAATTGAACTTTTTACTTACATATTTTATTTATTTATTATGATACTCTCTGAAACAATTATTGCGCTTATTATAACAAAGTGATACATGACACTTCTCACAAATAGTTTGTGTAAAACCTGTACATTTTGGCATTTCGCACCTATTGCTTTTCTCACAAAATGTTGGCCAGTGAGCTACTTGGTCAAGCCGAACATCTCTTACTGGTGCCACCTGTGAAGCACATTTTGGTCGCTTCTTAGCTTGTATTTCGCTCTCCAAGGAACTACTTGGCTTTCCTCTTTTAGCCTCCTTGGTGGTTTTGCCCAAAAGGCATAGAGTTTCAGCTACCTCCAGGCAAAAAAGACCCAAATTACAAAGCTTGTCGCTAGAACACTCGGCTTTGTAGCCATTATTTTCTTGTAAGCAAGCCAGGAGTTGATCATGGCAAGATCCAGCAAATGGTGGAATAAACGCATATACCATTTTCTATTTTTTTATACTTATATGGTATCTTCCTATATAACTATCCAGAAGGTCAACTCCACCCATGTGAGAGTTGTAATCTTTGACAACTTGCGGACATGTAATCTGTACTGATTCTTTTTTTGACCTGTCATATCTGTTTATTGTCTGCACTGGCTCTGCTCCCACATAGGTTGAGAGCAAGGTCACAATTTTGTTATCTTTCCACATGACCACTGAGATGTCGGTGCCATCGTGAGTGGTCATGTGTTCCTCAAAACTTCCCCTTGGTATTGTTTTTTTCATGAAGGACTTATTATCTGTGAATTATTATTAGGCAGCCTATTAGTTTGAACAGTACCAAGACAATGAATTTTTTGTTTATGAAGGAAACAGGCCAGGGGCATGGACGTATAGTAGTTATCGAAATAAATTATTTATATTATGTGGTTCCAATCTGACCAGTCTCACCACAACATTACCAGTCACACCTAGGTCAGGTTCATTGGGTTGCTGGGTGTTGTTTGTTTCGCAAACATATATCTCAAATTTATGAGCATAACCATAAATGCTGCACAGTAAGTATAATTTGAACCCCCACTTGTGGGGTTTCTTGGGAAGGTATTGCTTCAAATAATGTGCAATTTTTGTTCCACACATTTGCTCATCTATGGCTAATCGTTGTTCAAGTGGGAAAAGCGAGAATCTAGTATTCAGATAATCAACAACTGGTCTAATTTTATATAATTTGTCGTGGCGAGGATGGTCAGATGGTAGCATTGAAACATTATTATTGAAGTGTAACAAACTTTTCAGTTTTTCAAATCTGTTCAAAGTCATGCAAGAGATGATAGGTGCAAAACCATATCTTTTTGACCAATATAATCCTATGTTGGGATATTTTATAACAGAGAACCTATGTACAAGTACAAGATACCTATGTAATTCCTAAGCTCTGTGACAGAGGTGTAGAAACTGGTATTGGGCTCTTTTTGAACAGCATGATGATGATGTTAAGATGGGACGCCTGCTGAGCTCAGGTGGATGGTCGGCTCTCCACTTGGAGCTATTCCATCCAATTCCCATTGTTTGGAGCTATGGTATCCTAATGTCCCACGGGCATTCCCTCCTCAAATCTCCCGCTTCTTTTCATGAACCTAAGTATATCTGAATACATAAGATGCTTAAAATCTTCTTCCTTGATGTGGTCATCACCAAGTATCTCCCATCTCAAGCTAGAATATATAAAGCATTCCCTTTAATATGTAAAATACTCCCAGTTAGTTTGAAACATAAGTACCTTTTGGCTGTAAACAATCATGGTAGTCTAGATAATAATATTCCGTTAGTAATAAAACACAACTATGGCACAAAGTCGGTGTCCTCGGGTAAACTTGAAGTACCTAGGGTAAATAATTACTTTGGTGACAGAACTTTAAAAAAACGCCTACCATATTTTCTAAATAGTTTGCCCGATGATATCCGAAATGAGCCAAATAAATTTAAGTTTAGGAAGTCTCTTAAAAATTATCTCTTAGAGACACTCCATACTTAATTAATTTAATATCTAAGAGACATCTTTTTGTATACGTTTATGTACCTGTGTATATTTTCTTTGTTAATTAAGCTTTTATTTCTGTTTGTAATTCTCGAGACTCATTCCTGCAGACAAACTGTTTATGCAGTTTTGCAGGGCACTATTTAAATGTAAGAGATTGTTTTGTGGTTAATAATATAAATAAATAATAATAATAAAAAAAAGTAGTGCTTGCTAGTTTCTTCCTCACCGCAGTGTGGGCAGGAGGGGTCGTCTTGTACCTTCATTATTGACAGATGCCTATTTAGCCTGGAATGGCCAGTTAGAATACCTACCAACATACCCAGGTTGACTTTGCTTAGGTGAACAGCATACAAATTAGTTTCTTCAACAATGTTTTGCAATAACTCATCGGTTGTAAAAAAATTATACAATCCATACTTTGTTGACAGAGAATTGAGCTCCGAACCATAATCTACCTTTCCCAAAAATTTTGCTTCACCTTCAGGTATACTAATACCTTTTTTCTTCCACAATAAACCTCTCACAGCTTGCCGACGAGTCTGAGCATTACGGGGTACATTTGAGGTGCATCCTGTCTCAGGTTCTTGTTCATTGGCATTCGAAGATGGTACATCTCCAGAAGGCTGCTCCATAGGTGAAACAATGTCATCCTGGATAAATGGAGGATCTTCTTCAGTTTCTTCAGCTCAAGAACATTGAGCAATTCTGTTCTATCTCTGTAGAACTGCACTTTATCATCAATTTCTTCGTTTTCGACAAATTCATTTCCATCTTCCGATTAATTGCAGTCTAAATACTCAATGAAACTCGCTATCTGGTCATCAGAACCCGTCCACCTCCGATAATCCATCTGCAAAAGTATTTTACTTAGTTACAACAGTCTTCTCCTAAATGCATACTGTAGGATATAAACTACATGAGAAAAAATGAATAAATTGACAATTTACCAACGTGATTCGGCACATTTCTTATATTTTCTTAGTTTTCTAGATAGTAACGCACTAAATATACACATATTTATCATAACTTACCTTCAAAATATAAACGAAATCTGCTTTGAAAAACTTCTCACTGAACTAATTTTTATTCGCCTTCGCACGGTAAACGACAAGCTGTCAAATTCAAATAAAAACAGTGCTCAGGGGTACCAACCTCGAAAAAACAAAAAAAGGTTGGTTTTCTAATAACACAGATTAAATTTCATTTTTTAATAGGCCATGATTGTTTTCATACAGCCAAAAAAATTGAATGTAGTCTGCATCCTACATCATGCGTTTAAGGGTGAGAGAGAAACAGTACAAAATTATATTTGTTTTTCTTTCAAAAATAAGACACCAGTGTGTAAAGTAACTTGGGTTTTTGAAGCGCCAAAGTGCATCATTGATTGGACTTCTTCTGCCATCTTGCACTCACAATTTTGAGAAAAGTCACAATGTATCGCAAATACGTCTTCGTCTAATGCCTCCTGTACACGTAGACATATGCATCGGCAGATGCCATCTACGGATGCGTATGCTGACGTGTAGACGGGGGTATTCGATCGTCTGTGTTAGGTACTTAACGTCTGCAGATGCGTCCGCCGTCAATCCGTTAGCTGTCGGTTTTTGGGGCACGGATCAAAGGATTTCAGCGCGGACGCAAGGTGACCGTCCACACGTCTGCGGACGCACCAGTATTGTGCGGTTTGTGAACGAGAGCGCACGCATGTTTTTGCTCGTTATTTAAATGAGTCTATGTATTTAATAAGTTTTTATTATTAAAATATGTATTCCCTATATAACGTGACTTTAATTTATGAAGCCAAACTCATCCTGGAGGCTTGGTACACGGATGGATAACGCTTTTTGCTAATTTCGCTAAATATAATCTTGACGTCCCATAGTAACTGACTCGGGGCTGGTCTTGCGTTTGTAAAGGAATGCAAAAAAATGGAATCGCTGTTATCGAGGTAGCTTCAAAGTGTTTTGTTCAGCAGCAACGTTTCTTATAATAAAACAAAAGGTATATTTCGAAAGTTTGGAAATTAACCTTTAGTTAAGTAACCTTTTTATTAAAATGGGTTCAGTAGTTGTAAGGAAATTGAGCCGGATCTGAAAGATGGGGAAAAATGGAAAGGATTGTCGACTGGAGAATAATTGAATAAAAATAAAATAATTAACGATGTTTATTGATTATTCAATACCTTTTATTGCCTCCTCGAGCCCTAATGACACTGCGCAAGCGATTTTTCATCGATCTTATTAATTTCTTTATACTTCCCTGAGGGATTGTATCCCACTCTTCCAACAATGCCGCTTTGAGCTCGTCGATGCTTGAAGGAACTGGATTTCTGCCTCGAACTCTTCTTTTCAGCTCATTCCATAGATGCTCAATGGGATTTAAACCCGGACTGAGCGCTGGCAAATCCATGGTGCTTATTCCGACTTCATTGAGGAATTGGGTAGCCTGACGTGCAGTGTGACAACGAGCATTATCATGCATGAACATAAAATTATCTCCAACAAATCTTGCGTACGGGACAACATGTTCCAGCAGAACGTTGGAGATGTATCGGTCAGATGTTAAACCGCCTCCACCAGGCACGAAAACAAGGTCCGTTGTCCCGTTTAGCCCACATCATGCAGGAACCGCCCCCAAATGCCACTGTTTCGACAAAACAACGCTGTGAAAATCGTTCGCCTGGCTTCCTGTACACCCGTCCTCTTCTATCACTCCCATGCAAACTCATTCGACTTTCATCGGAGAAAAGCACACGTCCCAATTGAGGTATTCGCGAGCAAATTGAAGTCGCGCTTGTCGGTGTCTCACAGTCAGTTTCGGGCCCGTAGCAGGCCGTTTTAGGGTGAGGTCTGCTTCTTTGAGCCTTCGCCTAGTTGTCCATTCACTGGCTTCCACTCCTCGAACTTGTCTGAGCTCCCGCTGAATGTCAACCCCAGTCAAATGCTGGTTTTGGAGGGCAGTTGACACGATAAATCTCCGGTCTCCGAAGTGCACCGATTCCGTCCAGATCCTGGGGCCTTATTATCTAACTTTAAATCTATCGCGATACCTTTATTTTGACATTTGTACCATACTTTAAATGTCAAAATCAAAGGTATTGCGATTGATTTAAAGTTACGCGATAAGGCCCCTGGTCTCCGTATGAAGCCTTCAGTCTCCCGGAACCTCTTTTAAATCTTCGATACAGCAGACTCAGTTAAATGAAGCTGCCGGGTGTTTCTCTGAAAATCTTCATTTCGGATACCTTGGATAAATTGTCTAATTTATTATGAATTGCACTGTAGGTCGATTAGTATCCATAAAACTATTAGTAATATTTGAGTGTGCACACTATTGAAGAATAATTAAAGGAGATATGCCAGACTAAAAAAATGGTAATGACAATGAGAGGATGGTAATGACAAGTTATCTGAAAATGCATATTAAATCAAAGTTAATTAAGAAACTCGTGTTTGTAAATGAAACAAAATTTTAATCAAGGTAATCAAAACCATTTATTTGTGGAAAACTATAAAAATCAAAGACTGGTAATGACATTGCCAAGTAGGTAATGACACTCGTTCTTTTAGTTCTTCACGTTTATTTTATATTATTATAATAATTATATTATTATGAATTAAACATTTCAATAAAATAACATATTTTACTAACAACTCCATATTTACATGCTTCTGGCACAAACACGTGTCTCTTTCATTGTTCTTGGGAAATATTACCCAAAAAGGCCGAATTCTGCAAAAGGAAGCATAGCTGAGACTCATTTCCGTTGTATTCATCAACTTTCTGTGCAAATTCCTTAATATGTCAAGTAAATATCGTTTTTGTTTTTTAATCTTTTGTCTTGTTATAAATTCTTTTTTTCTTTTTGCTGTTTTAAGATCCAAAATAAATACACAAATATTTATTAATTGCATAACAAGTTACTGAAAACTATCATTAAAAAAAAACTATTTCCGGCATTATTAAACTTTGGTAGTTAATTAAGGCCCGTTATAAAATTAATCATTTTAAACAAGTAACAGACTATTTTCCCTTTATTTCGGAAAGAATACATTTAATTCAGTAATCAATTCAAAAAGACACTTAATTCATCGAGTTTTGTATGATTTAAAATGATAAGGGCCTTATTATAACAACTGTTCGCTTTAAAACGTATCGGAACGCACATTGTATGTGTCAAATTATTTTATGGCAACACGAGTTGTAAAATTGGTGTCATGGACGCGGGTCCGGACGGACATATTGTGTTTTAATTAAACCAGAGTTGAGAAAGGTTATGTGTTCAATATTTCAAGGAAATAAACTCTCAGAAGATCACCCTAAACAAGTGGGCTCAACAGGAACGGGGCGTGGAATAGTCCATAGAAGGGACCTCAAGGTTGACTTGACCTCGCCTAAGAAGCACTCGTCACTGCTCAACAATCGCACTATTTTAGATAAACTCTTTTTGCTCTTGTCCCAACATCACACGACTACAACATAGGCTATTTTACACCCAACTTTTCTTATTTAAATTTATTTTTGAATCTTTTTATTTACTTTCGAGTGACAATCCAAAGGTCTGTCAAAGTCAAAACCACCTTGACTTGTTATTCTTTCTCAACCATAGAGATAACAATGTGCCGGTAGAATAATTGAACGACCTCCTTTAGCTAAAAAATAAAGCAACCTCAATGAAGGAAATTATTAACCATATTAAAAACAAATCAGCAAAATTATCACAATACTACACACATTTAATTTATTTAGGAAAATTTTTAGAAATCGGCGCCGCACCGAAAGGATTGGTGTCAAAAATAGCGCTTCACGCTATACCACCTATCATCAGAAGAAATATGATTGCAGTAAACTACATAAACGCCTTACATTCTACACAAATGTTATACACCCAGTACTCATATTTATGTTTAGACCAAAAAAATAAGCTAGATGCACTACTCAAAGTTAGCCTCATCTGCTACCCCCACCTTTTTCTAGAAATACAGAGTATCCTCACAAAGGCTAAAAGAAATCTCACCGAAGAAAACCCCAGGCTATTGAAAAAACTAGAAAACTTACAATTATACTATAAACGCAACAAAATTAATTTACCACTAGGATACCACCAGACCAGTATCCCTGCAGATCTTGACCTTACTCCAGTAGACCTCTCAAACCCATTTTCCATCCCTCCCCCCCCTACCCCTCCACAAGTACAAAACAACCAAAATTCCAGCATAGATACAATTGTCAACCTATCTTCACTTCAATTGACTCCCGAAGACACAGCAGTATTAAACAAAGGGTTATCTTTCTGTCCTACTAAGAAGCTCGATAGAATCAAACTAATGAACGATTTTGTAAAATTTGGCCGCAAAATTAAGTGGAAATACTACTGGCAATCACATTCTCACCAACAAAATGTTAATGTGCACGCAGCGTTACAAAAATTTAAACCTCCTTCGCCAAACGAACCACCACCCCTGCCACCAAACCACCCTATAGAAATTTTCATCACAAGCATTCTAGCCAAACTTTCAGATGATAGATATATAAATACCCTTCAGGATGAAAACCAAAACCTCACAAATACAGAAAGAAAATCCTTACATAAATTGAAAGCAAATGACAATATTATCATAACATCTGCTGATAAAGGATCAGCGACCGTTTTACTGGACAAACATGATTATATATTAGAAGGACTCAGACAACTTACAGACACGACGTCTTACTCCGTTGCACCAAGTGACCCCTGTGACCATATTGTGGACATGATCAATGACTTACTCTACACAAGAGGTGCAGCAGAAAACTTATCAGAAACAGATATACAACTTCTGATACCGAGCCATCCGAGAACTCCCCACTTTTATATGTTACCTAAAATACATAAAACAAACAACCCTGGCAGACCCATAGTTGCATCTTATGATGCCCCAACAGAGAGAATATCAGCTTTTGTAGACTACCATCTTCAACCATTAGTAAAAGAACTATCATCACATATAAAAGACACCACCCACTTTCTCGAAATTATGCATTCACTACAACTTCCAAACAATACCAAATTACGTTTAGTAACAATAGACGTCGTTTCATTATACACCAATATTCCACACGATGACGGCCTTGCGGCCCTTCGTAATCATCTAAACACTCGGCCTTCACCCCACCTTCCATCAACGGATTTTATAATCAGCCTCGCAGAAATAATTCTAAAACACAACTTCTTTTCATTCGAAAATTCATATTATCATCAAATAAAAGGAACTGCCATGGGAACTCGGATGGCTCCCAGCTATGCGAACATATTCATGGGTGCCATAGAAACCGCATTTCTGGCAAGTGAGCCCCAGAAACCTCTTGTGTGGAAGAGATTCATTGATGACGTGTTCATGATCTGGCCACACAGTAACGATTCCCTAAAAGACTTCATTGACAGATTAAACGCTCATTGTTCACTTAAATTCACCCATAATGTCTCCTCAAACAGTATCACCTTCTTAGATGTAGATATAACCATCGACCATAGCAACAAACTCAGCACCTCCGTTCATTTCAAGCCCACCAATAAACTTCAATATCTCGACTTCACCAGTTGTCATCCACCACATATAAAAAAATCAATACCATACTCATTATCACTTCGCGGTCGTCGGATATGTAGCAACCAGGAATCACTCGACGAATACCACAACAAAATCAACGAAGGCCTCCTCAACAGAAATTATCCTCACCAATTCCTACAGAAACATTTATACAATAGACCAAAATATCACAACGTTCAAAATAGATCAATCAACTCATCCAACAATCCCAAATTAGTAACTACATTCTTTCATGGCAGCTATAATCTCAAAAAACTTATCAATGATTTCATTCCCATCCTCCAACAAAATGATGAAACAAAAAACCTACTCTCCAGAAACCCACAAATCTGCTACAGACAGAACCGGAACCTTAAGTCACATTTCACAAAAAATAAATCAAAATACCAATCCAACCCATCAAACACATCACCCGGTACCGCTCCATGCCAACGACCGCGATGCAAAACATGTCCCATCATTAGAACAGACACAAATATCAACACACACCACACATCCAACATCTACACCACACAATCAAACTCTTCATGCAAAACTGAAAACTGTATCTATCTGCTAGAATGCGGGCACTGTCCGGCATTCTACGTAGGTGAGACAAGGAATGCACTCCACATCAGAATGAACAACCATCGACATACTACAAACTCAATACCACATAACAACTTACCTATTCCTACACATGCTCGCTCTCATGGCCATTCATTTAACAATTGCTTCACCGTCCGTGTCATTAAAGCTTTTCACCCACCTTTAACTGACATTGAACTGAGGACTTGGGAATCTTCTTACATTTGGTCACTTGGTGCCCACTACGGAGCCGGACTAAACAAACAACACTGACCGACCGACATATGTCCTAACACCCAGTCTCAACCACAAAGACGTATTTAATTTTTCTTTTTCACACAAGCAGTTCAGACGAGAGCAATAAGCTAAATAGGTTAAGAAAATAGGTTTAAGTCCGTCACTCTTTTTTTTATGTCTACTTTTTATCTATGGTTATATTTAATATACTGTTCCATATTCGACTGACGACGACCCCTAGTGGATCGAAATATATTTCGAAATTATTATTTCTTTTTTTTGCATATATATAAAAGTGTATATATTAACAAAAAACAATGAAAAAGCTTTTATAAAAATAAATTAATGTAATATATAAATCAATCTTACGGAATAAAAATCTCATCAAAGTTAATTATACATTTATTTAAGTAGGTATTAAAAACAATCAAACTAAATTAAAATGAAAATTAAAATAATGACATACTTCTTTAATTTAATAAAAAACAATAACACCAAAATTACAATATAAATTTTGAAGAAAAAAGAAAAGAGAAAAAAAACTTGAAATTATCAGTCTTTTTGTACTTATTATTATAAATTTAGCTCAATCAGAATCAACTTTAATTTGGCAGTAAAATTAAATATTATTTAATTACAGCCTCCTGGACACACGAAAATATCATGGTCTGCTTTTGTTAATCCAACGCATTCTTCATGATACCATTTAAAGCACTGTCGACATTGTCTCGTGTCTGCAACTCTTTCAGAGCTACAACCATGACAGTACCAACTGTCATCTGAAGCAGTTTTACCTTTCTTTTCAAGTTTTTTCTCAAGATTTACTAGTTTCTTTTTTGATTTTTCAATTGTCTTATCGTTTTGTCTATTTTTTTGTTTCTTTTCCTTGTTTCTCATTATTTGTCCTTTTTTAAGTTCTTTTTCCTTCACATCATCTTTTTCTTTAAAAAGGTCCCTTGTTACTCGTTGACCTTTATAATTCAAAGCCTTCCTTCGTGGTTTTGCCTTAGCTGTTGCATAATTAGGCGTGGGCATCAGTTCCTGGAAAGGTGTTTTATGTTTCCTTGCAAGATTTGCTAAAGAATAATCTTCCTCCGATTCATCTGATCCAGGAGTAGGGCCTGAAAACTTTCCTTTCGATACGTTTTCTGTGTTGACTGTCTTATCTGGTGTACAGTCACCTCTGAGCTCAATGTTTTCGTTTTCGGACGACGAAGTATACGTATAAATATTATGCGTACTTTGTAATATGGGCCGATTGATAAAGGTTTCGACATCTGAACTATCCGAGTCGGAACTTAAAATGACAGGGCGTCTCATTACATTGAATCCAGACGTAGACGGAATGGGCGAAGTATTAGGACCAGAATGTTTATCAATCCTCACTTTTTGAATTTGGGACTTGACAAATCTTGTAACTTTGACTTGTGATGCATCAGAATCATCATCACAAGCGTCAGTACTTGAACTGTAATCAACCAAACGTTTAGTTGCTTTGATGCTGTATGTTGTCACTTCTTGATGGAACATTTTCACAATAATAGAAAAATATTAAAATTACTTGTACGTTGTTCCACTAGTATTTAATTAAGGATGACCACGCTACCGGTTTCATCGATTTATCGACATCTTCAGGCGAAAACAATAAGGAAAAACATTAAATACACTTAAATACGTTAATTATAAAATTACACGTTCGATGACATGACATGAAGTCATGACATGAAGTAGCGTGATCATCCTTAATTAAATACTAGTGGAACAACGTACAAGTAATTTTAATATTTTTCTATTATTATTTAGTTGCTTTAGCTGTTGTCGGAACTACTGTTATGAGTTCAGAATATTCCTTGGTTTTCAAATTCTGAGACACTGCTTCTGGAAATTCAGTAAGTATTGAGGGTGAACTGGTTTTATTCTGCAAATGATCTGTTTCTATGCCGGTTGTATCTGTATCAACATTTAGCGCAGTTGTACCAAGAATTGTTGAAGTATGTTCATTTGCATGATTTCTTCAATTTTGAGACTGTAGCTCTTGGTTTTCAGTGAACAAAGATGGGGCATAAGCTGATTCAGGTATGATCGCAGGATTTTTAGCGGGTAAAGACCAGTTGCCCTGAATCCACTCATAATGTAACTCCACAGCGATGCTTACGACCCGAAAACTAATAATTTTTCTGAAAACGGCTCTTCTGATCCCTTGTCCGACTTGAAATTTACTAAAGACGAAGTGGAGAAAGCTTTAGAAAAACTAGACGGTGGGAAGGGTCCTGGACCTGATAAACTAACTCCTCTCTTTCTGAAGGAAACTGCCTCCTCAATATGTGTACCTTTAACTATTTTATTTAACAAAAGTTCTTTAGAGGCAGCTATCCCGTCCAGATGGAAGATAGCATACATTACCCCAATACATAAATCAGGCACTAAAAATCAAGTCGAGCATTACCGCCCTATATCTTTATTGTCAATAATCCCGAAAATATTTGAAAGGCTAGTGCATGATAAAGTTTATCCTGTCCTTGAACCTGTCTTTGATCATCGGCAACATGGGTTTGTGAAATCAAAATCGACCGTTAGCAATCTCCTCGTATACACTAATTACCTTTTTAACTCTATGGACAATGGAGTACCGGTGGATTCGATATATACTGATTTCCGTAAGGCGTTTGATAAGGTAGACCATAAGCTCCTTCTTCAAAAACTATATTATAATGGAATAAAAGGTAGTCTTTTGCGGTGGTTTGCCTCTTATCTTCAGTGTCGAAATCAGGCCATTATATTAAACGGGCATATTTCTTCCCCCTCTTGCGTGACGTCTGGTGTGCCTCAGGGCTCAATATTAGGGCCTTTGCTTTTTATTATCTTTATAAATGACATTGGCTCCTGCTTCCATTTCTCAGAAATCTTAATGTATGCTGACGATCTCAAAATTTACAAAAAGATTAACTCCATTGACGATTGTGAGAAACTTCAAGATGACCTGAGCAGACTGTCTACATACTGCACTAACAACAAATTACATTTAGCAGAAAATAAATGCAAAACTATTACATTTTCTAAGAACATCAATGTACATACATTCGTGTATATGATAGGCAACCACGAATTAGAACGTGTTTTTGATATCAAGGATTTAGGAGTCATATTTGACAGAAAGTTATTATTTGATTTACATGTAGAGTCCGTAGTAAACAAAGCATACCGTATGCTGGGCTTCATCTTGAGAACATCGAAATGCTTCAAGCAGGCGTCGACTTACATCACCCTTTATCAGACCCTTGTTCGACCTTATTTGGAATACGCTTCAGTTATCTGGAATCCTTTTCATAAGACTTATGAGAAAAAAGTAGAAATGATTCAAAAGCGTTTTCTGAGAGCACTAAACATCCGCATGAGACAGCCTAAATTGCCATATCTCAAACTTTCAAAGAAATATAACTGTCCTTCCCTTACCGCTCGACGACAATTCTGTGCTGCAATTATCCTCCGGAACATTTGCATCGGGATGTACAACTTCACAGACCTTCTAAATTCTATTGATTTCCGTGTGCCAACATTACCCTGTCGTAGTACTAGACCGAAGCATACATTTTTTCTGCGCAGAGTCCGAACAAACGCCGGTAGTAGGGCTCCAATATATAGAATGTGTAAATTATTTAATGAGAGACTTCTTGATACAGACTTATTCAATTTTTCATACAATCGATACAGAACCGAGTTGAAGAAAGCGCTCTTCAACAGTAGTGCCTAAAAAACTGTAACTTTTACTATTTTACTAACCCAAGTTGTGTGCATGTGCATGTTAGTTTTACGTTTAATGTTTAGGCTGTGTACATTTCAGATTGTTGTATGTTATTTGTAGTAAACTATTAGTTATATTCATATGTATCTCATGTTTGCGTCTATCTAAAAAATATTAATGTATTAGTGAGTATGTTAAGGAAACTGATATATTTATTTAATTACCTGTATCAGTTCTATCTTATAAAATATGTATCTTTTTCTGTTTTTACTCCTTGTTCCAATAAATAAATAAATGTTATCCGGTGAATTTTGGCCAGACCTTACTAAAAATTGTATTGAATCTTGTTTTAGTTATTTTTTTGCCAGGCTGATTGTATAAATACACTAAGAACTCTTGATCCCAGTGACTTTCGAATGATTTATTCACTGAATTGTCAAGAGGTTGCAATTCGTGTGTTGTATTGGACGGCAAGCAGTACAACACAATGTCTTGCTTCTGTGCTGCCTCAACAATACGGTAATCTAAGTGGCAGGCTGCACCATCAAAAATTAAAAGGCATTTTCCTGGCATTTTGTATTTTGCCAGGTGATCGATAAACAATTTTGTTATCATGCTTCCCTTGGTCGCCATTTTCACCAAAGTCCCTGGAGGGAGGTTATCGTTATACTCGGGTTTCTCTCTTTTGCCTTTAAATATTATCATTGGAGGAATAGCGTTCCCAACAGCATTGACGCACATCGCTATTGTTACATTTTCGGCGTGTTCTTCTGCTATCAAGTGAACTCTTTTCGCTCCTTTTTCTACAATTACTGCCGGTTGATTGTGTATTGTTAGTCTACAACCTTTTTCATCCATATTGTACAGACGCTCTGGTTGGTTAATAATATCCAGTTCATCATATAATTTTCTTACTTCTTCAAAGTGTTCACGCACAATAGGTCTGTTCAACTTTGCAGCTCCAGCGGCATTAATAAATTGTACCTTTCTTCTGGAAAGGTTTTTATTCCTCTTCATAAATAATTTCATCCAATCTTTACCAGCTGTACCTGTCTTCTTATTGAAATTGTTTTCAATTTCATGTACTTCGCAGAAAATATACGCTTGTCGGCGAATCATCTGGGGAGTAAGTGGCATGCCTATTGTGGCAAGCCTGATTATTCTACCTGCTAAGTCCTTTTCTTGAGCCTCAGTGAGAATAGTATTTCTTCCTAATTTTTTTATACTATTCCCAGTTGCCAGGTGATTTCTTAATGTTCGTCTTGGGGTATTATATTTATCGGCTGCTTTTTCCTGAGATAGCAGACCACGTTGTACAGCAGCCATGGCAGCTGCCATATTGTCTTCCGACCAAAGGGCACGGCGTTTTTTTACCGAAGATGACATGTTGATCGTCTACGAAAAAAATATATTTTATAAACAAAGGTAAATTCGTGAGCGTATCAATGGACACAGTTCAAGGATAAACGTTATAAATTATATATAAAGGTATTCAATTCCTGTGTTTTTTTAGGGCATTACTCATCAATATTAATAACTTTTTGATCAACGTCACAAAAAAGTAACAAATTTCAAAAGGATAATACAGCCGGCCTTACTAACCTCCCAATCATCGGCTTTATTAGCTCAAAATATACTTTCATAAAACTATGGTATTTTATGAATAAATATAAAGAAATTATGAATAATTACCTTGCTTCGCATCCAACACAGAGAAGACGAGGTTTTAATATGATTCACAATATATTAGGTAGTTTTGTTTTGCGACTACTTGAATTTTTAGTGCAACAGATTTTTCTACGCAACCCGAAAGCACCCACCTCGCAGAAAAGTCACGGGGATACTGACAAAATGGCGGCACGTTCGCGCGTGTTTGGAGATGCCGTTGGTTCTTTGCTACCGTGGCATCGTATTGGTGTGCGTTTGTAGTTATTGAATAATTGTAAGTGTGTTTTTTCTTTACCTGGCCTTTTTATACCTCCGGCTTTATTTACCTCAAGTACCTTAGTATAAATAACCTATACTGTGGTGTAGGGAAGATATCTTTGTCCACCATTTCTTTGGGTTGCGATTTCTGTTCTTCAACTGATATTGATCCACCCTCCTTTTGTGATTTCTCACTATAACAAATCGTGAAAATCTGTGAGAAGTTCTTGGCAATCATTTGTGCAGTTGGAGCCTCTACTGCGTGGGGTAGGCAAACGAGAAATTATTGACGCCTTTAAAGTGGCAACGAAATTGGCACACGTTGGATTCCTATTCGTAGCACTTTGCTTCCTTTCAACGCCGAATAAATTCTCAAGAGTATCTTGGTTAAATTGTCGAAGGTTCAGGTACTTAAATTCTTGTAATTTTCATATGTCTTGCAACGCACTCAATGTCGTTTTATTAGGTTGGGGAAAAACTCTTTTCGCAAATAGTATGTATGAACTTACAAAAAACTCTCTTGGGCTATACCATTTGTATCTGGCTGGTTTTGGTATTATTAATAGTAGATTATTAACCAAGGGCTGTATGACATCAATTGCATACGAGGTAATTAACCCGAGTATGCAATTGATGCTTACGCCCGAGATAAATACTCTGCTTTACATATCGATTGTGAGGTAAGTAAACAACAAGACATCAGGTTTCAATGAACATTTATTAAGAAGAAAAAAATGTGTATTTAATTAAAATTAATAGTAAAATTATTACAATTTGTAAGAGATATGGTCACGTTCTTTTTAGGAATATTTATAGTTTGAATATGAGTTTGTGATGATAAGACTTGAGTTTGAGTGACTTGAGGTTCTTGCATAGTAAATGGCGGCAGTTGACTGGTACTATTTTCTTCATTAAAAAATGGCTCAGATGATGTGCTTTGACGTGGTGATTTCAAGTTTATATTTTCTGTTATTTTAGAAGTAATTTTGCTTTTGTTTGCCACCGAATCTTCGATATAACCTTCGGCCACTTTGCTGGACTTCCAGCCGCCGTGCCTTTTTAACAGAGTGAGGTTGGCTCCCGAATCAGCCAATAGAGTCGCTGATGTTCTGCGAAAGCAATGCCCGGTGTATAACTCTACGTTACTCAGTTTTAAATATGTGGCTATTTGCTTTGGCATGCCTGTAAATTTGTTTTTTCCTATTACTTGTCTGTGGCATTTTCCTTTACTGTAATTAAGAAAAAAACGATTTGTATCCACGTTTTCAGGCCGAAGAGCTTGATATTTTTCAACATAATTTGCAAATTCTTCATGCACAACAAATGACCGGTCAATTTTAGTTTACGTGTTAGGCAGTTTTATGAGTAGTAATTTGTTATGTTTTTCTACATTTTCTATTGTCAAGTTTGTCAATTCCACGGTTCTGCAGGCTCCCGATATCCCAAAAATTAGAACAACCTGTAAAAAAGACATAAGTTGTATTAAAGGCACCAAATTCGCATAGTATTTTTGTGAAATATTTTGTTAACTTATTAAAAAGGGCAAGTAAATACGTAGGTACCTTTATTGCTAAATAAATTTCATCCGGAGCTTCATTTAAGAATTTCTGTACTTCTTCTGCAGTAAATACCTTCGATTTCTTGCTTTTAAAGCCGTCAGACTGCCCTTTCAAGAAAGCAGTAAGTTTATAAAAATCTTTCAAATTCACGTCATGTTTTGTCATCATTGTAGATTTTAGCATGGAATAAAAGCACCATAAACTGGAAGGTTGTAGCCTCTTAGATAATTCATCAAAATATGATATAAAAACACTTTCAGAAAGAGATTTCACTTTTTTTTCTGACCGCCATTTCATAAATTCGTCGTATGCCTTTACATATCTTTCTTTCGAGTTCGGCGGTAATATATTTTCGACAACTGTTTTTGCCCTTTCTTTAATAAAATCGGGCGTTAGATCTATGTCTTCGTCACTAGACATGTTGAAAACTTTTGAAAAAGAACTCAAACAAGAAAATTAATTACTTTCGCGATGCTTTCGCGCCTACTAGTAGACTGCCTTTTTTTTTTCACGCACGCAAGCGCGTCAAATCTTGCTGGCCAGTTTGATTTTTAAATCGATTCCATCTAACATACGATGTGGAAACAAATAGTTCCATATTTAAAATAAAATCTTTATAAAATAAATTGTCTAGATTCCGATTCGAGTAATTAATCAATACCGAGAAAAAAAATATTAACTTTTTAAAAATATTCTTCGTGCAGTATGAGTATGACAGTTCTTTTTTCAAATTCCAAAACCTATGCTGTAATGATAGTCATACACCCCGGCATTCAGGGGTGTAAGGGTGTACTTACAGAGCAAGAGATATGTAAAAAGTTTAAATTTTAAAAAAGATAATTCCAAATTCAAATTAGGTAACTGTGTGATTTTCATTTGTTTTTCTTGCTGTTAAGATGAGTGAATCTAATGAAGAAATTCGATACATTTTAAAATTTTACTACAAAAAAGGTAAAAATGCAACGCAAGCCGCGAAAAAAATTTGTGATGTTTATGGACCTAGTGCAGTGTCTGTGAGAGTAGCACAAATTTAGTTTAAGCGTTTTCAATCCGGAAATTTTGATGTCAAAGATGCACCTCGCTCTGGGCGCCCTGTTACGGATAAAATGTATGCCATTTTTGAAAAAGTGGAGCAAGATCGGCATATCAGTAGTTACGATGTAGCTGAAGAACTGAGGATTGACCACAAAACAGTTTTGGCGCATTTGAAAAATGCTGGGTACACAAAAAAGCTCGAAATTTGGGTGCCTCATGAGCTCACTGAAAGAAACTTAATGAACCGTGTACTCATTTGTGATTCTTTATTACGACGTAATGAAACCGAACCATTTTTGAAAAACCTGATAAATGGTGATGAAAAGTGGATCACGTACGACAAGAACGTGCGAAAAAGGTCGTGGTCAAAGGCTGGTCAGGCTTCACAGACTCTGGCGAAACCCGGGTTATCTCGCAACAAGGTAAGCTGTGTGTATGGTGGGATTGGAAGGGCATTATTCATTATGAGCTGTTACCGCCAGGCAGGACCATCGATTCTGAACTCTACTGCGAACAACTGATGAGATTAAAGCAAGAAGTGGAAAGAAAGCGGCCGGAATTAGACAGCAGAAGGGGTGTGGTTTTTTATCAGGATAACGCTAGACCTCACACAGCTTTAGCCACCCAGCAAAAATTAAGAGATTTTGGCTGGGACGTATTAATGCATCCGCTGTATAGTCCTGACCTTGCACCTTCAGATTTCCACTTGTTTCGGTCTCTTCAGAATTCTTGAGGCAGTCAGTGTCAGGTTAACATCACGAGAGGACTGCCAAAACCACTTGTCGCGGTTTTTTGATCAGAACTTTATTAAAAAATGTTTTGAATTTTCATATAAAATGCCAAGAAACTTTTTCCCCAACCTATTATATCCTTGGGTTTGCCTCCTCACCATTCTCATCGACAAATTTTAACGTCTGTAAATTTTTTCTTAATTCGCTCCAGACATTCAAGTGGTCTGTTTCTTCGGATGCATTTTTACGAATTCCCTTTTTTACTCGTATCTCAGCCGCACTGGCCGGGTCCATTTGAAAAATCAAATAATCTGTCCCTTTTAAATATTATTTCCCCAGTTTGCATGTTTTTTTTGCAATTTCCGGATAACGCTCCGCGCTTTCCATAAGTTTCAAGATGGCTGAAACCTGTCTGCTAAAAAGTTGTGCCGCAAATTTCAACTTCATCTACAGTCAGTTGCTCGAGTACGTACGGGCTGTAACTTCAAAGATAGGGGTCGAGGGTAGCGGGGGGTGGTGGTATTTTTGAAATCAGGAGACACAACTCTATCATGCATCGATGTTCACTCCTAAGCCGTTACGTTCGACCCATTAGAGTGCAGTAACTGCTGCACAAGTTGCAGCGTGACGTCTATGCCTGCATGTTGGTCCGATGCACATTCAGTGGACATGCAGCACATGCAGCCTGCTACTGGGCCAATCGTGATCTTAGGTCAAACAGGTATATACGTGAGTTGGGATCAGTGGCGGTTGCAGGGTCTTAACACTGGGGGTTCACTCCCTGTCTCAGTTACTGACAGGGATTGAAACATACCTACCCAATTATTGATATCTCTCCGTGACTGTTTATAGCTAGGTACCTGAGTGAACTTACCATTGATTGTAGAAGTTTACATTGGAAATCTGCGTTTTATTGTCTGCACTTTTTATAGTTATCAGTTTCAAATAATTCACATTATTTACATTAAGGTCGTTGCACTATATATACAAACAAAGCGTCTTCACTTCACACAATATCACCTATTGTTTATACACCTAAGGAACGCTTAATTTTTTTTGTTTTCGAAGGTCACTCCTGTACTAACTGGATGTCTGGAAGAGGGCGACCTTTATTTTTAATATCAATTGTTCAAATGTCTCATTGTTATTTTGAATAAATTGAACACTAAATGCCATATTTATAAGTACCGACAATCTCCTTGCGTACAAAGCGCTCACTAGAACAGTTTTTTATTTCGCGTAGTAATGGTTTCGCGCACTAATATGTCACCGAACAATGCAGTTCAAATGTGACGCAACACTAACAAAATAATTAAAACAAACAACGGTCAAGGGCTCCTCTCACCTCCCGCTCTTTGATCTCCGACCCAGTTCGTCTAAGTTCGGCTACACCGTGCCAAGAGCGCCGCACCGAATTCAGTATAATTTTCATACAAAATGCCCCGTCTCACGCTTACGGACCTCAGTACCTCTCTTTCTTTTCTACGTACAGATTTTGTATGGGACATTTTTTCCTTGGGAGCGCTAGTCCCGAGCGCACGCTCTACCTACTCGGGCCGGACAACTTACAATTTATGGGTTTGTTTACACAGGTGTTTATGTTATTGTTCTTTGTGATAAGCGTAGTATCCACTTACTACTTTTTGTACATTGTTGCTGCGGTCCTGCTAAGATTTTAATAATATACTGTGATAACTAAAAATGTATTAACATAACTTTATGTGGGAGTTCACCGCTCCAGCGCTCCTTAATACAAACCGCCACTGGTTGGGATACCTACTGGACGCGGTGTCGCGACAGCTTATTCTATGTCAATGAAACCAAGAAGTATTACATAATAATTTTTATTTTAAAAAGTAAAACAAATCAACTATTCCCATAATGATTAAGCATAAAAGACGCACAATTGACAGAGAAGTTACAACGACTATCTCAAAAAGTATGAAGGTACTTATGATAATTAACAACTTTAGTGTTGCTTCAGATCTGATGGGCCACCGAGGAATCCAATTCTCTTGACGACGTGGGAGTACCGTATCGGTATTTTCTCTGCTTCGCGTGCTTTCAAGAATCAGAACCCGGCCAGATCGGCAACCTGAAAATAGATAAATGAACATTAATTTCGTTGGAGCTTACAAGACGTTGCAATGGGTTGGCGCACACGATAAACTCTTGGCTCAGAAGTTGAACAATATAATAAGAAACTTGGACGACGGACCGTTGCTATGAGGTTGTAGAAATGATATACTCACTTCTTATTATCCTGGCCATTTTGCAGTCTTCGGCACTTTGGCAGTCACGATCCAGTAGCTGCAAATGGAAAGAAATTCAATATGAAATTCAGTTATTAAAGGGGTCCCTCGAAGGAATGCGCAGAAGAGAAGTATTCAAATGCAGAATATAATTAATTTAAATACTGGATACTTACATAGAGAACGGACGTTGATCTCCAGGTATTCGGTCACAGGACACAGTGTTGCTCTGGACGAACTAGTTCACGCATCGACGCATCGATAATTAATTCATCCATCCATCCATCAGCCTGTTTCGTCCACTGCTGGACATAGGCCTTTCCAAGATTTAGCCACTCTTGGCGATCCTCCTGGAAGAAATGCCCATACTCACACACGCTGGGCAGGCGGGTTGGTGAGCGCGGTGCCGAAAACTTTGCACCAGTGACGCCGCTGCCCGTCACCAGTCTGATTTATATAAGGCCCGGCAATTGGGGATGGATATACCGCCATCCATCGGTCCCAAGCAATGATGGGCCGCCTGGTTTTTTTTGCCTGAGAGCTGTCCTCTTACTCTCCCCCGAATAACTTCGGGAGGATTTCCGAGTAAGATGGTGGTACCTCCACAGTCGAGCCCGGCATTAGCTCTACCACCTAAATTAATTAATTAATTCATAAATTATATATATTAGCCTGGCGATAGCATTTCCAGGAAAATTATCAAAAAACTTGACCACACTGACGCAATTGGCGGTAATACAATATGCATCAAAAATAAAATGAAATTAACATTGTCTGCATATGGTCAGATCGATCAGTTTAAATATTATTACGTCAACTTCATATCGATTACATTAGTTTTCCTAAAATCCTCACGTCAATGTCATTTCGAGATCTGTATGACTAGATTAAATTAATATAGTCGTATACTGTTTGTGTTTAAACTGGAGTAGATAGAGTTTGTACCTAATGTGGCCAATAGTCGAAGACTACAAAATGCATACGTTTTGACATGCTAACTTTTATGAACTCCGTACAAGATACGGTCAGTGCGACTTGCGACCCTAAGCCATTACGCTGGACGCATTAGAGTGCAGTAACTGTTGCACAAGTTAGAGCGTGACGCCTATATCTGCACATTCAATACACATGCAGCCTGCTACCGGATTGATCGTGACCTAAGCTCATCCAGGGATATACGTGAGTTGGGATACTTACTAGACGCGGTGTCGCGTCAGCTTATTCTATGTTAATGATACCAAGGAGTATTGCATATTATGATTTTTATTTTAAAAAGTGAAAAAAAGGAAGCATTACAATAAGCAAACTTATAAACCGCATGGTGTATAGAGTAATTACGACTGACGATATCTTATACAGTGTCAGGTTATTTAAGAAGATTAAAAGTTGTAGTATGTATTGGGGTCTGGGCCACTCCCAAATCCAATTCAGGCCCCCACGGTCCGTGATCTCTCGACGACGTGGTCGATTACTTCCTGTACTTCGAATCTGCAGCGGGACCTGGTGGGATCGGTGAACTGAAAATATAAAAATTGACATCAATTTTGTTGAAGCTTTTACAAGTCGTTCCGAAGGATTGGGTCAGACGATAAACTCTTTGCTCAGAAGTTGCAACACTAATAAGAAACTTGGACGTTGATATGAGTTTGTAGAAATGATACAAGACGCTACCGCGTCTCTAAATACCGCGTCTCTTGGCTGGCAGGGCATCTTCGGCACAGGTTCTGGCGTCCCGTCCGTCCTCATGACCGAAGTTATCAAGATCATCAGCAGACCGTTCATTTTGCGGAGTCTCTGGGAGTCACGATACAGTAGCTGTAAATGAAAAGAAATAAAATATTAAACTGAGTCGGTGAAGAGGTGCTCCATCCCTGAAAGGAATGAGCAGGAGTATATAAAAATGCATGAAATAAATTGAAATACTGGATACTTACATAGAAAGTCGACGTTGATATCGGCGGTCTTTGCTTTGGAGGAGCTTGGTCACAGTGTTGCTCTGGAAGGATGTATTCACGGAGTGGCTGTCGATGAGCTTATGCAAATCAGGTGGGCCCTAAGTAAGGGCCTTATATAGTATCCCGCTGATACGGGTTGCCGCATTTTAAGTTGCAAGTTGAATAAACCCATAACGTAATTTGAGAAAAAAGGACAAGGCAATGGTCCTGCAATAAATTTAATCAGAAACGGGTGAATCGCGATCGGTTAATATGTATGCGTCATCTGTTCGAAATAATGGTGTAATTATGGTTGGAATATGCAATAACTATTTCAATGTTTTCTGTAAATCCTGCGGTCAACGCAATTCATACATGTTTACGCCATAATTAAATTAATAACGACATGCAGTTTGTTTGCAAACTGGAGTAGACTAGCCTAACCTAAGGTGGTCGATACGTTCGTAGAGTAATGTATCAACGTCCATACGTTTCGACATGCTAACTTTTTCAAAACTCCGTACGAGCAGATTAACTTGCACTCTTGCATTCTTATCAGGTACTCCGTGTCTGCTTGGCCTCACCATCGAGCTACCGATAAGACCGCGGCGCACGTGACTCTCCAACGCTGCATAGAGCTCGTGGTCACACAATAGAATGAGGTGGCGGCGACTGTGCTATCTTTGAAGAAAAAACCATGTATTTCTACTCAGGCATATCAACAGCGGCTTGAGCCCATCAGAGACCACGTCGCAACATACAAAAAGTTCAGCTCGCAACGGATTGTTCAACTTTTTATAATACAATCTGAAAGTTCTGCCGTGATGGGTTTCGGAGCTGCGCCTAACAACGCGCACATGACGATTCTTTTTAATTATCCATACATGGCGCACACTCGCTAAAATTTCCAATGACATAATTGCGGTAAACCAGTAACATTAATAAATAAATGGCGATACATACATTTTTTTGCAACGGGACTGTTACATTTACTGTATTCCAGCTAAGAGGTAAATTACATCGTTATTCACATAGCAACTAGCCCGTGCAGTTATTGTAAATCCCGAGATAAGGTGTTTAGTTGCTATGGTCATAGAATAAAAGAACTGACAACGGTTTTCACCAAAATGTCTCCTGCTGCCTTATCCTCGCCATCCGAGTAGGACGGTGACCCGGCCGACGGAGCAGGTTTCATAATGTTTATGCATCACATAACATTGATTTGGCTCGAGCTTCGCTGCACATTACAGCATACAGAAAACGTATCAGACGTTCACCCCATGTTCGGTTGTCTTGACTTACGTCACGCTCGTTTACGTGTACGACACACGAACGTACACATACGCACACAAGGAAAACGTCTTATGATCTCAGTAAACGTCAAAAACGTTTCCAGATGCAGTAATATGTTTAGCAGATGTCTAAGAGCAGGTGAGCCTTGCTCAGGTAGATTGTTATGTAGACGCTGACACTAGCCTTGCGAACGACGTTACGTTACTAGGTTTCGCACCAAGGGGCTTGCCGTTAGCTCTGCAGCGTTTATCTTCTTACCTTTCTCTACAACACCTGAGACTCTTTTGTATAGATTCATGCCTAGACCTTATCCAGAAGCATGCCAGCAGGCTAGCGAACATCGTTTGTGGTGAAAAAATTCAACTGCATTCTGAGTCAAATGCATCCATGTGCATCGGGTTGGCATTGCAAAATTGAAATACGTTACGCCCGTAAGTTCTCGCGCTCCATACTGTAAGTACGATATTTTGGTGCAACATTATGGCTCTTCGTAATTTTTGTTAAGTACAGCAAACTTTTGTTTGACTCACTTGGTTTTTTTATCTCCCATAATCAGTATTCCATTGTTATAGACATTATTTCTCATGCCCTTGAAAGATGTGGTACGTCATAAATGGAGAAAACTTTTTCATTTTCACAACTGAAAAACGAGGTCTCTTCAGGTGACTGACCCATCTTTAAAATTTTCATTGCTTCCATATTGGTAGGCCCTTGGTCACAAACGGTGGCTATTTCTTTATAACCAGTTGCTTGAACAGCAACAATAATTTCCCTTATTATGCCTGCTAACCTCTGTGACGATACTGTCTCTTTTGTAAAATAATAAGCCAATGATATCTTAAATTTGGCTTTTGCACCTTGCAGCATAAAAATTTATGCGTGATCTGCCATGTCGCTGGTTCTTATGCCACCACCATAATCTTCGAAGCCCTCAACTTTGTCTGCTGCCGGATCCAAATACAGCCTACGTTTTAAAGCCATTTCGTCAAAGAGCAGGCTACAGAATTTGTCATTCTTTCTTCTCTTTTCCGTTTTTTTTTCTCAGATGTGCCAATACAGATTGATTTATACCAGACTCCATCGGTACTCTCTTTAAAAGATTTTGAAGAGTTTTATAATTCTAATTCTTAGCATTTATAAGTAGCACACAGCGAGAGCATCACGTTACCTTTACCGCCGATCATCCCTAAAATGACTTCACTTGCATTCCTGCATTTCGACTTTGTGAAACACATTAAGGCGCCTAGGACAGTCAAATTGGCGGGAAAATCGGCGATCGAACCAAGTCGGGAATTAGTTATTTATTTTATGTACAGAATACGAGTAATAAATTATCGAGATGAAACAAAAGCAAATTTGTTTATTTAAAAAGATTCATGTTTCGTTTTATGAAATAAATGAAATACTAACATAAAAACAAATAATAAACTTTATTTTCAGAAGTAAGATACCAGTAAACAATTATCTCAATTATTTTAGTCTGAAAAGGCGCGAGGACATGTACGACTAGGTACAAGATTTTAAAATAAACTTCCAAAGGACTCCAACTAGGTTTGACAGAGAATAAGTTTAAGCTTAAATTAAGCTTTCTGTTGAAAAAGGCATATTATAAAATAGATTAATATTTGGATGATAATAAACCATCGTGTCACAGTAAAATTAATCTATGTTATAATAGTAGTTAGTATAATTTTCTAACTTAC
The DNA here is from genome assembly GCA_910592155.1 of Ypsolopha scabrella. Taxonomy (NCBI): domain Eukaryota; kingdom Metazoa; phylum Arthropoda; class Insecta; order Lepidoptera; family Ypsolophidae; genus Ypsolopha; species Ypsolopha scabrella. The sequence goes on along the minus strand of OU342981.1, from coordinate 10,042,875 downwards.
GTTTCCCACAAAGAATTAACGTTAATTTATTATTACATAACTTGTAAAAGGTGATGGATTATAGTGGACAGGTGGACTGAGATACATTTTTATCATGACATTAATTCCTTGTCATGTCATTGTAATGTCTTCTATTTTTTATCCCTTAACTTAATGTTAAGTACTTTGTATACTATAAGACTGAGTAAAAAAAAATATAAAATAAAAAAATATGAAAAATATATGATCTTGCTTAGTTTCTTGCCCGTTCTTCTTAGCAAGACTAATGGAATGGGCGGAGTTAGGCATTATATTTATTTAAATTTTAATTTATTTATCTCAACTTATTTCTAGCATACTATATTTATAATTATTTTTTTATTTGTTTACTTATGTAAGTAGGTACATAATTTAATTAACTTTAAATAAGTTTATCTTTAAAATATTTTCCCGTACCTATTGCATACAAGGTAAAATTCAATCATATTACTAAATTCATACTGGAGACAAGGTTTAACGACCCTTTTGGTGAAATTAGAGAATATATTTGTTTGCTTCCATACTGATTGGGCTAGGAATTGTATTTGAACTTGTCCGGGCAGTACGAGAGCAAAAAATAACTTTTCTATTTTGGCCAAAAGGATCATTGTACCTTGTTTCTAATAGCTAACCGAGTCTCCAGTATGAATATTTTTACATTGTTATTTTAAAATACATTTTGTCAATTCTTTCATCGAAGTGAAAACATACACTTTATGTACCTATCTATGTTACAAACAAATATTTATTTTTGAATAGTAAACTATAAGTCAAGACGCCTTTTTGTGGCTTGTCTCCTTTTTCTTCGTGGTGTTTTTTCAAGTGAATCACTGGTATTTAGCGTTCTGGTAACTTTAAGTTTTTTACTTTTCGGTGAATTCTCGGAGGATGCAGCGTTCAATTTTCTCTTTCGCTTCACTTCTTCTTTCTTTATTATTGCTTCTTCAATATATGTTGGATTTCTTATGGTCATATTTCTTGGATGACGCGGATCGACTAGCTCTGGGAGAATGCAATCCAAGTAAAATGAAGTCAACTTTTTTTCCATTTTGGTTTTCCAGAAGTTGTCATCTCGCTCAATGTATTCAATTTTTAGTGCTGTGTCTTTACCAGACCAAACTGCAAAAATACATATGTTTTTTTCTGTGATATGTAGTTGCCCTTGGGCTTGATAAAACCAATCGGATTTCTTATTAATAGACATTTGCCCATTTTCTGTATTCCAGAATGTAATTTTCCTTTTTTTTATTGCTTCTCCTAGTCCTAGTTTAAACGCAGATATAGGACACTTAATCTCTACAATGTCCTCTCCACACAACGCATCAGGCGTGGCACCTAAAAATTGCACTTCTTTATCAATAAAGAGACCACATGGTAATAGTTCTCTATTAATTTGGACTGACAATTGGTCCAGAGCAACTTTTTCGTTTGATCTTCCGTGTTTTATAGCGGCCACATGGTCTATATTAGCACTGTACAGCAAGTTTTTAACAAATTTTGCACAGCTCGTGTCTAGACATTTTTTGATAACTTTACCAAAAACCGAAGCAGTTAACATTTTTCGGCGGAGTTCGAGCCATTCGCTGCTTTGGCTTTGCAGAATTGTTTCCCTGCAGATACGTTTTCGCTCAGTCTCACTCTTTTTTAAGTTTTCTAAAAATATATTTTTCGCCAGTTCCATCGTATCAGTATTAATGTCTGGCTGTTGACATGCCTCTCCATAATGGCCATCTTCTTTTTTATTATGAATTGGTCTTCTTTTTGTTCTTTTGTATTTTTTTTGACTTTCTTTAATTCGATTTCTCCTGCTCTCCAATACTTTTATTTGAGTTTTTGGTGAAGATCCGCTAATATTTTTGTGTAGTGTGCTAAGCGGTTTTTGTGTATTGAAAGACACAACCGAGGCAAAGCATCGGCTTTGGTATGAACCACGCAGGCTGAAGTTAATTCGCTTCCCACCAACGAATTTAGCAATTATGCTATTAAAACGTTCTACAACGTTGCTATCTACGTCCCATATTAAACTTCGTGCATGCGAAGCCACCATCCCAACGATGTTTTTTATGTCTTCCCAGAGATTTGATACATAAAATTCATCTGGTATCGACATATCTTTCTGGCCTTTTTTCGAACACAATGTTTGATGGCAATCTACATGCATACCAAAGGCATGTTTTGCAGCCTGAATAATATCCCTGTATAGATACTCAATCTTTTTAAAATTGTCTTCTTCTTTTACCTTGTTGAGTGCAATTGCATTACATATGTATTTTCTAGCCGATAAAATTCTGCTTTTTGTCAATATTTTTCTGAAAACTATGTCGTATTTCCTATCTGTGGTCATGTTATGCAATTTATTGCAAAAATTTCGCAATATGTGGTTTCTACAAAAAATTTTTTGGACTGTATGATTAGGGTACGGTCTCGTTTCCAAAATTTTGTTGTAGGTATTTGAGTCACCATCTGATATCATTGTACCGTATATAAGTCCGTACATCTCAAAGGAGGCTTTGAATCCTTCCACTATTATGTTTGATTCCATTGCTGTAGAAGGGCCATCAAAATTTTTGTAGCAAGCGTGTGTTTTCGTCTCTATTCCCAATTTTTCAGCCCGAGCGCAAATAGTACAGTATTTATTTTTGACACCCAAAAACAGCACTTTTCCAAACCTTTTACCAACTATTGCTGCGGCTCCTGACAAGGCTGAATAGTTTTTCTTGTAGGACCTTTTGCTCCAACAACCATCAGCGACGACAGATATAATCGGTATGCCCTCTGCATTCACAGAACCTTCTTTAAGAGCAGCTTCTCGTTCTTCAGCTGCAGCTTCTTCCATGACTTGCATAGCAGATTCATACCAAGCATTGGATACTTCTTCATGAGTTTTCTGGTAAAGACTCTTACTCATAACTGGTAAATCAAGCCCAGCTGAAAACTCTTGTAATTGCGATAAACCGCATCCGATCGCCATTGTTGCAGCAACTGCCGACTGATTAATGTTCATACCATCAGCATCTTCTATTAAACAATTTACAAAGAATTTTTTATTGCAAATTTTACACTTTATAGTGAACTTTGAAGACAAGCCAACTTTTTTGTCACCTAAAATCTCCATTGTGCTGATATTGCAATTCATAACTTTGTCATGATGGTTAAGTTCTTGTAATTGCGTGAAAAAGTATTTCACATTTATTAAACGATTGCCTTCATTACCTTCCGGATGTTGACTCTCTGATTCAATTATTAATGGTGGAAGATCATCCCTGCAACAAAAAATATACGATGAGTGTAAGAAGACCCAAACACGGAAAAATAATTCCTAATAAACCAGCCGGGTATGAGTAGCCATAAATTATGAGATATAATAATAAATACTATAAAAACGAAATATTGGAAAAAAGAAGAAGTAATCTAATAAAACTGTAATATGCCAACGTTAAATAGTTGGTTAGACAAGCCCGCAAAAAAAACAGTGACATCTAGAATACGTGGTATTAGAGAAAACCATGGATTTAATTTGAATGTACAACGAAATGAATCTAACAACAAAAATTTTGAAAATAAGTTTGAGTGCGATGAATCAGAGATGACTTCTCAAGACACTCGTGAAACAGACAATGATGATGAAAGCGTGATAACTATGAAATAAATAGTACAGGAAATGAATGGTATAAAAGCTGGGAAAGTGACTGGGAATGAGTGTCAATATAGATCCTAAGAAGTGATCTTGTAGTCATGAGCCTGCTGTACTACCTCTTTATCTTACAATAGAGTGGTTAGGGAAAACTTGTGGACAACACTATCCGTGTTTCGGGCATGGGTCACTTGCGCGCCACGGTCAAAAAACTCATGCATTGTTCAGCAAACTTATACATCGTTCATAGCTGAAAATACTACCGGTCAGTTGCGCATTGCCCTCTGTGATTAGGACAGTTGCGCACAATGGCTAGCCTTTTGGTTTAAATTTTACTTCTGGGTCGTCATACAAAAATAACCATGAAGGTTACGTAGGTACGTTTGCCATACCTAACCTTCTAATCTAAGCTACCACCTCTCTTCTGCGCTGCAGGACTTCCGAAAATTTTCCTCTTCCTGATTTAAATCAGGCGGCTGATGTAACCAAGCGGCGACTTATTACATTACTCTAAGGTTCTGTTAGTACATTCCGTGCTGCTTGAACAAGATGGTCATATTTTTGGCGGGAAAAAAAGAAGAAACAACGTAAGGGTAGGGTCACACACATTGATCGGCTTAAAAATCTTAATTCCTAATTTGCGCGCAAGTGTCCTATTGCCGACCTGGTCGGCAGAGTCATAAAAGTAATTAAAAGGGTCTGGAAACTGACCGCAGCGCGTAAGTGACCAACACCTGTTCCGAGTTGTCTAAAAAATTCACATATTATCGGATCACTAAATACTTAGGTTAGCTGGGTATCTTGGTACACACTTTGGGTACGGAACCCTCGAGATTCTACTATTTGGGTATTATGTATTTTGACGAAAAAAATTACTAAGCATACTTACTCATTAGAAGTATCTGCATGTTCAGTACTCTGTGACGATATGTTTACTAAAGTCTCCGGTGTGATTTTTGAGGAATGACCTATGTCTTCAATGCCAGGAGATTCTTTATGTTTCTTCGTTCCGTATGGTCTGAAAAAGGCACATATCATATTATGGCCAGATACTTAGGCAACCAGGTAAGTAGGTACCTACATGTAAGTTATATATAGCTACGTGCCTTGGTTCTGTGTAATGAAATGAATTTACGTAAAGACTTATGGTATGTAGTAGCCTAATAGGTAGGTAATATAAATTCAACTGGGGTATAAAATATATAAACTATACCTATATAATTATATTATAGCATGTTATGCACACATAAACAAATAGCACGTATGACTCGTCATAAAAACAATTTGTGTTTGCGCTTCTTTGAAGTCTTATTACCATGGAATGAGGTCGATTATAGAAAGCAAATCATCTCGGTCTTTAAAAATACAGCTGCATTCTCCTTTTGGACTAGGAAAACTTTTTTATACCTAATAATTGAGGTCATTTAGCTTAGACATGGACAATTTGTCTAATTATCTTATTCATTCGGTTCAAATCTGTTTAGTCTTGCCACTCACTGTACAAGATACAATAGGTAAGGTGGGTATGCTTAGGTAGGTACTTACTTGAGACCCAGAAGACATCGACCTTTGTTTAGGTAAGATCGTTTTGCTTTACCAGAACGATAATACTTTAAAAGTCTTTTATTACCCATTGTTTAAAAAGTTAATTCAACCACTGTCAACAAACTAACCTAACTTATAAATATCTTACACTTATTGCACAAAAATAAAACAAAAGGGAATATTTACACTATTATACACAAAATACTACTAGTTCACAATATTAACACGATATAAGAACTATCAAATGCAATAAACTACCACTAAAACACCTGATATTTGCCAAAGTATTATTTCTACAAACAACTGTGACCGCGAATCGTCAGACTCAAAGCGCCCGATTAATTCTAATAGCAAAAATCAAAATTGTCAGATCTTGTTCCCGTATTTTTTTCTTGCAGGCGCTTTTAAATATTTTCAAGGTGTTTCCTTGTAAAACAAATTTAATAAAAAATACTCGCTCATGTATCTTAACTTGTTTATACCACAGCTAATTAAGTGATTGCTTTTAGCATTTTAGCTCGTCTTTGATGAGAAACGGATGATAAATAGTTTTTCATTTTCATGTGTTTACAGTTACGCGTAAAGCTTATTATAGCATATAATGATAAATTATTTACAAACTAAAGGAAGGGGGTCTTAGAATAAGGATTAAGGTATGTTTGTGCAGAGCTTCAATTTCCCAAAGCGACAGGATGCAACGTCTTCGACATTCAAAAATGTGGAATTTCACATTTTTACAGGGATAGTCGCCTTAACACTTAAACATTTTCTACTTGTATTTTTGAATTTCTACAGTTTCCCCCTCATTAGATACAGCTTGCCCATTTCTTAAGGTTCGGCTCCATTTTTGACAAACGAAACTTATTCGCCTGGGCCTTCTGTCATTTTCTTATAATATCCTACCGACTGCCACTATATGATTATCACGAAGATGTACCAATTTAATTGGGAAACTTGGGTCAAAACATTATTTGTATTTTTTACTTGGTTGTTGTACTCCACTTGGGTAATAAGTTTTTACTGTTTCACTTTTTTCCCGGTTAGGGTTAAACACATGAGTTGCACATAAAGGTCGACCGGAATTTCATGAATATTAGGGAAATTTAAATCTTTGCATGGTATCACTGGTGTACTAGAATTTAACGTATTTAATACTTTAGCATTATTTAATACTTTATACTGATGTTAACTTTTTATTTCAGGCAATAGTTACCTACATTTATTTCTTATTTTTATTAATTCCTTGATGTGAAATTTCAAGTTGAAGTACTTATTTTCCACCAAGAAAATTCGAAGTGAAGATGTGGCATACGCCTTATTAATACCATCTAAAATATTGGAACCTGTAACCTGTGGGCTGTAAGCGCTTCAAACATATTGAATTTTGAAATAAAAAAAATGTAAATCAAACAAATAAAAATAAAATTAACTATTGTATTTCATCGTCAGATGACATTGATTCTAACCACTCAACTTCCAAATACTCAATAGAATCTCGACAAAAAGTATCTGTAGAACAATCGCTGGATAAACCAGATGAGTCTTCTACATTAACAATGAATCTGTCCTGCATCATTTCCACGATTCCATCTTGATCATTATATTTGTTTTCAATATCGTGCACATGTCTGCAGCATTTAAGCCAGTCATCAACTGAAATTTGGGAAAATGCTTCTTCCGTTAATTCTTTTGTTGCACTTGCAGGTTTATTTACGTTTTTATCTGCAACTTTTTGTTTCATGATACCCCATATCATTTCAATTGGATTTAATTGACAGTGGTATGGTGGCAATCGAAGTACTTAATTTCCGTGAGCTTTGAGTAATTCATGATTATCTTCATAATAGACGTTATTATTACGAAGCCAAGTTTTATATCTGCAATGCAGTTGGATTGGGTAGGCGGTCTGTTTAATTGTACGGAGTGGTAGCTAGCATTATCCATAACGATAATGCATGGTTCATGTAAAGGTTCTTGGTGAACTGTTAACAGCTTTTTTCACGACTTCAGCTTCTGTGCGTTTGCCTTCTTCTCTTAGTTTCGATTCTGTAGCCAGCGACAATTCCTCAGAAGACCTGTTCATCAGACCTTGAATTTTTCGTTTTTTTAGCTTTTATTCCACATTCCTTGAAGTTCTTTTCAGGTCTCCCCCGTTTAGATACTTCAGTTTCTTCTTCCACTATTGGAAGAAGTAAAGGCATTTTGATTTGTTTGCAAATCCAAGATGATTCCGATTTTAAGAATACATGTAATGTACGCTGCTTGTCTTCCATTTTTTTAAAAGTAGCGACACAAAGCTTTTAGTATAAATGTGGCATTTTTCACGGTCTTCGTCATTAACGTTTAATACGGAAAGCTTCGAGTACACATAGTTCAACACTTCATTCGTACAGTTAGATACGGAGAACTTAAAAAGTCTTTTATCGCGTACAAAGTCGAAAATTTCCTTCCGAAAAATACACCGATCCTCCTCAGGCGGCATAGTGCTACCTAAAGAAAAAGAAAAAAAAATGTTACGGCGGATTTTGGCGTGTAAATAATATATGTATATTATGTAAGATGACGAGTAAAACTTCATTAGTACAAAGATTTCATTATTATACTGTCGTTCTTTTTTTTAAACTTCCATTTAAAACAATTTTTATGTTATTTTTACTAAAATTTCAATATGTTTAAAAGAAGCGTATCTCTACACTAAACATTATTATTTATTGTGTAAAAACTTATTAAATTAACGGTACTTACCACTAGGAACTTGCCCCATTTAACAATATAACGAGATAGTTGGTTATTTGAATCAGATACGTACTTATAGTGTCACCGTAAAATCGCGACTAATAGACGGCGTTAGACGCTGCAAACAAACTAAACGTAACCGTAAAATTGCGACGTTGCCAATCTTCCGCGTTTCAATTATGACAGAGGTTTGTTTTCGGAACTGGTGTTTTGGCTCCTTAGCACAAAGTTAAAGGACATTTAAATAATAATAAGTGTTATTTTTTTTCCTTTTCGACCTGCTAATGAAGTATGAAATCGGCCAGTGTGCGGCGTAACAAATGTCCAATTTTGTCTGTTACACCTTTCACAAAGGGAAGGTAAGTTGGTAACCTTTCTACCACGTCATGTTGTCGATGGTACGATGCAGAGTTACTCACCAGTCTTTAACCTCACTTTTTTGTGCCTAAAAACTAAAGGGAGGGAGAAAAAGGGGAGTGGGGAGGATGGAGGAATGTTCCTTGAAGTCCCTCCAACAAAAATATAAAGGTCTTAATAACAATTTCTTGTAAAATCATATACTCACATTTTGTTTCATTTTTGCATCGACTCCGACGCTCGGAGCGCGGCACCTAAGGCCTAGCGCGCACTACGATTTTACATTTTGCGACACGATTTTAAAATCGCGCTGCAAAATGTCGCAGAAAATTCACTGCGCGCACTGCGATGAAAAAATCGATAGAGTGTTCATTCTCAACATGGATTTCGTACAAATAGCTTGTTTTGCTTTGCTTCTGAGGAGAAGAAGAAATAAAATAAAAAGAATTCGTCAATACTGGACTCATCCTTTCACAGAAGAAAGATGTATGAAAGGTTTCTTTTATCTGAAATACAATGACCTCCGACTATATCCCAAAAAATTCTTTGGCTATTATAGAATGAAGATTCAAACATTTGACAAATTACTAAGATTTTTTGGGCCTCACATTAAATATAAAAATACTAGATGGCGGAATGCAATCTCAGCTGAAGAAAGGTTGTCAGTTACTCTCAGGTAAGTAAAACAAAATCTTTATTATTGTTGCTTTCTACTTTATTTGTTGTAATATGTCACATCATAAAAATCTTCAGAGTCTTGTGAATCTAGGGATTGAGGGGACTGAAAATCATTCGCAAAACGTTCTATATAGTCATTGCATGTTTCCTGAGCCCGGGGTCCTTTTGTAATTGTTATATTATTGAGGATCACAATATTGCTTGCATGTGATGTCCCCGGCTCAGTGCTAAAGTGTGTGGCACTGGCACTGGTGTTTGGGTACATAGGTGTAGCACTAGTACTGGGGTATACAGGCAGCGGAACGGTTTGCAAAGTAGTTGATCTAGGCTGCGAAACAGAAACATACCTCTTTGCCCTGTCCATGGCGTGCAAAACTTCCATTTTCGCATACAACTTCTGATCATCATTTAATTTTCGTAACATTGGTACTATCATCTCAGCAAAACTAATATCCTCGTCAAAAATTTTTTCTTGTGTACTATGCCGTATTATATTCATTAGTTCTTCATCAATATCTGTTTTATCTTTTTTTGCTTTAGCGCTTGTCTTACGTTGTTGTCTGGATTGTCTAGAGTCTTGTAGAGTATGTTCCTCCAACTGAATATCCTCCGATTCCGCGCATTCATCCATAGATTTGACGCTGCTGCTAGTGTCCCTAGGAGTATTAACGGGTATCAAGAATGAGAGTTGATCGAAGTAGATGTACTTCCGTTTTTTCTTCCCAGATTGACCAGACACCTCTTTTTTTGCGAAGCTAATTCTCTTGAAAAACAGTCCTTTAAGTTCTTCCACTTTTTCTGTACATCGGCGCCTGTAAAATAAACTTTGTTGATTAATTTTATAAACGTAACCCATTTTTATGATTTATTCTCAGTTCTTTTCAGATATCTTGCATCGGGGAACAGTTTTAACTCGCTCCACTACGAGTATCTCTTAGGAGCTACCACAATTCGTGAAATAGTTGAAGATACTTGTGAAACACTATGGTTATGTATGCATCTTCTTTATATGCCCGAACCAAAGGAAAAAGATTGGTTGAATATTTCTGAAAATTTTTATAACAGAACAAACTTTCCTTATTGCTTAGGAGCAGTCGATGGAAAGCATATTAGACTAGAGAAGCCAAATGGAGCAGGCTCTGAATTTTATAACTATAAATTGTATAATTCTATGGTTTTGATGGCTGCAGTGGATTCAAATTACACATTTATTATGATAGATGTCGGTGCATATAGCAGCAGCAGCGATTCTACAATTTTTGAGCAAACCAATTTTGCAAAGAAATTAGAAAATAATAGGTTAAATATACCTAAATCAAGATGTTTACCGAATGATACAAATGGGCCAGAAATGCCGTTTGTTTTAGTTGGAGACGAAGCATTTGCACTCTCAAAACATGTCATGCGACCATATCCCAGACGGAATTTATCAGTTAAACAAAGAGTGTTTAATTACAGACTGACAAGAGCAAGAAGAATGGTTGAATGCACATTTGGAATTTTGACAAATAAATGGCGTATTTTGCATCGAGCTTTAGACACTACAATTGAGTTTTCTGACAAAATAGTAAAAGCATGTTGTATCCTACATAATTTCGTTCGGAAATATGATGGCATAAGATTCGAAGACCAATTGTATAAGTGTAATCTAGAAAACATGAAACCAGCGTCTGCGCGACCTACACTTAATTGTATTGAAAAACGAAATTATTTTGGAGACTATTTCACTTCTTCTGTTGGATCCATTCCATGGCAGTACGATAAAATTTAATTGTAACTACAAGTAGGTAGGTACCTTGAACTGTAACGAGAGCAACCCGGACTTGGCTTGGTGATGATGATTGAATTATGATAATGAATATACGTACCTACTGAATAAATGTTACTATCTTTATCTTACCTTTCTTTTTCTTTGTTTCGTTGGTGAGTCCATCCCAATTAGGTATAACCTTTTGACAGACTTCCTCCCATGATCGTGTCTTCAAAATGCGATCGCTGTAGGATTTCGAGTATTTATCCCACAAAGCTGGTCGTCTTTCTATTTCTGTTAATAAATGGTCCACATCTAGCGTCTCATCTTGAGACTCAGGAGAAACAGGTTCCGACATGTTTGCAACGTGTGCTTGGAGAGCGAAACACCGACTGCACCGGAGTGTGCGATTTTATTATCCCAATGCGCGCGGGGCCGTACAACTCCATAGGCTGCAATTTAGTTTTGCGACAATCGCGTCGCGAGTAGTCGCGCAAAAATGTGACAAATCACAATTTTAAAATCGCCGCGATTTTTTTATCGCATTTGCGCGCACTGGCATATAAACTCATACGTTGTATTTCTGCGATAAAAATATCGTGGGACAAAAAATCGTAGTGCGCGCTAGGCCTAACACCGTGCAATTCGTCGCAGGCGTCCTCAATCAGTCTCAGCTAGCTCTGGCTCGTTCGTCCGTATCTGCTCCTCACCGCACGCTTCTGGCGCCTGGGTTTTTAGGGTTCCGTACCCAAACTGTAACCAACGGGACCCTATTTCTAAGACTCTGCTGCCCGTCCGTCCGTCTGTCACCAGGATGTATCTCATGAACCGCGATAGTTGAAATTTTCAAAGATGATGTATTTCTGTTGCCGCTATAACAGCAAATACTAAAACCGGCCAAGTGCGAGTCGGATCCGCGCACTCCCATACAACAGACATGATTTTTTGCCATTTTTATAGATAATGGTACGGAACCATTCGTGCGTGAGTTTGACTCGCACTTGGCCGGTTTTTTAATCGTATCATAAATTATCTCCTTCAGAAAGTATACCAAAATAAGACTAAATCAATTTTGCCGAGCCGAAATTATACCAATTTAGTACTAAATATACCAAAAACGGTGACGCTGATTTCCATATAAATTCACGCACAAACGTTGCAACGTAAAATTAGCGGCGGCGGCGGCTCCATACGGGTGAAAAAATCGCCTGTATCGAGTCGAGTTGTGTAATAGATCTGAAATCTGTGGTCTTTACCGACCTTTCTAGGAGACAATCGTGAGTTATGTATGTATATGCATTATTTTGCGAGCAGAGTCAAATATAAAAAAAGTGTGCCTTTAATAATATGATTGTACTTTCAAGTATTTTTTGTTCTTTTGGGAAAAAGGCAAACAAAATGGGCAGGAGCAGTGAACATAACTAAATTTTCGAACAAACAGGCAGTAACGTAAAACGTGAAAAGATTCAGTAAAACCTCATTGTTAAAACTGTCGCGTTTATTTATTTTACATACATACCTAAAAATCTAGATGGCTTTGCCCACATTTGATTGCTAATATGTCATTATTAAATATTATTTTCTTATTATCTTTTTCTATTACGTTTTGCCATATTTATGGCCAAATTACGAACTTTACTACGAACAAAGAGTTGAAAGATACTCCTTTAACAGAGAATGTTATGTTTGATGACCCCGGCAGGCCATCTTTGAAATATCCTCCGGCTTTACCGTTTCTGTTTGTATTTACTACGCTTTTAGTCGGAGTTCTTGTCCGTACAATCATGTTATCAACAAGCATGTGTGTCCCGTATAGAGTCGTGATGTTTGCATTGGGAGGAATAGCTGGATTCTGTGCCAATAGACATCCTGTGTTCAAGCCAATAGTGTCCGCGTGCTACGTTGATGTCGATATCATACTTATAGGATTTCTTCCAGTAATCGTGTTCAATACATCATACAGTGTCGACACACATTCGTTCTGGAAGAGTTTTCCATCAATTCTCCTCGTTGCTGTGCCTGGATGTATACTGACAGCATTGCTGACGACTTTCATGGCACTCTACGTTATTGAACCCACGTGGGATTTCCCGACTGCCTTGCTTTTCGGTATAGTCTGTTCTCCAATATATCCAATGGAAGTGGTGAAGACATTGAAAGAAATGTCGAAAGGGAAGTACTTAAGTGTCCTACTGCTTGGCGAAGGTCTAGTCGGAGATGCGACTGTTATGATCGAATTCACGGCTGTATATGGTTTTTTAGCAATGGCAATGACAAAGGCATCGCATATTTGTTTGATGCTTTTAAGATACGTTGGCGGAGGAATACTATTGGGAATTATCACGGGAAAGGTCACTAGTACATTAATATCTTTTACCTATATGGATACGCTTTGTGCAGTAACAGTTACTATAGCTGCTGCATATTTAACTTACTTTATTGGAGAAAAGTTCTTATATGTTTCTGGACTTCTCAGCACAGTTATAGCCGGTGTTATCGTCAGTAATCACAAATCCACAATTTCTGGTGATGTAGAAGCGGTAGTGTCAAACTTCTGGAATATTCTAGTTCACGCCGGAAATACCTTGATCTTCACTATGATCGGAGTTGTTATTTTTGAAAAGATGAGCTATGTGTTGAACGTACGGCAGTTTTCATTGGTCTTTGTTACTTATGCAACGGTTTACTGTTCTCGGTTACTTGTATACTTGGCGCTGATGCCTATTCTAAGACATACTGGCTATGGCATGACATGGCAGCATAGTATGGCTCTAGTATGGGGTGGATTAAGGGGACCCCTGTCTTTATGCTTGGCTCTGATGGTCCTAGAAACTCCTGGTGTAGCGGAAACTGGAGAGGTAAATCCATATGGCCCATGTTGATTTTTAAACTATGTTAAATAACCCGTTAAATGTAAAGAAACGGCTAAACTTAAAAACTTGTTTAATCAGATTAGCTGTCAAGTCGCCGCAGTTAGGACTGCATTCTTATTGGGCAAATGCGTTTGCATAAATAAGTTGTTAGGTGAGTCGTTTGTCAACATTTTGAACTTTCGTTGCAGATCTTTATAACTCAAGCTACTGGTGTGGTTATACTATCATTACTGATCAATGCTACGACTATGGAAAAGGTGCTCAAGATACTAGGTCTGGCTGATATTTCTCTTGCAAAGAAAGCTAATATGACAAATTGTGTGAAACGTATCATGATGACCAGAGACCGATGCGTTTCGATGTTAAAAATGGATAAGTTTCTTGCTGATGCTAACTGGGATCTTGTGCAAGAGGGTAAGTTTCTTGATTTATGTGGTCACTCATCAATAAAAAATTATGCAAGAGCGAATTTAATGTGCGCAGAAGAGGGTTCCGAACTTAAATCATGTTTTTTTAATTATATTTATGTTGGGAATATCGATATAGTTTTCATGTGACGTACCATTAAAAAAAACGGTCGATTGTTTTCGGAAATGAACGGGGGGAATGATTTGTACGTATTTCTTTACAAATAATTTGAAAAAACGCAAAAAAATAAATGAACAAAATATTAAATGAAAATGGGTTTGGAATCCTTAACAAAAAAACATTATCTGTTGGTATACTTCCTATTCACATAATTAATTCAGAAGTTATTAAATCTAAAGCATGTAGTTTAATGTTTTATACTTAATATAGGTGTGGGTTTTCTCAAAGCCTCGAAGAAACCAGCTCAATATTACACAAAGGCACAGTAAAGCCAAAACATAGTAATTGAGCTGTTATCAAGTGTTGATAGTGAGACCTGGAATGTTTATATTCATATGTAGGGAATAATGGGATATTTAATGAGAGTAACTCAAGATATTGGATATTTGTAAAGTTCTCCGATTGTACCATTAATTGGTGCAAAGGTTTACCGACAATTATTGTAAGGTATTAGTCGCGTCACCCAGTCATACACGTAATACACATTCATATTTATTTATGATTTGTATAAACCGTTCATCTACATAGATAAATAATAATTATTAAAACTATTACAAAAAACATGCATAATAATAATAATGAAAAATAAAAAAAGAGAAAGCAAAATGGTCTGCGCTCGACACGTAGCTGTCAGGTAGACAACTGCCGATTTTCAGCACAGCCTTACAGTTTTAGAAGTTGAAACACAACTATAATTAATTAAATAATTAACATTTCAACAAAACAATTTTGAACACACTTTACAAAAAAATTATAAATGATTACAAAGAATAACAATGATAAGTAATAGGAATTAGACCACACAATTACTTTTTAAAGGAATACCAAGCTCCAGAGACTGCCTCGACAATAACCACCTATAACATTTTACGCGGAATGTACTTAGTGACTTTGACACCACAGATGGGTGGAGCCAAATCATTCTAACATTTCTATGCTACCATTTTGAAACAGGCTCGGGTACAATAACGTCATTCAATTTTAGGAACGACTATCAAGCATCCATATCAAATCCAAATGTCTAATAGAAAAGATGAGGATAGTGATGATGAGACATACATGGGCTACAGATACACAACTTGCCCTGATTGCGAGAGAGAAATACCTAATGAACCAACGAAGAAAGAGTTTGCGGAAATGATGAGGTAAGATTAGTATTTTGTGCAACTGTGACATAATGAGGGCAATTGGGATACTTCGCTTCGTTTTATAATAGGCTGTTCGAGTGGCCTGATGGCTAATTACGTTCAATTGGACACAATACTTCATCGAAGATCATGAAAAATATGTGTTTTAATTGTCTTTGAATCCATGAATTCCGTAGATTTTTTAATTAATTCCTCTCGACTTCAATGGTAAGAAATTTCTTGCCTCTTCGATTGCTTTTTCAATAAATTCTGATGCCGTTAATATAGTCTCGTTTTTGTTTGATATTATTTACAATTTTTAGAACTGACAATTTAATGAGAAAAGGAAAGCGCAGGATTCTTTGTTTTTGGTCCTTTATGGTTTTCAGCCTAATCTTAACGGCGTTCGTCGTTGAAGACGGTCTGTGTGAGCATTCGAGTCTGCATGGCAGAGATACTTTGCTTAACCCAAAGTCAAAGAAACAAATTTAGTCGCTGATTGATTATCTTAAATTAATTAGACCCACAGCGCAGAAAAACTGTCTTATACTCGTAATATTCCATATATCCATCCATCAGCCTGTTTCGTCCACTGCTGGACATAGACCTTTCCAAGACTTTGCCAGCAGCGTACTGTTGCCGATACTGTTTAATATACCTATATACACAAACGACCAGCCTATATTTGAAAGTCAAACGGCACTTTCTCTTTGCGGATGATTTTGCGCTCACTTCCCAAGGAAAAAGTTTGAAATGATAGAAGCAGATCATTTAAATGCCCTTGGGAGACTATCTGTGTACTACAAGGAGAATCATTTGCGACTGAACCCAGTAAAAACGCAGATTTGTGCTTTTCGCCTGAACAACTGCAAGGCGTCACAGCGGTTGAACATCGAGTGACAGGGTCACATCTTTGAGCATATTGCCAATCCGGTGTACCTTGGGGTTACTTTAGACAGGACACTGTCTTTTAAGGGTCATTGCCAAAAGAAGAAGCAGAAAGTATATGCGCGAAACAACTTGCTGCGTCGCATTACGAGCTCCACGTGGGGAGCCCATCCTCATACTCTCAGAACAACTGCTCTGGCTCTTTGCTACTCCACAGAGTATGCAGCTCCAGTTTGGGGAAATTCTGCCCATTCTAGAGAGGTGGATGTGGCGGTACATGAAACATGCCATTTAATAACGAGCTACCTCAAGCCTACTCTCAAGGATATGTTGTACCGTTTGGCAGGCATTGCGCCACCGCCCGTCCAACGTGAGGCTGCCGCAATGGTCGAGAAATGCAAGCAGGTGGTACACCCTCGACATCCACTGTTCCAACATGCCTCAATAAAACTTCGCCTTAAATCCAGACGAAGTTTCCTGGCTAAGACCATCGCTCTAACTTCAACGCCTATTTAGACCAGGTTGTCTGCAACAAGCACCTCAACCATATCTGGGTCCCGATTGAGGAAAACCAGAAGAGCGCCTCCCACTGGGTCATGATCAAGACTGGCTCGTATGGAAATCCTTGAATCGGCTTAGATCTCGTGTCGGTCGATCCAAGGATAACCTCAAACGCTGGGGAATTTCCAAGGAAAATGATGGCATGAACTGCCTTTGCGGCGTTCCACAAACGACTGACCATCTCAAGTCGTGCCCACTGTGTCCGGCTTCCTGCACTCAGACCTCATGCAGGCTAATGACAAAGTCATTACGGTGCATGTTTACTGGAATGATATAATTTAGTTTCCACTCGAAGAAGAAGAAGAAGACTGCCATTCTTGGCAGTCCTCCTGGAAGAAGTGCCCATAATCACACACGCTGGTTAGTGAGCGCGGTGTCGAAACCCTTGCACCAGTGACGCCGCTGCCTGTCACCAGCCTGTTTTATATAAGGCCCGACAATTTGGGATGGATTGGATATACCGCCATCCATCGGTCCCACCCAGGCAAGGGGTAAGAGTATCTTCGAGTAAGATGGTGGTACCTCCACAGTCAAGCCCGGCATCAGCTCTACCACCCAAATAAATTATGAATATTAATAAATACATATTAATTATATTGAATGATATAAATTCGCAATATTATATAAGCGTAGATATTTGTAAAACCATTTTGATGATTTAATTAGTAGCTTTTTTTAGTCACAGGACTATAGGCATCAATCTGCCAACAGAATGATCAAAACTATGTCGTTTGGAAGCTTTTAGTATCATTCTGCGGTATTGTTCAAATCATGTGAGCAAATAGTATATTGTTTATTTACTTATTTAGTTTTTCAATTTTATAATTATATATTTTTATATATTTACAAAAACACGTTATAATAACCAGATATATTTCGACAAAATTGTCGGCATCAGTGGAATAAAAATAAAAATAAATTATAATACTATGTGACAAAATGTTCAAAATGTTTGAACATGTATGACATATTGTATTAGACGCCCAAATTCCTTTTTTGTTTGTTTACATTGTGACTACCTATATAAAAATATTTTTACAGTACACCTGTTGTGGCACAACAAAACTTCTAAGCATTTCACAGTAACGTTCAGTTCAGTGTTGACTACTACTGCTCGTTCTCTTAAGTCTCAAAAAAAATTCGGCCGAATAATAATCTCTAACTGTACGCAAATGGCTTCTGTTTGAGATTTAACGCTGAGCAGTAAATATGGAATTATGGCTTTGGTAATATACGCGCACGCAGAAATCTATCCATTGCTACTAAATGTTTAAGATGTTACGCGCGTCACTACCCCCGCACCCACACACCGCCTTTGCAAAATTATCGCCGGAACCCCCCCCCCCCCACCCTGCCTGGACGCCCTGTATTTCTTGGCTTGTAGGGTGCGTGGATTTAGTAAAATTCCTTAATATTTAGATATCTGCGTTCATATCATCGTTACAACAAACGTTCATTTGTCCACAAGTTTAACAGCAATAAAATAGTATTAAGGGTTAGGTAAATTTTTAGTTTTTCTTGAAATTAACAGGGAAGCAAACCAAAGAGTTTTAAAAGCTATGAAGATTTCTTATTGGAGACAATACGAACATGGAAAAATTAGTAAAGATGGAGTCAGAACATTAGTTCAAGCTGTTGAAGTTGCTACTGATTCAGAAAATGGAAGAGTAAATCTTGAGCTTTTAGGCACATTGTGGAAACCTAAGGTAAAGTGTTCTTATATATTTTTTTTATCGTATGCTCTGCAATAGGCTTGTAGACAGGGTAAACAAAATATTATTCTATTTAATCCGTCATTTAGATTATCAAAAAATATTAGACACGTATTTTTTCTTTTGTCAATCAAACAAAAAATGACAGAGATAAAGCGCGTCAAAGTTTGGGAGTGGGGGAAAATGACGTCACTTCTGAGTAAAATTGTTCCTAGATGTGACGTCACGCGGAACTTCAGCGGGTTATATCTTCATCATTGATTGTTCAATTGAAAAAAATGAAAAATACGTGTCCAATATTTTCTGATAATCTAACTGACGGACTAATAATATTTTTTTGTCATCATGCCCATTCGTGTCAACAAATAAGTTGTGCAAGTATAAAGTAAAGGCTGACGTCGTAATGCGCATTTTCTAAACGTAGACGAGAAATTTGTGATATTGCGCAGTAGACAGCATAACCCACACCCACCGTATATACTGACCTGAACTGTTTGTTAGATTCTGAAATCTCTCATATACACGGTGTCGCATTTCACATGGTCCAAACAAAATTTATAGATGGGGCGTACCAAGGGCTATTCAAATAACCCCCATGTATGTTCAGCCAAAGTGAATAGTTTTCAAGATATAATTTTTTTTCGTATTTTTGACACGTTACCCAGAATTTGATACATTTTTTTTTCTTTTGAACTAGTACGACACTTTGGATGAACTCAAGATTAAACAAAGAGATTCTCAAGAAAAAATTAAAGAACAACTTGACTCCTTTCAACGTTTACGTAGAAATTTTCTTAAGCGGTGCCGCTTATGCATAAGAGCAATAGCGCACTAGCGACCTGGCCGCGCGGCCCGGCCGCGCGGCCAGGCCGCAAGGGTCGCGATTTGCAATGCGACCAAAACCACGGCTAGAATGGTCAGTTACGAATACAGCGCGCTTCAAAATGGACGTTGAGGAAATAGCAGTGTCTTTTAAGTAAGAAGCGAAAAAACAAAAGGAAAAAGTATTGGGTTCATCCATTGCTACGTGAAAGGCGTACAAAGGGATTATTTCATACTTACTTCACCGACCTTCAGCAATATGATGACAAGTTCTTTAATTATTTGGGGATGGGCAAGTCTTCGTTTGAAGAACTGTTAAGGAAACTAAGTCGATCAATTAAAAATACTTCTATGATCTCTTCCCACATCTTTCTATATACATCTCGGTTGGCGTAGTCTTCACACGACTTGTCCCACAACGCCTTCCTCGTCTCAATCTCCGATTAAATCTTTCTGTGTCAAACGACATCGCGATAAGCACAACACGCTGTAGTTCCAAGACACGTCCGGCCGCCGCGGCTAGTGCGCGCACATTGGTATTTTACCTACAATGCAAGTGATCCCAGTGGCCGCAGCGGCCAGCGACTGAACGCTGGTCGCAAATATGTCGCTTCGATCTCGTTGGCCGCCGCGGCTCGGTGGGGCCGCTGGCCGCGCGCGGCCAGGTGCGCGTGCTCCATGGCGTTTTCATACTAATGTATGTACCTCGCTGGCCGCTGCGACCTGGCCGCTGCGACCAAGCCGCTAGTGCGCTATTACTCTAAGAGTTGGAGGGCGCAATGTTGAGCATTTATTGTAAAAAAATAAATTTAGAAATAATGTACTACACTAAGTTAATACAGAAGTTGTTAATGTATTAAAATGAAATTTTGCCTGTATTAATGGTAGCATGTAAAGCAAGTTTTTGAAATGGAAAGAAAAGTTCTTTTACCCGGCTTTTTTTTTTATAGCCGCCGAAAGTTGAGCTACAAAGCCGGTGGACTTAAAAATGTTAAAGAGTTGTTTTTTTTTATTTAAATAGACCGCTCCATTTTCAACGCTAATATTTAATTTAAAGGGGCATTTAATTGTGTATCTTTGAAAGAAATAAAAAGGGCCCTAGGCCTAATAGTTCAAAAGAAAAAAAAAATGTATCAAATTCTGGGTAACGTGTCAAAAATACGAAAAAAAATTATATCTTGAAAACTATTCACTTTGGCTGAACATACATGGGGGTTATTTGAATAGCCCTTGGTACGCCCCCCATCTATAAATTTCGTTTGGACCATGTGAAATGCGACACCGTGTATACAACATAAAAAGAACAAGCAAGGAGGTCACGTCTTGCTATATTAATATTTTGAAGATCCTTTTTTAATCAATTTTTTTGTACATCAGGCTCACGCTGTATGGATCAGACGAAAGTTGATGAACATGATGACTTCGGAAGCATCTCAAGTGCAAATGCCGAGAAACATTTGGAGGCAACGTTGCTATAGATTAATATCAAAAGTGTGGTTTGACTGGTGCATATATCTCGCAATTCTGTGCAATACACCAGTAATTCTGTGTGAAGTAGCTCTCAGGCCGCCTGTACAGACATCTGTTTCAGTGACTATTAAGGTTTTGAATTTGTTAGTATAATTTTCATGTGTTTCACGGTTTCTACTGTCAATTACACAAGACCGTACGGCCTATAACTCCAAAGTTAGGGGTCGGGGGTAGCGGGGGGTGGTATTTTTGAACTCAGGAGACACAGTTCTATCATGCAACGATGTTAACTTCCAGCCCGTTACGCTTGACCTATTAGAGTGCAGTATCTGTTGCACAAGTTGCAGCGTGACGCCTATATCTGCACATCGGTCCGATGCACATTACATATGCATGTAGCCTAGCAGACCGATGGTAACCTAAGCTCGCAGCCAGGTATATACAACAGTTGGGATACCTACTGGACGCGGTGTCGCGTCAGCTTATCTACGTCAATAATACCAGGAAATATTGTACCATAACTTTTATTTTTAAAAGTATAAAAAAACAAATAAGCGTATTGTTCCCCTTAAAAGGCCCAGTATGTGTTGGGGTCTGGGCCCTCACGCCATCCGATGCGGGTCCCCAGCACCCCGGACTTCTTGACGACGTGCGACAGTTCTGGTGGTCCTTCAGCACTCCGGCGGGACCTGGTGGGATCGGTCATCTGTAAATAGAAAAATTAACATTAATTTCGTTGAAGCTTACAAGACGTTCTGAGGGTCGGGGCATAGGACAAACTCTTTGCTTAGTAATTGCAACGGTAATAAGAAACTTGAATGGGTCGTTGATAGGAGTTTGTAGAAATTATATACTCAAAGCTTTTTGATGGTTGGGCAGCTCCAGGTTTGATTCAGGCCTCGCCGTGACCAGCATGCACACCGCCATTAGCATCAGTAGACTGTTTGGCAGCATTTTGATTCAGGAGCTGCGAATGAAAAGAAATAAAATATTAAATTCAGTCATAAAACAGGCGCTTTATCCCTGGAAAGAAGGCACAGGAGAAGTATAAAAATGCACAAAATAAATAATTTAATTAATCAATACTTACATAGAGCACGGAGGGTCACGAGTCACGGGTCACAGTATTCCTGTGGGCGAACTTGTTCACTCAGTGGCTGTCGGTGGGTTTATGAATATCATTTTTTTTTTTCTTGTGGTTGTAGTTTATTGCTGTTGGCCTATTGGCCTTTACAGCTTTACCTTAATAATGAGGGGGACAGAGAGTACCCAACCTCAAAGTTCAAAGTTTATTTTCTATTTTCAAAAGTTCATGATAATGTATTTTTATTATTATGTGAGTGCCCCGAGGCGGGCTAAGATCGCGCTTAAGGTGGGAGCGATGTGTGAGTTGGAGAGAAACGACCTAGCACGTACTTATAGCGTGTGTCGTTGCGTAGTAACCAAATGCGCCGCCGCCGCAGTGAGTCAGGCGTCAGCGGGATATTAAGTTGGGAGTTATTTTTAGACCGCCTTCGTCTACGAGGGCGGTATAAGTATATTGGTGAAGTGGGGTTGGTCGTATTATGGTCAGGGGGATTTAAAGCGTTAAGCTTTTTTGTGATGTCGTCATCCGAGTCTAGTAATGTATTCCTAGGACATCTGCGTGCTTGTGAGACGTTTTGTCTTGCTTCGTAATCCGAAGCGAACCTGATAAGGGGGTTTGGGTGGTGTGTGGCTTTGTCAAAATATCGAATGGATATTTGTTTCATAAAACTACGAACAGTAGGGATTTTTAAATCTTTGTGTAGATTATAGTTCCTCACGTACCAGGGGGCGCCTGTGGCTTTACGGAGGGTTTTGTTTTGGACGACTTGCAGTTTGTTTATATGAGTTTTTGCCGCTTGGGCGAAGACGACACTTGCATAAGTGAAAACCGGACGCACGCATGTCAAGTATAGTCTGACTTTATTGCGTAAAGCGAGTTTGCTTTTTGAATCAATGAGCGGGGAGAGTCTACCTAAAATAAATTTGGCACGATCACACACATTTTTTATGTGAGGGGCGAAGGTGAGTCGGTAATCTAGAGTGACCCCGAGGTACTTGACTTGCTTAGACCAAGGGATAGCTTGGCCAA